>JAWNOM010000501.1:7587500-9987500 GCA_035045965.1 Drosophila aldrichi
GCAAAGGCTTAGCTTTGGGGCATGCCGCTCGGTGGCGCTGCTGCGGCAGCTGCCTCGGCTCTGCCCCAACCTGACGCAGCTGCAGCTGGGCGGCTGTGTGGGCGTGCCAGTCGCGGATCTCTGCCGCACGCTGGCCCAGCTGCCGCAGCTGAGCCACTTTGAGCTGCGGCCAGGCAGCAGCATCTGCGGCGCCACGACAAAGCCAGCCTTGGCCGACATTGAATATTGCCAAACGTTGCATACGCTGCAAATTCCGGCGTGCGCGCTGCGTGCGGCAAGCAAGGAAATTGGCCAGCTGCCGCAGCTGCGACACTTGACGGGCTTCCTCTGCTGCAGCGGCGACATTGACAATGCCGACAAAGAGAAAGCGAATGCCGGCGGATTGGCCACCGCAACCGTATCCGCCTGCCTTACGGCTCTCAGCCAGGGTGGTGTTAGTGTTGGTGGTGCTGCGCGTCAAGTTGTGGCACTGCGTTTGCAATGTCAACTGGATGGCAGCCTGCCGCGTCTGCTGGCTGGCCACTTAGGCGTGGTGCAGCTGCAGCGGTTCGCTTGGCACTCCCAGCTGATGGTGCACTATGATGCCACGGATGGCAGCATCAAGTGGCTGCCGCAGGCGCTGCATGTGCCGCGTGCTCTGCTCCGCTTCATTGTCAGCCAGTCGGCGAGTTTGCGTGAATTGGATTTGACGCGTAATGTGCATGCCACGCCCACATTCCTAGCACAGCTCGCCGAGCAAATGGGCGACAGAGTCGCTGTGCGACACGACGGCTGCCCCAGGGGCAGGATGTGCGAGCAGGAAACGGATATGGACAACAACAGAAACGATTTGGCCTTTGTGGAGTTTGCCATTGAAAAGGCGAACTGTTGAGGGTATGCCAAGGGGTATATGCGACTACCAGTTAGACCTAAGTGCATCTAATGTAAGATTGAGCAAAGCAAAGTCATTAATAGAGAATAAAATAAAACATAATATATATACGTAGAGAAGAAACTGTTTCATTCATAGAATATTCCTTATATGTTATAGATTACAGGGTATATGCTGGTTAATATCAAGTGTACTCTTGTATGAACAAGCTCAACTTTGCGTTGAAACTAAATGAAGAGATGGAATTGGTTTGTTATTTGCATAGAAAGCAGAAAGTTTGCAAATAGCAACGGTGAAATACCCTGTAATGTGCTAAAAATATAATATTGCATAACTTATTTAGAATTTAAAAAGAATTTAAGAACGAAATAAAAGGAAGATAAACCCATTATGCCTATATGCCCATTTGTTTACAAAGAAATTACAGGGTATGTATAGGTAAACAGCATGAATTTTCTAATAGTTTTACCAGGAAACTTGAAAAAAATGGTAGCTATTGCTTTATTTATAGAAAAAATAAATGATAGACTAATAGATACCCTGTAGATCATACTCATCCATAAAAAATATGAAAATAATTAGAGAAAATTCGTTCTTCGTGTCAAACAAAAAAAAAACAACAACTGTAATTTGTGCCATGCCTCGTATTCGCCCCCCAAGCTAGTCAGCCTTGACTTTTGGATTGTTTTTAAAAATTGAATTTTATACAAATTTCTTTTATTTTAGGTATGATGGTTATTGAACTTTGATCGCGTCAAGGCTAACAAAATTTAAGGCCCAAGTTTTGCTGACAACAATCCGTTCATCAGGGGGGCGATTGATTTCAGGTAAGTAATTAACCATTGTGACCAGCTGGAACTGCAAACAACTGTAAGTGAAGAAAATACCTCGAATGCATAATTTAAGCGATACTCTGGGGCCGTCTAATGAGTTAACGGTCTATGTTGATTTTAGTCAACTCTTGAAATATTGGCCAAAAGACAAAGAGCTGAAGCTTAACACAAACCCATCGCGGCTAAGTCTTACGGAGAGCGGATCTGATGCTTGGGACGGCGGAGGTTATGCCGAATACAAGCGCGTAAATAACTATCCAGTAAATATGCATGGAAATAATCCTCCCGAAAAGGGTGAAGCGCAAAAGCGTCCCTCCAACCCGACAAATACCGTCCAGGAAACACCCTCTATATCGATTCAGGTAGCCCAACTAGATTCTACTCCCTCAATACAAGCATTTCATATCTATCTCCCTTTCTTTAGCCCTTGCAAATAGCTCGGGATTTTTGGACGCAGGTGAACAATGTACCTTCCATGGTGCGTGGCCAAATGGATCGACGCACTCGCTCTGTAAGCGCTCCGGCATCAAAAACCGAGTCTCATCGCGAAGATCAACGGGACGATAAGTGTGTGAGTATCGAAAAAAGTTGCATAAAGAGAAAATCAAATTTAATTTCAACTGTAACTCTTAGAGCACTGGGAGCCTACAGCCAACTGAGATCTACGTGAGCTACTAAACTTCCCCTCTCCTTTATCCAAAGAACATTAACACAATCCAAGTTTTTGCAGAAACGAAAATCGAATCAGTCGGGCGGAGGAGCATCATGTTCAGCCGTAAGTTTTATATAAAGGTTGAGTTCATCTAGTCGGGATGGGAAAATACATACGGACGAACGACTAGATCAGCTCAGCATGATACTGCCTACTCCTGCCTTCTTCTTCTTCTTTTGCTTTTCCAGGGTCCCAGTAGGCCAACCAGCAACGGCTATATACTCTCGAACAATGGGCTTTGCTGCGATACGATGCGACCACAAACATCATGTCCGGCGGAAGACGGAGGCTTTGATCTGAGCTATGAGAAATGGCTGCGTATGCAAAAGCAGCAGCAGATGGAGCTGCAGCAACAGCTACAGCAGGGCCCCTCCTCCAATAGCAACTGGCAATGCAAGGATCAGACCTATGAGAAGTTTGTGAGTAGAGCTTCGAGTGCAAATGAAAGCCCTCATACGAGCTGTTATTCTCTTTGGGGTTTTGTTGCTAGGAGCCTCCACTTAATAGCACAATGAATGCCGGCAGACAGCCCTGTACACGCTCGTCCTGTGGACATCTACGCGCACAGCAGCAGAAGCAACAACAGCAACAGCAGCAGCAGCTGCAGCAGCAACAACAACAACAACAAAAACCACCACAGCAGCAGCAGCAGCAGCAGCCACAACAGCCACAACAACAATCGCCACAGCAGGCAAAGCATCCATGCTGCCAGAGTGCTGATCCAAATCAGAGTCAAGCATATTCCGCCCGGCCAGTGGCACAAAGGGTAAGTCCAAGTCGACCGAGGCCTCGATGGCAGCTCCTAAAGGCTAAAGCCAACTCAATTTCAGCAGTCAGCGGCACCTTCCTGCCAAGTGGTTTACCCGCAGCGACAGCAGGCAGCTGGGAACACGTCCTGTGCCCCGATACAGGTGAGCGCCGGAGTTCCAAACTAAATCACAAATTCTCCTATCTATCATTCTATCCATTCACAACAAAAAGCAGCGGGACTGCAACGATTCTTATGACACGACGACCTATATGCAACTGCCCCAGACGCAGCAGAGGGCGCCCTATATGAGAGGACCCGTTATGCAGGCGAATACGAATGTAAGTAAGGGAATGTTTGGTAAATATCCGACTAGTAAACATCCTAGCCTAGGAGGTGACCCTCTCTCTCTCTCTCTCTCCCACTCTTTAAGTGCGATTCATTAATTTCTCTACACTAAGCACAGGTGACTTTCTTCGATACGAACCCGATGTCTTCAACTACCAATCGCACTCAGCAATCTTGTGCCGCATGCTCCGATGATAGCTGGCAGGTTCCGACTCAGAAGTCCTTTATGCCCGTCTTGAACTCAACTAAAATAGGCCAGCCCTACGGTCAGCAGGCTCCAGGACCCGCTCCCGGTCCCGGACCCAGCCCCAGTCCCGGTCCTGGTCAATTGCGAGTAGCGCCCTTTGTCGACGATTCGACACGTGAGTTAGAAATGGAGTTCGGGACTCATATAAAAAGACTTGATCTCATGCTTTGCTTCTCTTTCGGCAGCTGAGCAACGCTATATACAGCGCACAAATACGCTATTCTTCAACGCCCTGGTCATGGATCAGACTTGTCCGGGTATTATACAGAATTCGCTTAACGATCGGGAGGACTTCAATGATTATGCCTTCGACATTGCATTTGCGGGCAATATACCGGATAAGCCATATCCCATCGATCCCATCACCATGATTGAGGCCATTCAAATGAGAATCGACTATGAACGAGAGGAGATCCGGAAGAAATGTCCGTTGTATGACCCGGACGATAAAGATGAGTTTAGGAAGGGGAAGTCCAAATATTACACTGGTCAAAGGAAAAGGGGATCAGGCTCGGAGAAATCAAGATATTATCCGTATAATACCATCAATCGACACTTCTGTTCGAAGAACAGATCTGAAGTCAATGATGGAGTACTGGCTTTTCTAAAAGCCGAAGATGCCTATTTATCAGAGCCCGACAGAAATGTATGTATTACATATAGCTATGCGCACGATCTTTATATAATTTTTTATGTCTGTATAATCTCTAAGGAACTGACTCGTTTTTCGGCCAACATCAATGCGCATGAGTCGAACTTTTTTGGCCTGCCCATCAAGATGAAGATTTACAATGCAACAACTTGGCCTACCAGCTAATCAATGGTCCGTCCGACGGAAAAATACCAGAAGAATTTTTTCTAGTTTTACAGCATTCGATTATTGAGCCTAAATGTAGTATTTATTAATTCTTGGGAAAAAAGCAAACTCACTATTTTCAATTATAGAGAATGCTTAGCTTGAGTAAGTTTCGACGAAATTAATTCAAAGCAAGCATTTGAATTATACAATTTGCTTATCGGGCATAAAAACAATTAAATTCTTTGTGGTGCAATAAATCTTAGTCATCTACGGACACATGTATAAATAAATCTATATAAATATATGTATGTACATATGTATATACATATGTATGTATGTAATTCGCAGATTAATAAAAACTTTTTGGCAACTAGAAAATACACTCTTTTTTCCAGGAAAGACATATAAAATATTTTTTATACATAGACCCATGTGTTATCGCTTCAGATGAAAATCCAAAGTTTCCAGTTTATTTCTACCCTTGGTTTTTTGCTCATCCAATAAGTATATTTCTCTCTATAAATTCAATAATAATTTTTGCCGTAATAGCTATTATTATCTACATTTATTTAGTACCAATAAATTGCGCACTTGAGAAATATGACAAATGTGAACTAAGCAAATATTTGATATTCGTATAATTATAGTAAATAATTAATCATATGACCAAGGCAATCTATATATGTACATATGTAAATATATTTACTTTTTTGCACTGCAATAAATATAATTACTATTCTAGGTTGAGATTTTTAAGGTTTCATTATAAAAGTAACCAAAAAAATTTTTGTTTAAGAATAAAAACCTATTTAGAAATGCTATCTTAACTATAAGATATAAATTATATTATATCATAAAATCTATTTCTCTCTATTATCTACTTCTATGCATATAAAATTTGAATACAAATTATCTGTAATGCAACTCATTCGAGGTTTCTTGCTTTGCTTTGTACTGTCAATAAGTATAGGGTATTATTATCGAATAACGTATGATAAGAAAAATACAAAGCAAAAAAGCAAAACAAAGCAAAAGAAACAGGCACAAACAGAAGGAAGAACGTAAGGCCCATGTCAAAGTCAGTGCCAGAGGCAGAGTGAGCAATCAAATTGAATAAGATAAATCCGACTTCTTATACATATGTACATACATATATACATATAAGAACGACATATGCAAATATTATGCTGGCACGTATAAGAGCATAGAATTCAGCTAGTCATAGGCAGCAGAGTGAGCAGTCAAGTAGAATATGATAAATTTCAGTTCTTATACATATAAGAATGTCATATGCATAAGTATGTTATGTTTACACGTATAAGAGCATAGAACTCAGCACAAGACACCGAACGCTCTCTCATACTCACTTTCTTGCTCACTCGCTCAGCCACCCTCCGGCTGCCGCACTCTGGGCTAATGAACTCTGCAGAGCGTGTCGCGCGCATTGCGCGGCTGACAACTAAACCAGATTGAAAGCAGAGCCGAAAACAAATATAAATATAAATACAAATCAGCTGGCCGGCCCACTCCACTCCAGCTGGACTGTGCCACTGTGCAAATACCGTAATGCGCGCTGTCTCTCCTTCTCACTCCTAGAGCTGGGCACCGGGTGCCAAATTCGAAAACCAATTGGGCTTTAATTTGAATGCGCAGTTTTGTTTTGTTTTGCTTCCTTTTGTTGTTGTTGTGAAATTAAAGTAGTTAAATATGCGGTTTCATATTTAAAGCTGACTAAACACAAATGCGGCTTGTTTATGTTAAATAACAGCAAAGTATGTATTTTTTTTTATGTTGAATATTTTTGTGTTAAAAATTAATTTGAATTAATGTTTTTATGTTTGGCAATAGTAAAAAACCTGTTTTTTGTTTCGTTCGCTTATTTAATAATCCAGCAACTGCCGCAAATGTTTGATAAGCCTCTTAAATGCACAAATTAAATTTGTTTCGTTTTTATATTCACTTTTGTTTCGCCTCAACCACTGAGAGTGGATTTTCAATGCGAAGTTCTCGGCCGCGATCTGCACGCCAAATACGCGTCCCAAAGACTGATCACATTTCACGAGTGAGCAGCAAACCAAACCAAAAAGTCGCTGCCGATTCCATTTCTGATTCTGATTCCGATTCCGATTCTGATTTCGTTTCCATGCACTCAGCGAACGCTCTCAGACGACAAAAGGGAGGGAGCGCGTGGAATGGAATTGTAAACAATAAACAGAATTGTGTTTTTTCTCATATATGATATAACGAAAATACTTTAAAACTCTGAATGCGTTTAAATGTGCACTCTATGTAAGCAACGCACGTCGTGAGAGAACGTCGTAGAAGAGAACCGGATTGCGAGTGAATTAGAGAGAGAGAGAGAGTGAGAGGGAAGATAAAGAGAGCGCACTTCAATACACGTTTCATCACTTTCCCTTTCTTCTGCGTTTTCAATGTTAACTCTTCAAAGATAATGGAAGTATAGTGCCCAGTGGCCAATTTGCTCGCACGCCTATAACAACTTATCAGAAACGCAAATAACAATAACAATTCAGCTAAGTCTTTTTCGGTTTAGATTTATTTCTATTATTTTCTTTGATTTCCAAATGATTGATAATAAATAATATGAAATAATCAAGCACTTGAAATGGGGAATTTTTGCTGTATTTATTTTCTTTCGTTTTAAGTATTTATTCATTTTTTTCTGTTTAAGTATTTATTCTTTTCTTTTTTTTTTCTTTTTGCCTTGATGGGATGCCAGAAATATCATTCAATACGGTAATTAGCATAAACACAGACATTTTTAATGAAAGTATCTGAAATATAAAAGTGCGTCAATACAAAATACCTCACACGAAGCCTAGAAACATGTGTTTAGCACAATCTCTATTAAAAATTTCCATTTCTATTTTCATTTCTATTTTGATAGAATTTTTTTAAAAAGATTTTTATTGATTTCTGCCCGTGCTCTTCAAAGCAATTCGAATTCTGTTCTTTTGCATACAATTATTTTGTGTGCGCTTGTTTAAGCTGGCTCATGATAAATGCATTGGCTGCAAGCTAAAATTGCTCAAAGACAATGCAAACATTTTTAATATTCAGTTGCACAGACAGCAAAACGTTTCGTGTGCAAAAACAAAGTCATAAATAAATTTTACAGCAGGCATTCCATGCATATTTACTGTCTCTCTCAACCTCTTTGCACCTCTTAGCCGCTCGCTCGCTCTCTCCCTCTCTCCCATACACTCTTATAACCTGTACCCTATGCCCTGTAAGCAATATCCAAACTAATATCAGAGTGTATGTGCTTGTGTGTGTGTGCTTCAGGATTAGGCAGACTTAAATGAATTTATGGCATGTGCTAATCTCCAAAGGGAGTTTCCGCATGCATGAGAAAAGTCTGGAGCGCAAATCGAGCCAAAGACGGACTACGAATTATGTATGTAAGTAAAACCAGAAAGAGATTAGAGACCAGAGCCCTATGTAGATATAAAAGATAACGACTTTTTTCGCTCTTACTTTTCGCATAATTCTTTTGATATTGCCCTAAATATCAACGGCATGTACATAACTAAAGCTAAATATCTTAGACCGAATAACAGGAGAGAAATACTTGTAGAATTTCTTCATTTTACTTATTTTATAATTTTGTACATTACTTCTTGAACAGACTTAGTTAAATCATATTATTATGTAATTCCTTTACGTCATTCATCTACGTAGTTCCCCTACGTCTTTAATGCTTAGCTGATCGATCACACACTCTATTTCACACAATTGCGCTTAGACGACTGAAGAAATGCTGCAGCTGCTGCCCTTTATATAGCGACACTTTTACTCAAGCACTGTCTCTTTCAAAGGTTGAGCCCGACAGCAGTTAAAGCTCGTTGCAGTTGACCTTCAAGTGAGCAATGGGAACGCTCTCTGCTGCTGTGAGCAAATGAATACTGCTACATACACATAGACAACTTTAATGATCTTCTGCACTTCTTCTCTCCTTGCTTTTACTTTTACTCAAGCACAGCCTCTCTTAAATTTTGAGTCCGACAGCAGGTGGCGCTGCTTGCATTCGAGCTTCAAGTGACCAATGGGAACGCTCTTTGCTGCTGTGAGCAAATGAATGCTGCTACATACACATAGACAACTTTAATGATCTTCTGCACTTGTTCTCTCCTTGCTTTTATCTTTACTCAAGTACTGTCTCTCTCGTTACAGTCGAGCTTCAAGTGACCAATGGGAACGCTCTCTGCTGCTTCAATAATTTGTTCAGGGGATTTGCTAGTCGAGCGGACTCGAGTTGAACTTTCATACTTGTTCTTATCTCTAAGAGGTCTGCACCTAAAAGACTACTCAAATCGGAAGTTCCAAGTGAAGTTGGTTAAGTCTGATAAGTTTGATTCAATGTGAATTGGCTGATTCCTCTGTTTATTTACAATTAATTCTAATCTCTATCTTATAGAGCACACGCTGGGGTATTTCTGTGGTTCTTTATTTACAAATAAAATATTTTCACAGCTCTCGGCTGCATTTAATTTGCAAATATTTTAGCAAATATTTTGTTTATATTTTCCCACATGTTGTTCACAGTTTATGAAGAAAATAAATAGGCAAACAGACATTCAAATATATTCGACCTGCAACCACCTGAATAATTACCTAAAATCTGATCGTTTGCAGCAGCAGCATTCAATTGTATTACGTATGAACAACATCTTTAGCATAAATCATTAGTAATCATTAGCAAATCATTTCTCGCAATCATCAATCATATGCAAGGGTATAGTCATAATTATTAGCTATATAATTATTTTGTGCATTGGTCATTATCATTTTAATAGCAATGATGATGTACTCAAGTCATGATCGTCAGCTAGCCAATGCTCATGATCCTCATTTTTATTATCATTGGCATAATCTTATTTATAATCATTATAATTAATATTATTATTATCATTGGAATTTTTAATTTATTAAGAATATACGATTCGGTAATCATAATCATTATCATTGTATAATACTTAGAATTATTATTATTATTATCATTATAGCTATAGTTATTTCTACTTTCCTCTTTCAACTATCATCATCATTATGATTGTAAGACTTTACTATAGTTTAATCACTTAATCGATGCGACATCAATTAATTAACCTACTGAATGAAACAAAGAAGAAGAAGAAAGACTCGTCACTTTGCCAAATGTTGACCTAACTAATTTTAAGCGCTCAGCTACAAGGCTCGAGCATTGCAAATAGCAAAATTGTTGGCAATACAATTAGTGCACGCAGCGTGAAGCGAGTGGGCGAGTGGGCAGGGGGCGTGGTGCGTGGTAGGGGTCTATGTTCCGTTGTTCTGATGAAAAGCAGCAAAATTTCCAATTTGTAAATTTTGTGGCAATGGCCACTGCCTCTTGCCCCCCACCGACCTCGACTAACGATTTAGGCTTGTTTTTTTGTGTGTGTATGCATTTGCCTATTAGATGGCGGAGAGATGGGGGGGCGGTTGGCGTTTGGTATTAGATGGCACGCCCAGGCTGTGTGCAGTGTCAGGAACAGGGTGAACGCAAGTTGATTATGCGTTGTTTTGCCACTTAATGTAATGAAATATGCATAATGCCATTAGGCATTAGGCATTAGGCAGCGACAGGCAGCCAGTGGGCGTGGCTGAAATGCCATAGCAACATGATTACAATACGCATAAGCCACATGTGCACGCATTTTCCACGACAACAGCAGGAACAGCAGGAGGAGGAGGAGCAGGAGCAGGAACAGTAGGAGCAGGAGCAGCAGCCGAGCTTCACTTGCGTTGCAGCTTCGGGCGACACGTTTTAAAGTTTCATTGGAGTCTATTTTAGGTATATCTATGGAGTAAGTTTTCTCTGTTTTGATTTACTTTGCTTTGCTTTGGTCTTGCATCAAAAACAGGAAAAGTGCCCATCGATATGAAAAGTTTTTTGGCTGTAATTTGGTTGGACTTTGCCCATTGCAACTTGTATTTTATAATTTGCCAAAGATTACTTGACTTGAGTTGATGTTTTGAGTTTGTTGCCGGTGAGACTGAGAAACTTTCCAAGAACAAGAAGAGGTTTGATTGAAGTTTAGTTGAAACTACTTAAAGGTGATTCAGAGGAAATATATAGAATAGCAAAGATATTGATATGTGAATGAGAAGAAATGATAACAATGGTAATGATAATCATAATGATAATGATAATGAGAATGAAAATGAGAATGAGAATGAGAATGAGAATGAGAATGAGAATGAGAATGAGAATGAGAATGAGAATGAGAATGAGAATAATAATGATAATGATAATGATAAGAATCACAATGCGAAAGACGATGACAATGCTAATGATAATGCTAATGATAATGACAATGCTAATGATAATGCTAATGATAATGATAATGATAATGATATTGATATTAGATAAAGATAATATTAATAATACTATATATATCTTTATTCCAGTCAAGATTATGATAATGCCCATAAGATAATGATAATAATAATTTGAATGATGTTATTTAAACACTTCATTAGCTCTCATTGCTTAAGCCCCCGTCTGAATTGTGGACATGATTGCGCATGTAGCAAGAGTTCATAAAACTGAGCACATTAAACAGTTAAACAAATATAAATATATGCATGTTTTCGTGCCTAATGAGCTGCATGCGGCAAATTGAAGGTACACAGATAAACAGACAGAGCGACAGAGCGACAGAGCGACAGACTCGACAGACTCGACAGCTCGATATTGCGCGAAAGCCAATTAGCATGCAAAACAAGTTGCAGCTATAAATGCACAACTAACACACACTCTGCATTTATGTGAAAATGCATAAATAGTAGCTGTAAGTGTGCGTGTGTGTGTGTGAGTGGAACAAGAAATGCAGCTACATTGAACAGACGCAACGCTCGCGGCAGCTGTGCCACCAAAATGTATGCAACATTATGCGGCATGTGTGCTAAACAGTCATGAATTTCAAGCAGGCGCCGCAAACAAGCCCAAAAACAACCAAACGGAGACACACACACACACATACTCGCTCGCTCGCTCTGTCTCTTTCACACATTCTTTGCATGCGTAATGCTTTGTAGCTGCCTCAGCGACTGCCATTTTTGACTTTTGGCATAAAAAGCGACCGCGAAACTCTGTGAAAAGCAGCGAACTATGCTCAATTCCCCAGCATTTCCGTTGCCACTTCCGTCTTTGTATTTGCATGCAAACAAACCCACACACACACACGCACACACACACACAGACATATAGTGAGTGCACATAGATCATGCTCTGGTAATTTGCATGGCATTCGCAAATGCAAATTGCATGCAACTGCGCTGCAGCTGCAAAATGCGCCAATAAGCATGCTAAACAATCGCACCTGCACCCCCTGCAACCCCCTGCACCTCCGCCACCCTGCGATGCACTGCTCCAAATGGGAGTCCAGACATCCATCAAGCCAGCCATTGATTTGTCATGCGGCATCGAGAGCCGACAGCCAAAGGTATTCATTCCCACTTGCTCCCCCCATGCTCCATGGGGCAAACCGTCAATTGATTGCTACTCCATCAAGCTTTCTCTGTTTGTCAGCCTCTCCTCAGTCTCTCAGCTGCTTATTAACCACTGTTAGTTCCTCTCTCTAGTTCATCAATGGCAATCAAATATTATAATGCAGTTAAATAGATATTGAAATTCAATGCATTTACTATCAGCAATGAAAACAAATTAGCTTTAATTAGGAAACTTGTTAGCCAGCAAGCAGCTGTGTTTAATGGTGCAGGAATGTGTATATATGTATATATGTATATATGTATATATGTATATATGTATATATGTATATATGTATATATGTATATATGTATATATGTATATATGTATATATGTATATATGTATATATGTATATATGTATATATGTATATATGTATATATGTATATATGTATATATGTATATATGTATATATGTATATATGTATATACATATATGCATATTTAAATAGTTGTCTATTAAAATTGCATTAACAGTGAATATTATAAGCAGTTAAGCAGTTAAAATGTTCATTTTATAGCAATTTGCACTTGATTAGTTTTCATTTGTATTAATATTTGATTTTTTATTTTAAAGTATGATAATTAATTTTTTATAATTTTTTAATTATTATTTTTTAATTATCAGATTATTTTATTTATTTGTATGCTGTCTATTTATAAATTTTTATTCATTCATTAAAATATTTATCAGCTTCTTTTGCTAATTACTTATGAACATTCTTAAAAATCAGCTTGGTTAGTAATTATTAATATTATTAAGTTCAAAACAAACTTACAAAAATGTTTTAAAAAATTTTTTTTTTATATTTTTACTTAAATACTCAACCCACCAGTACTTTATATTTCATTTAAAATTCTTCACAAAAATTAATGAAATTGCCGATCTAGCACATCATATTTTCAATTTGTAGTCAACTTTTTCAGTGAAAAATAAATAATAAAAATATATACATATATATATTTTTTAATTTATCAAAAAATATCAATTAATTTTTAATTTTTTGCTATAAAATAAAAAATAAATAATACATATAATTCTTTTTTCTATTTATAAAAAAATAATAATTATCTTTTCATTTTTTACTATAAAATATATAATAAATAATATAAATAATTTGTTTTTTTAATTTAGCACAAAATAACAATAATTTTTTAATTTTTTGGTTTAAAATAAAAAAGAAATAATACAAATAATTTGTTTTTAATTTATCAAAAAATAATTATAATTTTTTAATTTTTTGCCATAAAATAAATAATAAATAATACAAATAATTTGTTTTTTTAATTTATCAAAAAATAATAATTAATTTTTAATTTTTTGCTATAAAAACTATAATCGTTACGGTCTCTGGTGAAAATTTAAAGCTCACATTCTGCTTTTCTTTGCTCTTTGCTCTATTAAATTTATATCAAAACTCTAACTCTGCATTTGTGCAACGTAGGCAATACTTGGGCTGTCATAAGCGCAGCTCGAAAGGCGCAAGTCAGTGCATCTCATCAACGAAGTGAGGCAGTGACTAACAGAAAGTTGTTTTGATTAGAGCAAACAGCCAGCGAGATACCCATTAAAAGGGGAGACAAATTTTAATAAGCAACAACAAAAAAAAAAGGGAAAATTAAATATAAAACACAAAGTCTAATTGCAAGCCACGCCCACATGCGCTCGCAGCTGCACATAGAATATTACTATGAATAAAGCAGGCAAGCGTAAGCGAAACGCGCTTCTAGCTCGCTGCGCTCACACATACAGAGAGAGAGAGAGAGAGAGGGAGACACACACACGCACACATTCACAACATGTCGCTGATGAGTTCATGCAGAAGCCCAGAAGCAGAAGACATGGTGTATTTAGTTAAACAGCTTGGCAAGCTTGACGACATGCGACACTGACACGACAAGTGTTAATACTGCCACGCCCACACACACACACACACACACACACAGAGAGATAGAGGCAGGCAACTGCAAGTGTTGCACATTTTTGCCTTTTACAAATAAAATAAATGTTAAAACATTTGTGAAGCCAAACTAAACTGAAAACTTTGTTAGCCAACAGTCAGCAAACCAAATGCACATGCCACACACACACACACACACACACACACACATGCACATGCACACACACACACATATGCACTCAGTAATGTGCACTTGAAAAATCTCATTTCTTGCTCAGCCCTCGCTCAACTGCATGAAAAACTTTTTAATCAAATTTTTCAATTTAGTTTGCTGAGCTGTTAATTAAAAACAGCGAAAATTTTAACTATGTGTGCGTGTGTGTGTGTGTGGTGTGCTTAGATTAGTTTTAGCGCTTAACATTTGAAGCCTTACAAAAGCGTTTTTCATTTAGTTTTGCGCTTTGATAGGCAACAAATTACGCATACGCCACATGAGCCACACAAAATAATCAAGCTCCAGCTTGATCCTGTTTAGAGACAAGAGAAGTTGCTGTTGCTATCTAATTAGCTGTTAATTTACTGATGGTCGAACATAAAACTCGAAGCATCTGCAATTATTCGTTTAATTGCCAAAAATAGCGTAGCAAAGCTGAACAGATCGAGAGGGGGGAGAGAGGGAGATAGAGCGAGTTACTATCACATTAAATCACGCATGGATAGCATATATGTATGTATGTATGTTGTCCCTTGTGGCTGGCGATCCAGTGACAGGCTGACCAAAAGAAGGCGCTGCTCTATCTCCCTCTCCCCCTCTCCCTCTCACTCTCTCTGTCTCTAGCTGTTCATTGACTTGTAAATAAAAGTAATTTAATGCTAATTAAGAGCTTCTAGCGCGTCTCTACTCTATTCTCTAATGGCTTTTAATTGGCCAAGTATGTGGGCTGCTACCGCTGGCATATTTATAATAATCGCTATAATATGCACAAATTAATTCAACGGGTAGACTCCACTGCCACTCCATACACCAACCAATTAAGCAACTGAAAGGCAGCGAATAATAATAACAACAACGCCAACAATGGCCACAGCAGACTGAGCCAAAAGCCACACCTAAAAGCATTCTACAATTTCTCGGCACAAACTGCAAATTAAGTTGTAAAAACACTCGACTCGCCATTGTTCCGAGCTGGGCATTATTTTTGTTGTGTTTTTTTTAGCTTCAGCAGTGAAGAAGACAAAGAGAGAGAGAGAGAGAGGGAGTAGAGGCAGTCCACGTCTGGGGCAATAAAAGTGTTGCGGGTAAAAGTCATAAAAGCAAGTCCAAGAGCGTCCACAGAAATGAAGACAATTGACAATGAAGCAAATGGCAGTCCGATGGGCAATCAAAAGGAGGAAAAAACGTGCAAGAAGAAGAAGATGAAGAAATGTAAGAAATAAGTAAGAAATGCCAATAAAATTATAGAGCTCACTGCGAGAGAGAGAGAGAGAGAGAGAGAGAGAGAGCGACAAGCCAAATGCAAATAAAGTTTACTAAATTAATCTATCTAATTAATATTTAAAGAAATTTTAAATTGAGTTTCTCAAGAGCCAGAATATTAACTCTACAAATCGTAAAAATAATAAACAATAAATAAATATTTAAATAAATACAGTAGAATCCGGTTATAGCGACTCCGCTTAAAGCGTCCGTTCGGTTATTGCGACGAAAAATCTGGTCCCAAACATTTCTGAGCAAACGTATACGGTTATAGCGACATCCGGCTATAACGACGCAAAAACGACGGTCCCTTGAGTGTCGCTATAACCGGATTCTACTGTAGTTGCTCTTGCTGAGCTGAAACAGCTAATATGCCCGCTGTATACCCTGCAGCGTGCACAATTGACAAGCGCACACAGAACATCATAAGATGACAACATGAAACTAGTTTTACCCACAAAGTTTCTTATCACAATGTGCCGCTAGACAAATAACAGACTCTGCCGCTCGCCCGCGCTCAAGAAATATGCAAACGAGAGCTCAAGGCCCAAGCAGCAGCGGCAGCAGCAGCATTTACAATGCATATATTTAATGAAAGTACTCCTGCACAGCAGGAAACCGAACCGAAAGTAACTAAAAAAATGGCAGGAAAAGGTAAACGACGCAAGGATACCCTAAAGACTAGACCATGGCAGCTATCTAAAATACTTGCTCTAAATACTCTCCGTCAGTTACAAACACTCTAGTCGCATTGGCATACCCTTTCGCTGCCTTTGTAGTGGGTATGGTAAATAAAAGTATTAAGAGGCTGTCGAAAAGTGTTGCATACTTTTGCGGGCAGGCGAGTTGGCCTGGCTCGGTTGCTTGCTTGGCAGCTGTTTATTTTTTAAGCTGCTTCGGCAGCTTGCACAACTTTTGAGCTGTTGTGTTGCTCTTGTACTATTTTCTTTATGTGCCTTCAGATTGCCGAAAAAACATGTTGGCCAGCAACAAAAACAAAAGCAGAAGAAAAAGAAACTACCACAAGTCGAAGTAGTCGCCGTTTGATGAAGTTGTTCTTCGTTCGCTCTCTTTTTTTATATTTTCGTTACAAGTTTTTATGCGCTTTGCCGGGTGTTAAGCTGCGTTTCGAGCAAATGAATTTAGAAGTCTTATTTAACAAGTTTCTCAGTTACCCATCGACAGCTGGCCGTAAGCCTTGTTGTGGCAGGCGGTTGCATGTTATGCCATTTTATCGAAAAACTTGTGCAAAGCACTTGAAAATTTGTGAGCATAATAGTAAGTCGTCTTTTCAGCCACTACCACTATTATTATTTGTTGTTGTTGCTGTTGTTGTTGAGCATTGGCTTATACACAATTAAGTGAGCATATTGAGCAACAGCTCAAGTTAATAATGCGATAGCCATAACGATGCAAGCGATGCCTGCAATACTTCTTAGGCGAAAATGTATACAATATATTAGATATGTGTAAGCTCTCATTTAATTGGCTGCATAATGCATAAGCCACTTATGGCATTATGCTCGTTTATTATGGCCTTAAAGCTGTCGAATTGTTTTTGCCTAGCCAGGAGAAGCAATAACAATGGCCGCGCCACATTTACAAACAGAAAAACAGTTCATAAATTCAGTTTCGACTTTTTATTTTTTTTTTGGGTTTGCTGTTCCTAATTAAAACAAGTCACGTACATTTTAAATTAAAAGCGGCCTGGCACAAAGCAGCCAAACAATACGCTGACCACAGAAACTACGTTGGCACGGGCAACTTTGACCACGCCTACTCACAAGAAAGCCAAAGTATGTGTGGTCTAGTCGGGTGTGCAGCACTTTCAGATACGCTGACAAGAAAATATACAGAATTAAAAAAGAAATAAATTAAGTAAAAATAACAAAAATAAAGATCAAGCAACATCTCATTTGCAGGATTCGAACCTGCGACAGCACGCACCAGATCGATTTTAGCCAACGTCTTAGTCAACAGCGCCACTCTACTATGGGAGACAAATATCCAACAACAATTGCAGAATGCGCGCATTTTGTATGTATGGGTGCTCATGCATACAAATTGATATCAGCTGGAACAAATACTATTGCAATTACTCTTCTATTTATAAAATTCCATGGGGAATGCATGTAGTTGAGTGAGAGCGTGAGAGTGAGAGCGTGAGAGTGGGAGCGTGAGAGTGAGAGCGTGAGAGTGAGAGCGTGAGAGTGTGTGTGTGTGCACATGCATAGACTAAATGGAACGCATTCCGATAGATGGCGCTTAATTAATAACTTACGTATTTTCAAACGGATTTTAATGAAATTTTTTACAGGTATTGAACAAAAATGGGCAGAATTTAGGCAAAAGCTTTATTTTTATTTTTTTATACAATATAACAAGAATCATACTGACATAAATTTATATATATGCTGCCCTTCTGTCTGACCAATATACCCTCTTTACCAAATTTCCCATGGGCGCGGTCACGCAGCTGGAGCTCAGGTTGAAAATCGACAGGAAAAATGTCGCACGCAACTTTAATTATAAATGCCACAATAATTGAACTGTAAAACGTGGCCAAGTTGCCAGGCCTTCAGCACAGCCAAGGCCAGCTATATATACATATATATTTACTTATATACATAGATTCAGCCAGATGGCCAAAGTCAAACAGTGTTAAATTTCAAATATGACACGGTGGCAACTGGCGTTGTAACCTCAACACGTGTAATTATAGCCAAGCTATCGGATATCAAGTTGAGTTCTCGCCCTTAACATAATGAGCTATCGTTGTGGCTGCTGAAAGGCATTTTGGTCAGCCTGTCGAGGCGGTGCCAAGACGAATCGTGTATCTTGTCAGCCGCAAGCTGCAAGTTTAGAAGCTCAACCGCAGCTAAGGACATCTAATGTGTGTGGGCAATAGAGAGAGAGAGAGGGGGAGTGAGGGAGAGAGAGAGGAAAGAGAGAGAAATCTTAAAGCAGCTTTACAAATTGAATCGTTGGAAATAACTAGCTCAATTCGAAAGTTTCACGCATTTCACATTTTGAAGCTTGCTTAAAATCAATTAGGAAATTTCCATTTGAACTTTTGCCTTGTGCAGACCAGACACGAGAAATCTTTTGGCCTTTGTTTATTCATTGAATTTTGTGCTTCAATTAAAAAGCCATTAGAAAGGGCGAACACACCCGCACACACCCACACACACCACAGAGGCCACGTTTCAATGTCGTTGTCCTGGCAACTTGACCGACAAACAAACAAACTACAGTAAATACTCAGCTACACATACACAGATAGCTATGCATACTATTTTCAATCAATATTATTATCCTTTCGGCCGTCAAAAGCAAAGCCATTTGCATGCGCAAGGACGACAGCAGGAACGAGCACGAGTAGTTAGCTTTTGTTGTTGTTGTTGTTGTTGTTGCTGGTTTTGCCTTTGTCTTTGACCTTTCTACTGTCTCTGGCTAATTCATATTTAATGCCGGTTGCCTTAAGCAGCTGCAGGTGCCAGACAATTCAACCTGTCGCTTTTTTCATTATTCATATTTTATACCTAATTGGATAGAGCCAGAGAAAGAGCAGAAGAGAAAGGCAGAGAGAGAGAGAGAGAGAGAGAGAGAGAGAGAGAGAAGGAGGGGATGTGTGCTAGAAATATTTTATATGAACATTTCGTTGTAATTTTAGACACAAGACTTGAAAAGCTTTAAGTGGAAAATGTACAAAATTTAAATCTGTTAAGCGCACAATATGAAAGCATAAACAAAATCAAATCAGATTTTGCAGCAGGCCCAAAATGAAAGGCAATCAGTGTAAGTAAGAGCAAATGTCGGGCAGTAAATGCTTACAAATTTGCCTTTAATAAAATATTAAGTAAAATTGTAAATAAAACATGTTTAATCTTGCAGCTGCACAATAGAGATGCATAAAAAAATAAGAAAACAAAATATTATTATTTAAAATATGCATAAAACTTGAACTTGAGAGAGAGAGAGAGGGAGAGAGAGAGAGAGTGATGTAGAGAGGGAGGTGGAGAGAGAGAGAGAGGGTGAGAGGGAGAGAGAGAGGGAGGGAGAGAGAGAGAGAGAGGGTGAGTGGGAGAGAGAGAGGGAGGGAGAGGGAGAGTGAGGGAGAGAGAGAGAGAGAGAGAAAAGAAGAAAGAAAGCGATTGAATCATATTTTTTTAGCTGATCTCGCGTAAAATGTTTAGCGAGCTATATTTATATATTTATACATTTATATATTATATTTTTATATTTTTATATTTTTGTAAACACATATATTAATACATACATACATACATATATTAATATATTTATATATTTATAAATGTAAATATATCTTTATATACATACATATATTTTTATACTTATATTTTTATATGTTTATAAATTTTATATTTATATTTATACATTTAAATATTTTATTTCTATAGTTTTATATATTTATAAATGTAAATATTTATTTATATACATATATTATATTTTTGTATATTAATTAATGTATATATTTATTTATTTACATACATATATATGTATGTATAATCTTCTGCTTCCTATCCTAAACTAACAAATAACTCATTATTTCATAGTCAATAAATTTGTAATTTCGATTCACCTGTTCGCCTGCTCTGCAGCATCTTCAATTAAGCGCAGCTTAGAAACTCTGCTGATGCATAATGAGGAAAAACAATCAAACTTGCATAAATTCTGTGAGCTGCTCGTAATTTATTGTAATGCAAGTTGCAATGCATAAGCAGCTTTAATGCAAATGCCAAAAGCAGCAGCAAGAAAATTCACCCAGAATTCTGCATCCGGTTTTCTCTCTCTGTGTGTGTTTCCTGGCAGCTGTCTAGAATGCTGTCTGTCTGTCTGTCTGTTTGTGTGCTCGTCTGTCTATTGCAATTTGGCTACGGGCTTGCTTCTGCCTGCTCATAAATATTCACATTTATATTTTGAGCATTTTGTATATTTTCCCAAATATTATTTCCAGCCATCGATCGTCCGACAACAAGTGGCAAGTGGCATATGCCACATTGATGCACTTGGCAAATTATTTAAGGCCATGAATTTTGCTGGCCCTAAATTAAACGAAAATGCAACGAGCATTTTGCCAACCTTTCCATGTCAATCAATCAAGCAAATTCATCCAAAATAATTGACTTCAATAAATATTTAATGCTTGAAATGAGATTTAGAATATCTGAAAAATAAGTGAATGTAAAAAAAAAAATAATAATAATAAATAAAAATAATATAAAAAAATAAATACAAAAACAAAAACAATTTTTAAAATATAAATTGCTTGAAATGAGATTTAGAATATCTGAAAAATAAGTGAATGTAAAAAAAAATAAATAAAAATAATATAAAAAATAAATAAAAAAATAAACAATAACAATTTTTAATATATAAAAAAAATATCTGAAAAATAAGTGAATGTAAAAAAAAAATAATAAAAAAAATAAAATAAATAAAAAATAAATAAAAAAATAAAAACAATTTTTAAAATTTAAAAATTAAGTTAATTTATTTAATATTAGATATCTAGGTGAACCAGCTCCATTAACCAACTTTATATATTGCCTTTAAATAATTAATATTTGAATATATTGAAAGGAAAATTCGATAATAGCTCTCAATTATTAAGAATTTATATATTGAGGGGAAAATTCGATAATAGCTCTCAGTTATTAACTATTCATATAATATTATTTCATTAAATAATTATTAAAATTCCCAATTTTTTACCTTGTAGAATCTCTCTCAGTTCTTCACTCAACTATCTATCGATTGCTTTCTAAAACTATGTTAATTTCTCAATAAACTGAAATAAAAAAACAATTTGTTGTCTAACTGAACGAAGCCAGTCTCGCCTCAATTGGACGGCCCACAAAGTTTATTATTAATTAAGTAAATTGGCTCAGGATATGATAAAATAGTTGTACATTCCTTATATAATATAGAAGTATGTATGTCTGTGTGTGTGTGGGTGTGTGTGTTGGCCATTAAACTGAATGCCAATTGCGCAAGGGAAACAACGAGGCAAAGTTTAACGAAAATTGTCTGCTTGCCTTACTCCCCCTCTCACTCCCACTCCCACTCTCTCTGTCTCTCTCTTTCGTGGGCCATGTGCCATCTCTAAGAGAGCACTCTGTAAACTGTGAAAAACTTTGTGTGCGCCTTGTGGCTCGTGTCCATTCATTATGCAAAAAGGCGCAGGCTAGAGTCGCACAGTTATGGCCGAGCATAAACTAAAGGCATACACAACTTTAGTTTTTTTATACTATTTGGGGTGGCGAGGGGGCAGGGGGCGTGTCTGTGGCTGCTTCATTACCCTAATGAACTTGAAAAAGTATCGGATGCACAAAGACACAGCGAGTCTAAACAAGCCGAAGACATATACCAGGTGCCACGCCACTTGCCACGCCCCCACCACCACCCACCCCTCCTTCTACGGTTGGTAAGTTGAGCCAGCAGATTTGCGTGTAATGAGGTCATAGTAACAAGTGTTCACTTTAATTAGTGCGACTTTCAACCACCTCACCCCCCTCCCCACACTCTCTTACGCTTTTTTAATGCATCTTATGGCAAATTGAGGTTTTCTGTAGCCTCGCCCACAAATTATGCGTTAATTGCACGCGACCTAAGGCAACAAAAAGCGAGCAGCTCCTAAAGCCTCTCATATAATAATATCCGACGAATTATAGCCGTAGTCTCAGTTGGCTTAATGAGTTCCTTTAATACATCAAATTGAGCGCAATCAATGGGAACGCAAACGTTTGTCATTCACATGGAAAGCCATAAAGTTTTTCCATTCTTTTTTTTTTCCTTTAATTGAATTAAATGTTTTCATTCGTTTCATTTTCCATTTTGGCTTTCCGGAGCATTCAATAATCGATGCGAGCATTAAGCATTATAGAGGCCTGACTTTTGATTACCTTTTAAGAGCTGACCAGCACGAAAATTGTTCAAAATGATATGCAAGCGGGTGCTCATGACTGACTGAATGCTCGTTCATGGTAGAGAAATGACTTGGGAATATGTAGGGAGATAGGCAGATCATATGGCTCATGGATCTATCTCTAGATGTGAAGGCTTTTCAAGTTCCATGAGAGCTGCATTTACTCTTTAAACTCTTTATTTAATAAGAAACAGAATGGAATAAGAAGACTGTGGGGAGTGAAAAGTTCTCTCTAATGGGTATAGCTATACTACAAAAAAAAAAAAAAAAAAAAAAAAAAAAAGACAGCAAACCAATATACTCGCTTTGCCCTTACTTGAACAGGTATTAAAACAGCTTATTAAAATAAAAGTAAAGTAATTGTTAAATTAAAAGGTTGCCAGGCGGCAAAGCGCTTTACATATACAGATCTATAAATAATATAATTTGTGGCATGTCAACAGTGCGTATGCGCAATGAAAGTTTCTTAAAGTGCCCAAAATGTGTAGGGAAATAAATGTAGGTTACATAAGGCACTGTCAGCAACTAGCACGCGCCAAGCACCGCAGCAATAACAATGAAAAAATGTCAGTCAAATGCTTATTTACATATATAAAGTGGGAGAGGGAGGAGGAGCAGTAGCAGGAGGCGGAAGCAAATGGAATAAGCAGCCACAGCACAAATGGCAATTGGCAGCAGGAGGAGGAGTAGGAGCAGCAGGAGCAGCAGGAGCAGCTGTGGCATTTGTTTGATTTTATTGACATGTTACATACTCTATACCCACTTCTAGCTTCTAGCCTGGACGTGCCTTTCGCGTGTCCCTTTTGGCTCCCAGCTCCACGTTTGCCACAGTCGCTGCCTTAAAATGCGCCATAAAATTGATAAAAATCAGTTGATTGTAAAAATTGATAAATTGAAATTGATTGAGGCAGCGGCAACTGTGACTCGAAGGCCAACCAAATGGCTTTGATGCTCACCATTTGCACTTTGCATGCGACTCTGTGTGTGTGTGTGTGTGTTGGCCATAATTGAAAGCGAGTTTTGTCAGCGCGACTGCCGCAAATGGCATTAGAGCTGTAATTGAAGTTGGCTATGTGCATATCAAATGAAAGAAAACAAACCGCCCAGACAAGGTAGGGAATTGTGGGCGTCTTTGTGTTAATTGGCAATCTAAGGGATTCGACTTTTTTCCGAAAGGATCTACCATGTGCCATAGATTAAAGTAACTTTAAGAGGAGGAGCAGGAGTAGAAGAAGACTATAGATAAAAGCAATGTAAGTTTCTTTTTACACCCTGAATCCATTGAAAATGGGAAGTCAGGGTATAATCAGGGGTTGAATTTTAAGATTTGACTTATGGCTTGGCATTCTTATATGACAATAAGTAGACAGAGATATATACTATTTATGATACAACTCTTACTTCTCAGGGTCTATCTCTCCTTCTAGCTCTCCATCTCTCTCTCTCTCTCTCTCTCTCTCTCTCCCTCTTTATAAATCGACTTGCGTTTCTCTTTCAATGTCATTCCTTTCATTCTCATTACACTTTGCCTCTCCCTCTCCCCCTCTCTTTCACTTCTCTCTATCTGTTCTTGTCTGTTTCTCTCTTTCTATATCTGTCTTTCTGTTTTCTCCTTCAGTTTTTCGATCATTCCTAAGTTATTCATCTTCATTTAACTTTTTCCACTAATTCTTATTCTGTCTCACTTTGCCTTAATATTGTTTCTTTCTTTCTTTATAGTATACATGTATGCATATAGTTGTTCTCTTACCTTTATCTGTATATCTCTGTGCTTTTGCTCTATAACTCACTCTCTCCCCTCCCCCATTATCTCTCATATCTCATATTATTATAAACTGCTTTTCATTGTTTATTATTTCGGAACTTCTCTCTGCTCTTCTAAACTATCCCTATCAGGGGAAAGCTGACACGGGGGAGATACGGAGGGCGAGCTAGCTCGACTTGCTAGAACGTTTTCTATTCAAATCAAAATACGTAGAGTTAACGCAAATGTTTTTGTTTGTGCTTTGCAGCCTTTTCTTATAAGTTTCCGCTCACTTTCTGTTAACAAAAAGTTCTTAGCCCATTTGTTTAAAGTAATAATTGCGCTTGCGGTTTCGCGCACCAAAATACACACACACACACATACAGAGAAGGACTTGTGGTAGTGTTGGTGAATGCAGAGGTGGAGCGGGCGTGTGTGTGGGGCAACCACTTAGAAGGCGCACATCAGGATGAGCAGCTGCAGCTGCCGCATGCTTAACGCTTCAGGCAAATGGCGTGAAGCTGGCAACCGCAGACTGCATCGGAAGCAAGGGGCTGTAAGGAGCCGCAAGGATCCGCAAGGAGCAGCAACTGTAATAAGACAGCTCGTTTGCCAGCCTCTCTCAATGTCTGTCTGGCTGTCGTTTGGCGCTTGTTAAGTTTTGCTCATTTGTGCATAAGAGCCTCAAATGCATGGCTCAAGGTGTGGGCGTGGCTGGCAGGTGCAAATGATTTCAACACGGTCATAAGTCAACTTGACAAGTGGCATTAAACGCGTCTCATTTGTCGCCGCTGCAGCTCGCCTTGGGGCGTGGCTGTCACTTGAAATTAAACAACAACAACAGCAACACACAATATTAAGTAGATATTTAATTTGCAGCTGCAGCGAGCTGAAAACTTTAGTAATTAAAAAACTTTGCCACGGCCAAGCATAACCAGCAAACGAACATCAGGTGCTCTGCTCTGCCGCGCCGAGCAGCGCTGCCAAGAGCTGCTGAGCGTCTCGTTGGCTGCTGGCTTATTAAATGACCAGTTTAATGTGTCCGCACTCTTTAATGAGCATTTAAAATAAAGACCCTGCCCTGCCCAATTATATGTGCATAATATGTATACACAAGTGCGCATATCCTGCATGTCCTTTCTCTTTCTTCTGCTGCTGCTGCTGCTGCTCTTTATTTTCTTTTTTTTTTTTTTGTCACGGTTTTAACATGTTAACTGCCAGCGATAATCGCTGTCAACTCTTTGATATCGCTTCAAATTAAAACAAAATAAAATCAAGTGAAAGTCTGCTAGACTAAGAGATACGCTGTAGCAATGAACATATTTAGTTTGAGAGAGACAGAGAGAGAGAAGAGAGAAAGAGATTGAGAGGGAGAGAGAGAGAGGGAGAGAGAGAGAGAGAGAGAGGGAGAGAGAGAGAGAGAGAGGGAGAGGGAGAGGGAGAGAGAGAGAGAGAGAGAGCGGGAGAGAGAGAGAGAGAGCGAGAGAGAGGGAGAGAGAGAGTCTAGAGTCTAACATAATATAGGTTTTGTTTTTCCTACCTCAGCCAAAAAAAAAAAAAAAAAATAAATAAATAAATACAAAATTATTATTTTTATTATTTATTTATTTTTTTCCTACCTCAGCCGAAAAAAATATAAATAAAAAAATTGTAATTATTATTATTATATTTTAATGAATTAAATTAACAAAATTCAGTTCTGGTAATATTTAGAAAAATATTTATTATTCTTTAATTCATTTAATTTACAAAATACAAAAATCTTGCTCGATAAGCTTGCCTTTTGCCTTGACTAAGGCCTGCAAATAAGACCAGCTATACCTAACACCTACTCAACAGATTTTTAAATATTAGAAAATTTATCAATATTAAAGAATCTATAGTATTTACAGAGATTCCCTTATAATACAATCAGAATAAATTCATCTGCTCATTGTCCTTTGCAACAAATACTCCACACTGTGAAGACAAGTAAGTGCTGAAATGGCTGCTATACGGCACACGCATGCCATTATCCACATACATACATACACACATGCACTACATACATACACAAATGCACATATATACATACATATATATAAGTACATATATTAAGCGCAATTTACAGAGATCTGAGAGCTGTTTAAATGGGCAGGCAAGTGCATGTGCAGCGCGTAAATAAAATGAAATTTCATTAAAACTCATTCACAGTGGCGATTCACAATGGTAGGGGGGCGAGGGAGGTGAACAGTTTTGGCTGGCAGTTAGACGCGTTAACAGCATGACATTAGTGAAATGCATGCAAATTTCGACAAGCTGTCCGCCTGATTGCTGTCAATTGTCGCAATAGAAATGCCACCGTCGACAATCGAATCTGCAACGGCGTCATTTACGCAATCGACATCAATGGCATTCGATGTGCTCGTGCCGGAAATACCAATGGTCAGAGTCTATGCAGGACAACGGACGAGCCACGCAAATTCTGTTGTGTTCAAATGTGAAAATGTGAATGAAAATTGTCATTTAACTACAAATTATACACTGTGCAAAATTGGGGTGAAATGGGTGAAATTGGGGTGAAATAAGTTGTGGAATATAAATAAGTGTAAATAGAAGAGAGCACGCTATGAGGACGATTAAGATAGATGAAAGAAGGCAGAAAGCGAAAATGGCAGACAGAGTGCAAGAAATAGAGAGAGAGAGGGAGAGAGGGGGAGAGCAGGAGAGATATAATGACAGAAACTGAAAAGGAGAGACATTAACGCAGAGGGAAGGAAACAAAATGAGCTAATGGCAGAAAGGCTGGAAGAAATAGAGAGGGAGAGAGAGAGGCTGAAAGAAATAGACAGAGAGAAACAAAGAGGGAGGCAGAGAGAGAGATAGTGAAACAGAAAGAGAGAGAGAGAGAGAGAGAGAGAGAGAGACACAGAGAGAGAGAAAGAATCAATATCTGGTAATATCTTTATATGGTAATCAAATGTAAGTTATTATCATATTAATGCTGTCAGTTATTGATTCACTCTGTCCCTCTCTCTCACTCTCTCTCTCTCTCTCTCTCTCTCTCTCTCTCTTTGCCTCTTTCTCTCTCATTCTTGCTCTCCTGCTGTCCATATAAAGCGAGCAACAATCATAAATAAATCAGTAGCCAGAGAGAGAGAGAGAATCACATAGAAAGGCGCTTTACTTATAAAAACTATAAAAAATATATGCAAGCATATTAAATGCAGAAAAATTCAAAAGAAAGGCAATTCATATAACAAAAAATAAATAAATACTCAATAAATTTGAGTTTACTAAAAATTACTTTTAAAGACGCTTCTGCTCCAAGCATCAGAACAGAATTTACTGTCAATCAAAGTGAACTCATGAAAGTCACATACAGAGGCGCTTAAATAAAAGCAATATTTCCAGGCAATCGGGAAGCATTATGAACCTCATAAAACCCAATAACTATTAAGAACACTCTCACCATCTCATCACCTCAATATTGCTGAAGATACGCAAACTTGTTAAGCTTTATGTCATCATTTAGCAAAATGTACAGCATAAAACTTCAGTTTCAACTTTGGCTGGAATGTCAGAAGGGCTTTGCGGCGATTTCAGTTTGCTTGCGAGACAAGTGAATGCAACGGAAATCTGCATGAAAGCCAAACATTTCAATAAAAATCAAAGTTGATGCGTTGAGCGCTTGACTTGCTGAACGTCAAATGCATTTGACTAAAGCTGCTGCAACAGAGGGGGAGAGAGGGGGAGAGTATCAGTGAGAGTGAGAGTGAGATGCATATATAATTTGCACATAACTTTTGGTTTCTACTTGACATTTTGTGGCTATATTTTAATATCTAAGCTACGACAGACCGCAGACAAAGTGGAAGAGGGGCGGAAAGTAGGGCGAGTGGGAGTGTGGGAGTGGCCAAGCACAAACTGATGTGAAATGCATTTGGCAAGTCAGACCATTCCATTCCAGTTGTTGTTATTGTTAGCAATAGTTGTTATTGCAGCGGCAAAGTTTTGGCCAGCTTTTGCCGCTCAGTAATCAAAAGCAGCTGCGCCTGTGTGTGTGTGTGTGTGTGTGACAAATTAGCATTCTTGCCACTGAAAAGTTAGCAGCAGTATCAGAATCATTGGCTTCTAGTTGCTGCCTCCTGCGTCCCGCCTCCTGCCGCCTCCTGCCTCCTGTCTGCTATTGTTTGCTGTTTGTCTTTGTTGGCTTGAGCTTAGAGCGTCAGCGCATTTTGCTTTAAGTCCTTAATGCAGCGACATACGTGTACATGTGACACGGAATAACTCACTCTGTCTCAGTACCCCCCACCCCCCGCTCTCTCTCCTTCCTCTCCCTCTCTTTGTGGCGCTTAAATTACAAGCAACACTCGCTGCCTGCCGAGGGGGGGCTTTGAAACTTTGTCTTGGGTTCGGAAAAGCGGCAGCAGCAGCCAGCGACAGCAAATGCATTGCAACTTTATTAAAAAGTCGTAAAAGTTATAAAAACTACTAAAAGCAATGGTAATAACTTGTTGTTTTTTATTGTGCTGCGGATGCTAGTTGCCTTGCCAAAGGTAGCAAAACTTTGCCACTCGCTGCGTTGACAACACAAAAACCATAAAAATCAGCAGGAGACGGCGACTTCAAATGCAAAAATGCAGCCATGTAATTTGATAAGTGAAAAAAGTGCAAGGAAAATGCGCACAAAAATCAAATAATAAAGCTGCTTTATAGCACAGTCTTCGAGCCACTGCGAATGTCATTTGCAGGCAGCGTTCAAAAATATGCAATGCTTTATCTGTGGCTAAGATAAAAAAACTAAATTGGCTGTGAAGCAGTGTTGCCAATTCAGCCCAATGCTGGGTAGTTCTAGAGAGATCTATGTGAAAGTGGTTTAGCCCACTTATAATCCATTGAAAATGAGTATGGAAAAGCCAGAAATTGAGGCAGACTATGCAGAAGTTTTAGTCCTTAAGAGAACAATAGAAGAGTTAGGTATAGAGATAACAAATAATATACATATATAAATTTATTTGGCTACTCCGTATGGCTTTAATAAGTAAATAAAAAAATAAATTAAAAAATATATATATATAAATTAGAGAATATATAAAAATATACGAAAGCAGAAATTGAGGCAGACTCTGCAGAAGTTCTAGTCCTTAAGAGAACAATAGAACAGATAATTACAGAAATAACAAATAATATATAAATTTACTAGGCTACTCCGTATGGCTTTAATAAATAAATAAAAAATATAAATAAAAAAATATATATATAAATTAGAGAATATATATAAAAATATACAAACGCTGTTTAGCAAACCAATATTTGGCCTTATTAAACTCTTAAGCAGCGTAAAGAGATAATCCAATTTAAAAATGCGCGTTTGTTTGCCTACATATGTATATGTTCGTATTTTTGTCTGCAGAGAGACAGAGAGAGCGAGAGAGTAACTCTGCCTGCCTCCCTGTCCATGTCACAGTCCATCTGCCTGCCTAGCTACAGAAAATCGTTTAAGCTATGTGCATGTATGCAGCAGTATTCATTCGTGAGTAAAACGCAGCTAGAGAGGCTGGCGCAACGTCGCGTCATTTATACGTGTGTAAAACGCAGCTAGAGAGGCTGGCAGCAGCAGAGAGCGTTCCCATTGGTCACTTAAAGCACGACCACAACGATCTCTACCTGCCGTAGGCCTCAGCGTATGAGCGCAACGTCGCGACGCGTCTGAGAGGAAGTTTACGTATATAAAGGGCAGCAGCTGCAGCATTTCTTCAGTGCTGTGAAGACAAGTGAAGTGAACGGAATGGCTGTGTGTGATCGTGCAGCTAAGCATTCAAGACAGAGGAAATACTTGGAGGGAATACTGCAACGAAAGACTTCGAGGAAATACAATTGTGTGCAGGCAACTGCAGTGCTGCCAGACTGTTGAAAAATACACAGCCGCAGCTTAAGCGATTGTTGTGAATTCTAATTGGAATTTTATACTCCCACTTGTATTTGCTTGTGAGTGCTGCCAGACCACAGCAAATAGAAACGGTATGTTGCCAAAGCCTGAATTGGATTCTCATTTAATATTATTCTTATTTGTTGCAGCCTCTGATTGGCATTGTGATTGCAGTGGAGTTCTTTTGTGGCTTTGTGCGCAAATCTTTTCCTTTTGTTGGCTTTCGCTGCAGAGCTTATTTGTTTTCTTAAGTGGCTTACTGTGTTTGCTGCTCAGCATTTCATATTTATTAAATGTAGAAATATATAAATTGAATGCCGCGCTTTAAGCTGCAAATTTAGTCAGCCATGGGCCATTTGGCCGAAAGCAATTAGTGTGCAAACAATTTTGTGCACTCAATTAACAGCGACCAAAGCCGATGGATTTTATTGTAGCTGCATTCTAATTGGATTTGCCAAAATATTTAATACAATTTCGTTTTGCACGCCTAAACAGACAGACGAGACGAGACGAGGCCAGCAAATTTAATACCTGTTGACGCATTTAATTGGGCAACAAAACCGCAGAAAATAAATTTAAAAAAAAAATGGCAAAAATCAAATTAGTTTGATATATGAACTGCAGCATAACAAAAGCGAAAGCTCTCAAATATTATGCAATTTTAATTGGCGCACAATTTTGTTGTTGTTTGTATAAGTTGTTGTTGTTGTTGTAGCTGCAGAATATTAATTGCATTTATTGTTGTGCGTATTGTGCCATAATTAGCATCGAATTAATGCTCAAAGAGCAAAACAATTAGTCGTAACACCTCATGAGAACTAAATATACACACACACACACGCACACAATGATACCTAGAGACATACTGATATGCATATTTAAATACCTATATATACATAAGTGCACACACTCACACACACACACACATTTACATTCACTCAACTACACCTGCCACTAATTGCCTAATCATTAGCATCACCAACTGTTTTATTACACTAGTCAACAGAATTGATTAATGATAAATGTTGTATTAGAATTTGGCAGATTTTTTTTGGTCAAATGTGAAAACATTTCTTGCCATATTAAATCATGTTTTTAAGACCTTTTGAGTTGCTGTTATATTAATATGCATTTGCTTTTCCATAACAAATATTTACGTTAGCTCAGAAACGTAATGCTTGCTTCTAAAACTTTTTTACAGATTTCCTTAAAATCTGTCTTCAACAGCCAGAGTTTAGCTATTGAAATTTACTGCTTAGCTACGCTCCTCACACTGTCCTCGCTTTTTCCTTGCTGACTTTTCTGGCTTAAATAAAAATGATTTAAAAATTCCAAAAAAGTTGTCAAGACTCGAGAGAGTAAGTAGATAAAGTAAAGCTCATTTTACTGCCTTCTTTTGATATCTCTTCTAAATTACATAATTAATTAAGTAAAAATTAATGCACAAAAATGATAAAGAAGACCTCAGAGGTCGCTCAGAAATGAATAAAACAAATATTTAAATAACTAATAAATAAAAAAAATATATATATAAATAATCTTTCATTTCCAGCATTCAATTATATATATAAAATTAATTTGATTTGCTTTAATTTAAATTAAATTTCTCCTGCATATATCTACTCAAATTCTACTCTAGCTCACCTCTTCTGCAATTTTGTTGACCTGTGTTGGCTTCACTCGGCTGCCCGATAGCGTAATTCCATTCAAGCATTTGCATATGTGATCTATTCAATCAAACGTTTAGGCCAGATATGAGAGCACAGCTGAAATGCATTTGGAGCTGTTTCGCCATTTCATTATCTCAAGTGAATTTAAATTTCGTCGTACTCAAATAAATCGCAGTAATGCACAAATTGTTGCTTTAAGTATGCTCACACACACACACACACACAGACGCCTGTGATAAGCTGACTGGATTTACGAGCAGTTGCCTCTGCCTCTGCCTTGGCCACAGCACTGCATTAGAAAGGCATTTAAAAATTGCAGCAAAGTGCAAACGCAGCGCCGCAGGCGAAGCATTTCTCATGCATTTTGGCCACAAAACAACAGACTGGACCATAAAACAACACACACACACACACACACGCACACACACGCACACACACATGATGCATGGTAGAGACAAATGCAACGCCTTGGCCCTGGCTGACTTTGAAACTGGTATGCAAGCAGTTAAGCTTAGCTCTGCAGTTTATGTGTGTGTGTGTGTGCGAGAGAGAGACACACTAGACAGCGAGTCAGACAGAGCGAGAGAGAGAGCTGGAGTCTTGAGCATGCACATAGACACAAATAAGGAAACGGATAAAGAAGTTGTAAAATAAGTTGCACGAACTCATGCGAACTTTCATAAATTATACAATGAAAAAAAAAAGAAAAGTTGCAAATAGAAAATAGAAATCGAAAAAAAAACACACACACAAAACAAATATAAAATTATGGCCAAACATTGTTTAAGAAACTTTCTTATAAATAACCGATTTAAGATGAAAGAATAGAGCATTAAATGTCTGAAAATGCATGCGAGCTAGCTGGCAGATAAAGTTCATGGCATCATAGTTCATGATATGTGCAGCCATGAACTTTTGTAGTCTGGCAACGCTGCCATAGAGTTGAGCGAAGTAATTGGAAAAGCAATTAAGTGCTTTCAAATTGAGCTTCATGTGAAATTTATGAAGAAATTTTTTAGATAAGCAATAAAAATGAAATGTAATAGCAACAATTACAAATCAGTTAACAAATAAACTAACTGTTAAACTAGCTGTTAAATGCTGCTGTTAGCCTAGACAGTCTGATAACCATGAATGTCTCAAGCAGCCAAAATTATAAATAAAGTTGTTTGTTTAAGCTAAATTAAGTTAAAAGTTAATTACTTAAGTATTGTTTTAATTAACTGCATGTTAAAGTTGCTGGTAAACGCAATTTTTGTTAGTCTGGCAACCTTTGATGTCAAATACAGACAAGTCTTCTCGCTCACACTTGGTTAAGCAATAAATAAATGCTAAATTAAATTCGCAGAAGTGCAGTCAAACATTTTTAGACTACTTTCAAGGGCAACCTCATGTTAAAATGCCTGGTAAAAACTAATCACACATTAAATAAACGTCTAAGGACTGCCCAGCAGTAGCTCTTTAAAGTGTTGCTTGAATTCCTGCCAAATATTACTGTAGTAAATGGACAACCTTGGCTTAAAATGAAATTAGTTTTGTGTCCCGCTTAATGCCAATAATGAGGCACAAATGTAACCAATTAAAATAGATCCAGATCCAGAATGAGGTCAAGTGAGAAAAAGCACGAAACGAAACTACACGAAATGAGCCAACAATTTTTATAACTTAATTAAACACGGATTTTAGCCCTCAGCACTTTACGGACATTTTTATGGCCCAGTCCCAATGAATGTCAAATGTGGCACAGAAAATGAACTTCTATGCGATTTGTTTTATTGTTCATTGGTCGATACATGTTATATATATATATATATATATATATATATATATATATATATATATATATATATATGTATATGTATGTGCATGCTTTGTCGACTGTTTTGGCCACAGGCAACTGTAGAACTTATTTTATGCAACTGCCAATTGGACTTGGTTTTTCTTTTGCTGCTGCTGGCTCGCCTTCTCTCCCAGTTGCCAAATATTGTCAGTTTTCCGATAGAAAAGCAATTCACATTGAGCACTCCGACTTTTCTTATTGCTATACCCTGCAAATATTTTAGAAAGCGCCTCAAAAGAGTCAACTTAGGCTTGAATCTTTGTCAGTTTATCTGTCTAACTATGTAATATGCTATCCATATAAGGTTAGTCCTAAAATAAATATGTGTTAGGCTAAGCAGTCTGGAAATCGAACCTTGAAAGATTATATTAACTAGAAAATGTTTCATTACCTCAGACTTATTATAGATACCTCTTTCTCTGCATTTATAGAGAATGCCATTTGCCAGAGCATCTTCGATGCTTGCATACCCGTTCACTGCACTCTTGCTTGCCACATTTTGATACTTCCTTATTGCTCGCACAGAGTTTTCTTAGTCCAGCACAAAACGTTGCCCCTGAGGTGTCAATGGCTGTGTCTAAGTAATCAGTTTAATGGCTTTTTGTGTGGCAAAATATTCGACAAAATAAAGTCATTAAAATGCAATTAATATTTGTGGGCCAGGTCTTTCTCCCGTTGTCGTTGCCTCTATCGTAGCTTTAAGGCTGTTCCACAATTTTCATAGCTTAATTTAATTCATTACTGAAATGAAAGTGTGAAGCAGCTACGGCAAGTGTTTGATGACTGCAATAATTTGACTTGAAGAGGGTTGACGGAGTTTCAGCCAGTCCGAAAGGTAATAAATGGCCAAATGTTGCAACTAATTTTATAAAGGCAAGAATTAATGTTTTGCACTTGCCAAATGCTGTTCAATAATCAATGTTGGATTTTTGGGGAAAAGGAAACTAGTTTTGGAAAGTGAAAGAAGATGGGAGGGAGACGTTGTAGTTGGTTAGTTATAAGATACAAGATACAAGATACAACATATAAGATACAAGATATAAGATACAAGATTACAACATACAAGATACAGCATACAGCATACAGCATACAGCATACAGCATACAGCATACAACATACAAGATAATTAATCCCATAAGTAAACAAACTTTAACCTTGATATATTAAAGTCAAATGAAGATCTATTCGTCTATCTATCTATCTATCTATCTATCTATCTATCTATCTATCTATCTATCTATCTATCTATCTATCTATCTATCTATCTAACTATATATATATCTATCTATCTATCTATCTATCTATCTATCTATCTATCTATCTATCTATCTAACTATATATATATCTATCTATCTATCTATATATCTATCTATCTATCTATCTATCTATCTATCCATCTATCTATATATATATATCTATCTATCTATCTATCTATCACATACGCTTCCCTATTGAGCAATTGCTTGCATCATTTCCAGCTCACTTGTCTCTGTCGATTGCATCTCAGTTTACACAATTTTCGGCCAGTTCATCAATCTAAACAAGAATTGAGCGCAACTTAGGGTACAAATTAAATTCGAAACCATTTATATGCGCTGCTGGCTAGAGAACAAACAATACCTCAAATGCTGACTCGAGTGAGCATAGGAAACGGAAAATGCAATAAAGATGCTGCAAAAAGCACCTGCTGCTGCTGCTGCTTGTTATTTCCTGTTGCTGGTTGCCAGCTAACCGAACCGAAGCCAAGACAAATGTGTTGTAAATAACGCGTATCAAAGTGTTGTGACAACGCCAACGGCATTCCAAGTTGGATAAGTGGAGGAGCCGTCGGAGCTGGGTGAGGTGTGGAGTGGAGAAAGAGGCGGAACAGTACAAGCAGATAGAGCTAGGAATGGCTATTGAAGATGCATTTGAAATGGGAGCAGGAGACATGGAATAGAAAGTGAAGGAGGAGCAGCTAAGAGAGAGCTAGATCAGACCATGGTTAGAAGTAGGAGGACAACTGCGAGCTGTAGGTAGAATTGGGAACTGGAGCAGGAGGTGGACGAAAAGTACAAGTAGTAGCAAACAGAGAAGCAAAAGCAGGAGAATGAGGCCCCAGCAGGAGGAAGAAAGGCGAATCAGGAGCCCTCCCTGGAGCTAGAAGAGGAAGATAGAGGAGCTTGAGCTGAAGCAGGAATAGCAAGCTGGAATAGAAGATGGAACTGGAGACAGAGATAGAGTTGAAAAGGAATAGAAGCAGCAGACGAAGCGTGAATAAGACGAGGAGCAGCCATGCTGGAGCTAGTGACTGCACAAAGGCAATAACTGAAGCGGGAATATGCGGAGTGAACTGCAACAGAGCTTAGAGTAGAGGGAGGGAGGGACAAGGGAGGCAGGCTGCAGCAGAGGATCTGCCGTCGAGTCAACAATACAGGAAATACAAATAAAATATGTTGCACACTTAGCCACGCACAGTTGCATCCATCCAAGTAGAGATGGAGAGAGATAGGATATAGAGCGAGAGAGAGCAGTGCTAGACACAAAAGGACGAGGTCATGTTATGCAATTTATGTGTGCATTCAGCGGCTGCAAGCAACAATAGCAGTAGCAGCAGCAACAACAACAACAACAACAACAACAGCAGCAACAACAACCAATAGTAAGTAATAATAAATCCTTTTGAGACAGTTTTCAAAATGATTTCTTAATACAGCGGCGAGCACTTTGTCACTTTGAGCCGGAAATGTTGCGGACAACAACAACAACAAAGCCAAGTTGCAACGGCCAACGGCCAACGGCCAGCGAGCATCGACAGCAATGCCAGTGACCTGTCTTCGTATCCGGTTTCAATCTGCCACTTGCCACAGCAGACAAACAAACAAACAAACAAACAAGCAACAAAAGCAGCGAAGCGTGCCACTTGCTGCAATCATTAAAGAAAAGATTGAAGCGTGGCTCTGCCCCGAGTTCTGATAGACAACCATGCGCCATGACAGCGATTGCTGCAACAAAGCAAATTTATGTGATATAAAGGAGTAGAATGGACAACGACAAATATATGGTTAAGCACATAAATATTGATAGAAATGGGAATTTAACTACTATAAATTGTTATATTTGAAAATATTCCTATTTTTGTTTTGTATTTTATAATTGAATTTATGCGATTTAATTTTTAAATCTATTTATTTTTAGAGCTGTACAAATGTTAACTAAATTATTATATTATTTTATATAAAATTTTTTGTATAAAAAAAAAAAAACATTTCCAATAACTTTTGAGATTTTATTTACTTATTTTTATTTTATTTTTAGAGCTGTTTGTGTGCTAACTTCATTCATATTATATTATAATATTTTGTATTTAAAACAAAAAAAATTCAATAACTTTAACCAAAAATTGAATTTATGAGATTTTATTTATTTATTTATTTATTTTTTTTAATTATTATGAAATTATATTATTTTATATAATTTTTTGTATTTAAAAAAAAATCATTTCCAATAACTTTTAGAGCTGTTGGTATGTTAACTTAATTGTTATTATATTATATTATTTTATATACAATTTTTTGTATTTAAAAAAAATCATTTCCAATAACTTTCGCCAATTGTTGTAAAATACATCAGCTGTCATAATTCTAAGCGTATAACAACTTAAAGTTTACTGATTTATTTTTGTTTATTTTATTTTTTTAGTCTATATATTTTACACTTTATCCATAGATAACCTTACTTTCCCAGTTGTTGTTTCTCATTTTGTTTCACTTTTATTTTTAGTAAAATAATATTTGAACCAGCTACTATGGGAGCTTTTGAAAAGACTTCATAAATAGCAACGAGCTGGACGAAATAGAAACTCAATTTCATGGAGCGCTCATGCATGTGTCTTTCGCTCTCTCCCTCTCTCCCTCTCTCCCTGTCTCTCTGTCTCTTTCTCTTTGAATGACTGCTGTTAGTGCAAAACATGCTCGCTGACACATTGTCTGCATGTATGCAAAAGTCCGACCCAAACACACAAAACTGTAATCTATTTAATAACTCACGTGGAGCACATTGGCTTCGGCGAGAATGGGAATGGGAGCGCGATAAGCTTCAGCTGACAAAAACCATGTCCTGCCACGGCCCCTGATGACCTCCAGTCCATCGCCCCTCGGCCCTTGTCCCCCTCTAAATGCCAAACGTAAACCGCAACGAGCATTGGCAATGGCAGAGCTAACATTGTGGAACGGACGACGAGCACAACGAGGTGTTTGGGCCAAATGATGAACAGCATAGCCAACAAATCTATCAAAAATGTGTGCAGACGGGGCGGGGCTGCCAAAGGAATGGCCAGGGAGTGGAAGAGAGGGGAGCCGTATAGGGAAATGATCTTCAGTTTGCACTGGTGCGCTGTGGTGGCTAAATTTGTGGGCGCAGCTGATTATAGCAATCACACTAACTTAATTACACGCATACATAAGCACAAACACACACACACACACACATGGGCACATATGACAAAAGGACACGCATTGCCGCAGGACATGAAGGAGGCATGCATGAAAGCATCCTTTGCCTCACGATAAGCAAAGCCAAATGGTTAACCTCAGAGTGTATGTGGGTGGGAGTATATATGTATATGTATGTATGTATAAGTACCACACACACACACACACACACACACACAGAGTGAGAGTTGCTGCGATGGCCATTTTGAGTCTATGACATTTGTGACATTTGTTTAATGAAAATTGACGTTTGGGTGAGACAATTTTATTTTTTTCCAACGAATGTCAAATTGGAGCTGATATATATATAGATATATACGTATATAATATATATAATGCACTAAAAGTTTAGTTTTGAACAGTGCAGCAACAGCAGAGAGAGAGACAGAGACAGAGACAGAAAGAGAGAGAAGGTTATGCGGGGAATTAGAGTAGGTCACACAGTGCCCTAGGTGCTGAGACACGTACAGCAATACAAATAAAGAAAACAATAATAGAAAATGGAGCCAAAGTCAGAATAAGTAAAGAGGGCCAAAGGGCTGATAAAAGTACAACAGCTGGGCAGAGCATTAAGACTTTTTTTTCTTTTTTCTTTTCATTTTCTTTAGCTTTCTTTAGAATGCACTCGCTCGGGGAGTGTAAAGCGGGAGTATTTGTGCGTAGCTACTGTATATTGAGATAGGTATGATCAAATGAGTGTGATTTGAGAGGCGTGGCAAACTGAGAGAAACAGCACATAAGCAAATAATGATCTACTCTACAGGTATAGCTCCTCTCGATTCAGTCTACTGATATACTCTCTTAATATTATACAATTTTAATATAATATGATATCATCCTTTCGATATACTTCCCCTATAAATAACTCATTTGGTTATCACTCATTAAAGCCATCTAGAAGAACTTATATTTAACTACTTTTAATAGATCTCTTAGACGAGTATTATGCCATCAGTTATGCCCGACTGCACACTGCTCTCAGTATTTTGGCTGGCAGCCGAAGGAACCCTGAGCAGAATGCATTCACTATTTGTGGCAAGCATTGTGCCTGGCCAAGCCGCACACATTGATAACTTTACAAGCGCCCAGCAGCAGCAGCTCAGCTGCACAGGTAACATAAATGTTTGGCTAAAATCGAAGTACCTGAACTCGCAGGCAGCCAAGTCTCCATTGGTGTTGCATCGACAAATGTTTATTTAACATTTTGGCTTTTTAATTTTCCGCTCACGTTTGATTTATTCATCTGTTACGCCAACTGCACTTTTACGATAAAGCAAATAGAAACTGTAAATGGCCAAGGAGTAGGAGTGAGCGACTAGCAAATACCCTGCAGTGTTGAAAGAGATATTTAAAATAGATATATAAAATATATAGTATAAAGGGTTAAAAGGGGCTTTGTTTATTGTAGTTATCAGAAATCTATGCATATATTATTTTTAAGTTTACTTCATCTTCTACTTGTTACATACTCTTCCTCAAAACCCATCAAACATACAAACATTTGGCTCTTCATATGGAAGCCAGCCAAATGTCAAGTTTATCAAACTGAAAAGATGATTGAAAAGAGTTTATAGATACATACATACATTCTGTATTTCAGTCTTATACTGTATAAGAGTTACTGCTTCAGCTAGCTGTGACCCCAACTCAGCCTCAGTCATGCTTGATTCGTTCTAGGGGTCAACTGGTTTCTAATTAAAGAAAATCATAACATGTATGAATATAAAAATCTAAGTATATCTATATATATCTATATATGTATATCTATATATACGCATCGCTGCTCTGCTAAACATTATAAAAAGTCAGCAGCGCGGCAGCAATTGAAGTTAGTTACGTTTTCTCATTCCTGTGTGTCGACAGGTCATGTCATCATCCATTGCCTTGCTGGACAGCTATCCGTTCGCCGAGCTGGCGGATGAGCGCACACAATCTTGGCCATTGGTGGCCTCGCCTTGGAATGCCGCCTTGCTGTTGGCCTTGTACTTGCTGTTGCTGCACTTTGCGCCCAAATGGATGGCCAGGTGGGTGTATGGGTGTGTGTGGGTGTAGCCGTGTAGCCGTCAAATGCCATCATATTCTCTTTCAATTCCATGATGGCTCCCCTCTCCGGTTGCAGTCGCCAGGCATTTCAGTTGCGCCTTCCATTGTTCGGCTACAACTTGTTCATGGCCTTGCTGAATGGATATATTTGCCTGCAGCTTTACACGACGTCGCGGGCCCTCGACTATAGCTTACAGTGTCAGCCTTGTAAAGTGAGCTATGATCCGCTTGAGATTCGCGTAAGTCGTTGAGAGACTTTAAGTCAAAATGAAAAGAATTAAAGTACATGTATGTATTAAACTACATTCCATAGCTGGCGTCTGCCTTCTGGTGGTTCTACATATCAAAGATCTTGGAATTTGCGGATACTTTCTTCTTCATATTGCGCAAAAAATGGTCCCAGTTGACGTTTCTGCATGTCTATCACCACAGCAGCATGTTTGTCATATGCTGGATAGTAATCAAATGGATACCCACTGGCTCAAGTAGGTTTTCCCATTCATAAACCTTTAAGCCTTCGCTTCTGATACTGATACTGCTAGAGCGCTTGTCCCTTTGCAGCCTTCGTGCCGGCTTTGATGAACTCCTTTGTGCACATCGTTATGTACGGATATTATTCACTGAGCGCTCTGGGACCTCGTTTATACCCGTATCTATGGTGGAAACGTTACTTAACAGCACTGCAGCTGTTGCAGTTCGCATTGGGCTTGGCCTGGGGTGCTCAGGCGATTGTGAGCAGATGTGAATACCAGCCGTGGCTCAGTTATACGGGAGTGGCCTACATGCTGTCGTTTCTGTTTCTCTTTGGTCGCTTTTATTCACAGAAATATACGAAATGCAGTTAACATCAATAAAGAGCCAAAGAACTATCAACAAATTCAATACAATTCAATTCGATTCAATTCAATCTAGGCGCCCAACTGTTTGAATTTCTTATCGATAGCCAGGCAAAACTATCGCTCTCAGCTCTAGAAATCAGCTGTTTTGTATTCGTATTTGTATTTTGAACCTTCAAAAGTTGTGCACACACTGCCCCTTGCCAGTTGACATAACAACAGCTGTTGAGGCTCCTCAACGCATCGGAATTGAAATAATGCAAATTATTAAAGTAGTTACCCGCAATTTAGTCAAACACAAACACTTATGTCATCCAAAATTGCTAAATGTCACTGCCAGGCTCTACTGCAGCGCAGCCAAAGGTGAGTGGATCCTCATTTTCTTTGAACAAAACGCCGGCTAATGGAACGATTTGCACGCAGGCACCAAGCTGCCTTTGGCTGCAGGCTATCAGCCAAAGCCCGTGGAGGAGGCATATTGGGAGCGTGAAAAAGAGCCCACGAGGGAGTTGAGCAGTGGATGCAAACGTGGGCCCTATCGCATGATCCTGCCACCGCCAAATGTAACCGGAAACTTGCATTTAGGCCACGCGCTGATGGCCACGGTGCAGGACGTAATAGCCAGACAACAGAGACAGTTGGGGTACGACGTGCAGTGGGTGCCGGGAACGGACCACGCGGGCATTGCCACACAGGTTGTCGTGGAGCGCACCCTGGCCGCGACAAAAGGCAAAACACGACAGGATATTGGACGAAAAGCCTTCCTCGAGGAGGTTTGGAAATGGAAGGCCGAAAAGGGCGCTGGAATCGTGCAGGATTTGCGTCAACTGGGCTGCTCGCTCGACTGGCAGCACGAGTATTTCACCATGGACGAACAACAGGCCAATGCAGTCAGCGCGGCCTTCGTACAACTCTTCGAGGAGGGTCTGATCAAGCGGCGCAATTCGCTCGTCAACTGGTCGTGCGCGCTGCGCTCTGCCATCTCTGACATCGAAGTGGAAACGCTGGAGATCAAGGAGCCCGTCGAGGTAGTCGTGCCGGGCTATGAGCAGAATGTGCTCTTCGGCCGCATCTTTGACGTTGCCTATCGCGTTGTCGATGGCCAGCTCGATAATGATGGCAAACCGGAGGAGATTGTGGTGTCCACCACCAGACCGGAAACCATATTGGGAGATGTGGCAGTTGCCGTGCATCCAGCTGATCCGCGTTATACCAAATATCGCAACCGCAAGGAAGTGCAGCTGCAGCATCCCTTCAGAGACGACACGATACCCCTAATCTTTGACATCGCTGTGGACATGGAGTTTGGCACCGGCGCTGTGAAGCTAACACCGGCCCACGACAAATTCGATTTCGAGGTGGCCACGCGCCACAAGCTGACGGGCCGTCGCGTGTTCACCGAAAGCGGCGAGATCGATGATGCATATCCAGAGTTCCAGGGCAAGCCCCGCTTCGAGGCACGCGATCTCATCGTGGAGCGCTTGGAGCAGCTGGAGCTGTTGCGCGAGGTGCGTGCGCATAGCATGCAATTGCCGATTTGCTCCCGCTCGAAGGATGTCATTGAGTATATGACGGTGCCGCAGTGGTTCCTCAAGACAAAGTCCATGTGCGAGGCCGCCTTGTCGGAGCTGAAGAGCGGAAGACTGCAAATAATGCCCTCAACGTTTGAGACGGAGTGGGAGAGATGGCTGACGGACTCGCGAGATTGGTGCATCTCTCGCCAGCTGTGGTGGGGTCATCAGGTGCCCGCCTACGAAGCCTTCGATTCCAGAGGCAACAGCTGTTGGGTGGCGGCCACCGACGAGAAGACGGCGCGCGAGAAGGCAATCACCAAATTGGGCACAAAAGAGGTGAGGCTGACTCGGGACGTGGATGTGCTGGATACCTGGTTCTCCTCGTCGCTGTTGCCCTTCTCCGTGGCTGGCTGGCCCAACGAGAGCTACAAGGAGAAATATCCACTCGATCTGATGCAGACGGGACATGATATACTCTTCTTCTGGGTCGCTCGCATGATGATGATGGGACTGAAGCTGACTGGGAAGGCACCCTTTCAGCGCATTCTGCTGAATGGCATCGTGTGCGATGCTCAGGGCCGCAAGATGTCCAAGAGCCTGGGCAACATTGTCACGCCACAGCAAGTGGTGCAGGGCGCCAGCCTGGACAGCCTGAAAGCCACACTACAGCAATCGAGCGATGCGGGTGTAATCAAGCCCGAAGAGCTGAGAACCTCCACGGAGGGCCTCATCAAGATGTTCCCAAACGGCATTCAGGAGTGCGGCACCGATGCTCTACGCTTCACGCTGCTGAGCCACAACATCAAGCACCATTTCATTAACTTCGATGTGACCGCCTGCTACACCAACAAGCTGTTCCTCAACAAGATCTGGCAGGCGATGCGCTTCACACTGGGCTCCGCTCAGTCTCTGGGCATTACACTAGACGAATTCGAGACGATGGAGGGCGTGCAGCTGAGCATGTGGGACCGTTGGATCATTGGCAGATTGGCTGAGACGCTGGCCATCTGCTCCGAGAGCTCTAACAACTACAATTTCCACATGGCCACGTCGGCGCTGAAGCATTTCTTCTATCAAAATCTATGTGATGTGTATTTGGTAAAGATTCCTCTTACTTCTAATTGGGTTTTAACTAATTCTGCACTTTTTGCTTCTAGGAAACCACCAAGACAGCGATCAGGAATCGTACCCATGATGCCTATGTGAACGTGGGCACATTGACCGCCTGCCTCAGCTGGGGCCTGCAGGCTCTGGCGCCCTTCACGCCCTTCGTTGCCTCTGAGCTGCTGCAGCACGTCCCACTGAACATCGAACTCAAGCTGTCCGAGTATCAAGATCCCAAACTGCAGGCGGAGGTCGCTGACATTGTCAGCGTCTGCACCAATGTGCGCCAGATGAAGAGTCGCAATCAAATCAGCAATCGTCATTCCCCAAAGCTGTCTCTGTTTGCCCAGAATGAGGAAGCAGAGACGATACTGCGTCGTCATCTGGCGCAGATTGGCGTGCTCACGCGCTGCGGCTGCGTGGAGCTGGAGCTGCTCAATGAGGACTCGAAATTCTCCAAGAAACTGAACTTCTTTTCAACTGCCGGTGCACTCTGCTCCTTTGGCATCACCATAAAGGAGGAGTACCCAATACCAAAAGAGCAGCGCGAAGAGATTATGAAAACGAACAAGAAGAAGCTGAAGAAGTTGGTCAACGAGCTGCAGAAGTACAAGGTGCGCGTGGACAACGAGGCGTTCCAGCTAATGGCAGACTCGGCTACCAAGACGCATTTCAATAATCGGGTAAGTCTCCGGGTACTATAGTTATATAGTATATGTCTTCAGCTAATCCTTGTCTCTTTTTACACAGATCAAAGAGCTGCAGGCGGAGATAGACAATCTGATACGTCTGGCGGCGTAGTCCCGCTTCCATCTAGTCATACTCAATCGTGTTAGATAAATTATGTACAGTTAGAGCATTGCCTTAGCTAAAACTATGCGATAAAACTAATTTTTGTTATATAAGTTAATGTGTATTGCCTATTTATTTTTTCTCAAAGTCTTTTATTGTAGTTGACAAGCATTTACGACTACAGCACGGGGCAGGGATTTTGTGAGTAGGACAAGTAGAAGCCTCGATTCGATATGTCCATCTCCTCGTTGGAGTCCGTCACAGCGTAGACAACAAAAGGTTTCGCCGCTGACGTCGTGGGCACCAAGCCCAGGCCGCAGAACCGATCGCTGGGCATACTGGTGCCACCTTGCGTTGGCGATGGTATGATGATATAGTCCGTGGTGCAGTCCTGGCTCTGCACCGCTGACGTGGCCAGCAGCGTGGGATCCACGGCGCCCACATCGTTGGTCATCGTGAAGGAGTACGCATCGGAGCCCACCTGGCTGTACGTGATCGAGCAGACGCCAGTGGCCTTCCGTATGCAGATGCCGTAGCGCAGGCCCGCCAGCTGCCTTGTGCCCTGCACACCGATGGAGTTCAGCGCCGAGGAGGCAGCCGACACGTAGTTGAAGCTCGCAATATTGCCAGACGAGGTCATGTGATACTGCAGGCAGCCAGCGGGCGCCAAGGTGGACGAGGTGCAGCCCAACATGCGCAGCTGGAACTGCCAATTGCGATTGAATGTGTAACCTGCCGAGGTGGCCACCGAAATGGTTATAGGGCTGACGCCATTGAAGTCCACATAGACATGTTGGCCCGAGTTCTCGCCACAAATCGTGGGCACTTGCGAGGCGCCGCCCGAAATGGTCAACGCGTCTGTCGTGCACAAGCCATCGCCAGTTGGTGGCGCCAGGGACAAGGCCATGAAATCGATGCGCAGCTGGCAAATTGTCGAGTCGGGCGGAGTGATAACTATAGTGCAACGACCGCCGCCGGCATAGGGTGCCGGATAGTTGCTGTTGTAGAAGTAGGTGTTATTGAAGCTGGTGCTGGCGCCACATGTACGTTGATCTAGTGGAGGGGCAGATCGAGTTAGGCATTGATTGAGATTGAATTCGGATCGGCTTACATATGCAGCACACGGCCTGATTGGTTATTGTGGAGCAACTGCCCGCAGCGACGCCATTGTTGTCCTTGCACTCGCCGTTTATCATGCAGGTGCCCATGAGCAGGTTGTTGCCCAAGCAAATGTCATTGGAGAAGCGTCCAATCGTGTAGAAGGGAAACCCTGTCGAATAATGGGAAAGTGTGAATATATTTAAATATAGGTTGCATTTACAACAAGTAAGAAAGCTCTAGTCGAGACTGCTCGACTACGAAATCCCCTGAACCCGTCTTTTTGCTTACAAAAGAAACACACACACACATACATAGGCACATATAGGCACGCACGCATAAACACGCATGGGCTGCAGTGTGGGCTTCTCATTGAAACTTAATTATTTAATAACTTTTTTTGTGGATGTACGTTCTTCATGAAACTTTTAGATTGTGATTATATCATTACTATGCGTGTATGTGCCGAATCTCAAGTCTCTAGTATTTGAAATACGCATTTTACAAAGGTGAGGGTGAGGGGGTGGATATAGGGGTGGGGGTGAAATATAACAAAAACCGAAATTCTAGAAAGTATATATGAGTCTACGTTTAAAATTTGGAGACTCTAGCTCAAAAGATGTAGGAGATATAATTTAATAATTGACATTCGATAAGGATTTTCATCGATAAAAAAACAATCGGACAAGTTATCGAAATTATGTGATAAACTCGATATGCGCGTGCTATATACGGACATTTTAAAAAAAAGTTAAAGTCTCTAGCTATTGTATCTTCGGAAATCGACGCGTTCAAACATACGGACAGACGGACGGACGGACAGACGGACAGACGGACGGACAGACAGACGGACAGGGCTAAATCAACTTATCTCGTCGCCCTGATCAAGAATATATATACTTTGTGGGGTCTGCCACGCCTCCTTCTGCCTGTTACATACATTTTAACAAAACCATTATACCCTGATTTCCCATTTTCAATGGGTTCAGGGTATAAAAAGGATGTATTACAGACTTATATGGTATTAAGAATGTACTAATAAAGAATCAATTAGCATTGAGAAGTCTCTAATCAAGGCAATTATTATATATAATTACATTTACATTTATTGATCTCTATCCTTTTAGTATTCAGATTATAGGAAATTAAATAGAAGTTATAACCGTTAGACTCTCCTTAATATTTTCAGGCTATGCCCAGCTTTGATCTACTTTTTTTTTTGGCATTGTAAGAAAGTAGTCCATAAATCCAGTATCAAGAGTGAATCGCTGCTCGGTCAGGCGGTGACAATGCGTGCCTAAGACTAAAGAGCTCAGCACGGAAATGCGCACTGGGTGATAATTAAGAACTGACCCACATACATATATTTGGATCGAAAATCACTCAACAACAACAACAAAGAGACGAAGAAGCAGAACCCAAAAAAATAGGTTTTTACTTTCCACTTACAGCGAGGATTTCTCGAGCTGCTGCGCGCCAAGCCCGTCTCTGAGGACAGCGTCGCGTCCAGTGCATCCAGAGTGCTGTTCTCGCTGCGAGTCGCATTCGGTGGAGCCAACTGAAGGCTGGCCCGCGCCGCGCTGTAAATGCCGACGATGTAACTGCTGAAGAAGAGGGCGACGATGGCCAAGATGCGCGTGGAATGTGTGCGAGCGGACATGGTTAACTATATAACTATACAAATATATATGTATATTTGTTCATATATATATTTGCTCTTCACTTCCACTTTCGGTTTTTACAGTTACCCCAAAGACGGGAGAGAGAACGTATTGTACGCGTCTATGTTTCGATTGAGACTGAGACTGACGCAGGCCGCAATTGAGGAGCTTACTATGCCACAATGGGGCGCAGATGCTGGAGACGCAGGTTCTGAGCGGGACAGGTGCTAATTGATAGACCGCGACGCTCTGCTCCAGCCTCTCAAAGCAGTTTTTCCATGGCGGCAAAGTCGTGTGGAGTTTATTTCGGCGGCTGCAAATATTTGGAGCATTCTGTAAAAAATAGAAGAAAAATATACACATGTATACCATTTATAAATGACAGCAAACAAATGAACGGGTCGATGAAAGTGATTTACTAGGTACATATGGACATGTACATATGTATGTATGCATGTATTTATACAATCCACTGGCGAACCGAGACACTCGTGAACAATCGTCGCATGATGGCTCCCGGGCAGCGTAGAAAGTGCCCCGTGCTTGCTTTCGTTTGAATTCAAGTAAACAGTGTGACTCGGTCGATCTGCTTTAATCGCTCAATTTGAATTTTACTTATATTAGTTAGCACTCTCATTTCCAACTAAGCGCTATTACAAAATGATGTAACGGTACTGATTCGGCTGGCAGTGGCAACGCTGCCGAAATTGCATTCATCGGCTAGTGGTGGACATAGCGCACGACTTTAATTAGCGAAGTTGTACTAATTACGACCATTTAGTACATATGCCGCCACTAATTAAGGCTTAAACTCATTCAGAAAGGTAAAAGTGCTTGAGGAATTGTTTACTAGAAAGTTGCAACAAAGTTGCTACAAATAACAGTTCTTTCTGTAGCTAAAGATGTGTGAGTGTCACGTTTTTCATTTTAGTTGACAGCATGTTGGCGCTGTATGGGTTTTTTATTACAACAAATAACTAGTTTTAGCTTATTCAATTTCAATGACTGCTCCCGCCTTAGCCAGCGCCTCCTTCAGCTTCTCGGCCTCCTCTTTGGTAATGTCCTCTTTCACAATGGTCGGTGCGCTCTCAACAAACTTCTTGGCCTGCACAAGGTTCATGCCCTCGAGCAGATTCTTGACCTCTTTGATTAGCGCCACCTTCTGCTTCTCATCGAACTTGATCAGCTTCACCTTAAAGGCGGTTTGCACCTTCTTGGGCGCCGCCTCCTCCTCATCTTCGGCAGCTGCACTACGCACTGGCCCAGCCGCCGCGAACTGTGGCGCAAATGCAGTCTCTGGCAAATTTAGCTTTTGCTTCAACAACGTGCTAAGCTCAGCAACCTCAAGCAGATTCAAGGCAGCTATATTGTTGACAATGCTGTCTAGTTTTGGATTGGGAGGTTTAGCTACACCTTCCGGCACTGGAGGCACGAGTTTTTCAGCTGCGGCAGCAGCAGCCGGAGCAGCGGCGCTGTACTGGCGTTGCGCAGTGATTTGACGTCTCAGTTGACGCAGTACAAGACGTGTGACTTGCATTTTGTGTACAGCTATAAAACAGAAACGTGTTTTAAGTTAGAAAATCAAGTTTAAACAAATAGGATTACAATTACTTGTGTTTTTCTTCTAATAGGCAAAAGCCGCAGAGGGTTATGTGAGCACTAGTGGTGGGAGTTTATCAAAAACACGTTCAATCAATGCACAGCTGTTCGTGACTCAGCTATCGATGTGCGCAATGCGCCCCGCTCAGTGTGGCCGTAGTTTGTAATCGACCTATCGAACTTTGAAAGAAGAAAATAAATTTATTCATAGATATTTATTTATTGATATAAGAAACTAATAATAATAAAAATATTTGTATAAACATAAAGCTTTTGCAAAAATTGACTTGATAAATATAAATGTTTACAATAATTCAGAACAATATATATGTACATTATTATTTGATTTTTAATTTATATAAGAATTGACTTCATAAAAATTAAAAAATTCTATACAGAAAAAATCTTAACGTAATCTATTTTCAGCTCAGCGTCATCGCACCACTGATCCAGTCGATCTTTGATACTATTCAGAAATTGTGTCATGGCAATGGTGTCCTGGTCACGCCAGGGCTTCTCTTTGTCGTAGAAGAACTCATTGAATCCGGCTACGCCGAGCCCAAACGTCAAATAGAACTCCTGATCGAATGGCGCAATTCCTGTGCCTTTCTCCAGCTCATCCGCATTCTGAAGCCTTTGGTCGCCAGCGATGGTGCTGCTGAAGGCGCCCGAATCACTGCCCTGGGAGCATATTTCTCGCCCATCAACAAACCACTTCAGTTGACGTGGCGTCCACTCCAGCGTATAATTGTGGAAGTTATCGCTCCAATCCTCGTTGCTGGCGCCAGTGCCAAGCTTATGGCATAATTTGGCCGAACGTAACGGCTCCTTGGATGCTAGCAGGACGCCAGCATAGAGATCTAGTTGCCCGCCGGGCACCTGACGCGCGTATCCGATGCGCACCTGCCCCGACTGATAGTCTTCCTTGCCATAGACATTATACTTGGGCTGCAGCCATAGCTGAGGTATCAAGTACTTTGATCTGGGCATCTTGGCTCTCACCTCGACTCGTCCGTACTTAAACGAGAAGCTCTCCTTGGTGGAGAATTGCGCACTCACCAGCGGAGGCAGCTTGTCGCGCCTCCTACTTGGATCTCGCACACAATCTGCCGAGTTCTTCTCGCCCGTGCATTCGCCGCCCAGATCTAGCATCTCCCCCAATTTCCGCTTGAAGAAACGCTTTGTGGCAACGGGCTGAATCTGCACATGTCCATTTTGCAGGCTCAGCGTCTGAGGTGCGTCGTTCACATAGATGTTGAATTCATAGTCTGGAGCACCAGAAAAACGATGTTCCAGCTTCCACTTGGATGCATCCAGCTTGCCGCCATTGAAGTCGTCCGCGAAGATTAGTTGATTCACACAACGAACTGGAGCGCCATTGGCTTGAGTCTTGGGCGCCTCGCAGCTGCCAATTCTGACGTCGATATCTGGTGTTGGGAACGTAAAGTCTGGACTAGGCACACGAGTGGCTGGAGTAGGTGAAACAGGTGTGCTGCCATTGTAACCACTGACCGCATAAGCGCCGTCGTCTTCGCGATAACCCAGGCCATTGTAGATAACGTACGTCCAATAGTATAGAACATCGCCTGGTTTTAGCTCAGCTTGGCGATCTCGGAAAGTCCAACGTCCGTTTTTCATCTTCACAATGTCACGTGCCCAGGTGCCCGCCTCCAGACCCTCCATCTCCTCGTTCAGTTTGCCATGGAAAGCGAACAGCGTTATCCCTTCCTCGTGGGGAATGGACACCTCAAAGCCTTTGGGATAAAACACTTCAATTTTGGCTTTTGGCACTGTGTAGCCGTTAACCAATGCTAAAAATAGCAGGAAAACCCCGCAGCGTACACCGTGAGCCATCTCCGTTCTAAGAATCACAAATGCGCACTGATGGGAACAGTCTTATATATAAATAGAGCCGCTTATCACAAAACCGGTATTTGTTCTGTGTATATACACAATGAAGTCTATTTTAAATAAAATTACATAAACCGGTCTGACAAAGGCGAATTAGCTGATTGCAGTTGAAAGACGAACGTATATGCCACCCAACAATTGTAAATAACAATGACTGTATTTAAATAAATCGAATTATGAAGCACATATTAAATATTTTAAATTAGTCAAGTGCGGGCGACCTCTGGCAAGTTCGCTAACTCGATAGTCTGGTACGATACCAGTGTGGCCACATCGATTTAAATTGGTCGAAGTAGTTGACGAAACAGCTGTGAAAAGCTTGTCATAGATTGTTTAGTTGCTGGTCGACTGCTTGTCTGAGCAGCCATCGTAGTTGTCTAGGGAAACTTGTATAAAAATTTACACCAAAAAAAAAAAACAAAAAAAAGTTAAAAGCAATGCACATAAATAAGTGAGAAAAAAATTAACCCTCACACAGCTTTTTCTACTAGGGTAACAAAAACCAGAAGGGTGCACATACATACATATATTTTGTAAACACATTACAATACACACAAGTCAAATAGCTATATAAAAACAAAAAAACATCTATAGTTAATATCGCGCGCGCGTGTGCACACCAGAAGGCAAGCCCGTAAACCCGCAGCTGATGTTTGTGCAGTTCTTTTGTTGTATATCTAAGACAATTGTGGGACAGCAGCAGGAACATTGTTGGCGTTGTTATTGTAAGTAGAGCTCATTTATGTAATTCGCTTGTATTCCTTTTATTCTGCCGTTGCCATTGCATACTCTGGCCGCGGTGTTGCCAGATGGCTATTCTAATAGTTTGCATAAAATATATAAATGTGTCATAAATATTTATGTAATGCATCACAGATTGGGTATATGTATTTATTTTTTTCATTTTGCATTTCCTTGTTTGAATTGCAATTGTACAAACTATCGATAAATATATATATACTTATATCGGTATAGATGTACAACGGCAACGCTGCGCTCCGAGCAGCTGCTGCTACTGCTGTTAATGTGTTGTTGTTGTTACTGGTGGGCTGTCAGAAAAGCACAAAACACCGTACGAAAGCAAAACAAGGGAGAATGATTGATTTTTCGTCGTGCGTCGGGGAAAAGTAGGCGACGACAGAAACGTCAACGACGACAAAACAAGCTTGTGAAAAGCTAGGGAGTAGCAGCCAGAATTTTTAGAATTCAGTCTCACAATCGTCTCGCTAGCGAGCGGACGGGAGTTATTTTTTCTCCAAAATTGAAAAAGTAAAAAAATTTATATTAAATAAGTCTTACATCTTTTGGCAATAAGCATAAAATTCTAGTGTAAACATTATGGGTGTTTTTCAAAATTTATAGTGCAATTTAAAATTTTTTGTTCTACGCTATGAAAAGTCGTGGGCTCGGATCCGAGTTTTAGTGTTTTAGTGTTCGTGTGTGTGAATAATTTGTTGTCAAAAAAAAAAAAAAAAAAAAAAAAAAAGAAAAGAAAATAATTGTGCACTAAGTGAAGAAATAAACGCGTTATTTTTTTGAAATCAAAATAAATAACGCAAATGCAGCTTCAAGCACTCGCATCGTTTACATAAAAGAACAAAATTCTGTGCTGCAGCAAAGGAATTTTTGCTATTGCAGAAAAAAAAAAAAAAAAACGAAACGAAAAACGAAAACGACAAAATACATAGTGCGATCTACGTCACAAAATTGTGCGAGAGTGTGAGTGAGACGGACTGCTGCCTGCCTGCACCCCCGGAAATGTAACGCATACGCACACACAGGCACGAAGGCATAAGAAAAACTTGCACCTGAAAGTTTGTGTTCGTGACTTCGTGCGGCGCCTTCGTGTTCACTCGTGCGTCGTTGCACCAACTGCCGAACGAGGCCAAACCGAAATTCTCTAAAGTACAAAAGGTTAGTGGAAGGAAATACATAAAAAAAAAAAAAAAAATAGAATTTTCAATTTAATGCTCGCCTCGTTTGCACCTGTCAAAATGTCACATTTATATATATGTATGTACATTTATATATGTATATGTGTATATGCTTAACAATATATCTGTGCGCAGCATTTGGCCTAATTTCGTGCAGTTGACGAAGCAACCCCGTAGAGCAGGGTTGCCTTTTTCTCTGTTGTGCGTAACCAATTGAAATTGGGGCACGAACGTTTGTAACCGAGCGACTGAGCAGCAGTCAGTCGCAGCAGTAGCCAGAACCAGCAGCAACGAATCAGTTGAGCAAAGCAAAGACCATAATAACCCCTAAATCTCAGGCCAGAGCCCCAAACACAGGGTATAAAGATAAAGAGAGAGCGAAAAACATTTTTCACGACAATTTGGCCCAGTTACTGAATCTAATTGCAGACGTGCGATAATACTAAATTCCTCTCATAGCTAAAAACAAAACAATTTTGTATATGTTCATAAAGCACCTTAAATGCAGATAAATGTGTTTGCCCAAACACACACGCACACTCCCACACACACACACACACACACACACGCATAGCTAGCTGCAGCACTCGCTCTCCCAGACATTTGCGCTCTCTCTTGCGGATTGTGAGCCAAGCTGTCTATGCTTTTGCTTTTGGCGGCATATTACACTCGAGACTCTGAGCATGTGTGTGTGTGTGTGTGTGTGTCAGGATGGGAGGCGTTACTGTCATTGTTATTGCTACTTTGGCCTCTGCCTTCGCCTCTTGCGTTATGCTGTAATTCAAGTTACTTGTTTGTCGTCTTTTTTATTTTTATTTTGGGGGGTCGCTTTTCGTTTGTAGGACAATTTTGTGTATTGATTATGCTCTTTGTACCCTTTCGTTAAATATAGTACAAAAAGGGGGTTATATTAAAGCTAATATAATATGTGACCAAGTAGAACTCACCATTTTAGGAAGTAGTACAAAACTAAAGATTTTCCATAAGTCTTTGTCTTCCAGCGTGAACTGCAAATGCAATAAACAAACGCCTTTCTATGTGGTTTTCATATAAATTAAATTTGCATCTTCATTCCTGTAAATAGAATTGAGCACAGATTTAAATTTGGGCTGTACAATTTAGCTCTATCCATGCGACAAATTAATTTGAACAAGAGACATAAAGTATTTCAATATTATTCTCTTCATTCCCTGGCGCTAATTTTACATTTTAGACGCCTTTCTCCGCGATTTTCATTCATTGGCTCATCTCGAATTGCACTGAAAATATTACAAAACAATATGAAAATCTATGAACCACGAACATCTATCGAACGGCGGTTCACTTAAATTTATGAGTACGCCCTCTACAGATTTCAGTTGTAGGCGCGCTGCATTGTTGTTGAGGGGGAGGGGTTCTGTGGGTTGTGGAAGGGGACACCGCGAGACGACTCTATATGGCTGAGCGAACATATTCATTGGCGTAACAATTTTGTTGCCCCGTTGTCTCTCTCTCTCTCTGCATTTAACTAATTAAACGTGCCTCTGCCTGCTACTCCCTCCCCCTTTCGTATCTCGCTCTCACTCACTCTCGTTCGGTTGCCTTGTTTTACAACAATAGACGCTTTCCGGTGACAAGTTCCAATTTCAGAGTGAAGTGCGTGCACAGAGCTTGCAAGAGATTGGACACCGTATGGTAAATGGGTAATACGAGTCTATTTGCTCGCCTCTCATGAGGCCAGCTTTAAACATGTTCCCAAGCACACATATGTATGTATGTATTTAGTTGTCTTTGCTTTTCCTTTTATCTCGTATTACTCATTACGCCCGGTGCGCAACTTTGTTTTCGCTTTTGTTTTTATCAATAGATTGTTGCTATTGTTAATATCAATATTGTTATTGATGATGGCTGGCAAGAAGCGAAGGCGCATTTAATGGGCACTTTTATCAAACCATTTCGCTGTGTTCGCCGATAAAACGTGCACTGATACCAAATTTCGTATGGACATAAAAAATTGGCAACACGTTCGTCACAAAGCAAATGCAATTAGCGAGCGCATCAGATGGACAAAGCCATGTCTGAAACTAATTGGGTATTAAATTTTGTAATTTGTAATTGTGAAACAGGGGCTTTTTATATAGAAACTATTAATGTTTGTGAGAGAGATACAGAAGCTATCAAATGAATTTCAATTAAGAGACTTGTACTTTGACAGAGGTTGATGGGGGAGGGAAATGCTTCAATAGCGATATTATATTTATATCTATACAATTTCCCTTTCCAGGAATATTTTCGTTAACTATTCTAAAATTTGAAAAACAATGCCTGTTCAATAAGAGCTGAGCACAAATAGAAAAAAGCCCCTCTATTATCCCTTTTATATATTCCCAAAATTCAACACAAATCGTCAAATAGAAATAATCTACAGATATTTAGTATACTCAAATGCTTAACATTAATTAAAATAACATTTTGAGAGATAATAAAAAAAAAAGCCATTCGTTGTACTGCCCGCGTCCTCCCTCTTTCTATCTATCTCTCTACATATTTATCTATAAAGTGCTTCCACTTTAGTTTGTGTGCCAATTATGATATATTATAATCCATGCAAGTTTTGGTTGCCAACATCAAATGGCAGCAAAATAGATAAAAATATTTAAAGCTTTTATAAATAGAGCCAAACGAAAATAAATTCAGCTGAAATGTAATGTCAAATAGTTTCAGTTCTTTGTTATTTCTGTTATTTTTAAACGCAATTACGCGCTGGGATTTCTGTCAACGTTTGACATTAGCGAGGAAAAATATGATAAACTAATCGTGTGACGTGTTCTCAACTGGCTCGCTCTAATTGTATGTCTATCCTTTTCCAATTTACTTTCATGTGACGTCTTTGCCCTCTCTCTCTCTCGCTCGCTCGCTCTCTATTGCTGATTGATGTTTTGGATACGATTCGTCGTTGGCCCACTTTGCTGTTGGATGTAGGCTAAGGCAAACGCAGCCCTCAAGTGCAGCCATATAAAGACAAGCAACAGCAGCAGCATGGACTCGCTTAAGTTACCCAAAAGTATGTATATACCCTGTGGATAATTGTGCTTCAAATGCGGGAGTATTTGTTGTAACTAACGTTCATTTGATCTCTCCCACAGACAACAGCTCCAATAGCAGCGCCAGCGGCAGCAATAGCAACCTTTCTGGCTCGGCATCCACATCCGTTGTTGGCAGCCTGGCCACCACGCCCACATCGGTAGTGCCGCCCACAGCTGCGAACACAATTAAGACGCCACCTGGCTTGAGCAGCAGCACACCCATCGCAGTGCGCTTCAATGCCAATCAGGAGTCGCTCGATGACATACTCCAGTCGTTCCATCACAACACATCGGCGGCACATCAGCACAGTAGCCACAGCCACAGTCACAGTCACAGTCACAGCCCCAGCGGGGGCATCAGCGGCGGTGGAGATGCTTCGCCCACACTGCTGGGCATGAAGAATAATGGGAGTGTGGGCGCTGCACTCGGCATGCTGGTGAATCCCTGTGACTCGCATTCGCTCTCCAGCAGTCCCTCGCAACAACAACAACAACACCAACACCATCAGCAACAGCAACAACAGCAACATCTACATCAGCAACAGCAGCAACTCTTTGGTGTAAGTATGCGATAGTTATAATTATGTGCAAATGCTGGTCGATGGTTTTTTTTTTTTTTATATTTTATTTTATCGACAACTGGCACGCTCTTAATAAGCTTTGAAGAGGAGGGTAGACTGTGTGTGTGTGTTAGGGCATATTAGTTTTGTGCTTCGTTTCATTTGAATGAGCTTTGTAATATTTATATACATTTTATAGACTTCACAGTTTAGCTATATTATATTATTAATATATTAATATTGTTAAAAGTTTATTAGAATTCCCCATTCAAAAAAGATATACCAATGATATATGATGAACTATAATATAGACATCATAGTTTAACAATATTATATTATTAATATTAATATTGTAAAAGGTTTATTAAAATTCCCCATTCAAAATAGATATTCCAATGATATATGATGATCTATAATATATAATAATATATTTTGTAGACATCACAGTTTAGCTATCTTATATTATATTGTTAAAGTTTATTAGACTTCCCCATTTAAAATAGATATACAAAGATATATGGTCTATAAAATATAGATATTCAACTCGCAGCTCAGCTTAGCTCTTACTAGTTCTATAAAAACTCTCAAGATATTTTTTTATAAAGTAAAATATTCAACAGCTTTACTTCTTAATTAATACTTAAACACTTCATCACTTCACTTAATTTATTTAATGCATTTTATGTTCTATTGTTTTGTCAACTGTTTACATTTCTGTGTCGCTTTATCAGTGGCCGGCGTCGACTTCGGTCTGTGATTCACTTTCATTTATCACGGCTGGCGGCTGGCGTTAATCGCATTTAAGAATGGAATTAGAGATCCAGTTAGTCGTGGCGTGGCGACGTTGTTCAATTAGCATTTCGTTGCCTGCTTAATTAGTGTCTCGTAGTTTTCACTTTTTTAGCAAGAATTTCGCAGCGCACGAATAATCTCAGCTGTGCTTTATTTTCGTGTCATGCAAATCGTTTTGTTTGACATAACTTGAGCAGCTATTTATAAGTGTGCCAAGACTAAAAAAAAAACTGTCGACAGATGTTGCCTTAGCTGATATTTGATTGCAAAATCATTTTGGCACTATATTGACTCATTGTTGCAAAATGTTATTTCCTCTTTTTCTCTATACAGAACGAGGAGGTGAATCTGCGCAACAATTATCTGCAAGGCGGCAGCGGCGGCGTAGGAGGAGGCCAAGGCCAGGGCAACAACGGCGGTGGAGGCGGAGGCGGAGGCTTCTTCAATCGCAAAAGGTGAGTCGAATAACTGAAAACTTGTAACACACAAAGCTCTGACGTGCAGAATTTGCAGTTTGATCAAAGCAATACCCCTCTCTCTCTCTCTCTCTGTCTCTCTAGTACACGTTCTACTCAACTCTTTGTTGTTTGTTGTTGTTGCTACAATTTGCATATATAATTGCCAAATTAAATACAAACACACATACATACATATACTTTTGTCGTTTACAGCAGCTGCTCTTTGATAGCTCATAAAATTTCATTACCGTACGCCCTTCACTAAAGATCTGGCAGCGCACGTAGCATTAAGTTGGCTGCGCTGCTGCAGCGCTGTTAAGTTGGCTGCAACTGCCAAAATTGGGCCTATGCTTACACGTATTTGCATTGGCTATCTGCTCGCATTGCACTTGTGCGTGTCCAATGGGCATTCAATAAAGCACGCGCAGCAAAACTTTAGTTTTGATTAGTGTTAGAAAACGCCGAACAGCCTGTTGCACGGCACAAGTTCGTTGACCGAAAGTTAGTGTAAAGAGTTTTTGCTGCACTTATGCATTTTTAATGCATTCAAGGCCTACCGGCTTTAAAAGCGCTCAGCTCCACCTGCAGCTCGACGATTTTTTGTTTTTTTGTTTTGTTTTTCTTTTAAGTGCACTACACTCTGCCGGCAAACTGGGCTTTTGTTTATGTCGCATGTGGCTCATGCACACGTCTGTGTACAGTTGCGAGAGTACGTCTAGAACTTTGCCTGGTTTTAAGTGGCGGGTCGTCGTCAGTCGTCTGGGTCTTGGTCGTCTGCCATTTTCAATGGGTGTAGGTGCGTGTGTGTGTGTGGGTGTGTGTGTGGGCAGACGCATGTCTGGTTTTTGCCATTTACATTTTACATTTAAAATATTGCAAATGTCTGCGCTTTAAGTTGTGTGCTGCCAACTTGAATACCTCTTTCATTCATTCAATACCCTGAATACATTAAAAATGCGAGCGCCGACTATACGGCTTTTAATGACGTATACTTAATGGGCAAACTATGGATCTGGTTCAACAACCGAAGTTAGTTAGGCCTTTGCGTCTATCTTGGTGTGCTCAGAACTCAGTTCTCCAATCTTATAAAAGCATTAGCTCCGTTTCTCAACTAAATACGTTTTATAATCGATAACATATATCGATCATTAGTTATAATTGTGTTTCTATAATATTATACTCAAATTATAGACTTTATAGTAGTACCTCTTAGTCGTGTACTCCCCTTGGAAGTCCACTCTGCTTGCTTATATTTTTATCGATTTTTGTGCAAGTCGTTTTGCTGCCAGCTTTTCGATTTGCCTGCCAATCAGTCAGTGTATCCGATTTGAATCTTTAATAACAATTTTGTGCTTTTTTTTTTTTAGCATAGCTTGCCTTTTTCAATTTCCTCTCTCGCTCCACTGCAAAGCTAATTGCATTCCATAATTGCATTTTGCAACACTGGCAAATGGCGTTAGGCACTGCGACACCTGCGTAACGATTTGCTTATCCATCAGACAGCAACAGCAGCAGCAGCTACCTACCCTTCGTTATTTTTTATCTATTTACACTTGTACACGTTTCAGCATGCTATACATTTCATCATCATCATCATCTGCATCATTATCTTCATTATCATCAGCAGCATCCGCATCGTCACTTCTCATTAACAGCCCAGCCTCCAACTCTCGCCCTTGGCAAGAGACTCTGCTCTTTAAATTATGTTTTTTTTTTTTTAATTAAAAAATTTTCCATATACAGTTTTACATGCACTGTACTTCTTCCGCTTCAATTAGCGAGCAGATGCGAGTAGCAGCAACAACAACAAACGCAGAATTCAAACTGGTTTCAAATCTCTAATTGGCCTTAGCCTTAACCACTAGCTCTACAAATATGTATATATATAGATATATATCGTACTTCTATTAACCCATTGCCGCCCACGCTATCCACTCTCTCTGGATATGTCTATCTCTCTTTCTCTTTCTCTCTGTCTCTCTTTATTTAATTTCAAACACTTTTTGTTATGCTGGGCCGTTGCTATCTTAAGAAACTTTGTACATAACTCTATGTGTGTGTGTGCGTATGTAATCGTTAATCGTTTATCGTTATCGTGCAGTGTCAAAGTGCTTTTGGAATTCAGTTAACAATTAATAAGCGTGTGCACAGTGCAACAGTGCTGCTAAAACTGTCAACAAAAATACAAAAAAAAAATGAGAAAATGATAAAAATCAAATATGAAATCTGTCTGATTGGATTGAGATTCGAATCACCACCACGCACCACTCACAACACCACCACAACCACCAAAACAACCTACCACCAAATCCACCACCACCACAACCAACAACAACAACAACAAAAACATCTTTAAAGCAACAACAACAACAACTTTAATTTAAATCAACGTTTTATAAAACTGAAAACCGAGAAAGGAGCAATTTCAAGATTTGATTTAGGATTAGCTATAGTTAAAGCCACGCCCAGTGTAACAAATATAATTACATACATAATCCTATGCAGATTTCGGTTTTTCATTCAATTTTCATTTCCAACGCTGGGCGGCAATGTTTAAAATAAAATAAAAAGAAGATCTATATATATATTTATATACACAAAACTAATTTCATTTCATTATATAAACTCTTCTATCTATATCTGAAAAATACCAAACTCTATAATTTGAAGCAAATCTTTGAACAAATTGCTCCTTTTTATAAATCCATATATAATAATAATAATAATAATAATATCAAAGATTGTAAAAAGCCTCTTCTTCATCTCTCTTGTTACCTTCCTTACGCAGCTGCAGCGGTCTGCCGCCCAATCTGAATCTCAGCAAGCCGCCGCCCCAGCTCCAGCAGCAACAGCAGCAGCAGCAGTTGTCGCCCAATCTGAGTGCACTGCATCATCATCATCAACAGCAGCAGCAGCAGCAGCAGCGCGATGGCGGCGGCGGCGCGCACAGTCCCTCTTCGCCAGGCGGAGGCGGAGTCGGTGGTGGTGGTGGTGGCGGCGGCGGCTCACCGTATAATGGCTCTCAGGCGGGTTGCAGCAGCGGCGGCATCTCGCCCATACCGCAAATGAACATGCAGGGCGTGTCGCCCAAGTATCGACGCAGCATATCCTTTCCCATCAAGGGCAATTCACCGACGGCGCTCTATGGCTGCGGCGCCGGAGGCGGAGGCGGTGGCGGCATGGATGGCATGGGCGGTGCTGGATCAGGGCCCGGTGCCGGCCACATGAACATACCCACGCTGTCCATTGGAAATGGCTCTGCTGGTGGAGGCGGCGGCGGCGGCGTTGGCATGTGCACAGCTGGTGCCACAGGCGGCGGGGATGCGCCTTATCTGGGCAACAGTTATGGCAACATGATGAACACCAACGGGCAGCTCCATCATGGAAGCGGCATGGAAAACAGCCTCAGCGACTATATGCGCAACATGTCGCTGGGCGGACCGAGTGGCGAGAGCATGGGCCTGATGTCCGATCGCATGCGCAGTCTGACTGGCGGCGGCGGCGGCGGCGGCGTCTCGAAGCATCTGAGCGAGGCGGACGCCATGGCCATAGCTGCCGGCAACGATCCGACGGTGTACTTGAATGCCCTGAAGCTGGGCTCGCCGTCGCGTCTGTCGCCCCACTCGCCGCACTCGCCCATCCAGGGCGGCAACGGAGGCAACGCCGGGGAGTGCACGGCGCGCTTCTCGCGCAAGGTGTTCGTGGGCGGGCTGCCGCCGGACATTGATGAGGACGAGATCACCACATCGTTTCGTCGGTTTGGACCGCTGGTCGTGGATTGGCCGCACAAGGCCGAGTCCAAGTCGTACTTTCCGCCCAAGGGCTATGCGTTTCTGCTGTTCCAGGACGAGAGCAGCGTGCAGCAGTTGATCGACTCGTGCATCACGGACGAGGATAAGCTCTACTTGTGCGTCTCCTCGCCCACCATCAAGGACAAGGCGGTGCAGATCAGGCCCTGGCGCTTGGCCGACGCCGACTATGTGCTGGATGCCACCATGTCGCTGGATCCGCGCAAGACGGTCTTCGTTGGCGGCGTGCCACGCCCGCTGAAGGCGTTCGAACTGGCCATGATCATGGATCGTCTGTATGGCGGCGTTTGCTATGCGGGAATCGACACAGATCCCGAGCTGAAGTACCCGAAGGGCGCTGGCCGCGTGGCCTTCTCCAATCAGCAGAGCTACATCGCAGCCATCTCGGCGCGCTTCGTGCAGCTGCAGCACGGCGACATCGACAAGAGGGTGGAGGTCAAGCCCTACGTGCTGGACGATCAGATGTGCGACGAGTGCGAGGGGCAGCGCTGCGGCGGCAAATTCGCGCCGTTCTTCTGCGCGAACGTCACCTGCTTGCAGTACTACTGCGAGCACTGCTGGGCCGTCATCCACTCGCGGCCCGGACGCGAGTATCACAAGCCGCTGGTCAAGGAGGGCGCCGATCGGCCGCGTGCGGTGCCCTTTCGCTGGTGTTAACGGCGGCGCTGGTAGGCCGCGCTGCACGATGAGAGACGCCAACAGAGAGAGCAACGACACCGGTTGTTGGACGCAGCGCTGGCAATGCCCAGAGATATTATCAACAATACACAGGCGCGACAGGAGCGAGAGAATCGACTGGATCGTCAGCATCGGCTGATCAATCGAGTCCAGGATGCTGACTGCGAGGGACGGGAACGAGTACGTCCGCAGCGCAGGAGAAAGTTGTAATTAGTATATAAGGCAAGCTCACACACACTCACACACACATACACAGACGCGCGAGACACTATATACAAATGACGACACACACTCACACACACTCACAGAATCGAGCACACGCAGGCGAGGCTAACGTAAAACCAGGTGCAATAGCGCAGCAACTCACCCAATAGGGGTATTTGTGCCCAGCGCAATAGCTGACAAGAAAGAGTCTACGCTCGTCAAACAGCATAGTTTAAGTTGAAGAAGAAGGAGAGGAAACGCCCCTTTTTTTTCGCGGAATCTTTGAGTAGTTTTTCTCTCACGCATACGAAGCGAAACGCAAGCACAGTATTTGTTTATTTTTTTTTTTTTTTAATCTTTATTTTAATAGTTTTTATTTCATATATACATATATATATATGGAATACTTAGTAAGAATTTGATTAGGTGCAACATAATGAATTGCCAAGACCACCCGAAAAGAGAAAAGAAAGATGGGGAATTATGAGTAGGCCCATTTACCAACACTATCCATGCATATTACATACATCTATAGAGACAAGCAAACACATGCAAATTCAAACGAGAGAATATTCACACTGTAAATGAGTTTGAAAATAATTCTCTTGATTCTTTTCGCATTGAAGGTGTGTCATAAACGAATGAGAAAAGATACCCCCAAGTTCCTAGTATATTTCCTAGTATATTTTGATTTTCGATAGGTGAGACGTAACAAAATTTCAATGTTTTAACCAACTATATATATGGCTAAAACATGCGTGTTTAATTGCCGAATATGGCAAAATTTATATAGTTTTTTTTTTGTTTAATTTTTCTTTTTCTTCTTCCCGTAAAAAAAAAGTAATTGTAGCTACATAAATTAGGGATAATGTCACCATCCCATCTTTCTATAAAAAAATTGTAGCTACACCCTAAACACAAATTAATTAGAGATAAAAAAAAAAATGCCTTCCCAGTTTATTACACTGTGGTCTTCGACTAACACTGGTAAAGCCCCCCTTGGAGATTGCTGCCTCCGAATTATTGCTGTGGGGGGGGCCGACCCATACTTAGTTGCTGTAGGAGCTATGCTCTTGACTAGATCAATATATATATATACATATATATGATATATATATATTTATATATATGAATAATCATATTAAATATTATTTACTTGGTGATTAAGTAATTTTCGCGGCTTAACCTCAGGAGATTCGTAAAAATCTCCAATATTTTCCTTAAAAAAATATATAAAAAAATTCGAGATTCGAGATTCGAGATAATATTACGCTATATTAACTATACGCTCGCTACTAGGCAAATTACGTTGCATGTGAAAATCGTACGAGTAAACACCACAAAATAACAAATTTTGAATATATATTCAAATATATATATTCCTTATCAAAATTCATCCCAACATAGAATAAACAAATCAGCTGGAAACGCCATTTAACACAAATTTTGGAAATTACTTTCCGATATTATTATCGGTTTTAAGACACTTCTTCCACACACTACGATTTTTCCTTGCTTCGTAATTTCAATTCGGAATATTTTCAGACACTTCTTTTTTGTTTTAAACATTTGGCAGCAAACGCGCATTGTTGCCAATTCCTAGTTGAAGCCTAGTCAGAATATACACACAAATAATTATATAGTACAACCCTATACAAACCCTACGACGACATCCAAAATAACCCTGACGAGTATACACGCACACTTTCGTGCTTACACACATCCTTTGATAAGATCGACAGCAAAATAAATGTTGCATAAAAAAAAAACACCAAAAAAGTTTTTTGTTTAGTAGAAAACTTGAAAATAAAAGTCGCAATTAATTGTTAACTAATCGATAAAATGAAAACAAAAGAGTCATATATATATATATTATGTGTTCAGTATTATGTTTATTCACTATTTTATTTTTTGTTTATTAAGTTATTTAATATTTGTTTCTTATGTCACATTGTTTGCCTTAGTTATTTGTTTTTTAGGTTCGTTTTTGCTGGGCGTGTTGCAAAAAACAAAATGAAAAAAACTGAAAAATACCACAAGAAATAATATCTTTAAACAGTTTTTTATACGAATAAGTAAACTGCATTAAAAATCTATAAATATTTAAAATTTAATCTAATATATTATTATAACAACTTTTTATATAGCAACTTTTGTATAAACTGTTTTTTAGTCCAACCACAAAAACCATATGATGTATACATAAATATATATATAAAACTGAAATCGGAATAATCTTTTGTGCAATACTAATATATATTATGGAATATCTATATATATATAAATAATAAATATATATGTTAATTGCGTTATATCTACATATATATTAAAGAAATTTGCAAGAAGCATAACCAAAACTTAGCTTTTAAAAAATACCAAATAAATACCAAAAAAGAGAAAGAAAAGTACACAGAAATAATACTAATACTTGCGAAATATCAAAGCAATGTTTCTGTTACAAAAAATTAAAAGCTGTATAATAATTATATATACACCTACCTATATAACTCGATTCTCAAATTGAAAATAGCTAAACAACAATTTTTAAATATGTAGAAAAAAGTTTTTAGTGAAAACTAATTTAGTTTCCAATTTATATACGAAAAAGTTTTTGATGCATGTTTAATGAGCGAAAACAAAAACAAAACGAAATACGATATTTTTTCTATACTAAAAAAAAAAACAAAAAAAAAAAGTACTAAAAAATTATTAAAAAAGCTTTGTGGACTTTTAAATGGTTATGTATATTATTAAACGATATAGTCAAATCTATTAGCAAATTTTTGCTCGTGCTTTGTTTACATCAAGAATGAAAATAAAATTAAACGAAATCTAAATAATAAAATACTTTCAACAAGAACATGAGGCAGCAACAGTAATGGAAATTAATAGCAATTTTCTAGAATTTTTATATTAAAAAAAAAACAAAACAAAAACAAAAGAAATGACATGGTATATATAAATATATATAACTCTATATACTATTTCTATATATATTTTTGAAACTGAATAATTAGCGAACTTGAAGCGTTTGTTTGTTTAAAAAATAACAACAACAAAATAAGTAAATAAATTGTTAGCAAATTAAAATTAATTGTATTTATAAAACAATGAATCTAATCCAAAAATTAATTTTCAGCCTGTTTTTTGTAGTGTAAAATGTTTTAATATTATTAATGAAAAACAAAAAAAAAAAACTGAGTCAAGAAATGCTAGTCTGTAAAATTGAAGATAAAGACAAAGAAGTAGAAAAAAAAAACAAAACAAAGAAAAAACCGTGTTGGTATGGCCGAGTGGAATGTTTTTTTAAATGTAGTAAAATTCAATATTTTATAGATTTTTATACTTTTATATAAACTTATATATATATATGAATATATATGTGTATATATATATACTTTATACTTTAACTGTTACAAAAATCTACATAAATATGCTATGACAAAAATATTTTACATATATACTACTGAAAAATGGAAATAAATCCGAAAAAAAAACAAAAATTATAAACAAATTTGAAAGTCTTTAAACAGAAATTTGTACGAGAAACGCTCAATGTTTAACTGGAATGTTTTTAGCGTGCTATAAATTGATTTAAGCAACATTTTCTTAGTTATTTAATTATTCCACGAGGACAAAACAAAACAGATTAAGATAAAGAAGTATTGGAATGAGGAAGAGCAATTGAAGGAAGAGTCAAAGACATTTGTTCGTTTCTGTTTCTATTTCTTGATTTTGCTTGATTTACAAGTTCTGTTCGAGGTGTACGTATACATACGGATGTCAGTGTTCTCTTTTATATACATATATATATATTATTTTTTGTTATATTTTGTATGCCTAGCTCTAAAATATCTGATAGTCTATATATATATATATTTTTATATGTTTTGTAGTTTGTAGTCGCTTAGTAGCTTTAAACAATTGCGTTCTTAAACACATACATACACACACCGTTACACTTTTTTAACTTGTTTTTATATTTTCTACATACATATATATATGTATATGTGTCTGAAGTATGTTTATATATGAAAATATTTGATATATGCAATTTATACAAAGAACTTTTTGCTATTCTAAAAAATAAACGAACATCCAATTATATTGTGTTTTTATTTCTATTATAAATATTAATATTGTTTTTATTTTTATATATTAACAATTAACTATAAAGTATTGTAAATACATAAATAAATGAATAACAAATACTTTTACAATATACAAAAACCAAAAAAAAAAAAAAAAGACTCTACAAACACAAGTATTGGAACTCGAACTTATAAAATATTTAAAACCAAAACAAAAATATTTAAAATTAAAAAAATAAAAATAAAACTAAATATATGAAATTTACACGTAGTACAATTGATGAAATTTATAAAACGTAATATCTATTGTATTTTTGAAGAAGAAGACAACTTGAGAATATGCTTCAAGAAATTGCTAAAAATAAAACAAACATAAAAAGAATATAAATATATAAATAATAATTACAAAAAGAAAAAAACTGCTTTGTTTACAAAAAAATATCAAATAAATATAAACAAAATTGGCATGAAAAGTTATGAAAAAAGACAACAGAGAAAAAAAAAAAAACAATTGACATTAGCAAAGATACCTTTAGCTCCTATAATTTTGTTTGTAAATCAAATTTGTAGTATTTTTTGAGTATTTTTTCATAGCACAATTTGTATGTACAGAATTTCGTTTGGTAGCTAGTTGAAAAAAAAAAGAAATGAAAAAGTAAAACAAACTCGAACGCAAAACTTTTAAATAGAAAATTTTTTAAAGAAGACCCAATGAACTGTCTAATTGGATTCTAATTGGAATACGCTTCGATCGACAAACAAGCAAAAATCACAAGGTTATAAACAATTTGGTACCTTTTTAAAACTTATTACAAGAATTTTATAACAATTGATGATTGATTGATTGATTGATTGATTGATATGAAAAACGTAGCCTGTAAAGCGATTTGTTAAGCGTCCGCTCTTCCATTTTTTAATTTTTGTAAGATTTAGTCCTTCGATCTAACTAAAAATTGAGCGCCCTTACTAATGAATTCCTTTTAGCTAAATATTCAAAAAAAAGAAGAAAAATAAATAAATAAAAACAAAAATACAAGCAAGAGCATATAATTTTTTAGCATTATACAAACCAAAAGTATAAATAAAAAAATAAAAAAAAATAGTAAAAGTATAGTAAACAAAAAAGGAATATATATACAATAATATATATATCTATATGTATGTATATATATGAAAATTTAGCAAAATATTCCATATTTTATAGTCATTTTCAATAAACGTAAAATTTTTTAATTTTTACAAAATTCAAGTTGACAAAAAAGAAAAAAAAAATTAATAAAAAATAAAAAGTAAACAATAAACAAAAACATTTGTAGTTTTCTAAATACTGAAACTCTCGATTTCCAATCATATTTTGCCTCCAAACAACGTTCTTCGATCGATATTGAAAAACCGCTACAACAGTTAAAATGTTACAATGAAACCAAAAACAAAAAGGAAAATAATCTTCAAATAGGTTATATAACTAGAGAATCCATTAATATATACATACATATATAAATACATAGCTCCAATTAAAAGAAAACCAAATCGAAATCGAAATCGAAACTACAAAATATATCAGCAGTAATACAATGCAATATTATGAAAAAAAAAAACAAAAAAAACCAGAAACCCCAAATAAATAATTAATGGAAATATGTAAAACCGTAACGAAATACGATTATATACACAAAAATATATTCCAATAACTTTTCTAAGGCAATCCCAAAAAGAAACGGGCGCCAAAAAAAAAAAAAAAACAAAAATATATATATACATATAAAAAAAAAAAAAAAACAGACAGGTTATATAGAGCAAATGGAAAACAAAACATATATCTTCATTCAAATAAATAAAAATAACTTTTCTGGAATAATTAAAGTGCATTATTTTTAGATAAGGGAGCTACCAGTACTTACGGTCGGTCTAAACTGGGTGGGGATGTGTTGCTGCTATAAGACTGGGATTTTTTTTTATTTGTGTAAATATGTGATATACAGAAAGCTTTTTTCTATTCCCCGACCTATTGACACTTTCCACTCAATCAAAATGTTTGGAAAGGTAAAGAAAAACCGTATAGGGGCAATTCAGTTGTGGCTTTAGTTTGAAATACATTTATTTCTTATAGCTTGAGGAATAGAGCATCTGCTCTATTCGTATTATTTATTGTAATTCACTCATGGAATACCTTAGCAAGCAAATGATTTTGTTTAGATATCTGACATGTTTTTATCGAAATTTTTCCATTTGTACACTTACAGGTCGGGCAGCATTGAAGGGGTTTCGCCAACCTCCAGTGGTCCCAATCTGATATCGTCGCTGTCTAGCAGCGTAACAGCCGCTGCTGGTGGCAGCGGCGTTGCCATTGACAGCGGTGCCGCTCCAGTTGGCACCTGGAAGCTGATCAAGGGCAAGGTCTCGCAAACCATCGAAGAGATTAAATCGTCCAAGCATCATCAGCAACAGCAGCATTCAGCAGTCATTCCAGTTATTGTAGCGGAGCCAGCGACTTCAGTCGGTTGGACGAACGACCCCGACTCGGATACAGAGTGCGTGACGATCAATACGACAAACGTTGCCGAGGAGCCGCCCGCTCTCCCTCTCTCAGAGAAGCAGCACAACTCGGATTCGGACGCGGAGATCGAGCTAGTGGAAAGCAGTTCTCTGGGCAGCGCAGACGTCGGTCCGGCGCCACTCGCCATTTCCACGGAGCGATCGCGTCTGCGTCGTGGCATTGCGCACATCAAGTCCCGCGTGAAGGCCAAGCAACAAGCCGCTATGAATAAGAAAGAGCAGGAGAAGAGCGCCACCACCAGCTCCGAATCTGTGCGCAGCAGCTTTCTGCGTCGTCGCAATCCACCCGAAGACCAGACGGAGCCAGGCAGATCGAACCCGGATGCTGGCAGTGCAGCCGAAATACCCGTGACCAGTGGAAAGGTGAAGCGTGGCATCTTGCTCGCCAGTAAGGATGCGGAAATCGAATCGGGTGTCGAGATGCTCGAGGACATGGCGCCCACAACGAGCGCTGAGTCCAACAATCCAACTCACGATGGAACTGGAACTGTACACTTCAACGAGGACCCCGTCATATCGCGTCGAAGCATACTACAGCTGCCCCTGGATACTGACAACCGACCCTTGCAGACACCCCTGTTCAGTGGTGCTTCCTCGCGCAGCCAAGCCCCAGGCGACGGCTCAGAGCAATCGCTGTGGAGCAAAGTGAGCCACTTGACCCTTGACCACTGGCGTGACGCTTCCACAGCTCGGCCACTGCTGCTGTTGGGGGCCAGCCTGGTTGTGGTGATGTTTTTGCCAATGCAGGACTTTTGGCGTGGCGTCCTAGTCACCATGCTGTTCATTGTGACGATCAACTATTTGAGCAGCTATGTATCCTCTCTGTTTGACAGCCTGGTGCTCGGCGCACATCCGGAGCGTCGTCCATTCCAGATACCCAACTACGAGGGCATGCCCATCTGCGAGATACCCGCCGCCGAGGAGCACAAGACCATCAAGACGTACTCGGGCTGGCTGAATGAGTGCGATAGCTACGATCCCAATACGTTCTCCTTCTCCATGACCAGATCCATCTATGTGCGATTGGATGGCACTATCCTAAAGCTCTCCGGCACCAATGCTCGCATACCCAAGCGCCGCATGTGGAACGAGAAGCCCATCGATCGCAACAAGATTGTGTTTGTCGATCATCGATCTTACGACATGCGCGATGCACGCATCGAGCTGTTGCCCGTGGGCCTGGCCAGAAAGCGGTGAGTACATGCCTTAAGAAAGACCTTTCCACTTACTCATCCAGGTGCTTTGCCTTTGTAGGTTCTTCAATCGAAAGTATCCCATACAGCTGATTGTGAAGAGCAGCTGCAGTGGCATGCAATCACCCAGAACGGACGACGATACATCGGATACCTGGCCCAGCACAATGGCCACGACACCCAATGAAACGATCAAACCTCTCGAGTTTGCCAATACAGTAATGACGGCTGATGTGAGTCTGAAGTCTGTAGCTCTATCGATCTTAGTCAACTGAATCTGTTTATTTTATAGCTTCGTCAGCTGCACGGTGCACGTACGCCCGACAACGATTTGAAGGACATAACGATGCCTTGTGGGGATGAAGTGCGTCTGCTTGTTTTTGCGCGCTGCGATCGCGAGAAGGAGGACTGGTATCGTCGCTTCCGGGCTGCTAGCTCTGGCCGTGTTCACGAATCGGATCTACAGGTGCCCATGGCACAGTTTGTGGACGACAGCGATCTGCAGGCAGTCGCCGCCCAACAGGCCATCAATCTGACCAGAGCGCCTAAGGTGAGCGCTTCCGTTCTTTCCAATTGCTGCCTCATTGCTAACCGATTTAAACCTTTTTTTAGAGCGATGATGTTTCCATGATCTCGGATGAGACGGGCACCAATACGCCCGATGCCGTGGAAGAGACATTGGATGTGGATGCTACGCCCGACCGCGGAAACGACGGCTATGAGGGCCTCATCATGAGCGCCGATGCAGCCCGAAATCCGGCGGATTATGTTAAATTCATGGCAACTTACCAGGTACAGAATCATATTGACCAGGGCTAGCCAACGTTCTGTTTATTATTTAATTACCTTTTTGATTTAATTTCAATTTTGATTTCCATATGAGTTTCTTTTTTATTATTTTCATCTTAGAAAGCTTGCAGTCAGAGCACAATCCCAGTTATTCGTCCGCACAATCACAGACACGGAGATCACCGTAAAAGAGTAGGTCTCGATTTTTATTTGATTCATTTTCAACACCTTTTTAAATCGAATATTGGTATTATGTTTATTTGTCGAGTGCTAACTTCTTGCTACCTTTGCAGAGCCGAAGATCTAGGCGGCAGGAGAACGAGCTGTGGAAGGGCATAGATCAGTCCCTATTCCTGGGCCCCTCTGGCAGCGTGGTCTGGGCCAATGTGCTGATGGGTCGCTGCCTTTTTAGCTGCCTGCACAATAATGAGCTGCGTTTAAAGATTCAGGACTTTATGCAAAAGAAACTAAATTCCATAAAGGTGAGTTGCGACTGCTCCAATTCCCCAGACTTGCTCATCTCTGCTGCGTTTTTCAGCTGCCCAGCTTTATGGAAGAGGTGATTATAACCAATATTTATTTGGGTGAGTCGCCCATACTGTTCCATCGCATATCGCAGCCAATGCTGGATGAGCGCGGTGTCTGGCTGGATGCCGATATGACCTACGAGGGCTTCGCCAACATTACGGTGACCACCAAGTTGAATTTGTTGCGCGTGCGCAGCAAACCCAAAGCGTCGCCGGTTAATCCAGACGTCGCGTCACAAGATTCATCAGCGGACTTTCGCAGTGGAGCCGACGATATGCAGGCAGATGGCAGTCAGTCGATCTTCGACAGCGATGCCGAGAGCACGGGCGGCTCCTCAACGGAAACGGAGAGCATGGCGTCTGGTCCAACGGCTGAAAATTCAAACAATGCCGAGTAGGTGCTAAATGCCATAAATGCTGTATAGATCTAAAATCGTTTTCCCTTTTCATACTTGCAGGTTCTTTCAAAACTCGCCGGGCAACGCGCGTCGCATCTTTAAGATTGTGGACCGCATAGCCACATCGAATCTATTTCAATATGCCTCTGAGCTGCCCTACGTCCAGCGAGCCATGGAGAATATGAGTGCGAACATTACGTTGCGAGTGGATCTGAAAGGACTGGTGGCTAGGGGCACATTGAATATACCGCCACCGCCTTCGGATCGCATCTGGATGTGCTTTCGCGGGCCGCCACGTCTGTGGATATCGACGAAGCCGCAAGTGGGCGATAAGTCGGTGGATTGGTCCATTGTAACGAATGTGATTGAGAGCAAGCTGTGCGAGGCAGTAAATAAGTTTTTGGTCTATCCCAATATGGTTGACTTTTCCATACCATTCCTGGCCAAGCCGACCTATGGCGAGGAGCCGCCGGCTTAATCAATATTAGAAATGTTTGCTTTTATCTATTATTTGGCAACAACTATACTAATATATATTTAGAATTCTTTGTCATCGTATTTCCGCCAGAATCCATCACGATGTGTTTAAACGAATTTCTTGGCTAAGCTTTGTTATTTTCGATCTCGCTAAAAGTGTTTTACTATATAGAAGTACTTAACGATAAATGATAAATTCCCATTGAATGATTTAGAACAGTATAATGTCTTTTTACTTTATGTTTATCCCAACAAACCCGATATTTTGAATCTTATAACCACCTATTATATATACATATTTTTATAAATATTTTTATACACGCAATTTCCGTTGAATGAATATCTGTTTTATGGAACACTCTTTCTTTTCAACTATTTACTGATAGTATTCCAAGCATATGGATGTATACAATATATCTTTATACTGCAACAACTACATATATATGTATATCTAAATATATTCCGCCTAGTTCCTTAAGTCTATTCCAAGCTACTCTTTAAGCATGCGTGTGAATTTTAACTGCTTTACCATAAGCTAAGAAAAACTCAAGATTTTGACTCTGATTTTATACATTCACTAAGTAGCATACATACGTATTTAGACAGATGAGCCAAAGGATAATTAATCCGCGCATGAACAAATAACTCGTATATCATTTACAAGGCTGGTCGAACAACACGTAGAGGGTCGTTGTAAATTGACCTTCTCTTTCCAAAACTGAACAAACAATAAAACTTAAGCTAAAATATGAAAACATATATATATATTTTATGTAAACGTATGAAGAATAAATAAATAGATGGTTATTGATCCATTAATTGTGTCTGAGATTTCTTAAACTTGATCCAAAATTGGTATTCTAAAAATCAAAGCCAAAATAGATGAGATATTGAGATTTAAATTTTGTTTATGTTTCGTTTATTTAATTTTTTTTATTACTTTTTATTTTTTTTAATTCACGTTGAGAAATTTACATTTTAAATTTGTTGTATTTTGGAATTTATTTTCCCTGGTTTTGTTTTTTTGTTTTTTCATTTCTTTTTTATGTTTATATATTAATTCAATTTTCAGTTAGGGGGATTTCGCTTGCTTTCAAAAGTACATTAAGTAAACTACAGACACGTGTTTATAATATGCATTAATAATAGTTATGTATATATATATGTATATTTATATATGATGTACGTGTAAATGTGTATACATATATATAAATATCTATATATATATATTTATATAGAATTCAAAAATGTACAACATTCATTTTTTAACAAAAAATAAAAAAAATAGAGCCAAACACGTTGGATTTTTCACGTCCGCTCAATACGTAGTTAAAAACTTGAATATAGCCATAGCAAACAACTAAAATTAGAACTTAAATATATATTTATATATATATATTTATATGAAGGACTTACGATCTAATACACAAAGTACAATATTTCAATATTGAAAATCGCAATTTCGATTTCGTTAAGATGTGTTTCAAAATTTTGCAATTATTTCGCTTTCGCTTTCTTGTTTCTATTTTATTTTTTATTTTATTAATATTTGTTGTGATGCATTTGAGTGGTTTTTGCCGTTAGCTTCGTCTGCGAAGAGTCAGCGTTGCACATGTATTTTAAATGAAATATTACTACAAATTGTTACATATATATATGTATGTGTGTGTATGTGTGTGTGTGTGTATATGTGTATATGTGTATATATAGTAGAATACTACTTAAGAACTAAAACTGCTATCAAAACAGGTTTTTATTTCGTTTCATTCACAAATAAATATGCATAGCAATATTTTTTTTTCTCTCTTTGTTTTCCCTTAAAAACGTTTTCCATTTCTTTTCAATATATTCTGAGCAACATTTCTAGCAAAGTGATTAAATATTTTTGTTTAACTATCTTTCATTATTTCATTATGTTTTCTTCTGTTTTTTTTTTTTTAAAGAGTAAAAGTTGTTTTCTATTCTTGTGTGAGGGCTGGGAAATGCATTTAAAGTTTTTGAGCACAACTCAATTTTCGTTAGGGTTGTTGTTGTTGTTCGATATTCTCTAAAGCTGTTTCCATTCACTGTCTTGGTTTAATTGGAATGTCCTGTTTTCTCTCTGTGTGTGTGTGTGTGTGTTTCTTTCTTTTTGGCTAGTCTTAACAGTGAACTCAATTTACAGACGCATATCGTCGTATTTGGCAAATGCCTTGCAGAGCGCAAAGGCGAGTATGACCAGCACCAGGTGGGCAATGCCGGTGACAATGACGCCAATGATCAGCTCCCTTTGCCGTATCAACCACTCAGTGAAGACCTCATAGCAGCCCTGCGGATCGATATATTATGAAAGAGTTCACATGATCTAGTTCAGCGCTCTGCACTCACCTTCATGTAGTAACTGTTGCTATCGCTGGGATTGGTCACGCAGTCCTCGTCGCGCGGCACCAGCTGTGCTACGTCCTTCAGCCTGCAGCAGGCATCGGGTATGGTGCGATTGCCTTTGGTATTCTTCCACGCCTCCGACTCGTCAAAGTCGCGATAGTCATTGACGCCGCAGCACCCAAAGTTGCCCATCAGCTGGTTCCACATCAGCGAACTGGCGTCCATGTTCTCACCCAGCGTGTAGGTCGTGATTGTTGTTTGCAGAAACTTTTTGCTCTCGCTGCGCACACGCTCCTTGTAGAAGATGGCCAGGCCGCCGGCCACCAGCTCGGCGACCAGCAGCAGTATGAGCAGGGTGCCGTACTGTGCAAACAAAAAGAAGAAGTCAAATCAGTGTTGGTAAATGGCAAAGAATGCGCATATTACGCATACGCGCCGCTGACCCAATTTAACACAGATTTCTATGTATACGTATTTATGTGGGCGAGTCGCGCGCATTGCATAAAAATAAATCTGACCCTGAGCCAAATGTGCAGCATGCGTTAGATACAGACACATGTGTGCCTGTGTGTGTGTGTGTGTGTGTGTATTTATGGAGATGTGCGCTGCAGGCCGCATTGCCAATCTTAAATGCTGAAGGTCAATTCGAAATGCTGCTATGCATGTTTTATAAGCTGCTGCTGCTGCTACTGCTGCTGTCGCGATGGTTTCGGATTGATAAAGTTCCATGCATGTTCCGCCTGGCAGCATTTTCAGCTAATATGTCTCAAAATAAATAGAATGGCCCAAATCCAATCGGTGTTCAGCTCAGCTATGCTGCAGTTTATCATTGAGCATTTATTGCTTTTAACATCGGCTCGCAATTGGCATTTTAAAGAGACTCGCGAGTCTCTTCAATTGGCGCAACACTCTCTAAAAATAAGCAATGCTAAGACTGTTTTGGCCATGCTCAGCCACGCCGGCCTTGCCCTCGCTTCAATTACTGCAAATTGTGCTCAATTTTGTGCATACTGATTTCATACATTTTTGCACAGCATTTCAAACGAAGGGCACAAGAAGCACTGCGTACGCATGTGACACCCACAAAGTGCGTTGCCAATCAACTATGGCCAAGCCCTGCTAAGTCTAGCCCCGTTTATAAATAGTGTGTAAAGTACTCGTAATGACCCAGCCAAGCCAAGCCGAGCCGAGCCGAGCCAAGCCAAGTGATAAACTGTTTATTAATTGCCGACACACGACGACGCTTTATCATAGAAATTTCTTTTAAGGTTGGGCCCTCAACTGATATATAGATATCTCCATATATATCTATTTATATATGTATGCATGTGTGTGTGTGTGTTTGTGTTTATTTGTTGCTCAGGTGAAATTACAATTCCAAGCACACAAGTTCAAGTACAGGCAGAGTCCAAAGTGAAGGGCTTGTCACGACACTTGTTCAGCGGCTGAAAACACGTTCCGAAATGGAAATGCCAGATGTTAAGATCAGCGAAAAGAAGGCCTACAACATGTGTGTGTGTGTGAGTGTGTGTGTGTATACCCACAACAGCCACAACTTTCTCTGGGTGCCAAACGATTTTCCAGCCAACTGCCATGAAAAGCCAATAACAAATATCTCATGTTAAGCTATGAAAATTCACAACTTGTTTTCATAAGCGTGCAATGAATAATAATTTTTTTTTGTTGGTATTATTATTGTTGTTGTTGTTGTTGTGTTAAATGTCTCCCGCGGCGCCAATCTTGTGATGCAACAGCTCAGATTGGGCAACAGCTGAGCTGAATGTAGCAATGGCTATATCTATGTATCTGTGAGTCTATGTTTGCTCTCTTAGAATTGTATCTGCAGCTACGGAAGTACTGTATCTGCATATCAACGTATCTGAGGTGCTATTTGTATCTGATAACTGAAATGGCAGAGATATCTGAGAGTTTCTAATAACTAAGATACTGTATCTGGTTCCGAGCATCATTTGTTCTTTGATTGTTTTACTCTGTATCTGAAATAATGTATCTGTATCTATGTGTATCTGTATCTGTATCTATGTATCTGTATCTATGCATCTGTATCTATGCATCTGTATCTATGTATCTGTATCTATGTATCTATCTATCTGTATCTATGTATCTGTATCTATGTATCTGTATCTTTGTATCTGTATCTATGTATCTGTATCTATGTATCTGTATCTATGTATCTGTATCTGTGTATCTGTATCTACGTATCTGTATCTGTATCCATGTATCTATGTATCTGTATCTGTGTATCTGTATCTATGTATCTGTATCTGTGTATCTGTATCTGTATCTGTATCTATGTATCTGTATCTATGTATCTGTATCTATGTATCTGTAGCTATGTATCTGTATCTGTATCCATGTATCTATGTATCTGTATCTGTGTATCTGTATCTACGTATCTGTATCTGTATCCATGTATCTATGTATCTGTATCTGTATCTGTATCTATGTATCTGTATCTATGTATCTGTATCTATGTATCTGTATCTATGTATCTGTATCTATGCATCTGTATCTATGTATCTGTATCTATGTATCTGTATCTATGTATCTATGTATCCGTATCTATGCATCTGTATCTATGTATCTGTATCTATGTATCTGTATCTATGTATCTGTATCTATGCATCTGTATCTGTATCCATGTATCTATGTATCTGTATCTTTGTATCTGTATCTATGTATCTGTATCTATGTATCTGTATCTGTGTATCTGTATCTATGCATCTGTATCTATGTATCTGTATCTATGCATCTGTATCTATGTATCTGTATCTATGTATCTGTATCTATGCATCTGTATCTATGTATCTGTATCTATGTATCTGTATCTATGTATCTGTCTATATGTATCTGTATATATGTATCTGTATCTATGTGCTACATATGTATCTATGTATCTGTATCTATACATCTGTATCTATGTATCTGTATCTGTATCTATACATCTGTATCTATGTATCTCTATCTATATAGATACAGATATATATATCCGTATCTATATATCTATGTAATTGTATCCATGTATCTGTATGTTTTTACAAGACTTTTACAAGAACATCCAAACACTTACCGTGGAGAGCAGACAGCGAGACTCACGCATGGCGCCCAAATAGCCCAAGAGGCTCAAGAAGAACATCACGGCACCGATGACGAGCAGAACGTAAGCCATTTGCTCTATGACCTGAGTCTGTGTAAAATGCTAAATGAAAAAGAGAACAAAGAGAAGAAGAAGAGTTCAGTTAGTCAGAATTGGAATTTGTCGCCAGCCATACTCTCGCAGCGTATGTAAATGCATAGGAATGCGTACGATACGGCGTATACGTAATTGTAATTAACCTTTCGACTGGCGCAGCTTTCGCAACATTTGTAATTAAATTAAGTGAAGTTATCTCAACCAATTGACACACAAATGACAGCTATGACATACTTAAGTGCTCACCAAAGAGCTAAAAAAAGCATGTGGGCCATAAATACCTATAAAACATCTATAAAATGAAATTTGAATTGAAAGTTTTTGTCAGAGAAACGCGGTTCATTGACCAAAACGCGCAACACCCACGCATTGCCACAACAGTTCAGTCAGTCAATTAGCCTTTACATGGCTGCAATTGCAGTTTCTCATTAGGACTTGCCTTGGTGCATTTGTATGCCAAAATCCATTTGTTTTGTGCTCCTGTCTATGTGGAACCTTCGTTCAATTTGTAGCTGTTGTTGCGACATGACATGCAACTGCGCAGCAGAATTTACCAATGCCAATAATTCTCTTTAAATATAGATAGAGTTCGTTCTATATATATACCAGAGTCGAGCATTAGAAATATTTCATTAGCTAGCAGATTACAGGCAGCAAAAAATGCATCAGCTATGCAATTTCTCTAATGAAGTCTAACCAGAGACAGTTTACCTCTTTTCATTGCAATTCTATTGGAATTTTCTATCCGTCCGCAGGAATGCTTCGCATTTCCCATGACACGGAAATTGCGGTTGGCAATGCTTATGAAAAGTTTAACTCGACAAATGCATTGTTATTATAATTAAAGTTAGTTGTTTATACTATTGTGTTCTACAGAATTATATTGCAATTTTGTATGCACTTTCATATGCATGCTGTATATGACAATAATATTTAATTTAGGGTAAAGTTCGTTTTTGGGAGTACAATAACCTGTGCCTACATTTATTCATAAAGGGTTTAGGGTTGTTGAAATTTATTGTATTCATTCTCTACAAATTTTAGTTAAATTAACAATATTTTACAAATTTTAAATCTGTTTAAATATGTATATTGATTTTCCCTAGGGATAGCCTAGGCTTTAATAGGACAATTTAGACTATTGAATATCTAATTTACACATAAATTCACTTTAATGGAAATAGAAGATAATGCAATTGAAATTTAAAGTCTATTTTATATGTTTACCATATGCAAATTACAAAAAATTAATTCAGAGCTATAATTTTGTATTTCAACACTTCGAATAGCTCCCAGGCAAACATGGCTAAACTCTTTATTTTTCTGTATTAAAGCGTATATTAAGCATATATAGCTGCACTTTAATTGCCTAGAGCTATTCTGTCTAATTCTCCATTGGGGCAATGTCAACAATTACGTTGCACGTGATGTTGTTGTGGGGGACTAGTCTGCAATTAGAGCTGAACTATACAAATAGATTGAATATACTGCTATATTTGGGGTTGATTTCAGTTACTTATTAAAAATAAAAGTAGGTAATAATATTATACATTGGGGATTGAGGTTTCGTTGCCTTCTTTTTGGGGTGTTTCCCCCTTCGACTTTCGAATGGAATCGTCTATGAATACTCACCTCAATGCGTTCGCTCTCGACGAGCTTCAGCAGAGCAATCAGCGAGTGCTTATCCACGGCCAGCCATAGTCCAACTCCGAATATAATTGTGCCTAGCACCTGCAAGATATCAAGTAGACGAAAAAAAGGTGTTCGCAGGTAATTCACATTATGGAAAAGTAACCCTCAGCTTGGCTTGCCATGCAAATTGTAAGCATAAAACAGAGAGCGTACACAAAACATGATTGTGTTTATGTTGCTCGGTCATGTTGATTGCATTTCATGTTGTTCATGATTATGACGATAAACAACAACGACAACAACAGCAACAACATGAGCGAGAGCAACAATTGCTGTCAAGTCAATGAACCGCCACACAAGTGTGGAAAAACTGCGCATGCGCAGAGATTTGCTTGATTGACTGCAGCCGCGCCTCCAAAAGCAACAATTTGCAATGCAATTTAACCAAAGCTCCACCAGAGAGTGAGAGATAGAGATAAAAAAAAACAACAAAAATTAAATAAATAATAAATCGAGAAGCAAATAAGAGAAAAACCGCAACTCAAACGGTTTTCCCTTGGGAAATTTTTTGCACAAATATTTTTGAATAAATATTTGAAATATTTCTTTGTATGCCTTGTTTAATCAGTTAATTCGCCATTTATTTTTTATTTATTTGTTTTTCTTTTTAGCTCTAAAGAAGATTTAAATATAATAATATTTATGGCAAACAAAATAAAACATAAAAGTATAATTGGAGCTATATGAAAGTCATTTATTATTGTTTTTAATTGCTGCTGATAATCGTTGAATGAATTTGCAATTGATAATTAAGCTTGAAATGTTTGAGTTGTATTTCTTGAACTTAAATTTAAGTTAAAAAATAATATATTTATTGCAAAATTTGTTTCTTTATAATATATGTTACTTTCAGCTATTTATTTAGCTTTTAATGAACAAATTTATGTGGAGCAAATTAATTGCAAAAAATATTTTTTCTGTAGAGTAAATAAAGATAAAAATGTAAAATATTGTTCATGCTTTGTTGAACTAAATAATTTAATTTTTATAAATAGTTTTTATCATCTTAATTTGTATTGCCTTTTGAAAAACTTATATTTTGTATATAAATTAATCTTTTTTTTTATGGTTTACACTTTTTTATAATTTATGCTTAAATTATTTTAATTTCCATACTTACAAAAAATATGAAATTCAGTATGCAAAGCAAATACTTTGCACACCAAACACCACAATCGAAGACCATTTTCGATGTTTTCGAAATTTTGGGGCTGTTTTTAATACAAACTCGAGCTGCAATGAGAAGAGCGAGGAAAAAAAGAATGTCAGTTAGAATATCTATAATATATACATTTTAATTATATTTAAATGTTTCTGCACTCATTTCAAGTGCCACACAAAGAAAAGTCTCAGGAAATGTTCAATGGAAAAGCAAATATACAAGAAAAATGCGCTTGACAACTTTAGTTGTTATCAACTGAAATATGGTTCGTGTCCGTGCCTAATAAATTAACATGTGAAGCTGGCGTACAAAATTTCATAGGTGAAGTAAAACTGGAAAGGGAAAATTATGACTACAAAATTAAGTTTGAAATATTCTAATTAAAAGTTAAAGCTTCTCTAATATATTAATTGAGTGAATGAGCATATCTAAATGGTAGTTTAACCCATATTGCTTTCTATCTCTATCTGGGCTTCTGTTCAAGCAGCTGCCCTGTCGCGAGCTTCTTTTTTCTTTCAGCAATTAACTTGATTAATTTTTAACGAACTCAACTAGTTTAATTAATTCTTCATTCGCTCAATCTCGGACTTAAAGCGCTGTCTGTGACACTCTCATAAACCAAATGAACTTTCTCATTAAGAGCAGCAACTACTTTGGAGCGGTTCTGGCTTACCTACTTCCCTCTCGCTCTCTGCTTATCGACCCTCTCTTTCTCTCTCTCTATGCCATTTCATATAAGCATGCTTTGACGCTCATAGGCACTTTTCTTTTCAGCTCTGCCTGCGTCAGAAGCAGCAACAGCAGCAGCATGTTTCATATACCCTATAATCTCAAGTATGAGTGGGCCATGTTGACTCTTAAAGCTCATGTATGAACATGAGCATAAATATTTGCTCATTGCCTAATCAATTGTTTAGGCCACGCTTTAGATTAGCTAATCAGTGTGTATGCTCTGCACGGGCTGTACAAAAACAAGCTTTACGCACTGTATTCATCTTTTGAACAGCCCATAGAGTATCCAAGAGCTGTGCTCATTCGCCTCGAGCACTTTCAACTTGTTATAAACATGTTTTGCTTGCCTTACCTAGTTCTATGCTAACGTTTATGCAGCGCAATTAACGAAATTTTATTGATCGGGAAATGGCTTTAATGGAATGTGCATGAGCGTGAAGTTAGCTGCGGCTGTGCGTGAAGCCAACGCCGTCAGTGCGTGAAGTTGGCTGCTCGCTGAAAATTGATTTGCCTGCGCTTCACATTTTAGCTTAAAAGCCAACAAACTGCTAGAAAATGCTGTAGAGATTTTCACGAATTGCACAATGCATAAACGCAGTTTGTGTGTGTGTGTGTGTGTGTAAGTGCACACAAACAATGTCACGAGCCATTGATGCTAGAAAAGTAGAACAGTCGGCGGCTCAGAGGCTGTGGTTGCTGCTGCTGTTGCTGTTGCTGTTTCTGTTGTTGCCAACTGGCAAACATTTTGCTTGCCAAGTTTGGCCTAAAAGCAAGTCAGCTCCTCCTTCTGCTCCGACAGCATAATCCTTTGGCAACCCGCACACACACACACACACACACAGAGAGTGTAATCCTGTACAAGCCGAGTGCAGGTACTAAAATGCTTAAAGGTTTTATGCTGTCAGAGAGAGAGAGAGAGAGAGCGAGAGAGAGAGAGACAGCCACAGCCCTGATTATGGCCAACAACCCAACATCCGGCCACCCACTCAACAGTTAGGCAAATTTTTCTGTCTGTGGAAAATTTGTTGGCAGCAACATAAACAAAAACAAAAATAAAAACAGGCCAAGTTTTTAATTGCTTTTTTTTTGCCCATTGTTGAAAGCAAGTTGAGAAAACTCTCTCAGCTTTATGAATTTTGCGAAAATTTGTGACTGCCGACTGACATTGAGAGAACATGGCAAATAATTAATACGAAATTACACAATATATGTAGATTCTGCTTAATTAATGATAACATAACCTAATCACATTTCCATTTGTCTGCCATTTGCCATTTGATAAGAGCTTAAGCTCAGACAGAGCAGAAGCCCTCAAAGGGTGCGCCGCCCAGTGCACTATGCGCTGTCTCACATATGCCAGACGAAATGGCTAAGTGCTTATCATTAGCATAGATAGAGATACACACACACACACACATATATTTATAGCTGCGCTAAGTTCTTGCAATTAGCTTTGAAGTGGCACATTTTCCCACAGCTAATCAAAGAGAGAATTCGAAACTCGAATACCAACTCGAGGCATATTTAAATATCTATGTATTTATGTGTTCAGCTCTCTCACTCTACCATCCATCTGCATCCATCTCTGTCTGCCTTGGCAACTCATCTAGCAAAATTGGCATACAGTTTTAATTGAGGTCCTCCGCTCTGCACTCTAATTAAGTCGCATTTTGTGCACACATTTCCAGCGTTGTTAGTTAGATAACTGTGGATACAATCTGCTGGCAAAGCCATATTTATAGTTCACATATAACTGGAATACAATTCGATTTAGCTGCCGACTACAACAATAGAGCGAAGTTTGTTGTATTGACTGCAGCATACTCGCTCAGATATTGGAAAGAAAGTTCAAGTTTTTACCATGATCATATCTATCCTATGCGTATCTTAACCTTACTTTATCGTATGATGATAATAAGTTAATCATAACATGATATATTTTGCGCTTTCTTTCAATTTCTCAAGATCTCAGGGAATTTTTAAGTTTAATTCTAAATAAATGTATAGAGAAGGCTTTGAATGCATATAGATAATGAGTATGCATATGAGTAGATGCAGAGTTTTTGACATAGAAAGAAGTCTGAATATATAGATATATAGTCGAGATTACTCACAAATATATCGATAGCAAACTCTCTGCAGTGAGCAGTGAGCCAACCCGGATATTACAAGCAAGCCAATATGCTCACTTGACACATGCTTGAGCGAGCATAGAAATGAATTGCAAATTTGATGGCAAAAACTAGGGGAGCTATTGTTAAGCATTTGTTTATGATGTGCGCAATTAAATGCTTGCATGTAATTTAATATTTTTTTATTATTTGTATTTGTAGTTTTATTTTCATTTTGCTATTTGCCATAGAAAGTTGTCGTACAATGCAGATTTTGGGCGGGCGGTGGTTGGATTGAAGTGTGATTAAAATTTCTATTACAATGATGCGATGAGATGAGATTGAGAGCTGAGGTTGAGGCTGAGGCTGAGAGACTTGCGCAGGTAATTTATTTGTTATTGCGCCTCGAAATGGGTTAAAGAAAGTCGTTAGTTGTATTAATTAAAAGGCAAAAGTTAAAAGTTTTTTTCTGCCTCTGCTTCTTCTTCTTTTGTTGCTGTTGTTTCTGCAACATGTTGAAACTTCTTAGTAGTACAAGTTTTTTTGAAGTCTAGTCTTAGACGTACATTAATGATTTCTTTGGACTCTTTTGGACTCGTTTCGTTCTCATTGACACAGCTGAGCTGAGGGGCTCAGTCGTACTTGTCACGTCGCATCGTCTGCTTGCCAAGAATTTAGAAATTGTATTTATTGACAATGCTTTCTACTTTGCAACGAAACTTCAATTCGTTCGGCTTAAAGCATAGAAAATAAAAACAAACTCTCATGCTCATGAAACCAAAAGTGCTTGCAGCTTCTTTTTCAGCTCTTCACCCATCGGTGGCTTCTGCTCATCTTCAGCGTGAGAAAGATATATCTTTCTTTTTGCGCTGCTCTTTGGGTGGCTTGTGCCTGGCAATTAAATGATTTACTTTATAATGAGATTTAATTGGGTCAGCAGGGTCTGTTCATGATACCTGCCACCTGCCTCTCTATCCGCCCTTCCGTTACCACACACTGTGTAATTGCCACAAAATCTGCACCGTTAAATGCAGTTGGCTTGAGATAATCTCCCCACTCCCCCACTACACTCACTCCTAATTAACATATATCATACTCAACTACTTCATTTAGTTGGCAATTGCAGGCGTGTGGGAACTCTGCTGGTGCTTTATATAAGAACAAAAAAAACCAGAGCTGCCTCTATGCATATGCTCGAGTCTCTGTGAACGGAGCAAATAAAAGAAGAAGAGAACTTGGTAGAGCTAATTAAAAGTTTTGCTTTATGCGGAGAACTTGTTGGGGCATATAATGATCTAATATATGTATAGGATAGCTGGTTATGAATAAAGCACTGAATGAATCGCTGTATGAGGTACAGATTGATACGCTGATTGAATGACAGACTGACCGATTGGATGAAGAGTTGACTGATTGAATGAATGATTGATGTTACTGAGTGCTTAATTGAATGACTGATTGAAAAGATAATGACTGACTGAGGGATGAACTGATGGAAAGACAGACTGCAATTAAAAGGGCCAATTGAATGACCATATGATTGAATGAGGCTGATTGGCAGCTTATATGACTGACTGATTGACTGCTATTAAAATGACTAATTGAATGACACTGTTTGATTGACTGACCAACTTAAAACTTTATTGATCTAAAGAAATACCTAATACCTCTTGACTGATTGTTTGATTGATTCATTATCAAACTGAGTGAAAAACTTCCTAATAAAGATTGACCGTGAATAATCGAATGGCTGAATAACAGCCTAAGTAAATGAATGATTGATTTAATGACATTAAATGACTGACTGAGTGATTTGTTAGCTAACACAAACACTGCCTGACTTAATGAAGAACTCACCAAGACAGACTATTGTAAAACTGGATTGATTGTCTAATTGGCACTGATTCATTCGCTTTATGATGATTATCAGCTCAAACAAGCATTGACTGGCTGCTGATTGGGGAAGGGCTAAACTTTGCTGAAGACATTATAACAATCACGCTTTCAATTTGCCATGCATTCATTTCGCCGGATAAACTTCTTCAATGTATGCGCAAACTTTAGCATGAAAATAAAACTTATCTGGATGGCAGCCAAAATGGAATTAATTTTCATAAATTTCATGCAAGGCAGTTTTTGCTTATCTTCGAATCAAAATTTGCTGCAAAAATATCTTTGACAAAATCCAATTTGTTTTTTATCGTATTGAGCCAGGCATAAAATTGACTGAAACACATACACGCAGATCTGTGCTGGTGTGTGTGTGTGTGTTTTAGACTTTAAGATATTTGTTTTAATATGCCAAAGTTGAAAACCCAAAATTGATTGCCTGCTTCAGTGTCGTCACAGCGGAGGCTGTTGCAAGAATTCCCCAATTAAAAATGCGGCATTTGGCTCCAACTCGCCCAAAACTCAACCAACTGGTATTAAAGCCATTTAAATCAGGCAACTGCGAGGGCTCCATTTATTTATTTATTTTAGCTGGTTTCTGTTGCCGCACGGGCCGCATAATCAATTTATTTATAAATATAAAGCGAGCTGTGTCTCGCTTAATTAATGCAAATGCAAAAAGCGAAATAAGCTGTGCAAAATTGGAGTAAAATAAAGCTATATGACTAAATAATACTCGTTGAGGGTTAAAAAAGAAAATGTGTGTATGAAAATATTATTAAATATATATTTTTTAGCCTGTTAAAAAACTACTACAAGTTGGGAATATTACAGATTTAGGTCTATTTGTAAACCAGGTCTAAACTTATCAAACTTCTAAGGCATATATAATTTATCTATATACAACCCCAACTCTTAACTCATCCAAAAATACCCAATAGCGCTTAAACTGTGTAAAACCAATATACCCGTTCACTTCTTGAGCGTGCATCATCATCAATTTTATTTACGCTGCGGCTCGTTAGCGCTTTTGCATAAAAACATATTTTTAGCTGCCTGCATAAAATTTGAGCTTCAGTTTTGTGACACCCTAAAAAGGATGGCACTGAAACATTTTCAACTAAATGTGAATTTGACGCAATTTAATGCCGTCTTTAAAGCAATTGTTAAACTCAAATGTAATTTTGTTTAATTTTTTGTCTCTCTAATGTCATTCAACTTGTGCAGTTGACAAATTGTTGTTGTTGTTGTTGTTGTTGTTAGTTGTCTACCCGCTTATATAACACTCGGTTGGGCACCAAGTTAATTGACATAATTGAAGGTGCTCCGGCACGAGTTTGCATCTAAGGTCTGCCCAAGGCGCTTAGCGTCTATCTTTGCGTTTTTGGGTCAATGGTCGAGAGAAGCTCGCAAAAGGTTTGCTCTGTTTGCCATTCGCTTGTCACACGCACGAAGACGAACAACAAAATATGAAAGCAAACGTGAAGCCGAGCAAATTTTAACACCTGACACTCAACAATCTCCAACTACAACTCCAACTCCGACCGAGCTCGAGCTCGCACAGTCTGTGCTCTGGACCGTGGCATGTGCCCAAATGCGCAGACAACGCCCCAGCCATGATTACGAGACCAAACACAGTCAGCGTCATCTGTCGCACGGACAGACAGAAGCTGAATTGAAATATGGTTGGCAGCGGTGCAAACGGGCGAGTTGCCAAGCCATGTAGGCAGCCAGTCAGGCAGTCTGTCTGTCCGCGAGAGAGACACAAATCGAGCTATTTAGCAACGCAGTGCGAGATTTTTTCGAGTAACTAGTTTTTATGTTTTTGGTACAAAGCATTTTCAGTAGGGGTATTCCCGACTACTACCGTGCTGAATAATTAAATTGTAATGTGGCTTTAATTAATGATTGAATATGGAATGGAATTCGGGTCATAGAAGAGAGTGTAGAATGTAGAGCATTAATCAACGTAGAGAAGGTGTGAGATATTTGCTATAAATATAAATATAGAAGTTGCACACTGTAGACGATTCACATCTGAGCTACTCCTCTGGACTAGAGCAGTTTGTTTTTCTTTAAACAGCTGGATTAGCTCATGATACGAATGATAATAAAAAATTAATTAGAATTCAGGGCACGAACCGGCTTAGATTAAAACCTGTTTGCAGCCTAGTAAATGAGACATTGTACTCGTAAGCTGAAGTAAAAGTATAAGTTGATTTCTAATAAGAAATATAAGTAAAAGTAGACTTTGTAGAAGTAGAAGTAGAAGTAGAAGTAGAAGTAGAAGTAGAAGTAGAAGTAGAAGTAGAAGTAGAAGTAGAAGTAGAAGTAGAAGTAGAAGTAGAAGTAGAAGTAGAAGTAGAAGTAGAAGTAGAAGTAGAAGTAGAAGTAGAAGTAGAAGTAGAAGTAGAAGTAGAAGTAGAATCACTTAGAAATAATACTCATATTGAGTTAAATTAATGAGTATCTTCTAGTTCATCACTAGGCACAGTTGGTAATAGAGCTGCTGGCTCATCAAAATTTTAACATGATTTTGGGTATGGGGTGTACGGGTCGAGCATTAAATTGGTCAAGAAATAAAAGTCGCACGTCAACGTCACAGACAATGACCCAATTTTGGATAAAATTGCAAAGCAAATATCAAATTTTTCGGAGCTATCAATAATTAATGTTTTATATATAGAAAAAAAAAGTAAGCAAATATATATTAATTCAGATATGCATTCGAGTTCAATTTATTTCTAACTATATTTTATTTTCCTTTTATTTTCCATTTGCATGAAAAGTGAAACTTTCAGAACTAGAACAGTTATTTTGCTGGGCTCTGATTGCTCATTGTGCATTGCTCATTGCTCATTGCTCTAGTTCATATTTCTGGTTAATGTTGTTGCTGTTGTTGTTGTTGTTGTTGTTGCTGAACGAGTTATGCCGCCTGCCATAAGCTATAAACATTGTTGACATACTTCCATACATTTATTTCACTTAAAAAAAAAACAACAACAACTACAACAGCAATACAGAGAGAAGAAGAAGCAGTGAATGCTTATGTCAGTCGCATCGTACTTTATATTTTTTTGTATTTTCGTGTCACATTTTTCACTTTTCATCAATAAAAATGAGCCTCTTTACGCATTGTCTGTGCCGCACATAATGAAGGTGAATGAACAATTTGGTTGAGTGCCAAGTGAGAACGTAAAAGAGAGAAAGGGAGAGAGAGAGAGAGACGGAGTGGGAGTGGGAGAGTACTGCATGTAGAGATACCCTGTGCAAAGCTCTTGAGATGTCAAGAGACATTGCATGAAGAGGTTTTTTGCTGAAGCTGACAGGAGCTGTTAAGATACCCTATGAAACCTAGGAATATAGGAAGACTGTCGCATGCAGATATATCCTGTGTGAAGCTTCTTAGATGCTTAGAGATAACAAATGAATATATTTGCAGATGCTGACAGAATCCTGCTGAGAAGCTCTTAACATACTCAGAGATACCCTCTCTTTATGGTGATATGAAGAACTTTTCAAATAATATGAAATTCCCTAGAAATAGTTTTGCATATGCTAATAAATATTTCTCTAAGAGCTACCCTAAGAATAGGAACTCCTCTACTAGCAGACACTCTATAATCCCAATCCCTATGCACAGTTCTTTAGAGTATCTCTAAAAAGCTCTTTAGTCACTAATGAATAGATTAAGCATAAATAAAGCTTTGTTGGGCTGTTGTCTACATAAGTTAGATGAGCGTGCAGCAATTGAGTTGAGTAAATTACGCATACGCCGTGTGAGCCACACACATAAAAAATAAAAGACAGCAACACAACTGTGAAGCATTTCTAATGAGGCAATGAAGCAACTGCAGCAACTACAGCAAACACAGCAGCAACTGCAACTAACAACGCCCTCTGTCACCGCAATTCATAACAGATGCAAATAAATTTCCATTAAAGTTACAGCTGACCCTCTCGCACCGCTCCCACTAACGAACCCACTCGAGAGTGATTGAAGAGGTTTTCTTTTCTATTTTTTGTTGTTGTTGTCGAGTACATAGAGCCTCTGGCATCTACGCGTAAAGGTGCCCACACGTACATCATTTTAGATCATTTACATTTTGAGTCATGCAGCAGCAGCAGCAGCAACTGCAACAACAACAACAACAATGACAGGAAAAGCAACAACAACAACAACAACAATGAGTGCATCACAGCTGCTGGTCTCAGGGAGTAAAGTATTCACACATTAATTTCTATAAAAACTCTCGCATTTAATTTGCGCCCAACTGCAGTTCGTGTGTATCTGTCAGATACATGGCACCCGCCAGTGTGTATCTGACAGATACATTCGCCAGCCAATTGGTTAGGCCTCTGGCTGCCGCTTGGGGATAATATTCGCTTATGATTATTATTGAACTTTCTTTTAAGCTTTTTTTTTGAGGCGTAGTTCAATGCGCTTTCAACGTATTTATCTTGCGGCCGGGTAACTTTCACGTACGGAAAACCTTTTGACTGACTTCCTTCTGGCCTCTGTTCGGCTAGGCGATATGTGTCAATGCATTGCTGCCAATGCATTGGCCCCATTCGATTTCGTTAGCCAATTAGTTTTGGCACCCGAAAATGTTGCAATATTTTACGCGGCGAGTGTCTGGAAAATGCAGCTGGAAAAATTGTGAACGTGAAGCGTTGGAGTAGCACAGTGGGGCCAAGTGGGCAACAGGCGTGGCAAAACAAATCAATATATGTGAAATTTGAAATTTTGCATCAAAAGTTGTCTAACTTCACCACTGTGCGACGCACCATATCAAAAGCCAGTTGCTGCTGTTGCTGTTGCAACCAGCATGAAACACTGCCGGGCGTTGCCAAGACACACACACACACACACACGCACATTCACACATACATCAAAAGTTTCTGCTGCAAATTTATGTGGGAGATTTTCAGAGGGCAAAACTTGACTAAAACTTCCTGCTTTTTTTTGTTTTAGGGCTTAGATCTATATAGATAAGCTAATAGACAACTATAAAGTTCTTTTAATGCACAAATAAAGTTAGCCAAGTTGAATGCACTTGCTACGAAAGCAACAACTTTTTGCACTCACTGTTGTGCGCCTATAAGTATTACATCAGCTTGCAAATATGTGGAAAAACCTGAGCCAACTGAGCCACACATGCGCAGTAGCAACAACAACAACAACTAGCTGAAAATAGGGCTTAAGGGTGACCAGTTGTGTCTTTCAATATTACTTTTTTTGGGCTTTAGGCCAGCTTTGGCTATGATTAAAAACTAAAAGCCAAATTAATATGCACTGTTACAGCAGTCGCCCATTCGGACTTTCACTTTTTGTGTTGTTCATTTACAGAAACAACAAACAAACAACGTGTAAAAAGAAGACAACAAAAAAAGGGGCAAACTGTAAATACTCTGTAATCTATGCCCATGCTCAAAATCAATTTCAATTGCAGTTTATAATTTATATTTTTGGAGTTTAAGCCCACAAATTGAGACATATTTTCCGACTCGTGTTGAACTGTTTGAGCATCGCAGTTAATTGCTGTCGCCAGTTACCTGTCTGTGTGCTACCTGAAGAGCTGCCGCAACAAAGACTGCAGTTACGCACACTAAATTACGCAATCGGCCATTTTTTTTTTTTTAAGCCATTTCTTTGTATTGCCTTTAATTTCATGCGAAAGTAAATATTTTTGTTGTATATTTTGTGGCACTTCCTGTTTTTGGTTGCCTTTGGTTGTTATAGTAGTTTGATTCATTAATCAAGCGTTTGACAGCGCGCATTAAAGAGGCCACTAAACGATGCCCGCTACACACCTGATCGGATCTGATCTGCAGTTACCTCACGGAATGGCACCCGAAAAGAAAATTGAACTAACTCATATATCTCTTTTCTATCTGGTAAATTGACCACAGGGCGAGTGCGCCTCCAGCCTAAGCCAAACGGAATTTTAATTCTATACTGGAAAAACTTTCATTAGCTTGAATTGATTATAAAGAAATTGAAATTGAATTTCATGTTTGTTGTGTAAGTAGAATCTTGCATAGAATATATATGTACATATATATACATAGATCTGCTTGTGCTGCCTCACTCAACTCATTGAAAGCTCAGCCCAGCAGCTAGAAAGTTAAATTGTTTATTACAGCTAATTTATGGATTGTAAGTAATGTAAATAATGTTTGCATGGATGCCTTTGAGCATATGTATATGTACACAAATGTATACATATATGTATATATAGGTATATAGATGCATATAGATGTATATAGAGATGCATGACAAAAATCTGATTCTGCGTCTGTCACTTTATATGAAATTTAAGTTATATATGCCCGTATAGGTGCACATGTATGTATGTACATGCCTATGAATATAAGTATATATACATGCATGCATGTGTTGGCATATAAGTATGCATCCATGGTATACATGTCTGTGTATACGTGCACATATGCCTGCATGTATATCTGTATGTATGCATGCATGGTGTATGCATGTCTGTTGGAATTTTAACTAATGTTGTATGTATAAAGTTAAATTAGTTACCTTTCCAAATGAAAGTAACGCATGCATGCATGTATGAGTAGATTTGTATATGCTATAGGAATGTATGACAAGAATACATATATTCCTAAAAGCCTGACTTTCTATGCGATTCTCATAAGTTGAAGTTAGCTAGTTTAACACTTTCACAACACTTAATTGAATTAAGTTTGTGCTTTAAGACAATGGGCTGTCGAATGGAACGTTTAGAGACTGGTCATTTAGGGATTTGGCAATGACAAACGAAGGCTAATCTAATCGAATGTGACGCTGTGGCAACTCCTAAGCCACAAAGACAACAGCAGAGACAGCGAGTGAGAGAGAGAGAGAGAGAGAGTGATTAGGCGAATGACTCAAGCCCTGGGGTCATAGCTAGAGCTAGAGAAAGAATTGCAACAGTTAAGTGCAGCGTATTCGATTTCCGCGCTGGCTCCAAGCAAATAGAAATATCTATGGGTAAAAGAGGTCTAATGGATTCGCAGTAGTTACAATGAAATGTAGACCCCATGATTTGTGCACAATTAAGAATGGGAAGTTAGGTAAGAGCTGGTGAGAACTTCAAGCACTCTGATGGCTCTCTGTGTGTCTGTGCGGGTCTTCCTGTAGACAGAGGCTTGATTTTTAATTACTGACCAGAGCACTGAACTTGGGGCAAACACATGGCAATTGGCCGCTGCCGCTGCGGCTGCTGTAATTGAAGCAAACTTTGTAATTTTAGCTGGCTGTGAGAAATGCCAGTGGGCGGACGGTGGCGATTGCCAAAGGGGCGTGGCGTGTTAAGCTAAGCTGGCCCTCTGCCTGGGTGTGAAAGTTGTAAAGAGTTAGGGCAACTAGTTCGAATTACCATAAAATATGCAATGCGCAACACGCATCGTGACCGTAACCCAGGCGAATGCAGATACATTTCGAGCAGATACGTCAGATACAGATACAGATACAGATACCTCAGAGTTGATCACCTTGAGTTCGTGCCGTAGCATATTTCATGTCAGTTTTATTAGCGCCGAGTGGCCATTGTCCGCCTGTATATTTCATATCAAATTTTGTAACTTTGCGAAGCGCTCCTACTGAAGAAGTTTATCAAATTACGTTAAAATAAAATAAACTTGTAAAAGTTTCTTTTACGTGGGTCAACAGTGCAAAGTGTCGCCAATTTGGCTCAAAGATTTGTGTGTGTTATTTTTTGACTACTTTTTGACGGCGAATTCAAGTGCCGCCCCTCGGCAAACGGGCAGACGGGCTGAGTCAGATGGCGCCCCCTGGCGACCATTGCGACTTCCTTTCGCTTCGCTGCGGCTGCTTTTATGCGATTGCCCCTATCCATATCGCTATCTCGTTCGCTCTCTACACTAATTGAATTATGTTGCACGTTTGAGCCTGAGCCCTGACTTCATGCTTGATGTGTTCTTCTTGCGGCTTGCAACAGCCTTTATGCGGATGTTTGGTAACTGAATTACGAACGAAAAACTTTGTCTACTTGATTGGCAACACTTTATATCGACTGAGCTGTTTTACCACTCACATAGCAATTATTTATATATGGCTACATATATTTCTATTGCACAGCTGTGTTATCTGTTAATTATTTATTATTGTTCTTTTTTTTTATACGCCAGCTTTGTTCTGCAACTGCTTTTAAGCCACGTTTCGATTGTTTAATCAATTAAAATCTGATTTTAAAAGCCTTTGTCTATCTAGTACTCAGCTTAATCAGCTGATTAACAAGTGTGACTAAGAGCACTGCACTGTCAACACAGCTACAGAGACTGGAACTACAAAAATTGACAATATAACAACATATTTACTAATAAGATTTCATAATACTATTTAATAATATGTCAAATATTTAATATACCTCTTAGTTGCTCTTTCACTTCACAGCGTATCATTACGTTCACTCAAGTTTGCATGCGTCTTGTGTTTAGAACCGTTTAACTAGCTAATTGCAAACGGAGCAACAAGAGGGAGTCCACAAATCTTGCAAAAATCAGCACAAAAGAGAGATAATAACAAACACAAACAAATAAATAAAACGAATTTGTCGATTCTCACTTTTTTTTCTCCGCTGTCCCTGCTTTCCGTTGCTTTTCAATAAACAATTTGAATTGCTTTAATGATTTTTCCTGTTTGATAAACTCGTTCGAAGCAGCAGCAGCAGCAGCGGCGGCGGCAGAGCAGAGAGTTAGCGAGAACGAGAACGAGAGCGAGTGCGAGAGAGACAGAGCACGAGTTTCAAGATCAAAAAGCGAATGGCTACAAATGCGCAAAAGAACGATACGAAATTGCAAGCAAGAAATACAAAAAAGAGTAAAAGCAACAACAACTGCAAATGGGCTACGAAAGTATTTGCAAGCCTTTCACTGCACCCAAAAGAAAAGAACAACAAAGTCAAAAAAAAAAAAAACGAAGAGCAGAAGAAGAGATAAAATATTGTGAAGACCGCAAAGAAATGACGCGTAAATGACAATTGAAAAGTGGCACAAGTTGCAACGGTAAATAAAGGAGAGGGAAGGAGAGAGAGAGAGAGATGTTAAAGGAGAAGGAGTTGAACACACTCACACACACACACACACACAAACACTGCATAGACGAAAGGGGGAGGCAGCAGCATTCAGCAATCAAAGAGATGCTAGAAGGCAACGACGCAAAAGCGTGTGCGTATCCACCACTGAGCCTTGGGTTGGGCATTAGGGTGGCTGCTCTGGGTGTGGGCAATTCAAGTGGGTGGCTGGGTGTCAGCTGCTGAGCAGCAGCAGCAGAAGCGAACTCTCTGGCATTGCTTGCTCTGCTCTTTTGATTTATGCATGCTCACACAGACACACAGACACACACGTATACGAAAATATCTTTGTATGTATGAGTGTAAAACTAAAAGTCAAGCTTACCTGAAAAGTTCTTAGCACGCGTTTGGTAGCGAGCTTATGGAATATTAAAAAGAGGATGCGTAAAGCGACGAAGGTCCTGTTGATGTGTTTGCTGCAATGATTGTGGGAAATTTAGAGCATTTTATTTTGTATACATTTATACATATATATAAATATATGTATATGTATGTATAAACATGCATTGTGTAGACAGCTGAAAATATTGTATTCTGTTTCTGTTAACCTTAGCCAACAATTTATTGTTAAGTTTTTTGCTTTAGTTTTTCGTATTGTTATCAACTTGTATTTAACTGATTACTTGGAATATTTATTGAAATTAAAAATTAATTTTCATTGATGGTTTCTGCTCAATATTGTTACGGCTGCTTTAACTCTGGGATCTGTTTTGATTGAGCGCGCGCAAAAAATTATACACAAAATCAGCAGCCCGCACACACACACTCACACACACCTACACACACATAAACAGAGTTGGAGGCGCGTAGGCACCCAGAAGAGACGCACCGAAAGCTTGGACGAAGCGTATGCTGGAGGCTGAGAGCAAAATAACAGCCAACTCCCGCTTGAGCGATTCCAGGCAGGCTCACACACACACACACTCACTCACTCACTCACTCACGCAGAGACGCAACTGCGATGACAGCAATAACAACAACAATTCCGACCACGACAACAACTACCGACGGCTGCAAACTGCGATGCTCGCTTTCAATATAGCCCCGATACGAATCTGTGAGCGCAAGCAACACTATGTCAACTGTTTGGCCCGTGCACGCGAACTGAAACTGAAGTGCCCAACATCAGAGCTGGAGAGCTGGAGAGCTGGAGCTCAAAAGCACAAGCTCAAAGAGCTGAAGCCAGAGGCGCAGACATCAGATTTATAGAAGGGGTTTTAAAGAAAAACTTGAAGAGAAGCAGAAACGAAAATGACAAAATATAGTCAAAGATAACTGGAGCTAACTTAACGCATTCTCTTACAGTCATATTATAAATTCCATTCGATATATTTAACTAATTACTTCTTATTACAGAAACAAAACAAAAGCCCTCTCTGGCTACGCCAATGGCCGTCTGCACGGCCACATGCATATAAATAGCAGGTTGGGCCAGCTGAAAGCTTCTAAGCAGCGAACAACAATAAGCGCGTTCAGCGCTTGCAACGGCGAGCTTTCGAGGTGAATTGAGAGCGTTGGCAAGAGAGCTTTCAAGTATTGCTTGAGGTGAGTTGACTAAAACGAGAGCGTTGCCAGAGCGTTGTTTGAAATGACAGTTACATTTGTACTTTTGAATATGTAAGAGCTTTTTAAACAAATTGTTATACAAAACAACTTGAGAGCATTTAGTCAAAAAAAAAAAAAATAAAATAATTTAGTAAAATATCGTATAAGTTATAAGAAAAATGAATCATGCGGATTGCTTTGCCGGTGCGGTACAAGATTTTCTCATATGCATTACAGTGCATAAGGCGGCAGAGACGGGCGTGCCTAACGGAGAGCTATATGTGAAAATCTGCCTAGATAAAATGACCAAAAATACAAAAACTCAAGCGAACTCCGAAAATCCATTCTTTAATGAGGTAAGCAGCAAGTAAATGCACTTAATCGTAACTCATATCTCTTTCAGTACTTTGTATTTGAGTTCCACTGTACGCTCGCAGAGCTGTTGCGCCTGACAGTGCTCTTTGAGTTGAAAAAGTATATGATGTACAAGAAGAATGCGAACATGGGTGAGCTGATGATTGATTTGCATAGCGTGTGGAATCAGCCCAATCACTGCTACTTCAAGCGATGGGGTCGACTCGAGGCGCCCCTGGCGGAGCACCCCTACAAGGGAGGCGAGCGCGAATCGTTTGGCTATTTGCAAATCGACTTGGCCATCGTCTCGCAGCACAGCGCTGTGAAGACAACTCCAACTGCAGATGAACGTGAGGAGCTGGTAAAATGGCCAACGCATCATGACTTTGACGATATCAAGAGGTAAGGTATCTGTGTAGGTATCTGAATTCTCTGCTAAATAAATCCGTATAGCAATCTCTTAGAGGACGTCGACTCGGATACCCTGAGAAATATTCGCTACTTCATCAGCTTCTATCGTGGCGCCTTCATGAAGCGGAGTAACTACATGATACAAGTATCATTCGCTGGCTTCAAGGTATTACTGCATTACTGCATTAACTTTAGTTTTCGTTTTGAGTAAAATCGAAATTCCATTCTTTGCAGGGTAAGACGGCTGTGCAGAAGAATACATTGACACCTGTGTGGAATCAGGAGATTAGTTTTGCATGGGTCTTTCCCTCACTGGCCCAACGATTTCTCATCTTGATTATGATGCAGGAGCATGTGCAATGGAAATGTATTGCGGAATATGAAATGTCTTTCGATGAAATTGCCTTTGAAGGTAAGCAGTCATTACTTCAAATACTTCAAAAGAATCTCAATGCACTCCTTTTATATTTCGTTAGATAAACCCTCTTTTGGACCAACTTATCTGCATCTGTATGATCCTATCTATCCGTCGAACTATGTGGGTCGCGTTTTGATGGAGCTGCGCTCTGAAACTCTGCAGGAGGGTTATCCCACGCATGTCTTGATTACCGAATCGGTGTCTCCTCCCGCCAACTGGTCGGACCAGTCTTTCGTTGTGGAGTTCCTGCCCATTCTCGGAGATCATATACCCAGCAGCTCGCATCAGTATAAATTTGTTGTTCAGCTTGCGGAGTTCTGCTCGAATGAACTGGAGGGTCCATTGACGACGCCATCGGGCAAATTTCATTCGCATCTGCAGACGAAATCCTTTCGCCAGGAATCACCTTATCAGTCGTGTCTATTCCGCATCCATCTGCCCGATAATCGCATAAAATTCGAAGCGGATTTCTTTATGATTGATATAGCCAACTATATGGTAAGGCCCATGTGATAAGTGTTAGCTGCCGAGTTGTCCTAAATCCTCTCTTTCTCAGCGCTCTGAGCTGGCCACCTTTAAGATCTTTCAGCTCAAGTTCCCCAAACACGTGCAGCATCAGACCAAATGCCTGAAGTCCATTATCAACAGCATCCTTTCAAAAATCGAAGAAAGCGTGGATTTGCATCGCTTCGACTACGACATGGGGGAGGAGTGCACCACCTGGGATTTGAATAGACAGCAATACGTGCTGGCTTATTTCAGAAAAGTCCCCAAGGAGCTGCGCTCCTTGCGACAGAGGCTGAAGTCGAGCTACTCCTTTTCGAATATGGATTCCATCATAGTGGACATAGTTAACGAACTGCACCGTGTAATTGGCGAAATCGATTCGCTGTCCAACTTAATGCACGTGCAGGACGATTGGCCGGAGCTGCTGCTCACCCTGAGTGCGGGTGGCAAACAGATTGGCTGCTGTCACCTGAATGCCAAACACTTTCTGAATCTGCAAAAGCGGGAAGTCAACCAGGCGAGCAATCACTGCTGGCGCATGAAGAGCTTCCTCTTCAAGAGCAGCAGCTGCCCGCACACCTGCTCCAACTGTGGCTGCAATGCTGGCCTCGTCCTCGGCTGTATCTCCATAGTGCTCGAGAGCGAACGGCACGAGTTCCTGTCCCGCATTGCGGGCGAGTGGCACTCGCCCTCGCCCTACACTTGGCTGCCGAACGTGGGGCAGACGTTCTTCCGCGTTCATATCTATGTGCATCAGGCGAAGGTGCGACCGGGCAGCGACAACAAAGTGGAGTGCGATGGATATGTGCGCGTTATCTTTGCATCGCAGGCAGCTGAGACGGCCACCGCTAAGAGCATCTGTTCGCCCATCTGGGATGCTGTGATCACCATCAATGGGCTGTCTCTGCCGGGCGGCGCCAGCTGGTATCTGCAGAATCCGCCGATGATCGGCTTGGAGCTCTTCAACTGTCAGCAGGAGACGGTGGGCAGTGGGCAGATCAAGTCAAGTGCCATCACAGCGGACCAGAGCGAGGAGAGCAGCCGGGGTGATGAAAGCAAGTACTGGGCTCAAGGCACTCTGCAGAGGCTGAACAAGTTGAGGAATGTCAGTCCGCCTCCTCTTAAGTGGGTTTCCATAGCCAAGAACGGAAGTGTCCAGGCTGAGCTGTTAATGTCGGTGGAATTGAAGCAGCTGGTGGGCGATACGCAGATCTTTCAGGATAAGGAACCGGAGCTGACAGTGGGCATACCTCTGTCTATACGACCCAATATGCTCAACTACGTGTAAGTCTTATCCACTTTACTTAAATATATAACTCCCTCTAATACCCGAGGAACTAGGCTCGAGGTTATTTTTGTTGGACTGCGCAACTATACAAAAGTGGGCATGTGCACGGCGGGCAAGCGACGTGCCAAGGTCCTCATGGCGGATCTGGTTTTAACTAGTGGACTCTCCACCTCGCGGGTGAGGAACAGCATCAACTTCCTGGTGGCCTATGCCTCCGGCGTGGTGGTAGGTAGCCTCAAAACTCATTCGAAGTATACTCTATGATAGCTATATAACACCCTGCAGAGCCTGCCCGATCAGCAGGAATACTGGCCGGCTATAATAGCCACGGATGTCTTGGCCAGCGGCTTCTCTCACGAGTCTACCTTAGGCGCAGCCCTAATTCCCCCCTCGCCGAACTTTCTACAAAAGGAGCGGGCGAACAAATGCATGCGAAAGCCGGTCGAAAGCTCCGCTGCCAATTCAGTAGTTGTTATAAGTCAGGACGAAACGACGGAGGACGAAAGAAATACTCCAGTGGAGGGGGGGCACGTCTTCTGGAGGCGTCTGAAGATCATTTTGGGCTTCCGTTCCGCCGCCTATGCCAACAAGAATGTACTTAGGCTCGAGGATTGCAGGGACTTGAATGAAGTACAGGACAGTCGGTTCACGTGGTGGACCAAGTTCTACAACTCCATGTGGATAGGAGGCGACGATGGCTTGCATAAGTGCAAGCACAAGCTGGTCATCTACAAGGCAGAGCTCGAGAAGCAGCCCCAATTCAGCTACTTCCAAGATTGGGCTGTGCCCGTGCCCCTGGTGCATGGCGTCAAGTTGAAGAAGCACGGACCGCCCAAGGAGGACGTCTATGCCACACTGAAGCTGCAGGTTAAGCTGACGCCCTGTGAGAGTGCAAAGGCTGACGATGGAGTTGGCGATGGGGATGTGCTGCTGCCGTTGCCCGCGGCTCTGAGTCCGCGTGACCAGATCGCAATCAAATCGCTGACCGATGTAGTCGGTCTGCTAGTCAGGGTTTACATAGTACAGGGACTCCAACTTAGGCCTAGAGATTGGTTTTCCGACTCGGATACATATGTGCGCCTCACACTGGGCGGCAAGATGATCTCGGATCGTGCACACTATGTGCCCAACCAGAGCAATCCAGTCTTCGGGCGTTTCTTCGAGCTGAGCACAACGCTGCCCGCCGATGGCATACTGGAGGTGGCGCTGTACGATCATGACAAGCGCAAAGACGGAATTATTGGCTACACTCTCATCGATCTGGAGGACCGCTGGCACAGCAAGCATCGCGCCACCTTGGGCCTTCCACGGGAGTACTCACGCTTTGGCTACAACCAGTGGAGGGATCCTCGGCTGCCCTCCCAGGTGCTTGCCGAGCTCTGCCAGCAGCGCGGCATTCCGCCTCCCTATTACTACGGCAATGTCATCGAGGTGGATGGCACGGTCCTGGGCGATGAGACCGTCATTTCAAAGTGTAGGTACTACAGCTAAATTCTAGACCTTAACTGATTCGCCTGCCCTTAGCGGAGGACCTGAAGGAGCGCTTGAGCCTGACGGCCCTCAATAATTTGGATAAGCTGCCATCCTTTGGCTACAAGCTGGTGCCGGAGCATGTCGAAACGCGTTCCTTATATAACGACGACAGCCCAGGAATCGTACAGGTGAGACTAGGTCAAATAATGTCCTCCTACAGGGTATATCCAGTTGCATACAACAAAGGAATTCCATTCGCTTTCCCTTTGTCTTTTTTCAGGGCAAAATCCAGTTGTGGTTAGAGCTGTATGAGGCGAACATGTTTTTGCCAACGCCCGTGGACATTACGCCCGTACCCCCCTATGACTATGAGGTGCGTGTTGTGGTCAAAAATTTGCGCGATATTCAGTTTGGAGATAAAAACATTTTCGGCAAATTAATGAGCGATATTTATGTGATTGGGTAAGAGCTGCTAGAGGGGAATGTAGAGAGGGGAGCGAGGGGCATGGGGCATGTGGCTAGGGGTTCGCATAGTGTAAACGATATTCAATTAAGCGCATTTTGCATTTCGTGCTCCTTTTTTGGCAGCTGGTGCCAGGACTCGGGCAAGTACCAGTCGACGGATATACATTACCGTTCATTTGCTGGCGAGGCTGCATTTAATTGGCGGATGATATTCCAAATGAAATACTCGCCCAACGAGGACATGGTAGGTGCCTCCAGCCTCGCCTAATTGGCAGCTGTAAAATAATATTAAGAGCATAAATAATGAAGCAACTCATTAAATCTGCTTCGTAGATGGTCATCCGGCGCAAGGGCGGGCTGCAGGGCGAGGAAATCGAAATCAAGAAGCCACCGTTAATCTATTTTCAAGTCTGGGATAAGGATGTACTCAGTAAAGATGAATTCTTGGGAGCCCTGGAGCTAAATTTATCTGATCTACCGATGCCCTATACGTCCGAGGGACGTTGTAAACCCTTTACCAATTCCCATCAGCGTATCAATCTCTTCAATAGAAAATCTGTTGAGGGTTGGTTCCCCCTAATCGATGGCCAGAAATCGAAGAAGGGAGTACCCGTGCCTAGATCGATAACAGTGCGTATATATCAGATGATATTAGAGAGCACCTCTTTCTCCCCATTGACCTATGACATTTGCTATCCCTAGTTCCAATCTAACGTATCTCTTTAGCTCTAAATAACTCTCTCTAAAATTCCAGGGCAAAGCACAGCTGCAATTGCAAATCTTAACGGAGGCAGAGGCATCCGATGCACCCGCTGGCCTGGGTCATCAGCCTCCCATGGCACTGGCGCCACCCCAGTAGGTCTTCGAACTTATTTTCGCATTTTCAGCGCACTCACTACAATTCCCTTTGCAGTCGTCCCAAGACGTCGTTTAATCCTTTGACGCATCCCTTCAAGTCCGCCCATCTCATTCTGTGGCCCGTCATACGCAAATATGTTTACATCGGCCTCCTACTCTTGTGCCTGGGGCTGGGCTTGACTTTGTTCTTCTCCAATCTACCCAATCAGTTGTTGAAAATACCCCTTAAATGATTTTTCCACTTTCGCCCATTTTTCCGTTTTCAATTTACAACTTTTGTAACGAACTAAATTTTTCCTCTTGTTTCATTGACTTTCTAAGTGTTATTAAATGTCGAATACGCTGTCCGTAACTCGTGGCTTTCTGATTAATTAAATGCAATTAGCAATTGCTGGAACAAGTATGTGCTGAAAAGGCGTTCGACTGGCCAGCGATAAGGCTGCCCAGATATATAGTATACAATTTCTATCTAGATGCTTATATACGTGCTGCATATGCCGGTCAGACTTTGCAGGTTTCCATTGGGGATGGAAACGTGAGCATGTCTGGGGTTTCCCTAGGCCACAGCGAACGCGACTCGTTCCATGGACCTTTCAATGCGCACTGAAATCAGTTGATTAAAGCAATTTTAGTTATGGTGTTATTATTGAAATATATTTGGTCTACTTACTTAGAAATGAAATAAAAATAAAACTCAAATTTGTATTTAATATAAATTTTTAAATATATAAAAATGATAACAAATATTTATTATATATGTATTACAATATTTCATGGTCAATTTAAATAATTTTGTTGGGGGCTTGAATTACACTTTCTTCAGCTCCTAACTGAATTTTATTAAATTCTTAAATTACAAATCAATACTGAGATCTCTCAAGTTGAACTTCAGTATGTTTTCTTATATGGAATAAATTGAAAAATATTTTTATCATGGAGCTGAAAAGCATCAGTAATAATTTTTGTTTTACAGTAATTTATTAGATAAGTAGGCTCCGATAAATTTCAAGAATTATGCCCATATCATATTTCATTATATTAATCATTCATAATAATCTAAGTAGCACAATTTCTGAATTGAAATTTTCAGCCTTACTCCAGGGAGTTGGTTCATTTCAAAAATTGCCAGCTCTAGGCGCACAGCTATATATGGACATACATATACTTAACGTCATACGGATTAAAGATCTCATTCAATCAATTACACGCAATGCCTTACCCTGGCCAATGCAAGCATTGTTGGCCCATTGATAAAAATGGAACAACAAATGCAAAACTAATGTAAAATTCCGTTACTCGTCGTATTTCACCATAGACAAGAGAGAGTAAAAGAGTGAGAGATACATTTACATATATTAATATATACTTATACCATTGCCATACATGTATGTATGTATGTTTGTGAGCATTTCGCAAACAGTTTAATTACAAAAGCAAATGTCGAGCGAATGCCCAGCTGTCGTATGTGGTTCGTATGAGCTTCAGCTGAGCTGTGTGACAAATTGACGAAAGGCAGACACGCTTATCGAGACTTGGATGGAGGCCCTAGTTAAAGGCTAAGGGACTCACTCAATGGGTTAGCTGGAACTACAGTCGCAGCTCAGTTGCTCTAGCACTCAGTTGGAGTTCAGCTGGCGAGGCTGTCGGTACGCAGAAGTCCAATAAAGTGCTAATAAAGCAACAGTAGAGTAACTGCACACACACACACGCACACAAAAGCAGTTTTAATTGCGTTCCTTAATTAAAGTGTTGTGCTCAAAGAAAGTCAACTAAAGCAACAACTACAACAACAACAACAAAAGTGCCACCCACCTGTCCATCAATAACTGAAAGTTCGCTCAGGCAACTTAAACTCAAAACAGTGTTGTCCTCTAGCAATATGCCAAAGCGATCCATAGAGCTCAAACATATGGCATAGTGCGTGGCCTTATATAAATATTTTGTGATTATAAATAATAATATAACTTAAAAACATTTTATTATATTTTATAGTTCCGCCAAGAATATACATCTAAATAAAATACAAAGTTTACATTTAGTTTTTGTTCTTTATTAAATTTTAATTCACAATTTCTAATTATGTTTTGTATGACGAATTTTTCTTTATAAATTTCAAGTGCCAAAAAAAGAAAAATAAAATATATTAATTAATAATTGTTGACTTTAGTTTAGATGTTCGTAGTTCTGCATACAAAAATTACATTTAATAAGTTAGACTTTTAACAATTAAATAATTTAAACAAAATATTTTTATTAAAGGCCATTTGAAAATGTAAATTGCAAGCGTTACGTTCCCCAGAAACTAAAAATTTATATGATCGCTTTTAAGACTACGCCTCAGAAACTAAACGTCGAACGTTTCGCTTTGAAAATCAGGTAAGCTTTAAACAATTATTTATTTAAGGTAAAACAAATTTTTTTTAAACAAAAAAAAAATATATATATATATATTTTTTATTTAATAAGTATACTCATCATTTATATTTACATGCTATGGCATAAAATAGTTTTTTTTTTTTTTTTTTTTTTTTTTAAATTGCAAATGAGGAATAATGATTATATATTATTGGCAACATATCAACATATAACAAATATGTATATTTCATAATAGATCGCGTTTCAAATTAATTTCAAGTATAAAGTATTTAGTATATAATATAAACAAAACCATTATACCCTGATTTCCCATTTTCAATGGGTTCAGGCTATAATTATAGTATAAAGTATATTGCTAATACTAATTAAAACGTTATTTATAATATTTACTCGATATCCTCGTATATGGGATGCTATAAAGAAGAGTAAGGAAAAAAGACCATATGAATAAAATAAAGAAAGATTCATTTTAGTTTGGTTAAATAAATATATATATATGGAGATCTAGGCCTATAGGTGTACAATAGATTTTGTTTTGTTCATGAAATAAATCTGACCCTAAAGCTGCAAAGAATACTTTTAGCAAGCAAAGATATATAAATAATGACAATAATAATAATAATTCATATTAAATTTAAAATGAATAAAAATTAAAAAATAATGAAAATATATAATGATATAAAATAATTAATGAGGAGAATAATATAATATAATATATGATATAAAAATTTGTATATAAAAAGACTATTCATTTAAAAATATATCAGATAGATCTTACTTATACTTATATGCAAAAGTAACAAACAAAAAATACATAAAATTAAATGAATTTTATTCAGTAAAAAAAAACATATCTGTACTCAAAAAACCGCTCCATATGTCATTTGATATTGCAATATTGACCGATTTAATTAATCAAATTCACGCCAAAAAAGAAAAGTCACATATGTTAGCCTTTATTTGCCTCGGGCACTCATACTAATCAAGAATTTTTGGACATTTTGTCAGCTCATCAGGCTCAAAATGAAAGTCACCTTTCGATTGGGCGATTGCACTGGCAATCACAAGGGGGCAGAGCCTATTCCGCATTCAGTCAGTATTTTCATTAGGCAAATGCACAATGCCCACGAGCCATGCACAACAAAGGCCGATTCTGATTCGGATATAGACAGCCGATCCTTATCGCTGTAATTTAATTACGCCAGCATTGATGCAGGCCAATATCAGATGCCAGATTTGCCATTTAGTTGGATTTCAGTGCTCGAAGCAGCTGGTTCGTTAAGTCGCTTTGCCATGCCGCTGGAGCGTAGCAGGTGAGGGGCGTGGCCATTGTGAAATGCAAATGGCATTGCCATTAACAGTGTCTGCCAAAAATAAGCGGCTCTTTAATTAACGACTGTCAACTAATGTGGTTTCGGTATCCCCAGAGAGAGAGAGAAATGGAGAGAGAGAGAGAGACGTCCAATAAAAATATGTGACAAGCGGGCGTTGACACTGTGACAATTATAAACATTATGCTAAAGAGAGAGAGAGAGAGAGGGTATGCGACGGGAGTATACGACTAAGAGACTAGCTTTGCAGCTGCAACTAATGTAGCCCACTCAGTTGATTTCGTATCCAGATATTCCCAGAAATTGGCAGCATTATTCAGAGGTACAGTTGCCAACCCCCACAATAGTTGCCAGGCCTTGCACCCTTATCAGCCAGAGCAAACAACAATAACAACAACAACAGAATTTGAATATCGTGTGACGATTGATTGGGTTATCTAAATAGAGAGCGAGAGATGTATGTTAAACGGTTTGGCTTGGGCTTGGGCTTGGGCAGCCCAATCAATAACTAATTAGCCGATTGATTGTGGCTGATAATTGTGACAGGGATTATTGTGAAATACGCAGCACTGACGAATGCCAATTTGTGTTTAGCAGTCGTGATTTGCGGCCCTTTACCATCGCAACAGCTGCTGGCACAAATCAGCAGGAGCCGCAGGCGAAGCAGCCCGATCCATTCGATATGCCCAAGCTCTGGAACGGTGTTTACAATGCCCAATGTGGACAGCTCTCGCCGCCCGATCTGATGGAGGCACAGCCCAAATTGCTGCCCAAGCTGCGCGCCAATAGCAGCGGAGCAGGAGGCGGCAGCGGTGGTGGAGGAGGAGGAGGAGGTAGCGGAACTAACAATCGCAACAGCAAGGTGAGTTAGAGACAATGGAAATTCTAGAAAAGTTTCGAGTTGAAGAGCTTGATTTCTTTTCGCAGTACTGGATATTCTCGATGATAATCGAGCGCAGTGCGGGTCCCAAGCGTGTGGATATGGCGGGAGATGATGCAGAGTCCCCACTGGAGGCCATACTGCCGCCCGAGCAGCCAGCGGAGCAGGTCTGTCTGTTGCGTGACAGCCCCTTCAGGATATTGAGGGTGAGTCGAGCTAATCGAGTGGTTGGCAATTTGCTAGAGTGATAAACCGATTCCCGGGAGATGTGTTATGAAAAACGATTATTGATTGTGTAGCCAAAAATAGCTAAAACTAGCTAGAAGTTGGCCATTCTAGAAGATTCCAAGATAATCAGGCTAATAGGATCGAGTTGAGGAGAGAAATCTAGAGCGGATTTAGTTGAGGAAGTAAAGGAAAGGAAGAGAGAAAAGAGAGAAGGATATTGGAGAGAGATAGAGAGAGATATATAGAGAGAAAGAGTGGAGAGGATTCATAGAGCTAGAATTGACTAGAGCTGCTGCAGCCCAATGGGCGTGAGAAGAGAAGAATGAATAAATCTAAAAAATCCAATTTTAAAATAGTAGAGTAAATGTAGAGCAAAGTGTGGCTAGAAATACCTAGATGGTTTAGCCGAAAATAGCTAGAACTAGCTAGAATCTTTAAATTTTAAGGAAAATCTGATCTTATTTAAAGTGAAGAGGATAGAGAAATATGTGAAAATGTATAAAAGAAGCTTAAAACTAATTCAAATTTCTCAGCTCAAGCTCAATGCCATAGACTTCATTTGCCTCATATGGCGAGAAGTTGCTAGTGGACGAATCAGAGTGTAAGGCTAGACCTGATCTACAGCATAAGAAAATCGAATCGAGAAGTTTCGAGGGAATATGCATACCCGATAAAGAGGAAGGCAAAGCGTATGGGCATTAGCTATGACGGTCCCTTCTTTGTTTCACAACTCGCTTAATCTCTGTTCAGCCTACTTACCTAAGAGCTGCTACTTACATAGAGCTTAAGTTTGGCGCATCTTGAGTACCCCCACCCCTCCCACGTTCGCCAATCGAGGTCAGTTGATGCCAATTGTGTTTGATACGAAATCAATTGCACCTCAAGCAACTGTTTGGGTTCAAGACCTACTTCCGGATTCGAGCTGTTTTACAGCAATGTCAACAGTTTATTTATGGAGCTGCTGCTACAACGCTCAGCTGTGTCAGAGTTCAATGTGTGTGACAAACACGATTTGCTATTACATAAAGCCAGATAACAATGGAGCACGGAGATAAGCAAGTGCCAAGAGCTATGCATAACGGCAACGCCAACGAGACACGCAAGAGACACACAGCGCAACAAGTTACTCACAACAACAACAACAACAACAGAAGCAACAGCAGCCACAATAACGGCAAGTGAACATGAAAATGAAAATTGACTGTGAAATTAAAGGAAATTCACCACGCGTCGTGCTTCGCTCAAATCCTTGCCTTCGGCAAAGCGCGGCTATAAAAGCGCAGGATGCGTATGCCGAGATTTCAGTCAGCCAGGACTTGTTGTGCGCGCTATGCCAGTTCAGTGACACTGGAAACTCCTTTGAAATAAAGTTTTTGATAAGCTTGAAAGTGAATCTACAGAAATCAAAAAAAGCCAAAATGTGAACTGAAAAGTGAACAACAAAAATACATAAAAAATATAAATACAAATAAAAATAAATTAAATTAAAAGAAAAGTCTTAACAAAAGAAATAACGTTCAAGATGTGATTGACAAAGTTTATTTTACTCTTTTTTTTTTTAAATAAATATATAGAGTATATTATATTACATATTAAATTTATATAAATGAGTAAATAACCCAAATATTATATAAAAAAAATACTTATATATATATATATTTTATTAAATTCTTAAACAAATGCCCCACTATATAACTCAACTGTTTATATGTATATCTATATTGTGCTTGAGCTGCATTGTTTAACATTTAACTAAATATATTTGAAAACATAATATTTGCTGGAAAAGCGACTTGAGTTAATGCGCAGACCGTTGGCCCTTTGCAGTGAACATTATAAAATTGAAACGAAATAAAACACATAAGAGAATCAACAATGACATTGAGCGAACAGCAGCAGCAGCAACAACAACAGCCAGAGCAGGGAGCAACAATATGAACGACAAGGAGATACCGAAGCGGGATGTGGTCATCAGTCCATTGCGTTATTTGATTAGCGGCTGTGCCTCCGGCTCAGAGCTGTCGGAGATGCCGCCGCTGAATTTGTCCAACAAATGGGCACGCATCCTGCGGATGTCTTCGGCGCCCAAAATTCAAGTCAACGAAATGCTGCAGGTAAACCTAGAGCAATCCTCAAACTCGTTTAGAAGTTGTTAATCAAGTAGTAATTAGATTGACTTGGCCATGGCCAGAAAGCACAAGTGTTTGTTAAATAGACGCAATGCAAATGAGGTGGCAAGTGCATGCAGCAGGAGGAGCAGCTGCTACATAATGAACAATAGCAAGCAGAAGAGAAATGGTAAAAGCAAGAGCTAAAGTTAATTTCTGATTAAGAACTCTCTATTGACACTGCGTGCGTTGTAAAAGTAGAAAAACACGCATAAATGTAGATTGCGTGTGCCTTGTTCAATTTAAAATGGAATTTTGATTTGACTCGAGTGCTCGAGTGACCAATTGCAACAGAGACAAAGACAAGAGACAGAGATGGAGATAGAGATAGAGATAGAGAAAGGGACACAGACTTAAACCGAAACGAAGACATCGTTTGCAGCTTTAATTCCACTTCAAATTGAGTTTTAAGCTGACGCAAATCCTTTTGTCTTTCTGCAGGCCGCTGAGTCGGGCAACTTGGATGATTTTAAGCGTCTGTTTATGGCTGATAACACGCGCATCGCGCTGCAGGACGGCAAAGGACGCACGGCCGCACACCAGGCAGCGGCCAGGAATCGTGTCAACATCTTGCGCTACATTCGCGATCAGAGTGGAGGTAGGTGCGGCAGGAAGCCACTCAAGATTGCTATAGTAATAAATCTCTTCCATTTTCCCCCATCATCCCATCATCGCCATCATCAGACTTCAATGCCAAGGACAATGCCGGCAATACGCCGATGCATGTGGCCGTCGAGTGCGATGCCTACGATGCCCTGGACTATTTGCTCTCGATGTAAGTGGCAGCAATCCAGCTGCATGCTGCTGCAGTAGTAGCTCTATGATTTATGTATCCCATCCAACCTGTGTTTACAGTCCTGTTGATACGGGCATATTGAACGATAAGAAGCAGGCGCCCGTCCATTTGGCCACCGAGCTGAACAAGGTCAAGTGCCTGCGCGTCATGGGTCAGCATCGCAATGTCATCAACATTCAGCAGGGCGGGGAGCATGGGCGTACCGCTCTGCATCTGGCCGCTATCTACGATCATGAGGAATGCGCTCGTATCCTGGTAGGTGGAGTGAGTCGCCAAAGTCTTTGTAGATACAAACACACACATATATACGTATATATATGTATATAAATATTATTGTTTTGTTATGCCTCCTTATCGAACATAAATCAATCACAGTAAATACTCAATCATTTATCATCCGACAACAAAAAAAAAAAAGCATTAAACTGAAAAGGTTTGTACATCATTCAATTTGGTTGCGCACAAAAGTATGCTATATTATTATTATTGGTAGCTGCATTAAGTTAAGTTCACGCACTGTCTTTTGTTTGAGTAGTTGACTATGGGCGTCTGTTATGTAATGCATTTGTGTATGTCGTATCTTACAGATAACTGAATTTGATGCATGCCCCCGTAGACCTTGCAACAATGGTTACTATCCCATACACGAGGCGGCTAAAAACGCCAGCTCCAAGACCATGGAGGTCTTCTTTCAGGCAAGTACTCGCACACACACACACACACACACGCACATGCATAGAGCTCGTGCTTCGCCTTGTAGTTGTTGACAAAGTTTTTGTGAGTGCTTCACCAATCAGTGTCCCCAGGCGCTTATCCACTTTACTTAATTCGTGTTGCAGCCATGTCAAGCTAACCTTTTGCATTGGACTCTTCATTTTAATGTCCGTCTTTGAAACGGCGCACGCTCCTCCTGCTGCTGCTGCTGTTGCTGCCTCTGCTGCTGCGCTGCTGCTGCTGCCCCATAAAGAAGTCAATTATAAAAGTATCAAATTCGAGCAGCTTACGGATGTTGCGACTTTTCCAACTGATTTAATAATGAAAAAATAAATAAAAGACAATTGCAGCGCGGGTTCCTCGCTGCAAAATATCAAATTTTCGGTCCAGCTAAAAAGTCGGTCAACGACTTTTTTTCCTGCTTTCATACTAGACAGGCTAGAAGAAATTTTAAATTAGAATTTTCGAGAAGTGAAGGCTTTTAATGATTTTCGTATTTAGGCCAGCATTTTCCACACACACACACAACTTTTTTCTTTCGGATTCTATTTTCATCGAAATCCTTTTCGGGTTTTTCTTATTTTTTATTATTTCTTGACCGAGTTAGTAACTGCTTCGGATATTGGAATATTTGTATTTATGCTTTATTCATGCTTGACCATTTCAGTGGGGCGAACAGCGCGGCTGCACTCGCGAGGAAATGATATCCTTCTACGATTCTGAGGGCAATGTGCCGCTGCATTCAGCCGTGCACGGCGGTGACATCAAAGCCGTGGAGCTCTGCCTGAAATCTGGCGCCAAGATATCCACACAGCAACACGATCTGTCGACGCCCGTGCACTTAGCTTGCGCCCAGGTGAGTAGAAAACTGATGGTGGGAGGGGGGGAGATAGTGGGGTGGCTCGGTGGTTGTCAAGGACATATAACTTGGCCAGACAGCGCTCATATTTCGCCGTGTCACAGCTGGTTAAGTGAATGTCCATTTGGCACGCACTCGATAGCCGCAACACTCAGTTCGACTTACCCATTCGCAGTTGCCAGAAGTGGATACAACATTTCTCTACGGTTTTTAAGAAATATTTCAGCTGACTTTAATTTGACAAATTCTTATGCAAATACCGCTAAGACGAACGTGACTTTGTGGCCGAAAACCGATGCGCACCGCTCGCTGCTGTTGGCAAATACCAAAACAAAGACACGTGACAACGCCAAGAGGTGTGTGTCAGGGGCACAGACAGAGAGAGAGAGAGTGAAAGAGAGAGAGAGAGAGTGATATGCTCTCAGCGTATATTCTATAAATAATCAACAGATTCGGCGAATAAAAGGCTCATCAGGAGCGCGGACTTCTACGGATTTGTTTACTATTTACATTTGTGCTTTGAATCATTGCATATTTAAGGTATCACAGCCAAATAGCTGGAGAATATGTTAAGGGAATTGAAACGAATCGTGAAACGGTGCAAATGCAATCTCGATGAGTTCAGTGAACCAAGTTGAATCCAAATTTGTTGACATGACTTAGCTATACAATTCACATTCGATTAACCCTTTATTATTATTATTTGTACATATTTTATTTTATTTTTATTTTATTTATTTTTTTGTTTTTATTTTAAATTTGTTTTTATTTTTATTTTACATTTATTTTATTTTATTTGTATTTTGATTTTATTTATTTATTTATTTATTTTATTTTTTTGATTATGATTATTATTATTATTATTACTTATCTTATTACTATTTTTTTTTTATTTTTTTTTTATATTTTTATTTTTATTTTATTGAAATTTTATTTAATTTAATTTTATTTTTTTTATTTAATTTTTTTTTCTTATATTTATTTTTTTTATTTTTATTATTGTTTAAATTATTATTTTTTTTTTATTTTATTTTAATTTTAATTCTAATTTTACTTTTATTTTTATTATTATTATTTTTATTTTTATTTTAATTATTTTTGTTATTTTTATTTATTATTTATTATTATTACTATTAAAATTATTTTTATTTTTATTATTACTATTATTATTTTAATTTTTATTTTAATTATTATTTGTTATTCAATATTATTTTTAGCATTATATATTTATTGCTTAAGCAACACAATGATGGTATTACATCTATTTCTCTATGTTCACTTATAAGTATCACACACTCTAGTGTGCAGGGTAGCTGCTAGTCGAGCATTTGGAACTTTAAAAACTTTGGAAACTTTTGTCTCTCTCTCTGCTGCATGTCTAAACTTTGTCCTTGCTTGCTCATCCATCACAGGGCGCCATTGAAATAGTGAAACTCATGTTTGAGATGCAGCCACTGGAGAAGCGAATCTGTCTCAGCTGCACGGATGTACAGAAGATGACGCCGCTGCACTGCGCTTCCATGTTCGATCATCCGGACATTGTGTCTTATCTGGTCAACGAGGGCGCCGAGATCAATGCGCTGGACAAGGAGCATCGCTCGCCGCTGCTGCTGGCCGCCTCGCGCAGCGGCTGGAAGACAGGTGAGCCGCAAATTTGAATTTCTATTTAAGTCTATTCTTATTTATTCGCTTCGCAGTCCATCTGCTGATACGCCTGGGCGCCAGCATTGATATCAAGGATGCGGCAGCGCGGAATGTGCTCCACTTCGTGATCATGAACGGCGGCCGGCTGACGGACTTCGCCGAGCAGGTGGCCAGCTGCCAGACGCAGCAGCAGCTGCAGCTGCTGCTCAACGAGAAGGACAACATGGGCTGCTCGCCGCTGCACTATGCCAGCCGGGATGGGCACATACGCTCGCTGGAGAATCTCATACGGCTGGGCGCCTGCATCAATCTGAAGAACAACAACAACGAGAGCCCGCTGCACTTCGCCGCCCGCTACGGCCGCTACAATACGGTGCGCCAGCTGCTCGACTCGGAGAAGGGCTCGTTCATCATCAACGAGAGCGACGGCGCGGGCATGACGCCGCTGCACATTGCCTCGCAGCAGGGGCACACGCGGGTGGTGCAGCTGCTGCTCAATCGTGGCGCTCTGCTGCATCGCGATCATTCCGGGCGCAATCCGCTGCAGCTGGCCGCCATGTCGGGCTACACCGAGACCATAGAGCTGCTGCACTCGGTGCACTCGCATCTGCTCGATCAGCTGGACAAGGATGGGGTGAGCAAGGCAGAAGCAATGGAACATGGAATGGATCGCTGACATTCCTCTCTCTCTTTCTCTCTCTTTCTCTCTCTGGCAGAACACTGCTCTACACCTGGCCACAATGGAGAACAAGCCCCATGCGATATCCGTGCTGATGTCCATGGGCTGCAAGCTGGTCTACAATGTGCTGGACATGAGCGCCATCGACTACGCCATCTACTACAAATATCCGGAGGCGGCCCTGGCCATGGTCACCCACGAGGAGCGGGCGAACGAGGTGATGGCGCTGCGCTCTGACAAGCATCCCTGCGTCACGCTAGCGCTGATTGCCTCCATGCCGAAGGTGTTCGAGGCCGTGCAGGACAAGTGCATCACGAAGGCGAACTGCAAGAAGGACTCGAAGAGCTTTTACGTAAGTTGATCGTCGTCCGGCATTCTCATCACCATCATCTGCATCAGAATCAGCATCATCATCCAGTTCATGCCAGTTGGCCAGCGGCTGCTAAATTCTAAATTCTTCTCTTTGAACCACAATGATATCTATAGATTAAGTACTCATTCGCATTCTTGCAATGTCCCTATATGTTTGCCAAGATCGATGAGAAAACCGGAGAGCCGATCATGACATCAAATCCCATTCCATTGCCGGCCTTGAATGTAAGCAGAAATCAGCTGCCCAGTCAGTTGCATGCCACTTGAGTGTCTTTCTACTTTCTTTGTTTGTTTGTTTTTGTTTTTTCTTCTTCCTTCTTTCTTTGTTTGTTCGTTGCTCCTCTTGCCTGACGATCTTTGCTAGTTAGTTAGGGTCCGCCACATATCCGATTCATTTGGTCATGCGCACGCACCCACCCCACATCACATTTCGCGACTGTTTTTAATCTTAACTCAAAATATCAAACACCAAATACATTTAGATCAAATATTCATTTGCGCCATTCCAAAAAACACCCGAGCAAATTGAGGAAAAGCGTAAAGAACTCAATGATCCCAAATGGCGGCCGGCGCCATTGGCCGTTGTGAATGTGAGTCTAGACCTAAGTTTGAAAACTACATGGAAAACTAAATAGCAAAGCCAACTGTAAAATCGTCCCAAGCAAATGCACTTGCTAAACGTAACTGTGTTGTGCCTAGACTTAAAGTTCTTGTAATATTAAGTAGTGTGTGTGTGTGTGTGTGTTCTATTTTGTTAAGACTTGAGCTAATGAAACTATTCACTAAGAAAAGTCTCTCTCTCTCTCTCTCTCTCTCTCTCTTTCCTCTCTTTCTATTTTTCTTGGTGTTTCTGTATTTAAACTTTATCTAACTTTCAATGTCTCTCTCTTCCTTCTTATAATTTCATGTCTAAATATTTTAATCTCTTTCTCTCTCTCTCTCTCTTTCTCTGTTACTCGTCTCTCTCCTCGTTCTCTCACTTCTTCATTCTTTTCTCATTCTCTATACTTCTCCTTTACTCTCTCTCTGTTCTGTTCGCTTTCTTACCCTCCATCTCTTCTCTTCCTTTCTTCTCTCTTTCTGTCTCTCACCCTCCCACTCCCAATCACTCCTTCTCTATATCCTTTTCTCTCACTTCTTATCTCTCTCTTCCTTTGCCTCACTACCCCCCCACTTCCCGTCTGCCTAGACCATGGTCACACATGGACGTGTGGAACTGCTGGCACATCCGCTGAGTCAGAAATATTTACAAATGAAATGGAATTCGTATGGCAAATACTTTCATCTAGCTAATTTGCTGGTCTACTCCATTTTTCTGGTCTTTGTCACAATCTACTCGTCGCTGATGATGAACAACATTGAGCTGCGTCCCGGAGACAACGAAGCGCTCAGTCAGTATTGCAGTTTGGGGTAAGTTCTACGAGTCGCATCCATCAATGATCACTGATCACTGATCACTTATATCATCTCCAGATGGGAGGTACTTACCAAAAACCTATCGCAGAGCCCATCGCTGGCTGCCCAGATACGCTTGGACTCGTGCGTGGAGAACATCAATCGGACCACAGCCATACTCTTCTGTGCCATTGTGATCGTCGTCTACATCTTGCTCAACTCGATGCGGGAACTGATACAGATCTACCAGCAGCGTCTGCACTACCTGGTGGAGACGGTAAATCTCATCTCCTGGGTGCTCTACATATCAGCCTTGATCATGATAACGCCAGCGTTTAGGCCAGATGGCGCCATCAACACGATTCACTATTCGGCCGCATCGATCGCCGTCTTCTTGTCCTGGTTCCGTCTGCTGCTCTTCCTGCAGCGCTTCGATCAGGTCGGCATCTATGTGGTCATGTTCCTGGAGATACTGCAGACCTTGATCAAGGTGCTGCTGGTCTTCTCCATACTGATCATCGCCTTCGGCCTCGCCTTCTACATTCTGCTGTCCAAGGTGAGCGTTTGACGCACTAGCTGTGATTAGATCTCTGTCTTCTAGCTGGGTTTCACTCTCTTACAGATCATCGATCCGCAGCCGAATCATCTGTCCTTCTCCAACATACCCATGTCGCTGCTGCGCACCTTCTCCATGATGCTCGGCGAACTGGACTTTGTGGGCACCTATGTGAACACCTACTATCGCGATCAGCTGAAGGTGCCCATGACCTCATTCTTGATACTAAGTAAGCGGCGCTGCCATAGTCTGTCCACCCTGTCCCTGGCTAATCTACAAATCTCTTCAGGTGTCTTTATGATTCTGATGCCCATTCTGCTGATGAACTTGCTCATCGGTTTGGCCGTTGGCGACATTGAGTCAGTGCGTCGGAATGCGCAGCTAAAGCGCCTGGCCATGCAGGTGGTGCTCCACACCGAGCTGGAGCGCAAGCTGCCCCATGTCTGGCTGCAGCGCGTCGACAAGATGGAGCTCATAGAATATCCCAATGATACCAAGTGCAAAATTGGATTTCTCGACTTCATATTGCGCAAATGGTTCTCGAATCCCTTCACAGAGGATTGTGAGTAGGCCACTAGACTAACTACAACTCGCGCTGACATATTCTCTTTCTCGTTTCAGCTGCTATGGATGTGATTGGCTTTGATAACAATGACGATATCATGATTGCCGAACTGGAGCGGCAGCGACGCAAGCTGCGCGACATTAGCCGCATGCTGGAGCAGCAGCATCAGCTGGTGCGCCTCATTGTCCAGAAGATGGAGATCAAAACGGAGGCCGACGATGTGGACGAGGGCATCTCGCCCAACGAGCTGCGCTCTGTGGGCCTCAGCTCGGCGGGCAATCGCTGGAACTCGCCGCGCATACGCAACAAACTTCGGGCTGCGCTCAGCTTCAACAAGAGCATGTAGAGCAGCACTACGAACACCTGAGCACCTTAACACCTGAGCAACTGAGCAACTGGTCGCAACTCTAGCCCAGTGGCGCTTCTTTGTTATATAACATACATATATTCTAATCTATATACCTATCGATGTCTGTATAATTGAAACGGGATCCGGATATCCCCATTTCTGTGAGCAACCGGAGAGGATTGAACTACGAATTTAGAAGGCAACACAGCCGGGCTCGGCGCGTATTATTATTATTATTATTTTTGTATGGTTTTGTTTCATATTTCACAAGTCTATTGAATGTATTAAATATTTATATATATATTTGTCTATATCTGTGTTTGATGTGCTTCAAAAGTTTACGAATAAAAAGTCAATTTATGCATGACAAATTACAGACAAATGCGAATTTATTTTGTAATCTTTAATGAAACATGAAATATGATGAAATGTATTTGAGATGTGAGTCTTAACAAATATGTAGAAATAGATAAAATAGGCCCCGGAATTGGCGGCTTTACATGAATGTTATTTTGGTGCGGCCCATGTTGACCTGCCAGACGTTCAGCTCCTCGTAGTCGTCGATGCATTTGTCCACCTGGTCCGGTTTGAAGCCCTTCGTCGTGCAGCGGTCCATGATGTCAGCGATCTTGACGGCCTTGCCGGAGCCGGCCAGCTCGCGCACGATGGCAAAGATGCGATCCGATGTGTTTGGCACGCTGAAAGTGTTTGGGAGAGGAATTGAGAATCATTCGTAGCTGAAGCCTTAGGGCAATACTCACTGTCCCTTCTGGTGTTCGTGTATCTGGTTGAGGGAATCCTTGGACATCTCGAGCAAGCGCAGCGCCTCGGCCACATCGTCCTTCTCCACGCGATCGGAGAGACGCAGACGCGCCAGAGCCGTGGACAGACGCAAAATGCCGAGCAGATTGCGCGCGGATGTGAAGGTCATGTCCTTCTGGTTGCGTGCCTCGCGGCGCAGCTCCACATAGGCGCCCACAATGTAGTCGGTGAGTTCGTCGGGAATGGTGGGATTCTTGCGCTTGCAGAGATTAATATAGCGGCGCATCAGATGCATGTCCAGCGACTTGACCCTCGAGGGCGGCTGCCGGCTGTGGCTGTGCACGTACGTAATGTGCTTGGCCAGACGCAGATCGTTGTCCCTGTCGGGCTTGTCCTGGATGAGCCAGAGCAGATCGAAACGCGACAGCAAAGCAGCGGGCAACTGGATATTCTGCTCCACTGTGCGACGCGGATTGTAGCGGCCGAAGGCGGGATTGGCGGCAGCCAGGATGGAGACACGCGCATTCAACGTGGTCATGATGCCCGCCTTGGCAATGGAAATGGTCTGCTGCTCCATCACCTCGTGTATGGCCGTACGATCCGTGTCTGCCATCTTGTCGAACTCATCGATGCAGCAGACGCCCTGATCGGCCAGCACCAAGGCGCCGCCCTCGAGCGTCATTTCGCCAGTGAGTGGATCCTTCATGACAGCTGCCGTCAGACCCACGCCCGAGGAGCCGCGGCCTGTGGTGTACTGCGAGCGTACGGCCAGGCGACTAATGTAGCCCAACAGCTGAGATTTGGCCACACCGGGATCACCCATCAGGCAGATGTTGATGTTGCCGCGAATCTTCATGCCATCTGGACGTTTGTCCACGCCGCCCACGAGCAGCAGCAGCAGCGCCTTCTTCACATCCAAATGGCCGTAGATCTCGGGTGCCAAGCTGGTGGCCAGGCGCTCATAGAAATCATCCTGGGCCAGCTCCTCCAGCTCAGCGGGCGTCAGCTCACAATCCTTGTCCGTAATGTCGTCGTTCTTGTTGATGCAGATGATGCGCTAAGAGAATATCATATTGAATATCAAGGGAGCACTCAAGAGTTGTCTTACTTACGTGTGCCTGCAGGAAGGTCTCTGAGAGCAGACCCTGTATCATCTGGGCGAAGCCTGTGCGTACCATAGGCAAGAATACACCAGAGATCAGAACATGATCTCCAGGCTGGGCCATGCGTGTGACCTCGCCACGGCAGAGCACCGTCATGCTGCGTGGAATATGTCCAACGGGCACCTGATCGCTGTGCTCTTGCATTTTGAGCTCCTGGAACTTGACGAACTTCGAGCCACGCGTCTGCAGATAGAGTCGGCCGCCCGCCTTGTTCACGCGACAGTCGTCGGAGGGGCACTCCTGAACTGGTATGAAAGACAGCGAGTTGACTGGCTGATAGGTCTCAGCGCCGCAGCGGTCGCAAGTGTAGGTAGCCACCACCATCATGGGCTTCACCTCGGTACAGCGCGTCACAATGCCACGAACTGTGACCAATTTGCCGATCTGCTGGGCCTTAACCTCGCGTATGGAGAGCGCCTTCTCCGTGGACAGAGGCTTGAAGCCGACCTCACTAGGAAGCAAAAAGGTAATTATGATGCCTTAACAGAAGGTCGCTCTTCACACTACTCACAATCTCTTCATCAGCTCTGCAGGAAAAGTATTACGTTCATCCCTTTGCTCCATGGGATTCCGTGTGCGCGCATCCATCATCAGGCGATGCTCAATGTAGACATCCAGTGCGTCCTTGGCGTGCACCTCTTGCTGCTTGTAGCTGGGCAGCAGCTCGGCAATCACATCGCTGAAGATCGACGCATAGCGTCTACAATTCTCAATCACAGCCTCGGCGAGGCTCTCATTGAACTCCGCCAAGTCGTCCAGATCGATTGTAATCAGCACTTGCTCGCGATGTGCCAGCTTCACCAGCTGTGAGCCATAGACAAAGTCTTTTTTGCCATCATCGTCAGTTTTACAGAACTCGGAGAGAAATGTTTTGATGGATTCTACAAATGAAATTTATTGTAAATTTATATGGAAACTTCTTCTTTTATGTCTTCCGTTTACCTCTATCTTGTGCATAGTCACGGCGCGCCATTTGTACTCTTTCAGAATATATCAATATCTAATAAATATTTAATCTTTACTCCACCGCCGTTTGCAATAAAATGCTATCAAAATACAACAGAACGCCGTTTAGCTCTCGCATGCCAGCGCGTTATGCTGAATTCGCGCCTTTTTTCCGATACTATCGATAGCTTTCCATTGTGAACTAGTGCCAGCTGCAAGACTGCCATCAGAGTTGCCAGACCTCTGCACACAAAATACATTGTGAAAACTCAGTTAGCGTTGGATATTGTATATTGAACCAAAACAGAAATATACTAATTGAGATTTCTGAATGTAATTCCATTTGGCAAGTCGAACTATAAACATTTATTCAAACCAGCCAAATTCTAATTTGTAATAAATCTTTAAGTAAAACGAATGTTTTAGAACCCACAGCCTGAAAATGTTCAATGAGCTTATTGCGTACATGCATAGCATAGCACGGAAGTTATTTCTGGCTCGTCCTGTGCCCGTTGCGCGTGGAGTAAGTCTAGTGAAGGGTCTAATGGTACTATTATTTAACTCTTTTTCTCTCTCGTCCTTAGACTGCGTGTCGTCCTCTTGTGAAGAACAGTTTTTTTGCAAATCTGATATTCTTCATAGCGATATTCTCGCCGTACTACGTGTGTTGTGTACACCCCATCACCAATAGCGACTAGAACATGATGTCCAGGTTTTAATATTTTTAATTTTGTAACGCTCGACACCAACACACTTTGGTATATAATGCATAAAGCATAAAAATGCATTCCAATTATGCATTTTAAACAAGTTGTCTATTGTGTTATTAGTATGCTCTGCATTTTCAAGCTAGGCAATCTACAATAATATATCGATGGCAACTATCGAACAAGTTGGTAGCATTTTTTGCATACCATCGGGTAATCAATAGTGGCAACGCTGGAAATGATTTTGGCGCGTATAATTTGAATTTCAAATGCGTTCGTTTATTGCTTGCTTTATTGAATATTACAAAATTGATCGAAATATGCAAATGCATAATTACCTAAAGCGCGTGCTCAATAAACATTTGGACTCTTTTTTGTTACATAATTATTTATTGGTTTTTAGGCGTCTAAAAAGTGGTACATTTAATTTTTTTTGTGCACATTTTGCAATTGTTTTTATCTTCGAATCGATTTACAAAGATGATTTGCTTAAATATTTTTGTTTTGTTTTGTTTTTTTTTTCTTTCGCACATTGTGTGAGTGTGTGTTGTTGCGGTATACATAAGTTACAGTATAATATGCTTTGTTTACGTTTAACTTAAATATTATTAATCACATGCAATAGTTAAATAATAAAAATAATAATTATACATAGTTATAACATACACAGACACATGTCCAACTGAACGCAGTTGTTCTTTCTAGATGGTCTTTAGTAATTAGTATGCATATATAGTCGTATATATATATGTATGATTTCTTTTTTTTTGTTTTATAGTAAGTAGATCAATTTGTTGTATTGTTTATTATCCTTTTGTTAATTGGCTACTAACTAAATTTCATGTTCTCATAAATCATTTTCTTTTTACACTTTACACGCTAATATACTACATATGCATATGTTTGTATACATATATATATATTTATTTATATATATATATTTAATTATTTTTGCTTAACTGTTTATGTATTTAATTTTTTATATTTTCTTTGCCTTTGCAATAATTATGTATAAATTTTTTTGCAACACAATAAAAATATTAAATTGTGAATTTTAAATATTTTCTTTTGCTTTTCTTGAAGCTGATCAAAAGCTGATTCTCAATTGCAATTGCTCAGTTCTCATCTTCAGATCAATATTTGCATAATTTATATATTTAGCTGGTATTTAATGTGTGTGCATTTGATGACATTTCATTTCAAATTGTTCAATTATTTTTTGTATAATTAATTTAAATAATTCTACATATAAGATATTTATGTATACATATATATCTATAGATATATATAGTTCATATACCATATTTAATAGATTTCCATCGTTTCATGCGTATAAAGCTGTAAGTCTTCTAGTTATTTTCCCAAAAATGTGCGTTTTACTCAACTAAATTCCATTTTTATGCATTTTTCATTTTTCTCGTTTCTTGTTCATAATCTTTGAGCTCTCACAAAAATGTTGAATAACAATTATTCGGGTTGTCAATAATTTCTTGGTTTATTTAACACATTCAAATATTTAAATTCTTGTTTTTTTTTTTTACGTATTATTTGCAATCTCTCTAGCTCTAGCTCTCTCTTTAAACAGCAACTACTCTGCATTATTCATTTGTTTTTGTTTCTATTTAATTACACCAAAAAAGGAACAATTCGCTTTGAACATTGAGCTTTTATAATTTACGTACTGTACGGCTATTTATGTGTGTATTTATATATATATTTATATTTATATTTATATATTCATATGAGTTGTCAAGAACATGTTTGTTGCAAAGTTGAGCCTATTTTGTTTCTGGTTTAATATATTTTGTGTTTTGTTTGTGCAAACCTCGCAACACATTTATTTATATGGCACAAAAGTCTAATTGGATTCAGCGTTGAGCTGCTAAGTGGGAAAAGCTAGAAGAGGCAACATAAAGAAAAAAAGGGGTGGCAACGCCAAACAGAGTAACGTAACGCAACTCCAATTGGATTTTGAATTTGCAGAATCGAATTAGCTTAGACACTAATAAATTAATTGTAACAACTTAGGCATTACACAAATAATAATAATAAAGATAATAATAATCAAAATGAAAATAATAATATTAATAATAATAATAATAATTAGATTTTTAATTGCGCTGCTGCTGCTGTTGCCATCGTATAATATTTATATATATATATTTATTATTTATATATATCTTTCTTTTGTTTTCATTTTTGTTTTCTTTTCTTTTTGGGATTTGGGTGCTGCTTTAACTACAACTACTATAGAGTGTGACTAGTGTGAGAAGCAGGCTTGTCGCAGTGGCCGTCAGCGCGCTCGACGCGCCCTTTGAGTTGTCGCGCGACTCGCCATCGAAGGTGTTCGGCGTGCTGCCCAGTGGGTCGTCGGTGTGCGAGATGGGACCTGAAAGGGGAATAGATTATGAGTACTTTCAATTTCGCATCATCGAGAGTTATGTAATGAACTTACCATCACCGGAGCCATCGCCCGAGCCGTGCATGCTGCTGTACTCCTCCTCGTCGTCGCTGATGTGACCGCCGACGCCACCGCCGCCGCCGCCACCACCATCGCCGGAGCTCTCGTGACCCATGTCGCTCTGAATGTCATGATTGTTGCTCACGGGCGCCTATGAGAGGGATTTCAATAAATATTCATGCCGACTGATCTCTCACTCACACACTCACCGTCACGCCAATGGTCTTGCGTATCTTCTGCAGTTTGTCGACCAGCTCGTTGAGCTTGGTCAGCTGCGACTGGTTCTCCCAGGGCACCTCGGGATTGTAGCGCTGCCTGTCCTCGCCGGGCATTATCAACAGCTGCGTGTAGTCGCCAACCCGATCTCCGGTCCAGCAGAGATGATCGTCGCTCTGTGTGTAGTCCTCGTCACAGAAGCTGAAACGAAAACTCAGTTAGCTTTGCCTTCACATCCGGAGAGAAATGCCCCACTGAGCTAGCGGCGCTCAATCACATTTGGCACGTCAAACTTAAAGCAACCTTTATTTAAATAACAAAAATTTTGAATTTCCATTGAGTCTCAATAGAACAACCCATTTACATCAAATATTTTAAAAGCCCAGAGAGCCTGAAAATGTTCAAGGAACTTGTTACATATGTGCACAATGTTGCGCATAACTTTTGCCTGGTTCGTCCTTTGGCCGTTGAAGCACGTGGAGTGAGTGCAAGTGCAAGTAATTGCCTTCTCTCTCTATCTATCCATCTCTCTCTCTCTCTCTTTTTCTTAGACCGCCTGTCGTCCTCTTGTGAAGAATTGTATTTGGGCCAATATTATATTCTTTATTGCGATTTTCACGCCGCTTTACGTCTGCCTGCTTAAGGATGTCTTCAAGGTGTTGCGCGACACTAACAATAGGATCTCCGGTGGCAAGTAAATCGAACTTCGACTCGGTCCCGTCGCCAGCTCTTTGAAGCAGTCGTTGGGCAGATTTTACCGTATGGAAAACCAGATACAGTGTACAGACAGCCGCACACAAATATATTTATATTCTTTCCCGCTTTATTGTTGTTATTGTTGTTGTTGCATTTGACTTACTTGAAGACGATGTTGGTGAAAAAGTCCTTGGACTTCTGTATGGTTGAGAGGAAGTGCAGTATGCCAGCCTCTGGCGACATTGCCCACTTGATGCTCACATGTTGCGGCAGCGGCTGCGTCTCGCCGGCGGTCAGCGAGGGCAGCAAATTGGGAGTGCCGCAACTCTTCTTCACCTGCAAAGAGAGAGGGAGGGTGGAGAATGTGTTTAGCTTGGTTCGCATGCTCATCTGCATTTCCTGTGCCCCACGCTAATCGCCCGACCTCATGCTCAGTGCTCAGCTGCAACTCGTGCCGTTGCATGTCAATTGCAACTTGCTGCATAAATGTCATCAAATTGAACATTTTAAATCCGTTTCGAACTCGCAACACTCCAGAAACTGGTTGCACGCTGCATTAGCGGCATTCGGGCATCCGCCTGAAGGCCGCTCATAAAATTAATTTAAAATGTTCATAAATTAAGCCGCAATTAACGTCCTTCTGCTGCGGCACAGCACGCACGCTCTTGTCATATCAAAGAGGAAATACTTTTCGTAATGCGAGCACTTCACATGTTAAATATTATAATTATAGTTTAAATATAATACTCCGTCGCTCGTATGTATGTATGTATGTCTGTGTGGGTATGTATTTAATTGAAACTTGACATGAGATAATTTTGCAGCTGCAGCGCATTCAAGTTGATTTCTGAATGCCATTCAGAGTTCATAAACGAGGCAGATGTGTGTGTGTGTGAGTTCAAAAAACATGTCCTGGATCAGATGTGAAGTGCAGGCAGTGATTACTGAGGGCGTATATAAGAATGCAGTGTGGACTGAACTTCTATAAATTCTCTCAATTTCAGATTCGAAGTGAAGCTACATTGGATATGACAGTTAACTGGAAACTCTTTTGAGATACTCTTTATTCGACTCTATATTTTGATTTTATTATATTATTGAGGGATACATTCGACGTTCTCTCAGTGAAACTCAGAGAATGAACTCGTTGAAGAGCCGATGTGATCCCTCAGTTTTCTCCAGGAGCATCAGTAAACCTGCGAGCCATCATGATCATAATGAATACACTCTCAATTTCATCACATAAAGAAACTCTTTTTCCAATCATCTCTCTTCCCTCACATCTTGTCCACTAGCAAACATATCATCTCAGTCCCGCTCACTCACCTTCTTCTCCAGCTCTGGTCCATTCTCCATGGCTCTCATGATGGCCTCCGAGAGTTTAGTGTCCAGCTGCTTGATGGTGTTCATGATGCCGCTCTCGGAGCGTATGTGGCCAGCCACCAGATTGTCGAGACCCTCCACCACACTGGCCCAGGGAGCGTCCAGCAAGCCCGAGTACTGAGCCGAGCAGCCGCTGTAAAGCAAACACAATGGATCATGCATCAGCAACAGGCGAGAATTGAGAGCTATGCGCCCGCACTTACCGCATCACATTCATGCAGTAGCTGTAGCAGACCTTTGGCCTGGTGTGCTCCGTGTGCCCGTTGCAGTTGGGGCAGTAGTGCATCTTGAGCAGATGCAGCTTGCAGGTCTCAGTCAGCTGCTTGCCATAGAGCGCATCCGTTTCGCTGAGAACCTTGGCGCTCTGGAGCAGGGCGCTCATAAAGATGTTGGACATGTGAACGCTGTGCACCAGACTGGTCTGAATTTCCTTGGGTATCTGGCCAAAGGGCTGCAAGTCATCATAGTTGTGCTTCAGGCAGTTGGTGTAGTCATCGTGCAGCTCGCCATAATTGTCCTTGGTCAGATGCACCGCCTGATGGTAGGCGACGGGGAACAGATTCTCAAAGAACTTGTGCAATGCGCTCTCCAGGCTGCTCTGGCTATTCAAAATGCTATTGCCCTGGCCATTATTGCTGCTGTAGTTCGACGTGTACTTCAAGTGGCTGTAGTGGGGGAGAGGGGGAGAGAAAGTTGAGTAAATAGTTCAGGCAACACACACAAACACACACTCAACATACTTGATGATTTCCGTGTAGAGCTGCTGTATGAGCATCCGGGACAGCGGCTCCATGCGCCTGTAAACCTGCGAGAAAACATTCAATGTCTTGTTCTCCGACTGCTCGGCCAGCTCCACGACGTGACCTGCAAAAGCACAGAGGGGCGCAGAGGGGGAGGGGAAGTGTTCTTATTATTTGTTTTGTTCGACATGGTAGTAAAATTTAATCACTCTGTTATTGGAGTGCTGCCTAGCCATAAGTCCATCACTCTCTCTCTCTCTTACCCTCTCTCTCTCTCTCTGCTGGGATTTGGCAATGCTGGCTTAATGGCCTGCCTGGGATTTGTTACCATTTGGCTGCTGTTGGTCGTTAAGGCAAAAGTTGTTGCTATTGTTTCTCGATGCTTTTAGTTAATTAAATCAAATTTATGTGCAGGTAGAGACAGAGAGAAAGAGAGAGAGAGAGCGGTAACAGATTTTCTATTATTTGTATGAGATTTGCCAAATCAAATCAGTAAAAGAGTTGCTTTTGTTCTCACTGGAAATCTTTGCCAAATTCTTTCGCTTGCCTAATGAGCCACTCATTGCGAATACTCGACTTCACTTGGCCCATTCACAAAATATAATCGGTCTACTTTTTAGCCAGCTTGACAAATGCTTAATTTGAACTTATTTTGTTTCATTTATCGTCAGTCTGCATGCCCAATTTTCCGATCAATCAATCGTATCGAATCGTTGAGCCAATCAACAATCGTATCGTTGTGTTTTTTTGGTCCCCCCCTTCCCCCTCCCTCTCTTAACTGGCGCGAATCGTATGCTAATCACAGCATTGCTCAAAATAATCTGTCAAAGTGTCAGCGCGAGCTGTCTGAGTGGATATTGTGAGGCATTAGATTATTGATTGGCAAGCGATACACCTGACAGAGACACGCACACACACATAGAGAGAGAGAGAGACACTTGCAACACGAGCAGGTGGCACGTTATTATCGTAGCTTACAAATCGGGGTATATATGTATTTAACTCTATATATATGTATATACATTTAAGCTTTTATAGAACTCAACCTCTGCCTGTCTTTCATCTCATCTGCCGTTTGTTAGCCTCGCTCAGCTCAGAGCGTGGCAAATTCTAAATTGCAATCTGTTGTTTTCTATGGCCAACGACTTGGTTTTTAAATAAAAGTGTCAATCTTTTTGTTAATTGGCCAAACAACAACAACAACAGCAATGACAACAAGAAACCACAAAGGCGAAAAACATTTTAGCCTGTGTAGTGCTTCGTTTTTTTTAATGATACCCTATATACACTGAAATGGCTGGAAAAGTGGGTATATGAGTTTTGTGAGCGAATGTGCAAGAGGTTGAAGTGGGCGTGGTAGAATATGTAGGGTATGTACAGTATTACAATTTATATATATCGTAAATAGCTCTAGCTATGCTAATCTGTGCGTCCTGGCCTTATTCTATCTGTGTGAATTTTTGTCTCCCTTACAGTTTGAGCTACATAAATATGTATTATTAATAATATATGTATATACATATATATCAGTTATTATTTTTTTCTTCTCTTTATCATTATTTTTATTTTTTATTAATAATATTTTTTATTAATAATATCTATATATCAGATATTATTTTTTTTCTCATTTTCATTGTCTTTATTTTTTTATTTATTAATAATATTTTTTATTAATAATAAGTATATATTATTTTTTCTCTTTTTCATTGTCTTTATTTATTTTTTTTTTTATTAACAATATATATTTTTAATAATAATATATATATTTAATAATTTAATAATAATAACTGATATTATAGTTATTATTATTATTTTTTTTTCTTTTTGATTGTCTTTATTTTTTATGAATAATATATATTATTAATAATATGTATATATCAGATATTATTTTTTTTTTTTCACTTTTTTATAGTCTTTATTTTTTATTAATTTATCTATTTATCATATATTATTATTTTTTTTTCTATTTTTCATTGTCTTTATTTTTTGTTAATAATATGTATTATTAAAAATATATATATTTCAGATATATATATCTTTCACTTTTTCATTGTCTTTATTTTATTTTTCGCTCCTTTCTCTTTCTAGCTTTGATATACTTACATTCTAAAAGCTACTCACTCTACCCAAATACCCATCTCTGATAACTCTGCAAATTTCATTAGCAGCGCCTCGCAACAACTACTTATGCAGGGCAGCTGCCAGTCGTGCATGCTCAGCCTAAGCACTCACTCAGTTCATTTTATTTTATTTTTTTTAAATACTCATCGCAACACGCGAGTTGCTCTTGCTCTTCCTCTTGCTCCCGCTATTGTTGTTGTTGCTGTTGTTGTTGTTGTTGCTGTGCAAAGCATTTCCGTTCTCAGCCTTGGGTTCATTTTTGGGCTTGGCTTCGGCTGTCGACTGTCTTGCTCTGCCTCCACGCTGGCTCTTTATCGGCTAATGGCCTTTGATGCGTCAGAGCTTACCCCTTTTTAATTAGCTTTCTTGCGCTTTTGTTGGTTACGCTGCAAATAAACATTGCCAACAGCTGCCACAACAACAACAACAGGAACAAGATGCGTATTTGGCCAGCTAATCATTTGTCAATTGCCGCGCTGATAATTGCCCAGGATATGCGACAACGGAGTGTGAGCGAGCTAATCAATTGCCATAGAACAATAACATTGTTATTGAACAATTAATTATGAACAGTGCCTGCAATTCGTATGCCCACAGACGACACAGAGAGAATGCACTTAACAGTAGGAAATGACATAGCCCTGCAATCATTATCCTTTCCGCTAATCCACTTTGAAATGTGGCCAAGTGATGCCTCTATCTCTCTCTCTCACACACTCCTCTCTCTGTTCGCTGTCTCTCTGTCTGCATTTAATAATTAACACACAGCGGCTAGCAAATGCGTTGATGGCCGCAAATATTCGCACATTAATTGCTAATTGAGCATCGAAATTGTTCGCCAGAGTGCACATGAGGCAGATATCTATCAGGGAGTATATACATTTGTATAAGGATATATGTATATGTATGTATATATAGATCTATATGTATATACATGTGTTAAGTGATATGCTACTATTAGTTGTGCAGATGTTGAGCATTAGTTAACTCGTAAGTCATTTGTAGCAGCTGTAGATAACCTAAAGAGGTGGGAAAGTAAAAGTGCTTTAGCTGGGAGTACACGACTTGCAGATACCCTGTTGGTATATTCTCTGATTTTTATACCATCATGTCATAATGGTTTTGTTGAAATGTATGTAACAGGCAGAAGGAGGCGTGGCAGACCCCACAAAGTATATATAGTCTGGATCAGGGTGACGAGTTGAGTCGATTTAGCACAATTCCACTGTTTATTTCTTCTAAGTATTCCCTCTACGTATTGCTTCCCAGTATTTCCTCTACGTATTTCCTTTACGTAATTCCTCAACGTAGCTCCTATACGTCTTTAATGCTCAGCTGATCGATCACACACTCTGCTTCACTTTGTTGCGCACACCTCCACCAGGCCTGGACCACTGAAGACTGACTGAAGAAATGCTGCAGCTGCTGCCCTTTATATAGGGCCACTTTTACTCTAGCACTGTCTCTCTGAAATGTTGAGCCCTACGGCAAGTAGAGCTCGCTGCAGTCGAGCTTCAAGTGGGCAATGGGAACGCTCTCTGCTGCTGTAAGCATTCTAACTTTGTTTTACTCAAATACAAATACCAAATGAGAACTGCTGCATACACATAGACAACTTTAATGATCTTTTTATATAAATATAGAGCAGGGTCCCTCAACTGTTGCTCTTGAACCAAAATATAAATACATAAATATATACACACGTTTACTTCGCTCTGTTACATCCATGTTAGTAGAAACAATATGCTCTAAAATGCACATTTCATATTTTCACAATTTATGACTTAATGATAATTGTGCATAAATGAATTAAAATATAAAACACTTAAGCAGAAACGAGTTTTTCTTAACTTTATTCTTTACACTTTAGACACGCTAAGTAATACAATAAGTAAACTTTGTAGATGCAAAATTATCATTAATTGATTAACGCTCAAGTAGCAAAAGAAGAAGAGGATGATGAGGTTAAAGAATCACAACCATTCGATCTTATCTCTCTCTCTCTCTCTCTCTCGCTATGAGTCACGCTTCAATTCCTCTGCTCTTTCGCAGAAAAATGAGCTGGGAATGCAAATGCTAATTGAAATGTAAATGTTCTTCTATTAAGATTGTTAGAAAATGCTTAGCAACAAGTTGGCAAGAAATTTGCTGTGACTGTGATGAGAAGACTTTGACTGAGTTAACGCTGCGTATACTTAATATTATTGCAGCTGCTTTGTTGGCCTAATGCGAGCAATTAAGTTGAGGTTTTCATAGACACACATAGACACACACACACACATACACATAGACACAGCCCACACGCAACAGAGTCAGCCACAGGCATACATATATGTATGTGTGTATTTGTGTGTGTGTGTGTATAATGATATATCTCTGCCTGAGGGCATATTCAAAACTACAACACACACACACACACACACACACAGAGTTTGTTGTTTCATATGCTGTGCAAAACTAATTGCAATTTGGGTCTCTTCCGCTCACACAGCTCCACCCCCCCCCCCCTCCCCTCCTCTCTGCTTTTTGGGGTAGCATTAATAGGGCACCTGATTATTGTGTGGGACCTTGGCAAATGCTTTTGGCCAATGTAACATGAAAATTTCATTAGTCTAAGGTTTTTCACAGTCACACATCAAGCTTTGACAACTCGAATGTCTAAAGCGGACATGCTGATTGAATTAGACCGAGCGCCAGCCAAGTGTGGCCAATGTTATTTGAGAGCGAGAGCAGGAGAGAGAGAGAGAGAGAGAGAGAGAGAGTGAGCTGTAGTGACTCAGTCAGCCGGTGGTCCATTCAAGTGCTTCTCGCATGCATAGAACAAATATCAGCGCTAGGCTTCATTGCTTCATTAGCCAGCAGAGCTGGCGCTGAGGCGGGATTAAGCACGGGTGAGCATGGCAGGTTGGGCAGGCAGGCAGATAGTGCCCAGGTTCAGGTCCAACTCCCGGCCGGACCGGTTCCCTAGCTTGGGGCCCAGCCCCAAAAAAAAGAACGCCAACTGTTGGCAGAGGCGACCGCGTTTCACAATTCTTTGTTGTTTCCCACGCCAGGGCATGTGCATGTGTGTGAGTGTGTGTGTGTGCAGGGATAGGCCAAAAGGTTTCCTTCTTCTTTTTTTTTTAGCTTCTTTTTTTTCTGTTTCTGTTGTATATTTTATATTCGCCGCGCTCACTGCGTTCCTCTGCGGATATTACAATTTTAGTATCTGCTTTTTTATTTGCATTTTATATGCATGTATTTTACTCGCTCTCTCTCACTCTCTCGCTCTCTCCCTTTCTCTATCTGCTTCTAGCTACTATCGCTTTATGCTAGTCTCCTCTTCTGGGCACAGTGGGCCCTGGGAATTGCCTCAAGTCCAGGTGTTTTCTATCTGTATATTGCTTTGCTTTCGATTGGTTGACTCTAAGGTGGAGCAGACATAATTACAGCAAGCCCTGCGATGCTCAATGCTCGATACTCGATGCTCGATGCTATCTGCTCTATGATAATTGCTGGCATCTGCTATTCGCCATTTCAGTCCGACCTGTGCGCATCGATATGCGAGACACTGTGCGCTTAAGTGCTTCGCTTGTAACTAGCTATCTGTGGGGCAGGCGTGCCAGTGCCGATGCCACGCCCCATTCCAGCAACAACTTGACTCAAGCCACTTCAACAGCTGTGGGCTACGTGTTGGCTGCGTTCGCCTGGCTTCGAGCCTTGCACAATGTCAAAATAATTGGATGACTTTTGCCGAGCAACGTCTCCTTGACTCTGGGCTCTGGGCGCTTGGCTCGCGACTTGGCTTTACATAGATACATATATATATATATATATGTATATAGAACTGTGTATATAGGTTTGTCTATCTGTCATATTGAGATGCTTCAGAGCATACGCATTAATTGTCTGCCGTAGCTCTTCCAGCTGGCTGTCTCTCAAGTTCTAAGCTCTTTTTGCTTTTCATAATTTGTGAGTGAATTGTGAGAGTAGGCGATGGGCGGGGCAGAGCTGCCCTTAGATCTTTCAGCAACAACAGTGAAAGCCATGAGACTGTTTCGCCAGGGAACTTTCTTTACTCTCACTCAGCGCAAGTTCTCTGGCATATAGCATGGGGTTTGTGGAATGAAAATGATGTGATATGATTCCTAATATGATATGATTATCCTATATACCATTGACTGCTCCTCTTAGTCTTCACCTTTAGTGTATTTGGCATTCGACTTTGGCCAGACTTTTACCTGTTCTTAGCTCTTTCGCTTGTGCCGCCAATTAAAAGTGAGCGCTTGAAGCGTTCTGCATTGGTTAGCAACTAATTATAATGATTATTAATATTATTTGAGAGACTGCGAGAGGCTGAGAGGCTGAGGGACAGACAGTCAGACAGACTGTAGGCAGGGCAGACAAAATGGCGCCGCAGCTGGCTTTGGTAATTAATGAAACCTGTTGCGCATTTGTTTTATTTAATTGAATATACATATAGATATACATAGTACATATATGTATTTATATTTTTTATGACTATCGCTTGCTGTCTGACTAACCACAACTGACTCCATTAATATGTTGCTTTGTTTTACTAATAAATAAATAAATAAATAATTGAATATAAGCTGGTTTTTATTTTTAATGCCAAAAGCGATGAGAGAGAGAGAGAGAGATAGAGAGAGAGAGAGAGAGATTCATTCAGTAAATTTAGCTGCACGCTCAAGGTCAGCACTTGAAGTGTAATTTATATACGAATTAAGCAGAGTTTGGGCAACACGTTGACGGCCAAAAAAAAAAAAAAAAAAAAAACATTTTGCCAAACAGCACGAGTGAGTCAGAGGGTGCATGGGCATGGTAGAGGAGTGGGGAGTGCGGAGTGAGGCGAGTGCCAAGTGGAATGTGCCACGAAAGTTGCGACTTATGAAAGTGCACGCACAGCTCTAGCTGCTGCTGCTGTTGTTGTTGTTGTTGTTGTTGCATAGTAAAAATACGAGAATTTATAAAAAGAAAAACGATTTTTTTTGTTTCTATTTTTTTTTTTTTTTTTAGCTACCACAAAGTGCCAAAAGTTTTTGTCTGTGGCAGTCAGGCTGGCAGCCAAGCGAGCTGATCAGTAAGTCAGCATTTGGAACTTTTATGCAGGCGCACGCAGTGAGATGGGCAGAGAAGGAAGAGGGTGAGAGAGAGTTAGCAATGGAGCTGAAAGTGGATCAGGGGCAGCAGGAAGACCACAGAGAGAGAGAGAGAGAGAGAGAGCAGGAGGCTGACAAACACTAAGCTGAAGATGAGAGAAAAGTGCGACGTGCGAAATGCAATGGAGACATATTGCGCCCGCAGACTTTGCTGAATGGGGCGTTGGCTCTAAAGTGAGTGGAGCGGGGCGGGCGTGGCATAATTCGTAAGCTGCGAAACGTGTTTACACACGCAAATACTTGCTTAAATATAATGCGAAACATGCATACGCACAAGAGCAGCAACAACAACAACAATAACAACAACAACAACAACAACAACAACAACAACAATGTAAGCCCAAGCAACGAGACAAAACAAAATAAAATGCAAACAGCAATGCGAGAGGAAACGGAAAGACACAACTGAAGTGATGCAGGGCGAGAGGAAAAAGTAACAGGAAAAAACGACAGGAAAAGCTGCAAGCTGCAATTGTTGCTGCTGTTGCTGCAGCAATAAAATATATACATATATGAAATGCGTAAGCACTGCAAGGCGACAATAAACCAAATAAACAAGAACAAGAAGAAAACAAAAACTTGCAATGGAAATGTGCATAAAACTTCGCCAAGTGCTGAACGCTCGAATATTACGCATACGCACGGTCGCACCAGCTGGCACGAGGTAAATCAATTTTTATGAGCAGTGTGTGTGTGTGAAGAAGCATAAGAAGCAGCAACAGCAACAGCCACAACAACAACAACTTTTACGACTTGGTAAATACCCACAAGCAGCAAAAGGCTCCAACTAATTGTTTGACAAGCATAAATCATATATCATTTCGGAATGAAACATAATTTGCAGACAGCTTTTCAATTAATAATATAATAATAATACAAAAAAAAACACCTACACACGTTCGCTTTTATTCACACATTCGCATTTATATGTATTTTTCATGACACATTAAGAAAAAAAAAAAGTATTAAATAAATTGTAATTTGAAATGTAATTTGATTGCAATGCTAAATGAACACGCTGATTGCATATTAATTTATCTGCATCGAACGTGGGAGACTCGCTGTGCTCTAATGTGACATCAGGCGAGGGCAGCCAATGCATTGTGCATTTTAAATATGTACAAAAATGAAGAAGAAGAGCAGCAGCAACAGCAGCAGCAGAGCTTTAAGGGCATGTGGCTGGGCATATATTATAGATGTACATACATACATATGTATATATATAATGCATATAATATAAGGCAGCGCCTGCATTATGCCCTAATGAAAGCCACTGAAATCAAACCGACATGAGTAAGTAAGAATTTTTGCAGCTAAGCTTAAACGACTGCCAGATACTCATTAATTTCCATTTAAGAAAATTTGCCTTAAAAATTATATTTTTACATAATTTATTAATGTCAAATAGCAATAGAAAAGTCAAGTCTCTTCAGCACAGACCGCTGTAGCTCACTCATCAGAGATTTGTAGAGGGAATGCAATATTCATACGGAAGACTTGCCCCATAGGCTGCAGCTTTAATAAACCTGTTCTATATAACACGTCTACAATATTCACAAAGCCTCTAGCTATAATATCCTGCCTTAACCCAAACCTTGCAGCAAACGAATATGCCCGTTTTGTTTTTGTTGAACTTGGTGCATGAGTTTTAAGAGCCAAAAATAATTTATTTAAATTAATTGAAATGCAAACAATGGATAAGTTGATATATGTATAAATATATATATAAATATATATGTATGTATGTATATAAATATATGTATATGCATATTTTTTTTTATATATTGTAACGAACCTTCGGTTTATCCCGAGTCTAAGCTGGGCTAGTTTCAGCTGACTGTGGATTCGTGCCAACAAATTTATTTGTTGAAGCCCCTGCGATAATAATTAGTCACTTGTGAATTCGGTTTTATAGCGTAAATGTATATTCTCTTAAATAACTATGAAATGTACACGTCACTTATGTATGTAAATATGCTGGCTCGCTGCTTAGCGACGCACACCTACTGAGCGCTTGCTCAACGCACTCCGGCTGGGAGAGTGTTGTGCTAAACACGCTAGCTCACCGTAAGGATTTGAGAAAACGCCAGGATCTGGATCTGTAAACTCTGGCGGCTCGCCAGCTATGCAGATCTCTCCTACTATCTCACTCACTCACAGCACAACACTAGCTTCGTTCACTCACAAGCACTTCTCTTACGCACGGCTACGCGAACTCACTCAGGTGTGCAGGCCTCGCTTACGCTACTGATATGCACCGATGTCCTGATCGGCGCCTGCTGATGATCTGCAAGGATTCCCACTGGATGTCCTTGCTGTTCCCACGATGTCCTTGTTGTTCCCACGATGTCCTGGGAGTCCTGATTATCACTCGCGTTGACTTGCTTTCGACACTTCTTCACTTTCACTTTGATAATTTCGACGGCAACACTCTCTCGTATCGTATTTTTTTACCCTCGACTCTCAGCCTCGTATGGAGCCGCTGGTGGCCTTTTATACCCCAGCCACAGGCCCTGCCTCGTGTGGTAACGGGGCCTGTTCGGCTCTGGAGCGGGGCCTTTCTGCCGTTATTGACCATAAAAACGGTAAAGTGGCGTGATCCGGGTGACGCCACTTTCCCGCCAAATCACGTGGCAGCCTCCCATTGGCCGAAGTACCGTTGGCGCCCTACGAGTGAAAGTGTCCACTACTATCACTCGGCCCAAACGGCACCTCGGCTAACGGTCCCCGATGATCGTCGTGTGTGCGACGCGAACCCATTGCTGAATCTGTAGGAGCGAAAGAGACCGCCTCTAAAGGACTTTGACCCCCCTTTTCCAGTGCGAGGGTCGCTCCTACAGTATTCGCGTCGCTGTGTGGAGCAACATGTATATGCACGTATATGCATATAAACGCACAGCAAATACATACGTTTATATACATTAATACGTGCATACCCATATTGCTCCTCACACTCCCCTCTTCCTTCGGGAAAACACGAGACCATCGTGTTTGAATTTGGCGCCCGCTTCCGCTGCGCTGCTCCGTTTTGCGTCGCTCCATCCCTCGATGCTCCATTTTGCGCTGATCGCTGCTGTTAATGCTCTGTTAATGTTATCAGCTGCATTTCTCTCCTTACCGCTGGCAATGCTGTATTCTGCCGGTAAGTGAATGGGTCAATATTTTTATAAGTCTCAATAATATCTTAATAAAAATATTGTTTTACAGGTTGGGCATATTTTCTCCATGCCCCTCAACCTGATGGCCTGCCGCTGCCAATGCCCACGCCGGGCGCTGCTGCAACACTCGCCTGTCGGTATTGCAGCCCCCGGTGGCATTGGTGCACGTGCGCACGGCAATGGCCATTTCACCCATTTGGCGCATGCTGTCCCTCGCCGTTGGAGACGTCTATCTGTTGGTTTCTGCTGCTCCTTGGGCCCTTGGGGATGCTCCGGTGGGACATCGCAGTCAATACATGTACTGCCGCCATGAGATCGGGCCACAGACGTCGTTCGCAAATGGACACCGGCGTCCGCCCTTTGGTGTCGGTGCGCTTGTTGGCCACTCCTCTTTCGCGCACAGCTCACAGCAAAATCGCTGGCCAGTGCGCGAGGATTCGGTTGCCAAGCTTTACCGACACCTGGCGATCCATGGCCGGTGGAGCCATTCGCGTGGCAGGCGTCTGTACTCACACTCTCACGGCAAACAGCCACATCTCCGACTGCATGCCCGCGTGCAATATGGGCCGCCGCTGCCTCCGCCCACGCCGGACGCTCCTGCACAACTCACCTTTTGGTTCTGCAGTCTCCGGTGGCTTTGGCACTCGTTCGGCGGCCACCTGCCTCACCATATCCCTCGTCGACCTCTCTGCTGCTGGCGAATCCATTCTTCGTATGTTAGCAGTACTTCTTCGTTGCTGCTATGTCTCCGTGGCGGCACTACAGACGCATTTTGGATTGCTGTTGGGAGCTGGCCACATCGATGTCGTTCGCAACTGCCACCGGTGCCGAACTTTGACGCCGACTTGCATTTTGCGGCACACTCCTCATTCGCGCACAGCTCACAGCAAAATCGCTGGCCAGTGCGCGAGGATTCGGCCAGCAAAACGCGTCTACGCCTCAGTACGGGCAACCGGATGGACAGTCGCGTGGCAGGCATTGATGGTGAACCAAGCTCCCAACGGGCAACTCCAACTTATGCCTGCATGCTCCTCGTCTCCATTTTGACCACTTCGGCGTGTGGACGGCGCACTCGAGCGCCGCCGGTCCACTCTGGTAACTCATCCACAAGAGGCCGGCCCGATGCCCACATGCCCTTTATATACCCTCTGCTGCCGCGTCGCCGACTGCGTAGGCGGCAGCATATAACGGGTCCTGCGTGTCCTCTATTCAGCCCACTCTAGCCTTCCCTGCTTTATGGCTGAATTCCAGGCAGGCTACGGTATCGCCCTGATACCGTTTTCCCCACTCTCACCAACACAACCACATGCACACACACTGCCCTTCGGTGGCCGAACATTCTAATGTAACGAACCTTCGGTTTATCCCGAGTCTAAGCTGGGCTAGTTTCAGCTGACTGTGGATTCGTGCCAACAAATTTATTTGTTGAAGCCCCTGCGATAATAATTAGTCACTTGTGAATTCGGTTTTATAGCGTAAATGTATATTCTCTTAAATAACTATGAAATGTACACGTCACTTATGTATGTAAATATGCTGGCTCGCTGCTTAGCGACGCACACCTACTGAGCGCTTGCTCAACGCACTCCGGCTGGGAGAGTGTTGTGCTAGCGCTCAGTAGGTGTGCGTCGCTAAGCAGCGAGCCAGCATATTTACATACATAAGTGACGTGTACATTTCATAGTTATTTAAGAGAATATACATTTACGCTATAAAACCGAATTCACAAGTGACTAATTATTATCGCAGGGGCTTCAACAAATAAATTTGTTGGCACGAATCCACAGTCAGCTGAAACTAGCCCAGCTTAGACTCGGGATAAACCGAAGGTTCGTTACAACTGGCGCCCAACGTGGGGCCAAGAATACACAGCGAAGTGTATTGCTTCTTACAAAAAAAAAAAAGAAGAAGAAAAAAATAAGACGACAAAAATTTTTGCTCAAAAGTGCATAATTTCGGCTGCGAAATGCATTTGTGATTGGAAAATTACAGTTGCCACCGGGGAAATTACGGTACATGGATGTGCAACAACAATTTGTTTGAACTGCGCGCGCACGACAGCAAGCAGTGTACAGTACTGCGCAGAAAAACTTAGCTGTCGGTGCATGCGCAGTGCATAGATACAACAACAAAGCAGTGCATAGATACAACAACAAAGCAGTGCATGCGCAAGCACACCCACATACGGTAAATGCGCAACAACAATGCGCGCAGCCGAGATTATGTATCATCATGTCTTATCACACGAAAACGGCAGCCGAAATTATGGATTTAAGCGCACGAAAACGAAAAGCGGAAAAACAAAAAACAAAAACCGCTTACGTTCCAGGCAAAAGTTTCTGCACACACACATACATGCATAGGCGAGGGCAAAGGCCTTCGTCGGCTGCTTAGCGATCGCTAACGCACGAAGATGCTGTGTGTGCAATATATAAAACAGCCAACAACAAAACACCAGCGACATGCAAAACGGCCAACAACAATGTATCTCAGCGGAAGAGCTGCATTAGAATGTTCGGCCACCGAAGGGCAGTGTGTGTGCATGTGGTTGTGTTGGTGAGAGTGGGGAAAACGGTATCAGGGCGATACCGTAGCCTGCCTGGAATTCAGCCATAAAGCAGGGAAGGCTAGAGTGGGCTGAATAGAGGACACGCAGGACCCGTTATATGCTGCCGCCTACGCAGTCGGCGACGCGGCAGCAGAGGGTATATAAAGGGCATGTGGGCATCGGGCCGGCCTCTTGTGGATGAGTTACCAGAGTGGACCGGCGGCGCTCGAGTGCGCCGTCCACACGCCGAAGTGGTCAAAATGGAGACGAGGAGCATGCAGGCATAAGTTGGAGTTGCCCGATGCCCACATGCCCACATGCCCTTTATATACCCTCTGCTGCCGCGTCGCCGACTGCGTAGGCGGCAGCATATAACGGGTCCTGCGTGTCCTCTATTCAGCCCACTCTAGCCTTCCCTGCTTTATGGCTGAATTCCAGGCAGGCTACGGTATCGCCCTGATACCGTTTTCCCCACTCTCACCAACACAACCACATGCACACACACTGCCCTTCGGTGGCCGAACATTCTAATGCAGCTCTTCCGCTGAGATACATTGTTGTTGGCCGTTTTGCATGTCGCTGGTGTTTTGTTGTTGGCTGTTTTATATATTGCACACACAGCATCTTCGTGCGTTAGCGATCGCTAAGCAGCCGACGAAGGCCTTTGCCCTCGCCTATGCATGTATGTGTGTGTGCAGAAACTTTTGCCTGGAACGTAAGCGGTTTTTGTTTTTGTTTTTCCGCTTTTCGTTTTCGTGCGCTTAAATCCATAATTTCGGCTGCCGTTTTCGTGTGATAAGACATGATGATACATAATCTCGGCTGCGCGCATTGTTGTTGCGCATTTACCGTATGTGGGTGTGCTTGCGCATGCACTGCTTTGTTGTTGTATCTATGCACTGCTTTGTTGTTGTATCTATGCACTGCGCATGCACCGACAGCTAAGTTTTTCTGCGCAGTACTGTACACTGCTTGCTGTCGTGCGCGCGCAGTTCAAACAAATTGTTGTTGCACATCCATGTACCGTAATTTCCCCGGTGGCAACTGTAATTTTCCAATCACAAATGCATTTCGCAGCCGAAATTATGCACTTTTGAGCAAAAATTTTTGTCGTCTTATTTTTTTCTTCTTCTTTTTTTTTTTGTAAGAAGCAATACACTTCGCTGTGTATTCACTCCCTTTTTTTTTTTTGGAAATAAAAAAAAAAACAAAACAGCTCTATTGCTCACCCGTGTCTCCTCTCCACGGCTTGAGATCCGCCACATGCGCCGTCCTGGTCCGCTTTTCTGCCTCCGACCTTATCCGGCAGATGACTGGAGATACAAAACTGGCCACTATATAGGGGCCTCCATAGCGTGGCGCCAGTTTTGCTGCAAATCCCTCTGCGGCATTCGACAAGTGGCGTTCCTTTGCCCACACCTTGTCACCTACGGCCGGCTTCCACTGCCGCCTCCGTAGATTGTAATGCCGCGCCTGATCCTGTCCAGCTCTCTCCAGGTTCCGACGCACGATTTCAAACACTTCGCGCATCTTGTTGGCCCTCTCGACTGGGCTCTGTGCCTCCTGGCCTGTGCCGATTGTTTGCGCGTCGAACAGCGATTTGGGCAGCCTTGGCTCTCGCCCTTGTGTGATGAAGGCGGCCGAATATCCTGTGGATGCTGACACGCTGCTGTTGACCGCCAGTGTCAACTCCGGCAATGCGTCGTCCCAGCATCTCTGGTCATCTCCAGCGAACTGCGCAATCATCGTCTTCACCGTTCTATTTGCCCTCTCAGTGGGATTCTCTTGAGGCGTGTATGGCGCTGTCAACTGGTGACGCACCCCAAGCTCCTCCAGAAACGCCTTGAATGCCCGACTGGTGAATTGGGTGCCATTGTCAGTAATGAGCACCTTCGGTGTGCCAAACCGCGCCAAGATCCGCTCTCGAAATGCCTTCTGGAGAGCTGTGCTATTCGCACTCCGCAGCGGCACCATCTCTGTCCATTTGGAGAAGCGGTCTATGAAGACCAAAAGCATAGTGTTACCATGCTTTGATCTCGGCAGTGGGCCAACAAAATCGGCACAAACTGTTGCCCATGGCTCCTCGGGCACTTGCGTCAGCATTTGCCCAGCAGCTTGCAGCTGACTAGGCTTATATCGCTGACACACTTCGCAGCGCTGTATGTATCTTCTCACATCTCGGTACATACCTGGCCAGTAATATCGCGCTGCCACCCGAGCGATTGTTTTTCGGCTCCCAAGGTGGCCAGCGGTGGCTGCGTCGTGGTTCTCCTCCAGCACTTGCTTGCGCCGGTCCGCCGGCACGCACAACTTCCATGCAGCCACATCCTCGTGGCCGGCCTGGTGCGGGATGTGCCGATATAAGTTTCCAGACTCTTCCATATAGTCTGGAAACTTATGTGGCGCCTTCTTCATGTCCTGACGAAGCTTGGTGAGCCAGCGACATCCTGTCCCAACTGGCATCTCCTTGCTCTTGACCAGGCGGCACGCCTCCTCTCCCAGAGGCTGCCGTGAGAGCGCATCTGCAACCACATTCTGCTTACCTTTCCTGTAGCGAATCTCGAAGTCGTACTGCTGCAGCTCCAGTGCCCATCTGGCAATCCTCCCCGTTGGGCTCTCAATTGAGTTGAGCCACTTCAGAGCCATATGGTCAGTGACCACTACAAATTTGTAGCCTTCTAGGTATGGCCTGAGCTTTCGTATGCCCCAGATTATAGCCAGACACTCTTTCTCAGTAGCTGAATAGTTCTTTTCAGCACTGTTAAGTGTCCGGCTGGCATACGAAATGACGCGCTCTCCGTCCTCCGAGGTCTGCGTCAGGATTGCCCCAAGCCCATAATTGCTTGCGTCTGTTTGCAAGCAAAACGGCTTCGAGAAGTCTGGGCACGCCAGCACCGGTGACTCCGTCAGTTTGGCCTTCACTGTCTCGAACGCTCGCTGCCGCTCCTCAGTCCACTCCCACTTCGTGCCCTTTTTGAGCAGTGCATTTAGCGGATGCACTGTGGCTGCAAAATCTGGCACAAAGCGGCGGTACCATGAAGCCACGCCCACATATTGGCGCAACTCCTTCACATTTGTGGGCGGCTTCAGCTCGGCGATAGCGGCCACCTTCTCTGGATCCGTACAAATGCCATCCTCCGTGACTTTGTGACCCAGATACTTTAGCTCTTTCTTGAAGAAATCGCACTTGTCGATGTTGATCCTCAAGTTGGCTGCCCGCAGTCGCCGGAACACCTCTCGAAGGTTGTTCATGTGTTCCTGTCGCGTCCGGCCGATGACGATGATGTCGTCCAGATAAGCAAAGGCATGGGGCATCATTTCTGGGCCGATCACCTGGTCCAGCGCTCGCTGAAATGTTGCCGGTGCAGAATGGAGTCCAAACGGCATCACCTTCCACTGATAGAGTCCCTTTCCTGGCACCGTAAATGCCGTCAGTGGTCTGCTGGCCTTCTCCATCGGTATCTGCCAATACCCATCCTTCAAATCCAGGCTGCTGATGTAGCGCGCCTCTCGCAGCTGGTCCAGAATGTGATGCACACGCGGCAAAGGGTATGCATCTTTGATGGATCTGCTGTTTAGCTGTCGAAAATCCACACATAGCCGCCACTTGCCATTCTTCTTACGAACCATGACAATCGGCGCGCTATGTGGGCTCTTCGAGGGCTCGATGCAGCCTTTGGCCAGCAGCTCATCCACCTGCAAGTTGATCTCCGCCTGCATTTTTGGATTTTTGGGGAAGTAGCGCTGCTTTATGGGCCTGTTATCCTGCATCCTGATCCGGTGCTCCGTGATCCTGGTGGTGCCCTTCACATGCTGGAACTTCTCCAGCTCATGCCTCAGGAAAGCATCCACCTCTGGGTCACTGTGCATAGGCGTTGGCTGCTCCATGTTCGCCTCCATCGGCGTCGCTGGGTTCGCCTCCACGCTGGCCACAACCACGGATAGCTTCTCCTCCGGCTGTCCGCTCGACTGTGGGATTCTTGGCTCGACCTTCAATGTCAAGCCACCGCACTCCAGTGTGGTGCCCATGCTGGCCAAGAAATCCCAGCCCAGCACTAGATCTTCGATCACTCCTGGCAAAATCAGCAACGGGATTTGTATTTGCTGATTCCCCAGGCTGATCGTCGCCTCCAGTTGCGAGTCCACCTGACTGCAACTGCCGTCCGCTAAGCGTATGCGCCGCCGTGTAGCACGCACCACGCCCACTCCTCTGAGCTCGTCAGCAAGCTTTTCGCTGATAAAGCTGCTTGTGGCTCCAGTGTCGATCGTGGCTCGTTGTTGAATGGCTCCAATGGCCACGATCGCCGACATCTGGTTGCCTTCATCCTGGAGACGGCCCACTAGCGCCTGGGGGCTCCTGACTGCTGCTCCCGCTCGCCCCTGGATGGCGGGTGTCGCTTCTCGTTTCCCGACTGGCAACAGGCATACGTTCGCACTCCAATGCGCCCGCACTGCCAGCAGAAATCCAGTGCCTTGTTGCGGCACTTAAAAGCGCGGTGCCCCTCCTGGCCACACACTCGGCATGCCCTGGCTGGATTCGGGATATGCGTCCTTGCTCCGGTTGCGCCTTCTCTCGGCGCAGGGGTAGGCTTCGCCGCATCCTCCATGCGACGATACTCCACGTCGCTTCCCGCGTCGTCCATGGCCATCAGTCGTGTCCGACCAGGCCGTGGCTGCTGCCGTAACCTCTCGCGGTCCCTCTCCAGTTCCTCGAACTCATCTGCCAGGTGCATCAATTCCACTAGATTGTGGAATTGATACGGCCTGGCATAAGCACGCAGATCGGGCAAGCTATTGTTATAAATGAGCTTCATTTCGCGGTCTGCTCCATAGCGCAGAGGCCGCATGAGAGTCTGCATCTCCACCATGTAGACTTTGAAGCACTCATTTACCATCTGCCTCCGGCGTTTGACATCATCCTCCAGCTTCTCCAGATAGCCTCTGGGCAGGAAAAACTCCTGGAAGCTGCGCACAAATGTTGCCCACGCCGTCCAGTGCCGATTGTTGGCCACATACCACTTTAAGGCCATGCCTTTCAGCAGCTCTGGCATCGCTCTTGGGATCATGTCCAGATCCAGGCCATATGTGTCAGCCGACCACTCCACCTGCTCCAGGAACTCCAAAGGCTTCGTGGTGCCATCAAAGCGAAAACTCCACTCTCGCACTTGTTTGGCCACCTTTGGATACTCCTGAGCGGTGCTGTCGTGTCCTCGTGGCCTGATTTCAGGTTGCGGGGTGGATGTGGCCCTCATCTCACCTTGACGCGTACTTTGGAGTCGCGCCGTCGCGCTTGTGGAGGGCACACACAGCCGTGCCACATGTGCAAGCTCCGACTCCAGCTCGTCGTCCCCGACGGCGGTCGTTGCCTCATCTCTGAGCGAGGCACGGCGTCCATGCAGTCGCCCCAGTTCGGCGATCCTCAGTGAGTAAGGAATGCTTCCTTCATTCCTCTCAACCCACTCGCCGAACTGTCTCCGCATGACGTCCAATGTGCCTGACAAGCTCACTCCAAACTCCTCGCCGTAACGGAGCACTTCATCCTTTTTAAGATTATATACCCACGCTCGCACCATATTCACAAATATTCACTAATTGACTCTTATCGCAGGGCCCCACGTTGGGCGCCAGTTGTAACGAACCTTCGGTTTATCCCGAGTCTAAGCTGGGCTAGTTTCAGCTGACTGTGGATTCGTGCCAACAAATTTATTTGTTGAAGCCCCTGCGATAATAATTAGTCACTTGTGAATTCGGTTTTATAGCGTAAATGTATATTCTCTTAAATAACTATGAAATGTACACGTCACTTATGTATGTAAATATGCTGGCTCGCTGCTTAGCGACGCACACCTACTGAGCGCTTGCTCAACGCACTCCGGCTGGGAGAGTGTTGTGCTAAACACGCTAGCTCACCGTAAGGATTTGAGAAAACGCCAGGATCTGGATCTGTAAACTCTGGCGGCTCGCCAGCTATGCAGATCTCTCCTACTATCTCACTCACTCACAGCACAACACTAGCTTCGTTCACTCACAAGCACTTCTCTTACGCACGGCTACGCGAACTCACTCAGGTGTGCAGGCCTCGCTTACGCTACTGATATGCACCGATGTCCTGATCGGCGCCTGCTGATGATCTGCAAGGATTCCCACTGGATGTCCTTGCTGTTCCCACGATGTCCTTGTTGTTCCCACGATGTCCTGGGAGTCCTGATTATCACTCGCGTTGACTTGCTTTCGACACTTCTTCACTTTCACTTTGATAATTTCGACGGCAACACTCTCTCGTATCGTATTTTTTTACCCTCGACTCTCAGCCTCGTATGGAGCCGCTGGTGGCCTTTTATACCCCAGCCACAGGCCCTGCCTCGTGTGGTAACGGGGCCTGTTCGGCTCTGGAGCGGGGCCTTTCTGCCGTTATTGACCATAAAAACGGTAAAGTGGCGTGATCCGGGTGACGCCACTTTCCCGCCAAATCACGTGGCAGCCTCCCATTGGCCGAAGTACCGTTGGCGCCCTACGAGTGAAAGTGTCCACTACTATCACTCGGCCCAAACGGCACCTCGGCTAACGGTCCCCGATGATCGTCGTGTGTGCGACGCGAACCCATTGCTGAATCTGTAGGAGCGAAAGAGACCGCCTCTAAAGGACTTTGACCCCCCTTTTCCAGTGCGAGGGTCGCTCCTACAGTATTCGCGTCGCTGTGTGGAGCAACATGTATATGCACGTATATGCATATAAACGCACAGCAAATACATACGTTTATATACATTAATACGTGCATACCCATATTGCTCCTCACAATATTTGCAAAGCAAAAGTCGGGTGCAGCCACAGCAAACAAAACTTTTCAATTTGAAATGCGCGCCCATTTCCAAGAACTGCAAAGTATATAGAAATGTATATATATATATACATATATATTACTATATATATACTATACAAATATTGAGCTGTGTGAGTAGGGCACGCCTTTAAAGCGAGATTTACAACATGTACGAGAACATTGAAAAGTTCTCCTCCTCCTCCTGCTCCTCCTGCTGCTGCTGCTGTTGTCCTAAAACGTGACCCAAACAAAGTTTGCAAATTGTCCAAAAACCCCAAAGAGCAACAACAACAATAACAACAACAACCAGCGACAGTCACACAAACAACATCAATATTTAATGCCTTTTTAATTAGATGCAGACACTTTGTTGCATTCCAAACAGCGCGCAGCGGATATGGAAGAGCCAAAGACTTTGTTATGGATATGCTTTTACCACACACACACACACACACACACATACATAATGATGTATGTGTGTGAACAGGTATATAGCCGTGAGTCGCTTTGATCTGCATACAAATGCAAATTACAAATCAATTTCGCATTTCAAGTTTAATTTTTGTTAAACTCAAAAGTTATCATCATCATCATTTTTATTTTGGAGCTGCCCACGCTTTTGCATTTGCATATTATAAATAATTTATTGCTCACGAATATATGTATGTGTGTGTGTGTGTGTGTCTCTGTATTTTGTTATCTGTTACTTGAGTCTGCCTCAGACTGCCTCAAACTGACTGATTTGCATAAAAGCGTTTGCCATTTGCCCAGTTTTTTCGCCTTGTCGCTTTCCATTTGCCATTTGCTGCACACATTTCGAATGCGATTCATAGATTCATATATGTATGTATGTATATCTGTGCACTCACTTTGAAATTGGCTGGCCGTGGTCTCCAGTATGCCGCGCAGACTGCTCGTATGATGATGCAGCAACTGCTCGAATTTGCCAGCTGCCTTGTGGCGCAGCTCCAGTTCGGTGGCGTTGCTGCAACAGCTGCCGCCGCAAGTGGCGCCTGCAATGGAAGAAGAAGAAGAGAACAATAATTAGAATTTGCTCATATATGATCTAAAAAACTACAAGCTATACACTGCCAGAAATGTTCTAGCTGCTCTGCTTTAACTCTTTCGTCATCCGCGCTCTGCGTCTGTTTCAATCATCTTCAAATTATCATTTTTATGTGTGTGTGGGCGTGTGTTTCGCTTAATTGTTTATGGCTCAAAGGCCTTTGTGTGCTTGCTGATCGGCGCCAAATTTGTCTTTATAGATTTATATATATATATGTATATTTGTTTTTCAACATTCTTTCGTTTCGCTCAAACTATTTTTAATGCCGTTTTTATCGAAAACGGGGCGCGTTTATAACTCTGAAATTGCTCATAATTGACAATTTAGATGTTGGCTCTATAAAGCCAAGAACAATGCTCTTTATACCCTGAATCCATTGAAAACGGGAAATCAGGGAGGCGATGTACCCATTGAGTGATGTAGCATTCAGCTTTTGTCAGCCAGCTGTCCAACCATCAGTGACTCGTGGTCGTGCTAGGCTAGTTAACAATAAATATATAAGCTGTCGATAGTTATCAAGAATCTTCCGGCTCTGACTAAGGAATCAAGTTGCCTTGCTAGAGTGGAGTAGAGCTGCTCTATGCTAAGCCAAAACTAGTTGAGAATTCCATGCCCGCAGCTTATATCAGAAAATGTCATATGGTAAAATAATAAGTATAATAATAAAGAAATTATATTAGACATTTGAAAGTCTATTTTAAAGATATAACAATAAAATAATATAATATAACATAATAACAATAAACAATAAAAAATAAATTAATTAATGCTATAAACAAAATACAGAAATTCCTTCTTTGTTTTTATTGTAAGTAAAATCTCTCAATGCTCTATAAAACCTAAATTGCTTAATACATAGTTGTTTATTATGCTTTGGTTTTTCACACTTTCTACATTTAAATGACATTCCAAATTTCCCGTAATCACATTCCACATTTTATGCTCACTTTAAACAAAAATAATATAGACGCAACTGTCAACAGGTTGTTGGAAAGCTATTTTGGATCATCCTTAGCTAATTGCCTCATTTGTAGCTTGACAATAATAATTCACATAAATTTAAAGCCAATGCACATGTGTGTGTGCAAGTGTGTGTGCGTGTGTGTGTGTATGCATGTGTTAATAGCGGCTGCCGCTGTTGTCAGCACACATGTGACAATTGAGCCGGGGGTAGATAGCAAAGTGCAGCCGACTCGCTAAGAGGCTGTCAAGGCAAGCTGGAGAGAGAGAGAGAGAGAGGGCGGTAGAGAGAGGGTTAAGAGTGGGTGCTAGGTGGCGTGGGCGTGATGACACGCATTTCATGACAACTGCAATGACAACAACAACAGCAACAACAACAGCAACAACAACAACAACCTCAACAACGACAATTTAAGCAATCGACATATAAGGCATATAGGCACACAGCTCCGCCTCACTCGCTCTCCCAGTGCCTCTCCCTCCATCTGTTTCACTCTTTCCATATCTCTTTCTGTGTTTAGCTTGCCTATTTTGTCTTTTATAGTTTATAATTTAAATTAATGGCTTTTACATGATGTTTATGTGTTCGGCGCTGCACCTACATTTGGCGTATTAGCATATATAAGTCGAGCCAGATGTTGTAGCCAAATGAAATACATACAGATATGTAAACAGACGCCGATCATACATCAGCAGCTAAATTTAAGCAGCTACTGTGCATATGTGTTGTTGTTGTTGTTGTTGTTGCATGTGTGGCACAACTGGAGAAACACGGCCGACTGAATGACTGCACTGCACTACGTCGCCGTGACACATATTTTCCATGTCAGGCAATGCGAATTCAACAAGCAAAATGAAATGGAAAATTGAAAATGACACAAGTGTTGCAGCTAAATAGAAAACAAGGCCAAAAAGAGACAGAGGGAGAGAGAGAGAGAGGGAGATGGAGAGAGAGTCTGGTTTAAATGCTAGAGTAAACAAGCAAACAAAGGCTGACTCATAAAGCGAATCATTTGATGGCAAATGCATTACGATTCAATGCGAAAAGCCGTTTTGATGCGTTGCATTTGCTGAATTGGGGCTCATAAATCAAGCCACGTGCGGCAAGGACTCGACTCGACATGGGCAACTCGCCAACTGCTGCCTCGTCCAGGCCATGGAGTCACTCAGTCTGGGCGAGCTCTGGCCGAGTGGCGGCAACTTAAACCTGTAAACGGCAGCAGCAGCTTCCTCAAGAGCCAGCACCACAAATTCAATTGAATTGTCAGAGACACACACACTCACACACACACACACATAGCTGCTGCATGGCCCAGAAAAGTATGCTAGGGTAGGCAGTGTTGGGGCGTGGCATAAAAAATGCAAATCTCTTGCATGGCCCAAAAACTGTGCCTCTGCCAAAAATACATGCGAGCTGCTTGCCTGGGCCTGGGCATGGCCATGACCGCAAGGCATATGTGGGCGTGCCATCAACGCCCCCCTCACACACACACACACACACACAAACTGAAAAGCTTTTATGCATTTCTTTTTGCCTTACAGTTATAAATGCTGCTGCTGTTGTTGCTGCTGCTGTTGCTGCTGTTGCTGTTGCTGCTGCTGCTGCTGCTGCTGTTGCTGCTGCTGCTGTTGCTGCTGCTGCTGCTGCTGTCTATTTTCGTCTCTTGTTTTGCAGCCTGTCACCGCAGCAGGCAAAAGCTAGCAAACGTGTGCGAATTTGTTTACTGTAATTGTCTGCAGGCATGGCGGAAGAGAAACTGTTGTAGCTGTTGTTGTTGCTGCTGTTGTTGTTGTTGTTGCTGCTGCTGCAGTGGTGCAATGCCATTGTGCCTATACCGATTTTCGCTGGCATTATCAGACTTGGCTGTGAGCCAAGAAAACGCTTAGCCCGCAAAATGCACGACTCGGGCGGTTGGGGCGTGGCTTAACATACCTTGACATAATTTGGCACTGGCACAGCGTACCACTGCCCCCTAGCTTCACACTCCCTCCCTCCACACACACATATGTTATATGCGTTTTCAATTTGCAAAATTTGCTGTAAATCTTGTTGAAATTCATGAATTTGTCAGCCGTTGGAAATTGGAGCTGCCAACGAGGCGAACCGAAGCGAAGCGAAGCGAGGGGCAAAACTTTTAGTTCTAATTAAAGAAAATGCTGACTAAGTGCAGAGTGCAAACTTCTGCTAACTTCTGACTGGCTGACTTGTGTTTGTCTCTCAGCAAATATGTTTGGATAGAAATGTGTGAACTATGCTTCAAATAAATTTTATAGCATAAAGTTACAGAGAGTGGGAGAGGGAGAGAGGGGTAGTGTGGAGGGCGCATTTTCTTGGGCTGTACATAGTAAGTGTATCATAAATATTTTCGAAATAATAACAGTTTTTTCCACAGAAATTTATGACTCTGATAGAAAATCAATTCGTATCAGCCCGAAAAGAGCAAAAGAGAGAGAGAGAGAGAGAGAGAGAGAGAGCGACTGCGATCGTCGAGCGGGGGCCAAGAAGTCAACTATTGGCTAGGGTCATAAATTCTGAATGAAATTTGTAATGAACTACTCCACATGGAGTGGAGCGGGACAGTCCACAAATAAAACGAAAAACATCCGGCTCATGCTCGAGTCGATGGCGTGTCAAGGGGCGTTCAATAATTGTTATCAACAAAATAAAGAAAATTGTTGACTACTTGTCAAACACCAACAATTTGTGCAGCGGCCACAGCGATAACGTTCAAGTCAACAAAATGCGGCAAAAAGAAATGCTCAAGCAGCCGTCGACAGCGAAGTAGAAGTAGAAGAGGAAGAGCACACACAACTCCGATAGCACATTACGACCAAGAAGTGGGCATAGAGCACAGGTCGACGGAAGGGTGCTCGGTAGATCGCATCGATATGCTTGAACTGCCAGCGGGTTTTATGGTTCGTTGAGTTCGGTTATTATTATGACACGTTTGTGGCACATACATACATAGATCGTCATCTGCTCCGGCAGAGATCTGCCGCAACTCTAAAAAAAAAGAAGCAACCAAAACCAGTTCATTGACCCGGTTCTAGTCCAGTTAAACATAATGACTAGCATGGAAATTTGTTTTTGCAATACTTTTAATAACGTTTTCTTTTTCTTTTGTGAAAGGTGCTAATACGCTGTGCCCTGGCATGTCTGAGACTCACATAGATAAGCCACGAAGATATATGATATGTGTTATGATATGTGCTCATATAGCTGGATTAATGTAGACAAATTGATATGACGCCGATCGTCTATCAGTCAAAAAAGAAAACTTGACTAAGTGAGTGTACATACATGTATGTATGTAAGTTGTCTGATCAGTTTACTATAGTCAGTTTACTATTTGACATGGGTAAAATGAGCCGCTGAGGGGAAAATATGTCAACTAAACTTGAGCGGAGTTCTATATCAAATCAGTTTATATATCTATCAATGGCTGTAACTTGAACTATATAATAGTTGCATGGCATTTCAAATGAAATATGAAAATAATAAAATTAAATTTATATAACAAATCATGTCAAGCAACTTTTTAATATAGTTATATACAAATCTATCTATCTATCGAGCAACTTTTTAATATACATAGTTATATACAGTATCACTCAACTTTAAATCAGTTTAACTTTTTTATTAAAAGTTTGAAATGTTTTATCTTTTAATTGCTAACTCCATTTGCATCAAAATAAATTTTGTTATATTCAAAAAAGAATTATTTACACAGAAAAAGTTTTGTTTTTTTAAATTTAGTGTAAAATAATTTTTCAAAAATATTTTTTGTTATATATCTATAAAAAAAAAAATAAAAAAAAAATAAAAATAAAATAAATTATAGTTTCTGCTAACTAAGTGTGGCTATTATAAAAAAATGTTTTAAATAAATAATAAAAAAAAAATAAAATAAAAATAAAAATAAATAAATAAATAAAAATAAAAATAAAAAATAAATGAATAAAATAAAATAAATTAAAAAAAAACCCCTTTTTTATTTTATTTTATTTATTTTTATTTTTTTAATATTATTAGTATTAATTTTATCGTATTTATATTTTCTTTTAGTAAGTACAATTTTTCTTCAACTCTATTAAATTGAAATTCCAAGCATTTTCATTGTAATTTAAATATAATTTCTGTGTATAAAATTCATTTTTGCCTCTACCTAATCAAAACTGGCCTGCATTCTTGCTTGGCTTAGTTCTTGTTTTTGTTATCGCAAATGTGCTGAACAATTCTCTATCAGCGTTGGCTGCTTTGATAGCAGCAAATTTCTATTTTCGTTTCATTTAAAGACTTTCAGACTATCTGGGCTTCACTGTCTCGTTGTTTCGTATATATATTTGATATACATATATTTTACATATTTATGCAGGCTTTCAGGAAGCCTGAGACGCACTCAAATTTCGTATTCGTTGACGCATTTGCATTGCATACATTTATTTATTTTATTTCCAATTATTTGTTTTCTCTCTAGTGAACTTTTTATTTATTTACAATGCACATACATACATATATACATGTATCGTCTTTTTGTTGTTGTTGTTGTGGCACATTTGCATTGCAGCTGCCACACGACGAGGCGAGGCGAGAATCCCAGCAATTCAGCTGATAAATTGTTAATGCGCGCATAAGTTTTCAATTTGTGTGGCAAATACCGCGTGGCAAACACGCACACACACACACACACATGCACAGTGATGCAGCTTGCAACATGCAACGCGACGCAACGCTGACATCGAAGCTGGCAGATTTTGGCGCCACGTCTGCGTTTGCATGTTAAATTTATTGCGGTTGCTGCAACAGCGACAATCTCCTTGCCATTTATTTGCATTCGCCCATTTCAATGTAAGCTCCATATATGTAACTACAAGATACTGCTTCAACCACTCCCCCTCCCCCTCCGCCTCTCTCTCTCTCTGTCTCTCTCGTCGTGTGCCACGCATGCACTTTGTGCTAATTTTGCAATGAAAATGTCAACTGCGATTATGCGACTGCCATGGCAAGGCAAGAGTTCAGCCCCCAAAGCCGCCGACATGCTGCCAAGTTGCATGCCTCTTTTTGGACAACAGCAACAGCCACACTTTCGCACAAATTGGCTGGCCTAGGCGCCAGGCAGACGCCACACCAAGCTCACCAAAAAAAATATTCAGCAATTCGTAAAAATTGTCTGCCTCCAAAAGCATATTAAAAATTTAATTGAAAATATTTTGCAATATGTGGGCTGGCTTCTGTTTAGACTGTGTGTGTGTGTGTGTTTGTATGTGTGTGTGTGGCTGGTCTATATTAATTATTAAGATTTATGATGCTGCAACAGCAAAGCCTATCTATATGCAAATATGCCCCCGTTGGACATATCTAGGCGAGAGATCTGCGAAAGAAATTTTGGCGAGAAAGCAAATGTAAATGCAAATGCCAGCTACAACTGCAACTAGTTTATGTTGTCCGGCTGCAAAGCATTCATTCCATGAATTTGTGCCAAAAAGAATGCAACAGCCAACAGTCAACAGCCGGCTAATTGATTCCAGTGCAAAGACTCCTCCTGCCGAGTCGCTCTCAAGTGGCAGTGGAGCATGCATAAGAATGCCGAGCGCAAATAACATAAAATCTGCAAATCTATAAATAAAAGTACATGGCTGCGATTCAAATGAGTCACAGCTGCCCTGCTGCCCAGCTGATGTGAAAGACAAACCAGCAACAGCAGCAACAGCAGCAGCAACAGCAGCAGCAGCAATAATAATAATAATAATATTAAAAGCAACAGCAACAACAGCAAATTGCATAAAGCTGGCAAAAACAAAGGCTGTGGCAAATGTTAAACAAATGTTCAACAAATCTAAAATAAACAATATGCGCAATAAGTCAACAACAACAGCAGCAGCAACAGCAGCAGCAGCAATGGTAAATCTTGCAGTTGTGTTTCTTTTTGCTTTTTTACTCCTGCTGTAATATAAGAATAACTCAAGTCGAGCACAAGCAGCAACAACAAACAATTGCGGAAATTGCTGACAACGTATAAAACAGCAGCAGCAGCAGCAGCAGCAGCAGCAACAGCATTTTAATAATTAAAAACTGTAGCAACAACAACAGCAGCTGCAATAACTGCATGTTGTTGCTGTTATTCCTGCTGCTGCTGCTGCTGTTGATGAGCAACAGCAGACTGAAGCAGAGAAGCCGAACAATAATAACAACAAACAATTGCAAATTATACAACTGGGCGCACAGCAAACGATATGCGTTGTCCCGCTGACCATTTGGCCAGCGGATTGGCAATTGGCAACATTGCAGATGTGCAAACGGTTAGACAAACAGCAAGCAGGCAAACAAAAGCAAGCCAAACAAATAAACCAATGGCCAGTTGAATGCTCTGCTGCCTCTGCAGCTCCCGCTCCTGTGCTGCTGCCAACGAATTCTGTGCGCCCAGTAGGTGAATAGAGGCTGGACAGCTGTTGTCGCCCGTGACGATAGCAACAGCAACAGCAACAGCAACAGCAACAGCTGCTGTTGCTCTCACTCTTTCTCCCCCACACTCTCTCTCTCTCTCTCTATCTGCTGCGGCTGCAAATTGCTGCGGGTAATCATAGTGCATGTTGCATGCAAATTAACGCATCAACGAGCGATGCCAAACGACGCAACGACGGCCAACTGGCAAAACCAGCAGCAACACAGATCCCGCATAAATCGACGCCGCAGAGCAAAGGCATTTTTATGAGATTATGCCAATGGCAAAATATGCAGCAAAACAACATCAAAAATATAACGACAGCAACAACAACAACAACAGCAACAGCAATAAGGGGAGCACACCAGCGGGACAATGGGGTTCAGGTTTATCCCAGCGAATGCGCAATATAATTACCTCGCATTCACAGTCGACTGTGTCTCCCTCTCCCCCTTCCCCTCCCCCTACCCCTGATTGTATGCCTAATGTGAGCAAAATATCGCCAGTTGCTGCCGGCAATAAGCTGCTTAATTATCAGCAAGAGCTCTGCGAATTGGCAGCAATAGCTACAGACTGTCTGTGTAGCAATCGAAACTGAAGAATAGTTTGTACTCTCAAGTCTTAAGCAGCTTTGCATGCCAGCAATGAGCATATATTGCTCATGGGTAAGACAGCAGCAACATGTTGCTATTGCTGGGCAAATATTTGTGCTTCTAATTAGAAATAAGCAAGTCAAAAGTGAATAATAACTTTTAGCTTCTTTTTGTTTCTATAAACATTTTAAGACTGGTTGTACGACAGCAATATCTAGATGTTGCACCTGCAATACTAAGCATAGCAGCAACATGTTGCTACATATTGATTATTTAGTTTATTTTCAAGTGTTGCTATGAGTTTAGTCTTTAGTTTGTCATAGATGACATTAGTGCAAGTATGCATGTTGCCGGCACAGCAGCAACATGTTGCTGTTGCTGCTACACCATGACAAAGTTTGTTCAGCAAACGTTTGTGAATTATTCAAACTTTATTTTAATTGTCTCTATAGAGCTTTAAACTTATTTAACTAAGACAGTATAGTTGTTGCTGTTACAGCAGCAACATGTTGTTGTTGCTGCTGCTTGCCAGCAGCAATGACTGTGTGCATTGCTGTTAAGCATTCATTAGCTCATATTATATTGATTTTAACAAGTTTCAGTTTCTATCAAATGCAAACAATATGCAGATGATGACACCAGCAACATGCAGTTATTGCTGCTGTCTTTAGGCAATGTTTGTTGTTTAAGCTGCTCACCTGAGGCTACTTGATTCTATCTAATGATTTCAATAAACCTTTCAGCTGTTGCAGACGACAGCAACATGCATGACCCCAACAGCAACTCCTCCTCCACCTCCTCCTCCTCTGGCTAGGCTCAATTTCCTGCTCAAGCTGCTATTAGGTATTGAATAGAGCTCACTGATTTATGGCATAAAATGTAATTTAATAAATTATGAGCATTTTAATTACTTTCATTTCGGTTGCTGATAACAAACGCAAAAGTGGGCCAAGTCGGCTGCATTATCTGAGCACTTTGGGTCTGTGTACTACAATTACGCAGCCGCGGCACAATTCGTAAGCTTTTCGACTTGCTGACTCTCTGAATGGAATCCCAAACTAAGCCAATGAACGCTATTGGCATCGTATTACGTACTTACAAGAGGAAAAAAAGAACTAGCTACAATTACTGCAATGCTTGCACTTAAATTGGTGCCAAAAAAACTATTTCAAAGCCGTCAAAATAATTACTAGAAAAAATATAAATATACATATATACACACAATATATATATAACTATAATTAAATTGAATACAATGGCCAGCTCGAGTTAATTGGGTCACATTTTTGGACAATGAAAATGCGTCTGCGTCTGGGTCTTGAGCACTTGAAAAAAAAAAAAAAAAAAAAAAAAACTTGATGTACTCGAGAGCATAATTGCATGGCAGCAGACGCACACTCCGGGCCATACAAATGCTGCCAGTTGTTGCCTCAGCATAAATAATGAAAAACGACATTCGGAACAATGAAAAAATGCTGCTGTCGGTGTTTGTTGCTGTTGCTGCTTTAGCTGTTTTTGTTTTGTTTTATTTTTTTTGCTAACTGGATTTTTGGGTCAATCGTGGCACGCCCAGGAGGATGTCCAATCGAAGTGCTATCAGCGAGCAGCCTTGACGTTGCTTTGCGTGTAATTTGTTGCATGTTAGTTGCTTTTAATTATATGCTGATTATGTTTTTTTGGCAGCACGGAAACAAAGGCGAAATAGACCGCACCCACAACACACTCACACACACACACACACACACACACATACAGCAATGCTGTGAGCAGCCAAAAATGTGGCACGTACTGGCCGGGCCAAGGCGGGCAGACAATGGCTGGCTTTTCCTATTGCTGACTTGCACAAAATGCCAAAGAGCTGGACAGACAGACAAAGAGAGAGAGAGAGAGAGAGCGAGAGAGAGAGAGAGAGAGAGAGAAGCAATAAGAACAGAGCAAGAACTACGAAAAATTCAATTAGTTTTGTGTTTGCGCATTGCATGACAACAAATCCCTACGTCTGACTCCAGCGCTCCCTCTTCCTAGCTCACTCTCTCATTCCCTCTCTCTCTCTCTCTCTCTCACTCCATATGCTAACATGGGCTCGTAAATGTTTATTAAATAAAGGCAACTACTACTATTACTGCGATATGGAGCGTGTGAGTTTCGTTTTGTAGGTGTCAGCTAGATAAAGAACATGCAAATATCTAGTTAGTTCCCATATATAAATGGCATTGAAGAAGAAGCAGCAGCAGCAGCAGCAGCAGCAGCAGCATCGCGCTCTGCCTGTGGGCTACCTAACTTATTGGTAACTGTGCAATCACAGTGACACTCACTCACACACACAGCACTTGTTGACTGCTGCAAAGATTTCTTACTCTCTCTTTTACTCCCTTCCCTCTCCCTCTCTGTCGTCTAAGAGCCCAATCGATAAACTTCAACAAGCGCTGTGCATGCAAATGAATTTTCGCAACCTTTTGAATGCAGCTGACGAGAAGGAGCAAGGTCCGAAGGCGGTAAATGGAAAATGGAAAATGTAAAATGGACAGAGTTCTCAATAAAGGATGCCCCCCTCCGCCCAAAAAAAAAAAGAAAAGAAGAAAACCTTTTTTCACAGCCAACAATGACAATTTTCAGCTCAGGCACGTAACATGCACAAAATAGCGCTGAAAAGTGCAAATGACAGAGGCAAAAAGGATTCAACTATATAAAATTAAGGTCCAATAAGATATAGAAAACATGTGGGTTAAAGAAATCTTAAAAGTTGTCAAAAGTTTCGAATAAGAATGCTGGATGGGTTTAACAGGGAATATTCTAAATAGCTTAGGACTTGATAATGTAGGAGAGAGTAGAAGTAGAACTGGAGAAGTTTCTATATGAAAAACGGTAATGAGGGAATAGAAAATACCCTGTATTAGATTAGAAACTGTCCTGATGAAGAAGACCTGAAGATCTTCTACTCACTTATAACTGTTTGATCTGGGTAATATCTATAGCTAAACTCAATTGATGATGAATGTAAAGGAAGAGTAGGATGGGAACTGTAGACAAATACAGGGGATCTAGTTGGAAAGACATATATGTATACATAGATGATATACAGAGATTTACGAGAACTCAAACTGTAGGGGAAACTGAAAGATAAACAAAAGTGCTATGGCATATATAATGGAAAGCAAATCTCAATTGATATTTACAGTAATCTACAGTGAGTGTAGTATATTTTTTACTATACTAACTAAATCCCAACTTAATGAGCTGGAAAATCCAGCATTAAAGAGTATTTGCCTGCTTATTAAGGCTCATAAAAACCTTATTAGCAATGCATGACTACTGTGTATATAAATGAAATCATTTAATTGTCATACTAGACTTAGTATAGGTCCATTAGTATATTAACAGTAGCTCAATTCATCTGCTTTAACGAATGAAACCCACAACGACTGCAGTAGGTGGCAATAAAAATGCAATTTAGCTGAAACGTGTTCAATGCTTCAATATTTGCCTAACGTTGGCCACTGCTTACAATACACACACACACACACATACACAGTCAGATAAAGCCATTGAAATCGCATGAAGCTTAACAATTGCAAAGTATTCGGCAAATGCCCGCAAGCCTTCGTTTCGACATTTTTATTACTGCCAATACAGCAATCAGACAGGGGGAGATAGAGAGGGAGGGAGGGGACGTTTGGGCAGTGGGATAGCCGACAAGTGCGCCCACCCACTCGCAAGAGGAAAGCTTAGCCCCGGCGGCTGGCTTTGCCTTTGCTTTTACAGCAATTGCGCATACGCCGCATGGGCCGACTGCGATTTATCGCAACGTAGCTCTGCCTTTGATTTGGCCACTAAATAGTTGGCTTACAAATTTGTTATGCACCACCACTGTGGGTGTGTGGGTGTGCTGCTGCTGTGTGTGTGTGTGTGTGGAGGGGGAGGCTTTCAATTACGCCCACGAAAATCGTGTGCCCAAGTCGAAGGCAGAGCGTAAAATGGCTCTGGCCATAAAAAATCAGAGTTAATGCAAAAGGATTCACGCTGTGGCTGCGGCTGCGGCTGCGCCGAGGTGTGGCTGAAACGGCGGCAGAGCGGGAGGGTGGGTGGACGGTGCAAATACAAAGGAATAAATATTGAGTGTTTACGTTAAAGCCGCAAAAGCAAACAGAATGGCAAACAAAAGATGCCGACTGAATGTTGAATTGGAGCAGGAGTAGCAGGGGCAGCAGCAGGGGCAGCGGCAGGGGCAGGGCAGGGGCAGTGGGCAACTGGCAGTGGCAGGCGCGAGAGCAAACAATGCACAGATTTTCCGCTTTTGCCTTGGCTTTTCCTTTAGTTTGTTTCCATTGGCTGCTTTTGTTTTTGGCAGCGCCTGTTGTCTTTTGCCTCGGCAGTTAGTCATTGCATCACTCAGCGAATCACCGACTCACCGACATTCATTCATTCACTGTTTCATTCATTCACTCGTTCATCCATTGTGCTTGCTTGTCTTTGCCTGGTTGGCCATGCGGCGCACGTAATTCTTCGCTCTCGGGTTGCTTGAATTTTTGCAGCCGTTTTTCGTGATGATTTCACAATTTTCAAATGCGTGCTCAGCTTTCCCAACAACAGCAGCAACAGCAGCTCTAATTCTAATTTCTTTTGCGTTACTCGTTTTCTATTTTTGCATTTCGATAAACTGCTCAAGAGCTTATCTCATGGCATTTCGTTGCGAATATTCTGGTGAATAATCGCTCATATCTCGCAGGTATTTGCCTATCTCTGTGTGCAGAGATTTTATATTTTTAGCGAGCTACCTCTCTCTCTCTTTCTCTCTTCCCGGAAGCAATTAGCTGAGACTTGTGGCTGACATACTCAGAATGCTTAAGCATTCATTCATGGGAATTGGCCAAGTCTCTACACATCATTTTTATTTGCATAAATAAATAATTACGCTGAATTGTTATTCTGATGATGACAAATACCAGAGCGAGAGAGAGAGAGAGAGCGAAAATAAATTATTTTAAGAGAGTGCAGTAAGTTTTTCATTGGACTAATGTAATTTCCTTGTAAACTGCGACTCTGAAAAGGCTAAAAATGGAATTCCAATGGACTTGCCCAATTAACAAATACAACCACATTACTATTATTATTTTTTACAATTTTTTTCATTCGGGTTTGCGGCCCACTTGGACAGCCTAAAAAAAAAAAAACCGAAAAAGTGGCGAAGGCTGCACTGCGCTGCATGTTGAGTGCAAAGTGTTGTAAGCAAAGCTGCTGACATCTGCGTTGCCACAACCAGGCGGCTGTCACGCCCACTTTTGCGCCTCATTAGATACGTTAGTTGCGAAATCGAATGCGGCAACAGCCGTGGGCCTGCCACAATTTGTAGCGTGTGCGCGCTTATTGATTCCAGTTAGCCTCCAGACATTTAGTTTTGCATATGTGTGTGTGTGTGTGTGTGTGTGGCAAGCAGATGCTGCGCAGGCGCAATTGCAGTCGACGTCAACTGAGGTTTGCTGCGTCTATGTATTGGTAATACATCTTGTTTGAGCTCTTAATGATTGCAAGACGCTCTAAGGCAGGCAGTTAACTTATTAAAGGCACTATAACTAGCTGGAAATACTCTGTATGTACGAGCTTATATAGATCTTAACTTTGTTTTCTTTTTAGTTTCGCATAAGTTCCTTTCTAGATGCACTTGGAGGTATAAGTTCCTAAATTTTGTAAGGCATTTGAAGAGCTTACATTCCCTTGCATCTTCTTTCCCCCTCCCTCCTTGCATTAGAGGGACATTACAACATTACTTTCGATAGATAATTGCAGAGTATTAACTAAGATTTTCTATTTTATCTTCATATACATAAGTGTAGTCCACTATAGAGTTCTCTGATTCTTTAAAAAATAATATATAATATATCAAAAGAATTCATTTAGTTCATTTCAATCCCGCTTTGCTCTTTAAGCCACACTTTTAGATGCTCCGTCTCACAGTCTGTTCCCTCTCTAGCCTTCAACCACAATTCTACTGTCATTAAATATTACAACTTTTTACGTTTTTTTTTACGTTTATGTCCAGTCCAATTTTGGGAGTGCAGCACTGGCGATTCCTGTGGCAACGTGGCAAGTGTCGCCGCTGGCTGTGGCACCAGCTCCAACTTCAACTCCAACTGCAGCTCCAGCTTCAGCTGGCATGAATTATGCATTCGTGCCAAGTTAGTTAAGCTGCGATTGTTTGTTGTTGTTGTTGTTGTTGTTGTTGGCGCATATCGAGTAACGTTCACATAAATTTATAATTACGTATACGCCAAGTAGGTCGCCGACGAGACGCTTTTTGTGCGTTGTTTTCAATTAAGCACTCGCATTCGCATTTTCGAGCGTGCCGCACTCTCGACTTCCTTATAAAGTCTTTGAGCTGTTGCTGTTGTTGATTTTGTTTATGTTTTTCTTTGCAGCGAGTGACTCCAGCAATTTTTGGGCCGTAATTTATGCGCTGGCTTTTTATTATCGCTCGCCGCCTGTAATTGTTGAGAATTCTCCCGGGGGGGACAGATTTCCTTCGAATCGAAAAGCGAGTACTAGTGAAAGTTGAAGCCGCCAATTGCAGCTTGCACGTAACAAACAAACAATTCTTCCGTTTCATTTACCTTTAGTGTTTTTCCTAGTGTTTTTTTTTTTCTGTTCATTGTTGGCAATTAAAAATGTATTAAACTAAAGCGTGTATTCCAGCCGCTCAGGGCAACGATTCCCACGCAGTTGCCACAGGAAATGAGCAAACGGCTTCAACACTTTTTTTTGTATCCCTCTCTCACTCTCTGTCTTTGTCTTTCTTTAATGCTCAGCTAAAAACTCTTCAATTGCACTAATGAGGCGGATAGAAAAAAGGCAAGCATTAAGTAGCTGACTAGTCTAGAGAGAAACTAGCAAAGCAACTGTGTGACTCACACACACACACACATGGACACACACATGGACACCCCACAAGGCCATCAATCAAAGTAGCCTTGAACTGACTGTGACAGGCGAGCATATGAATAAGAATATGAGCATGAGTGTGAGTACTCATGAGTGTGTGTATATATATATAGAGCATAGAGACACACGCAGCATTCATGAAATATCTATAAAAATTGACAGCAACAAGCAATGAATATATTTTCGTTGCCGCTGCTGTTCCCATGGGTGAGTGCGTGCGCGTGTGCGTGAATTGTTTTATGCTCATTTGAATGACAAGAATTTTCTTCATATTCGAATGCACATAAAAGCGCAAACAATTTGTTTTTACCAGCAGCAGCAGCAACAGCAGCGACAGCAACAGCAACAGCGACAGCAACAATGCTTGTCATTTAACAACCAAGCAACATTTAATAAACAACACGAACAGCAGCAGGCAACAATACATATGAAATGTAATAAGTGTGTGTGTGTGAGTGTGTGAATGAGTCTGCATGGCACGCAATGCATTTGCAACTGAAATTGCAGCCCTAAAGCCGAGACAAAGCTGCAGCAAATGAGGAATAAATAAAGCTAATGATCCCTTGTTCGAAATCAAAGTGGAAGCAAAAGAGGAAACTGAAAGAGATGAGAAGTTGTTGGGGTTGTTGATATGGGAATTAGCAGAACTAGCGAAAGATTTGATAGAGAAGGGCTTCGACATGGAGAAGAAAATAAAATCAGTAAATAAATCTATTCTAAATACAATCGATTTTCGATTAAGTTTTTATATTTAGATTTTGGATTCAGCAAGAAATAAAAAAATATATATACATATATATTGAAGGCTCTATATAATAATATAGATATAATATAATAATCTAATCTATAATATAACAATCAAAATAGAAATAATACATATTCCATATTCCTGAAGTACTTCTTTAATGGGCAAGAAAACAAAAATAAGTAAACAAATATTTAGATTTAAATTTTCGATAAATATTTTATATGTAGATTTTACATTTTCTATAAAGATTTTAGATTTGGATTTTAGATTCAGCAAGTAATCTAAAAAAATATTCAAATTTGTCTATAATATAATACACTAAACAGTATTAGTACATTAAATGCAGCTGAAGAACTTCTTCGATGAGCAAGTAGAGTTCGAGTACTGCCAACAGAACAATCTCAGGATCTAACCAGAGAAAACGAACATATTTAACTGTTTATAACCAGAATATGAAAGCATAGAGCAAACAGGAATTTAACTAAGCAAAATCTTGTTAAAGAAACCCAAAAATTCAAGAGAAGTTGTTGCAGCTCTAAGATCTGCCTAAGGTACATATATCTCGCATCTATTGCTATCTCTCTCTCAGCAATTGCTTAAGTGAAAAGCAAGAAAACAAGCAGAAGAGGCAGGTAATCAAGCATAGTTGTATTTCAGCAGAAACCGAATACACTTAACTACACAGCTGATCCCCCTCGCTTGGCCATTAACAAGAAACGATTTGCAAGGGTTTTTTTTTCTCTCATTTTTTTCTATTTTTCTTTTTTTTTTCAAGTCAAGACGAGCACGTAGCGAATTCGTAGTTACATTTTGTCTGTTTAAATACATGGTTTGCCCTACGGCTGCGTCTTTTGAGTTATGACCCGAAGACCGGAGGCCCGCCTAGGCCCATAGGCCGGCCCATTTGTCCATATGCGATTTGCATGCCAACTAATTGCGAGTCGCGTTTTATGCAAATCGCATTCGCAATGTCTCGCTCCCTCTCTCTCTCTCTCTCTCTCTCTCCCTGTCTCGCTCTCTGCGCACAAAGCTCAAAAGTGAACGCTAATAAAGTTAACAACTTGTTTGGGCTTTTATTTAAATCTGTTTTTGTTTACTCTGTGCGTGTGTGTGTGTGTGACAGCATGCGCTAATTTCCTATGCGAGCAGCGAGGGTGGGCGAGAGGTCTGCGGGGTGTGTGTGGCTGCGCGTGCGCTGTGAATGTGACTGCAAATGCGTCTGTCTGCCTAGCTGTCTGTCTCTTTGTCGCTGTCGCTGTCTCTGTCTGTGGGCATAAATTTCACATTTGACACTTTGCAGCCACAAAAAAAAATATACAAAGTGCCACATGCAGCAGGGAGGGGGGCGACATGCGTCGTTTGTTGTAAATTTATGCGCCAAGGTGTTGGCTGTGCGCGCGCGCGCTTCATGTGTGTGGGTGAGTTGCTTGACATGTAATTAGTGCAATCTCAACACTTCTGTTACAGTTTGTTATTGTTGCTGTAGTTGTTGTTGCTGTTGATTATAATACGCTTATGAATATGTTAAGATTCAATTGTCACAGCACAGTGGGTGGCATGCCTGAGGCAGCTAAGCTCCAAGCTGAATATCTGAATTTAATTAAACAAAGTTATTTCTAGCTAAGACATCATCACGATTCATGGTTCATTGTGAGCCACCCCCGCCCCCGTTTAGCTGCTGTGATTAACAGAGAGCCAAGTACATTTATAACAACTGACAAGTGCGCACATTCAACACATTAATCAAGCGGCTTAAATCTGCATCTGGCCCAAAGCCTCAGCCTCAAGTCCAAGTCCAAGTCCAAGTCACAGCTCGTTTGTATTTGCTCACATAGTTTGGCACAATTATGATATATGACGACGCCTGGCCCCATTATGCACGCGATCATTAGACTACAACTGAAACAGAAACAAAAACAAAGCCTTGCCATTGAAAATGCGCAGCTAAACAATTTTCACAGTTGCTGTAGAGCTGCATGAGGCATGAGGCAGCGCCGCCTGTCGAAAGATTAATGACAGCACAAACATCGGGCGCACACATGTCCATGCGCATGGACCTGGCTGGATGTGATATGAATAGATAGATCTGAGAGACTTGAGGCCTTGATACACTTGCATTTTAATCAAGTCGAAAGAAGAGCCACCAACTCGCAAATGATTGCAATGGAATTTAAGGAAATCAAAATAATAGAACTAGTTCTTCTATAAATTATGTTTGCCACTAATGGATATGTATATATGATTATTTCTGTTTTGCTATGGCAACCTCTTAATCGTCTTAGAGGTTCGCTTAATCGTCTTAATATTTTGCCTGGATAGCCAGTGGATGAGCGCCAAACCAAAACCAGTTAGCAGAGATACACACCTGCAAGTGAGAGATAAAATTGGATAAGTTATGTGTTAGCGCAAATTAAGATGAATGTCATAATTTCAATAAAAATGAAATCTATTTTCGATATGCATATACATATATACAATATATATAGAGAAATAACCAAATGGCTGAGACAAACGCGACAAACGAACGTGCGGACAGCCTCCTCCTAACCTGTTCTCGTCTCTTTCAGTGTGACTAAATTATTTGTGTTTTTCTATATATTTGGCCATTTAATGGCGACTCTCACGCGCGCCCACACAGTGTCTGACCGTTTACCAGTTTCCAAAGTGGAACCTCGAGCACACCTACCCGCCTGCCCCTCTCTCTCTCTATCTGCTGCTGGAGCTTAGCTCGTCACAGTTCATTTTTTGGTCTTTGCATAAATTTTGATCATCTCTTTCGTGTCTGCTTCTTCTCCTTTTCTATTGTGATTTTGTTTCGATTTGAAATTTGTCGTCTGCGCCTGCCCTTTGCTTTGTCTTGTGCACTCGCAAAGGTTTTCTGCAAGTGCAAACAGAACTTAAATAAATTCTACAAGGAATTTATATTCAAACAACAGCCAGAAGCCGGCACAAAGTTTATGTTACGTACAACACGAGTTGTTGTTGTTGTTGTTGTTGTATTTTCTGGTTGCTTGCCAAAATGCCAAAAACTAACAAAGTGGAAGACCGCGTAGGATGTGCAGCGGCAGACAAACGGACAGAGTGAAAGAGCGAGAGCCAGAGCGAGAGCGGGGGAGGGAGAGAGAGATGGGGAGTGCTGTATCTGTATCTTTTGTGCTCTGTCGGCTTTGCTTTGATATTAAATCGAGGCGAAAAGCAGAAAGCAACAACAACAACTGAACTGAAAAGATGCCAAAACAAGAAAAAAAAATAGTTGCGATTCCATTTAATTATTTTTATAAAATTATTTGGAGCGCATATAGTTTATAAATTGGTTTTTAACTATATAGAATTTTAATTTATACAACATAAATAAGGCAAATTATAATTTCGACTGCCTGATATGTTTATAATTAAGTTATTCTGAGCTCACGCGGAAATCTAATTTCATAATTTTTTAATGAATTTTTAATGCATATCTATATATGTATAAACATATGTATATATATAATTTATTTTATTTTTTATTTTTGCTTTTAGTTGTCTCTGTGGCCAACAAAGAACTAAATTAGTTTTTAGCACATTTTTGTTGTGTATGATTTATGAGCGAAGCGCGTTTTTATGTCTTTCAAAAATCATAAATATATATATACAAGAATTTTAAATAGTCGTAGCTATGCGTCTGTGCGTCTGCGTTTCGCAACAATTAACAGATACATCATAGTTGAAAAGAAAATTTTAATTTACGACTCATTTCAGCATTTTGTTGTCCAAATTCTTGTTAATTTCTTTCACTGTTGCGAGCCTAAAAACAAACACACACATATACATACATACATACATATATATATATGTATGTTGGCATGAACGGAAGCAGTTAATTTTTTAATTATATACATTTAATTTGCCATGCGAACTCAACTTAATGACAGTATATATATCTTTGTAAATATATGTATGTATATAAATAAATAAGCAACAACAACAATCAAATATATGTGCTAAAGTGTGGCTAGGCCCAACGAACAACGAGCAAAAACACTTTGCATATGCATTAGTTTAGTTTGGCAATAAAAATTTGGAGCCAAGTCGTGATATATTCGAAATGTCGTTCGAGTCGAGGCCCTGACCTGTCTGTCGTGCGAATCGTGTGTATATATGTATCTGTTACGTACATACATATATGTATACATATACATTTCATCTATGCTCATTTGCATTTAACAAGTGTTTACAATTAAACAAGCCAACTGTCAGCTGTCAAATGTCCAATGCCTGATTAATAATCACAAGAGAGAGAGAGAGAGAGAGAGAGAGAGAGAGAGAGAGGGAAGGTGCGAGAGCGACAATTTTAGCTCTCCTCGAACAATTAATGACAATTAGCTATAACGCGTGTCAAATGTTGCTACATTGAAAAGTCATTTGCAGACTGTGGTGCGGTAGACGGAATGCCAGACCAGCACGTATTATTGTCGTCGAGCTCACTTAGATACAAACGCACAAGCAGCCATAGATACAATTGTATCTATGCTTGATTTGATCGAACTTGCGTACTATTGTCGTAGGTCTTACAGCTAAGGATATAAGAATTGTATCTGAAGATAGATAGAAAACTGCAGATACAAATGTATCTATACATAGATACAGATACAATAAGACACAGATACACATATGATATTATTCGCATATAAATGTAGATACAATTGCATCTATTTTCATATACAGGCACAATCAAGTATACCTATAAAAAGATACAGATACAATTTGTACTCATCTGCAGATACATTTGTATCTATATGCAGATATACAAAGATACAGTTACAATCTGTAGTCAATTGTCAATATATGCGGCTCTATAGTCCGTGTTAAACTGGCGCTAGAATTGTATCTATAAACATGCAGATACATTTGTATCTATGCATATCTTTTACTATACTAAATGATGCAATGCCTATCTTTATTATTGTCCTAGGACCTATAGCTACAGATACATTTGTATCTATGTCTTTTGCCAGCTTTGCTTTCTTTCTTCAGCCAAACAACACGTAATATTGACGTAGGCCTCTCGCTGTCTCACACACATATACAGTTACAATTGTATGTCTAATGCATGTTTTGTATCTTTCTGCCAAGTCAGAGTCAACAGCTCTTGTGCGGCTAATTTGTATTCATTAGGCTGGTCTCGTTTGCAGTCTGTAATTTAAAATCGTTAAAAGTTTAATGAGGCGTTAATAATATGGTTTTGTTTTACTTTTACCCTAGCCGGCACCTTCGTCCATGTGCGTAGTCTTGCCACACTCTTTCACTCACTCTCACTCCCTCTCTCTCACTCCCTCTCTCTCTCTCGCTCTCCGTCTCTGTATAATTTTCTCGCGTCACAGTCGTTGTCGCCGCCGTTGTCATTGCTTTTTACTGCAAATAAGCGCCAGAGCATTACAACAACGTGACGCAGTCCCACCAGGCCGCAGTCGTGGTCGTGTTTTCAGTCACATTCCGAGACCCGGCCACAGGTAGACTCGAACCCATCTCACCCAATACGTGCCTGTCTGGGCTAGGAACGGGCCAGCGGGGGGCCGGTGGGGTTAGTGGGGCAAGCGAGCTCTCCCGGCGTCTGTTGTGGTTAAGCGCTGGGAACTTAATTGACTTGCAAGTGACTAATTGCGCATGAGTTCGACACGGGCGTCTCGCAAGCTGGAGCCATATGCCGCCACAGTGCGTGTAATATGAGCCAAATGAAGTTGTTCGAATCGTTGCTGATTAGCTGTCAGTAGTATCTGCGAGTTCTTTTGCCTGCTAACGGTTATTGTTATAGCCTGGCCAAGGATGACAAGCACATAACTTGGCCAACAGCAGCAGGCCTAAGCCGATGTATAACTGTGCTTTAAATATCTATCTAAATTCTATGAAAATTCAAGCGAAATTCGTTTCTTCAATTAATAATTTGCATTGAAGCAACTGACAGCCTCTGGCTCTGCTGACAATTTTCGGTTAGTTTTGGTCTAAAGCAGCAATCGTTGTCATTGTCAGTTAGATAAACGAACAGTTTTAGAATTAGCCAAAAAAGCCACAAAAACAACAAAACGAGTTGCAGTTGATTCGGATTTGGCTTTGCAACGGATTTACAGTGATTGTCAAAGTGCCGCAAAAATCTAAAAAAAAAAAAATGTTTGCAATTGCGGCAATTGCATTTTTGGTCATTTTTTTTGTCATTGATATGTCCAATAAATTGTCACGCAATTGTCAGCAGGCAGTTCGACAGCAACAACAACAACAACAACGCACAGCAATTGCCTTGTGTCATGTGTCGCATATCAAATTTCATACATTTTTCATTATTTACAATTCATATAAAGACTTTCGATTAAATGCGACCCATGCATAATGCTGGGTCAAAAGCCATTTAATTAAATTAACATAAATCAACTAATTGCCATTAATAAATTGCCCTCTGGGCTGACTGCCAAGCTATAATTAACTTAATCTGAATGAAAAGAAATGGAAAGAAAAAAAATAATAATAATAATTATAGAGAAACTCTTGTGAGTTATGGAAAACAAAAATATTTTTTTTGTATAAAAATAAACAGAAAATTTATTTGGGAATTTGGGAAATTTAAGATTTTTTAAAAATATATTTGATTTCCAAAAATAAATATAGATAAGGTATCAATTACACATAAAGCTGCCTGAAATTCGAGTTCATTAAGTGAGCTTAGTTCTGGTCTGTGTTTATAAACTCATATAATATACATATATAAATATTACTATATAGTATATATGTATATACACACTCAATGAAACATGTATATACATTAATATTTACACGCTGTTTCAACAATGTAAAAAAGAAGCTCAGAACCGCAATTTGTATGCCTTAAGTGGGCTTTTCTCTTCTTCTTTTCCTTTTTGCGTAATTAACTTAAAAGAACATTAACAATAAATTAGTAAATTTATGACATTTCAGCAAATGTTTCTCGGGTAACAGAAAACCCGCTGATAAGGCAGCAGAAACAAAATAAAAAGAAGAAAAAAAGAGACAGAAACAAAAAGTCCGCTGAAGACAGGCAAAAAAGTGGAAAGGAAAAACTGAAGAATAATTATAATGAAGTGATAATGGTATATATTTTACAACATTTTGAGTTAAATGCAAAATGACAGGTTCTGTCAAAGCAACAACAACAACAAAGAGTCAAAGCCGCCGCCAAGTCGCCTTCAGTTAAGCTATCGAAATTTGCATTAATTAAGCGAAAGTTTGTGCAGTGTTGGTAAACGTCATTAATGTGTGTGTTTTAGGCGGCTATTGGCCAAGTTCAGTCGTTGTCATTTTGGCTATTTAAAAACAATTACAAACACATTTCAGTCAGCGCCCACGCGAATGTCATAAAATTGCATCAATCAACAGACAAACGACAGTGGCAGCAGCAGGAGGAGGAGGAGGCAGCAGGAGACGGGAGACGGGGGGGAGACTGGCTGCCACAAATGTTAAGTCATTTTTGGGTCATTTGAAACGCTGAGGCAATGTGGGCAATGAGTTGGCAATATGTTTGGAAAATTGCATCCAACAAATCTGGCAAATACATTAGTTTTAATTGCCTGTCTTGGGGATGATGTCACTGCCACAGCAGCAACAGCAACAGCAGCAACAGCAGCAACAGCAGCAAGCAGTAGTTGCAGCAGCCCCCAAGGAGCAGGGGGGGTTGCCGCTTTGCCAGTTGTTTAGCCTTGTCGCACAATACAATGGCAATAAACTGGCTTTCTGGCTGCAGTTGCTGCCAATGTTGTTGTTGTTGTTGCTGCTGCTGCTGCTGCTGCTGACACAGTTGGCGTCGCTGCTGTTGTCGTCGCATTGTCTGCCGCGAGTGCATAGCTAAACGGTTTTGGCTTTGCCAGCAGCAGCAGCTACAAATGGCTCAAATGCGCTTACAGTGGAGCCCGGCTATGTTGTCAATTTGATTATCGTATTGCACTCATATATGTATGGCATTTTATATACAGCTCCTGCTTATCTTATCTTATTTCCTACGAACTGAAATGCGCCAGCCAATAATCATATACTACCAATCTAAAAGCAATTTTTTATAGATATTGAAACTTTTTTTAAATGTAGAGAAAGCTAAGGCTAAGGCTGGCATCTTTTTTAATAATTTTTAAATAATTTCTAAATGGGCAAACTTTTGCTCATAATACTTTAGAAGATGTAAACAAATATTTATAATTTTAGTTGCTGTGTTTTTCTAATATCTATCTATCTATCTATCTATCTATCTATCTATCTATCTATCTACCTACCTATCTATCTTCCTATCTATCTATCTATCTATCTATCTATCTATCTATCTACCTACCTATCTATCTTCCTATCTATCTATCCATCTATCTATCTATCTATCTATCTATCTATCTATCTATCTATTTATCTAATATCTATCTATCATCTACCTAACTTTCTATCTACCTAACTATCTATCTACCTATCTACCTACCTATCTATCTATCAATTAATATCTACTCTTTAAACAATCAAATAATCAAATTCTTAGGCCATCTCCTTTATCCGAGCTTCACTGTGCTCGAACCCAGCTTATATAATTCATTTACAACAATTGATTAGTGTTTGCCTTTACTATTTAGCTATCTATTTCCTCGACTATGACTCGATGTGCATTGCGTGTTTTGCTTAACAATTTCCAGCTGCATTTTCCATTTGCCATTTTCCATTTACCAGCTGATCACTTGACTGTGAACAAAACAATGCCCATTGAGCGCATTTTCTATTTACAATCAAATTCAAATGCAAAATCATAAAAAGATAAAAAGAAAATACTAAAATAGATTTCTCGTACGATTCGCTCAGCCAAATGCGCAGATGGGATGTGGCAGATGCGAGGGCAACTGCAAACTGAAAACTGAAAACTGAAAACTGTAAACTGCATTTGCTCGCCGAGTGCAACTGACTCATCGCCACAGTTGGCAGCCAGTTCGACGACAGTGTGTGCCATAAGTTTGCGTTCCGCTAATTTGGCAAACAGCTCGAAGGCCTCGCAGTTTGTCTAACTTTTTTTTCAGCTTTTTTTGCTTTTAGCTTTTGGCTGCTTTTATATTATATCTATTATTTTTCTTCTCTTTTTTTCTGCATTTAATGAAACTGTTTTATGTTGGGTTCTGTGCCCTGCGGTCAGTCATACTCTGTAAATGAGTGTTATGGGTATGTGAGAGCGTATTAGCTGGCTTAGGTGAGCACCCTTGGGAAGCAGAATCGATCAGAGCATAACGAATTTGGATTTTATCTTATTTATATAGCTTTTACTATATCTGTTTAACTGTCACTCTATATAGCTCATAGGAAAGTTTTCCCAAGTCTTCCACAATCTCCTTTCTCACTCTTATACTCTCTCAAATAAGTATATCCAGTGCCTTTTTTATTCAGCATCTCAATCATCTCCATTTGATTTATACAAAACTATCCTATATCATATTTTTTAAGCTTTGACTCTTCTGATTGATATACCCTATACAAAGTACAAGCGCAGGCATTGAATGACTGTTGACGCAATGAGGCAGAGCGTGATAAATTTTGTGTTCGGTTTTTCGGCTTTTTTTTGGTGGTATTTTTTTGTTTTGCGGCTAGTTGCCAAGTTGACAGTTGCGCTTTTTATACGAAACGACGACAACGACGATGAGGCGGGCGTGTTCAGGGTGTTCAGGCATCTGGCGACATTTTTGGTAGTTCCTCGATGTGGTCTCGAGGCTCTGGCTCTCTGGCTCTCTGGTACACTCGGTCACGGGGTCTTTGACACTTGCTGCACGCGGCGAGGGCAATTAAATAGCTCTGCAACACATCACAGATTATATATACAATATATATATATATGTTATATATCTGCATATATTTGTATGTCTGTCTATATGATTCCCGGATGCATTGCATAAGCTGCGCATCAAATTGTCGGCCTTTCAGCTGCTTGGGGCGCAAAAAATATTTGCCTGCTAAATTTAGCGACGCGTCAAAATACATAAAAAGCGCCGGTTCGCTCGATTTGCACACTTTACCCTGCCCGTTTTCTAAACATTTTCATTTTCGCATTACGTTTGGTTTTTTCCTCAAATTTTGTTTGTTTTTTTCCGCTGCTGTTCGGTGTAAAGTGTAGCTGCCAAAATTCTGTAGACGCGCATAAATTAAGCATTCGAAATGATAAACGCGTGACTTGTATTTTGTATGTGTTTTTTTTTTTTTTCTTTTTTTATTTAGTTGGTGCCTTTTGAAACGCTCGAAATCAAATATGCATATAGAGCTTGGCATTCATTTATGATTTAGAGAGGTATACTAGCATTTTTATGGGGAGGGAGGAACGAGAGCGTATATGGTGTAGATATGGTTGGACTTTTGTCCTGAAATAAGAGAGTAAAGGAATAGTAGAGAAGAGAGAGACTCGGTTTTGGCAGATAATTCGCATCATGTAACTCTATATAAAAGGAAACAGATTAAGTTGGCATATTTCATATATATATTTTATATAATCTAATCCGTTTATCTAATATTTCATCTATAAGAGTATTTCCTATTCGGCTTCTCACACACTCAGACAGCTCTTCGTTTATTTTTTTACTATTTTGTCTCGAATTCGTTACGCAAAGTTAGTTTATTTAGATTTCTGCCAGGCTGGCAAAATATTTTCGTCAATTATTGTATGCGCCAAATATTTGTTTAATAAATCAGAGACACAAAGAATATCCCAAACGTGAAAAAAGAAACAACAAAAATGTGCTCTTCATAAATAACGGAAAAATCAAAATATGTTTTTTGTTCTTGTTGAGATTTATGCTTGGCTTTCAGAGCTTTAATTAATATTTATTTATGATGCGATCTGGTTTTTTTTTTTTTTTTTGGTTTTCGTTGTGGTGACACTTGTAATCGATATATTTTATGCGATGATTATTTGTGCAATGCCTCGACTATTTTGCATACGCTCGCTGTCCCTCTGTCCGTCTGTCTCTCTGTCTGTCTGTCGCTCGTTCAAGTTTATTTGATGGGCTGTTGAGTTGTTGCATGGGGCCCTTTTGATACCCCATGGGGAAACTCTTGTGCCACAACTTGATATATTTTATGTGGCGTTGCTGTGTGTGTGTGTGCGTGTGTGTGTGCGTGACATCTGGCCACAAATCTATGCAATCTATATATATTATATATAGTTGCCATAAAACATAAATGAGAGCTGAGGCAGTTGCAGCTGATGAAAACTAAGCATGAATTTATTTTACTTAAGATTGTTACTCTCTCTCTGTCTCCCTCTCTCTCTTTCTCTCTCTCCCTCTCTCTCTCTCTCTCTCTTTCTCTCCCTTTTGCAAGTATTCAATTTACTTCATAGAAATGGCTAAGCTTGATTTGCTTGCGATAAGTCACCAAGAAAAGAAAAGCAATAGAAATTGCTAGCGAAAGAGAATAAAACTTAATTAATTAGTGTCAAAATGGCGCGAGCTGTAGGCAACAGAGGCAGCCGCAGCAGCAGGAGCAGCAGGAGTAGCCGCCGCCACTGCCACTCGGATCCACTTCGTCTGGTTCCAGTGGCCCGCTTCCTGCTTGGCTGTCATTTGGCAAATTAATGGAATCAGCACAGCTATTAGCCGAGCCGCGGCCAATGATATTATCAGCCGAAAAAAAAAGAGCAGAAAAAATGAGGACTACAACCAAAAACAAGCCAGAACGTTTGCAAGCTGGGCATAACTGACTGCAAAATACACGCTCACCAGCTGCAGGCTCTAAGTCTAGAGTCAGTCGGAAGGAGCTCTATATAAACTCTATAGGTGATCAAGTTGTCTCTTATTTGCAGTCTCATGTCAGACACGTACTGCCCACCTAAAACCTATACCCCCTTCATCTAGCTATCCGAGCGAGCATGAAAAGAAAAAAAATTGTTGCCAAAGTCGCCGCATAACGGTAATTTATCTTTTAGCACGAATTATCGATCGATTTCCATGGCATTTCTCCAGTTCGTGGGCCAAAAACTTAATGCTTTATCTGTGTATGTTTGCCATTAGGTAACTGTCAGTTCAGCAAGGACAGATAGAGAGAACGAAAGAGAGAGAGAAGGAGAGGGAGGGCAAACCTGAAGGCAGGCAAACCGACTCAATAGACTGTTAACTTGGCTTATTGAGTTGTGCAGCCTTCCTCGACAATATTATTACTGCTGTTGTTGCCCTTGTTGTTGTTGTTGTTGTTGCTTTTACTGCCGACCTTTTTATCGCCCGCCAAGTATCTACAAAGTCGCCAAGTCTCAGCAGTCGCTGCCGGCTCAAGTCATTTTCGTGTGGCGGCGGGCTTGGGTAATGAATAAGGGCTGTGCACCGCCCACCGCCCACCGCCCGTTGCCCACACAACGCAAACCCACAGGCAAATGCCAGCGACAACAACAACGGCAACATTTTTGGCATGCGAAAACTTGCGCTTATTCAATTTTCAGCTGCCATCGACGCCGGCGGCCAACGTGGCGTATGAGCGCTTCCGCTGTTGCCTCACTTCCGCAGTGTCTGGACCCCTGCACCACCACCACCAGCGTAGCCGTGGAAATTTTGAAATGTACATGAACAAAGCGCACCGCGGCAATCATTCATAGTGCCGTCGTCATTGTTGTGTATATCCTGCCCCCAAGTCTCGACAGGAATCCTTTTTATTTTACATGCATTGCCGCACAAAACTTTTCGACTGTCTGGGCAACGCGCGCACACCTGCCCAGGTAGCCAGCCCTCTGCTAATTAAGATGAATGCGTCGGGCATTTAGCAGCTTAAATGATATGGAAGTTTCGCCCCGATGAGTCAGTTTAATTGGGCATGCAGTCGCTGCTACTCGCTGATAGTTTTCTTGCAGTGTATGGAATGTTGTTTACTTTTCTGACTTACGCATGCTGCGCACTGAAACTCGCCCTGCTCGCCTCTCTCTATATATAAGCTCTAATATTCAAATAAGCCGCTTGGTGAATTGGCCAGAAGCTAAAGGGTTGCTCGCTCACATTATGTAAGCAAAAAGTTGCGCAAACTCTTCCTTTTTTTCCTTTTCCTCCTCCTCTTTTGTATTTTTGGAGAGATGCGCGCATTTGATTAATAACGCATTTAACAGCTGACAAAGTTCTGCCAATTTAAAGAGACAGCAACGGGAATTTAACTTTAATAAACACAAATTTCTGTCTGACTTTTTTGCTTCTCCGTTGCTCAGGCCAATTCGCAAATGGAAATCAATTAACTTTCAATTTGTCTCGATTTGTATATATATAGGGCACACACATGTAGCAATTTGTTCAAGAAGTGCAAACAAGCTTCATTGATCAGCTTTACTAAGCATCAATGCCCTATGCGTACAGCTCAAATACAGGGTGACTCTTGCTATGCATATATAGGAAATTTATAGCAAAGGGAATTGATATGAGTGCTTGACCTTAGTTTGCTCTATGACTTTATGCTAAATGCTAATTAAACACTTTTAAAAGTGCTCAAATACAGGGTGTTCAGTTCAGGCTGTCCAGTAATGCTTTTTATGCTGAACATCATTTGTCTTTTGAGCTATATAATATTCTATAATATTTTTGTTACATTTATAATTGATTTATAGCCTAAATAAGTTTCGAAACATACTAAGCAGCATATACAGGGTGTCTTCAATATACAAATATACAATAAACCCCACGTCTACACTTTCTGCTACTGCACCTGTATAAGGTGATTTCACTATAAAAATGAATACTTTCCTATTTCTACACTTACTTCTCTGTGCGCTTACCCGCAACGACACAAAGAACTCCATATAAAGGGTGTCTTTCATATAAAAACGAATACTACCCTAGTTCTGCAGATCCTATAAAGAATATTAAGTACTCTCTTCATATTTCCGATTGACTTTACATTAAGCCAGCCCACGTTGACTTAGTTTCAGCTTAGACTCTCCCGCTACAGGCTGTGCAGCCCAGTTTTTCGATTACTTCACAAGGAATATCAATTGATTATTGAACTAGCTAATAATCAATGCTCAATCTCTCACAATTATAAGCATTTTATCATAAGCTATACCATCCAAGCCCATAAACAGTTTCTACAAATCATATATAGGGTGTCTTTTAATTAAAAATTACCCGACTCATATGCTCTGCCGACTTCTCCTCTCATTAGACACTCTAGCCTCTCTTCACATTACAGATTAGCTATACTCAGCAACTCAGTTTCCATTTCACGCTAAGAGTACTGGAATATACAGGGTGTCAAGTGCAGGTTTTTCATTCGCTTACAGGGAAAATCAATATCAAAGATAAACGTATTTTAACCCCTCAATATGCTCGGCTTACGTACATATCACACTTATTGTTGTTGTTGTTGTTGTTTTTCTGCTATTGCGTGTCGGATTTGTGCAGCACGCAAAACAGAGGCAAGAAACAGAAGTGACTTTCGTCATGTTGCGTGTTCGCAGTTAATGCGAATATAATTTAATATTTTTGTCGCTGCTTTCGGCAAAGCTGTTACAATTGCTGTTTTGCTGCAACCCTTAAATAGATCAGCCCTTGGCTGGGCTCGACCCGGCGCGGCCCAGCTCTGTTAGGGGTCGAACCACAGAGTTTGAGTTGCAATTGTCTCGTGTCGAGCTGCTTGACTGATGAGCTACGCAGCTCCGCACGTCAATCAGCAACCCTCTTCAGAAATTAAGTCGTGTTGAAATCGATGCCGCAGTTGTTGTGGGTGGGCAGCAGCCGTTGCCGGCGTCAACGTCGACCGCATGTCAATCATAATTAAAAGTTCTCCCAGTCAGAGTGGGAGAGAGGGGGAGAGAAGTTTTCGGTTTGGTTTTTCTGGCTGAGCAGGCAGAGGCTTTGCGCTTATCTTATCGTTCGCTTGATTGCTTGCCAAGCTGCGAGCTCAGCTGCTCATTTGGTCAATCAGTCAGTCATTCAATCATTCCGGCTGCTTCCATTCATGGCTAGCATTTCATTCATGCTGCGGTTCGCCCCATAAGGCGCGCTGGCTGCTGCTGCTGCGGCTCATTATCAATTTTCCATGTTGCACAGAGTCAGAGAAATGTGCGTGCAGTCTGCCACTGCCAGTACAGCTAACAAACTAGGCATTGTTCGCCTTCTGCTGCCCCCCCTAACCCCATTGCCTCTCATCCTCCTCCTGCTGCTGCTGCTGTCGTTGTCGTTGTCGCTGTCGTCGTCAATGTGTCTGCAACAATTGTTGCTCTCCATTCACTGTCCGTGTAGCTCCCAGTTGCCTGCAACCTACTCCACACTCATCTCACCCTCTCCTGATCTATCCAGCTGTCTGTCTGCCTGTCTGTCTGTCCATTGTCGCTCGAAGACATCGTTTGCCATTGCTGTGATTCTAGTTTTGCCACTGCAGTTGGGGCATTGGGGCAATTGCAGCCATATTCAGCAGCACTTGCACTTATTACACGCTGCGTGCCTGGCAAGCCAACTAGGCAAACGTTCAGCAATGCCTCTGCAACTGTGCCAATTGCTTGTCAAACTGTGCGCTTACCTGCAATGAAAGAAAAAAAAAGTAAACACAAATCAATAAAATGAAAGTAAACAAGAAGAAGAAGAGAGTGTTGGGTAAAAGAAAAGTTCTTATTTTATTAAAATACTATTGCCATTCACACATTCAGACTATGGACTACGCCTTGCTTCACTCCGATGCCCATAAAATTGCTGGAAATGTTTAGCATTTTGTTTGAATTGAGATTTAATTATGTGGCAACAAGCGCAGTTCAACTGTGAAGCAAGGGGGAGGGGGAGGGGCGGAACAGGCGGCTCTTTACAATAAGTTTTCATAGGTTTCTCCTGCTAACTTGTGCTGTTACCCTGTAGGTAATTGAAGATGGGTATATGGGATAAATTATTGTTTCATTCTCTTCTCAAGATTCATTGGAAGAGCTTTTTCAAAGATGATTCATTAAAGATCAGTGCAAAGAAGAAGCACAGCAAGGTTAGGGTATTACAAAGTCGTGTACTTCCTACCATAACTCTACTACTATATATAGCACTCCATATACCTACTACTCTATATATCGTGCACTTCCTACCATAACTCTACTACTCTATATAGCATATCACAAATGTAATCCCAAATATCAGCTCCTTGCTCATTCTTAGGGCACCTCCAAGTCGTGCACTCCCCACCAGAAAACTCTGCCATGCTCTGATGCGCTGATTGACAGGCGCTGCCGTTCCGACTGATTTAAATGGATTTGTTTAGAGAAAAAGTTGTGCGTCTCTTGTACACACGAATATGCATGTGTCAGCATGTCTGCATGTCTGCATGTCTGCATGTGTGCATGTTATTGTTTTAACATTGAATAGATTCGGATCTGAGTTAATTTGTTTGTTTCGCCAGCGTGTCGTCTATTTTGAGAAAGTTTATTGACTGCAAACGCTGCAGCCGTTCGACGCCTTTAGTTAACAGCCGTTCAACTAAGCTATTTGGCATGCAAAAAAAAAAAAAACGAGGAGCAAAAAAGTTAAATTGGCAAGGCATTAAGATGGCAAAGTCTGGCGAGTCGGAGTCAAAAGTTCAAGCAGCTGCTTTGGCCAAGTTGGCTTGAATAAAATATGATGCTGACGGGCTGCAGGAGCTGATGTGGATGCGCTGCGTCGCGTTGAAAGACAAATAACGCGTCGGCTGTGGCAAGTGGTTGCCCCCACCACGCTGACTGCAGCAGCAGCAGGAAAATTGTAGAGAAATGTAAAAGAAATACATGTGTAAATTTTTACTCGTCTACGTAAGGCGCTGAGTGCTGATAGCCACTTTACAGCTGCATATGTTGCATGCTGCAAGTTGCATGCAGCACGTCTGGCATTGATGACAGCCAGGCGAGTCTGTTAATTAATAACTAAGAATCATTTACAGCATCCAATTATATTTTCAAAAAGTCAAAATGCTCTCTCGCTCTCTCTCTCTCTCTCACTCTCTCTCTCTCTCTGTCTGTCTGTGAGCTTTTGAAAGCTGCTTCAAAAACTTGATGTTTGCTTTAATTATGCAAAAAGCTTTTGCTATGCGTGTGCGCTGTGTGTGTGTGTGTGTGTGAAGTGCAGAGCATCTCTTCAGATTCTCGCACTTGCAAGTGCCAGTGCTGCAGCCAGCAGCTGGCTTCTGCTTCTATATTGAGTAGCGCACTTTATGATTTTATGCAGCCTACGAGTGAGTCTTTCCCCCTCCCCCTCTCCTTTCGATGCCATAAGCAAGCCTTAGCAAATTTGTACAGCATTTTGGTTTGGTATTTTTTAAATCAGAGCAATTTGTATGCATTAAATGCAGAGAGACATTTCACTGCGTCAAGATTTACGTAATGCCCGCCCACCCACTGACAGACAGACAGACATACCCCTCCTACACAGCTGCAGCCCCAACAACAGCCCCAACCCCAGCCAGCCACAGTTACGGATTCAGATTCACCCTTGGCTGCCCGGCTGCCTGGCTGTCGAGGTCGTTTGCTGTACAGTCGACGCGTTTTGCTTGACATTTGTCAAGCGCTGCCCACGACTGGGGGCCGGGTTTATCTGTCGCCCTGTGTGTCCGTGTACGCCCACAGCATCAGCGGATGCTTCAATCGCTCTCGCTCTCCCTCTCTCTCTCTCAGCCACCCTAATCCACAGGTCAAAGTCAAGCTCTGACTTTTGTTCACTTGTTTCGCCAATTATTAATCAGACTATATATATATAGTATATAGGAAATATCTACTTGAGACACAGCCTGTTGGTCAATTTCAATTCCAATTCCAATTCAAATTCTCTCACTTAAAACAAAAACAAACCATAAATTTGCGCTGGCAAACGAATATGTAATCCACTACGGGGGCTGCCCCAAAGTCTACATATAACACTCGGGGTCAGGCATGACAAGCAACAACCAACAACCGACAACCGACAACTAACAGCCAACAACTAACGGCAACAACAACAACAACAACAACAAAGGAGCAGCATTGTTAAATTTTTGTTTTATTGCAAACATTCAACGCCATTTGCGTTTTTGGCCATATAAATGTCGTCCATGTTATTGTGGTTGTTGTTGTTGTTGTTGTTGTTATTGTTGTAGAGCGATAAAAATCTGTGAAACAACAGCGAGTGAGCATCGACAAGGCATAAAACGAAAGCTGAATGCCCTTACCCAAGGCAATCATATAAGCAATTAGTAAATGTCAAGGATAAGCAGAAAATATCAAGAAAATCTGAACAGAAAGAAGCTGTAAATCAAGATAAGTTACATAAATTCAAGAGGAATTTTAAATATTTATAATATACATCTTTTTGAATTTATATATTCTATTGAATATCTAAATAATTATTATTAAAAACAAATTTCTTTTAAAACTACATAGAAAACTTATCTTTATTTGCTGCTTCTTTCTTGTGACATTTATGATAATTATAATGTAGATATTGCAAAATATGTATAGCTATATTTCTGTATTTATATATGTACATATGCTCTTGAATATCTAGATTATTATTATTAAAATTAAATTAGAAATTAGAAAATTAGAAAACTTATCTTTATTTGCTGCTTCTTTCTTGTAAGATTTATGATATTTATAATTTAAATATTACAAAATATATATAGCTATATTTCTGTATGTATATATGTTTTTGAATATCTAAATTATTATTATATTATTATTAAAATTAGAAAACTTATCTTTATTTGCTGTTTCTTTCTTGTAGGATTTATAAATATTTTCTGTGCTTCTTCTTTTCTATTTCGAATAGATCTTCATCACCTACAACATCTGCATTACCACTAAATAATTCAAGTTAACTTCTCTGCTCTGCTTCTCTCTCCCTCCCTTCCTCCCTTCATGTACTTTAGCTAGCCAACATAACTGCTCAAAGTAAGTAAGTGAAATAAGGCAATCGGGCACAGTTTGTACAACATGCTAAAGTAAACAATTCAACCCCTACCCCTTACGCCACCTACAACCATTTTTCGGGCGGGGAGTTTACCATGCGGAGACCCCAATGGTCTCGTTTACAAATTAAGCACTTCCAAATGGGCAGCAAATTAATTTTTATTGCTCGCAGAGTTATGTAAAATACAGCCAACAGCCAGAGAGCTCTATTTGCCTTTCAGAGCAGAGCGAGAGCGAGAGCGAGAGCGAGAGCGAGAGATAATGTAAGAGTGAGAGCCAGAGAGTTTTGCAAAATGCTAAAACTTTGGCAAGTTTGTCGACTGCTTTAATAAGCGTCGCAAGTTTCGCTACGAAATTGACAAAGTTTTGTTGTTGTTGTTGCTTTTGCTGTTTTTTTGTTTTTTTGGGATGAGACAAAAATTTTTGGCGGCTGGATTTGAGCAGCTTAGGCAGATGGCGACTGCCTGTCTGACAGTTATTTAGTGCAGGGGATTTGCAGGCAAAGATAGCCAAACGGAAGCGGAAGCGGCCAACGCTTTGCCGTGCTCGAAGCGAGTACATTAAGTTGTTGCTAGCTTAATGTGGGTAAGAGAGGGAGAGACAGAGAGAGAGGGAGAGAGAGAGAGAGTGGGAGTGGTAATGAGGGATAGAGACTGAGCAGGGGCAGCTTCTATTTTTGTTTGCGAATTATGCGTACTTAATTGAGCTGCAAATAAATTGGAAACTAATCAAGCAATGACTAAAAATAAAAGAGGGAGAAACTGAAGGAGGCAGAGATATTTGATATATTATGAATGCCAAGACAGTTATTTCGCAATATACAAAAGATGGAACTCATAAAACTTGAAATTGAGATTCTTAAATTAAATTTAAATTAAAATACTTAAATATTTAAAGTGAAATGAACCAAACCCAGAGTTAATCCACTTGATCATTTAAATTTATTATAAAATTATATCAGCCATGAGCAGTACTCAAAAAATTTCCATACAAATCAAACAGTTTTTAATCGGCAATCGCAAACAGAAATCGAATTCTGTTCAATTTGGCAAATGGCTACGATTTATGGTTATAAATATGTTAATCAGTCTGCTGACATATATATATATATACTCCATACTATATGCAAACAGCAATCATATTATGACAAGCAAAAAAAAAAAGAAAACTGAATAAAAGTTAATGATGATGCTTGACGATAAGTGTTGGTAATGGTCAGACGGATAGTTTAACTGCGGCCGTCCGTTTGACATTTTCATTAGGGCTACAGCACACCCACATACACACACACACAGAGAGAGAGAAAACCCCCACACACACACACATACATCTACAATCACATCTACATCTACCTTTTCACGAGATGTCATTGTACATGTGCGAGGCTTATCATTTATTTATATGGTTTATTATTGTTGTTTATTTTCGTTGTTGTTGCCATTTGCTGAGTGGGCTGGGCAACAATGAGAGCCGGATGTCTGGCCTGAAGTGGGCTGACTGTAGGCCAAGGGTTGTGCCAACATACGCCCAACTCCTGCTGCTCCCTGCTCCTGCTCCCTGCTGCTCCTGCTCCCTGCTGTTGTCGTTCAAAGTGTCATTGTTGCCATTGAGCATGCTCTTTGTTTGATAAATAATTTATTGGTCGTGCGTCTGACAGAAATGATGCCACGTGGCATTGTCCTCTGATGGGCCGCCAAGCTGAAGTGCTGCCAGAGAATTATTGCACAGAGCAGAGCAATCTGAAAATCTGTAAACCTTCAAATCTCTTTTGGCTTTGCACAGGCAATTCAATCGAAGCTTTCAACTTTTGCTCATTGGCTGAACTTTTCTGCATTTCATCTAGTGTTCTCTTTATATCGACGCTATGCATTGTTCCCTTTGTCTATCATATTCACCTGCTCGCCGACTCACCTGCTCATCCGTTTGCGCCCAATTGTGCAGCAAACAAAAAGTTGATTGCATTTCACACGGCTGCCAGCGGAACTGGAGCCTTCTGCTGCTCGACCCAGTTAAGCACTTTGCACTCAAGTGCCTTCCACACATGACTCTCTCTCTCACACTCTCTCTCTCTCTCTCTCTTTATATAAAAATTGTAAAGCTAAGGCAAAACTTTTGCATAATGCGCTTGCACTTGGCCACGCTGGCTTGCCTCTAGCCTGAGCTCCCTTGCCTGCCCCAATGCATAATAGATTTCAATGGAGTCAACATGGCGCAGAGCATTGGGCACATGTTGACCTTAGCTTGTGGCCCGGCCATATGCAAAAGGTTCATTGGCCATTGGCGGCCAGCCGCCGCGTGGCCATTGTTGAAGCCCAGGACCAGGCCCAGGTGGAGTTCTAGCCGTTGTCGACTAGTTAAAATTTTATGCAATGTTTATGAATTCGAGCAAGCCCTCGAGGCCCAAAGGCGCTGCCACATAAATTCTGCTGCCTCTGCCGCTGCCTCTGCTGTTTGTCCAACTTTTTTTTGGGGCTCATTTCAAATTTACAACTTTTAATTGAAAAAAACACTAAGTGGGATTTGTGCACTGCCCTGATATAGTATATATATATCTCACTCACTCTCCTTCTCTTTCTTGCAACTGCAGGACTTGAAATCAACAAGTGACTGCGTCAGTTGCTGCCTTGGCATGGTCTAGGTCTCCTGCTTTTGGCCTCGTTGTTGGTGTCACGTTGCAAACTCGTTGCTTGACTCTTAATTACCGGAAGTTGCCACACCCTCACCCCCTTTTGAGCCAGGTAACAAACTGCAATTAGTGTCTCGGCCACACCCACAGCAACAAGACCACGAAAGCTGATAGCTGACCAAGAAATTGCTTAGATATGTACTTGAGAGTGGGCTCACAAGTTGCCACGGCTCGTGTTTACAGCTCTATTTAAGCCCGCAACAATAATAGGGAAAATTTTACACAATTTCCACACTTTTCCACTACTCAATCTAATATATATAGAGTATTTATAGGGCATGATTGGCTTTGGTTAAGTGCAAGTGTCCTGCTGCTGCCACCTTATCGACGACAAATTGCGGCACCCCCAGATGCTGCCGCACATGTGTCGCATTCAGTTTTATGGGCAATTTCAATTATCTTCGCTGGCCGTTTAATTGCATTAATTAAACCAACACGAGTTGCTTAACATTCATTACTTTCTGTGCGCGCACATTTTATGACAGCTCCAGCTCCAGCTCCAGCCCCAGCTCCAGCCCCAGCTCCAGCTCCAGCTGCATCCTTATCAGTGGCTCTTTCCTTCCTTCTGCTCTGCTGCTGCATTTCCGGCGTTAATTGAATACAGTCAAGTCCACGTGCGAGCTGTGCGAATGCATGAAGCCAAAGAGCATACGACTGGCATCAATTGTATGTATGTATGTGTGTGTGTGTGTGCGTGTGTGCAGCAGCAATTACCAGTGGCAGTGCCAGTGGCAGCCACTCCAGCAGTTTGTCAATTATTATTATTTATTAATTGATGGTTTTCATTCGTTTTTGCTTTTTCTGCGCATAAAATATTTGATTGATATTTCAATTTATGCTCTACATTATTGAAATCGAACAATTAATCAAACACAATCACTGGGTCAACTGCAAAATAAATAGCAAATCAACCAAATTCTGCATATGCATCAAAAAAATATCACGCATACGCCATGCTCAACAGCGAGCACAGCACAGAGCTCAGAGCTCAAGTACAAACAATAAAATGCTATAGCAAAACGCATTATCAAAACAATAAACAATTGATGGCATTTTACTTCAACCAACAACAACAATAACAACATCAACCACAGCAGCAGCAAATAGCGAATAGAAGCAAGCCGCAAAAAATCAATAAAAAAGAAAAAACAAAAACAAAGACAAGCCACACAAGAGAAGCAAGAAACAAAACGCAGCAAATAAATAAAAATTGCTTTATTTATTAAGCATTAAACAATAAATGGGATTATTTTTATCAGCAGACCAAAGAGATGTCACAGCACAAAAGAAAACAAAAACAAGCAAAGAGCTACTTAAGCTCTAGCAGAGCGAGAGCGAGAGAGAGAGAGGGAGAGGAATGGAGCTTGGCAGGGAGGGACAGCAAATAAATAAATGCAAATCATTTGCTCGCTCCCCAAACATGTTGTCTAGTGTTGAGCTACTGATGGCCGCTTTCGCTTAAAGCTTTAACAAGTCCTGGACAGACCTAATAAGTAGCTGGACACAGGCACTCACAATTCATTTGAATTTTGTTTTCCTTTCTTTTTCGGTTGGTTTTTCCTGCCTCTGCCCCTGCCCCTCCCCCTCCCTCGGCGCCAACCATTTATTTCAGCAAATTTGTAACTGTCACTTGGAGCCCAGCTCCATTTGCTTGATAGGCATAGAAATCTGTATGCTCCGCCTCATTGTGGAACCAGTTCGGTTCCGGCTAACGCTGAACTTTGTGCGTGTAGAGCAAAAAAAAATATTGCCACTTGGCTAACAAAAAAGGTAGCACACAAACTTTGGCAAGTGACAAATAGATTTAAATTCGAAAATGCTTTTTGTTTGTCGCTATTTTTTCACGGCGCCAATTCAATTGGAGAGGTGGGCCTGGCCTGGAGTCGAGGGGTCATGTCATGCAAAGCACTATTGACGGCGGTCGTAAATCTTGGCTAAAAGTGTGGAGGAGCGTGAGGCAGAGTGCGCTGCAACCCTTGTCAAGTGGAGACCCGGTCGACAGGGCAGACGAGCTAAAAATTTGTGTGCTCGACTTTGAGCCGGAAAATCAGTTAAAAGCGATTTAAAACGTGCTGTCAAGCACTCGTAAAATTGCAAATGAAGAGTGAAATATGTAGTTCTGCATGATGCCAATACACGTTCGCTCGCTTAAAAGGATAGTATATGGGATTTTCGTCTTGCGGGGCATTACAATAACTTGTACAGTTTTAGAGCTTAGCTAAAGTTGGATTGAGATTGATCTTATAGTCAGATGACTCCATCACTTATACTATATCAATTTAGAGTTGTGCTTATGTGAGTTTGTTTTTCTTTCTGTATATAGGAATGATTATTCTAGAAAATATAAGAGTTGAAGCTAAATAAAGACTGATTTTTATACACTAGATTATTTAAGAACATTAGGAATCTATATGGCATTACATTGTATATTCGAACATATCCCTTATGATAGTAAGCTAAATAGACTCATACAAAATATAGTATAAATATTTTTTCAATATATATAAAAAGTCATATACTTGAGCATTATCATCTGTTTCAGAAGATAAATTCATAAAATTAGGCACATATACGATTATTCTTTCAGTATAGAAAAAGAATATAAAATATACCGTGGTTATTGAAGGAAAGGAAAAAAACTTAAAATTAAATAAATGATTATTATTGATAGAGTTATACATATATATCACACATATCTTCACTTATTTCATATCTCAGCTCAGCTATTCATCTAACACTTTCTCTTTAAGGGTATCTTGTAGTCGGTCACTTACGCCTGCAGCTGTCTTCTTGCTCTCATTGAGCAGAGGCTGGCAATTTTAATTATCATCTTTAATCATTGAACAAAACCAAACTCCAGGTACTTTTTCCTCTTCTTATATTTTTAGCAACTAATTATAATACTATTTATATATCTGATCTCTTGAATTATGCATAAATATGTAATTAAAAATTGTTAAAAATATTTCTATTTTTACGGGGAAATACGTTCGTTGAATTCCGCGTATTTTCAGTGATTTTTGTTCTTTTTGGATAATTCTCTGAAATAAATAAATTACTTTGAAACAATTAAACGAAGCACAAATGTTCACAGCTTGGCGCTCTGCACGTCAACCGATTGCATTCACAAATTAGCATTCTAATGAGCGGCCCTCGGGCCATGGCCCATGGCATGGCATGACAATTATGGTGCCGCCTTTTGTCTATGCACAACATTTCTGGGGAACAGACATGACCATTCGCTGTCTGGCGCTTTGGCTTTGGTCTTTGCGTGTTGGCCAATTGAAATGAGGCTCAGCCCGACTGTAGCTTGCGCTATGCGAATATAGATTTATGAATGAAGCGACTGCAGCGACAACTAGGCCGACTCTGAGTACTAGCATGACACGCCCCCCTCCGCCGCCCTTGCCCGAAAGCTGCTGCTGTCAGCTTTAACCTGGTAGCTGTTAGAATCGAGTCGTCTTTTGCTTTTCTTAGCTCCGCAATGCAACCCAAAAAACCGGTTACAACAGCAAAGGAGAAGAAAAAGAGGAAGAAAAAAATGTGATAAAAAGAATACGTAAAAAATTCTTGACTTTTGTTTCACATACATACATACATACATGCATATATGTATGTATGCACACAGAACAAAGTTTATCTTTTGGCTCTCTGGCTCTCTGCTGCTGCTTGTTTATAAAAATTCTTTGAAATGCACACAAAGAATCTCCCACACACACAAAATTACATTCTCTCTCTCTCTCACACAAACACACACTCTCTTCTTCCTCTCCCTGTTTCTCGCTCTTTTTTTCCCATTTTAATTTTTTATATGGCTTTTTAGTTGGCTCTGTGGCATTTTCTTCCTGCTCCGCTCGGTTGCACCCAGCGCCAAAGGAACGGCTCCATCTCCCTCGCTCCCTCACTCACCCCTCTCTGTTGCTCTCTCGCTCTTTCGCTGTTGGCTAGTAGCTGTGTGTGTTTAGAGTTTTTGGTCGGTGCTTTTAAACGCAGCCAGTTTTCAAGTGGAAATGGTCCAAGCATGCATGTAAAAATGCAACGTAAGCCGGCCCCTAGAGCAAAGGGAGCTGCACATAGGGGCCAGGCCATGGATAGGGGCAGGGATTGAAGTTGATGTTGAATGTAGAAGTTGCAGTTGGGCAGAGAGGCAACGAGAGGCAGTGGAAGGGCAGCCCAGTACGGTTGATGACTTGCGTTTGGCTCTCGCTTTCGGGCCCGCAGAGACTGACTGACTCTGGCGCTGACTTTGACTTTGGCACTGGTTAGACTGGCTGGCTGGCCTTCTGGCTAAACTGGGTCTGGATTAGGGGCACCTCTCTCTCTCTCTCTCTCTGGTCGCTCACGCTCTTTGACTGTCGAGTGTCGGTCGGTGTTTTCTGTGATGTTCGCCTGGTTTGCCATTGCGTTGCAGGTCGCTTAAAGCTGACGTTATTGAAAATCAAATTGTCAGTTATGCGTAATTCCCATTTTATTTAAACATCAATTTCATTGCAAGGCAGCTTATAATGAAATAGTCGCGATCATATATCAATATATCGTGCATTGGGACTCACGAACGATAAATGTTTCAAGGACAGCCTGTCGCGAAATAGTTGACATAAAAAAAAATACAGTTATATATACTAGATGCGCCGTCTTCAGATTGATGCAGTGAGGAGCATTGTCAGTTAAGCGATATCGAGTGCTCACTTGATATTCTTGATCAGGGCCTTGGTGTACTCCGAGCACTTGGCCTTGCCACCCAGATCGATGGTGCGCACATTGTCCTCCTTGATGGTCTTGATGACCGCAGCCTCGATCTTGTCCGCGTGGGTGCCCAAGTCAATGTAGCGCAGCATCATCACGGCGGATAGCAGTAGGGCTGTCGGATTGGCCAGATCCTTGCCAGCGATGGTGGGCGCTGTGCCATGGACGGCCTCAAAGATGGCGCCATTGATGCCAATGTTGCCAGAGGGTGTCAGCCCCAAACCCCCGATCAAGCCGGCGCAGGTGTCCGACATGATGTCGCCGTACAGATTGGGCATGACCAGCACATCAAACTGTGTCGGATCGTCGACGATCTTCAGACAGACTTTACTGATCGCCGCCTCCTCGTACTCGATGCCGTTCTTGTCGAGCTGATCCTTGTACTTCTCGTACACCTCGCGCACGCAATGGATGAACAGTCCGTCCGACATGCGCATGCTGGAGCGCTTGTGCACCGCGGTGATCTTCTTGCGCTTCATGGCCAGGGCGTACTTGAAGCAGTAGTCGGCGACACGTATTGAGGCGGGTCGCGTTATCAGCTTGATGCTCTGGACCACGCCATTGACCAGCTGATGCTCGATGCCCGAGTACTCGCCCTCGGTGTTCTCACGTATGGTTATCACGTCCACCTTGCCGTAGACCGTTTCGACGCCATCCAGCGACTTGCACGGCCGTACGTTTGCGTACAGGTTGAAGAGCACACGCAGGATTAGATTCAGCGAACGAAAGCCCTTGCCCACGGGCGTCATCAGCGGACCCTTGAGGCCCAGCTTGGTGCGTTGCATGCTGTCAATCACCTCCTGGGGTATCGATTGCTTGCCATCCTTATCGAGCGTGGGCGTCACATCGACGGCCTCGAATTTCAACGGTGCTCCAGCTGCTTTGAGCACCTCGATCACAGACGCCGCTATCTCCGGTCCGATGCCATCGCCGGGCATCAGAGTTATGACACGTTCGCCACTACCAGCTTTTCCACCATCTGCACCAGCAGCACCGGCACCAGCGACACCGCCAGCACTACCGGCAGCACTACCGCCACTGGCACCGCCACCGCCGCCGCCCCCTCCTGTCTTTTTGCTACATATGTCCGACTTGGCTGCCTCCGCCTGTGCGACCAAGCTGTACAGCACTTCAGGTGTCAGTGGCTCTGGCTGGTTGGCCAGCACTTCGGGTGCCGCTTCCGAGAGCGCAAGCGGCGTCTGAACGGGATATTGATCAGATACACTAATGTGACTCTGCAGCTCAACTGGGGCAATCGCCAGGAGTCGCCTTTCGCGCTGCAGTCGTCGGCTGGCAGTTGGAGCTCGTCGGGCGGGCAGCTGGCTGTCGTTGGCAGCACAACGGCGCGAGTTTCGAGTCGGGCTAGCCTCGAAGCGACTCTGGCATGTTAGTAGGGCTAGATGTCTTTTGAAATAAGTAGAGCTTGCTGCAATCACGGCTGATCTACGGTCGTAGTAGCTCAGGCCCGACTTGCTGCTGACTAACAGGCGCTCACCATATAATTTCGAGCAGTCAAACAATTGACGAAACATGTCCAAACAAAAATCAATATAATTTAATAAGAAATTTTTCAAATAAAAAAAAAATTAAAAACAAAATTCCGACTGTTTAAATGACAAGTTTTGAGTGAAAACAGAATTCGATCGACAAATGTTTGAAGCTAGCCAGGGTTTAAGGCAGCAAGATTTTTTGTTTGCTTTGCGGGAATACCCCTGCTGCCCTGCTGTGCTGAGGACGACATTTTAAATAATTCATTTAATGGTGGCAGCCAACACTTGGCCAAGCAATTTGCATAGCTTTTAGCCAAACGTCTGCTGCATTCGCTGGCTAGTTTCGCTTTTGTTTGGCGCCTCAAAACTTTGGCGACTGGCACCGCCAATAAAATGAAGAAGAGGAAGCAGAAGAAAATGGAAAGAAAGAAAAATGAAAGAAAAACTTTCACAAATGCAAACACGCGACAAGGACAGACAGTAGGAGCGTCGCCTGGTAACCCTTTCGTTCTAGCGCGGAAATTATTTTCATTTAAGTGAAAATATTATAGAGACTCGAGCAGCTGCTGCCACTGCTACTCCTGCTGCTACTCCTGCTGCTACTCCTGCTGCTGCTGTTGCTGTGATTCGTTTTTGGGTTAAGAGTTAGCTAATTAAATTACTTTTTGCAACTGCAATTCCATTTGCCATTTGCCCAATTGCTTTTTTGGCTTTGAAGGTCGCGTATTTGCTTTACCGTTGCCTTTGCCATTGCCTTTGCTTTTAATTGAAAAACTTGCACGAAATGGAAAGCAGCGCAGGGAATGGAAATGGGGGCGTTAGTGGGTTAAGGGATTGCCACAATTTTGGCGGCATTTAATTATAGCATGAAATTAGCTGCGAAAGGTAATCAAATTATGCATAGCTACCTGCGGGGCGCACCTGCAAACGTGCACGCCACGCCCCGACGCCCCAACGCCCTAACGCCAAATGGTCTATGACCGGCAAAGTTTTCATTTTTCAAGCTGTTGTCATTTGGCATAATCATATTTCAACGGATTAGCATAATTTAAGCATACAAAATATTAATAATGAAAAGTGAATGGCTGTCGGCGTCGAGTTCAACACACACCAACACACATACACACACAACAAGCAGCCACGCCCCCAACCACGTTGACAATAATATTAAAATTGTTCCTACTGTTCTGCGTTAGCCCCGCTCGATGCTTTGAGGGGGAGCAAACATTAAGTGCCCCTGTCTTTTTATTTGTTTTATTCATATGCCCTTATAGGGGGTATCGCTCTATAGAGTGTCTGTTATACACTGTTATACTGTATATCCAGCTGTTATATGGCATGACCATAAAACTGTCAATAGCCAATCTATAATGTGTTTAGCTTAATATAACACTTTTTTAGTACCTGTTATATATTGTTATACTACGTCTGCAGCTGTTATATGTTATATAAATGGAGACAAATGTATAGCCTCTATGTCTGTTCTGTGTTGGCTTGCAGTCAGATTAATTATGAATCTATGGAGCTGTTATACACTGTTATACTTTGTTGTCTGCTGTCATATGGACTTAGAAGGAAGCTATCTCCTCTAAGATGAAGAAATAAGATAACTATAAAACAGGGATTACTTTACTTTCACTTGTTATATACTGTTATACTACACACTAGACTGTTATATGATATGAAAATTAGTTTTAATGTAAATAAGCTTTGCTCAGTTGCCCTTTTAGAGCGCATTACGCACTTGACTAGCTGTTATACACTGTTATACTAATGTGTCAGTTGATATATGACAGTGGAATGAAGCTACCTGAATCACATCTAAGCATTTCTAGTATGTGCCCCACTTAAGGCTATAAAACGCATATTTCCTTATGTCAGTTTCTTTCTTATCTTTGATCTAACTCGGGCTCAGTAAGGGTATTCCATCTTTCCCACACCGCACGCCATGATTATAAGCTTGGCTGTATTTTTTGTTTAAAAGCATTTATATTCATATTTGGTAATATATCTGACGCTCCCGCGCCTTTGCATGTTTTGTTTTTTATTTCTTCTCTAGCGTGGGGGTAGCTTTTTTTATTGTATTTGCCTTTTAGTTGCTGTTGGTGTTGGCGTTGAGCGCCTCGCAATTGTTGTTAAATGATTGATGGTCTCTTGTAAAGGTCGCTCCCACACACACACACACACACCGAGATACACATTACTTAAACAATATATTATACGATATGTATAAATATGTATATCGCTGTCAGCTGAGGCGCAACGCCAAGCTGTCTAGCTGGGCGTTAACTAACCACTGAGCCGATCCGATAGCCTCTCGCCATAGATAATTATTCGTCAGTTGTCGTTGTCTGTTTGTTCCAGCGATAAGGGAAATACATACGAAATTGCTCTAAATACGCACCTGCAAAACATAGAGCAAACAGAATAAAGAAATTAGTGGTTGGCACAGGAATAATAGTTCAGGGAATACTTCTAGGAGAGAACAATGTAATATATCTTCTGTTTGAGTGACACACTAATATGTGATAATTATATAATTATTAAATACTGTTATACTCTATTATTAGCTGTTATCTTTACTTATCTTAAAGATATTTAATATTCACTAAAATATATTTATATTTATTTTTTAGCATACACAAAATATTTAGTAAATTTATTCCAATTTATTTGGTACTGTTATACAAAATAATTAAGTGTTATATGTACTTTTCCTTTACGTGCAGTGATTATTAATTTGTTATTTATTTGCAACAAAAGCTCTTATATTATATCTGTTATACACTGTTATATTGACAGCTGTTATATGGACAGAAAACAGCAAGTACATATGAGAAACTACGCTTGGGTAAATTTGCATTTCTTAGCACATTCTGGTCAAACTTATATAACACATCTATATGTAGAAGTATAACTGGCTGCTTTCGTTCTTCTTCTTCTTCTTGGTCGTCGTCATTTTCATGTTCGCCATGCTCGTGTTAAAAAATCAGTTTAGTGTGTGTATATCTCAGAGACGACGCACAAAAGTATTTTTAACAGTTTTTGTTTTCTGTTTACATTTACTTCATTTAATGTTTAGATTTGCGCTTAGTGTGCGAAAAAGAAACCAAAGTCAATAAACCGTCTAAATATACAGCAAAAAAAATAAGGAAAAAAGCGAGAAAAAAATATATAAATATATATAAGTGTACATATATATATAATATATAAAGTCGAGTGTATATGCTTTAAGGGTGGAGCTGCTGCAAATTGAGGTGCCGGAGGAGCGTTTGCGAGTGGGGTGTGTGTGTGCGTGTGTGGCATTTGGTAGGTGGATGCTTTGGAATTAAGTTAGACAAGCAAACAACACACACACACGCACACACACAGCTATGACTTGGCTGCGCAAAAAAATTGAAATCTGCTTGAGTTTCATGTTGTTCAAAAAAAAAGGGAGAAAAAAAAAACGAAATGAAGAGCGAACGAAATCATTCAAATATTTGTGATTGTTGTTGTTTATGTTATTGTTGTTGTTGCTGTTGTGGTAACAAGACGCCACCAACGCCATATTAACACTGGCTTTGCTGGCCATTTATGAAGCCAAATACAATTTGCTCGCCTTGCTGTCTTGCCGTCTTTCTGCCTTTTCATGTCGCTCTTTTGTGCTGACCAATTCAATGTTTGACTTGATGTTATTCTCATTGTTGTATCTCGTCAGAAGTTGATTTATGTGCCCTTAGGTGGCAAATAATTGATTTATGCGTCGCGTTGATTGTGCAATACAACGTATGCAGAGCAAACACACACACCTGCCCAGGTACACACTCAGCTGATAACAACAGAAATGGGAACTCTATCTGTAAATGGCAAATGTGAAAGCAAATATGCCAAAGCACTTAGAGCACAGACAACATAGTGCGAGGTGCTAGAAAGTAATTAGATAAAGATAAAGCGAACTGAAGCGATAGATAACCAAGCAACTAACTGACTGACTAGCAGTTAAAGACACCTTCAAGCTGGGCCCATCCGAATCCGAATGTGTTTGATATGACAGCTGGGAATGCAGCTATAAGTATAATACTAATAATGCGCGTTGTAATCTACAGTGAGGCATAACTAATACAGATAGAGTTGAAGCGGAAATGCTTGACTGTAGGTGCCGACGATGCTGTCCACACACACAGACAAACACACTTCAGTAGGCATTAACCTTTTCATGAGTATGAATCAAAAGCCAGTGAAGAACCCCCGAAAAAAAATAATAAAATAAAGAATGAAAGAATCCGTTGACGCTTGTATAACTCTCATGCCCACTCCACATACCCGAGTTCATTGGAAAACGACGATTTCGCGGCACAAAAGGCCATGAGCAAACAATGAAGCCAAGCCGTGTAGGTAACACACAACTGGAGCTGCATCATTGCCAGCAGAGTAGGCGCAAGGGGTGTGGCTGCTGCATAAGCGAGAGGCATTGACCAAGCCGAATCGGCTAAAATGACTGGAAAATTGTATCAAACAAAATGAGAGAGAAGGCAAAGGGAGAGAGAGAGAGGGGAGACAACGTCTTCAGCTACACTTGCAAGCAACTCAATTGCTGTCTGCTGCAAGTTCTTGCATTTGTTTGTTTGATAAATTTACTTGTGAAATGCTTAAAAATAGCTACAAGCAAACACACACACACGCACACACAGACACAGCGAGTCTCGGCGGAGACGTTGCAGGTACAAGCGTGAGATACAAATGTATCTACTACCTGTCAGTTAGCTATTGCTGCCGCTGCTGCACAATTCACACGTTTTATATGCTCTGTGTACCTGAGCATCTCCCATACATACATACATATAAATTATGTTTATGTCTATGTGAGCACTAAATATTTTATTACGTATACGCACAATCAGCCGTAGTCGTAGTCGTATCTATAACTCATGTTTACTGCGCTTTATGACTTCAACTTTATCTGTCCGTCTGTCTGTCTGTCTGTGCTGCTCTTATCAATGCAGTCACGCTATCTCTGCTGCTGCTGCTATCTGCCAGCACCTGGCCAGGTACAACAACAGCCCGTTGACAACTTCCTCTGCCGAACATGAAATCTGGCTCAGGCAACGGCTTACCTTTAACCCACAGCAATGAATGAAACATATAAAAAGCTAAGCTACACATGTCTGTCGCTGCCAACAATTGTCGCTGCCTCAATTCGTAGAATTCGCCACGAGATGAATAAAGTGTCTGAATGAATGAATGTAGCAAATTGTGAATGAATTCAAATGCCGAAATAATTTAGCTTAGTTAAAACAATCGCCCGATGTCAATCAGCAAGCTTCAATCTTCAATCATGTCGATGACATCAGCAGCTGCCAGAACTCCGGATTTCAGCCGTCGTATTGAGGTCAAAAGTGTAAAATAAGAAGAGCAGGCAACAAATTTAAAGAAATAAAATACAAATAAAACTAAAAAAACAAAAAGCAGACACTGCTAAGATTTCCTCATTGTTGTTATTGTTGTTGTTGCTTCTCTTTTTAAGTGCGTGTGAAATCGATGGACGCACAGGCACAGACATCGTTAATTTTAATTGAAACTAATTAACACACAACTATATAAATAAAAGCATACAAACAGCAGAAGAGCAAGAAAATTAGAGACTAGCCAAACGAACTTTTGGACTCTGACATAAGCGAAAGAGCTCAACAAAATATTAGGAGCTGCGATACAAAATGCAATCAATCAAATGGTGTAAATCTATAGAGAAAGAGAGAGAGGAGAGGGAGAGAGAGGGAGTAACCTCATTTATACTAGCAAAAAAAACAAGGGAGAAACAAAACTTCATTCAATTTGTCTCCCTTGGGCCAAGCAAAACTCTTAAAGTGCACTTGATTAAAATCTTATATATTTGGCTATCGATCAATTAAAAACTGCTTTGGCTCTGCGCCTAATTGATAACCTTTACCAAGCGAGTAAGCGAGCAAGAGAGAGAGCGAGAGAGAGAGGGCCAGCAATTCAATTGGGCTTAATGTTCAACTTAATTAATGGATTAGGCTCAAGCTGATTTTTGTGGCAAGCGAAGCAAAACGAGTTTAGACTCAGAGATGGCTTATCAAGTGTGACAGCTCGTAAAAGCGAAGCTGTAGCAATTTTGTAATACGAAATTAAATATATATAAATGAATAATATGGTGTCATTTATGAATTGTCATATGCATAAACGAGGGCTATTCGAAAAGTATGCCACAGCTAGCTGAGCTCTTGTGACTATGTGGGAAGAAGAGCTGAAGGAAAGGACGGATTGAGAAGATAACGACGAGCTTATAGGTGCAGCTGAAGAGGATTACAAGATTATGGAGTTTTTGGTGTATTTAAAAAATTAGTAAATTCATTGAGAGATGTTTATAATATCTGACTTAGAAAAATAATGAATAAATAAATTAAAAAATTAGAAAATATAAATAAATAAATAATACATTTGTGTTACTTTAGAATAAAATATAATAATAATAAATAATAAAAAATAATAATAATAATAATAAATAATAATAAAATCAAAAATAATAAAAGGTTTTGATTATTTACTATGTTACTATTTAATATTTATTTATTTATTTATTTATTTATTTATTTTTTTTTTTTTCAATAAATTAAATAAACAACAATCAAAGCATAAATATATTCCAATTCCCACATCATGTTTTTTTTTTTAACTCTAAATATAAATTCTTTTTGCTTATATACCAAATTTTATAATGCGGGCTATATATTAAAATTATACTTCTTAAACATATATACAATATTATATATTATATTATTATACATCAAATATTTTCTATATATTATCTATAATTATTATGACATTATACATTCATAAACTAACTAGAAATACTATAGAATACAATAAAATATAAATAAAATAATAATAAATAAAGTCTTATCGCATTTGGCAGAATATTTGCAAATTTTTAAATATTTTTAAATATTTTTTTTATATTTGACTTTGTTCGATTTTAATGACCTGCACATGCACAGAAAATGTTGTGAATTTTATTTTGGACAGATTATTTTTATGTTTTTGTTTTTGTTTTTGCTTTTGATGTATTTGCTTTTAAGATTAATGCAGCAGTTAAGCCATAATTAGAGTTGAGCGAAAAATTTGGCAAGCTAATTAGCATTAACAAAAAGTCTAGAAAAAAATAAAATAAAATAAGCGGATGTCTTAAATCATTTATATGAATTGTACAAAAACTATATAAAGTCAGTGGAAATATTTGACGTAGCAACCAAATAAATTGCTGCAATTTGTTTGCTTTTAAATCTAGAGAGGCCTGAAAAAGTTATGACAAGCACAAGGAACTTTATTAAGTATCTTTTATCACATTTGTTGTTTGGATTTAGTGTGGATTATGTTATTTCACTTTTATTTGGGTTTTATCTCGAGCCTGGCAGACAAACATGCTGTGGCCCGCAGCATAGCGCAAGAGTTGCTCACGTTTTTGGTTTCTATTTGCACTTTTCCATTATCTACACAAACACAGAGAAAGGGAGAGAGAGAGAGATAGTAGTTTGCTCTAATTTCGAGTTGCTGAAATATTTAGTAACATGCTCATCGCCTTAGAGAACATACAGAGAGGAGATAGAGAGATACAGCTAGAGATATGATTAGATAGGAGGACTTCCTGTTTGCTTTGAGGCATTGTTTCGAGCATGTAACGTGTTAATGCTAATGGGCCGTGTTTACGTACCGGCCAAAACCCTGAAGAGCTGAAGAGCTGAAGATCTGAACAGCCAAAGCTATTTCCAGCTCATGCGTACGTACATATATGTATGTATATCTTTCGCTCTGGTTATGTTTATGCTAGGCTGCTACAGCTCAATTAGCAGTCGCATAGTGCGCGCAATTAAAATGAAATTGAATTTTATGTGTATTGCGCCCAAGTGCGTGGCCACGTTTACATACCAAACAGACACAGATACGGATATGGATACACATAAACATAGCTACAGATACATATTGTGTGCGCACTCGTAAATACCTGAAGACAACAAAAAAAAAAAAGAAGAAATCCAACAACATTTATCGTATGCATGACACAGACATCAGATTAGCATCACAAACAGCACATAAACGTAAAAGTAACACACACAAACTGTTTGAGGACGACGGGGCATGAATACAAGGCGCAGGGCGTGGCAGAAGTTGAACCATGTAAACAGTAAATAGACGACAGACCGACGAGATACAGTCAGCGCCAAAGCCAGAGTCCGAGTCAAATTCATTGCTAAAGAACCAAATGAAGTTCGGCACACACTTAGGCGAGTCATTAAGAGCAACGACCACAGGAAGAGATACAGATACACAGACACCGAGATACATAAATACATCGATATTAAGTGACACTATACGTACGTAGAGGCTGTGCTTTTGATTTGCAGATACATAGATACATTGCTACTTGTATACAACGATATATAGATACACTACATATGCCAGATGGCTTTGCTATACTTTTAGATACTATGTATAGGAACAGATACATGGATAAATAGCATTCTTTAGATACATAATCTATAGTCTAAGCTCAGAGACTATACCATATACATTCTGTCAAATAAGTACCCGGAAATTCTCATTTTAAATTTTTCCTTTGAGAATATTTCTAAACAATTTTTTTCCCAGGTTGGCACTACTATCACCCACTATCCTGTAAATTTTGATTGCTATATGTCATTTAGTTTGGTTACAGCGTCATTTGGAACAAGTCAACCTTTTGGTGCGTTGCGATTTTTAGTTTTGATGCTTCTATGCTCTCAAAACGGGCTCCACGAAGTGGTAATTTGACTTGTGGAAACGGAAAAGTCACACGGGACCATATCTGAAGGATACGGTGGCAGTTTGATGATATTTGTTGAATTTTTCTTCAAAAACGCATTCACAATGATCGCTTTGTGTGCTGGTGCATTATCGTGGTGCAAAACCAAACTGTTGTTCCGCCGCAAATCTGATCTTTTGCGACGAACATTCTCTCTCAAACGCCTAATAACGCCAAGATAATATTATTATTAGATAATATTAACTATAATGACAATTTTAGAGCAGCATTTCTTTTATTTTGTCAACGTTTTTTTCAGTTGAAGAGGTCGAAGGGCGTCCTGAACGTGGTAAATCACTTCACTTCTTCTCGCCCCTCTTTGAACGATTTATAATAATCGTAAACTCGAGTTTTTGACATGGTTGGATCACCAAATGATTGTTTCAACATTTCCAACGTTTTGGCTTAAAAAATTTAGTTTTGAAACACAAAATTTCACACAAACTCTTTGTTCGATATTTTTATCCATAGTAAAAATCGCAACGCACACATAAGGTTGACTTGTTCCAAATGACGCTGTAACCAAACTAATTGACACATAGCAATAAAAATTTACAGGATAGTGGGTGAAAGTAGTACCAACCTGGGAAAAAAATTGTTTAGAAATATTCTCAAAGGAAAAATTTAAAATGAGAATTTCCGGGTACTTATTTGACAGAATGTATATAGAAAGAGAGAGATTTTTACACTAATAAGTAATGTGCTCAGATACATAGATACTTTACTCACGATATCTAGAATACAGATTATAGATATATGTATATGCTATATACAGATCTATACCCACATACATATATAGATACTCCATTCAGTATTCTTATATCCTTTCGATACAAAGATACATTGATATTCGCATATACATCGCCCGCCAGATACTCAGATACTTTGCTACTTATGTTACAAATTAAGGTTCCTGAATTGCCAAAACGCTAATAACAACTAAAACAAAGTCAAAGTCCGTGAAGTGAGCTCCATTGAGCAGGCGCTCATGTGGATAAATCTCTTGGAAAAGTCAGTAGACAGTCGACCGTTGGCGATGCGGGCGCTGCGGGCGCTGTATCTTACAGATACTTTTTCCCTTGTACATATGTATTTGTACTTGTGTTTATTTGTTAACTACCTGCGTGTGAGAAAAACTGCTCGCCAGACAGGCAGGTAACAGCGCAGCACAGCACAAAGAACTGCAACATCATGCCATGCACACACACAGACACTCAGATACATGGCAAAGTATCTGAGTATCTATGCTTTGTAATTGTGCGTAAACGTGTAAATACCAAGTCAAGGTCGGTTAATCAATAATAATTATTTTTCACTCAATTACGCGCCGCGCTGCGTGAGCTGCTTTAGTTCGCATTCCTCAGATACAAGGCATATAGCTAAAGATACATATTGCCATAGATACATTATGCTCGAGATATAAACTTGGTATTTCTTTTTGTTGTTGTTTTTTTCGTTGTTTTCTTGGCTTCTTCTCGTGTCACTTTGTTGTTATCTCTTTTGTTTGGCTTAGCGCCGAGCCAGATTCATGTGTGAAATATGCATAAACAAAATATGCCAACGCGATTTTCGAGTATCTTATGTATGGATGCTGATTTGTATATATGTGTGTATGTGTGTATGTATACAATATGAATTTTCATGCGCCACAGCCTTCACACAGTTAGATGCGTGCCACTTGATATGCCCAGAAAACCAGAATAATAAATGACGACGCTGCCGACACATCAAGATACCAGATACCAGATATAGCTACAGCTACAGCTAGAGCACCTAAAACTATAGATACAGATGCGAAATATTATAAATGAAGCTGCAGCGTGGGCTGCTCCACAAAAGGGGGCCAGACGGCGGGGCCAGACATCCCATCCAGGCCGAGCAAAAGTTTTCGAGGCATTGCTCAATACGCTTCTAATTGCGGACGCAAGGCACTTGCTCATAGTTTTCTTTTGCCTTCGGCTGACTGCTCAAGTGACAGACGGACAGACGGACAGAGGGACGGACGGTACACAGCTAGACAGACGAAGCTGCCCACTCGAGAGTCGAAGTCAGCTCAATGAATTTGCATATAGTTACAGATGCGCCTTCATTAAGTCAGTCAAGCGAGAGAGCGAGAGAGAGAGAGAGAGAGAGAGATAACAAGAGCGGGAGCAAGAGGGCAAGCAATGTTAAGTAGTAGCTAAACTTTGACTGCAAGTGATTTACGAGACTTAAGCAGACAGACAGGCAGGCGGGCAGGCGGGCAGGCTGATTCTAATGACAATTACAGGGTATATTAGTTGACTGATTAGAGATGAAATGAAGAGAGCGATTGATTTAGCATTATTATATATGTACATACATATATGTATATTGTATAATATATATATACATATATATATATTAAATGAATAAAACAATGCTCTATTTTAATTAGATTGGAAAAAAAATTACTAAATTCATTAGTTTATATTTTAGTATATTTATTCTTATTATATTTTATTATATTTATTTTTATTATATTTTAAAAATATAACTATCAAAATATATAATTGACAGATATTTTTTTAATTATGTAAATCATATATCAAGTTCTTCTCATTAACTTTCATGACAATTTTTTAACTAAATAAATCATAAATAAATCATATATAAAATTCTTTTCATTAACTTTCATTCATTTCATTCTGTTAACAACATTAAGGATTTACAATTAACTGATAATAACAGAAATGTTATGTTTCTGTAAACATAATATATTGTATAAGAGTTCAATGGGAAATGTTTGTTTTATCTGCTAGATTATTGCCATATTTGAATATGTCTAGATAGCGTCATGAAATTCTAAAATTATTGTGTTATCTTGTCTTATCTTTGCATGCAAACGATTTAAAATTTTAAGTCGTGCGTAAATAATAAATAAATTTGCTTTATAAATGATTTTAATTTATTTGCTTTACTTTGGAATTCTTAAGGTGTGAATAAATATATTTTAACCGCTTGAAGAATTGTTTTCAAGTTGATCTGAAATTAAAATGTTTCTATATTTATGGATCTGAAATACGATTTTTATGTAAAACTAACTTTCAATACCTTCCACTTTAATCTGGTTATTTATGTCTTGATTGTTGTTTATATAAGAATATTTATAGACTTAAGGCCAAGAAATGTTTCACTACACTGAAATAAATATTAGTTCTATTTTCTGATTTCCTAAATAAAGTTTAACTAATTTCTATAAAATAATTAATAATTAAAATAATTAGTGATTATCGCTCATTGTAAGTAGGGATTCAAAAGAACTCTATTTAAGAATTTTTTTTATAAATTTATCTTTCAATTCTTTTTGTCTGACATATAAAAGAGTATCTGCAGTGTGATTCCATTATTGTATTTTTTTTTTTTCTTTTGGCTGCACTTACCTTTTTCATTAAATACTCCACTCGACCTGATGTCGATGGATTCGAAGTAACCCTTGACTGCTTCGCACTGCTGCTGCGCTATATCCTTGGCGCGCGAGTCCCGCTGCAGGCGACGCCGATGATGCGTTGCAGCGCTGTGTTGATGCTGATGCGGTTGGTGTTGATGCTGGTGTTGCTGATGCAGGTGCTGCTGCTGCTGCTGCTGTTGGTGGTGGTGCAGGAGCGAGTTGTCGCCATCAGCGTCAGCGATGCCGGCGGCCAGATGCTTGGCCACAGCTAGGCTGAGGCACAGGCCGAGGCAGAGGCAGAGACAGAGGCTGAGCTGCAGCGGCTGATTGAGAGGATTGCCGGACATGTTTGTGGTTGGTAAATTCTTTACGGTATTTGGCGAGAAAATGCAAACTGGACACCTGAGTGTGACACCTGTGTATGTGTGTGTGCGTGTGTGTGTGTGTGTGTCTACGATTTTAGGCAGCTCTGCTGCATGTTGCACCAAACAGCTGTGCGAACACCAATACACGCACAAACACAACGAAGAGCGACGACAAAGAGCGACAGAGCGCAAGAGAGCGGCACTTTTTCTTATTTTCTTTTTCTGTTGTTGTTGTTGTTTTGCACTTGCCGGTTAGGCCGAAACAAAACACGCACACAAGCAAAGCACACGCAGAGAGGGCTGTCTGCGTTTCGCCTGCTGTTCTCGCTGTTGTTGTTGTTGTTGCTGCTGTTGTAATAACAGTTGCGAATATTGTTGTTATTGTTGTTGTTGTCACTGTAGCGTTTTGTTTTAAACTAAAATACACGCACGTCACACACTATTTCTCTCTCTCTCGCTCTCTCTCTTTGCTATTGCTTTTTACTTTGCCAAGATTTTTGCGTGAGGTTAAAGATTTTTTTTTTTTTTTTTTTAGGGAAGTACGCCTACAAATGCTTCATGACATAACCGTAATTAAAGCAATCTATATGCACACATATACATAGATTCCGCTTATCATCAATAGCAGCAGTTTAAAGTTAAAGATAATGCACAACTTGGCTATAGAATTCGATTTTTTATATATTTGCTCTATTCTTTTTTCTTGGTATTGCAATTAATTTGCATCTATTTCAATTGCTTTGCATTTGCTTGTTGCTTTGAGCAATTTAAACGTTTCAATTCCACTCGCGTTTGGCGGCTGTTGGCCAAGTATTTTAAATACGTTAAGACGTGAATTCGATTTGGGATTTCGTTACGATGAACGCTGCTGCGCGGTGACACGTTTACACACGGCGACGTTTCGTTCACAACTAACTGTTTCTTTCACAATGCACAGACACCATTTAAGGCACACACACATAGGCAGCGCAGTCACACGCATGCGAGCACTCTTTTGCGGCTGGTGGGCTCTCTTTAGTGCTTGACTCTCTTTCTGTTTGGCGGGCAATAACAGCATCTGATCCAGATATCTCCCACTGATCTGACTGCTGATATATATCAAATATTTTCTTAATTAATAATTACATATTTATCACTGGCAAATATTTAACAATAAATATTGTTATACAGTTGTGAATAAATTAAGTTGTTGTTGCTATTGCTTTGGCTGCTTGTGACAAATATTCGAAATGTTCTGCCTTGCTTGCGACTGTTAAACTCAAAATGGCACTGTTGTGCGCTCTTAGCGTAAAGAGCGCAAGAGCGTGCGCTGCTAATGTAAACGACATGAAACTGTTAGCCGAACAGTGGTGCAAGACAGCGACAACCATGAAAAGCGAATCATTTCAAATATTGTGAAAGAAACATGTAAAATATAACAAAAGAAATCAAATATAAAACTAAATTAAATATATGTAAAACCCAGCACATTTATTTCAAATTTTCTTTGGTTAAGAAACGGCTTCTAGGCATTAAATTTGATGAATATTTTAATCGATTTGTACGACACTTTTATGTAGCTGATTAGCATAGAAATAAAGCAGGCAAATTGAGCTTTGATCGGCTACCAAATCAATCTATGAATCTGATTTTGTTTATATACACACATATATATGTTTGCATGTATGTAGCTAAAACATTTCCTTTCATCCATGCCGCAATAGATTTGCATGCACTCAAATCGAAAATCAATCTAAATTGACATTTGATTGAATTCGTATATATACAAAATATTTATAGATTCAACGATGAGCTCTTTGAGCTGTTATCTCTATATAAGGTCTAAGCAGGTGTAGTTTGATTTGACACCTTTGCAGCGTGTTGAAATAATTTTGACTACATCTCTTAGGTGAATGCCTGTTTTTGCTATTTAAACAGCTCTTTCATCTTGGCGATGTCTCTTAATTGCTTACATGAACTGTTATCCTTAAGCCTGCTTAAATATGCGATCGGTGCTCTCTGTCAGCTCGACAGGCTTAAGCCTGTGTTAACTGTTCAATCGATGTTAATTTTTTTTTTAAGAGCCTGTCATTCGTCAATTGCTCTTAAATGCCTGAACTATTGCCCTTAGCGCGCACAGCACGCGTCTACGAAGAGATTTTTCTATTGTTTAGGAACAACAATGCGAGATATGTTGTTGTTGTAGTTGTTGTTTTTCTTTTTGGCAAGACTTTCACTCAGGCCACACCATTTTGGCCTGTTAGTCAGCACTTTTTGGTCCCGATCTATTTCTTCATTAACAAGAAATCCGAAAAACAAAGAAAACTTCATGGTGGTCAAAAATTTATCTCCAGCTGTTAGGCAAACGCCTTCATTGGCCTTGTTAAGCAATGCCAATGGTACGGTAAGAAATTTAGATATTTTCAACTCAAAGTGGCGCTATATATACAAATACAAATACATATATATATGTATATCTATATTCAAATAATCCTGGCATGAGTCATGCGAAGCGGAAACAGAAATCGTTTCACGATTCAAAACTGAAGACAAAAAAAAAAAAAAAACGAGATTGAAAAGGTGAAGTCGAAAATTAAACACCAGCACATCGTTTAGATAAAGTTATAAATTATAATGTACGAATGATCAGGAAGAGAGCAGAGAGAGAGAGAGAGAGCCAGAACACAATAGAGAGAGGGGGCAGAGAAAGAAAGAGTCAAAGTCTGCGTCAGTGTTGCGCAATTGAGCCTTTAATCCGCTAGCTTTTTTCTCGATATACAAATTTCGTTTGTTTAAGCTTTTATGTTTTATTTAAGTTTATGAAAGTTAGGAATTTATTATATTTAAATTTAATTAATATGCTCTTTGGATAAATAATTTAGTTTATATATTTTATTTTAGTATTTCATTTATATTTTTAAATTTAATTTTTTATACATATACATGTGCTCGGAATAATTTTGTTTTGCATTTATTTTGTTTATAATCTTATATAAAAAGAGAAAAAAAAAAATTAAATATCGTCTGAGCATCAAAACACATCAATAAATTTCTTAAACATATTTTGTTATTCTTAAAATCGTTAATTTCATTTTCTGTAACAGGCAGAAGGAGGCGTGGCAGACCCCGCAAAGTATATATATTCTTGATCAGGGTGTTGAGTTGAGTCGATTTAGTATTATTCCTCTGTCTATTTCTTCTAAGTATTCCCTCTACGTAATTCCTTTACGTAATTTCCTTACGTAATTTCTTTACGTATTTCCTATACGTAATTCCGCTACGTCTTTAACGCACACGCACACACACACACTCTACTTCACGTTATTGCGCTGACCCCCACCAGGGCTGGACGACTGAAGACTGACTGAAGAAATGCTGCAGCTGCTGCCCTTTATATAGGGCCACTTTTACTCAAGCACTGTCTCTCTCAAATGTTAAGCCCTACGACAGGTAGCGCTCGCTGCAGTCGAGCTTCAAGTGGGCAATGGGAACGCTCTCTACTGATGTGAGCATTCTAGCTTTGTTTTACTCAAATATAAATGCCAAATGAGTACTGCTGCATACACATAGACAACTTTAATGATCTTCTGCACTATTTTTCTCCTTGCTTTTACTTTTACTCAAGTACTGTATGCGTGCGTGCCTATGTGTGTCTATGTATGTGTGTGTGTCAGAATGACGCGAAAAACTATTGAAATATCAGTTCACCTAGGGGATTTGCTAGTCGAGCAGTTTCGACTAGAGCTTTCTTATTTGTTTATAGTTATTTTTTTTTCAAATACTTTTCTAGCCTTTTTTGCAAACGCTGGCTTAAAGGACAGCACTGGTTGCCGCTGAAAACCCTTTGAGTGAACACTTTTGAAATTTCAGGTTCAACCCACACACAACAGCAAAAAGGTACAACAGGTAAAGGTAAACTATATGTGCGTGTGTGTGTAGAGCTAAAATTAAACGAATTTAGGCAAACGGCATCTATAAATTATGTTGCCTGGCGAAAAAGAAATCAAATGTTGATCTCTGAGAGGCCAAGCCGAAAGTTAGGCAAACAGAATTATGTTGTTGTTGTTGTTTGCTCTTCTTATTCTATTTGTGTTGGTGCGGGAGGGGGGTTCGAAAAAAGGGGAGCAACTCAAATTTCGTTTAAACGCTTGATTTAGTGCAGCAAATATGGCCAATGCCGAACGCATTCCAACGTTTTACACTTGAATTGAACGGTGCGAGTGGTAGAGGGAGGGAAAGGGTGAGAGTGACAGAGTGAGAGAGTGAGAGAGAGTGAGAGGGAGCTGAGAGCGGAACCGAGTGACTGCTTTTATCCTGCGGGACTGCAGCCGAAAAAAAAAACACGTTGGTGGCATTTTCTGTGTTTGTGAGCCGCCGACTGGTTCAACAGGTTCCAGGCCTAAGACTAACAGAGAGGGAGAGCGAGAGAGAGAGAGAGCGTGCGAGATTCTTGAGCAGACCCTGGCCCTGACTCTGACTCTGACTTGGACTCTGTCTCTGCCTCAGCCTCAGCGTCAGCCGCTGGCTGTGGCAACGTTTGTGGCATGCAGCATTACTCGTTTCTCGCTCGTTTTGCACATTTTTGAATTTTATTTTAATTTCTTTTTATTATAAGCATTTTAGTTTTGCCCGTACCCTAGAACCGGGCAACGTTTTCTTCTCTTTTTCTTTCCAGTGTGTGTGTGTGTGTTTTTTTTCGTTTTGTTGATTTTTCATTCACCAAAAACTGGTTCGACGTTTTGCAAGTTCTTTTTCGAGCTGTTGGGGCTGCTGGAGCCGTGGCTCAAGACATTGTTTGGTCTCAAGGAAGTTCTTGTTTGCCCGCTGGAATGTGTGAAGTCATCGAGCAGCACACTCACACACACACACACAGATAGAGAGAGAGAGAGAGGGGTATACACACTCTTGCATTTGAATGCCAGCGAGCTGAGCTCTTACATTTTTAAAGACCTGGGCGGCACTTGCAGTCGCGACTGAGGCAGAGGCAGCGCTGGCAATGCCTTCGCATTCCTTCTGCCACACTTTGAGGGCGTCTCGCTTTTCCAGCGAAAACTGAAAAATCAGTCAAACAGACAAGCAGACACACAGCCAGACAGACGGCCATGGCAGCTGCAGCAACATTGTTGCAATCAATGTTAGAGAGCAGTTTGCTTCTTGTTTATTTGCCATAAAAATGTTCACCCAAAAGATAGGGTATTGAAATTTGGCATGTGTGTTAACTGATGCCTTATTGAATTTCGAAAAAATTATTTATTGATTTTGATGATGTCTTCCAAATAAAATTCTTAAAAATTCTTAGGCATTGTCAAAAAAAGTTTGGAGCATTGATGTGGTTTTTGTTCGTTCACCAGATTTTATAAAAATTAGATAGAGCATTGAAATTTCACACAGATGTTTATTAACATATGTACGAATTTCGAATAAATTATTTTGCTCTATGGATAAGGTTAACTGTCTTCGCTCATATTAAACTTGCAACAATCTTTGTTCTAGAGACTAAAGTGGCTTCAATTGGCTTTAAAAACATTTTTTTTTTAAAGATAGAGTATTGAAATTCGACTTAAATGTGCGTCAAGGTATTTATGAATTTCGAAAAAATTATTAACTTGTTTTGGGCACGCCCTCAAGCGGCGCCCATATAAGTCATTGTAACAATCAATGCCAAAGACAGGCAACACTGAGAGAAACACATGTGTGTGTGTGTGAGTGTGCATGCCAATTACAAAGCAACTGCTACAACGTGTAATTGTAATTCTATTTCATTGCAGGATATTGGATCTTTACGCTTGATTTGGCACATTGTGCCAGCAGCCAGGTTGCCCCAGCTGCCCCACCTGCCCCACCTGCCCACCTGCCCGGCCAGCCGTGAAGCGCTGCATGGCCAAGGGCATATCAAAAGTGGTACATCGTCTCGCTGATGCCGCTTCTTTCATTTTCTTTTCTTTTTGCGTCTGACAGCTACTTGTCAATGGCCGTGATGAGTGAGCGCCGCACAAGCCCAGCCAAGCCAAGCCAAGCGAAGCAAAGCAAAGTAAAGTAAAGCCTCATCCCGCCCCCCTTGCCATACCTGCCGCTGGCGTCATAGACCTAGCTCGTTTGGCCCTCTGCCTGCTCCACACACATCTATCATGGGCGCATGTGGCATGGAGCATGTGGCATGGCTTTGCAGGCAATGGGGCAACATGACAACGTGTCATTGACAGATTTCAACAGAAATGCGCATGAATGAAATCGATTTTTGCCCACGCCCCACACTTGCGATGTGAGTTCAGCAATTAAACCTAGATATGACCCGATATAAGAGCTTATGTATATGTATGGCTGCTATAATTAAAGATATACACTCAGTTCCAGAGTCTTATCTCAAGTCTAGATAAGTTTTGCTCTTTAACGATCAGCTCATAATTTTTGCACCACTTTTGATTGCAGCTCTCGAATGACTAAGCGCATTTTGGCTTGGCAACAGAACTTGCTGCAGGCCACTAAATATATATAACTCTATGTATGTATATATACATAGGCATGTCTGTATGTATGTATGTGTGCACATATCGATTCTCTCGATCCTCGGGCCAACAATCCGGGCTGCAATCCGGGCCTTGGCCAAGGCAGAAATTAAGCGTCCAACCGCGAGTTTACACATCATCATCATTATTGTTGTTGCGGTTGTTGTTGTTGTTGTTGTTGTTGTTGTTGTTGTCGTGCTGCACATCCTGCAGCTCGCCAAGACGTTGCAGCAACGTGTGCGAATGTGTTGCACAATAAATAAAAATATTTATACATGAAACCCTAAATAAAGCATGAGCGACAAAGATGCGAACCAAGTTGTCGCCGTTGGCCGCTTGCCCCATGCCTCATGCTGCATGCCGCTTGCCGCTTGCCGCATGCCCCATGCCGGTTGCCAGTTTGCCGGTTGCTGCTGCTGCTGCCGCTGCTGTCGTGGCCGCTAGCTTCAGCTCCCAGGCCAAGTGGCAAAAATAATGTCGTGGCATCTGCATCTGCAGCAGCAGCTTTTGCCTACACGAATTTAAAAAAAAAAAAAAAAAGAAAAAAAAAACTGTCGTTGGCCAATGCAACAAATTTTTTATTTATTTCGCTTTTTGTTTGTGCCACCATTTGATGCTCTTTCGCGAGTAAAACTGGGGAAATAGAACGGCCAATAAATTTTGGTAAATTACGTAAGCTTGAGCTTGTTCTAATTAACATTTTTTTTTCTTGTATATATTATATATTGTATTTTACTTAAATTACTTTTTTTATTTATTATTTTGTTGATGGATTATTAAATATTTTATTTATTTTCTTATATTTTATTTAAAGCCGTTGTATTTCAAATTCTACAAATTTATTTAGTTTTATATTTATCTATATATTTTATTTTATTTGAATTATTTTTTATTTATTTTTTTTATGTGTTTTTGTAATATTTTATTTATTTTCTTATATTGGTATTTTTTATATTTTATTTAAAACCGTTTTATTTTTATTATAGCAAATTTATTTATTTATATATTTATCTATATATTTAACTTAAATTATTTTTTATTTCTTATTTTTTTATGTTGTTTCTAAATATTTTATTTATTATTTATATTATATTTAATTATATTGTGTTTTATATTTTACAAAGACTTGTATATTTACACTCACGGCTTTTCTTACTCTGCCTTTGTAGAGCATTTAAGCTTCGTCTTAAGCACCTGTTTCAGTTTTAAGTTTTTCTCTCATTTTTGTTGTTTCTTTTTTTGTTGGTTTTGGCATACCTTTTGTATCGGCTGTGGCTCGATGCTGTTTGCCTCGTCATCATTGTCAGGCGTCGCAGCCCAGCATCAAGAATCAAGATCAAAGCAAAGCCCACTAACTACATCAGAGGAGATGCTCAAACCGTAGCTGATGTTGTTGTTGTTGTTGTTGCTGAGGCTGGGGCAGGGACTCGGTAGCTGCCTCCGTTGTGGTTGTAGCAGCAGCAGCAGCAACTTTTGTTGTTGTTGTTGTTGTTGCCGTTGCATAGTCAAAGTAAAATAAGAAATAAATCAGTAAATTGGATTGCTTTTTGCGCTGCGCTCGTTCGCTGAATTTTGCAATGGCAAACTGCAGTTGGACTTCAAGTCATCTCTCTCTCTCTCTTCCTCTCTCTCTCTCTCTCTTTCTCTCTCTCTCTCTGTGTGTTTTTGTTGCATGCTGGAATTTTCTCTATGCTTATCATTTGCAGGATCTCACCTGTTCAATTCATTATTTTCTATAAATAAACGACAGACAGCCGCAGCCCAACAATTTACATGGTTCCGCGACTCGCTCTACGCGGTTAAGGGCTCGCTCGCTCTTCGGCTAGCTGAGGCCAGCTCAGTTTTAGCTGTAATTAAGTCAGTCGCATAACTGCAGCAAGTTGTGCATTCATTTTAATAACTAAACTCGCACCACAGTTGCGCTGCCCCAAAAGGTCAGTCTCCACTGAAATTCAATATGTGTCCTTTTTACTTCTGATGTGGGCTCAGTCTTTGGCTTCTGTTGTTGTTGTTGTTGTTGTTGCTGCTGCTGCTGTGGTGGCCAATTTTACGAATTCGTGCAACGCTCTTCACAGATCTCGTGGATCTTGCGAATCTTGCGGATCTGTATCTCTGTATCTCTGCTCTGGCAACGGCGGCGGCTTCTTCTTTTGCCGCGGCATGGAATTTGGTACATCGAGCATTGGTTCTTCGTTTATTTTTGCTTTTATTTCGCCATGTTGTGTGCCTAAATATTTTTGCGGCATCTTGTTGTTTTTGTTTGTTGTTTGTTGTTGCTGCTGTTGCTGTTGCTGTTGCTGCCCCTTTTCGACATGCCACACAAATGTGGGCCTATGATAACATTGTCTTCGAGTTCGAGTTCAAGTTTTGGTAGCGCAGCGCGTGAAAGTTGTCGTGCCAAAAGGCCTCACAATGTTTATGTTGTACAGTGTATAACACACATGTATGTATGGGTGTATGTGTGCTTGTGTGTGTGTGTGTGTGTATGCTTAATGCACTTCACTTTCCAGGCGTGCGTTGTGAAAGCCCAAAGCATTTTGTAGGTAGATCGCTTGAGCTCACACACACACAGACGCACACACACACACAGACAGCATTTTGTGATCCATTGTTTTATTTATGCTGAAATTTCGCATTGTGCGCGATTTATTTATACACTATTGCTTAGAGTATTGGGTACAATGATTGCTCAAGCTTGTGGGTTAAATAAATAGAAATTTTATGAAATTTAATTATCTGTATAAATGAGCACAACTTTCAGTTGGTATTTTTTTTTTTAAGGAAAACAAATTTGTAGCTTACAAATTTATATTAAAAAAAAAATAATAATAAATAAGTAAATTAATAAAATAAATAAATAAATAAAAAAAAAATAAATAAATATAATAAAATAAAAATATTTATATAAAAAACCTAGAAAGAATATTTATAAAAAATAAATAAATAAATAAATTGTATAAATAACATTTCTAATATATTAATTAATTTTATATATATATTTTTTTTTATTAATCTGAAAAAGAAAAAAATTTAATAATAATAATAAATAAATAAATCATAAATTTATTGCTTTCAAATTGTTTTTACATTATTAAAATTTTAATTTATTTATGCATGGCGTTTATATATATTTTTTATATTTATATTTTATTTTGTATGGTCTTTTATAAGAGTATTTATTATACGACTTGCTCGATCAACAGTGCGCCGCACAATTTATTATAAATGCTTTATCGCAAGAAACCCATCTATTCATAAGTCTTAACATGATCCAGAACGAACATAAATAAAAACCTTTATATACATTCAGTTATTTACATTTCTTTGTGGTGTTCCAAAAATATTTCAAAATCTTTGAATGTTTCAGCAAAATGTTGTTTATTTATTTATTTACCACTTGAACTCGCCTTAAATGCATAAATATTGAAACTAGCCGTCAATCCAAATCGAAGGGGGAGGGGGTTGGGGCAGTGGCAGCAGTTTCGTCTGTCGAAGCTGTCAAAAGTCGCCATAAACTTGATGCTAGAAGTTTGTAGCGAAAACTTTGTGATCCCAGCGAAAAAGACGGTCATAAATTCTATGAAAATTACTGCGAAAAAAAAAACAACTGAAAGAAAAAAGAAACGTATAGAAAAACAACGGAAACAAGTTTAATAGTAGTTGCCACCAATGGCAGCAGTGGCAGCAGCAGCAGCAGAGGATTATGTAGGACCATTCTGGGAGTTGGGGAAATGCAGGAGGAGCTCAGCAGCAGTTGGAGCTTAACAACATTTTGAGTTTTAGCTGCCAGCTGCAGTCGAAGAAGCCGCAAGAAACTTTAAGTTTGTCATAAAATGAACGAGTGTGCACATGTGTGTGTCTGTGTGTGTGTGTGAAAACTTGTTAGGCCAACTATAGCTGATGACTGCAGTTGCCTGATTACGCATACGCCGCGTGGCAGCAGTCGAACAAGGAATGCGCATAAAAATCAAATGTGAAGCAACCAAAAAGAAGAAGGAGAAAGAGAAGCAAAAGGAACTCTCTATCTCAGTGTGTGCGTGTGTGTGTGTGTGTGTGTGTGTAATGCACATTTATGGCGTGGGAAACAGCGGCAAAAAATGCGCGACATGCTGTTGAATGAAAGAAGCACAAATTAAAGCAAAAGCCACAAAAAAGCAAACGCGAAACAAAGAAAGCAACAGAACAACGCAACGGACGCTGCTTCGTCTGGGGGAGCTGGGCATGAATCATCAGCGCGCCTGCATTTGCCTGCCAGAACAGAGCAGAGCAGAGGGAGAGAGAGAGAGTGTGTGAGAGAGATGGAGTTAAACTGGTTTTTGGCACTGGAATGCAGATAACTTCTTGGCCGTTTGTCTTTGGCTTTCGATTGAGCTTCAAGTGAACCGCTCGAAGCGCTGCATATTTAATATTACACAAAGCTGCGAAGACGGCATAATCCACGAAAGCAGCAGACAGTGAGAGAGAGAGAGAGAGAGAGAGAGAGAGAGAGGGAATATGTGTGCACCACAAATTTTAATTAACCGAAACAATGGCGGCATCCTTGCATCAAAGGCCAAAACAACATAATCATTGGCAACCGCAGCTTCAGCTAAATGACCACGAAATTGCCCAAAGGAGTAGGAGTAGGAGGAGGTGGAGGCGGTGGACGCGGAGGCAGCTTAGGTTCATGCCACACTGAGTGCGGCCACTGATTGCAATTGCATATTGATTAAGCACCACCACACACAGCAGCTGCTGCCCCATCCGTATATCTTACTTACATTTAAATCGTCTCTTTCATATTAAATGTCGCACCTTTGCACGTGCAATGCGCATTTATTACGTATACGTTCGCCAATCGATAGCTGCTGCTGCCAAGGTCGTGCACAAGTGCCGACAAATGGTCACCGAATTGGGAGACAACAAACCTTGAAGCTGCGACAGGCGCCGCAAATCCAATTGCGTCATGTGGCAAACAAGGATGCTCCAAAATCCGAACAACTGACGTCAACTTCCTCTAGTTGAGCTGCACTTTTTGAGTGATAAATGTTTTTTTTTTTTTTTTTTTCATTTTACTATTCTTTTTCCTTGGCTTAGCTCTGCCAAGTGGCTTAGTGTTGTTTTTTGCAGTCGTACTGCGTCGTGGAAGTTACAGTGGAGTAGTCCTGTGTGGAGCCATGCTATGTAGTATAGTGTTATTTTATGCATTGTGCTGCGAATTGTTGTGAGATTTAGTGTAGCTTAGTGTGAGCTATTAGAGTGTTGTACAATGCTTTGCTATGTTGGACAGTGTAATGAATGTATGCAATGTGGCTTAGTTTATAGGAGTATAATGTAGTATGGTATAGAGTAGTGTAGTATAGTGTAGAGTTGAGTAGTGTTGCAGTTGCAGTGTAGTGCTGAGTAGTGTCGTAATTGCAGTGTAGTGTATTAAGCTTAAAGTAGAACAGTGTTGTGTAGAGTCATGTAGTGTTGTGTAGAGTCATGTAGTGCAGTATACTGCTGTGTAGAGTTATCTAGTGCAGTATAGCGTTGTGTAGAGTCATGTAGCGTAATATAGTGTTGTGTAGAGTCATATAGTGCAGTATAGTGTTGTATAGAGTCATGTAGTGCAGTACAGTGTTGTGTAGAGTCATGTAGTGCAGTACAGTGTTGTGTAGCGTAGTATAGTGTTGTGTAGAGCCATGTAGTGCAACATAATCTGGTGTAGTGCTGTATATTGGGGTATAGTGCTGTTTAATTTAGTCTAAGCAAATGAAACTCCAATTTCCAACTTTGTGGTATAGTTTTATGTAGCTTAAACTACTGGAGTATTGCTTACTAAATGAATATATAATGCAATAGACTTTCACAGCAATACCCTGCAGTACAGTGTAGTCTATGCGTTTATTAATTTATGAGCTTACAGATGAGTCTTGTTGTAAATTGTGTTTAATTGCGTCACGTTATGCAAAACTAAAACATTCATCAAAATGCAAGCGTGCAATTCAATTGAGTAAGCGATATGTCTGGGTAAACTATGTAAACATTAGCCATTGCTCTACAGATACACTGTAAAAAGAGTAATAACAGATGTAGGGTAGTGTGTGTTATCGATAAATCTGCATACAGTTAGCTATGTATATAAATGCATAATTGTTAAAAATATTGTAGTAGAAGATAGATTTGTATATAACATTTGTTTTTGGCTATTATTTTCTAGCTAATATACCCCATGTATAGCGCATAAAACTTGTGTATAATATTTTTTGCTTATTTGTTTATAAAATATGGCGCCAGCAGCCTTCGGCGTCGAACTGTCGTTTAATGAATTGCGATTGTAATCACATTCGATTCAACATTATAGCCCAAAGGTATTTGAGAACAATTCTTCATACTCGCAAGGGAGAGTATATGGGATTTGTATTGTGGCAAGATTTATGAAATGTGGAGTATACATATGTATGTATGAGAAAGTGTGGTAAAGTTTGTGATCAAAGTGGAAGATGTGAACTGTGAGTGATCCTCTCTAAGCATCGATCAAAAACGTATATGCATAGTTTGAAGGTCAAAGCAATGTCCAAGTCAATTATAAATTCTATAATTTTATAGCTAAATGCAGCTAGCTTTGATCATCGAGACAGACATTATACAGATCCAGATGAATATATATAGCGAGTAGTGAGAAAAAGGTTATGCCCAGCTGGAAAGTTTTTGTTTGTTTGAATAAAAAGAAGAGTGTTTACAGTCGTATATTGCAAATGTTTTTATTGCATTGTAAATTGCCGTGCAAATTGCAATTAGCGGCAATTCGAGCGCAATTTGCATCGTGGCAGCTATACAGATAGAGAGAGATGTATATATATACATACATATAATTCTATATATATCAAGTGAAATGGCCTGACAAAGACTGACTGAGTGACCTACTAGGCAAACAGTTGCAGTTGCAGTTGCAGTTGCAGTTGTTGCACTCTGGCTGTTTGCTTAATGAAAGTAAGTGCCATAGACAGTTTGCCACATGCCGCATGCCGCATGCCGCGGCCTGTGAGCAGCGAAAGTAGCTCACTCTCACAGCTCAGTCGGTGCTGCACTTAATGGCTTTATTTGCCCAGACTGACGGCGGGAGGCGGGGCGGCAAGGCGGCGTGGCAGCCCAACCACTTGACAGTTGTGCAATAAAATTGCAAAATTATTGCGTCGAGCACTGGACGCTGCCCACATGCTTTGGCGCAGCATGGCATGATTTATCAAACAAACTCGCACGCTAATAGAATTTATATAAGCAGGATCAGCCCACACACCAATACATACATTCATAGATATACTTATATATACACATTCATTTTTTTGGTCAACCTAATTGATAAGACAATTTCGATAAGCGCTTGTCAAAATGTTTGGCTAACAAATTTACACATGTCAGTCAAACAACTCTCGATCGTCTACGACTTAGAGAGAGAGAGAGAGAGTTCATTGAAACACTGACAGAGTGAGATAGAGTGAGAAAGAGAGGGATAGTGCGCTGTCAGCTGTTTTTCCGCATTCCATAAACGTTCTCTTATTTATGCGCATCGCTGATTGAGCTTTGACTTTGACACTTTATGGCCACTTAAAGCGCATCAGTTGCCGCATTGATCCGGGCTTAGATGCATCTATCAATTATTGTTTAGACAACACTCGCAGTGGAATTGTGGAAATGACTGTCTAGGCAGCGCATTGTCGTTCATTCATATAGATTTATTTTCCAGCTTGACAGGGAGTTCATTTATTATGTTAAGAAATGAGTTGCTAACTGAGCTAAGAGACTTACAATTGATGATACAAAGTCAAGTTAGTCGGCTGAGTAATGCATTAGCACTTTATGCCGTAATGCATTAGTATGCCTTGACAAGGTATTGATTATTTAAATTCTATAAAAAAAAGAGCAAGCGTGATAAACTAAGGGGATTTCCCCACCCAGGGGATTTCCCCTGGGCAGCTGCCTGACAAAAGCTGAATGCTATATCACTCAATAATATATATTATATAATTTCGTTTGTAGACGTACAATCTTAATGAAACTTTCAGAATGTAATAATAATGTGTAAATGTGTGTACACTCCAAAGCACAAAAATCCCCAGAGGATTTCCCCGCCCAGGGGATTTCCCCTAGGCAGCTGCCTGACAAAAGCTGAATGCTATATCACTCAATAATATATATTATATAATTTCGTTTGTAGACGTACAATCTTAATGAAACTTTCAGAATGTAATAATAATGTGTAAATGTGTGTACACTCCAAAGCACAAAAATCCCCAGGGGATTTCCCCGCCCAGGGGATTTCCCCTAGGCAGCTGCCTGACAAAAGCTGAATGCTATATCACTCAATAATATAAATATATATAATTTAGTTTGTAGACGTACAATCTTAATGAAACTTTCAGAATGTAATAATAATGTGTAAATGTGTGTACACTCCAAAACACAAGTCTCTAGTAATTGATTTCACCGTCCAGGGGATTTCCCCGCCCAGGGGATTTCCACGCCCAGGGGATTTCCCCTAGGCAGCTGCCTGACAAAAGCTGAATGCTACTTCACTCAATAATATATATTATATAATTTCGTTTGTAGACGTACAATCTTAATGAAACTTTCAGAATGTAATAATAATGTGTAAATGTGTGTACACTCCAAAACACAAGTCTCTAGTAATTGATTTCACCGTCCAGGGGATTTCCCCGCCCAGGGGATTTCCCCTAGGCAGCTGCCTGACAAAAGCTGAATGCTACATCACTCAATAATATATATTATATAATTTCGTTTGTAGACGTACAATCTTAATGAAACTTTCAGAATGTAATAATAATGTGTAAATGTGTGTACACTCCAAAGCACAAAAATCCCCAGGGGATTTCCCCGCCCAGGGGATTTCCCCTAGGCAGCTGCCTGACAAAAGCTGAATGCTATATCACTCAATAATATAAATATATATAATTTAGTTTGTAGACGTGCAATCTTAATGAAACTTTCAGAATGTAATAATAATGTGTAAATGTGTGTACACTCCAAAACACAAGTCTCTAGTAATTGATTTCACCGTCCAGGATATTTCCCCGCCCAGGGGATTTCCCCTAGGCAGCTGCCTGACAAAAGCTGAATGCTATATCACTCAATACTATATATTATATAATTTCGTTTGTAGACGTACAATCTTAATGAAACTTTCAGAATGTAATAATAATGTGTAAATGTGTGTACACTCCAAAACACAAGTCTCTAGTAATTGATTTCACCGTCCAGGGGATTTCCCCGCCCAGGGGATTTCCCCGCCCAGGGGATTTCCCCTAGGCAGCTGCCTGACAAAAGCTGAATGCTACATCACTCAATAATATATATTATATAATTTCGTTTGTAGACGTACAATCTTAATGAAACTTTCAGAATGTAATAATAATGTGTAAATGTGTGTACACTCCAAAGCACAAGTCTCTAGTAATTGATACTCGTTTTTTTCAAATTGTTGGCAAATGGGGCATGGTATCCGAAATCTGTAAATTACAAAATGTGTATATTCGTAAATTGCATATACACAGTAAATCTGAAGTCTCTATGTTTAATAGTGTTCAACTTAGGCTGAAAAACCTATATAAATTTATCGATTATCCCAGGGGATTTCCCCTGGGCAGCTGCCTGACAAAAGCTGAATGCTACATCACTCAATGGGTACATCCCCTCCCTGATTTCCCATTTTCAATGGGTTCAGGGTATAAAAATAAAATATTTGTACGTCATGAATCCACAATCTAATGCATTAGCGCTTGATGCTGTAATGCAATGTTGTTCACAATAAAACAATAAAAAAATTTACTAAGCAACAGACAGAGATTAGAGTCTATTTATTTTGTAACCAACTGATGTATGAGTAAATATGATAATATATATTTGTATATGTTTATCTAGCTCACAGCGTGATGCTTTGATGATTGATGTGGTAATGAAATGCATTTGAAGACTCTATAGAATGCCGACAACTTATTTATTTGCATTATAATTGCAAGTAACTTCAATTACACACAAATAAGATGACTTTAATGAGCACCCGAGGCTGCTTCGCATGCACAAGTAACTTTGATTGATGCTCTGCTAATATTATTTGCTGATTGGTAAGCAAAAACCAAGCATAACCAAGCCAAGACTCCTGCTGCAGTATCAATATAAATAATAATTACTCATCTATCAATCAACTATTCAAGTTTTCCCTCACCGAATATTCATTCGTATATATATTTTGTATATTTCCATTTCCATTTCCATTTGCAACAGCAGCAACTCCACTCAGCACACACTTTTGACTGCTTTAACTCTGCACGCAATATGCAAAATGCAAATTGAATTTTAAAGCCATGTTTATTGAATTGTTGGCTCATTTAAATTTTAAAGTTAAGCATTTGTATTATGCGTTAAACCGATTGCCAGCAGCTTATCGCACGCCGCTCAACAATCATCATTATTATTATTATGAGCAATTAAATTCAATTCGGAAATTGACAAAGTTTTTCAACCGACAGATTGAGAGAAAGAGAGAGCGAGAGTGAGAGTGAGAGCGAGAGCGAGTGCGACAATTTGTTTATCTGAACAATCGTTAGTCATGGCTTGGATTATTTACAATTGATTTTTATTTGTGTGGCATTCATAATCATTTTGCTGCCGCAATTTGTGGCAAGCTCTTTAATTCTTTTTTAACAATAGCCGCAATCATTAGAGTTTGTGTCGAGCTGTTGGCAGGATGCAGCAAGCCGCAATATGAGCGACAGTTGCTGCATATCAGTTTATCCGTCTGCACATCAATAAGTCAAGCACTCTGTCAGTCAGTCAGTCAGTCAGTCAGTCACTGTCCTTTGCCAGGCGGTTGCTGCATGCTGGCACAGTTTCCAGGGCGCTTCATTATGCGCATTTCCTGTTGACTTCATCCTACCATCCCCCTCCCCCCCCCCCTCTCACACGCGGCCATACAGCTTTCCTTCCTTCCTTTCTTGCACCTGCTGCAGCTGGTGGCACAGGTCGGCCGACACATGCCTCGCATTCTCTGCCGCCCTGCATTCTTGTGGGCGTGCAGCTCGGTGAGTTCACATGCCACAACAATGCCGCACTATAGAATAATAATAGTGAGTGTTTTGGCTTCCCAATGGGCGGCAGCGCCAGTGCCCATCACACACACACACAGACACACACATAGCTATGTCAAAAGTTTTTGACATGCTCGTGTACTTGACCTGCCGCCCAGGCTGAAGCCCCCTAATGGTTGGCATTGTTATTGCTAGATTGCTTGTATTGCTGGGCCACGCCTCGCCACGCTTGGGGCGGCTATTAAACCGTGTTCTAATTTTGACACCTTTATAATTAAAAGTTCAGACTGTTTACACATATCACGTGTTAAATGGAGCCAGGGGCAGCAGTTGTAAATTGCATTTGAATAATGAGTTATGGGGGAAGCATACTTGAACGGATTGATGAAATCGCACTTATAATAATAGCCATGCCAGTACATAATCTATATATGTATACTCTAGTCAATGCTCTTATACTTATATAGACTTATACTTATACTACTACTTACATTAATTATCAAACAAATGCTTCTACTTCTATCTATACTTATACTAGAAACATATTAAAGTACTTAAGCTGATACTTATATTAATACTTATACTTATACTTATACTTCTACAAAGTCTTATACTAATACTCATACTTATACTTCTAAAATGTCTTATACTAATACTTATACTTATACTTCTAAAAAGTCTTATACTAATACTTATACTTCTACAAAGCCTTATACTAATACTTATACTTCTACAAAGTCTTATACTAATACTTATACTTCTACAAATTCTTATACTTATACCTCTACAAATTCTTATACTAATACTTATACTTCTACAAATTCTTATACTAATACTTATACTTATACTTCAACAAATTCTTATACTAATACTTATACTTATACTTCTGCAAATTCTTATACTAATAATTATAGCAACATTTTTTCTGATAAATTCCAATATTATTATGCTTATAATACCAATGCTTATAATAAATCTACTACTACTACTACTTATACTACTATATAACTTACAAAACTACTTTTATTTTATTTTTTAGTAATTTTTAATGCCTATAACATTTCCACAACAATGAACTATTCATAAGCAATGCATTGTAAAATTTCAAATTATTCGACATGAATATTTTCCTTCCGGCATAGTTTCCCATATTTCAATTGATAAACAGCATAAATTCCAACCAACTGCCCAAAGCATGCATTTTAATCTGCACTAAAATACAACTTTTCCATGTCCGTAATATAAACTATTTATCTCTATAATTATGGCTAATGGCGAGAGGAAGCCGAAGTAAACAGAGCCAAACTCCCATCTAATGCAGTGTGTTCAAGTGATTAACCCAATTGATGCATAAACAAAATAGTAGCTGCAGGAGGAGTGGCGGGGAAAGCGGGGGTAGCGGGAGTAACAGCAGGCAGAAGGCTTTTGGCCATTTGGGTATTGTTTATAAAGTTGGCGCAATGAATAAAACGAAGCGAAGTAAATTAATTGCGGCCGCCAACGACAGTTGCAGCGGGGCAGCGCTGCCCGGCAGGTGGTCAAAGCAGTAGGCGGGCAGTAGAGGGGGGCGGTGGCAGTGATGGGCCGCCCAGGCAGGCGCCAATCTCTAACATTTCGTTTTTTTCTGTTTTTCTGTTGCCCAAAGCCAAAACAACAAATGAAAATAGAACTTTAATTAAACGCAGTGCCTAGCGAAGGGGAAATGGTCGAATAGAGCATATTGTTGCACCACCCCCACCACCCAGCCAGCCCAGATATGTTCATATGCAAAACAGCGGGTTGTCTGCAACTATTTAAAGGCGCTCTCTCTCTCTCTCTCTCTTTCTCTCTATGTCTGCTGTTGCCCTCATTCTACAAACAAATAGTATAGAGATAGACTGAGAGAGTGAGCGGAGTGTGGAGGGAGGGTAACGCAGGTTGCTTTAAGCCAGGACAAGCTGAGAATATGACAGTTGATAGCCCAGAGGCAGCCTTGGATCTAAGGTTCTTGTTTGCTCTATGTAGTTGTTCTTGTCGTGGCTTAAATACGGAGCCAGAGCGTCGTTGCCTGCATTTAATAGTCTCAACACACACACACACACACACACATGCACGTTCCATAAGCTAATGATAACAGAGAAATAAAAATAACAATGAAAGCTCTCAGTCTCAGTCTCAGCTCAGAACCTCACAGAAATAGCTGCCACTCATACATCTAGTTTATATAACTTTAAGATTATGCCAGGAATTAATCGAATTTGGCAGCCAGCTGGAGTGGCAGGAGGAGTACGAGCAGAACTCTATGCTTGTAATTTAATTAGTGCAGACAGCACGGCTCTAACGACGTAGGACAGCCGCAGCTGAGCGACTGACGGAGTCTATTAGGAAAAAAATAAATATATAATATAATTAATGAATTCATCAGCGCTGAGTGCAGTCGAGTGGGTGGGTGGTCTGACGGCCCAGTTATCTAGCTGCCAGAAGTCCATAAAGTTGGCCAAAACTAACTCGGGCACTTTGACTGATATTAAGCCATGCACGAATCGCTCAAGTGGGCGTGGCGATGCAGCAAGTGCTGCACTTTCAATTGCATTTGGATGGCAATGTTGGAGTTGAATAAAAATATATTTATTTTGCAGAAAAAGAGAGAGAGAGAGGGAGAGAGAGAGAGGGAGAGAGAAAGAGAGAGGGAGGGGAAGAAGAAGAAAGGATTAGTGTAGACAGCATTAGAGAATGTGCGGGTGAGGAAAAGAAGCAGAGCGGAGCAGCTATACAAACGGTAAGAGAGAGAAATATAAAGAATCAGCATGAGCTACATGGAGATGCCTAGATAAGTCGTAAGAGAGAGATACGGAGAGAGAGAGAGTAGAGCATTAGGGAGAGAGTAAGAGAAAAAGAATGAGAGGCACAGAGAGTGAAAGTGAGAGGAAGACCGATACAAGATAAAGAAATAGAGAAATGGATACAGAGAGTGAGAGAGAGAGAGAGACAAAGAGAGTCAGCTTTAGAAATAGCTGTAGCCACAATACTGCCTACACTTTATATACACACATCATCACGTCATACTGTTCTTATATATGTAGATATATGTACATATATACATATATAGCCATACACGCACCCTTAAACAGTTTGCTTTAGTTGAAGTTTCCAAGACTTAACTCGATCGAAGGCAGTTGAAAGTTTCGCCCATTCACTTGCAGTTTTCAGTGTTGGTGAATAGTGTTAGGCACGCGAATGGAATTTCCCGCAAAAATTTGGCATTTTCACTTAATTGTATGCCTTTAGAATTTCGGCTGGGCTCCTGCTGGGCGACAAGCGTCTGCCAGTTATGGCATTTATGACGCATACGCCGCGTGCGCCGCGCTGCACCTTGAAAATTCAGCTCTGCTGGCCTGCCCTGGCCTGGCCTGGCCCTGGAAACTTTTGGCCCTGCCCCAACAACCGGCTGCTCGTGCACAATTATGAAATGTGCTCTCAATCTTTTTTCTTGTTTTTTTGTGTGGCTCAGGCAAAACTTTTTTGCCACATGCCATAAAAATTGTTTGGCAGCAAAGAGAGAGAGAGAGAGCGAGAGAGTGCTAGTTGGCTTGCTCTCTCGCTCTCTCTGTGTGTTGCAGTTGATGTGGGTCAGTTACGTGGCCACAGGGGCCACAGAAGTTTGGGCCTGGGCTTGGGCCTGGGCTAGGGAAATGCAATTGAAACCAAGGCTGAGCCGCAGAACTTTTCATTGAGTGTTTTCAATTTCGATGGTTTCGATTTCACACGCCTCGAATGCGAAACCCAATAGCCCGCAGCCAAACACGCATCAGCATAGTTCCAGCTCCAGCTACACGTGCACAATGCGCATTTCAATTGACTGGGCGGGGCATGCCCCATGTGGCAGTTGTTTGCGGTCGCCGCACAGACACCACAAAAAAAAAAAAAAAATGTTGAAAACAAAAAATATTCGCGTTGAATTTAATTTTAGGCCTCGGCCTGTGGACAACAACGCCTAATGTGCGTATTTATAGGATACGTAATGTATGTAGAGTGAGAGAGATAGCGAGAGAGACAGAGAGAGAGAGAGGGATACATACATATATCTAGTCGGACAATGTGTTAATCTGGCTGTAGGCGTTTGCTTTTTGCCCACCAAACGCTTTTTTTTTTCGCAGTGATTTATAATGTCAGGCATATCGAGGCGTGTAAAGATCTCTTAGGCATTATAGAAACACTTTAGCCAAGGCTAAGAATTATGAATAATGCCTATTAATAAAGTGGGCTAAAGAACTCATTAGCCATCCAAGAATAGGCCATTAAGTGAGTGCAGGCGCTATATTTATAGGACTAAATGTATTAAAACAAAAAAAAACACACAATATTTGATAATTTAATGAGCCACAGAGTTAATTACTTATTTTCCAATTGGAATGCGCTACCAATTGGAACATTTTCAATTAGGTCCCTTGCAGGCTGCTCGCAGTCGACCAACAGTTAGATGGAACTGTGGTGTTGCACATTTGCGAGCTGGGCTGAAAATAGGTTGAGCCCGGGCACTCGTACAGGGCGCCATACCAAATGGTGTTGTACACATAACAATTGACGTATCTAAAATGGAAAATGGTCGATAATTACTGTATATCACCGTTAGTTCATCATACGCACTGTTTGCAGTTGGTTTCTAGCGTTCTGCCATAGGGATAGCGGCCAACCCTTTGTACAGATCTGCAATAGGTATTCGCATCGATATACAATTCATCATCCACCAGCGGGCAGGAGGCGTGGCCACCACTCGAGAAACTGTCGCAAATGTTGGGATTGTTCCTGTTGCACACGAAGTAGGGGGCGCAGCTGCCTGTGATTAGTGATGGCTGAAGCGTGCCAAGGCACAGGGCATAAGTGCGAACGCCCAGGCAGGCAAAGACAAGGTCATCACTGCATCTGCCACATTCGTTGCACGACGCTAACGAGCTGTTACTCTGGCAAATGGCAGCCTGAGCCGTGCAGAAAGTACCCGACGGACAGCTATTCACTGGCTGAACTAGCACGTTATTTACGCAGAACGCGAACTGTGTCTGCGACACACAGGCCGCATTGGATATCGTGGAGCACACATTGCAATCGGCCCGACAATCCAGGACACCCAAAGCCAGCAGCAGCAGCAACACGCAGCGCAACATCTTCGAAGCTCGAACACAACTGCAGCGTTGCAAGGCAATGTCAGAGCATTTAAGAACTCAGTTTTATCTAATCTCAGAATCGTAAAAGCATTAGAGAAGTATTTCGTTTGCAAATCTGCAGTTCTTATTGCTTAGTTGCAAAAGATTAGTTAACTACGAGAGTTGCAAATAAAAGTTGCCGCCTAAAAGCATGCAATGAAAATTTTACTCGGAATATGCATGGCTCAAGAGTGAATTATTATTAAGTCAATTTAATTATTAATTAATATAAGGCAATTTCTTTTTAATTGTACTTGATTTAAAATTCATTCAACTTGTTGACTGCATGCAAATATTTTATTAAAATATTCACCTTTAATTGCAGCTGAAAGCAATCATCTTTTGATTGCAGTAAAAGCTGGCAATAAATCAGCCGCCTGAAAGTATGCAATGAAAATTTTACTCGAAATTTGCTTGGCTTCCGCAGTAGGTTACGTATACATAATTAAACATTGTAAAATGTGGAACATAAATATTTAAATAAATATGAATTCCACACTTTAGCCTACAAGTAGACTAAAACTTAGACTAAAACATATATATTTAAACCTTTTCAGAAACTCTATTAGATAAAAGGCAAAAAAAGAGACAGCTTTCGTAATTCTATGAATCATGATTAATTTTATTATTTTTATGAATTCGTGATTAAAAAATGTTTGAATCTAACTCTCAGTGTTTCATATCTCTATAGGTTTATAGAGCCTCTCAATAATAAGCTAGCTAATATAACTATATATATAAATATATATCTCCTGATATAGTAAAACTTGTTGTATTGGATTTTTTGTAATTCAGTACATTTTATATTTATAGCATTTTATCGCAGTTTCAATGAAAACTTAAGTGTAAGGCAGAAATTATGAGACATGTTACAAAATATAAATTCCCAATTTATATTTGTGTATGGATATTCCTAGTGGAGCTCAACTGTTCATCATCATCATCTTCCAGTTCATGATCATCTTTCGTGCGTGAGTGTCTATGGGTGTATGCGTGAGACAGAGACGGCGGAGGGATGCAATTTGATGGTAACTTGAGTATTGGTCAGGCGCTGCTGTAGGCCGGTGTCCACGTGTGTTTAATAAATATGAAAGAAAAGGCGTGACAAATGGGGCGCGTGGTGTGGCGTGGGGGTGGTGGGGATGGTCGATTGCTTGTTCTATGTGGTGTCCTTAGTAGTGGCCGAGATGCGCATGCGCATTGTAGCCATAAGCGGGCACAGCAGCGGCCAGAGAGCCACCATAGGCGACAGCTGGAGCGGCAGACACATGGTGGGCGATGGCAGGAGCGTGGGCAACCAGCGGGGCAGCATGGACAGTGGGTGCGCTCTTGTGCACGACTGCGTTGAAGCCATTGTGATCGTCAGCGGTGTACTCCACGGTGCGCACGGAGCCATCAGGCTCTACCAAGGAGTACGAGCCCTTCACAACATCGCCGTCGCGCACCTCATGCTGCGACTTCACATCGCCGGTGTGCGTGTCGGCGACGCCATAGTTGTAGTGATACTTGGGATAGGCCTGCCAAGAGAGGTGCCAGAGCATGAATGAGAGTCCTCTTGCACAGCTACTGCACAGCACTTACATGATAGTCGATGCCCTCATCAGGGTGGCCGTGCGAGGCGTAGGCCAGAGCAGGACCGGCAGCATACAGACCATGACCACCGTGCAGGACACCGGCGGAGGCAGCGCTGACAACAGCCAAGCAGATCAAAGACTGTCACATACAAATAGAGCACAATTATTATAATATTGGCATGCAGACACTGGGCACACTACTGCGGGCACTCTCCCTCGCACTCACTTTGATGAAAGCCATTTTAGGGATATGAAAGTCCGAGTGGTTGGTTGCGTGTATGCGAGACGTTGAGCTGGATTCAACTGATGACTAGAACCAAGGCGAACGCCGCTTTTATAATACACCAGACAACGCCCGAGCGATCAAGCCAAACTCGACACGAGCAACGTCAAGCCGAACGAGTTAACGAACGAGTTAACGAGCGAGCGAGCGAACGGTCAACAGCAGCAGCAGCAGAGACGGCGACGTTGGCAGCAACAATTGCTATTTGCAAGTGAAGCTTAAGAAGTTGATATAGCAGCAACAGCAACAACAACAACTGTGATGACGATAGCGACGTCAACGCCGACGTTTGTCTGTCTAGCAATTATTTTATGCTCTTTTTGAAAACGAGAGTGAAGTTCTGTCAGCGCTTTGAGTTAAGTAACTGGTGTAGGCATTGTTGTTGTTGTTGTTGCTATTGCTGTTATTAGTGCTGCTGCTGTTGCTGCTATTGCTGTGGTTGTTGTTGTTGTAGCTACTATTGTTGTTGTCACTGTTGCTGCTGCCGTGGTTGTTGTTGTTGTTTCTATTGCTATGGTTGTTGTTTTTGCTGCTACCAACATAGTTGTTGCTGTTGCCAACATAGTTGTTGCTGTTGCCAATATAGTTGTTGCTGTTGCTAGTGTTGCTATTGCTGCTCTTGTTGCTGCTGAAAGTGTTGTTGCTGTTATTGTTGCTGCTGTTGTTGTTGTTGTTGTTGTTGTTATTGTTCTTGTTGTTGTTGTTCTTGTTGTTGTTTTTGTTGTTGTTGTTGTTGTTGTTGTTGTAGTTGTTGTAGTTGTTGGTGTAGTTGCTTTTGTTGTTGTAGCTGTTGCTACCGTAGTTGTGACTGCTGTTGTTGTTACTGTTGCTGTTAATGTTGTTATTATTGTTGCTGTTACGATTGTTGTTGCTGTTGCTATTTCTGTTGTTGTTGCTGTTGCTGTAGTTGCTGTTCATACGGTTGCTGTTATTAGTGCTGCTGTTGTTGTTGTTGCTGCTGCTGTAACTTATGCTGATGCTGTTGATACTGCTGCTGCAACTGTTGTTGTTGTCGCTGCTGTTGTTGCTGCTGTTGCTGTTGCTGTTATTGTGGTTTGCTCATAGCTTTGCGCTGCATTGCATATGAATGTATGTATATTTGTCAGTTAATGTACAAGAAATACGACTAAAAGTTAACTGTTTTATACATTTTTATTTAAACATACAAATTTTATAAAAATATATACACATATATATACATATATAGTTATTATTTACAAGGAATATTTTTTGTTTAACTCATAGTTAGATATTGTGAATAGTTAAGTTGGGTGAATACTTTTGGCTGACTCTGTGCATATATAAAACTATCTTGAAACACTTGGAATATGTATAAGAAAGTATCATGTCAGTCTTGTGTAGATCATAAAAATATCCATTTATAACACTCAATATATCTGTATGTAGATAGTTTTACAGCCACTGCAGCAGCTGTTGTAGCTGGACAGTGTGACGATTAGACTGGACGGCCGGACAGCAACGAGAGAGCCAACAATGACAGTTACAAATTTTGCGCAAACAACGTGTTTATTCTTGCTGCCGTTGCTCCAATTGGTATTCGAGTTTTGCCATATTGTTCGTTTCCTTTTCATTTAATTATGCAGGCCGTGCAGTAATTGCTCGCGTCTCGCTTCGCATTAGATCCGGTCTATGCGAAATGCATAAAGTTAGACGCTGAGAACGAACGAGCCCCACAGCTGCAACCGGATTCGTGGAAAAGACCTACCTGAAAGCGAAACGACTCCCTCGTGATATTGTCTAAGGCAGATGCTAGATGCTGTCGACTGTCTGCTGTCTGCTGTCGGCTGTCTGCTGTCTGCAATTGGGTGTTGGTTGTAAACACTTCAAGCTTGGCCATACATATACACATTGCTATCTACGGGTGCTTCACTCTAACAATTGTTGACTTAGTTACGATTGCGATTGCATGGCAACAGCCTGGGCTCTTCGTCATCTCCACAGAAGCTCCAGCAGAGCTCCAAGTTGATGCCGAGTGCACACAAAGCAAACATAGATCGTTGCCTGTGACTCGTTCTCTCGAAGAGCATAGAAATGGTTTATGAATCAGATCGTCACTCAGGTAGTCTGAGCTCAGCTGAGCTATGAATTAAAATAATTATAATGGATAACTTATTGGGGCATTAAAAAATGTTATTTGATTTCATTTGATTTCTTTAATTTCAATTTAACAATTGTTCTTCGTTTTATTTCCAATTAGTTGCTGGGAATTTTTAAATTGATTATTTTTTGGTCTACTACGCAGTGACCTTGAGCTGTGGCTACGAGTGGAAGTGAAACGATTTGGACGAATTGAAATGCCACAGAGATTGACCACAGTGCCGACAAGATTAAAGCTTAATCGTTTTCCGAGCTGTTTTACGGGTCAATAACAACATGCCTTATGGGTGTGTTATGGTACGTATGTATATCCGTATCGAATTCATTCATTTATACATAATTGTTTCGACTCATTGTTCTGGCTGTAGTTGTTGTTGTTGTTGTCGCTGATGATGTGAAAATGAAAGTGCAAATGTAAATGAATTTGTGCAGGCAAATGGCAAGAAATATGTCTCAATTGTTGGGCTTTTTGCGGCATGCCGCTTCTTATGATCTGTGACACCACTGCACCACTGCACCACTGTTGACGTTCTCGTTTCATTAACCGCAGCAACAATTGTTGGCAATCGCTTACACAACTGACGTGTGGCTGCGGCTGCAGCAGCCATAATCACAGATTGAGGGCTCTCTGGGTGTACTTTGACACCACTTGAAGTTATGCTGCCTCTATGCTGGGAGTGTGTGTGTGTGGGTGGGTGGGTGTTAGGTTGTCGACACCAACAGCAGCTAGCCTAAGCACAGCAACAAGCTGAAGTTGGCCAGCTGTCCACTGCGTAAAATGCCTTGAGGAATAAGCCAAGTTAGAGTTGTTCTCTTCTCTTTGGCTAGCTGCGAATCATTCTACGCTTAACTTGGGCTCAGTCCAGCTGCAGTCCAAGGCGCGTTTAGAGAGGCCTTGAGAGCCACAGCCAATTGTTGGAGTACCTGCTCCCAAAATGACTCATAATAAGCGTGGCTACCTGCTGCTATTCTCCCACAATCTGTGACTGTTTAGTTTCTACAAATTAGATTGCTTCCGGCATGCTATATTAATATTGAGCAATTGAAGTGAACTAAAAATTTAAATATATATATTTATATTTATATTTATGTTTGTCTAAAATGCAACTCTAGTTTTTTATGCTCTCCACAAGTATCATGAATTCAATCTAACTGCATCACGTAACACATCGCCCCCTGCAAGGAAAAAAAAAAAAAAACAAACAATCGTGAGTCAATTTGAATTCGCTTTCTTGCATTTGCCTTCTGGTAAACTCGATCAGTTTTGGGTGTGGCTGGCAGCCTCCGAGCTTCAGTGAATGAAAATGGGAAAACTAGGCAAAGCCAGTTGAGCGCTAAAGCGCCTATCCAATGCAATTGTGGGTTAGTGGGTAAATGAACAACAATGCATGCCAGCAACAGTTGCTGTCGCTAGAGTCGCTCTGACGTAGCAATTGCATTATATGGTTGCCATGAACTGGTTGGCGGACAAAACAAAAGACTTGGACAACATATTTCAAATTCCCCAAAAAAAAATTGTAATAATTAAAAATAAAATTAAATATTATATATGTATATATTCCCATATGTTCCCATCGACACTTTGTAGTCATAATAGAATTTGTTGCCTGTTTAATATCTAGTTAATATATTTTTATACACATACATATACAGTAATCTACATTTATGAGAGTGTGTAAAAAATTAATGAGTTTTTAAATCGTAGCATAAGGAAGTTGAGCTCTTGCTTCGGTAGACCAATTCAATATGTTTTTGCTTCATTTATTTTGTATTATTAATAATAAAATTCTAAAATCAAACAATAGAGACTAGAGCAAGGCACACACCTCAAAAAATGATCTTTTAGTATATTGTTCACGTTCTCGAGGCGTTGGCCCCAAATTGATGCCGTGCTGAGCTGCAGTTCTACGCTATAATTTCAAGCAACACTTTCAAATTTTATGATGTTTGCATGCAAAAAAAAAAAATAAAATGGAAAAAAATCACAGCACTGTGAGAAACTTGAGCATGAGCATGAACGGATTGCATGATTAATGGGCCATAGCTAATGACCAATGACATAATGTAATGACTTAAGCTCTGTCACTTTGGCACTTGCACTGCCCTCAATTAGTTCAAACTAACTACAACAATTGCAGCAACAATCCGCCGTAACCCGCTGTGGCAAGCAGCGTCGCAAATCGTGTCAAGTTCAGTTCAACTGCTGTGGCATCAAGTTGGCATTTCGCAGTCAAAAACTCATCCATAAAAGAAAAACACAAAACTTGTAGACAACGAACTCGTTTCTGGGCCAGCAGCTGGCCAATAGAATTGACTTATGTCTTGGTATTTCTATAGCTATCTATATGCTTTACTACGCAAGGGGAAACAAGTACTTGAAAGCGGGTATATTGGCTTACAGATCAAGTTTGCAATAGTTGAAATAGAATAAGTTGAAAGTAAATTAGCTATTGCTTAAGTTATTCTCTTAAATTCACTCAAACAGAGAGCGGATAACAGCGCTCACACAGAACTGTTACTTAACAGTGGGTGTAACGTGGCTGCTCGCTGTTATGTTAGTTGCTCATGTTAGGGTATGTAAAGTTTCTCATTTGATTTGTCCATCTGGTTAAGCAGTTGCTTGGTCAAGTTGCTCGCCAGTTGCCAAGCCCCGTTGACATTTTGCAACATGACCGAAACGAGTTACGCACGCTTACGCACGGTGCCGTTATATGAATGAAGTGTGGTTGGCTGCGAACTAAAGCAAGAGCGTGGCATGTCGCATTTTATTATTGGCCATGGCCCCACTCGTTCACAGTCAAGGCAAACGCAATCTGGCCATTGCATATGGAGTGTCGTATATATTTATACCCTGAACCCATTTTCAATGGGAAATCAGGGTATAATGGTTTTGTTAAAATGTATGTAACAGGCAGAAGGAGGCGTGGCAGACCCCACAAAGTATATATATTCTTGATCAGGGTGACGAGAAAAGTTGATTTAGCCCTGTCCGTCTGTCTGTCCGTCCGTCCGTCCGTCCGTCCGTCCGTCCGTCTGTCCGTCTGTCCGTATGTTTGAACGCGTCGATTTCCGAAGATACAATAGCTACTTACTTACTTTTTTTTAAAATGTCCGTATATAGCACGCGCATATCGAGTTTATCACAGAATAACGATAACTCGTCCGTTGGCATCGGAAGGACCAAATACATCGATTTACATCAAAATATTGGGGGGGTCATCTAAGGATCAAAGGACATTCATGGTAGATCACATCGACAAAACTCAGTCGCATCCTTGCAGATCCTGGCGTGTGACATCTCACATAGTGCATAATGTCAAGGAGTACAAATTAGCCAAAGGACATACTGATCATACTTTTATTGTACAAGTTATAAAAGATTTCTTCTGGTATAAGCATTGGGACGGAAATTTTACAAGTCCTTGGTTCTTAGGTAACATACTAATCCTTTGCAGGCAAACATTGGCGCTACTCCTCGTGAGTCTAAAACATCAATTACTTTCGTCCTGCGTAAGGATATAGCTGAATAGGAGCTATTTTTCCAAAAGATTTTTTTCTTACCTGCAGCGAACAAAAATGCTTTAATAAATCAAAAACAAAACAAAAATACAAAAAATGCACAGCCCAAAAGTATGCAGCAAAAACTTGCAAATTTGGTTATGGTTGGTGAATAAATAAGCTGCCGCTTGAAAGTATGCAATAAAATTTAAATGAACTGCAATTGACGATCGTTTTAAACGTAATTTTGATATTTATTTTTTTTTTTTTTCCAGCTAAAATATGTAGTTAAAAATGAATTGAAAGATATGATTTTTTTTAAATGTATTTATATTTATTTAAATAAATTTCATTACTGAGCTAAAATAAAATATGTTGTTTCTTTCTCCTCCAATACAAAGCGAATTCTCCGAGTTCCTCACGTCTAAGTTTTTAAGGCATAACTCCACCATATCCTTTCGCAGGACAAAAGAAAATGATGCGTTAGGATCGTGTGAGCCATTCGCATCGATCCCCATCAAAATATTGGGGGGTTATCTAAGAGTCCAGGACTTGAAATGCCGAGCGGCCTCGGCAGCTAAGGAAATCACCCAAAACACGCTAAAACGCCAATATCTCGCTAACCGCCAGGACGATTTTAATGTTCTTTGGCCAGTTGGTAGTCCTGGTGACCCCATTTAGTGTGCTGTCAAATTTGCCAGGATACGCAAGGATACGGCTGAGCTAGAGGCAGTTTTCTCTGCACAAAAAAGTCCCTATTTATCCGTTGTTAAAAGGACTTTCGTCCTTCTACTTTCATATTCGTCATCAGTGGCCTAAGGACTTTCTATGGTAAAAAAAGACAAGCTGCTAGTCCTTCAAATAGCCAAGTTAAGGTGGCAGTTGGCCATTTTTCGACCAAACCCCTTGCAAAAATTTGGGATAAAATTTTTTATGGAATCCTCAAAATCCTTGAATGCCAATCGATAGCTGAGTTGCTCACGAGCTCAAAATGGTATGTCCTTACAGGATCGTCAAGGATATGACTGAGTTATGGCTATGCAAAGAATATCCTGATATAGAAAATAAGCTCTAACTTGGTCATATCCTTGCAAATTTTGATAAGACTCGATGCGTTGACATCGGAAGGACCAAATACATCGATTTACATAAAAATATTGGGGGGTCATCTAAGGATCAAAGGACATTCATGGTAGATCAAGTCGACAAAACTCAGCCGCATCCTTGCAGATCCTGGCGTGTGACATATCACATAGTGCATAATGTCAAGGAGTACAAATTAGCCAAAGGACATACTGATCATACTTTTATTGTACAAGTTATACAAGATTTCTTCTGGCATAAGCATTGGGACGGAAATTTCACAAGTCCTTGGTTCTTAGGTAACATACTAATCCTTTGCAGGCAAACATTGGCGCTACTCCTCGTGAGTCTAAAACATCAATTACTTTCGTCCTGCGTAAGGATATAGCTGAATAGGAGCTATTTTTCTAAAAGATTTTTTTCTTACCTGCAGCGAACAAAAATGCTTTAATAAATCAAAAATAAAACAAAAATACAAAAAATGCACAGCCCAAAAGTATGCAGCAAAAACTGAAATTATGCAAATTGGTGTATGGTTTGTGAATAAATTTCTGGTGCCGCCTGAAAGTATGCAATAAAATTTAAATGAACTGCAATTGACGATCGTTTTAAACGTAATTTTGATATTTATTTATTTTTATTATATACCCTGAACCCATTTTCAATGGGAAATCAGGGTATAATGGTTTTGTTAAAATGTATGTAACAGGCAAAAGGAGGCGTGGCAGACCCCACAAAGTATATACATTCTTGATCAGGGCGACGAGAAAAGTTGATTTAGCCCTGTCCGTCTGTCTGTTTTATGGTCAGGTGATAAGACAAGCTAATGTTGATGCTGCCTTTGGCTTATCTAAATTGAAGTTTCGGCAAGGTTTAGCCAAAAAATTGTTGCCGAAATTCGTATTTAAGCAACTGGAGTCGCAGAATGAGGCAGTGTGAAAATGTCTACAAGTGAAGTGAAACTACTTGGCTGCCTGCTGCAGCTGCTCTGCCTGGTGGCCATAGCCAAGGCGACCTGTAACGTGTGCAATCCAGTCAACAACATGGCCTGCTATTCGCCTAGCCAATTTCAAGCTTGCGATGCAAATGGTTTGCCCTCTCGCCTACCCAGCAGCTGTCCCGCCGGCTACTCGTGCGTGAGTGGTGCAAGTGGTGTGCTCTGCATGCCGAGCAACAGCAGCACCATAGCCGATTGCCAGGACTGCAACAAGTGCGATGCTAGCCAGACCTTTGCCTGCACCTCCACAAGCACCTTTGCCCTCTGCCTGGGCACGACCACGCCCCAGAATTCAAGCGGCAGCTGTGCGGCCGGCTATGTGTGCAACGTGAATGACTCCCAGATCTGTGGACTGGAGACGCAGGTCAGGCCCACCTGTTCATATGCAGATGATCCCACAACAACAACAACAACAACAACAACAACGACAACAACAACAGCGCCGACAACAACCACGGCACCAGCCACGCCCTCGCCCGAAAATCCCAACGCCTACTGTTCGGCTGTGCGAGCTCAGGGCTACTATCCGGTTGGCGATTACGCGGAGACAACTTGTCGGCAGTACATCCATTGCTACCTGTTAGGCGGCATTTGGCGAGGACAACTATTCAACTGCGAAGGCCGCACGTACTTCAGTCCAACGATGCGAAGGTGCGTCACCACAATGCCTGCGAACTGCTATACACCAACCTTCACCACCACAACCACCACCGTGGCTCCAACCACTAGCAATCCGGACGCCTATTGCGCCAAGATGCAGACCCAGGACACCTTTCCCGTTGGCACCATTGCCAGCAGCACTTGTCGCCAGTACATCCACTGCTTCCGGGTGGGCAACAGCTGGCTGGGTCAACTGTACAACTGTCCGGGCAACACCTACTACAGCAGCGCTGTCAAGCAGTGCGTTACGGCGCTGCCCGCCACCTGTACGAGTGGCATAGCTAGCCTGAGTCTAAACGGTGTAGACCTGGAGTAAAGTTGAGCATACGAAATGCTAAGTGAAGTTAGTTTTTATTATATTCTCAGAAAGAAAGAAAAATAAAACAACATTAGAGCTATAATCACGCTTATCGTTATCTTTGTCCTTGAGCTGCATGGAGTTATAATTATTATTGTAATCATTATCATTGTAGAATTCTCTTTATATTGAACTCTCTCAGGAATACACTTCGTATATTGTATATTGAAATCCGATTAGAAATGACTTAAATGTTGCTAATATGTTAAATGTTGTAAATATATGTTGTATATATATGTAAATACTGGCTTCTAGCCCATAATCTAAGTTAAGGTTTAAGTCAATAATGCGCTAAACAGTCTCAGACAATAAGCTGCAAATAAATGAATTTAAAAAAAAAAAAAAAAAAAAAATTAGAAATGGTTATAGAGTCTAAGTACAAAGTACAAAGCTAGCATTTAATTTGCCGCCTAAAAGTATGCAACGAAATTTTACTTTGATTCCTTTTGGCTATGGCAGCAACGTTCATTGCGTTTCGCAAACGAACTCTATAAAGAACTGTACTTAAATATATCAGCAGCATTATAAGCAAAATATATAAATATATATTTGTATATATATATATATATTTTTTTTCCTTATTAAGATATATACAATATAAACGTAAAAAAGAGATATTTATTAAGGTCTTTAATTTGACTTGTAATTAATTTGAATTATAAACAAAATATACATATTTGTATATATATTTTCACAAGATAAACATTAAAAAAAATATCTTTATTAAAGTCTTTAATTTGACATAAATATATTATATAAAATTTATAACTTTATAAGCTATAAACTTAATGACTATCACAAGCTGACAATATCTTATCTTAATAGAAGTGAAATTCGTAGAACTAGTGAGTGGGAATATAAAGGTGTATATATATATATATATTTCTTATACCCTGTTAAACAAGTTGTCAATGCTGTGCATTTATCCTTGCAGACAGCCGGGACGCGTGGGTTTTACAGTGCCACAGCAGCGAGTCCAGCCATTGAAGTAGGGATTCGATGCAGGACAATCAATGATGCGACCCAACCAGGTATTTATATAGAAATGACAGTAGATGTAGCTGAAGTAGAGCAAAGGGAAAGCACATACACACACATATAAACATAAATATATACATATATATTTATGGAAAGTTAGCTCACCTGGTGCAAACGGTGTCATTGGGAATGGCATGCATGGGAATGCCATTGAAGAAAGCACGGCAAAAGTCATCCGGGGACAGGGTGGTGCGCTCTGTTGTGGTGCTAGCTGTGGTGGTGATTGGCTCTGTGGTTGTCGCCTGCTCAGCGCATGTGGCACTTGTCACTGCTGCACTGCCACATATCTCCGGCAGAGATATGTTGCACACCAGATCGCCAGTGCAGCTGGACGTCATGTTTGAGGGCCGACGGCTGCCCAGGCACAGGGCAAAGGTGCGTGGCCCAGTGCAGGCAAAGACGCCTTGCTCGTTGCACTCGCCACAGCTGCCACAGGCGCTAAGTGCTGGGCTCTGGTTGCAAATCGTCGTCTGGCTGGTGCAGTAGCTGCCCGCGGGGCAGGAGTTGATGGGTCCAATTGGCTGATTGTTTGCACAGAACTGAAACTGGCTTTCCGAGATGCAAGCCACATTGCTGACCGAGTTGCAGACGTAGCAAGCAGCCGAAGTGTCTCGGCTGCACAGCAAAATCCCAAGGAACACGACGAAGAGCAGACGCCGCATCTCGAATTGCAACTGCAATGCAAACGAAAATGCAAACAGCTCTTAAATATCAGAAGGCAATTGCATTCGCGCGTAATCTAATTAAGGGAATAAATGTCTGTGTAATAAACTCAAATCTAGTTGATCTTTATGGAGTGCTATGTCTGCTTATTTGACTGTGTAGATGGATGGAGAGAGAGAGAGAGAGAGAGAGAGAGAGAGAGTGATAGAGTGAAAGAGAGGGAGAGTGATAGAGTGAGAGAGAGAGAGAGAGAGAGAGAGAGAGAGAGAGGGAGAGAGTGATAAAGTGAAAGAGAGAAAGAGTGATAGAGTGAGAGAGAGTGAGAGATAGAGAGAGTGAGAGAGAGAGAGAGAGAGAGTGGGAGAGTGAGAGAGACACTCTATCTGTCTCCCTGTCCATCTTCCAGTCTGTCTCTCCATCTGTCTCTCCGTCTGCCTCACTAACTAAAGAAGATCATTTGAGCTGTCTATATATATGCAGCACTATTCATTTTATTTAAGTAAAACGAAGCTAGAAGGCTTGCAGCAGCAGAGAGTGTTCCCATTGCTCACTTAGAGTTCGACCGCAACGACCTCTACCTGCCGTCGGGCTCAACAGATTGAGCGCGACTTCGTGGGTGAGTGAAAGTCGACCTATATAAAGGGCAGCAGCTGCAGCATTTCTTCAGTCTTGTCAGGCCTGCTGGGGGTCAGTCGTGTTTGTGCAGTAAAGTGAAGTGAAGTGTGTATAAATATTTTTTGATCGTTCAGCTAAGTATTAAAGACTGGCGGATTGCTTGGAGGAAACACTTAGAATAAATACTTATGGGCAATACTTCGAAGAAAAACTAAGAGGAAATACTAAGAGGAATTACTAAGAGGAAATACTTAGAGGAAATACTTTGAAGAAATACTTTGAGGACCCAAATAGAAGAAATACTTTGATGAAACAACTAGAAAAAATACTTAGAGAAAATACTTAGAAGAAATACTTAGAGGAAATATTTAGAAGAAATACTTAAAGGAAATACTTCGAAGAAACTTAGAAGAAAAAATACCTTGAAGAAATACTTACAGTCTATTTGTTACTTCTGCTGGTTGCTTGCATGTGTTAGTTACTTTACTTTAATATTTATTATTATCATGAGGAGCATAAAAAAAGGGCACTGCAAATATTTTGCTAAGTATATTTGTTACTTTTCGAATGTTTTCATCCATTTTTATCTAACCGCTGTTTTTCAGTTTTAACCTATTTTTAGACACAATAATATTTATTTCAGAGGTCAACAACTGGGCATGGCATTTTATATGAACATGTTATCATATCATTATCATAATTATTGTTGGGCCTGATTATAATATTATAATTATCATTGTAATCGTCATTATAATCATCAGTTACTTCATATATATCAGTATCATTATTATTAATGTTGTTATTATTCTACTCATTATTATTTTAATTATGTCTTTTTTATTGCTTTTATAAATATAATTTATACATTCATCTAGTCTTAAACTCTAGCTGTACAATTAGCTGGCGCTACGTAAACGCAACGCTGTGTAGCCGCCTCGAAATAGGCATTCGCAGAGCATTCATATTCCACGGCTCTCATTTGGCCTGCCTTGTTGAAGTAGCAGCTGATATAGCTGTAAAGATAAGGTGAGATTAGCGGGAGAGCATTTAGCACTTGGCTGTCTAATATGTATTACGCACCGTCTGCAGTAGATATCACGTGGCTGGGTCTCGTAGAGTCCTGTGTATGCCTTCAGCTGGCAGAGCTGCTGGGCCGTACTGGGGTTGGGTGTCGTTGAGGGGCTAGGCGTTGGGCTAGGTGTGGGGCTAGGTGTGGGGCTAGCTGTGGTGACAGTTGTCGTCGGCGTTGTTGTGCTGGTGCTCACCAGATCATCGTGCAGGTCACAGGTGAAAGTCTGCCCCACCCGCTCGGGCGTACAGACCACATCGCTGCTGGCATCGCAAGCGTAGCCCGGCGGACAGAAGCCCAGCGCACCCGTCGGCCGCGTCGCTCCGTAGCACATCTGGAACGTTCGTCGGCTCTGGCAAGCAAACTTGTGATTGCGATGCGCACTACACTGTCCACATTTGCTGGTATCGCCACAGCTGGGCGGCCACAGCGCGTTCCTCTGCACACAGATGGCGGTGCGGGCGGTGCAAACGGTGCCTTCCAGACAGTTGTAGATGCGATCCGTATGCGGCATGCCATCTAGATGGTAAGACATGTTCGCGATCATAACCACAATCACTAACTTTCGAGAGTCTCATAAATACCTCCGAAGCACAGGTAGAAGGAGGTGGAGTTAATGCAGGCAGCCTGATTCGTCTGGCAAACATTGCAGTCCGTTACCACATGACCCACCAGACAGACAAAGAAGAGCTTCAATAGAGAATAGTTATATATAAACTAGGAACTGATATAGATATATTTATATAAAGTCTGTCTTACCGCAAAGACAATTTGAAGATCCTTGGCCATGGTTTCACCTTGTACTCCGGCGTTGTGTTCACTGTCAAGGTTTTGCCACTACTAAAGAACATTAATCTCTTGTTCGCTGCGTTATAAACGTTGTCTTAGTGAAATTTTCATTGTTTATCTACTCTTCATAGATGAACATATATAGAAAGATATCATTTTGGACATGCTAATTGTTTTATTTACTTTGGCTTTCCACTTGATTGCCTGGCGCTGTTTTATGATCCCAGCATAAGAGCCAAAAGAAGATGCAGAAGAAGAAGAAACCTAACACTGCGATAATGAGCTGAATAGCACTCATCATCATAATGATACACCTGAGCAGCAGCCGGGCCATTGACCAAATCTGTAGAGTCGGCCAAGAAAAGTTTCGCTTGAGGTAAACAGAGCTGCGGAAATTAGACGAAAACAAGGAAATTTCAAAGTAAATTCCCAGAATAGGATTAAGTAATATAAGAGCTACACATATCATTAAAGGCTTAGTTTTTAGTTCAAAAAAGAGCGACTATCATATACCCTAGACTGTCGACAATTGATAGTAAATGTGCTGGAGTAGTCGACTAGCAGTTGCCCTGGAATTGAGATTGATTTGTTATTATTATTTCTATTATTATTACATTATTTCTAAGCATTCTCTTTCTAGTTAGTTTATAATATATTTGTTTTCAATTTTATTTTTAAATATTACTTGAATTTTGGTTAATAAAAGTTTTATTTATTATTCGCCTATAGCTAATGGATATAAAGCACTCTTTATTATACATTTTTATCGATATTCAAATATAGAAATTTACTATGGAAATTTCACTACCGACAACCCACGCCGCTTGGCCGTGTTGCACCACAGCCCGAGACGGCATTGAAGTACGGATTATTTGCCCTGCAGTTGCGTATGGAGCCGTTCCACATACTGCCCCTATAGAAGCAGTAGACGAAGCTGCAAGTAAATTTCAATTATGATATAGATTGATATCTTTATAGATGGATCGAGCTGTGTGCATTACCTGGTGCAAACGGTGTCGTTTGGTATGGCGAAATTGCCAACTCTTTGAATACCTTGACAATAGACATTCGGATTAAAGGGCGGCTCAGTTGTAGTTGTAGTTGTAGTGGTGGTGGTGGTTGGTGTGGTGTCGGCAGGTGTAGGGCTTGGGCTAGGGCTTGGGCTAGGGCTTGGGCTTGGGCTAGGGCTAGGGCTAGGGCTTGGGCTAGGGCTTGCGGTAGTTTCTGGGGTAGTTTCTGGAGTAGGGCTTGGGCTGGGGCTTGGGGTGGTCGTTGGCGTCGGATAATCACTCTCAACGCGATCACAAGAGTCATCCACGTCCGGATCGCATACCAAATTGCAGGGAGTTCCGGCCGCCGCACCTTTCACGCTGCAGAAATAATCTTTGGGGCATTTGCTTTCCTGGGGCATCAGCACGCCTTGATCGCATGCGCCGAAGGTGGTGAGGGAGGTGCAGGCGAAAACCTGCCCAGCGTCGCATTTGCCGCAATTCACGGTGTTGGGACAGGCCGGCGGAAAGTCCCTCTGACAAATGTCGCCGTATTGCGTGCAAATTGGCTTTTCGTCCGGGCAGGTGAAGGTCAACGATGGAACGGCTTTATCTGTGGACGGGGTATCGCATTCTGGTCAGAGATCGGCAACAGCTTTTGCCAATGGCCAGCCTCAACTTACTCTCGTAGCACACCTGGAAGGTGGTGTTGCTGATGCAGGTGTGCGAGAAGTAGCAATAGCCGCACGTGGCATCCACGAGTGCTGACGGTGCCAGCAAAGTGGCCAGCAGACCCAAAAGCCCAACGCGTCGTAGCTGGAACATCTTCGGTTTGTAAATGAACTAGCTGAATGCCGTTACCATGCCTTTTAAATGCTGAAATGCCTGGAGCACTATCTTTATGATACTGACAGGGCCAGAGGTATGGGCGAAGACAACTGCCTTTTGCTTTATCTCTCAATGCTAGAGCATCCATAAATATGCTAGCTACCGTGCGGCCGCAATCTCCTGTAAATATACTAAGCCCAACATAAAACCAGGAAATTATCTCTGCCAGCTTCTTGTTCTTGCCAACAGCATTATCTGAACAATCGTCCGATATAAATGTGTGGCGTATGTTGAGAGGCCTCATTAGTCAGCTGAACGCTCTGTCCAGATATTCACAATGCAGCAGAGCTATTTGGTAAGTTGGCGTTGGCGTTGACGTCGAAGGGAAAGTGAATATCATTCATCAACTGCTTGCCGTCTCTTCCAAAGATCCTCCTCGTGGCGCTCAGCGGCCTTCTGGCTGTGGCCGATGCTGCTGTTTGCGGCGGTTGCATGGAGAACAACGTGGCCTGCTATAACCGCACCCACTACAGGGTGTGCATCAACCATGCGCCCATTGAGGGCGGCAGCATACTGAGCTGCGGCAGCGGCAAGATCTGCACCGACATGCAGGATTTCTGCTGGCAATCGCTCCCTGGTGATGGCATTGAATCAGTTTGTAACAACTACAATGTTAACTGCAGAAAGTGCGATTACAACCAGATGTTCGTCTGCACCAGTCGCACCACCTTCCAGCAGTGCTCCGGCTACGAGATGAGCCCCGAGGTCAATTACTGTCCAGAGGGCAGCGTCTGCTCCATAGATTCCGGGTACTTTTGCGTGAAGCCCTGCAAGCTTCCGAAAGGCATATACGAGTGTGATAAGTTAGAGCCCTAACCTGCCAGAGTTTTCCTATATGTATATGTATATCTCGTTAATAAATTTTTGTCAATTTATAAATGTTTTTCAAATGCCAAGCAATAAATTCGCTCTTTAAAATGTACAATATTGACTGAATTGGAATTATATAAAATTAATTTGGGCACTCTTACAACTTACTAGATATGGTTATATAATTGAAATTGTATGTCGATTATAATCGAAATGGAAATGAATATCGATTATGATCGATCTTTGAAAAAGGAAGGGTGTTTAGTATATGAATAATATGATAAATAATATGAGTATGGAAAGTTATTATCTTTGAGAGGCGTTGAGTAGTACAAGTTTATACAGCCCTTCAGACAGCCAGCTATACAGACGTATGAACAAACAGAGCTAAATGAAATTGTCTGTTGATCATTAATAATATGTTGATATATTGACTATAAATATTATATGGGATAAGAGCAATTTCTAATATTTCTAAGTAAATTATAATACAATTAATATAAATACTTTTCAGTGGTTTCAAGATCTCATGATTATTATTATTATGATCATCTATGTATATATTTAAAATATTTGCTTATCTCATATATAAATATTTCGTTTTCATATTGCTTTTCATGTCCAACGTTTACAAATTTAAAATCCAATGCAAAATAATAAATGAAATTCTATTTTAAAAATTTCTTTACAATATCCTGTCTATCTTTGCTTAGTAAATAGCAAACTAATGAGTGTTGTGCTTAAGAAACAAATATATAATATCTATATTAATAATATTATATAAATATTCACATTACTCAATTACTCTTAGCGCCTTATATAATACAGTCGGCTCATATAATTCTCATCTCAGCTCATTCAAAACAATTCGCGTGAAAAATGAGTCGACCCTGAATTTTGAATATGCCTAAACACTCTTATAAATAAAGCTGTTATCAGACCTGTCAGCTCTTTTATTTTCTTTGCCAGTTTTCGGCCAATAAACTAGCTGAGGGCTGAGCGCTTGCGTGGTTTGCAGAAGTGAACTAAACTGTTGAAAATAAATAAATATATTAAATTAGGCTAACATTGACCCAATTTCAGTGGAGCTTTAATCGAATTAGACAAAATGCTGAGCTGGGCTCGATGTTGTCATAGCTTTTACTATTATTCTATTATGTGACTGAGTTTTCTTTTATGTCGCAACAGGTAAATTGCCTTTGGCACTTTCATGCTCGAGATTTTGTTTACTCGCAGGCCTTGCCCAACATATAATCGATGCGAAGGTGTGGAAAAACAAATTCGCAACAGGAAGCGCACACACAAAAAAGCTGACGAAACGTGAATAAATAATTTCTATATATATATATATACATATGTGTTTGTATGTGCACCACCCACCCATGCCATTGACTGCATTGCTGGCTGATTGTGGCGCAACTAATTGTTGTTTACCTCTGCCGCTCCGGCTGCTGTCACGTTTTGTTATTGCAATTAATAAACAACAAAATTTTCAAGTTTTTCTATTTCTCGTTCACAAATTGCGGTCATTAAACCTATTTCCATGGCAAGTTAGATAAATTGTCGCCTCACCACAGCTGCGTGCCACAACAGTGACAAAGCGCAACGCGTGCGCAACTCCAGCAAACATGGTCTACTCGCAGCTGCCGTTACGCTGCGTATACGTCATCTCCTGCAGCCTTGTCGTCCTGGCTGCAGGCAAAGTGCCCGCTGCTACGCATACGAATAGCTGGCGCGATCTGTTCTTCGGCAACAAGTGGCTGACGCCCTCGTCCTCGTCCTCGCGCCTCAGAGAATCCAAATGTGGGTGTGCCAAAAATTGTGAATTTTTCCTTTAACCAAGCTGATCTAAAACAAACCACAAACAAATCCAAAAACAACTTTCAGTCTTGCCCATATTCACACTAATGCCGTATGGCACGAGCAGCTGCGCGGCGCCGTCCGGTGAGCTGGGCAACTGCATGGCCAGCAAGGATTGCCTACTGCGCAACGGCATACCAGCAGGACCCTGCGGCGGTGGCTACGGCGTCTGTTGCGTATGTAAGTGTTAAGCCCGTTCTACCTATATAATAAAAGAAATGTGTTATGCAAAGAGTTATACAAAAAGTGAAATTGCTGCTGTGAGTTGAGAGAATAAGTAGAATGAAGCTGAGCTGAGATTATGATAGTTCATTGGCAATTTGTTGCATAGTTGCTGCAGTTATCAAAATAATATAATAAACTCATACTTCGTATGGTATACACGCATATACCTGCAAAATTTCAAGTCTCTAGCTCTTTTATCTGCTGAGATCTAGGCGTTCATACATACGTACGAACGGACAACTATTTATGTGTTTGTCAACGACCCAAACTGAAAGGAAACTAGTAAACTTTGCAACACTGACACCGACTTCCTTCTTCCATGCAGTTCTGCAGACCTGCGGCGGTATTATACGCGAGAACTCCACCTACTTTGTGAATCCGAATCATCCGGATGTCTATGACGGCACCGGCAGCTGTCAGGTGACCGTGCAGAAGATGCATCCGGATATATGCCAGCTGCGCCTGGACCTGGACATGTTCTCCATAGCGCCGCCCGAGCCGGCCAATCATCTGTGCAATCAGGATCAGCTCCTAATATCGGGCGGCAGTCCCACGCCCACCATCTGCGGCAGCTCCACAGGGGATCACAGTGAGTGGTATTGGGCAGAGAACTCTTCTGACTCGAGTCACTTATCAAGCGCTCTTTTCTCGCAGTGTACATTGACGCTGGCCTGGGGCAGAGCAATCCCATAGTGCTGTCCGTGATAACCAGCGCCAGTTTTCCGCGCCTATGGCGCGTGCGCGTCACCCAGATCCACTGCGGCAGCATCAGCCGTGCGGATCAGGGCTGCCTGCAGTACTTCACAGCCATCAGTGGGCGTGTGCGCAGCTTCAACTACAACACGGTGGCCGGGCGACAGCTCTCCAACCAGGACTACAGCATCTGCATACGCAGCGAGCGCAACTTCTGCGGCATTCAGTACAACGCGTGCCCCGATCTGGAGAACAATCGCTCGCGTGCCTTCACCATAAGCGGCAACTCGAACAATCCGGTGCCCACGCTGGTGGGCGGTGGTGCGGGTGGTGCGAATGGCGGCTCGCCCACCAGTGGCTGCACCAGCGATTGGCTGCTCATCGGCTGCATACGCTCAGCGGATCGCATACCCCCGCTGCCGGGCTGCGAGGATCGTGTCTGCGGCGGCACCTTCAGCGCCGAGGCGGGCATGTTGGCCAAGACGGTGCAATGTGGGTAACCAAATCGACGCCTACTGAACAACTGCATTAATTCTTGTTTTCACTTGCAGCCAGCGTGCGTCCCTTTCGCCTGTATTTCCACACGGATGGCGTCGAGGCGCCCAATGACATCGACAATCGCGGCTTCTGCCTCGACTACGTGCAGCAGCCCTGCACGAATGGCTTCTGAATGAGATTTCCACTTCGACTCGAGTTGTTCTATTTATTTTCTTTTAATAAATATTCATGTATGTATTTTATTTATTTTTGTAGTTAAGTCTAAGGCTAAGGCTAAAATTTAAATTTAAGGTAATTTCGTAAGCTCGCAGATCGGTACAAATTAAAATCTTGGGTTAACTAAAGTTGAATTTGCAGTTCTAAAATATATATATTATTTATATATATTTCTATATATATCTATATAAAATTTGTTTGGCTATTAATACAGTTGCTGTCTTACAATCAAAAACATTTGCATTCCCAATTGTAATACTTAGACGAAGTAAAAACAAATAAAATCAAAATATATCGAATAACAGGAAAAATAATTAAGAGAACTTGTTTAGTTTTTGCTTTGCTGTAGGACTGCGTCGTTTTCAGAGATTTGGATTGGGTAGTGCGTGAGTGAGTGAGAAAGGGATAGAGATACGCGCTGTATCCGGATTTGATTTGCTGCACGTGAGATCGCCAATTTCAGTCTGTGCATAGCCCGACTTGTGACGTCACTGGGTTGATTTGAGTGTTGGCTGGGTGAACAGTTGTTGTCCGCTTGGAACTTAGCTCTAATAGGTTTGTATCAAGGCAGCCACGTGCTGTTTCTCCTCCTCGGTGAGGCCGTTCTTCAGCGTACGGCGCACTGCAAAAACACGAAAGCAAAAATTAATAAAAGTGTTTAAGTCTTCGGACGACTCTCTCATGCAATCAGAGTTAGGCGCATGCTTAGTAAATGTTTGTATATAAAATCAACTGGGATTTCAGCCAGGCGCATAAACAAAACTTGGCCAGAGCCATTTGCCAACATCTTTTCAGGAATTTGGGAATTTGGATTGTATTACTAGTGAGCGAAATATGTGAAAGATGCCAGCAAATGTTGCTCCGCACAAAAGAAAACAAAAACAAAACTCAACAAATAAAAAATTGCAACAAAAAACAAAATATTGTATATGCACACACACACACACATACATACATATGTATGTATGTTTGTGCATTACAATTTCAACACTAACCAAAAATAAGAAAGGTAAAAACCTAAAACTGTTTGGATTGTTTGCGCAACAGTTGCGCAAACGGCTCTAGGGCGACGCTGCTCTTTCAACTGTGAATCCCTCGCGCGTGCGGCTGCGCTTCACTTCAGTTTGATTGGTTTCATTATAATTTGTTGTTGTTGTTGTAGTAGTTGTAGTTGTTGTTGGGTGCGTTAATGGTAAGAAAACATAAAATTATAAAGAAAAACAATCGAATGTGGGCAAACCGATATGTAAAGCTAGCAAAGAACTAAAAATAATAAATAAGTGCCAAAAGCATTTGAATTTGGGTTCGAGGGGAATTCATCAAAAATTTAAGTACGGGAAAAATCAGCATTTTTAGTTTTTCATAATCATCTTTTGGAATTGTTGCTGTAGCCTCAAGTTTGCAGAGGTGTTCGTGTGTGTGTGTCTGTGTGGGTGGGTGGGTGTGCCTAAACATAGCGCGCTGTGCGTGGTGTATTCCAAAACATTAAAATTGATCTCAATCAGGACGATGAGCAGTCGTTTGGGGAACTTACAGGACTTGCGATCCGCATGGCGGGTGCGCTTGCGTTCACGGGGCGTGGTCCGTGTGCCGGACGTCTTGGTCGCCGTCTTGACCAGGGACTCGAGTATTTCGTCATCGCCGTCGGTGAACTGCTCCTCGCTCTGTCGAGCAATGGGCGAGCGCAGCTGTTCGGCGCGGCGCCGACGCCAGGTGAGCGTACCATCCGTCTGATCGGGGCTGGGAGTGCCAAGCAGTTGCCTGCAAAGATGCAGAGAGTCAATAAAAATGTTTCAGTGTGTCTGTGTGTGAGCAGCCGGACGTACTTCAGCTCGGCATCAGCCACATCCTCTTTGGTCTTGAACTTGACCATGTCAATGATCAGCTTGCCGCGCGTCTTGTTGCGCTCCCGATGATTGGCCTTCTTCTCCAGCTGCTGCTGCACGCGCTCGCGCGTCGTCCGGTACTCCAGCGCGAACTCGGAGAGCGTGCGACAGAATTCGTTCGGGCGCGACTCGGCCACGCTGTGCTGCGGCATGCCCAGCCAGAGCAGGAACTTGCGGTAGCGATTCATCACGCGCCGATGCACGGTCTGCAGGCTGATGATGCGCTCGGCGCAGTCGGCCAGGAAGTCCACCAGCTTCTGCTTCAGGTGCGGCGCACAGTCATGCTTGGCAATGAGCTTGAGCCGGTCCCACGATGCCTTGCACTCCGACTCCAGCTGGGTGAGATTGTGGGCGAGGTCGGCGAAGTCGGCCTTGGAGGCACGCGTGATGGGTCCGATTTCCGAATACAGATCCGTAGTATCGCTATTCGACTCCATGACCATGTGGCAGAGATGGTGCAGCAGCGAATGCTTGTGCACGGTGTCCTTCACCTCCGGCACCTTGGCCAGGTACTCGATCTGAAAGCCCTTCACCGGCGCCCCGTTCAGGAAGATGCCCACGGAGAGCAGCGTGGCCAGGATGCTGCGAAAAGTGCGATTGTGGCGCAGTATCTCAATGCCTTGCTTCAGATCCATCAGCGGCTCGGCAATCTCTTTCTGCGGAATGAACAATCGATGAGAACTTGTTTATATCGATAACAAAGAGTCAGACACCTACCTCGCAGTTGTCAAAGTCCAGGCGGAAGGCCCAGAGCTTCAGGCGTGCGCCCAGCTCTGTGATGGAGGCCAGCGTGAGCAGAAACTGCTCGGCGCTGCCCAGTGGCAGTTCCGGATTGGACAGCTGCGCCTCCTGGATCTTGCCGCGCTCCTCGTCCGTGGGCAGCATGTTCAGCAGCTTGTCAATGCCTTCGCGCGTCACCACAGTGGCATCCATCTTCAGAATGGCCGCCTTGATGGCGCGCGGCGGCGGCAGCTTGGTCATTGCAATGTTGATGGCATTCGAGCGCTTGTGGTCCAGCACGATGATCTCCTTGCTCTTGTTCAGCTCCTGTTGCTTCTGCAAAAGCCAAGTTGAATTAGTTCAGAAGAGCGAAGAGACAATGGGGAGAGAGAGAGAGAGGAGAGAGTGGGAATTTTGTTTATGTTGTAGTGGTTGTAGGGTAGAAGGGGGGGTGGCAGTGGGGCGTATACGCAATGTGTCTAACTGTTAGCAACAAGAACATAAAGAAAAGTGAACTAGTGGTTCCGACTACTGTAACTGTGAGTGTACATGTGTCTGTGTGTGTGCATATGCGTGTGTCTGTGTGTGTGTGTGTAATTAACCAACACCAATGTGTGTAAAACATAGAAAGACTAAACTTAAACCGACTGAGAAAGAGTAAAACAGAGACAGAGTCAGAGTGATAGTGAGAGAGAGTGAGACAGATAGACAAAGAGAGAGCGAGTTAAAGTGTATTAAACATATTATTTGCACTCACCTCCTATAGAACATTTATTTGATACATATATATTTATATATATTTATTGATATATATATTTATTGATATTGAGAAATTGATTTTGATATAGATTCGATTTTAGCACAACATTTATGTTTTTTTGTAGATATATCCGCATAACAGAGACCGTTGACATATAGAATTAATATTATTGTAAACATGTCCAGAGATAAAAAAAAGGGGGAAAATAAAACAAATATCATTCGCAAAGAGTTTTCTTGTTGGGTTATGCAACAGTTTAGACTAAAATAATAGCTAAGAGACTTATTAAATGGCATTTTCATCGAAGGCAACCAACCAGCAGCTGCCCCTGGGAATACCCCTAATTTGGAATCGAATCTAATACGCACCTTGGTCATCAAGTCTTTGGCGCGCGACTCGAACAAGTGCTCCAGCTTCTGTGTGTCCACATTTGCGCTGGGCAGCTCGTCCCAGATCGTTTTGCCTATCACCTGCGGAATCATGTCCTCGCGCACTTCCTTCCAGAAGAGCTTGACCTGAAAGGTGAACGGAGTTAGCCTTGAATATTCACTGTAATCGCTCTCTCTCTCTACTCACCGTCTTCTTGTTCTTCTTGATGGTATTGTTGCCATTGGCCAGCTCGCCGTTGATCGAGCCATTCAGCGAGCTGTTCACGCTGTTCGTCAGGCTGCTCGCCCCGTAGCCCGCATAGCTAAACATGGGCGGCGGCATCAGGCAGGGCGGCATCATGGGCGGCGGCAGCACCATGCCTCCGGCCAGGGGCGGCGGTGGTGGCGGTATGCCAGCGCCAAGGCCACGCGGTGCCAGCACATCCTTCTCATCATCCGAGTGCAGATCGGTAAAGTCCAGATCACATAGATTCAATGGTCGCGTCATATTCCGCACCAGCTCCTCCCAATGCAGCTCATTCTCCGATTTCTTCGGCTCAGCCTTCTTCAGTTCCTGGTCGACGCTCGATGAGCTGTCATTGGATCAAAGATAATACAAAGTATCACAATTATTGCACTGCCGGTCAACTGAGCTGTACTCGATCGTTCGATTGCAATGGGCCCACCATAAAACTCGTCTTATCAACTCTTGGCCTAGTAGCAAGATAACAAAGGCCCCAAACCAAATGCCAAAAATAAAAAATGTAAAAACGAAAGAGAAGCAACAAGCAGCAAACATTCTAAATTAGAAGATCCCCTAGATATGGCATAATATTTCAGCTATACTTTTGCGGAAATGGTAAACAAATAAAAGCCATAAATGATGGAATCGAAAAGCCATAACTCTGTGATCTTTTTATTGTTATTGGCGCATGCTGCTTTTATAATTGATAAGATTTATTTATATTGCCCGTGTTGGCTATAAAAAGCGCCGTTTGAACACCAGAAATCATAGTCTATCACTAAATCCCGAGCAAAATGGATGTAAGTTGTGCCCTATATATATATATATATATAGATAGCATCGGCTAATCTAAGAACGTTTTATTGCTCTGCAGTTCGAGACGATTTGCGAAAAGTCCAAGGCCTTCAGCAGCAAGCCCCCACCAGAGGTCTATCTGGAGTTCTACGGCCTCTATAAGCAGGTCCACTCCGGCGACGTGAACATCGAGAAGCCCGCCGATGCAGAGGGTGCGGCCAAATACGAGGCCTGGCTGAGCCGCAAGGGCATGTCCACAGAGGACGCCAAGGCTGCCTACATAGCGCTCTATGAGAAGTACGCCCCCATCTATACATAGGCTCTGTTGATTGCATTTTTGGCATAATAAATAGAAACTAAAGAAACGATCTACTCTTTGCTCTCGCTGCTTAGTCAGCCCTCCAAGTGGGAAGACCTTTGATGTATTCGATTTAATAATTAGCAATTAAAGTTTTATGTGGCTCACGCTCGCTTATCACATGCCGATATCTAAAAACGGCTTCTACTGTCATAAATCGCTATCAGCTGCCCGGCTCTAGTATAAATAGACTCCCGGCTGTCACAGTTGGCACTCATTAGCAGCCAGAGCATAAGACATAATGGATGTGAGTATACAGCTGCAGCAGTTAGTATATGACTCCTACTCTAAATGATAACTGTAAATGGCCATCTATTTCGATAGTTCAATACCGCCGCCGAGAAAGCCAAGGCATTCACCAAGAGCCCCACCAACGACGAGTTCCTGGAATTCTACGGCCTCTACAAGCAGGCCACGGTGGGCGACAATACCACGCCGGAGCCCGGCGCACTGGATGTGAAGGCCAAGGCCAAGTGGAACGCATGGAACAAGAACAAGGGCATGTCCCAGGATGCGGCCAAGGCTGCCTACGTTGCCACCTATGAGAAATATGCACCCAAATACGCTTAAATCTATTTACCGCTTGGACTTAAATAAATGATAAATTGATAAAACAAAGAACTAAACTAATTTCTCAAGAGCTCTCAACTTTCTAGATCCCGATAGGCATTTTATGATATCAACTAGTCAAAATTTTGTGCTGGCCTTTAAACTAAAAGATTATGCAACTTTTACTGATAGTCTCGCCGCTGATAAGATATATATCGAACGGAATATTATTATTATATTGTTGAAGTGTTGCTCACCGTGAAATTTCACCTTTGCTCTTGCTCTTGGCAAGCCCCTCTTTGGCTTTCGATATCAGGCCAGACATGTCGCCCACAATGGCGCGGCTGCCTGGCTCCTGTGTGGGGCTCGTGGGCAGATTGCATAGTTTCTGTGTCAGATCCTTGACGGTGTGATCACGTTTCAGCTGCATTAGCATTTCCTTGTCTTCCAGATCTGTGAAAAAGCGAAAGCGTAATATATCAATGAAATTGTTCCAAGAGCTGCCTCGAGGCATGCAATATGCGATTTATTTGCAGCGCTTGAAAGTATGCAACATAATTTCTATAGCATGTGATGGGCGCTGAATTTTTGCGGCTCTGAAAAGTATGTTACAAGTTTTTTTTAGTTAAAATTTGAAGCTGCACCTACCTGTTGCTTCCATGGCTGTTGGAGGCTCTTGGTTAGTACTGGTTAGGGTTCTAGCTGCATTTGCATTGCTGGCTATGGGTATATGCCACCAGCCAGGTGGTGGAGGCGGCGGCGGTGGTGGTGGCGCCACAGCCGCTGGCTTGTGTATGGGACTCAGCGGTTCGGGCGGTGGCAAAGCATCCGCCTTCAACGGCGTTGAACTATCGGGCACAAACTCAAAGCCATTGCCATTCATTGACTTCTCCTGGACTCCTGGATGGTGGACCAGATGCTTGGGCGATTGGCTGAGCTGTGTGTAATAGTTGTTCAGTCGATTGGCATCGTTCTCATACTTTTTGTAGGCACTGTCCGCTGCTGTCTGCTGTATGTTCTTCATGATGCCGTTGATCACAGTTGCGTTGCGCTCCCGAAAGAGATTCTTTTTGGTAAGGAACTCATTCTGGTTGTTCATATTGTTGTTGGCCTTGTCGAAGCTGTTGTTGATGATCGAGATGCTCTGGCTGCCACTTAGCAGCTGTTTCGTCGGACTCAGCAGCAAGCTGTTGTTGGGCGTGTCAATGTGGATGTTGTGGGTGTGATGGCAATTGCTATTGTTGATGCTGTTGTTGTTGTTGTTGTTAATGTGGTTGATGCTGCTGCTGCTGTTGTTGTTGTTGTTGTTGCAGGGCGTGGGCGACTGTGGAGCCACTGCTGGCAGCTCAGATTGCAGCGATTGCGGCGGACTGTCGCCGCTTTGTATGGTTGCAGGAATGGCGGTTACAATTTGGCCTTGGCATATGACAATTGTGGGTGACATATTTGGTTAGCGGGTGACAATGAGGCAGACAGACAGATAGATAGATACACAGCGATTAGCATGGAGAGAGAATCATAGTTAGTTTCGGTTTCGGTTTCTGTTTTCCTTAAAGCAGCAGCGCCAGCAGTAAGCGATTCGCATGTGGAGCTCATCCTCCAAGTACTTACCATAGCTTTCGCGCAGCTCACGTGCCGCAAAGATGCCATTGGCAGCTGCCTCCTCCTGCTCCTTGAGGAAGCTCTTGTGACGCTCGGCGCGCTCACGTCGACGCCGCAGACCAGGTGTGACACCAGCGCCATCACGTGCTGGAATTCAATAACAATTAGTTATATTTTATGTTATTTATGGATCATACAAGCCTACGTTTCTTCTCCTGAAATATGCCGCTGCTAAACTCTGTAGAATTCGTCGAGCCGGAGCTGTCGTCCTCATCGACCGTCGCCTGCGTGGGTGTCATGCGCAGCACCTGCGTGGGCAGCACCTTGGTCAAGGGCGCCGGACTGTTGTCTGTGCTGTGGCGACGCGATTTACGTCGCTCCGTGGTGCTGGCGCCGGGACGATAGCGCTGCGTCTTGCGCATGGAGTTCTGCGGCAGGCGCTGACCATCCGATTCACCATCCTCGAATCTGTTGAGCATGTTTAGCAATCAATCACAAAATATCTTATATATAGATAGGCTTACTTCAACACCGCCTCGTACAGCTGCAGCTGATCAAGCAGATCGAGATCTGTGCCTGGCTTGGACATATAGCGCTGTATGACTGTCTCCATGCCCTGCTGCTCCAACAGATCACTCTCATCATAGAAACTATCCTGATCCGTCAGACCGGCCAGTGTCTTATTTATCAACGATGTGGCATAGATCACTAGCTCTGCATCTGCATTATCATAGTCCTTAAGCAGTCTGTGAAATGAGAGCACATCAAGTGTGAGTGATCTAAATCTAAACGAGCAACGAGTTCGACGGCGATCGCTTACCTCATTATATTGGCCCAGGGCAAAGTGCCTTGAGCGGCGTCCACTGCATGAATGGCGCTCACTAACACATAGCAATTGGTCTCGGCATATTCCACAAACACGAGCAACAGCTTGAGCGCCGTCTTGACCACTGATCGGTAATTGGAGGCGATCAATGAGTAGAGCCACTCCATGGTGGGCTGATGCTTCATAACGCCATTCATGCCATCCACATAGAGCATGACCTGTCGCATTGAAATGACAATGATTAGCTTTGAGTGGTAAGTGGTAAGTGGTGATCAATGATCAGTGAACGGTGATCGGTGATCACTGAACAATGAACAGTGATAAGAAATCTAGTGATCAGTGATCGCTGAATAAGTGATCTGTGATTCATGATCGACGATCATTGCTTCGCTTACCTGGCCTAGGGCACGCAGTATATAGTTCTGATAGTTTTGATCGGCGCAATTGCCGACGCGCACGAGGCAATTGAGACCGCCCAGTGCGACAAAGGCATGCACCAGATCCTTATCCTCCTGGAACACCTGCTTGAGTGAGAATAGAGCACGTCGCAGATCGCTGCCCTCCGATGATAGAAGTTTCTCTGCAATTGTACGGATCAATGAGGCGTATGCGCAACACAATTTTCAGCTAGTCAACTTACCTATAATCGCATGAACACGAACGCTCAGCTGTGTGCGAATAACCAAAGAATTTTTGCGACTGCAAAAGAGAGGGAGAGAGAGAGAGAGAGAGGATAGACAGAGTTAGAGCGAGGTAGTGTAGTGGAAGAAAAATTGATATTAATTTTGTATGTAATTTCATTAGCAATGGCAGCAAGACAAAGACACAGGCAAAAAGAAAACTAAAAGTAAAACACAATGGGTTAGCACCACCGTGTGGTGGTTCATTGACCAGTTAAGAACATTGATTACCCGCTGTTTGTTGCCCAGTTGTTGGCCATAATAAAAGTAATAACAAACGACGCAGATAATTGAAAATGGACTATGAAGCATCTGGGGAGCGAACGTAGCCGCCAATAAGTCGAGCCAAGAATTCATAATGAAATGTGGTCTCGGCTCGAGACTCTAGACTCGACTCAGAATGCACACACACACACACAGGTGTGGCATGTGGCTGTCTGTGTGTGTGTGTGTGTGTCTTTGGCTGTGGACTCAGTTGCAGATTGACAAGCCAACAACAAGCCATCGACCGACCCATGCGGGCCCCGTGCCTGCTGCGGAATTTTGATGCGTAGTGAAGCGAATGATTTGCATGCGAGCGCGCTTCCATGACTAATACGATAAGCATGATTAGTGGCCAGACCCCAACCAGATTCAACTCCACCACCAGCACCTCCTCCTCCTCCTCCTAGAACACACACTCATTGGCGCCATCAACTGGAGTGCTGGAACGCTAACTGCCCCGGCGACATATACATTATAATTTTATAATGCTCAAGGATCTGGCCAGGCAGCCAGGCAGTGAAAGTCAGAAATAGACACACGACACTACAAACTAACTGCCCTCGCTCCCCTCGCTCCCCGCTGACAGGTTCTCTGTGCACGCCTTGCTTATATTAATCCCATTATTTGAGCTCTGCCTGACTGGGCATCATGGCCAGCAGCTCCCAGCTAACAGCTACCGAGCTTGGCCCATGGCCTGACGCGTTCGTCAGTTACTTTGGATCGCTGATCGCGGAGCTGACATCACGTTCCTTGCCCAGTCGCTGGGCAACCAAAAAAAAATTAAATAAAATAAAATAAAAAGAAACGTCATACTCTAACATATAGACGGGGCATAGGCGAATATGTGGAGTTGTTAAATATATTAAATATATATAATATATATATGATGATGCAGTTAAATTGGTAAATTTTATATTTTTTTTAAATTTGTTAAGCTGAGTATATTACAAATTGTTGAATTTTAGGGAAACTAAATGTGAAATTTTAAAAATAAATTAATTAAAAAATTAAATAAAAAATTGTTATTTTAACTAAATTTATAAATTTTACGTTTAGTAAAAATTTAATTATAATTTTTTGTTATATTTAAATTTAAAAAAAAAAACTTTAATATTAACTAAATTATAAAATTGACATATAGTAAAAAATTAATTATATTTTTTTGTAATAGTTTATTATTTTGGAGGCTATAAAAAAATTTAAAAAAAATAAATAAATACCAGAAATTCATATATGTGAATAGTTTTTATTTAGTTTTGTGTTCATGGTTTATTTTATTTTATTTATTTATTTTTTTAAGTTCATACTGCAAAGTTTTTTTTTATTTTTTTTTTTATTTTTTTTTATTTATTTATTTATTTATTTTATTTTATTTTTTTTTTTTTTTTTGTATAGATATATTTATTTAATTATTTTTTTTTTAGCTTCTGCATACGTCTATGTATTATATATATCAATGACTATATAAAGCTCATACAAAACTATCGCTACCTATGCATATCTATAGCTTCCAAAGAAATAGATCTAATTTATATCTATAGTTAATAACAATTATGATAAGTACAAGTATTGCTGCTTCTCCCAAGTAATTCAATTAACTGCAACATTGCTAATATTCCAGGTACAATCGATACATCGCTCCCTCCCTCTTCCATTTATTTGCTATTATATACACTTATATTTCCCGTTTCAATTACTATGCAATGCTAGTTTAACCCGTTAGCTGTGTGTGTGTGTGTGTGTGTGTGTAATCGACAGTCGCTTTCCTCAAATCCTATTAGAAGTCATCTGATTTCCATTTCCTTTCACATAACGTTCTCCTAAAGACTTCCATTTTCTATTCATATTCACTCTCACGGCTCATGGCTCATGGCTCTGCACTCATTCTAATTCCTGTCTATGACATAATAAACATAAAAAAACTCGATGTCTGCGAATGGTTTATAATCAGTTAAGAGCGTGTGTCTGCTGCCCACTGCAGTTGGCTGCATGCCACTAGAGATCATGCCATGCATACCAAGCTAGACGGGCTAGACCAGAATCAGGTCCGATCTCACTTATGGGAATTATGAGCTGTATACACGACTGATATATATAGATATAACTGAGCCAAAATATGACGGCCTACGTTTATGCATTTAAGCCTTTTGTTGCTGCAATGCAAATGAGTTGCAGCCGAAATAAAACGAGAGAAATACGAATGAAATCGCAACAAGTTGCACGTACGTGAGATGTTGACGATGTGCCGCTGTGCCGCTGTGGCTGTGGCTGTGGCAAATGCAAATGCCTCATGTCTGGCAGCGTGCAAGTGGCAGGCATTTGGCCAGGTAGTCAAGCTAAGCTGCTGTTAGCCAGGTAGTCGGCCGACGCGCTGTTTCCTGTGCCACAGATAGCGACATTTTTTATGGCCAGAGCCTGACAGCCGCCAACCGCCAACCGCCAACCGCCAATATCTTTATTAGCGAATGGGAAAAGGCGGCCGCCTAGGTGTGCAAGCGTATGTGTGTGTGTGTGTGGTGAAAGGCTCACAAGTGCCACATGCCACCCACGAGCAGCTGCCCCAGAAACCCAGAGCCAGAGCCAGAGCTTTCCCGTTTAAATGGGTTCAAGGTAAGCGCGTGCCATACGAACAACAACAACAACAACAGCAAAAAAAGTGAAAATCGCCTTTAGAGCATAAATCAAAAGGCAACGTTGGCCAATTAAAGGTGTGTGGGTGCACTCAGGTGTGCGCTGCACTGGATTAGATGCTGTGGGCGTCTGTCTGCTTACCTGGCCTGTAGCCCCTCAATTTCCTCGCTCTGCTCAGCCAGCGATGATTCCAGATCCAGATAAGCGCCAAAGTCGCCATCCTTGTACACCTGAATAGCTGCGTCATCAATCTGCAAGTAGACGAAGAAGCAGAAGAAAGGCAGATTGTAAAAGAAAGAAGACGAAAAACAGAAATCAAATAAACAAAAAAAAAAAAAAAAAAAACACAGTTCAGGCAATTATAATTAAAGCAAAAGTAAGTAAGACTACCGAGCTACGCAGTAAAAGTTGTTTATGGCCCGGACTTTGGGGCTGGGGCAACAAAAGAGAAAGATGCAGATGCCACACAGCGGGGCATAGAACATTTTTGTGAGTGACGGTTGCATTGAAAGTTGGCAGACATGATTGCCACAAAGAAGCTGCTGCAACTGCTGCTGATGATGATGATGATGATGATGATGCTGCTGATGATGATGCTGTGCTGATGATGTTGTCGTCTGCTTCGACTGCTGGTCACCTACTTTTCACCGGGCAGCTTTCAGTTTTCAAGCCGTTGATTGCCATGGCCAAGCGCTTGATTGATCAAATCTTGAGCTCAGCGCCGACTTGGTCGGGGTTCAGCTCCTGCTGCGTTCCACGCACACCAGCCGACTGCTATCTGTCCGTCTGTCCGTCTCTCGTCTCTGTTTACGTTTTTTTTATTGGCGCATTGAAAGTAATTATTTGTGCATTTACAGAACAATTACCGGACAACATGGAATTATGTGTGTCGACGCTTGCTTAATGTGTGAAAATGAAAGAAGAAATAGTAGAAAATGCAGTCGCAGCCGCAGCAGCTAAAGAAATCATTTGGCCAGCGCTCATCCGGGTAAAGATTACACATACGCCCCGTTTGTGGCCATGGCACGCCCAGACCAATAGGGAATTAACGCTGCTGAGGAGTAGCCAAAGTTGTAGCTAGAGCTGCTCCCAAGTCTGGCCAGACACACCCCCAACAATAGCAATAGCAACCACAACAACAACAAGAACAACAACGTGGAAAGCAACAGCCACATCGCGTGCCCCAAGGTTCTTGTCTTTCATAACTTTTGACGCTGCACCCAGAGGCCATTTGGAAAATTAAAAGCTGCCAGCCAATGCATGGCCAATGACTCTTTGTGTAGGGCGAGCCCCGAAAAGAATAGAAACTATTTTACTTCTTTTCCTCAACACATGCAGGCAGCAGGAGAACGTTGAGAGAATTGGGCATAGAATATGACAGCAGGGCAGGGGGGAGTAAGAGAGTTGAATATGGTTACGTGAATAGTTCATAGTGTTGAGTGGAGTATTTATATATATATATATTATTATATATAGTATATGGTATATAGTATAGTATAGGGTATATTTGACTATATTTAGTATTATTATATAGGGTATATTTGAGTCTAGTATTATAGATCGAAGTGTGCAGCAACTAGTGCTACTATAAACTAAAATCTACTAATAAAATTTAAATATAAAATAATATAAGGAAGATTTTATTCAAATTAGAAAATCATAAATAAGTCCGTTGAGTATTCGATGCGGTATATATTAAATTTAATAAAATATATACATAATTCTATTAAATATTAATAAAATACCAAGATAATAAGAACATTCTTATAAGTAAAATCTCTAAAGAAACGCAGCACTTTATAGTAGTAAAGAATTTCATGTGATAATATAAAGAATGCTATGGGGGAGATCATATACATATGTACATATAATGTAGCAGCAAAGGCATAACATAAATACTAGAGTATAGCATTGTATATCAAGCATATAAATGTGGTATATAATAGTGTAGTATATGGTATATAATACTATTGTATATAGTATATAATAGTATATTTCCTATAATAGGAAAAGTAATCATAGACAAAAAACATCTGCTTATTCTGTTCAGTACTTTACCTAACAACAACAACAACCACTACAACGACAAGAGTCAAGCATCTAAAAATACTTTATCAATGGTAAACTTTAGCTTCTGGCTGACATACTGCATTGGCAAACTGCAGCTGACTAATAACAATAATTCTCATAGTTTAGTCACACGCTCAGCTCAGTTCAGCTCAGCTCTGGGATGAGTCGACCAATGGGCACAGGTAAACAATATGATTTCAAATAGCAGGAAGTCAATCGTCTGAGCAGTGGAACCAAGCCGTCTGACTGAGAGCTGCGTCATACGGAGCCGGCGCTCTGCTTATCTCTTGAATTGCTCTATATACGAGTATATCAAATTTCGCATGTAGTCAATGAGGAAAATATTATTTTTTAGACTGCATGACGACACGGCAGAGCCTGAATCAATCCAAATTCTCTATTTGGCAACGCTAATGCGCGATATTTATTGAAATTATGTGTGACACACTATTTCCTATGGACTTTTATGTAAGCGCTCGCATTAGTGTTAGAGTTCACCGGCAATCAAAAGCGAGCCAAGTGTTTGCCCACAAAAGAAATCGTAAATAGCCGCAGGTAACGCCTGGGCTGTTGACCAAAAACTATATCGAGTCGTTTGTAATATTTATTTTTATAAATTTTTCTTTATATTTATTTATTCATATTTTGTTTTTTATTTTTACATGCGAATATTCATTCACAGCTCTATGCAAATTTTATAGTTTTTTTCGCTTTGCCGCTGTTGATTTTTGAGTGAAGCATGACAAGATTTTTAATCAAATTGAATTTCGCATTGGTCTTTGATATTTTTTTTTTTTTCGTGTTGCCCATTCAAGCGAGTGCCAAACACATAAAATTCGGCTATTGACACAGTTAAGGCAAACGAGCATAATCATTTTTTTGGTGGGGAGAAAATGTGAGCCTAAAAAATGAAAAATTTGCTATGCTTAAGCAAACAAATCGGGAATAATATTTATTTGGCATGGTAATAAAATGCGAAGGCAAATAAATAGTAAAAGTAAGTGAAAACTAATTAAAACATAAGTTTTACACATAAATAAAAAAAATTAATACATATATAAAAAATAAATAAATAAAGAGAAAGATTATTAAAAAAAAAAAAAAAAGATTTATTTTATATATAATTATGAAATTATATTTCATAAAAGAAAAATATTCGTAAATTAAGTTTTACACATACATTAAAAATTAAAAAAAATAAAAAAAAATAAATAACAGAAATAATAATAATAATAAAAATAAAAAATAAATAAATAAAAAAATAAAAAAAAATATTAAAAAATAAAGAAATATATAATTATATTTCATAAAATAAAATTATTCAAAAATAAAAGTGTAAAATATTAATAATGAAATAATAATAAAAAAAATATACATTACAAATAAAAAATATAAATAGATATTAAAAACTATTTGAACATAAAAAAAACCTATAAAATTCACATATTGAAAGCCAAATCAATCTGAATACTAATAGAAAACATAGCTTAAAGAGCTAAGCTAACATAAATGACATATTAGTTAACCATATAAGTTAATGAAAACTATAAAAAAATTGACTGCAGAGTTTTTTTTTTACAAATGGCAAATTCTTTGTGTTCGCCTCTGGGAAACGTGATCTTGATGAATGGCTCACACTTTTGCTTTCCAATCAATGGCCCCGCTGCCCAAGGGTTAATTGACCCCACCGACTGGCCACAAAGTGTGGCATGCTAATTGAGGTTGAAAACCTTCCTCAACAAAACAGAAAAAAAAAAACCAAAACCAAAACAAAAACTTCAAAAGTTTCGCCAATCTATGCAAATGACTTAAGCAAATAGAAAATGATGCGTCAGCTAGCAGTGCGTATGCTTAATATACATATATGTAGTAATATATATGAAGATATATATATATGTGCGTATACTTATTATATATGGTATATATATATATATTTAGATATATAACTTTGATTTCACAATTGCAGGCAACACAAATTGAATTAATATTGAAGTTGAATGTGAGAATGACATAGGTAAATGACGCAATGCTCAAATGATATATATACGAGATATACACGATACTATATACACTATATATATATATACAAATATATATGTTCTAGACTAGGGCCAACACTTTGCCTTTTGTTACTGTTTACTGGGCCATAGACAAATCGATTTATTTCGCCTTTAATTTATTTGTTTCGTTCGATTTGATTTTATTTCGTATATATGTATATACGTATATTTGTATTTAAAATTGATTGGCGCACACACTTTTTAAGCTTATCTAAAAAAAAATGAGGTGACGTGCAAAAATAAGCACCGCAACAACAAAAACAATTGGCAAAAAAAAGAGAGAGAATAAATAAAAACTGAAATAAAAGCAAAACAAGAAAAACCGCTGCGCCGATTGACCGCAACGAAAAACTGATTATTTATATTATTTTGTATTTATTTATTTTTTGTATTTTTAGATGTAGTTTGTAGAATGGAGAATCGAACATGACATCACCCAAAAGATTAGAAATCAGCAATTGAGAGGCGAAAATTTATGAACCCATTGTAATGCGCTAAATTTAACAAGTTGCAAGCGAAGTCTCCCTCTACACTACCTCTGCCTCTACCGGGCACTGCGACGGCCTCGTGTAGCCCTGTCTCTGCGCTCTGCTTTGGTGTTCGAGTCTAGTCGCTGACTAATTGGACAAATGGCATTCACAGCTGCCGCGCCTGCCACATAAATCTGCCTACGACAACATCCTGAACCAAGAGCAAACAGCGAACTGCAAAGGCAAGATAGCCCAGAGTGCTCAAGCTCGAGAAAGTGCTCGACTAGGAAGTATCCTCTAGTCGTTGGTTCACTAAGCTAAGCATCATCTACATACAGATTGCATATGCAAAACCCCATATACCCGCCTCAGTCACTACCAATAGTTACAGGGTATTTATGGAGAGAAAAAAAAAGAGAACGAGAACGTTGCATTTCCTTTTGCGATTTGCTCATTAGAATTTATTGCTGCCGCTTGTCAAGATTTACGTATCCTTGCCACAGAGCTCCACATGACAGATGACAGGCAATGGCAATGGGGTTGCATGTGGCATGCTGCAAGCTGCAAGCTGCAAGCTGCTCACTGCCTGCCTTTTGCAAATTAGTCAAAGTCAAAGATCGGCGGTACGAACAATGCCTCGACTTAGATAATTGCTGACCAAGGCTTTCACAATGCCAATGAAAAGTGCTGCAAGTTGTTTTTATCCCTCTGCGCTTTTTATTTCGCTTTGTGCCCCAACTTCCTATTAGCTGCAACAGATTGTGCGATAGCAATAAGTTAGCCGCAGGCCCACAATGCCGGCTGCATTGGCCCCATCCTCAAAGCCAAGCCTGTCCATTGGCCATTGTCTCTGATGCTGAAGCTGACGTGAAGTGCAGCTTCAGTCTAAGCCACAGTCTTAGCCACAGCTTCAGCTTCAACTTCAACTCAGCTCAGCTGCTTGCAATGCATCATTTGTTAAATATTAAGAACAATAAAATATAATAAGTGGCAGCATGTCGATTATTGAACTAAAATCTTGGACAGTTCAACTATATATACCCTGTAATCTAGGCATAAGTAAGGTAATCATGATATGAACTAAAATGAATTTAGTCTGACTTTATTCTTGGCTAACTTTTCCGGCAATTCTGACGACTTTTCGCTGTCTTTTCCTATTATCTCATCTTTAGTATTTGCTCATCTACCATGTGTCAGCCAATGTTTATATTTATACCCTGAACCCATTGAAAATGGGAAATCAGGGTATAATGGTTTTGTTAAAAGTATGTAACAGGGAGAAGGAGGCGTGGCAGACCCCACAAAGTATATATATTCTTGATCAGGGCGACAAACTGAATCGATTTAGCCATGTCCGTCTGTCCGTCTGTCCGTCTGTCCGTCTGTCCGTCTGTCCGTATGTATGAACGCGTCGATTTCCGAATCTACAATAGCTAGAGACCTCAACTTTTTTTTAAAATGTCCGTATATAGCGCGCGCATATCAAGTTTATCACAGAAGATCGATAACTCGTCCGATTATTTTTTTATCGATGAAAAACCTTATCGAAAGCCAGTTATAAAATTATATCTCCTACATCTTTTGAGCTAGAGTCTCCAAATTTTAAATGTAGACTTATATGCACTTTATAGAATTTCGGTTTTTGTTATAATTCACCCCCCGCCCCTATATCCACCCCCTCACCCTCACTTTTGTAAAAGGCGTATTTCAAATACTAGAGACTTGAGCTTCGGCACATACACGCATAGTAATGATATAATCACAATCTAAAAGTTTCATGAAGAACGTACGTCCACAAAAAAAGTTATTAAACAATTAAGTTTCCATGAGAAGCCCACACTGCAGCCCATGCGTGTTGATGCGTGCGTGCCTATATGTGCCTATGTATGTGTGTGTGTGTGTGTGTGTTTGTTTTGTAAATAAAAAGACGCGGAGAATTATTAAAATATCAGTTCTCCGAAGGGTTCAGGGGATTTCCTAGTCGAGCAGCCTCGACTAGAGCTTTCTTACTTGTTATCAATTACTGTTATGTAAATAGTTCAGCTGTTATTCTGAAAACCTATTTATTTTGGTTTTTCCAACACATGGAAACGAGTACACTGAGCGCAAATAGTTTTGCTTTTGACCTTCAAAATTGTTGCCATTTATATTTTTAGCTCAATTTTAAACTATTGTTTATGTTCATATGTTGTAGTTCTTTGATCTTTGCTTTTCATGCGAAATTTATGACTTTGAACTTGTGTTTTATGCAAAATTTCAACTCACATAATATATATACATTAATATTTATATATCTAATATAATCGACAAATGCGCTCAGACAAGCTATGTAAATTGTGTGGTCTGGGAAGCGAAATAGGCGAAATACAAATTTATAAAACAAAGGGGAGTCAAAGAAACACTTAGTTTGAAAAGTTGGTGCACTCAAGAAATAATTATGTATACTGAATAATATTCATAAAAATATTTAAATTTTATAACTAAATATATATATATGTTAATTTAAATAATATTTTTCTTAAATAATTTATTTAAATTATTAATCAGCGTTCACATACTTTTCCCTATACTCTAGCGTTGCATATCATATCCAGTTCTCGATCAGTAGTCAAAATAAACGATAAACGCGATCTAGTCTTATAACAGTATATAAAAGACCTTCTACTGCGCCACATATAAGAAAAGAGAAGAAAAAAAAAAGCAGAAACTATGCAAAAAATTTAATCTCTATAAGCTCTATACATATATACTATGTATATATCTGTAGATAAGCTCTATGCATGTGTCTCATAAGTAGCTATTAAAATAAAAACAACATAAAAAAAAAAAAAAAAAAAGTATTGTTCCCTCGAAGTCGAAGTCGAAAAGAAAAAAAAAAATGAGTAAAGTCAAATAGCGTTTAAGCTAACTCAAAACAAAAGAGAAACGTTGATGATGCAGATAAGATAAATCAAGCAGAGTACTTTTTGTGTGTGTGTGTGTGTGTTTTGCTTTGTTTGCCTGCTTACTAAGTATGTGTGTAATGGGATATTTGCTGGAATAATGGGAAATTTTTTGGTTGATTGTTTATTGTGATCCTTACGCTTTGCGGTGCATTGAGCAGCCTCAAGATGGTGGCCAGCTGCGTTGAGAGGGGCATGGTGGTGGCGAAGGCATACGTCGGGGCACGCACCGGTATCGGGAAGGCGGTGGTCGCCGACAGCGGATCGCTGTCGAGCAGATACTGCACACGAAGGGTGATTAGTTCGTCGGGTTCCATTTTCACAATCATTTTGCGGCACGAAAATGTTCAACTGAGATTTATCAGCACTTGGTACTTTCTGCTCTCTCGCTCTCCCTCTCTCTCTCTCTCTCTCTCTCACTTTAGGCAATTGCGATACGTTGCTGATTTGACTTGAAATATTCACATTTATTCACATTTTCACTGAGTTGGTATTTTTTTTTTATTATTATTATTTTTTGGTAGTTATCTTGCGCTGGAATGAACATTTCACATTTTGATTTGTTTGCTTGCAATTTATTTTAATTTTGATTTTGATGTCTGTGCAGACCAAAATGGAATTTATAAATCCGTTGCATAATTGTCGCTCTCACTCACACACACACACGCACATTGCACAATCTTATGCTAAACGCTGCAAATTGCTGGCACCAGCCACGCCCACTTCTCACACAACAACTAATCGTAATATACACACATGTGGCATATATAATTGCTATGCGAACCGGATCGCTCTCTGTAAATATTTGCCTTGATTTCTGGTTCGCTTTTGCTCTACTCCACCTCCTCCTCCTTCTCCTCTTCCATTGCCTTCAGCGACGACTAACGGTTGTGTAACTTTCAATTCAATGTCAGTTAACAGCCTCGCCTGTTGCTGTTCGCCAAACAAAACCCCACTTCCCCCGCTCACTCCACATCGACCACTCTACCTCTCCCACTACGGCTCTTATACATTCAGCTGGCATAGCCCATTGGCTTCCAATCAAAATCAAAAGCAAATCAAAAACAGAAAAGGAAAATACCAAAAACATGACAAAGAGAAAAGAGCAGAAGCAGACAAAAGTCAGCGGCTTGAAGCGCTCTTCATGTACCGCTAAATGGCTGTCGGAATGTGCGTAAGTTGTTTATGCAAATGTACTAGTTGCTCTTGCTCTTGCTCTTGCTCTTCTTCTTCTTGTTGTTGTTGGTCTTTTGTTATGTATTGTAGTCTGGCTTTGAATTGGTGTTGCTGCTCGTCTGTGGTTTATGGCCTGGCTAGCTGCCGTGCTGTCTTCTTTGTGCCACATAATTGCTTATAACGTGACTCTAATGAGCTCTGCCCCAACTGCCCCCCAAAGACACCGAGCACTTGTCTAACTGACATTGAACTCGTGGCGGGTCTGGAAATGGTTGGGCAACACAACTTGGCCAAAGGGTTCAAGCCAGCGAATTCACAGCAAGAAATGCAGCGAACTATCAAAGGCAAAGAACCAGGAAGTTTAGAGAGTAGATAGGAAAAAAAAGTACGAGAAGTATTTAATTGGAATATTCCTATATATGTATATTTTATAATTATTTTTAATCATTTTATGTGTTTTATGCGCTTTCTTCATTCAGCAGAGTTTTATGTAGAGCTTTCATGTGCTTTTCCAGTCTGAAAAGCTTCAGTATTTAGGAATATCTTATACTAAATTAAAACGACTTTTATAGAGTCTTGAATCGAAGTTTTCAAATGAGTCTTAACATTCTAAAGCTCTATTTGCCTTTTGATAATATGAAAACAAATTAGTTTACGACTTAAACTTTTAACAGCTTGGCCAAGTTTCAAAGATCTCTTTAACTAACTTAATGAGCTTTCACAATGATTACACCGAGCTGTATATATATATTTTAATATTTTAATGCTAAACTACTTTTGGCTCTTTTAGTTCCTGAACCCCAATCAAAAGTACTTGAGTTGCCATAAACAACTTTATGCATGAGTCATTGTCGGCGCTGAAATGGAAGCTAATTAAAGCTTAGCTACAATTAACTTGTTGGCTCTGGGTTAAGTACCACAAATATTCATAAACAATAAATCAAATTCCAAATTGGAATTCTATACAAAAAGCTTTAAATCTTTTTTATGGCTTTTATTACCAGTTCGAGTAGTTTTGGACTGCTTATTAAAGCCAAACGCTTTGTAATTTGTGTATGCTAACGTATAATTTCATAAATATTTGCCACTAACTCTTGCCACTTGTTGACTCGGAAACTAAAAACTTAAAGGCGGCATTTAAAAAGCCACAAAATAAAGAGAAAGAGAGAGAGAGAGAGAGAGAGAAAAGGCAACAACAAACTGCGCTTAATTGCAATAATTCATTGCGAAGCGAATGCGAAACACAAATTAAAACGAAAACCATAAAAAGCTAATAAAGTACTCTACGCAACAAAGAGAGAACAAGACAGAGAGAGAGAGAGGGAAGCAGGGAGAGATAGAACAACAAAAAATGAAATAAAGAGTTAAACAAACGTAAACAGCTGTTGGAGCTGAGAAATTCTTGAGAAATGCGGTTTAAAAAAAATAATAAAAAAAAATTAAAAAAAAAAAAAACAAAAGCGCGTCATTAAGTGTCGAGGGTTCTCAAAGCAGAAACAGGAAAAAAAAAAAAAACGAAAGAGAAAAGGGCAAGAAAAAGGAAAAAGAAAGAGAAAAAGCAAAGGAAGTGCGCGCAAAACACGCAACAAAAAGCCAAGTTTAAAGCTAAAACGAAGGCAGGGCAAGCGGCCAAAAGCGGCAGCTGCCGTTGCGGTATTTAACCTTTTTGAGCGAGAGCCACAGGGTAGTTTGAGTACGTTACTAAATATGTGACATGACCAAGCGAGAGCTGGAGAATTGCATAAAATAAACGAATTATTCTTCAAGATGAACTGAACTGGTTCAGTTTTCTGTTTTACCTATCTGTCATGAATAATTCAATATACATATATCAATATCTAGCCTCATAGTTATCATAGGAAAGAACATTCCCGATTTCTGCTTTGTATATACTTAAATCTCTCTCTCATCTTTTCAGACTCCTTTCGGTGTTCAGAGCACTGCTCAAGCTGAGCTCACTTCACTACCTCAAGGTGATTTTTATACCCTGAACCCATTGCAAATGGGAAATCAGGGTATAATGGTTTTTGTTGAAATGTATGTAACAGGCGTGGCAGACCCCACCAAATATATGTATATATTCTTAATCAGAGTGACGAGTTGATTAAGCACTATTCCTCTGTCTATTTCTTCTAAGTATTCCCTCTACGTATTTCGAAGTATTGCTTCCAAGTATTTCCGCTAAGTATTTACTCTTTCTTCTAAGTATTTCCCCTACATATTTCCTTTACGTAATGCCGCTACGTAGTTCCCCAACGTCTATACTGCTTAGTTGATCGATCACACACTCGACTTCACTGTATTACGCTGACCCCCAGCAGACCTGGACGACTGAAGACTGACTGAAGAAATGCTGCAGCTGCTGCCCTTTATATAGCGACACTTTTACTCAAGCACTGTCTCTCCCAAATGTTGAGCCCAACAGCAGGTAGAACTCGTTGCAGTCGAGCTTCAAGTAAGCAATGGGAACGCTCTCTGCTGCTGTGAGCATTCTAGCTTCGTTTTACCTAAATACAAATACCAAATGAGAACTGCTGTATACATATAGACAACTTTAATGATCTTCTGCAATTCTTCTCTCCTTGCTTTTACTTCAACTCAAGTACTGTACGCATGCGAGCAAGAATTATTGAAATATCAGTTCTCCGAAAAGTTCAGGGGATTTCCTAGTCGAGCAGTCTCGACTAGAGCTTTCTTACTTGTTTTTATGTAGGGTATTCAAGCTTCGTTCTCTACATTCTAATTGAATAACTTTTTAAAACACTTCTTCTTTTTGCCAGGTTTCTGCTGGCCGTGGGCAGGTGTGTCAAAAGTGGTTTACAGGAGGTAACAACAACAACAACAACAACAACAACTTGTTCTCATCATGCGAAAGTCAGAAGCAGCTCGATTTGTATTTCAGCATTTTTCTTGGCTTCGGCATTTTAGCCAAATGAAATTGAAAATAAGTTTTCAATGGAGGAAGTTTTACTTTCACAGAGGCAGCGAGAGAGTGAAAGAGCGAGAACGAGAGAGAGTGAAAGGGAGGGAGACAGAGGGGCCAATACGCATATGGACAGCAGCGGAACTTGCCTGGGCCAATTTGTAGGGCTTTGTAACGTGGCCAAAAAAAATAAAAAAAAGTATTGTTAAGTGGCAAACGCTTTTTGAATATTTGGCCAACTTCCTCATGGGCAACGTGCAAAAATTTAATGAAATTAAATAAATTTTGATAGCTGTGGCGAGGTAAACGTTGTTGTAAGTTGTTGTTGTTGTTGTTGTTGTTGCAGTTGAATGTCGCATATTTAGTTACAAATGACGACAATTTCTGTTGGCCATATTAAATGGTAAATAATTTATGCAAATGTTGCAAGCAGCAGCAGCAGCAGCACTGCTTGCAACACACAGTCTGGTGGCACCCACAACCAAAAAGCTAACGGTACTTGTCAGTTAATGAAACCCGCCCGCTGGCTCAAGGAAACATTTTGGCTACGGCTCTTTGGTCTCCTCTTTGTCTGTTCGCCTTGACTTGGCCAAATGAACTTTCACTTTTTTTCTTCTTGTGTTGCATGTTGCAATATTACAGCTGGCTGGCTGCCTGACTGGCTGGCTTACTCTTCTTCTTCTTCTGCTGCTTCCTCTTCTTCTGGCAGCTCCTGATTGTGTGCCATCAATTATGTAAATTTTTGTTCATATTGCTTTTCTTGCTTTTCTTGCTTTTGGCTAATAAGTTTACAACAAGCCAAACTAATTGACAGCTACTGTATGTGACCACGCCCACAATTCATGCATAGACAATAGATGTTGATTTGATAATAATAAACATAACATTCACATTGTTTCATGTCTATTTTTTTTTGTTTTTGCCATTTTCTGATAGGAAACGACAACAGGAAGTTTTTATCAGCAAATAACTTTGCTTTGTTTCCCAGGCAAGAGAAATATGTATTTAATAAAAAAAATTTTGATGTCTATTTTAATGATAGCCAATCAGTTTTGTGTATCTTAATGAAACTTAAAATATTCAGGAATTTATATAGTAAATAAGGTTAAGAGAAAAAATAATAAAAAAAAGTTGGGTCACTCTAATATTTACATGTAAACCATATGTGACACTCTAAAGCATATATGGACATATATCATTTATACACTTTAGCTATAATCTAATAAGGAAATTAGCTAGCAAGCAGATCAGTCTAAGAAACTACCACATAAAGATAAAACAAATCATATTCTGAGCCACTCTAGCAAAACAAATACCAACAGTTTGTGACACTCTAATCTAGGCATAAGCATGCAAATAGCTTGAACAAATATTCATTAGCCAGAAAATCTCATTTAAGCATAATTCTAACAAATTCTAGTTAAATATCAGATTTAGCTTAAGTCTGAAAATTTATTTGATAAGGCATATCTAAGGAATTTCTAGTAGCTCAGCATGCTATCCCTATTATATAATACGCAGCATGAGACACACGTGTGTCTTGTCTCTCGTTTGATTTTCAAGTTCAATTTGATTTCGAGTTAAATTTCATTAGAATTCTTGTACTGGGCTTGTCTTATCTGCAATCAAATGTCTACACAAATGGACAAGAGTTCAGATATAGACATAAATAACATACAAATAAAACAAACAATTTTCGATACTTATCGATTTCGCAAATAAAGACATAAAAAAAAAAGAAAACAACAGCCAAAAATAGGCTTAAAATATTCGCAGAAAACCGTAAAAAAAATCACATTTGGAAGAAGGTGAGTTGCGCTTGAGTGATTAGCAAATATTTTTGAGGAAGATATGAACTTGAAATGAAGCACATATATAAGGCAGAACAGAATGTATATATAGAAAGAGAAGACAAGAGAGAGAGAGAGAGAGAGAGAGAGAGAGAGAGAGAGAGAGAGAGAGAGAGAGAGAGAAATATAAGAATAACTGAAAGTCAGTTAAAAACGAGGCACATTCCAAGACAATTTGTCATGCTTGCGGCAGCAGCAGCAGCTAGAAGGTGCACAGAGAGAGAGAGAGAGAGAGAGAGACAGAGAGAGACAGAGAGAGACCGAGAGAGAGAGACAGCAAGGGAAGCAGTTCCAAGTTAAGCATATGCATTTTTACCTTACCAAAGGTGCAAACAAACAAACAAAGCAAATGACCAAATAATTAGAGAACTCTAAGAAAAGGGACTGATTGAGAGACAGAGAGCGAGAGAGAGAGAGATAGAGAGGGGTTGGGGGAGTTGGGTTAACAATTTGTGACCACAAAAAGTTGTTTGACCTCTTGACTGACTGACTGAATGACGATTGAACGAATGCAGCACATAAAATTGTTAAGCGGCTGCATTTAAAAATAATTTCAGCTGCCAATAAAAGTGGACAACAACAACAGCAACAACAACAGCTCGTCTAATAGGGCTCGAAACGAGTTTGTGTGGCACGGAGTGCTAGAAAATTGTGTCACGTTGTTGCTGCCACAGACGCAGTTGCAGCGCGCTATATAGATAGATTCCAAAGTCCCTCGGCATGCCAATGCATAATGTGCGTGTGCCCAGCTGGACTTGGACATTTGATTTATTATAAAGCGAGAGAGAGAGAGGGAGAGGAAGAGCTAACTGATTTCGTATGCGTGCTATGAGCCAAGAATTTCCAGAGAGCTGAAGAGGTAGAAGAAGCTTGGCTAAGCAGTTAAAACGGTTCACACTTAATTATAGCAAATTGTCAAACGGAAACGCTGAGTGCGACGTGTGGAAATGTCACTTCCTAGGCTTAAAGCTAATGTTAAGGCTATTGTCAAAGTAAGTGTCAAAGTGATAATTGCAAAGGCTGTGGGATTGGGGTCAGCAAGAGCAGAACACTCGATATATATATAGGTATAAAGACAAACATAAGTAAATAGAAATATGCTAATGCTGCACAGATGCAGGAAGCGTAACAAAAGAGAGGGAGACAAACAGAGAGAGAGAGAGAGAGGGGCGAGACTGCATTCACAATATGCATAAAACGGTAGCACTTAAGCGCATCACAATAGCTTTGTGGAGCATGTGGCACTCAAACAAAAAATTGTATAAATTATGCAGCTTAAAGATGAAAGTGTTTCACGTATAGAAAAATCCATGAAAAATGGGAAGAAAGAGAAATAAAACCAAATTAGGTTAGAAGATATCAAATGTGAGATAATGTAAATAATTCATTAGCAAGAGAAGATTATAACAGTCAACAGAAATACATATGTGCCTAAACAATTGGGAGTCGAGATTGAAAATGTGCTTTAAGAGTTAACAGAGAACTGAAAAAAGAGAGGGTTTACTATGCTAGAGGAAGGTTATGGTATATATGGATAAAACAAAGAGAAAAGACGGTTAAGGGAACTACTCAGAAGTATGTTTTTAAAAACAAAAGTTAGTTCAATCAAATTTAGAGTAAATATTAGAGGTTTATCTGTCAAGTTCTTAACTAGTTCCAGATTTTTCTTATAAATTTGTTTACTATAGTTCCAGATCTTTCTATAGGATCCAGATCTTTCTATAGCAAAAATCTGGAACTATCTAGTTCGTCTTGCGTATTAGTTTCGCTGCTTCATTTTATTTAGCTAATAACGAACAGAATAATAAGCACATGAGACGAACTAGTTCCATTTCTTAAACTGGTTCACATTGAATATTATTAAATTTATGGAATTTATTAAATCTTATCAGAATCCATGAACCCATCAAACACCACTAGCTTAATTCCTCTTCGAGTTAAAACTTATTCGATTTGTTAAAAAAATTCAATTGTAAAGGAAAAACCAGACCACAGAGAAATGCTTTCGCAAAGGTAGCCAAATCGTAAACCACAATTTAATTTTGCAGATCTGAAATGCAGATTTCGTATGATTTTATCTACCTTTACAATATCTGCATTTATGATACGTAAATTCAATTTGTGGTTTAATTTCGTATATATAATATCTTTTTATGACCCACACGATGGCTCCTTAAATGCAACATTCAAATTTTTTAATGCCCTACGGCAAGTGTATAAAGGCGCTTAAAATATATTTACGAGCATTTCACGAAAGAAGGCAAGAAAAATATGTGACGAAATATTTTTAGCTGACAATTTTGATGGGCCATATAATACTAATACGAGAAGCATCGTCTACCTGTTAAATATTTGGTCATTCTGATAGATCAGCCAGTCATCAGGCTTTAAATGTATTTCTAAATTTGTTAATCTATAGATATATATATATATATACTTGATATATATAGATACATGTATGTATTTATAACAGCTCAGTTCACAGGTCTCCGTCTTCGATCTTCCTGCTCTCGCTTTCAACTCATCTGCTCTTGGACATTTTGTGGTTATTTTTAATGCAGGCGACATGAATTCTTACAAAATATCACACACACACACAGACACACACATACTACAAATTAGTGGAGCAAATGTGTGTGTGTGTGTGCTTGTTGTTGACGGTGTGTGAGTGCGTGACTAATATTTTGATTGCATTGGGCCAAAAAACTTGGCCACGATGCAAACGATTGTGCAATCAAAAAAGGCAACAACAATAAATGACAACAACAACAACGACAATCTTAAGGCCCACTAATCAACGTAATAATAAAGGCATAACCAAAAATCGGTTTCACATTTATTTCACTTATTTGTTGTTTTATGTTTTGCTTTGTTTTTTTGGCAGTGTTTGACAAAACTTTTGGTTAAATGACCTACATTTCCCCCATTAACCCCCATCCCCCCTCTCTCTCTGTCTCTCACACATGATTTTCAATTTTTATGTGTGACAGTTTTCACATTTCTAAATTGGAATATTTGTAGAATGTTTTCCCCCTGTTATTTTTAGCAAATAGCTATTTTGTTTTGCTCTCTTTTTAGATAGTTTTCTATGACGAAATCGCAGCGCATTAATCATACGCAGTGTGAACACGAAACAGAAGAGGAGGCAGAAACATAAAAAGAGTGGAAATTTATAGGAATATCAGAAACATTCGACTGCAGCTGCAACTAAAAGTCAAAATTTCGGAATTTCTTTATAATTTGCTGACCTAATGAGCCAGCTAATGCCTTGGCCAGCATCAATTTCTATATCATTTATAAATCTAATGCGTCTCTCTCTGCCGCTTCTTCTTCTTCTTTGAGCGTGTTTTCACTTTAAGCCATGATAAATTGCACATGTTTATTGTTGATTGTTGATTGCGGGTTGTTGCCAGCTTGAATGTTGGTCTTTCCATTTCGATTGCAGTGAACAGAAGACAAGAAATGAAAAGCTTGGAAATTTGTATATATATACCCTGTAGGATCATTGGTGATGAGGGTGTACTAATTTATGGAAAGTCTATGGCATAGTACATTTGTTTATCTATAAGTCTATTATATATTATGTCTATGCCAAATATCGATCTTGCATTTCGATATTATTATTATAATAAATCTCTGCTCATCAGATTTTATTATATATATAAATATCCTAGAAGTATTCAAGATTTTGTTCTTCAGCAGCCCCACAGTTGAAGGACATTATAGATAATTGATATTATCGATAAATATCGACATTCAGTTAAGCTATTTCAGCCCTATAACCTACTCAAACAGTAACTCTCCAAATATGTATGCTCTACAGGGCATTTGCTAGTCCATCACACCCCTATATAATCTCTTATCAAACAGCAGCATTGCATTTTCGACAATAAATCAAATGCTGACGACTCATAATATAAACGCACACACACACACACAATATATATTTATTGAATTTTATGATAAATATTTAGAGACAGACCCGAGAGCTGGCCAGACTCGATCGCCGACTCGAGCAGAGACTGGTGGAGCCAGACCTGATACGATGCGCCATTCAGTCAGTTAAACCGTCCCGCTGGCCTGTCAATGGGCCGTGGTCAATGGTCAGGCGCCTAATGTGACGCGGCGTTAATTTTATGCAGATTTCATGCCCAGGCGCTCACAAATGTTGCAAAGCATTTGATAAATCGCCATGGCATTTGGGTATTTCTCGAACGTTTTTCATTTTTCTTGGAGGAGTGCGAAAAATGTGTTGCAATTTGTACGAGTTGCAAGTGGAGGTAGCTGCTGCTGGTGCTGGTGCTGCTGGTGTTGCAGCAACTTGGCAACCTGACAGCTGCCACTTGATTAGAGACCGTTCACAAATTTATGGCCCAGCTACGTTGGCAAGGTCAAGTTGAGGTTGATTGATTTGAAATGCAATTTTATCGTTTACAAATTCGAAACGCATACGAACTTTGTGCACGTATTCAAATGGAGTTGATTGCGCCGAGGAGAGTCTTAAATTATATATGGGAGCTGGAGATTGATGGGCTTTTGATTGATATGCTCGAGTTCAGCAGAAAGACTGTGACTGGAACGCTTCTCATACTGAATACATAACGGTAGATAATAACTGTTCGAAATGTATGCTTATGTATGGAAGTGTTTGTCCGAAATGACCCACTGATAATTATGGTTTACGATGCTGATTCATGATGATATAATTGACGATAATGTTTGATGTATAACACACAGCTCAAATTTCTAATCGTATTCCTAATCTAGAATATGAAATATGATATGATAAGAGTTCTTCCAAGTAGTTCAATGAATTATTGGTAATGCAAGTCCAGACAGAGCTGCACAAAGCGTGTTTTCTTATCTATAAGGTATATTATATATAATGGGATATACCATTCATTTGGCTCCCTTCGCTCAGTGACCGCCCGCTATTCCATACTCTCTAACCCCTTACCATATGCCCATCATCTTGACACCCCATACAAAGAAGTTAAAGCTCTCTGATTGATCTCGACCTTATTCAACCTCACGATATTTCAATTTGCATGCTTATACAAAATTTCTTTCATTATGAAGCGTTTCACTCTATACTCGTATATCTTCCAGTTTGTTTTTTTTCTGCCGGTCTCAAGGTCGCAGCAATTTTGCAATGCGGATCAATAAACGCAATGCTCCATTATATTCGCATAATACTCGATACTCGATATACGATACTCGATGATACTCAATGCATTGTAACTGCAAGCGGTAATAATTTTTATTGCTTTTTTGCGTAAAGCGGAGAAAAACCGCAAAATCGTTTTGAAATAGCTTCGTTGATTGACCGAAACCAATTTCGGATTTGTTTTCAACGTTAAGGCAGATGAGTAAGGCTTGTGTTCCTAGGTTTACGATATCTATCGATTTGGAGCCCAACGAACAACTTCGTTTGACTTAATTGTTTTTACGGTCACTTTTCTTGCCATAAACTTTTTTATTGAACGCACAATCAAACTGCTTTGCGTTTTATGTTGTCTTTTCCACAGTATCCAACTGCAACAACAACGTAGCATAATCAACTTTTATTACAAGTATTGAAGAGGGCATTTTTACAGGCGATAAAAATCACAGAAATTTGTTGAAGTTTACTGATAAGCCATGAAAGCCGCCAAATCTCGAGTTATCACTTCATTAGCCAGAGTTAAGACGGGCTAAGAAACAGAGACAGAGAGAGGGGCAGACTTTGAGAGGGGGAGGGTTCCTCAAATGTCTGGGCTGGGCGCTAAGAAGTCTTGATGAAATATAATTAACAGCATTAAAAACTAGAAATCCAAGCAGCTGCCATAAATATTTTAGAAAGGCAAAAACAAGATACTAAAACATTTGATGGATTCCATTTATGGGCAATAAGTTAATAAGATAAGCATAAAATAGAAGCAAGAATTACCGAAATGAGGAGTATATTTTAGGAATGTATACATGTAAATATTTGATATATATTTCATATAATATATATATCTATCTATATAATACATCTCCGACATGAGCACATTAAATTTATCTATATACATATGTCACACAACTCATTATATCTAATTAGTAGAAATATCTTTTATCTACAATACAATTCTTGTAAGTTCTATTTCGATTTCCGATATTTAATGTCATTTGGGAAACTAGAAATTTGGCTTAGGGCAGCAACAGAGAGAATCAAGAACGATTCTTAACATTGACAAATTACAAGACACAAACATTCTAAGTAGTCGCCGCCGCCGCCCAGCGGGCACTTGACCCACATTTTGAAGAAGAAGAAGAAATGAGCTCAAAAGCACAAGAAAAGATATATGAATAATAGAGACAGAGCAACATATGAATAATCGTTAAGTACATATAGAGAAGTATATATATATGTATAAACTATAAGTGGAAATACCCAAGTCTTTTTTCAATGTTAAAGAACTAGAAAATTTCTTGGGACGATCTATGTCAAACGAAAGTAAGATGAAAGAAAATTGCATGTAGTTGTGGAAAAATCAATAAACAGTAGAAAAACCTTCGTGCTAATAGGTTATTTATTTCTATTTCTATTTTCACTGTAGCGAATACCCGACATGGATATACCACATGCAAAGATATGGCCGTTGATATGGCTCTGGTGCTTTGGTTGTGGCGTGCAACAAGCAACAACTGACCTCAATACCATTTAGCAGGGTGTTCAAGCTGTGAACGAAAGGCAGCAACTATTGCGAATGGGCGTGGCACACACTAACACTTACTATATATGATATATAATGGCTTAATATATATACATTTATATATATGTATAATATGTGAAGAAAGAAATGCAAAAAGCAAATTACACGCTAATGCGCTTTTGCAAGCGCCTCATTGTTAGCTAATGAGCCAAAAAAAAAAGGAGAAAAACAAATGAAGTTTGGCTATTTCGCATAGATTAGACTTATGTAAGCCACAAACGATTTCCCACGCACAATTGACAAGGGCCAAAAATCGGCTTATAAATTGAAAAAGCAGCAAAAAATACACGAAAAACCAACAACAAGTCGGCGAGCCATAAAGTTCGTCATTCAAGTTAATTTGACATGGAGTTCGAGAACCGGAGTTACGAGATTAGAACGCGTCTCACCTTGACTTTGTCTGTACAACAACAACCATAACAGCAGCAGCAGCAATAGCAACAACTGTAGCCTAAGTAAGAAACCCAGTTGAAAGATAAGCGCAGCACAGATAACGTTCAAAACTAACCAAACAAACAAACAAACAGAAAAGTAAAAGAAGAGAAACGAAAATGTGCTTCAAATACAGTAGAGCGCAATAATAATGCACACTGCGAATTCTAGTTGCTTCGCACTCTTCCCCTCTCGCTCGCTCTCTCTTACACGCTGCTTGCCGTAGTTAGTGTAAGCCAAGTGCTCTTCACTGTTCCTTAGTTCAGAGCAACCCCGCTATTCACTACACTCCTCTCTCTCATTCACTTGCGCTCTCTGTCCTTCTTTCACCTCGCCGCTCTTCGCACAATTAAAAAAAATTGGATTAGCGCTGCTGAAGCCCAGCAAAGCAAAAGAAAACAAAAATAAAATAAAAGTAAAAAGTTAAAAAAAAAATATAAGAAGAGTTTGCTTTTGCCTTTGCGGCTGAAGCTAAAGCTGAAGTGTTTCGCCGTTGGCACGTCAGCAGCGCAGTCGGCGTTGCGGCGAACGCCTGGGCAGAGATTACGCTGACAGATAATTAAAATTGTAACTACGTTTTGGGTGCAGTGCCTGCTAGAAGTATGTGCATGCGAAAGCTTAGCAAATCTCTGTTAAATTTCCTTCTTTCGAAAAATTTCCCATTTCAAAGCTTTATTCAACTGCTATGTCGCCTTCCCCCTCCCACTCAATAAATTATCGCACTTTATGATTGTCGCCATAAAAGAAAAGACAGAAATTATGAGAGAAAGATTTCACTTGTCTCAAATGCCATCAAATTAGTTTTTGTTGCACTTAAAGCTTTGCTCTGCACGCATACTGACTTAACGGACTGTTAACTTATTGCTGTTGCTGTCTCTCTCTCTCTCCCCGCTCGCCATCTCTTTATAACTAAATAAAAGCACTTTTTTTTTAGTGGCACTCACTATGTACGTACTTAGCACTGAAATGGGGTTTATGCCCTTGTGCCCCCGCCCCTTGCTTCACACTGTTTCGCTTTGCCGTCGACTCTCTTCAGCAAATTCAGTTTGTTGTTTTATTTTGCTTGCCATTATAAATTCCACAGCATTATTTGCATATTAAAGTAAATGCTGGAGCTCGTGTGTGCAGCTGGCAGAAGATTTGGCTTAAGAGAGCAGCGACTGGATAGAATAGGGGGAAGAGAGCGGAAGTACCCTGTGTAGCACAGTTGGTCATGTGCCTGATAATGCAATTATGTCTAATTGAAAGTCAGTGGAATTCGGAACAGTGCTCGCTCTTGTTTAGGTACTTTGGTAATTTGCTGGCAAATACATAGTACATCTATATCTAATTTACTCTTTGTAGGTTACGAGGTGACGCTTTTGCTGCAGTTCCCAGCTTTACTCAGTCCATTTAGGAGCTGTAAAACTTTCGCGTTGTCTAGCAAATTGCCAGCACGTTAGAGTGGGAGAGTGAGAGAGAGAGCGAGATGCTAATAGAGGGCGGGGAGAAGGTGCTCGATCGGACTGTTCCCCTAGGCAAACGGCAATTTCGTTCATGGGTGAAAATAAATAATATTTCTGTGCTCGTAATATGCCAAATCAACGTAAGATTTGCTTCCTTGTACGAGGCTCATAGCCAATGCTGTTGCTGATGGTGCTGCTTTTTTTCTCTCCTCTTCTTCTTCGTCTTCCAGTCACAACACGAAGCGAAACAGCAGGAAACGCAGACAGAGTGGCCCATCCAAGTCTTATATCGAGATTTATTTGCACAATTCCGGTTTTGGGATTTTCGTTTGGCTTTTTATTTCAATTTTTAACATTTGCTCTATGTCTCCTACGAAAGAACGAGCCCATAGCTAAGGAGCAAGCGAAACAGGGACAGAAGGCGAGAGGGAGAGAGTGAGAGAGAGGGAGAGAGAGACTTAGCTTGCAGGAGTGCTGCATATGATAACAAGGCGAAGCAGTTGACAAAGAGGAAGTGCAGACAAAACAACCAAATCGATGACAGCTGTTTGTTGTTGCATTGCCTCTTCTCCTCAGTTATTTCCCATTATTTTGTTGCTTTTGCTTTTCATGCAGAAACACTGACACTGAAACCTTAAGAGGCGCCCACATCGAGCCATCCATGAAGACTTTAAAGTTTTAAGCACTTCATTTAGCTCGTTGTCCATTGACACTGACACAGTGACACGCAAAAAATCAATATTGAAAATAAATTGCAATTAAACAAATTCATTTGGCTGCTAATGTTGTCTATTTAACGCCATTTGACGAAATAAATATTTGTATATATTTGGTTTTATTTTTTCTTCACGCAAATAATTACCAATTTGCTTAGCCACTAATGCAGTTTAAATACTTAATAAACGCTGTTGCCAATGGTAGCAACAACAATAAATATACACAAACAAACACACGCGTTAAGACAAACACACAGAGGAGAGCGCGACGCGCGCAGCTGAGCGGCAGCTGGAATATCCGTTAGACTTTTATACACGACTTCAACTCTCTCCGAAACACACGTCCACACATAAGCGCGTTCGGCTAGCAACTGAAAGCCACAAATATTGTCGTGCGGCTTATGGGCCCCACGAAGCGCCAAAATCGTCAAAGCAACAATACACCACGGCGGCAAAGAAGAAGACGTCGGCGCAGCGACAAATGTGCAAGAGGCACAAGTGAGAAGCGAGCAAACGTAACGTAACGTAATGTAACGTAACGTAATGCGTAGCCACCTTGGCTAGCCAAAAGGTAGATGACGCCAGCGCTAACGTGACGTTAGGCTGCTTGAGGCAGGTTGGAACGCTGTGGTGAGTTTGGCGGGCTGTGTGTCTCTCAGCGATGCGTGTTTAGTGGCCAGGTGAGTTTGCGTTCGCTGCACCTTCTGCAAGGCACTATTCTTGTTCTTTCTGTTGTTGTTGTTGTTGCTCTTTTTTAATTGAACGTGCATTGAGACTGCAGCTGATAGCCGAACCCGCACTCACATTCGCACTCGCACTGGCAGCTGAGCTATAAATAGCCGGGCCTCGAAGCTTTGGAGGCGCGTGTGCCACAATTTAGTTTTATCGTTGATTGAGCGTTAGCCTATCATTAGCTGGACATTTTGCTCTTTAAATTGTGTGCGCTTATGTGTGTGTGAGTGTGTATGAGAGTGAAGTGTTTGAATTGGCAATTGAGTTTTACATTACAGGGGTGGCTGCTTGCATGCTTATGGTGTGGATTAAGTGCTAAGAGAGCGGAGGGAAATGTTGAGAGGAATATGATATGCAATAAAACTAAAAAAAAGAGAAGTAATGTGCTTATGCATACGTATGTACGTGTGTGTTAAGCTTAATTGTTATAAACTCTTTAAAAGCCTTAATCAAATATTTACTATGAATGAACTGCTGAAATTTTAAAAGAGAGCAAAGGAATGGGAAAAGCGGAAGCAGTAAATAATATGCATATGCATATGTATGCAGCTTAAATTTATATTTGACTGACTTAAATTGAGAAATTCAGTTTCAGGAATTCCCTTGACGTCTTATCGGACAAATTTTTAAACAGTTGTTTACTCAAATGGGAAATATTTATCATAAATGAAGATATGCAATTGTACAAGTAAGTCTATTTTCTCTGGCGTGGGGAAATAAATAAATAGCCTTGAGCCGCAGTACCGAAAGAAGTTCAGGTCATGTGACTCATCTAGCTAGTGTGAGCGAGATAGACAACTACAACGGTTGATGTCATTGAAAGAGACAATTGCGTATTTACACACGAACTTTTGTTGTTTAGCTTTTGCAAATGGCAGCTGTGCGAGCTGAAACAAAATGTCTTTTATAATGTAATTTGGGTATTTGTTTTCACGCATCAATGCCAGCTATGTATGTATCTATTTTTATGGCCGAAATGATTTCACTGACTCAATCAGTGGAGAGGCGACAATTCTGCGAGTTGAATGCACTTTCTGTTTTATTCATTCTTTTTTTTTTATGGTCAAGACAATTGCGCAAGAGCGTAAACAAAATAAATATTTGCAATCATTATGATTTTTTTTTTTTTCGTTTTCTTTTGTTTCGTGCCAAGGCAAAGTTAATGAAGTCGCCGACGAAGTCGATGCCGCCGCTGCCGGAGTTACCCGCTAGTCACTATACACACACATATATGTATATCAGCGACTCGCCGGTCACAGCGCCACACATACATGTACACACTTGCTTGTGCACACGTATGAGTCACCGAGGGATAGGATATACTTCAGACTCGCTGCTGCTTGTAGACGAATAAAGAACATTCTATTGTTTGTACTCCTCGAGACAAGTCGTGTTTTATTTCGCTTATCCATCTCATTAAATCAATCACAGATTGATAACTGGCGCAGCCTAAAGACTTCAGGGACAAGAAGAAGAGCCCCGAAGGAACCTACTTTATAAAATATTACAAAACATAAGTATATGTATCTATTAGTGACAAAAGATTATATATGTATGTTTATATATATATAATAATAATAATAATATATGTATGTACATATATATATAAAAAAAAAAAAAAAAAAAAATGTGTGTGGGTGTATCGCATAAATTTCTGCCTTATCGTGCTAGAGATCATAAATGCATTTTGTGATTGAACCTACTGTATCGGACAGAGCGAACAAGACAACCAAGCAAAATAACAGTATACACTTACATATAAATATACATATGTACATATTTAATATACGATTCGAACATTACATCGTCATTAGCATTAACATAACATGTATAACAATCGCATACATACAAGCATGTGTACATACACATGTATTTCATCATTTGGTAAATATTACTCGAACTACTTGCATGTGCATACATACATATGTATGTGGGTATGTATGTATGTATAATTCTGTTCCTCGAATTCGGTAGTTATTGGACACACGTACATATGTACATGCATGTAAGTACATGTATGTATGTATTTACGTGCACCCATGCATTGTCAAGGCTAACTTTAACTACGTTTCGTAGTTTACTGTTAGAATTGTAGCGGCACGCCGCCGACGCGTCGCGACATAGAGGCGCCGCTGATCATCGCCGCAGACAAATTTTACAGGAACCGTTATATTCCAGGGTCGTCGCTGCGCAATTACTGCGTAGCGGCGCCACGGATCGTCGCTGCACAAGAAAGTATTTACAAGAACCATAATTTAGAATCGTCGCTGCGCAATTACTGCGTAGTTCGTCATATTTTTTCATCATCCTTCGCCGCTACTGCGTTACTTTGACGACAGCGACGAAATCATTTAAGTTTTGAATCTCGTTGCGTGTGGACATCGCTGCTCATTACAAAAATATAAAGTTAGTGAAAGCAGTGCGTTAAAAGTTGTTACAACAAACTAAAACGTTAATAAACACAGAGAAACAACAAAACAAACTATATCAAGCAAAGTAGAAAAAGACTTGGTGTTTGGACAAGATCACTGCATCGCGCAAGGATCTTGTACAATTTCAATTTTAATAAATGCAAAGAAAGTAAACAAAATAAAGTATACAAAACGAATAACAAAGAAACAAAGTATACAAAAAATATAGCGCACTTCATTTTAAAGTGAAAAGGTGAATCAAATTATATATATAAAAATGCAAAGTTTACATATATGTAACAAAATTATAAAATTAAACTCTCAACAGTGCAAACTTGATGTCTGAACAGGATCACTGCATCGAGCAAGGATCCTGGACAACTTCAATTTTATAAAAGAGAAGAGAGAACAAATAAATAAAATAAACAAAATATGAAAATTAAAATATAAAAAAAAAAAAAAAAAAAAAAAAAAAAACAAAATGTACATACATATGTATGTTACAGAACACGACTGATGTCTGTCCGCCCTTAGGCATGATAACTGCAACGCGCAAGGATCATGCCTCGCTTCAGCACAGTTAAAAAAAAAAAAAAAAAAAAAAAAAAAAAATAAATAAATAAATAAATAAATAAATAAAAAAAAAAATAAAACAAAATATTTATATAATATATATATAATAATAATAATATCATTATTCACAGAACAAAGTAAACAAAGGGAAGAAGGGAGAATAAAGGCAACGCAACAACTGCGAACCACAGCCCAAAGTCGCACTACAAGTGGATCTTGACGTACCTTCATTACACTTAAGTATCTAAAATAAGTAACATCTAATTTAAAATAAGAAACGTATAGCTTATACATCTATATATTTTAATACACATTATTACATATACGTATTCATTACACACTAAAGACATACAAATCATGTCAAAAACAACAACAAGAAGTGCAAAACGCACTACTAACATAGAAGACAGGGAAGAATCCCCGATTTTCTATGGGTCACCGGACGAGCAAATACCACCGGCTCAAGGACCCAATTTAGATAGACAGAATATAATAGGCACCTTCAACATATCCGATCTTATAAAGACAATGCCTAATTACGAAGGAAACACAGAAGAACTAGGAGAGTTTATTTCTAGAGTTGAGGAGATACTCCTGTTCATAAAAGGCTCGGAGCAAACTCCTACAGGGTTATTTATATTAAGAGCAATTAGAAATAAAATACTAGGAAAAGCTCATGAAAAGTTATATCAAACGGGAGTAAAATTAAATTGGGGCGATATAAAGAATACACTCATAAGACACTTCTCGGACAAAAGAACGGAATCAGATTTAATCTCCGAGTTAGGTATTTTGACAACACAGAGTCACCCTGTACAAATTCTGTATGAAAAGGTTTGCAATTTACAGAGGAGTTTAATAAATATTGTAAATGAAAAAGAAAGCAATTTAATAGTGCGGGAAACAAAAAAGGATTTTTTTATAAAACAATGTTTAGCCACATTCTTAAGAGGACTACGGGGACCATTAGGACTCAGTATCAGAGGAAGAAATCCATCAGATATTATTGCAGCCTACGAACTAGCGATGGCCGAAAAAGAAATTTTTAAAAATCAAAGACCTAATTACAGTAATAATCCGTACAGCCATGATAACACTAATAGAGAGCAACAGAAAAGACAGTTTAGACGTAATAGCAGAGAAAACTACAGTGGACAATCAAAAAACACGAAATTTTCTCAGCGGTCATATAATTCATCAATGTCTAGAGACCTAGGCAAGAAAAATAACAATAGCCAGGAAGAAATACATAACATTAACGATAACGAAAATTTTCAATTAACAGCCTCAACAAACACAAAGTACTAGAAGACAAGGGACCTACTTTCATATCAGCCAAACAAAACAAAAATTCACAAATCAAAAATAAGACACATAACAAAAAGCCAAATAACTCTTAGTCACCTACCTATAGATAGATATATATATATATATATATATATGTATATAGATATAAATGTGTAAATATAATGTATCACATTGTGTATTTATGATGGGTAAACATATGAATATAGGTATGAATATAGGTATGGCATATTATATATTTATAATAAATATAGGTATATGGATGTGTATGCATGTGTACATATGTATATATATGTATGTTTGTATATATGTATATACATGTGTATATATGTATGTATATATATATATATATATAATTAAGAAAAGAAAATATGTATTTTGAAATACGAAACTTATGTTACACTTATGTTAGAATTTTGAAAAATACCTGAATTGTTACTGTTATATTGTTGCAAAAGGAATGTTAAAATTTAATATGAAAGTTATGTTATGTTAATATAAAAAAAAAAATTTTTTTTAAAGCAAAACAAGGGATACAAAACGCTTTTACATGGAACCAAAGCAGCTGAAAAGGAACATCAACGGTGGATAATTCCGGACCCTTTAGCCCTCATTCAGGCCATACCTTCGTTCTGGCCCACACTTCAATCTAAGGGGGGAGGAGTTACCCGCTAGTCACTATACACACACATATATGTATATCAGCGACTCGCCGGTCACAGCGCCACACATACATGTACACACTTGCTTGTGCACACGTATGAGTCACCGAGGGATAGGATATACTTCAGACTCGCTGCTGCTTGTAGACGAATAAAGAACATTCTATTGTTTGTACTCCTCGAGACAAGTCGTGTTTTATTTCGCTTATCCATCTCATTAAATCAATCACAGATTGATAACTCCGGCGCTAACCTTTGTCGGCTTTACAGTTAAAGCTCAGCTCGCTGCTCTCTGCGCTCTGTGATTACATGCTAATTGCCTTCTGACCCATTTCGCCGAAAAAAAAGAGTTCGTAACTGGAGCAGAAGTAAGAATTCTGTAACCGAATTCGACTTCGACTTCCAGTTCGACTTCAAGTTCGAGCTGCTGCCTGCCCGCCCGCCTGCATGTAATTAAGATAACATTTTCGACTCTTCCGCATTTCGTGTGCTGCGCTTTGTGACTCACGGAGCGAGGGCCACACTTGAGACTTGGCAGCTCGCCGAAGATGCAGGAGATAAGGAATTGGGTGTGCCCTTTGGCATATCCCACTCGCAGATCGCAGATCGTTTATGCTGTGCAACACATCTGTAAATCGTATAGCGTAGCTCACCTGGCGTACCTGGCACACAGTTGGGTTCTTCGTCATATTTGAGAGATTTATAAATAAAATTTAGAATATATATATTGACATTAGTCACAAAATGAAAACAGACGCTAGATGTGACAGCATTTCTCTTTGTCTCAAATTCCTTGGCATAGCCAAGAGACTGCCGCCACCAGTTAGTGCATTGCTTTGGTAAATAAACACACGCGTGGGCGTCTCTGGCGACGCGCAGTCGATAACGTAACGAGCCGGGCAGGTTGCCAAAAACAAAATTGTTGCAATATGTTGAGGGTGTGTACAAGAAACAGAGATGGGGGAGAGGACACTTACCCTGCGCTGCTGCGGTTGCTGCTTCTGCTGCTCGTAAAAGTTGCTGCTGCTGCTGCCGTTCCCTAGCCATTCCACATCGCTACAAGATCAAAAGAGAGAGAGAGAGAGAGAGAGAGGGAACGTAATCAACCACATGTTGAGCGAAATTCACCACACAACAAACAAAAGCCAGCGCTCTCGCGCTCTCTTCGTGCTCTTCGTACTCACCGCTGCATGCGCTGTATAACCGGCAACTGTGCGGTGCTGTCGTGAATGCGCACTTGATCCGGCGTTATCTCTTCCAGCAGAAACATATTTTTGCTCGCCAGAGGCAGCGCTGCCGCTTCGCTCTCAGCTGCGCCGCCACCGCTGTAGAAGAGCGGACTGAGCGGCCGGCATGCGCCACCCAAAAGCTCGTCAATGTTTTGATGACGCGAAATGAAAAGCTTATCGCCCACACGGCACGTGGGTGGCGTATAAGAGTAACGCGGCGGCGGCGTTGGCGGCATTGGCGGCGACTGCGACTGCAGCGCCGACTGCAACTGCAACGGCGGCGCAGCCATTTGAACTTTTGACATTGGAATGTTATCGTAAGGCGACGCGCAAAGCTTTCGCTGATCAATCTGCTCGATTTGCTCTGCAGGCAGCGGACTGGCGCATTGGCCTAACGGATTCGGACGCACCGAGTAGGCAAAGTCGAAGGAGGTGCTCATCTCACAGGGCTGGCTGAGCACCTGTGCGTCGACCTGGTCGCCATTTGTGGCCTGCGGCTGCTCCGGCTGCTCTGGCTGCTCCTCCTCCAGCCACCAGGCTCGCTCGCCCGAATCCCACGGCTTGATGATGCGCGGTGGCGGCGTCGGCGGCGGCGTTGGCAGTTTCACTGGCGGCGGCTGTGGTGGTGGCTCCACCTGCTCCTGCTCCTGCCACCAGGCGCGCTCCCCGGACTCCACGCGCTGCACATTGAAGAGTTTTTTGGCGGGTCCCGCTTGCCACCAGGAAGGCGACTTTGCTGCCGATGATTGGCTGCTCTTGTTGTTGCTGCTGCTGCCGCTGTTGCCATTGCTGCTGGGCAGCTTCAAGGTCACCTCCACATTATTGCAGTCCTCGTGGTAGCCATTAGAGGTGGACTCTGGCTGCTGCGGCTGCTCATCGTCTAGCCACCAGGCATCCTGCTCGGGTGAGATGCGACTGCGTGGCATGCGCTTCACTTGCTCCTCCTGCTCCAGCTCCTCCACTCTCGCCTCCTGCTGCACCTCACGCTCTCGTTCGTGCTCCTCTTTGCTGCTGCTCCACCTGTAGCCCGTCTCCCCCTGCGAGATGGTCGCCACACTCGCATCCTGCTCATCATCCAGCGCATTCAGCGTGCTCTCCGCCAGCGTATCATCGTCATCGGGACGCAGCCACCAGGCGTGATCCTCGCCAGAATCGATGTGCCTCAGCCTGTAGGGCATTTCGCTGCGATTGTTGTTGTCCAAGGCGGACGCCGTATTGATCTGTAGGCTCGTGTCCTGCCACCAGCTGGGCTCCTCCGTATCCTCCTGCTGCGCCTCACTGGTCAGGCTCTCCTGCCTCGTGGTCGTTTGATTGGGACTTGTCGTAGGATTCGTTGTTGTCGTCGTCGACGTGCCTGGCGTCGTCGATGTCGTTGTCGTTGTTGTGGTCGTTGTTGTCGCTGGTTCGTTCGTTTGCGTGTCTAGCAAGAGACTGGCCAAAGCTGGTTGGGATTCCGCTTCGCTGCCAGCGCTCTCGGAGCTTTCGAGGAAGATCGGCTCACTATTTGCGTCGTGCTGACGAGTGGCCAAAAAATTCGATACCTTCGACAGCTTCTGCAGACGCGACTGCGACCGATCACCACCCACTGTCACCCCCTCATTGGGTGAGTCAAGCGACGACTTGTTGCTATTTTGGTTGCCCAATGTCAATGCGGCGCTCTCGCTCTCTCCCTCTCTCTGGCTCTCGCTCTCTGGCATCGGCTGCTCCTCTCTCTGCATTGCCTTTACCTTTGCCTTCTCTTTCACTTTGCTTTGGCTGCCATTCGCTGGCGACTTCTTCTTGCCCTGCTTCTTGGTTGTCTTCGCGCGCTGTTCGCTGTCCGAGGAGGAGCAGGCGGAGGTAGCGGTAGAGTTGACGCTGCTCTCCTTGCTGCCATTGTAACCATTGCCATTGCATTTGCTACTCTCCTTGCTCTCATTGCTCTCCTTGCTCTCTTTGCTTCTGTTGCTCCTATTGCTGCCATTGCATAGGCTGCTCTCCTTGCTCCCGTTGCTCTCACTGCTCTCCTTGCTGCCGTTGCACGACTTGTGCGCCTTGAGTTGTCGACCCGCTGTCTTGCCATTGGTCAGCTTGGCCGGCTTGGAGCCACCACAGTCGGATCCGGCGCTGGGTGAGCGTTCCAGGACCGGCTCCTCGGACTCTCCGCCGCTACTGGGCGTCCTGGACTGCCTGGGCCTGTCCGTGGGACCCACATTCAGGGAGCTTTTGCGGAAGTCCTTGTTGGGCCAGGGCCACTTGGCCAAGGAGCTGTTGGAGCTGCTGCTGCCGTTGCAGCTCTTGGTGGGCGACTCCGCCTTGGCGGGCACCGCCGGCGGCTTGTTCACCAGATTCTCCACTGAGGATTGCCGTGAGTTCAGGCGTACTGCCTTGGGCGGCGATAGCTTGGACTTGCTGGAGGACTTGCTGCTGGCCAGGCTCACGGCTCCGTTGCTCTTGCTCTCCACGCTGGGCGAGCTGGACTTGGGCGAGCTGCTGGCTTGGGGGCTGGCGCTGTAGCGCAGGCTGCTGATGCGATCCCTGTGCGTGCTGTAGTTGGAGCTGATGGAGCTGCTGCCGCCGGCGCTGTAGCGCAGATAGCGTGTGGAGTCGTCCAGCCGATCCGACTGGATCTCCTTCTCCAGCATTTGGCGCTTCCTTGTGGAACGCTGAATGGTCTTCTCGATGGTCTTGGCTATGTCGATGCGCCGTGTGCGCTGCACGGTGGTGCTGCCTGGCGGCGTGGGTGAGGTGGCTCTGGTGACCACCAGCACAGAGACGAAGGTCTCTTCTGGCTCTTCCGTCTCCTGCTGCTCCTGTTCCCCCTTCTCCGCCTCCTGCGGCTGCTTCTCTTTGGTGCTCAGTTCATCTTCTATTTCTTTCACCTCTTCCGCCTTTGACTGCTGCTGCTGCTGCTCCTCCACCTCCTTCTCCCTGCTCGCCTTGCGACTGGCGGTCCTCGCATGGAAGTCACTCGTGGTCAAATAGGAGATGGACTTGTCCAGCGTGCTGCCCGCTCCATTGAGCCTCGTGCCACTCGGCGCATAGCGACTGTTGTAGCCATTCCTCGAGACGCTGCTCCGATAACCAGCTCCGCCCAGCTGCGGACTGGGATCCCGCGACTTGGACGTCGCGCGATTCGTGTGCTCCAGCGCCACAGGACTGGGATCCCGCGAGCGTCCATACTTGCTCAGCTTTGTGCTGGCTCCCGTGTACCGTTTGATGGGACTGCTGCGATCGCTGCTGGCGACTTCTGGCTTGGCGGGCTCCGTCTTGGCATAGCGACTCACGTAGCTGGTGACGGGCGTCGGAGCGGGAGGATCACGCTTGATGCGATATGTGCCGCCTGAGAACGACGGTCTGTAAGAGCTGGGTGTGGCCAGCGAGCTGTAGCGCGACGTGGCACCCCCACCCAAATCCGATCCCAGCGTATACTGCGAAATGGAAAAGAGAATGAGTTAGAGAAGAGAGAGAAGATAGGGAGAGAGAGAAAGTGAGTTTGGAACTTACTGTTGAGCTGGTCGACTTGTACGAAGAACTGCCCAAGTTCGATTTCCAGGGCGCCTGAAAAATATAGAGGAAATCATTGGATTAGAAAATGGGATATAGATAAATATATGTAATAAAAGATCGGAAGAGATATAGAGAAAGAGTGATAGAGAGAGAGAGAGAGAGAGAGAGAGAGAGAGAGAGATGGAGAGATTATAGTGAAAAATTTAGATACAAACCGATAAAGATAGAAAGAAAGTGTGATGAAAATATATAGAGAAGGATAGTAAGATATTAAAGAAGGAGGCGGGAAGATAGAGAAATAAGCAGAGAGAGAGAGAGAGAGAGAGTGAGAGAGAAAGAGAGACAGAGAGTGAGAGAGAAAGAGAGAGAGAGAGAGAGAGTCACCTAGTACACAAAATCCGAGCTACCTGAACAGAGAGGAGAGAAAGCAGGAATATAAGAAAATTATTGATAAAGGGAGCCACGGAGGGGCAGAGAGAGAGAGAGAGACAGAGAGAGAGAGAGAGAGAGAGAGAGAGAGTGAAAGAGAGAACAAAGTAAAAATATAAACGAAATTTAATATAATTTATAACGATATTTTGCATTGGTTTAAGTTTAATATATCATAAATGTAGTGACTCTCTAGACTTTCGAATTTCCCTTGGCTAGTTCCCAGTTGAGCCCATAATTCAAATAAGATTTCCCACTCACTTAAAATGAAGTTGCTATAAATTTTCTATAATATTTACTCCACAGATCATTTCGCTGAAACCAAAATACAAAGAGCAGAAAATCGAGCTGCAGCTCAGTTTGATTGACAGGCGCACTCAGATGTTCCACATGGAAGGCAATCGATGCGTTCGACAATTATTCGCCAGCTCATTGCATTATCTGCAACGGACTGTGGCATCCCAAGCACATCAACGCCAGCAACTGGAGCCAGTTCCCCTCGGTAGGGCAAAGCTTCATTCCCCCCATATGGCTATTGGCTCGCTTTGAACTCGTTTCTCGTTCGCATTTTCTTTTCAATTTTCAATTTTCAATTTCAATTTCAATTAAATGGCGCTGCGGCACGCATTTATTTCTATTTTCTCATTTCATTTCAATAAATTTCAACGTGTAAACAGATTCGTTTATCGAAATTTCAACATCTGCGTGCATTAGAAAAAAATCCTTGCCTCTCACTCTCTCTCTCTCTCTCTCTGTATCTATCTTTGTCTCTTTGCATATCTCTTTCGATCTGCCAGACAGCGAACTCATATTGCGAAATCCATGTCAGCTTTTTATAGAAATTTTGGCAAGCGAATCCCCAATTAATATTAATAGTACTTAGGTTCTAGATATGCCTGAGCTATTAAATGTCGAGGAATGTCGAGGGGAAAATGCTCGAATGAAAATTCCAAATTGGAAATCTGAGGGCAAATGAAGTCGCTGTTAAAGTGGCAATAAAAATCAACGATTTACCTGAATGCCATACTCGAATGCTCGACTCTGAATCGTGCATGAAATTCCAGTCTAGATGACTATTGGAATACCCCTGCTCTGGTGCTTGCCTCACCCTCGCTCCTTGATTTCCCCCCCTTCTGTTGGAGCTCTGCTACCTCACGCCCTCTCTCGATTGGCGCTTCCGTTGTCCCTCTGCTATCCCGCTGTTATGGCTCCTGCTCTACCTGGCGCTAGGCTCTGCCTCTGTTACCCCTCTCTTCGCTCCCCTTGCAGCGCTGGGCTGGCGCCTACCCGAATGACATGTGCCATAAAAAATGCATATTTCTTCAGTGCCTAAGTACCGCCCGCCCAGCATGAGGTGGGCGTTGAGTGTAGGGGCGTGACAGTGAGGCATTTAATTGTTTTAGCTGCTGTGGTTGTTGTTGTTGTTGTTGCTGTTAGCGAAATGGAATGCCAAACGCAAATAGCGCAACAATGTGCAAAGTAAACGAAGCAGAGGGAGAGCAGGAAACTGGCGAGCAGGAGGCGGTAGAGGCAGCTGATTATTGCCATGTGGCATGCCACAAAACTAAGAGTGCTGTCTCAGACAGTCTCTTCCACTCTAAATCTATATATCTCTGGCTCTCTCTCACTCTTCCTCTTCCCTCTCTCCCTCTCTCTCACATTTGACAGCGTTATTATGCGAACTCAATTAGGCGCTGCCCAGGCAGGATATAAAACGTCGGCCCTATCTGTCAGTCGGTAATGCCCATAAAGTCGAAGAGATCGAGCAAATGTGCATTTAGCGAAATGCAACAAAATGTGGCAGCAACTGCAGCAAATGCGGCCAACGAAATCAAATTACTTGAAGGCAAAAAATAAAATGAAAACATTCGCGTGCCATCGCAGCAGACATATGATTTATTTTCTCTTCTGTTTCTCTAAATATTTTTAGTTTTGGTGTCAAAAATTTATATATATACGCGCGTATCTGATAGAAATGCACAGAGAATATATATATGTACGTCTCAGATATATATACATATATACGCAATATGCCAGCGGCATAGAAATTTAACAAAGTGCTATAAAAAGTTGAATAAACGCAATCGCGAACAAGTAATAAAGCAAATGTGCGAGCATGTGTGATGGACTAAGAAATACCCTGTAAATGGAAATGAAGGCGAGGAATGGCTGGTTAATATGTAGAATTATTATATATGTATATAAAGTTATGATAGAGTAGAATGAAAAGCGAGAGAAAGAGAAGGGGAGAGATAGATAAGGGTAAAGCAGGCAGAGTCAGGTTTGAAAGAGAGAGAGAGGCAACGAGAGAGAGTTACAGACATAACTGTAAGTAAAGTAAGTAATGTACTCGTATATATTTTAAGTAAAAGTAAAGTATATATTTAATATTTATTAAGGAGAAAGAGGGAAGATAGAATGTGAGTTGAATGGAGAAGAGTTAAGAAATTGATAAAGACCGAAATATGCAAATATCATCTAGGAAATATCATCTATCAAATATCATCTAGGATATATTTTTCTATCCCAAAGTGAAGAACTCGAATAGAATCACAGAGAAAGAAGAAGACACAGAAAGTATGTAAATAATATTTCACTTTTAAATGCGCCTATAGAAACATGATTATTCCCAACTTATTTTAGATCAGCTAGTACTACCCATTCACTGCTTGACTTTCTGCCAAATAATCGTGTCACAAATTGTGTAAAAAATGCTTGGTTCCCTCGATTTTTTAGATGGCATTCCACAACAAAAATATCTTACATATTTTATATAAAATAAGGGAACTTAAAAATAAATAAAAAACCGAAACCAAATGAAATACCATTTGCTATAAGCTGAACTCTAATAAGTCTAGACAAATCTACATTAGAGAGCTGTAAAAAAAAAGTAGAATTGTATTATATTTATAGATAATAATGATTAAGAAATTCTTAGAGAGACCATACCATAATTATTATCTGTTTAGGTTTTATTATTTGAAAAAGTATTTGACAAAGTTGAATTTAAAGGAGACTTGAGTTACATTTGAAAAGAATATCCAAAAGTGAGAAAGAATAGAAAAGAGTGATTGGGATCGTATAAAATATATATATATATACATATATAGCAAAAGGTACCCAAAACTATATGTACATGCATATACACACATACACACACACATACATATATATATATACATATACATAGATATTCATGCAGTGAATTAAAATTACAATTCTTCTATATTGCACTCAGTTCTTTGGATTGTTTCAATTATCGTCAGCATTGCAATTCGTGCAGGCCTATATACCGTTATCTATATCGATATATGTATATATGGATATATGTAGATACAATTTCAATATATATGTATATATATATATACACACATATACATACATATATATGTATAGACTTTTGCATATGCAGTCGTGTCTATATCGTATATAAGTGAGCTAAGTTTAATTGTTGTTGTTGTTGTTGTTGCTGCCGTTGACAAGAAACCGAAAACAAGCGAAACAGCAATTTGAAAGTTTGCCAAATCATTTGATATCAAAACTAGGCAGATTTCTCATGTGACGACGGCTGCGACAACTTCGTTACGGACAGCTTGGGCGCCTGGGCGTTGAGCGGCACGATCAGGCCCAGATTGCGTGTCTCCGGCACAAAGGGATCCCAGATGGGCGGCCGCGTTGGATACTTGTCCATGGCATCGCGCATGCCCCGCATGCCCAGCTCCAGGGCACAGTTGGCCGAGCTGCGGCCGGCCGGCTGCTGGGTGAAGGGCCCATTGAAGTGGACGTAGATGTCGCCCTGGCTGGCCAGATCCAGGCCATACGTGGTCAGATCCTCGCCGGTGACCAGCTGGATGGCATTGGCCGTGCTGCTGCGCGAGGCACGCAAATTGGCCACGAGTCCGCCCAAGCCGAAGATGTCCGGCAGCAATGTGCGCGTCGTTCCGTTCAGCTGGCTGGCCGGAACCGGAACCGGAGCAGAGTCCACCTCCTGCTGCTGCTGCTGCTGCTGCTGCTGACCTGTTACCTGCCTCTGCTCAGCATTGGGCAGCGGCGCTGGCCCATTCTCCTGGTACATCACATCCGAGTGCTGGCCAAAGATATCCGTGAACGTGGGCAACGGCGGCAGCTGATTGTGCAGCTCCGGGAACAGGCGATACTCCCAGTCGTTGGGCGACACGCTGACCGGTACATCGTGCGTCTCGGTGGGCACATCCGCATCGTCGCTCTTGCTCTCGATCTGCTCCTCCTGACTGGCCTCGCTGTCGCCGGCTGCATCCTCGTGCAGCGCTATCAACGGCTTCACCTTGCAACGGGGTCGTCGTCGTCTGGGCATATTGTGTACTAAAAACCGACTTTCAAATAGACTTGAGAAACAATTGTTAACTGTCGCCCGGCCTCCCCCCATACACATGCCTATTGTATGCCTGGGGCGGCAGATATCAGATACTATATATATATATAAATATATTTTTTAATATGTATATTCATGTATTCACACTTTGGCTGATTAATTAGGTGGCCAATGGGCCGCAATCCACTCTCCGTTTGATGGGGCACGCGTTCGCATTTACAGTTGCCTGCGGGCCATAAAAGTCGCACTGCAGCTGGACAGTTGGAGACGCCTCTTCAACGCACAAACGACACGACAATAATAAAAAACGAATTTTGTTCCCTTTTTCGAGCATTTTTCGAAACGAAACTGTCTAAAAATAAACAGCCTCCAGTATATCGACTTGTCGGTGCCCCATCAATCGAAACACAGTTGTCGGGGCGCAATCTTTAATTGATTTATGGCTCAGGAGCTTAGCCAGCGTCAAGAGGTCACATAAAGTCGTGAACAAAGACATTTAAGACTACAGAAGCTGATGCGATAATAGGATGCTGTTCTAAATGGATTGAAAGTGTGAAAAGAGGCGCATAAAGTGGAGCCATAGAAGTGGAGAGTGTGGAATACCCAATACTTGGTATATGTTTATATAGATATAGATATTGATACATGATTGCATGAGATAGGGTGTAGTGCTATCGATATGTTTACTTGTTAAGTATTGATTGTATCTGTGATATCATATAGCATTAATATCGATTAATATCACTGATATAAAATGGGATATTTATTGATTGTCATCTGTGATGTCTTAACATATATCTGTGATAGATGATAAGAGAGAGAGAGAGAGAGAGAGAGAGAGTGATAGGGAAAGAAAGAGAGTAGAGAGAAGTTCTCTCTCACCTTAGTTTCCTTTGCTAATCTTAAACATTATGAAACTATAAGCAAATACTGTTCTAAGCAGCTGTCAGTCATTATATTATGCAATAAGTAAACACAGCAAAAATAAGAACAAATAAATGCAAACAAGAAATACCAACAGAATTTTACTTCTGTATTCGATAAAGAATATATTTCTAATATCCACACAGCTCTCTCTCTCTTTCTATAAGTTCAATGAAATTTAACAAATTTCAATCATAAATCACTGGAATATATCTAAATGATCTACAATTACAATTCATGTTTTCGCTACGCCGTAACAATTTCAAATAATTTCCCATGAAAATTCAAATTCGTTGAGTAAACGAAAACAGAACAGAAAATATCAATTACCAATAAAAGAAAAACAAAAAACAGCTATGCAAAAACTTGTGCCAACTGGGGAGGAGGAGAGAGGGAATTGTTTATCATGGAACTGGGCCATTAACACGCCTCAGCGCAAAGCAACAACAACAGCAAAAAGGCAACAAAAGTTGCCCAAAGGAAAAACTAAAGTGTTTGGCCATACGTATACGTAATATGCTAACAATTGTGTAGGTGTGAGTGTGTGTGTGGTTGTGTGTGTAGGTGTATTGGTGTGTGCGACGCAAAAACTAGATACTAAATACATGAGCTGCTGCAACAATTAGAAACAAACAAAATGGCAATGCAATAGATACAAATGCTGATGCAGATACAGATACAGATACAGTCTCAGATACAGATACAAATTGACTTACATAACTGCGATAGGATGACATGCTGATTACGTTATTTTGGCATCTGCTGCTGCTGGCAGCAATTGCGTTTGCTTTTCAATGCTTTCGATTCTTTTTTATTTAAGTTTCGTTTTCTTTTTCTTTGGCTTTGTTTTTTCAACGATTCATGACATTTAACACAAGTAGATAGATTTGCATAGATAGATGTATCTATATATATACCTATTTATTTATTTATTTTTTTTTCACACACACACACTCACACACACGCACGCGCGATAAATTAACTGCCGTTTGACAATTAGCGCTGGCCTCGCTCGATCAATTTACTGCGGGCCAAACACTGTGTCGGCTGCATTTTTGCAGGCACTGTGTTGGAACGTATTACACTTTACATAATCCGCCGGCACGCAGCTAAAGGAGAGCGTGTGGCAGCCCATGCCCTAGGAGCAGCACTGAATGCAGCCGGCAAAGGCAGTGGCAGTGGCGCTGGCAGAGACGTCAGCTGAGGCAGCGACGCAACACGGCGAAATGCAACACGTCACGGGCTCGTTTTATTTATGCGCTGATATTTATTCTGTGGCGCGGAGTCGCTTCGATTTCCCTTTCTTTTTTTTTCCTATACAAATTTAACTTTGTTTTTCTCTCGATTATTTTTAAATTTAGCAAAAACAAAAGAAAAAAAAACGCAGCAGCAGAAATTGTCGCGCGTGTGCGACTCGGCGCGTTGTCAAAGGAAAACTGTTGTGGAAAATCTTGCGCTGAGATTTTTAGACCGACAACAAAAATGTCTGTGTGTGTGTTTTGCTTCTTTTGTATTTGAGTTGTGCGTGTGTGTATTTTGGTATCGAGAGATCGCCCATTGCCCTCTCGCGCTCAGACAGTCCTCTCCCTATCTCCCTCTCTCTCTCTCTCTCTGTCTCTCTGTCAGTTGCGTTTGTAAATTGCAATAATGAAACAAATAAATACAAATTTCAGTGGTTGTTGTTGTATATGGCCACGCGTAGATCTGGCAAAATTGAAAAATAAAAACTAAAAATTCGTACGTAATGAGGTTCGTCTCTCGACATCTGCTAGAGTTTATTTAGTTGCAAACGATTTCTCAAATCGCATTGAAAGTACAAATTTTTGCCTTAATTTTCGATTCTGATTAGCATCGAAATATGCCTTAAAATAGAATAGAATATATAATTTGGATTTTAATAAATTTTTGATATATTTGGAATTGTGAGTAATCAGATGAGTGGGCGAGAGTGAATAAGAAATATATACTTATATATTTATATATTTATATTTTTTTATATAGAAAGAGAGAGAGAATGGGGCACAATAATTTACTGGAAGATCTCCATGGGATATATGATATTTGTTTATATGTTTATGCCATTGCATTTGACCTCGTTAATATAGGTTCTATTCGGGATTTAAACAGAGAACTTTTGAACTATGAAATAAAATATTATTTTTTATGAAATAATAGCAAAATTAAATGTGTTTTGCTATTGATTTGACCCGTATTAAGATACCGACATGATTTAATTTATTTACTTTATTTACAGAACTTTTTTGTAACTGCATCAAATTCTTAGAGTTTTTGTATTTGCAATCTATTTTTGGGGCTCGAGTATTAAACATCAATGGGTAAATATTATAAATATGATAAAACATTAGTATACCAAGTAAATGTTCACAAATTAAACTTATTAGGTATTAGATCGTAGTGTCTTTGACCAACTGCCTGAACTTAAAGCACAAATTCAAGCTGATACAATATCAGACTTATGACTCTCTTATAGGTTTCCTCAGAGTATGCTGCTGATAGTCGTAATTATAAAATCTCATAGGCTCTATATACAGCAGCTCTCATCTCCTTCCTCCTCTACAGTTCCCATTATAAACTCTTGCCTCCATCAACAACTCAGCTGCATAAGAGCATACTTGTTGGTATGTGTATATATGTATATATGATCTTCTACTTCCACTCACAACGCCCTCCCCCTCTAGAGCAAGTGTCATTAATTTATTACACATATTTGCTGTGAATATACACGTATATCGTATGTACATACATATATCGTGCATATGATATGAGCAACAAGTACATACGGACAGACAGACTGACATCCATGCATACATATACTAGAATCGCATCTCTCTGCACTGATATTTTGTTCTTCATTTAAAAATAACGAACTGTGTGCCACTTTTGCCGGCCAGAAGAAACAAACACACACACACACACACACATATGTATGTAGAGAGACAGAGATATATATTGAATGGGGCACCGGAAGCATGCGGCTAGCTGAGATGACGTCCATTCAAAAAATCTAGTTATTCGGTATATCAGAAACAAAAGATTGCCTTTTGGCCTGCACATGGCGAACGGGTCGAACGTGCGAGTATTTGGCTTTTATGTATCTACACACATATATATATTTTAGTGAGCATTTAAATACTAAATATCTAAATATGTGCCAAAAACGTATGTAAGCAAATGCTGCCCGGCCTGCACATAAATCAGAGAACGCCGCGACAAAGACGCCAAATTGCCTGAGAAAAGTCGAGGCAGAACAGTTGAGCTGAGGCCAGGCGGCCATCAATAGCTAATAGCCAGCAAGTAGTGGAAAGGGTAGCCAGCAAGTGGTGGGGGCGGGGCAAAGTGGCTCGACACTTTGATGAAAGACATGCAGTGGTTGCAATGGATGCTGACGCCGGGGCTGCGGAAACTTAACCTAATCTGACCGACAGATACAAATAGCTTTCAAGAAAAAACAAAAAAAAAAAGGCGCGTGCATTTTGCATGCTTTCCACAAATATTTTTTAACAGTGCGTGAGAGACGCCAACAACAACAACAACAACAACAAATGCAACGAATGCACCGCCAACGCAGGCCCCAGAAATAAATGCAAACAAATCGAAAATTGAGCAGGAAAAAAACAAGTAAGAAACTTCTAATCGAGACTGCTCGACTAGGAAATACCCTGAAACCTTCGGAGAACTGATATTTCAATAATTCACACACACACACACACACACACACACACACACACACACACACACACACACACACACACACACACACACACACACACACACACACACACACACACACACACACACACACACACACACACACACACACACACACACACACACACACACACATACATACACACATACACACACACACACACACATACACACACACACATACACACACACACACACACACACACACATACACACACACACACACACACACACACACACACACACACACACACACACACACACACACACACACACACACACACACACACACACACACACACACACACACACACACACACACAAACGAAGCTAGAATGCTCACAGCAGCAGAGAGCGTTCCCATTGCTCACTTGAAGCTCGACTGCAAAGAGCTCTACCAGCCGTCGGGCTCAATATTTAAGAGAGACAGTGCTTGAGTAAAAGTGGTCCTATATAAAGGGCAGCAGCTGCAGCATTTCTTCAGTCAGTCTTCAGTCTTCGTCCAGGCCTGCTGGGGGTCAGCGCAATAAAGTGAAGTAGAGTGTCTAGAGGCGTAGAGGCATTACGTAGAGGCATTATGTAGAGGAAATACGTAAAGGAAATACGTAAGGGAAATACGTAGAGGGAATACTAAGAAGAAATAGACAGTGGAATATTACCAAATCGACTCAGCTCGTCACCCTGATCAAGAATATATATATTATGTGGGCTCTGCCACGCTTCCTTTTGCGTGTTACACACATTTCAACAAAACCATTATACCCTGATTTCCCATTTTCAATGGGTTCAGGGTATAAAAAACACACACAGAAAGAGAAAACAAGTGAGAACACTGCAAATGGGCATGCCTGACTGCATAATGTGCGCTCAAAGTAGAGAAAAGTCTCAATTTTAATAATGATAAATTATTTATTATATAAAATGCCACGCCCCAAAGGGCGGTAACTGCAAGAATTTAGCATATAAAGTCTGTTTGTTTGTGATCTGCCACGCCCACAAATGAGTATTCCTATTAAATATTAAGTATTCAATCACAAGCCTAATATACCCGCTTCAAAATCGAGAAAAAAAATCGTTTGCCTCAAAACGAGAAATGAATTTTGGGCAGGCCATAAAAAATACACCGACTGCCATAAAAGTCAGACCCGGCAATCCACGGGAGCAGCCACTGGGCAATCGAGATGCAACTGGGGAAAACTGGGAACTGGGAAAGCTTGAGGAAAACGGGAGCTGTTGGCCATTGGGATCTGCTGGCAGGGGCAGGCAGGCCATTCAATCATTTCTACGATTTTGAATTTGTAATTTATGCTTGGCCTTAGCCGAACAGCAAACAGATTATGCAATCAAGCGACCCAACGCACAAGTTAATAAAACTAATAGCGCAGCGGGTGTGAGGCGGCGAAGGGGCGTGCCAGCATCGGATGCATCGAGTGAGGCATTGCAGCAATTTGTTTGCCTGCCCATAAAACACAACATCAAATTGTTGCCCCAAGTTGTATATTATGTTGTAACATTTTTACTAATGCTGCAGAATGCAGCCGAATGACACTTGGAGTTGTTGTCGCCGGCTAACAAATTTGATTGAAGTTTGAGAAAACTGCAGGTAGAACAGGTGAATAATGTAGAGTTGTAACATTTCTTGTACAATTTTGCAAAAGACTGAGAAGAGATGAGTTCGCATTCAAAACAAATTTGTATAACCTGATTTAAAGTAGGTAATCAGAAAAACAGAATAACAAAAAATTCTTTTAACAGGCAGAAGGAGGCGTTGCAGAACCTATAAACTGTATATATTATTGAACAGGTCGAGGAATTATGTCGATTTAGTCATGCTTATATGTTCCTCCGTCCGTTTGTCCGTCTGAACGTATGCTTGAACGCATCGATCTCAGAAGATATGCAAGTTAGATACTCAAATTTATTTTTGGTTTGTTCGTATATACTACGCGCATATCGAGTTTGTTCCCAAAAATCGATAACTACTGCTTATTATTTAATATCGATTAAAAATCTTATCGAAAATCAGCTATACAATTATATTATCCACAGCTTTAAAGCTAGAGTATTCAAATTTTAAATATAGATGCGTGTTTATTTGATAGAATCTCGATTTTTGTTACAATTCACTCCCCCCAAAAACCACCCCATTCCAACCCGATTTGTAAAGTGCATTTAATGAATCTCGCAGTCAAGCAATCCCAATTAGATCTTGCTTACTTGTTTATATTCTTTTCAAATATTCTCTTCAATTTGATTTAGATCTCGCTGTTATGCCAATCGATAGCACAATATCATAGAAATTCAGCGTCATCAAAGATCAAACTGCATTTAACCTAGTTACATTCCATCAAAAGTCAGAGCTGCTGCTGCTCCATCAGTTCATCTTGTTGTTGTTGTTGTTGTTGTTTTCGTCTTTGTCTTGCCACACTCGATGGTGGTGCCACATTGTGAAGCGGGTCGAGTAAATCTCTTTGGCTTTTAGCCGATAAAACGCCGCGTGTCGATTGTTCCATTTATCCGTGTCACTGCTAAAAATAATAAATGAAAATCGAGAAATGCAGTTAATACCATTTATTTGTTCGCTTCTCTCTCTCTGCTCTGCTCTGCTCTGTTTTGCTTTATTTACATAGTCTTCTTGATCTTCCTCTTCTTCTTTGTGGACTACAAACATTTCATTAGGTTTTACAGCTTTTTTTTTTTTTTGTTTTTGGTGAGGCATTGCAACATTTTCATCTTTCATGGCATCAGCTGCCTCTGTGTGCCAATATTTAATTTAAATATTGTTCTTAACCAGCCTCACGCACTGTGTTGCAATGGACGACGTCTAATTTGTTTGGATTTGTTCAAGGTTAGCCGAGCGCTGGAGCTGAAGTGCCTCGCCACAAATATTGCGCATACGCATTAAGTATACGCAACATAGTCGTGCCTAGTATATGCTCTATTCTATTCTTTGTTGATGCGATGAACCAGGCTGCTGAAAGCCATTTGAAGCATTTCAAGTTTGTTATGCTTATGGCCCTTGCTCAAGTGGATTCGATTCGCATTCGAAATTTATGGCGAGCCGTAAAAAAGAGTTTCAGATCTTTGGCTGCCGTACGATTTATTGGGCAAACTTCTATGCATTATTTTGATTTATTTTGAGTAGCTTTTTTTGCACCTCAAATATGCCGCCAAAAAGCTTGACAAACTTTTGTTTAAATTTAGCCACAAAAAAATTGATGCAAAAAAGTTTTCCCCAAGCGTTGCCAGCAGCGAAATCAGAAAATTGCGACGAAAACAAAGCAAAGCGAAAAGAACAAGTTGAAACGTACGTGAAAATTATAAATAAAATTGCGAGATTCAGACGCAACTGGGCGAGGAAATTGCGAAAAATAAAAAATAAACTCAAGTGTGGAAAAGTGCGTGCCAGATAAAGAATGAGAAAATCCTAAGTAAATTAAGCAGTCACAGATCTTGCTATATATCTATCTAAATATGTATATTTGTATTTACTAACTAGTTGGCGATGGTGCTGCTCCTGATTCACCTGCGTCGCCTCATTCTGCTGCTGAGCGTTGTCTACCTGAGCGGCGCCGTGTTTCGCCGCCTGCTCACCGAACGGCATCATGCCCATGTGCTGCAGCCGAACGGACTGGGTGGCCTGATGGCTGGCGGTGGCCGTTGGGCCAAGGATCCGTTGCACTTTCAGTGGTGGGCCTACATTTATACCTGCTATGCGTACGTGGTGCTGGTCAACTATGTGAGCATGCGACGTTTGACCAATCTAATTGAGTTTTTCTTCACTTAATATAAGTTAAATATATCGAATTATTGTGCTTATGCAATTAAAATGTTTAGTAGAACATGTTAATTTTAAAAGAAATGCTTGTTTAATAAGATATTGTCAGATTTTATAAATAATAAAGATCTACTGCAAAATATCTTGTGATGCACACAGCGCCACCTATGTGTCAATGCTTGAACTGCGCTGCGCTGTGTTGTCTTAGCTATGAGTAGAAAGCCGCTCTGGTTCGTGTCTTTGCTAAAGCTGTAAAGCTAAAGTTTTTGAAAAGAAAATAAAATTAATTCAGCAAAACACCGAATTTGAAATACACTAAATAAATATATATTATCCAAATGAGCAATATAATTCTCTATTTGATTAAACAATATTTTCTAATAATTATTTTTAGAATAGCTTCTTATAGGAAAAATAAACAAAAGATTCATTCGATTCGCCTATTTATAGACAGACAGATTCAGACATCTACGATATATATCCCGTCTATTCTATAGCAATGCAAATCCAAATTTATATGCCATAGTCTATTTAAGAATCAAATGACGCAAAAGCTAATGTCCAATCGAAAAAAAAAGGAAAGCAAACAAACTCTTTGGGCAAGTTTTTTTTTGCATTTTGATTCAAATCGACAGAGAAAAAATGCAATCCGCTGACATTAATTAAATTCCCATTGCATTTATCGCTGACAATCGCAAATATGTTTTGATGATTAATCAGGCTGTCCGAAAATGTGTGCAGCGCCAAATAAAAATTCGAATTGCATAAAATTATAATTTATAATCCAACATGTGTGCAGCTGAGATACAACATCGATCCGACAGATATTATATAAATATAGAATTATAGAGATATACACATATAATTTTTATTTAGTCTAGAAACACATACAGCTTCACAGGTAGATAACAAAATATAATGTTTACATAAGTTTAATAATTTTTATACAAATTTATGAGCTGAAAAGATGAAATTTCTTTGGTGAGGCGTTCGTCTTGTTGTAGATTTCTCTATCTCAGCAGGAGTTCAAATTTTTTGAATTGATTCTTATATACAAAAATTTATAAATACGTAGAGCAGGTGAGATTATTTAAGGGAAATCAGCCCCAGTCCTCAGGTGTGAGCAGGTGCTTTATGATTGTGCAATGATGATTTTTTGCTGAATCTAGCTTACGTTTTTCTTTTTTTAACTTTTTATATTTATTTATTAATTATACTTAAATATATTAAAATATTTATAATATTTTTATTGTATATATCAATAAAATCCTATATTATATACAAGAAATTTAAATTACAAAACGAATTTATTTATACGCAATTTTTCAATTAACGCTGTAAATTTGTTTATTGCATTTTCATGTGCTTTTGGCCAAGTTTGTAGCAGCAGCAGCAGCGGCACCCACATACACATTAGATATTTATACCAAGCCACTAAACCATATAGTATCGGAACCATATAGACACGATTATACAGGCAAGTGACTCACAGGCTTTTGCCTTGGCAGGGCACACGTCATAATGTGTTGAAAAATCAAATAAACAAATACATACACATATAGACGTAAGTATATATAGACTATATATGTGTGAATCATCTAGAATTTTGATTTGAAGTTGTCAACGCTGCGAGAGTAGTGAAAAACAAATTGTTTGCGAAAAAGGGGAAATGCATTAAGGTGCGCTTTGTTTGTTTTCCCAAATGCATTAAGAGGCGTTTATTTATGGCATCTCTGTTGGAATTTCGTGTGGAGCACGCCCCCCACTTGAGCTTGGCTGGCACTTAGCGCACGGCTTGATGGGGCATGCCCCAAGTGTGATCTTGGTGCGGCAGCTGAGGTGAAGTGAGTGAGACTTCAAGTGAGCCATGCGAAAAGTCGAAAGTCGAAGAATAAATAGAATATAAAAGCAAAGTGCGATGCAGCATTCGTCAAATGGGCACACACACTCTATAAAGCAGGAAAACACCTCATAGAAGCTGTTTGCTATATATAACTGCATAGCAGGCGTGCCTGTGCGTGTGTGTGTGCGTGTGTGTGTGCGTGTGTGTGTGTGATCATAACAATTTTGACCCAATTTTGTCGTAGCTCACGAAACATGAAACACAAAGAAGATCAAGCGAGTGTGAGAGTGAGTGAGGCGACAGCTACGCCCCCTCTACTCCTGCTCCACCTCCTGCACACCTCAACTCCTGCTGCTGCAGCGGCTCTCCTGCACAGCACTGACCTCAGCGCATCTGTAAAATGCTGAGCAATGAGCCGGATGCCCGACGACAGGTGTGCGCTATCAAAACTTATTGTATTTACCTGCAATTTCCTTCAGAATTCACGTTATTCTCACCTCAATTTTGTAGTTTTTTGATAAAGCATATTCAGCTATATTTAGCTGACTTATTTATCTTTTTATTTTTTTGTTGTTGTTGTTTCTTCTAGTGCTTTGCTACATATTCGCCATGTTATTTTTAAATTATTACACATTCCAAAATGTGGCAAGCGCACAAAATCTTAAATATTATTCGAGAGCCCAGAAAAGTATATACACATGCATAAAATAAATAAAATTATGGCCAGCACTAAGTATCTAGAAGATACGAAATGGCCAGCCAACTCTATATACACACATACATACATACATCATGTATGTGTGTCTACATGGCCTCTGCTGCTGTGTATCTATACACTCAGGTGAAATGTGTGTGGAAAATGTAGATGATTATGAGCAAAGGCGAAAAGCGGGAGGCAACAAAAAAAAAAAAAAAAAACATATTTGAAAATAACGCTAAATTCAAGTGCTAAAAATAAGCGAAAAATCATTCTTAAGTATAGCGTGTGTGTGCGTGTGTGTGTAGCACACTTTGCACAGGTGTGAGAGTTTGCTCATTGAGTCGAATTCGAATTCAACTCAAAGAGGAAAAGCTCTTTTTGGAAAACTGAGCCAACAAACGCGTCACTCCAACTGGCAATAGCTAAATCTATTGCCTTTAGATACACATATAGATAATTCTGTACATTTATCTACATCTTGTCGGCTGGCCATTAAATAACAATTGTAAATATGACAGCCAGTTGTCTGCTCGGCCATATTGGCCAATAAAAGCAGCTAATGAGCCAGGCCAAACAGATCGCATAGCATGGCCAAGGATTCGCTCAATGCGAGCATGCCAGCATGTCTGATGCCCGCTCACAGAGTGATGATGGGAGCGTATTGGTTGCATTTGTATGCGACACAAACAAGTCGAACTTTGTTTAAGAAGAGATGGAATAAGTGGGATTCCAAAGATCAGCTGAGCTGCTCCTCTCTCCCTCCAATATCGTATATCGTATATGGTCTATCGTATATAGTAGTTCGTATATTTTATATCGTGTGTCGTACATCGTATATTATACATACGTAGTAGTCGCTAGATCGTATATCGTATAATGTATATCGTATATCGTATAGTATATATCATACATATGCATAATATATACACATATCGTATAGCATGAATTATATATATCGTAATACTAAGTAACCGCTAGATCGTATATCGTATACTTATATCGTATAGTTAACATTTGTCGGTCAACATGTCTAATCCTTTCATTCCAGACTGTGAACGGGCATTATTCAGTCAATACAACTTTGTACTTGTGTTTTTTATCTAATATTTATAAGCACACAACATAATGTATGTGCTGCCAAATGTTTTTTAGCAGACCTTGCAATAAAAGAATAGAAATTTTGCAATTGAAAAAATTTAAAATTAAAACAAAAAGAAAACATTTGGAAATTTATTAATAGTAAATTAAATGTGTGATACAAAATTGAATAATATTAAATTATATTTGTGAAAAGAAAACTTTTTGTACATTAAAATAAAATTTATATAATATAAAGGCAATCAAATTGCTAATAAATAAAAATAAAAACAAAAAAATCTAAGAATATAAAAATGTAAATAATAAAAAAATATATATGATAAAAGAATATATATATAAAGAAAAAAAAAACAAATAAAATGAAAATGTAATAACAAATTATTAAATAACATTAACTATAAATTAATTGGGTATGAAAAAAAATTAAATAAATTTTAAAAATATTTGAAAGAGATATATCAAAAAATATACATATATATATATTTCATATATCTATATTTCAGCTGCAAAATATGCTGCCCTATTGGAAAAGTATATATAATTATCTGAATATAAATATATTCGTCTGTCTATATTATATATATAAATTTAAAATTTCACCTGCAAGTTATAACTAGAGAAACAAAATGTATATTTAAACTTAAAGAAAATTTTAAAAATATATACATATATAAAATAAAAATAAAATAAAAGAATTTGTTCGATATTTCTATCATGTAGGAAGCACACAATTGGAAAGGCAGATACACAAAATGAAAGGCGCAAAGCCCAAACACACGCACTCACACACATGTGCACCTGTGTGTGTGTGTGTGTATGACATCGGCTAATTACAGGTAAGCAAAAATAAGAAAACAAAAACAACATTGGAGTATATTTTGGTTGCTCCGCCAACTGACGTGAAAATGCGTTCACACTACTCGGACGGCAGGCAGCCGAAAAGAAAAACAAAACGCCGAAAAGAAAATTCAAAATCAAAGAATTTTCCACACAACTGAGCAATTAACACGCGCATAGCACAGAGCAGGCAAAAAAACTCACTCGACAGAGATTCACTCAAAGGAAAATACTGCCGAAAATAAGCGCGTCGAGCAAAAGGCAAAAAGCACACTCAGGAAAAAAAGAATAACGAAAACGAGCAGAAAATTAGAAAATCGTCGAGCCGAGCGGCCAAAGCTGTTCGGATTCGTTGAAATAGACGAATTCACTAGCGACCCGCGACCAAATAGACGAAATACTCTTTATTCGAACGACAACGGGATCTCTTGTTCAGTAGATCACCAGCCTTACTCCGACGTTAATTACGAATTCATTCGGTGACTCGGTGACAACTACACAACTGCGTGCGGTGCTGTAGAGATTTTCATTTGAAGCAACCAATAGATCAAATCATTGAATTGAAAGAAGCGCGTAACGCATCCAAATCAATTATCTCGTTTTTGCGCAATTTTTTGGAAAATCTGACATAGTAAAATGTCGTCATCGCAAGCTGTACGCTCCTCGAAATACTCCTACCGGGCCACATCCACCGGACCCGGTGCGGCCGATGTGAACATCGAATACATTACCGACATGAGCTCGCTCTCCCGCTTGGAGGTAAGGATCGCAGCAGCAAACCAGGAAGATAACTACCAAAAAAAAAAAATCTGAAAGAAATACAAGTGTGCAATAAAACTCGCAAAAGTATCTCGAAAAGTTGAAAAGTATCTGTGACTGCAAAATCTATCTAAGATATGTACAAATGTGTATCTGAGTATGCATATGTATGTATCTGTATCTCTGTGTGCGTGTGTGTGTGCCGTGGAAAAATAAAATTGGTGCGAACAAAAATATCTAGATATACATACCTATATATATGCGTCGGTGAAAATTATGTAACAAGCACCTCGAGATACACATTGAAAAAAATGCGATAAGAAAAAAATATACACATATATACATATATACTTAAATTTTGTGCAAAAAACTCTGCAAATTTGTGTGAAAATATTAAATAACAAATATAACAAAAAAAATTCAAGTTGAAACTGAATACAAAATATGAATTTTCTTGCAGGATAAGATCCGTTTGCTCCAAGATGATCTTGAAGTTGAACGTGAGCTGCGCCAAAGGGTAAGTGTTAATAACTAACTACTAAGTAGCATAAGCTAAGACATACTACCTAAAACAACAACAACAACAACAACAATTGTCTATTGGGATTATTCTCACCTGCAAGTTGGAAATTCCTTGTCGCGTCTTGCAAGCGCCATGCAAATGAAATTTCACTTTTGTCGCTCTGCGCAAATGTCACCCTAAAAACAGCAAAATATGTGGAAAAGCAAAAGGCAGAGAAAACAAAAGTAGAAATAGAAAAAAAAGAGAGAGACGTCAAAATAGAAAGGCGGGCAAAAACAATAGAATAGAACCACAAATTGTTGCACTTAGAGAGAGGCTAAGAATAAATTACCCTTCGAGGCGTTTTGTGCGTCGAACCGAATGATAATGATGTGCATTGAACTTCAATCGCTGCTTTGGCTCTATAACATTTGATAAATGGTTTTTATTTGATTTTCCCTCGTGTCGTGTGTGTTTGTCTGTCTTTGCAAAGGCAGTAAGAAGCAAAAGCAAATGCAATTGCATTTTCATTTGCGCTTTTCGCTTTTCGCTCTTTTCTAACTTTTTTTTTTGCATTTTTGCATTTGCCGCGCGCACTTCATTCAGTTGCAGGCGACGGCGTCTTGTTGTTGTTGTTGTTGTTTTGGTTGTTGGGCACCTAGTCTGTTCCTGTTTGGGTCTTTACAAATTTAGAAAATGCGGCCCGGCCCGGCCTGGCCGAGGCAAACGCAAAGGCAAAGGCAGGGCTAGAGACAGAGGCATGGCCAGGGCAAAAGTATTTGTAAATATCTCTCACTCGCTCATTCACTCTCTCTCTTTCTCTCTCTATATATGTATATATTTTGTGGAAATTATTTTAATTACTTTTGCTTTATGGATCAGCAAAGCTTGCACACACACTTCAACACATACTCTCACTCACTCACACACTCACAATATGGAACAAAATGGCTAAAATTAGCGCACGACATTCAATACACAAGCAATGATTAACTTGAAGCAAAACAACAAAAATATGAACCACAGCAGCAACAACAACAACAACAGCAACAGCAACAAAAAGAATAGAAAATAAAGTAGCCACAAAAACATGATAATCATGAGCAGCAATGCTCATTATGATGATGTTGATGATCAGCAAAAGCAAAAGAAAATTCGCTGGCACAGCTGAACATTTTTCTATGTGGGCTGCCTTCATATATGAGTGTGTGTGTGTGTGTGTTGCCTTTAAATGTGTGGGAAAATTAAATAATTTTCTTGCACATTAAAAGTTTTCACAGCACAGACAGACAGAGTCTGCCATACACACACACAAATGTATCTATGCGGCAAAAGTATCTACAAGATACATATGGCGCAAATGGATTTACGTTTGTACTTACGTGGCCCAAAGGCCAGCCTTCTTTTTGTTATTATAATAAAAATAAAACACCATTATACACACAATTTGTCTAAGGCAAAAGAAACTATATAACTTTAGTTTCTACCTTAGCTGGAAACACCTGGAAATTCTATTTGAGTTTCAGCTGAAAATTCTTCTCAAAAGTTTTTCGCCAAAGAAAAATGCGCTCATCCGCCCGTCCAGCTATACGGAATTGCATCTGACAGCACCCAATTTCGTTTTGCCCGAGAAAAACACTGAAAATATATAAAATTCTTTTTAATTACCAAGAAGAAGCAGATGCAAAACTATTCGCAAATTTGCAGATCTTAAATTGGGTCAGCGCAAAGGAACGTTTTTGTTTTTCTTGTCTTTCGGTTTTGGAAATATATTTAGAGTTCGACTGAAAAGCGTCTAATAAAAATTCCTTAATGCAATTTGCATTTGAAAATGCTATGTACATATATATAGATAGATATATATATGTAATATATAGAAGATGTATATATTTATCCATATCTGCACTCAGTTATAGGTAGTTGCTCGCTTACCTATGGCGATTCTGTTGGCATTTTGCCATTGTTATTTTGGGTGTTACATGCGCATAATTATTTTTGACTGATTAATTTGATTTATATATTTTATGGGCCGTTTGAATTAGCTGCAATGCATCATGGTCTGTGCACTGCGTGTGGGATGCCTGCAAATGCCATCAGAAATAGAAGCAAATGAAATTATGAAAAAAAAGCAAAGAGAGAAAGAGTGAGAAAATTATGAAAGGTGTGTCTATAAATTATGTTCAAATCAATTACACAATATGCCACAAATTATAGCATATTTCAAAAATGATATAAATATAGTTTAATATATATATTTATTAAACCTCTTCCACCTTTGCAGATCGAGCGCGAGAAAGCCGACCTCAGCGTTCAGGTCATACAGATGTCCGAGCGTCTCGAGGAAGCCGAGGGTGGTGCTGAACATCAAGTGAGTTGAGCATCGTGATATATATACTATAATAACTCTACTCTAGAGCACGTTTCGCCATTGCAGTTTGAAGCCAATCGCAAGCGTGATGCTGAGCTGTTGAAGCTGCGCAAGCTGCTTGAGGATGTTCATCTTGAATCGGAGGAGACCGCCACGCTTTTGAAGAAAAAGCACAACGAAATTATTACGGATTTCCAGGAACAAATTGAAATCCTAACGAAAAATAAGGCTAGGTAGGCAAACACACACACAGACACATATGCACTTCATCTTTAACGACCTCATTCTCTCATGCTTTGACCTTGTTTTTGGTCATACATAAACATTGCATATACATACATACATACATACATCTATCCATGTTTGATTGTTTATCGTTCTGATGCTGTGTTTGATGAAGTGCCATCAGCTGGCGCTGACTCTTCAATGTCTCGCACAATAGTAATATGTTAAATACCAAACAACAACAACAACAACAACAACAACAGCAGCAACCTTGCTTGCCCCGCTGACACCAAAACTGAAATCAGATCATAAACAATTCATCAAAATGCCATGACAAGCAGAAAAGCTGAAAAGCCGCAAAAGCCGCTACGGAAAATATTCCAACTTGCATCGCTTGCAAGTTCTATTGACACAAATTTCTCAGACGAATGTAAAATAAGCAAAAGCAAAAAAAACAAGTGAGAACGTTGCAGTCGGGCGTTACCGACTGCGGGATACTCATTCACATCCCATCAGCAATTTAGTAGCTAAGTTTAGCTCTAGTACTGCAGAAAACGCAGTTTTTCTCGATTTGCCACGCCCCTAGTGGGCGTAGACATCTCATTTTTGGCCAGATCGTAGAACGAGCTAACGTTAGTCTAACTGTAAAGTTTGGATGCTTACGCTCCAAAAATGTGAAAATTACAGGGTATTTTTCGATATGCCACGCCCCCAAAGAGGCGTAAAAATTATTTTTGGGGAATCGATAGAGGAGGTTACCAGTAACACAACTATCCAAATTTGAAGCTTCTAGATCTTATACCTTAGGAGATATAAGCTTTTGCGGTTTGCCACGCCCCCTTTGGGCGGAGATATATCCACCATAGCTCGTTGGACTTGGGTGGTCAACCCGCGTTTATATACCAAATTTCAGGTCTCTAGCATCAATAATGCTTAAAATCTAGCAAAATCGGGAAAATCACTATATCTTCAGGTCCGATTTGCCACGCCCCTAGTGGGCGTAGACATATAAATTTTTCATCGGCCTTTATAGAATCATAACATTAGCTCACGTGCAAAATTTCAACGTTCTAGCTTTAAAACTCTAGGAGATACAGTTTTATCCTATTTGCCACGCCCCCAATGGGCGCAGATATATCCACCATAGCTTTTTGGACTTGGGTGGTCAACGCGCATCTACATACCAAATTTCAGCATTCTAGCTCTTCAACTAACATGACTTCTGGTATATCGGAAAATGCATTTTCCGATTTGCCACGCCCCTAGTGGGCGGATCGGGAAAATTTTAACACTTTATAAATGGGAGCTATACACGAGTATGTGTTCCAAATTTCAAGTCTCTAGCTTCAATAGCGCCGAAATGAACTGCGTTCATACGGACAGACGGACGGACGGACGGACGGACGGACGGACGGACGGACGGACGGACGGACGGACAGCAAGACGGACATTGCACAAAACCAATATACTCAATTCACTTTCGTGAATGAGTATAAATATATACTCAAACACACACACACACACACACAGACACAGAGAGATTTTTTGCTTTTGCTTTTGCTACTCATATTTCCAAATCAAATATCCAAAAATAAATTGCAAAGGAATTTTCGTATTTCAAAATCAAATCAAATTCAAGGCTGTCGCACGATCAAAGCCCAAACGGCGCACGCGGCGTATGCGTAATGTCAACTACTTATTAATCCCTTGTGGCTAAGCCAGTTAGCCCTTATGGGCTTAGCTAAACAGTTCGTTGTGCTCAGGTATACAACAAATTCTGAAAATGCTTCTGCCTCTTCTTCTTCTTCTTCTTCATCTAGTAGTAGTTGAGGTGCGCCCGAGTTTGCGCAGTTTTCGCCCACAGATAAAGCAGTTTTCTCGCTCGCTCGTCACGAAGCTTAAAGGAAGCTTTTTTTGAGAACTGAACGAATTGAGAAATAGAAGAAAAGTTTTCAACGTTTTCCGCACGCACGCAACCATATGTTATTCCACAACAACAACAACCACAACAACCACAACTACAACAACTTAGAAGAGTAGCGCATATTTCGGCATTTATTTTTAGAAGAACAAAATTTTTAATTTTCATCTACATTCTTGAGCGTTAAGTAGAAGAGAGCCGCATTGCTCTTGTCTCGTTGTTGTTGTTGTTGTTGCTGTTGTTGTTGTTGTTGTTATTGCTCTCTCATTTGCACCAACGCCCGATCCAAATATGTCTTTGATTGAATCATATTCAAAATGTGATGATTGTTGTTGTTGCTGTCTCTTTTCGTCCAATTGAATTTTATGGAAATTCGATACGTTTTTCGCTTTTGCAACTTGTAGCTGGTTCAATATATTCTATATACATATATACATACATATTATTTCTCTTTAATATATGTATGTATATATATTTATATGTTTCTCTGCTAATTAATCTAATTACTTAAACGAATGGCCCAGCCTCCTCCACACAAGCGAAAAGTGAAAAATGTTTGGAATTTCTGCAACTACTATAAAATCGAATTATTTTATTGAAATTAAAATAGCTTGCTTCCAGGCACATGCACTTAACCTTAAACCTTTCCAGAGCTTTTGCAAGTCGATCGAAAAGCTTTCTGTACATGTTGCGAGCAAAAGCTTTGGCTCCAGCCTGTGCTTTCGCCTGCCAACAGCCAAAACGGCCACAGATCGCTTTTATCGATCGACTAACAAAAGCTTTCGAGCGTCACGTTCTTTCTGTGAGCTTGGACCGATCTCTGCCTTAGCTTGCTCCTAGCAAAAGAATTTCAGCTTGGCCATGCGCTAAATGCAATCAATATCTATATACATACGTAAATATAAAGCAATCACAGCTTGGTCGATCACCAATGCCGATCTCACAAAACCATGCCTAAGTATTGACAGTTTCAGCGAACTGAGCTTGTATTGAACACGAAAACAAACAAAATTTGATCGAATGCTTACAGAGCCGAAAAGGACAAGGCCAAATTCCAGGCCGAAGTCTACGAGCTGCTCTCCCAAATCGAATCCTACAACAAGGAGAAAATCGTATCGGAGAAACATATCCAGAAATTGGAAGTCTCCATTACTGAGCTGAATGTGAAGATCGAGGAGCTGAATCGCACCGTCATCGATATCACTTCGCACAAATCTCGCCTCTCGCAGGAGAACATTGAGCTGATCAAGGACGTCCAAGATCTCAAAGTTCAATTGGACACAGTCTCGTTTTCCAAGAGCCAAGTCATCTCTCAGCTGGAAGATGCACGCCGCCGCCTGGAAGACGAAGACCGTCGTCGCTCAATGCTCGAATCTTCGCTGCATCAGGTTGAGATCGAATTGGATTCAACTCGTTCTCAACTCGAGGAAGAGTCTGAGGCGCGCATTGACTTGGAACGTCAGTTGGTCAAGGCCAATGCCGATGCCACTTCGTGGCAAAACAAATGGAATGCCGAAGTGGCAGCCCGTGCCGAAGAGGTTGAGGAGATTCGTCGCAAATACCAAGTGCGCATCACCGAACTGGAGGAGCATATCGAAACCCTCATTGTCAAGGTCAACAATCTGGAGAAGACCAAGACCCGCCTGGCCAGCGAAGTTGAGGTGCTCATCATCGATCTGGAGAAGTCCAACAACAGCTGCCGCGAACTGCAGAAGGCCGTCAACACCCTTGAGAAGCACAATGTCGAACTGAAGAGCCGTCTGGATGAAACCATCGTACTGTACGAGACCAGCCAGCGCGATCTGAAGAACAAGCAAGCCGATCTGCAGCGCACCGTTCACGAGCTGGACAAGGTCAAGGATGCCAACGGTCAGCTGGGCCGCGAGAACAAGAAGCTGGGCGGTAAGTGGAATAAAAGCAGATCCACTTGAAGTGCTCAACCAATTGAACTACTTTTCCCCTTCCCTTCATTAGATGATCTGCATGAGGCCAAGAGCGTCATTAACGAGCTGAACCGTCGTCTGCACGAGCTGGAACTGGAGCTGCGTCGCTTGGAGAACGAGCGTGATGAGCTGACCTCTGCCTACAAGGAAGCCGAGGCTGTAAGTAGTCGAGCAATTTTAGCTTCTATCACAATATATTACTGATCCTCTCAATCCCCATCTACTTTATAGGGCCGCAAGGCTGAGGAGCAGCGTGGACAGCGTCTGGCCGCTGACTTCAACCAATATCGTCACGACGCCGAGCGTCGTCTGTCCGAGAAGGACGAAGAGATTGAGGCTATTCGGTAAGTGTGCTAAGCACCTATATATACATGCAATGGGCTCGAGCGTCTCGCCCCCTTGGGGAAGTTGCCTCTGTGAACGACGCCGCTGGCACAAACCTTGCGGCTAGCTCTGCCAAAACGGAAGTGATTCGATTCAATGTGCAAGTCAATCGATTGATTTGCAATCGTCGGCTAGCCGTTTGCCAACAATTGATATCAAATTGACCCATTTAGCCAGTCAGTACGAATTCAATAGTCGCGCCCAAAGCAACGGCATTAGTTTCTCGTCACAGACCGCTGCCAGATCCTTAAGTCCTGTCCAGCCGCTTGAAGTCGAAGTTGATTCGCATACAAAAAACCACCCGAATGAGGTACTCAAAAGACCTCGCATTCTTTAATCATAAAAAATCAAAGAAATTTTCAACAGAATATTGCGCAGTTGTTGTGATTACATAATCGGAAGTACTTAGTGTCCGAGTGCGAGCAGCCGGACGTAAAGTTAGCCAGTCTTAGGACTGGTCGAGTGCCAGCTAGGTAGGTGAGTCTGGACCTCCATGCAGCAATTGTTGAGCTTGGCAGGTGTTTTGCTGGCTTTGACTGATCACCCGAAATTCGGCGATTGCGTAAAAAGTGTGTGACATTTTGTCATAGTCTATGCGCTGGCTGCCAAAATGGATCAATCATAGCCCCGAGAAAAAAAAAACATTGACTGCCAACGCCAACGATGCTCATGATGATGATGATGATGATGATGTTTTGCACGTACATTGTCGTCATTATGTTGATACCTTTTTGCCGCAACAACAGCTGAACAAGAAATTGCAATCTTTTTATAGATTTCGACAAATTTGAAAATTTATTTGCAAGGCAGCAGAGCCGCAGCAGAGCCACAGCAGAGGCGCAGCAGCAGCAGCAACTGTTGCCAAAACTGAGGAAGCCAAAAGCAGCAGCAGCAGCAGCAGCAGCGACAAAGCGACAAAGCGACTGGTCATATTCCTTTACTATCTTTAATAAGAGATATTTATAGACTAAGTAGCAAAGCAAAAGGCATCTTCCATCCACTCTCCATTCATAATCCATAATCCCCATCTCCCACCACTTGATATAAGCTAAAATGTCGCTCGCCTTGAAGCAGCGTCCATCACGCTTCCGTCATGGCACCACATACGATGATAACTATGGCTATACGATGAATTTCTACCAGCCCATGCTGGACTATTTGGATGCCAAGGCAAAAGGGCTGAAAGTGCAGCAGCCGCATCTGCCGTGGGTGAGCGAACGGGGCCTCAAGCAATATCGCTCCTCGAATGCCGTTAGGCAGTATAATGCCGATGAGATCGTGCGCCTATCGCGCACCTGCGCCGCGAGGGCTGATGAAATTCTGCTTAGCTTTCGGGCGCAGAAACGATCGCCGTTCAGTGTGCAGAAGCTCGTCGACGCAACGCGTGTGGCCAAGCACATTGAACCGGACACAGTCGTTGAGAGATCGCGCCAGCGTCGTCGTCGCCGTCAGGAAGAGCTCGAGGATTTAATCAAGCGCGATACGTTAAAGATATTGCAGCGCATACGTAAAATCGAGCTAGATAACGAATACGATAAAATGTCCGACGATTTTAAGCGTTCGATACGCGGCAAGTCCGCCAGTGCCATTGCCCAGGCGCTGCTCTCCGAATCGGAGCGCAATATCAAAAGTGCCAAAAAGGAGGAGGAGGACTATATAGCCCAAACTCTGATTCGTTCAAGTCGTGCCGCGTCTCGTGCTCGTTCCACCTCCCCGTTCGATGGAACCGGCGGCGGTTCGTTGCGTGCCCATGCCGTGCACATGGAGCTGATGGACGAGCGCCTGGTCGACAAGCTCGACCATCGTGTCTCCTCCTCGCTGCACAATGTCAAGCGTCAGCTGTCGACCCTCAATCAGCGCACCGTCGAATTCTATGCGGATAGCAGGTGCGGTATTGAGGATAAGTGTTGGATCTGTCGCAAAGTGATGCGCACACATCCCAAGCTCAAGGACTATACCTATGTCTATTGGCAGCACTAAATTCCCAAGCCCCCAAGTCCCCAAGCCCCAATAGATCCCACATAAATCCCACTAAATAACCAACGACCTGATCTAGTCTCTAGTCTCTAGTCCTGCATCTCAGCATCTCATAAATTTCGCATCATTAATAAGTTAGCTACGAACGAATCTCGGGCGAATTTCAATTGAGATTCTGCCCCAGACAAATTTCTGAATAAATGCGAATATTTTCTTTTCATTTTTTCATTTTTTTTTTAATTTTTCTTTTTGAACGTTTAGCTCAATTTTCTTCTTTAATTTGTTCTTTTTCTAATGCCCACACATATCTTATGTCTCGCTCTCTTGGGACGATGTTGTCTGGTTTTTGCAACAAAATTTATTTTCGTTTCTAGACGCTTCTTTTCGCTTATTTCCCTTGGCTTTTTGGCTTGAATTATTGTCTAATGTTTTCTGCGTTTGCCGATGATCAACTCTGGCATTGTATCCATTGTTTCTTGCTCGTGTCGAAATTATTTTCTGCCACAATTTTTCGTCTTGGCTAATTGCAATGCAACGCTGACTATTTGGCTAATGCCATTTGCAGCTGACCATCATAATTGTCACAATCCGATGAGTAAATGGGAATTGAAAATTTTTGAATTTATGAACGATTGACTAAATATTTGATAATATGTTTTGGCAAAGAATTGCCATTAAGTTTTTATGAAGTTTGAGATCTCTTAAGCTCAATAGATGGGAAGTGAAAATTTAAACTAGACTCACTGATTCTATATACAAATCTTACTAAACTTCATCAAGAATAATTCTAGAATTCGACTCCAATTTAAATTAATTTAATACATGCTATAAGCAGTTCAGCTAGAAATTATCTGTCTTTGTAAGAAATGAATATCATCTGTTCCCAATTGGATTCAATTCAAGTCAATCCAATTAGACAGTTGACATATGCAGATTCCATCAGATTAGACGTTTGCCAACTGCTGGCTCTTTCTATTGGATTTCCAATCCCAAATGAAATTGTCTTGGCATGAACATAAAATTCAATAAATAAAGCTCTATACATTTACATTTCATATAGACACATTTGGTGCACTTTATAATTCACTTAGTGTAGGATCCATTAAACTATTCCCGCCCGCACACACACAGAATGAAATACCTTTCAGGTATTTCTGTTGGCTGCGTTTGGCAAAGTGTTTGGCCATTGTTTGACGTGTCCTTCACGAACGAATATCTCACTTTGTTTTTCTCGCACTAAAAATTGATGTGCATGACAGCAAAAAGCCAGAAAAAACCCAAAGAAATATATATAAATGAAAAGAAAAAAAATTCATCACATATTTCTGCGTAGACAATAAACATTGCAAAATGAGGCAAACAACAAAAAAAAAAAGAAGAAAGAAATGAAAAAGAATTAAAATTAAAATGAAAAAATACTTACGTTCGCAAGCAAAACTCAAGCTAAATACCTTGGCAAAGCGACAACAATGAGCACACATAGATTAAGTAACTAAGAAATGGGCTACTACACAGCGAGAAAAATGAGCAGAGAATATAAATAAAGACAGCAAAATAAAGATGATGAACTATTGATGCGTAGCAAAGGTAGCAGGAGGTGGGATCAGATGAAACTGAAAAGTTAAATATAAATGGGATTTAGTAGAAATGAAAATTGTTCAAGAACTGTGCAGAGATACTGATACTGGGAGTGTTTTATGTAGCATTTATAAATATGACAGTTAGAGCTTGGGTAGCAGCTGCCAAGTTATAAAGCTAAGAGTCTATACATGAAATTTAGAATGAAGGGCTATGAAGAGCTCACCATAGCATAGATATGATAGGTATATTCATGATGTGATATAGATAATATAATAATATAATATATAACCTATAGCTGAAGAACCTAGCTACAGTCTTAACTCAGCAACAGCTAAAAGCCAAAACTATAATTTGTAAATTAAAACCTACCAAAAGATGAACAGCTTAGAGATTATAACTGAAGAGCTGATTTTTTCGTCTATCATTAAACACTATTCAAATTACTATAGAATTGAATAAATAGAATAAACATAATCTAGTATAATAGAATAGAATACATATAGCAGCTCAATTAACAGAATTAACTAAAGATCTAGAGTTTCTACCAGAGTAACAGCAAGAGATTTAGTTGAACTGAGAGCTAGTCAGATGATACAGGTGTACAAATCATAGCAGTTCATAAATTGTCTTTAAGCACTACAAAAGTATAAGCTAGAGCTTATTGTAAATCTACAGTTCTTAGCCCATTACAAATAAGATCAGTTAAGATCTATAGTTCTCAGTTCATTTGATCTGATCTACAGCTCTCAGTCTTGGATGAATCAACAGTTTGATTACAATTAGTTGGCAGCCCTCAACGACATAGCAAATGCATTTGCAAGCCGATTTTAAATAGATATATACATGTATATTTATATATGTATATGTTAGCATAACCCAAAGTAGAATTCACCTACGCCTAAAATTAGACGCATGATGCGAGTGGCAGATTCTGTGTGCCCCACGATGGGGCACTCAGGCAGCAATGCTAGGCATGTAAACGCGCTATTTGTGACAAGTTCGATGTCTTTATCAAGCGTATAAATAAATGTACAAATTTTCGCCGAACAATGCGAATTTTGACAATGCCACAAAACATCGGCGAGCTCAGCGAGCTGAACGCTTGAATGCTGAGTGTTGAGAAAAATGCAATTTTGTGGGTCAGAGCATTGGGGCCAAAAATAAAGCGCAGACTGAAGCAAGCGAATGAAAGCGACTTCGAGGTGACAGCTTAAAGTCAAACTTTAAGAGACTTTTATGGGGGCAACTTCCAAGCAGAGACTAACTAAATGAATGAATCGATATGCAACTTTATTGAGCATTTGCTGTTCTATATGATTCACCCTTAGCAAGCAGACCAGCATTGAGATCGAGCAGCTGAATGCTCGCGTCGTTGAGGCCGAGACCCGGTTGAAGACCGAGGTGACACGCATCAAGAAGAAGCTGCAGATCCAGATCACCGAGCTGGAGATGTCCCTGGATGTGGCCAACAAGACCAACATCGATCTGCAGAAGGTGATCAAGAAGCAGTCGCTGCAGCTGACCGAACTCCAGGCCCACTACGAAGATGTTCAGCGCCAGCTGCAGGCCACCCTCGATCAGTACGGCGTTGCCCAGCGTCGTCTGGCCGGCCTCAATGGTGAGCTGGAGGAGGTGCGCTCGCATCTGGATAGCGCCAACCGTGCCAAGCGCACCGTGGAGATCCAGTACGAGGAGGCCAACACACGCATCAACGAGCTGACCAGCGCCAACGTGAACCTGGTGTCGCTCAAGTCGAAGCTGGAACAGGAATTGAGCGTTGTCGCTTCCGACTACGAGGAGGTGTCCAAGGAGCTGCGCATCAGCGACGAGCGCTACCAGAAGATCCAGGTCGAGCTGAAGCATGTCGTCGAGCAGGTGCATGAGGAGCAGGAACGCTGCGTCAAGCTGGAGACCATCAAGAAGTCTTTGGAAGTCGAAGTCAAGGTAGGTGCCAGAGAAGAACTCTTAGATATTCTCTTACTATATATATACATTGTTATCTTCCGCACAGAACTTGTCCATTCGCCTGGAAGAAGTTGAGCTGAACGCCGTTGCCGGTAGCAAGCGCATCATCAGCAAACTGGAGGCACGCATTCGTGATCTGGAGCTGGAGCTGGAGGAGGAGAAGCGCCGTCATGCCGAGACCATCAAGATCTTGCGCAAGAAGGAGCGCACCGTCAAGGAGGTGATGGTACAGTGCGAGGAGGACCAGAAGAACATCATCTTGCTGCAGGACGCGCTGGACAAGACCACTGCCAAGATCAACATCTACAGACGCCAGCTGTGCGAGCAGGAGGGCGTCTCCCAGCAGACGACCACCCGTGTCCGCCGTTTCCAGCGTGAACTCGAGGCTGCCGAGGATCGTGCCGATGTTGCTGAATCCAATTTGAATCTGATCCGCGCCAAGCACCGCACATTCGTCACCACCTCCACTGTGCCCGGCTCTCAGGTGTACATTCAGGAGACAACAAGAACGATCACCGAATAGATCAATCTCACTGATCCACACACACACACGCACACACACCAAAATACACAATACACACATTACACACAAACACACCCACACAGAAGCACACATAAACACAACCCCAGCAGAAACATTTTATAATTTATGATAAAGGCAACAAGAACTGCCTTCAGTATGCAGAAAATGAAAATGTAGAAGAAGAAGAACATGAAGAAGAAGAAGGAGATCTTGAGATTGAATTGAATATTTGCTTGAGAGAAACTTTTATAATTTAAATTTTTTTCAGAGCTTGCGAGAGTTCGTATAGGTTATACATTATAAATACATAACACTACACATCTCCTATCTATTTTATAATAATAATAATATTTTGAAGTTCATGTAATTTAATTAAAATAATGAACCTAAAACCTAAAAAAAAAAAAAAACCAATAAAATTACAAAAGGAAAACTACAGCGGTTTTGCAGCAAAATAGAGAGAGAGAGAGAGAGAGAACGAGAGAGCGAGAGAGAGTGTTTGCTTATAGAGCTTGGCTGACCTAAAACAAATCTATGATCGACCCCAAAAATATATAAAAATAAAATAAAAATAAATTCAAAATACTATGAAAACGAGTTACCCGAGTTACAACCGCTTCTACTTGTTTTTAGTTCATTTTATGTTTAGTAGGTAAATATCTGTGTGCTCGTAACGAATTCATTTTCAATGATTAAAACAAAAACGATTAAGAAAAACTGAGCAATTTTCATATTTTTACTTTGTATTTTGCAATAAAAACTGAATTTTACTTATATAATAATAACTAAAAAGAATACTAAATTAACTCAAGATGAGTTTTTTACTAATTGGGGTAAGTTAGGGAATCGATAGGGATTTGATGATATAAGAAACTGGATCGAGAAACACAGTAGTAGCTTTGCTTTCAATCAGATATAAGGTATAACAATTCCATTCAAAAGAAATTTGTAATCAAAATGTGAATATGAATAGAATTTCTGTTATTGGAAAGAAAACTGAGTTTAAAAATGTTTTTCTATATGGAAACAAGTTAAACAGTTCATATAAAGTTGAGCAGAGTTACTATATATAGATATAAGCTATTCAGCTCTAGCCACAAGTAGAGCTTCTAGAAAACTCTGCTTTGACTTATGCTTAGAGTTGAGTTGACATCAAAATATTTTGCAAATTTCATTCATGTATCGTTGCATGATTAAACTTTTGCATTCAATGTTTTTTATAAGAATATTTCATTATCTCAGCTCGAATTATCTCAGACAGAAATTTAGCTAGCTCATGTTAAGAGCTATGATAACAGTGCATAAAGCAAGAAAGATATCAGTGTGAAATTGAGCTTGTAGAGGAAACTTCCAGAAACAAACTTAGACTAGTAGCTTTCTTGGCCCCATTTCCCTTCATAAAAACACACACAAATGAAAATTTTGTTTTGTTTAAACTAATCACTATTTATTAAGACTTTCAACTGGTTGGGGACAAGTTGAGTGTCCAAACAAATTAGGCAGCAGAGACTGCCAGCTTGGAGCCAGTGTTGAGGATGACAGTCTTATCGCCGTAGAGACCGCCGTAGCTGCTCTTCTTAAAGACTGCAAGGAGAATACGAAAAGAGAGATCGTTAGAAAGCCATTCAGATTGATAGAGTTTTCGTAGTAGTAACTAACCTGGATCGATCTCGGCAACGAAGGAACGTGGTGGCAGAGCAGCAGCGTAGAGCTTGTCCAGTGGGCCATAGGGCTTGGCCAGCAGAGGCTTGCCCTGCTCCCAGCCATAACGGTTCAGGGCATACCAGTCGGTGCCGTCCAATTTGGCTGAGGCGGCGGCGGCGCCAGCGGCATTGGTCAGAGCAGCGGCCTGAGCCTCGGCGGTATCGGAGGGCTTCACGTAGTCGGCATAGCTGCCATGGCTATAGTCATTGCTGCGGTACGCCAGGTTGGGTCTGTGGGCCAAGCAGACGCTGATGCAGCAGGCCATCAGGCAGAGCAAACGCATTGAGCTGGCGGACATTTTGTTGTTGGTTCGATGGTGCGAGGAAGCGACTGTTTTCCAAACTAATTGACAATTGCGCATGGCCAAATTGCTTTTATAGCCATGTTATTTGTGTTGGCCAGCGATTTGTGTGTGCGCTTTACGTGACCAAATGCCCAGTCAGACCGACGACTCATGACGAAACTTTAGGGGGGCCGGCTAGCTAAGCCAGAGTAGTAGTAGCTGCATCGCTGCACCAAAATCCCACAGCCGTGTGCCACAGATAAGGTGGCAACGAGAGAGAAAAAGAGAAAGAGAAAGAGAGAGGGAGAGTGAGACAGAGAGAGAGAGAGATGCAGTCTTCGTGTTACAGTTTCGGGCAGTCGGTGTCAGTTTACGCTTGAAATTGCGCGCCAAAAGTGAATTCAACTCAGCCACAACCACGACTACGACTACGACAATGACAGTGACAATGACAATGACAATGACAACAAGCCAAAGAGCAAGTAGCTCCCATTGATATCTAATTGGTTGCACCCCTCTGCTTGGCACGCTCGGCCCGCTTTTCGCGTGTGCGGTATCAGGTCTTTGACTTGGCTACCTGCTGCCGCAGCAGCATCTCTCACTGCTGCTCAATGAACCCCGTCGTCGCAGCAGCATCATATGGGCTGTGTTGTGTGGATGGATGCATTCATCACCTCTGTGTCATGTGGCCGCATACGTAGTCAACAGCTCTAACGGCGCATTGATAGTCTGCGCTTGGTATGCGCAAGACTCCAGCAAAGTCTAACCATGTCCATGAGTCTAGCTCTGGTTACCTTTAATCTGGCTGCACAGCAAAGTAGTTGAACTGATAAATGAGCTTGGGATGAGTACAAAGAGAGAGAGAGAGAGAGTGAGGCAGGGGGATGAGTAAAGAGAGGAAGAGAAAGAGAGAGAGAGAGAGAGTTCTATGTGTGTGTGTGATCCACACTGTGAGCTGCCGTGAAATATGAGAGCTTAAAGCTTGTTTTAATCAATGTACAGTGGGTACTCGTATGACAGCAACTGACACAGTTTATGGAGTTTGTGGTATGTAGTTAAAGATGTCACACGTACCTGCTGATATAAAGCCTAGCAGCGTATGCATAATGATCTAAATTTGGCACTCAATCATATTTCAATATCAATTTTTTATTGAGGGATATAAACTGGATTGGGCTGTAGCTTAAATTATGGTAGAACAGTATAACATTTGTACTATATGTAGTACAGCATACAGTAGTACAGTTCGTAATAGTTCAGCATAGTGTAGTACAGTTCGTATTAGTACAGCATACTGTAGTACAGTTCGTATTCGTATAGTATAATTGTAATATAGTATATTATAGTATAGTATAGTGTAGTACAGTATAAAGTATTACAATATATTGTGTAGTACGTTATACAGTACTTACTAGAGTATTAAGGCATATCAGAGTCTCAATATTCATACTAAACTATTGGACCTACTCGAATACAAATCAATTTAGAGGCTCTATGGAAAAAATACTTTGTTTTATAAAAACACAGTTGCCAACAAAACTCTAGAACATATTGATTATTCTACAAAATAAAATAAATAAATAAATAATAATAGTAAATACAATATTTATTATATTATTCTTCTTCTTCTTTTGAGCCAACGATTGGCTTCATACGTTGGCATAGGCATTAAGCACGCACGGCATTCCCGGCCGTCGTTTTCGCTACAATCAAAGCTAAGCTTCAAGTCAAAAACAGCAGCAGCTGCAGCTGCCAAACATTGGCGGCGACCGGAACCGCTTATCAGCCGCACTCACACAGACAACCCACTCAAGGCCACACACTTCAGTATGACCGTATTATCAGTAAAAAGATTTTTCTGGTTTTCTGTTTGTCACAATTTTATTTAGCGCTGTTGGCACAACGAACTCATCCCACTATGAGATTCGAACGGATGTTGAGGGAAGAGTTCTCGGAACGGAGGATCAAGCTCTTAGTACTTGAGTCCCTCGTTGTAGCTGCCGTAGTTGTTCTCGGGCAGCCACAGCTTGGCAACTGGGGGAGCGGCGCGCACGGGCAGCACCACCTTCGAGTACTCGACGGGCGAGACGATGCGGCGGTAGTGGTTGCGGCCGGGGTACAGCAGAGTAGCGCCAGCGGGCTCCACAGAGTAGCGAGGCTGGTTGTAGCCGCGCTGGTGGTGGCCGCTGGACCAGCCGCCCAGACCAGCCAGACCGCCCAGACCGCCCAAACCGCCCAGGCCGAGACCGCCAATGTGTCCGATCTTGCCGTGTCCGCGGCCGTGTCCGACGATGCCGCCATGACCATAGCCGGAGTCGATCAGGATGGGACGCAGATGCTCGCTGCCGCCATAACGGGGACCGGCAATGATCTCAACTGGACCGTCATTGCCACCGGCAGCAGCGGCGCTGGATGCGGCCGCGGCGCCGCCACCCTCCGAGCGGTGAGCGTAGTTGGAGATTTTGCGGAGTCCGCCGTAGGAGGGGCCGCTGCCGTAGCTGCAGCTGCCGACGGCCAAGTAGGCGCAGATGAATACCGCAAGGGTCTGTGAGAAGAAGAAATGTGTCAGATCAGAGATCGATGGGTAACGGTAATGGGAACGGGAACGGGAAGTGATCTTCGTCATGGTACTTACGGCGAACTTGTTCATGGCTGTACTTTCGTATTGTATTTGGGGGGCGCTCGCTGCTCGAAACAGTTGGCACAATTAACAAACCAAATGCCAAGCACACTTCTTTATATAAGCAAAAGAATTGAAGCACTCGAAACGTGATCTCGCTGCGAATTTATCACGCCGCTGGCTGCAGCCCAGCTCAGTTCTGTTCAGCTCAGCTTGGCTTGGCTTGCGCTGGCTTGGCTCAGCTCAGGTTCAACGGCGTCGTCTCGCATCTCGCCAACGTTGGGGGCGGTTCAGTCCCGCAAGCGGCTGCCGCTGCTTGTCCAAATCGTGGCTCGATATCGCCACTCGAGCAGCTTCACACTTCAAGCTGCTGCTGGCGCTGATATCGTCGACATTTGAATGCTGCAGCCGCCCACAATGTGGGCGTGGGGTGGATGCTGCTCACACTTTAGGGTGGCTCAAAACGCACAGCCGCAGCTTCGTGTGAGCATGCAGCTGGATAAGCTACAGCAGCGACGGCGGCAGCGGCAGCGACAGCATCAACAGCTGTTGCTAACTAGGCCTCTTTCTCTCTCTCTCGCTCCCTAAAAGTTGTTTACTATTTAAAGATTGGCTATACAATAGCTTAAGGTTTTATATATAGAAGATATGTATATGTATTTTATATGCAAATATGTGGAAACAACTTTGCTTGATTCGATATTCGGCTGTAGGTTAGTTATCTTATATAGCTATAGCTAGATATAGGACTTTGCCTTAGAGGACTTGTGTACGGTTTTTGGTTAGAGCACATGAAGTGGGAAGAAGCCCTAGAGCTAAGCCTAAATAGTGCTCTAAGACAAAGTCTTATAAATAAATCAAAGATAAATGGAACATATCTAATCTTAGCTATATAAATACGAGAGCATACTTAACATAATTTATGATCTATTATAATTATTGTAATAAATTTTACTATTAAACTTTCTTCATACATATATAGTTGTTAAAGAATATATTGTTCTGCCCATGCTTGTTTATTTTTCTGCTGCCTATATTTGCTAAGCTATTTAAACTACATGCCTCAGCAATCAATGCTTTAACCCATCCGGGCCAGTTCCAAAGTTAGGCTAAGAAGTTTTTTCTTGACTTCTGTTTCATTTTTGAACTTGAAGCTAGTTCCATGGAACAATTGCCACCCATGCATGGCCGAATCCCAGCTACATTTAAGCCCCACGCTCAAAAGTATGTCACACATTCTTCACACATTCATTCAGCCAACTAGACTTGAGTCAATTAAAAGAATTTCGTATTTTTTTTTTGTTGTTCAACATGCTCCGCGGCTTTCAGCGGGTTTTTTTTTTCTTTTTATTCACTGTTTCAACTGGTGTTGGTTGGATTGGAATTAGTAGCCACGTCCATAACCGCCACGTCCGTAGCCGTTGCCGTGCCAGCTGGAGTCCAGATCGTAGCCGATGACGGCAGCCTGGCGGTAGTTGCCAGGACGGATGCCAGCGGAGGCAGCGGAAGCGGCGGCAGCAGCCGAGGGATTGGATGAGCGCGAGATCAGGGGCTGGCGATATCCACCATGGCCGCCAATCAGACCACCACGGCCGCCACCGATGCCACGGCCCCAGCCGCCGCCATAGCCAATATCCTGAACGTAGGCAACTTGACCAAGATCGCTGCCATAGCCGATGTTGCCATAGGGATTGGCATTGATGCAGGCAGCCAGAGCGCACAGAGCGAATGCAATCTGATGAAATGGAACAAGGTCAAGGATTAGTCAGCTGTTTGGGTCTAGGGCACTGGTACGGGTCAAGCAACACTTACCAGGAACTTCATGTTGAGTTATTTGGCTTTGCTAGTTGTAGAAATCAATCAAACTATGATTTGCTTGGCACAAGCGTTCGCTTTTATATGCGAAAATTAGACTGGATATAGTTACGTGACAACCCAGACACACATATCTACATAAATATATTGTATATGCATATGTATGTACATATATTCATATTTTATAAATTTCTATTGCTGTGATATTTCATAAGTGTCTCGTGTACATAAGACAACATTATGCACATACATATACTCGCATTTAGTATTTACTCGCATTTCGTTGTCGTGTCTACAACAAATTATAAAATCGTTCGGTTACGCGATGTTCCATTGTTTCCGACTTCTGATAATGCCTGGGCCCGCCCCTTTTGCCTCGATTCGACTGGGACACATGTGCAACACAACAGCGAGCATTTCGTGAGCTCTCAATGAAAACACCGCTCTAGGCAAAGGCGCGCGACTTTCGTAGCCCCAGTTTAAAAATAAGTTATTTTTTATACATTTTATTTCCTATATGTGTGACTATGCATTCCTCGCGTTAAAATGCAACAAAAACAACAGTACATATGTAGCTGTAAATGCAGCTGTTAACATGAGCGTCAGCAGGAGCTTTAAGCTGGCCAAAGCTAAGGACTACAGAAAAAAATGGGGCATACTATAAGGGTAGAGTTAAAGGAAATAGCTAAATTTTCTTAGTAAAAAACAAGAATTTTCTTGAAATGTTTAATATATATAGAAATGAATATACAATATTATCTAAAATTTAATATTATTAAATATAAACAGTCTAAGCTCTAAATAACATATATCTACAATATACTTACGTTCTTCAGCTCACTTCTTCATTCAAACATAGCTGGAAAATGGCAAAAACTCGCAGTTTTTCACAGAACCCCAAAAGCCCGTTAACAATAAATATTCAAGATTTGATTTATGTTTCTTAAGTTTTTTTGGTATTTATTACTTCCTAGTTTCTTCTTATTCGCCTATAAGTCGCAAGCTTTGCAAGCTTTCACTGTAGTTGAACTCGCTTAGTAGCCGGAGCTCTTGTAGCCGGAGTTCTTGTAGCCATTGTTCTGGCCAGACACGGAGCTGGCGGCGGCAGCAGCTGAGCCACCCTGTGCCTCCTCGCCGTAGCCGTAGCTGGACTGCTGGTTGTAGCTCTGGCGGGGGCCGTAAGAGCGCTCCACCAGGCGCTGGGGCTCCTTCCAGAGCAGAGGTGCACCAGCCTTGGGTGCGGCCAGACCAAGCTTGGCCAGCGACACAGCCTGACGATCGACGGGTGCGGCGCCATAGCCATAGTTGCGGCTGTACGTGTAGTGGGCAGAGACTGGGACCTCAATGCTCTTGCCATAGCCGCCGCCATAGCCGCCACCATAGCTGCCACCATAACCGCCAGCGGGGACGATAGCCTTCACGGTGAGAGCAGGCTGCACCTGGTAGGCATAGCCGCCGACGGGAGCACTGCCGTAGCCGCGATTGTACGAGTTGGCCGAGACAGCGGCGAGGGCGCAGACGAAAACGCACTGCAGAATAAGAATAGTGGAAAGATGAGCCAATGGCCAGGAGGGTTGTTGGGGCAGGATGCGCAGACACTTACCATGAACTTCATCATTTTGATGGCTTAGTTGGGTTTGGGTTTAGTTGGGCTGCTAACTAATGTCTGACTGGAGCGACCCGTTTTGCTTATATACTAAAAATCCAGGCAATGCCAACAAATTTCTCGCTTACGTGACGAATGTGATGCAAGTTGGGCTCTAGACGATCGTCTGTTCCATGTAGCCGAGTTCTTTGTGTTCCAGCCGCAATCTGAAGACGTCGCTCACCGCTCACCGCTCGCCGCTCGTCGCTCGATTCGACGTGCATGCTAACAACATTGCACTGGCCGCTGCCCCACCCCAATGGGGCGGTCATCCAAACTTACTTAAACCTCAATTCGGCGCGGGTCCAGATAGCAGGCGTCTGTGCTTACGCCATCGTCTACTGGAGAGTGCTCCCCCACGGCCATGGCCTCGGCCACGGCCACGGCCACCACACACTCATTACGCAAGCCAGCTGACTCGTGCGTGCCCAGCTGTGAGTCTCTGATGCGCCCGTGTGGGCGACATTTTGATCCGCGATTCGTCACCGCTTGCACCACTGTGGCTAGCGAGCTTGACACAGTTTTTCAGCCAAGGCATTGACTGCCACTTTCTGCTGCGTTGGTACAATTTATATACAAAAGCAAAAAAACTTACGATAAAATTACAATAAAATAATAAACTATAAACAGCTTTTTTCAAAATGCAATGCCAAGCACTTTAAATAACTCAAATAAAATAATAATACTTTGCATCCGCTACACACATTCGCACAGGGCACATTGGTTAGCATAGAGAGTTTGAGCTACATTCATTATTATTATTATTATATATTATAGATTATACTAGCAACTCCTCACATACAGTCTATATTAGTTCAGTTCTTTATTATTTACTCAACATTTAAACAAATACAAATTTAATTGCGACTAACTTCGCGTCGAAAACTTCAGCATATCATATTTAGAAATAACATTTGAATAGCAATTAATAAACTTGTGTAAAGCCATAGAGCATTGTATCAATATTGTCGCACATACATGTATGTATGCAGGTAGAAGCAATTATTTAAATAAATATTTTCATTAAGTATTATCCCGCACTCTCGATCTGGCCCAGCTTGTTCAACAACATATTTAACAGAAGCTGACCAAGATTGGCGCACTCAACAGTGTGGAGCTAAGCCTAATCTTGATGAGCGACACGTCTGGTTGGCGGCCACGCGACTTTATAAGAGACGCGCGCCCGTCAGCCCGTACAGAAAACTAGTTCACAACAAACACACACACAGCTCTAAAATGCTTCGTAGTCTGTGCTTTAAGGTGAGTGTAGATTTCGATTTTTGACTTGACTTATGTTAATATGTGTGTGTGTGTGTGCTCGTGTGTGTGTGATCCTTTTACAGATCTTGCAGTTTGCCCTGCTCTTCGCCGTGGTCGTCTACCAGAAGCACATTGGAAGCGTTGCCGATGCCAAGCAATTCGAGAGCGATTGTCGCTGCCAGAGGCGGGGCTAAGCTTTGGTTAGCTGAGCTGCAGTGTAATTGAGACGAATATAGCAGCACACATCAATAAACAGGGCAGGTCGATGTCGATGTCGATGTCGATGCATATATACAAAATTTGAACTGTTTTTATAAACTCGTAGACGACACGTACTGGCCAGCTAGCCAGCTCGTCGACTAGTTGCTAGCAAGCTGAGCGCCGCACATGGCTTTCAGCCGGGTGAGCAGCGTGTGCAAATGGTGTGAGCGTGAGACAGACTCTGCTGTCGATTGCTGTGCGCCTATGCCATGTTTCCCAGTCAAGGTTTCCATATACATGCGCTTGTACAAGGCCGACAGCTGTTTTGGATCCTTGCCGGTGGTTAACAGCAGTTTGATGAGCGTTTTTAATGCATTCTGCAATCGGCTCTCGTAGAGCGTCAAATGCGCTTTGAATTCGTCATCGTCGTCGACGTTGACGCTGCTATTGCTATCGATGACGTGCCCGAAAATGAGCTGGCACTGGAAACAAATGTCTAAAGCCGCTTGCATATGCTTCACCTTCTGCGCTGCATGAGTGGAAACTGCAATAGCAAAAGAAAACCATAAGTTATATAGATATCACTACTACGTAGCCCCACTGACACCCACCATCCGATAGAAACTCGTGCAATGATATGCGCTCCAGTTGCACCACCAGCAAATCACGCACCTCCTTCAGGCTTTCCAAGATGTGCGTTGCCTTCTCATAGTGGTATTTGCATAGTTGCAGCGTCGCTTTGGGCAGCTGAGATGCATCTGAAACGCCATAGCTACGCAGCTGCGCATAGTGGAAGGATGCAATGCTGCAAATGGAATTTCGCTTATCAGTTATAAGATCTATTTATAAGTCATGGCGATTTGCTGTTACCGTTTGTGTATTAGGCCAGAGCGAAAGCTGTAGAGCACTTGGCGTGCGCCTGCATGTTCCACATCGCAGAGCTTTAGGGATTTCTGCAGCAGGTCCAGCACCTCCTTGGACGCCTCGGCCAGGCTGCTCTTATCGGCTGCGCTGTAATCCTGCAGCTGCTTGGCCAACGTAAACGTGGCTGTCGACAGCTCCCACTGCACAAGATCCCACAGTTCGGGATTGGCTTTTCTAGTATCCAGGCAATCCTTAGCCTTCTCATAGTAGTCAAAGGCTTCGTTATAAAATGTTTTCTGTATATCCAGGCCAATGGTGCTGCAGATTATATAAGGTTAATAGCTAGAAATGGAGTAAAATATGAATACTCAGCATACCTCTCATTTGGCATAGTCAGATGAGCACGCAGTCGCATGAATCTGCCCATGTTGCAGTAGAGGAATGCAAGATTAACGTTATCCTTCACCGCTGAAAAGGCTGCGATGCCACGGCGCAGGCAGTCATATGAATTGATTGTCAGTTTCACATATAGAGGCTCTGCTGTAGAAGCTAGCGTTTCCTTTGCATTGTCTAATTCAGCTTTCGATTGCTCTGAGGAACCATCTTCGGCCGCTTCTTTCTTGCGCTTCATTTGGCTGTACTCCTCTGTAAGACAAGAGAAATGTTAAGAGTATTACAAAAGAGAGTGAGAGAGAGAGAGAGAAAACTTACCTTGAGCGGAATACATATACTTGAGTCCCAGTTCGTTGCGTACATTGCCCAGGCGGCGCAGCAGCTCGTTGCTCTCATCGGTCTGCGCATGCTCCAGGGCATCTTCGTAGCATTTGCAGCTGTGCAGCATCACCTGCTCCACATTCTTAACGGGCACCAGCTTGAGCAGATCTGCATCCTCCAGTTCCTGTGTCAGCTCAACGTTAATCAAGCTCGAGTGCTCATCCAGCTGCTCATATTGCTGCACATACTGATCGATGGCGCTCCAGTGCTTCGAGATTTGAAAGAAACAATCTCCGGCGCGTCCCAGCAGACAGCTCTGCTGGCTGACCACGTTGGCCATGTACTTGTTGAGCACCTGCTGGCAGCGGCAGGCTAGCTCGATGGCGCGCAGCGTGCTGCCGTAGACCTGGGCCTCGTAGTAGTACTCCGCTAGAGTGGCATACGTCAGGCAGGCCTTCTCCAGCAGCAGCAGCTTAAGATGAACATTCCAAGAGCCAAAGTTTTGGGTATTAAACTTGGCACTGAGTTTCTGAGTTGCCACGGTAGCCGGCTTGATGTTGTTGTTGTTGTTGCTAGTCAAGTCTTTGGATTTGCTGCGTTTAGTCTTTGTCTTGGTGGAACGTTTCTTGGACTGCTGTGCCTGCGCCTGGGCTTGCGGCTGAGTAATTTGTAGCTGCTCGTAGGGCAGTGGTATAGCATTGAAAGGTTTCGCCATGTTGGGATTCTGCTCTTCGTGTAGTATGCGCTGCTTCTCCTCCTGCTTGGCGTGCATTTCCGACTCCTTCAGCTTCTCCTCCTGGTTGCCATTGAAGTACTGCAGGCAAGAGAGGCCCGCACTGATGTGCTGCAGCGATATTTTGCAGCGATCGACGGTGCTGGCGATCAGAGGCGCTGGCTTGGACTGCTTGGCATGCGATTTGAAGTCTCGCAAAGCATCGCAGATGTGACGCACTGCTACATTTGCTTTGCCACCGCTTTCTGCAGCACTCTGGTAGTATTTGTCGTTCTCTTCCTCCTCCTCATCTTCATCCTCATCCTCGTCTTCGTCGTCATCGTTAAACAGCGTTGGCGATTCATTGAATTTGGGCGCCTTCGGGTCTATCCCAGCGGGAACATGCAAATCGGAGAGTATATAATGGGAGGAGCTGACAATCTGTGGATACTGCTCCTTCGGCAACAGCTTGATGCAGTTATCCAACAATGCGCGTATATTGCCCGCTGTTTTCGGTGTGATGTGCTCCAGTGTGTTCTTCATATTGCGCGCCACAGAGTAGAGCAACATGCCCACAGGCACCGTAAACGGATTCATTTCCTTTTCCTTCTGTTGCTGTGGATGCTCCGGTTCCTCCGCTGCTTTGTTTTGGTTCTGATATAGTGTGGTCAAATCGTAGAGCTTGACCACGTCATCGTTGCGACCCTTGAACAACCAATAGGTGTGACCCGCCTTGGTCGCATTCGCTTTCAGAAATGCTAAAATATTTTGAGCCACATTGCGCACCACCTGCGGTGAGAACTGTGAGTTCTCCAGATAGGGCAGATCCTCAGTCTTAATGATCTCGTATTTCTGCACAATGCCGTCCAAATGGTAGCACATCACTACCTCGGGCACATTGCACATCAGATTGTCCAGCCAGTAGTCGATGCCAGTTAGGACATTGATAGGCTGTGCAGCATCACGTAGTCGTAGGCTAATACAGGGTCTGTTTGGACCACCAAATATGGGCATATCAGTGCCAATCAGCATGCGAATATCCTCGAAGGTCCACACAACGTTGCGATTGAAGGCATGGCTTGATTTGGGATCGGGCACATTCTCTTCGATCTTTGGTTCCGGCAGCACAGGGCCAATGATGGGCAGACTTGCCCGCCTGCTGGTCAGCAATGGAGGCTCATTGGCATCGTAGTCCGTATCGCTACTTGGCTTCAGGCTGTGGTACAGAAACTTCGAGAGCAAGTTCTTTGTCTGCAGCGCCTCGCGGGATCGCTCCTTAAGACAGAAATTGTGCTGCTCATCGCCGTAGGCCAGAATGTGTTCGAGTATGAAGCTGCGCAACCATTTCCAGTCATCGTCCGACTTGCGCAGCAAATACTTCTGTATATCGAACTCGTCCAGCAGCAACGTGTTGCCAACCTTATGCACAACCATGCTGATGGCGCTCTTCGCACTGTATGGCAGTTTTAGTAGCTGTTTGATATTCTCGGCATCCGAGACAACGTCCACCTCGCCCACACAATCGGGAAACATTTGTCCCAGACGAAAACTGGCAAAGCCGCCGCTCTGATACAACGCCTGATGCAGTCCATGGCTGCTGTGCGAGGTGGTCAGCCAGTTGAGAGGCGGTAGATTGAGATTTGTGTTGCATTCTAAGCGCTTAAAGTGCGCAGGCACTTGAACTGGCGAAAGTTTGATGATGGCTTGACTTTTCACAGCTTCCAGCTCATGCGGGCCAATGCTGCGACAGGGTTCAATCTGTAAGGCAGGCATATTCATTTTCCAGCTTTACAAACCACTTGCACTTACCTCTTCGTTGCTATCTTCCATTGCTTTGTTTAGTCATTTCAATTTTCACACTAACACAAATTGTTCACGAATATTCCACAAGGTAGGCTTTTGTTATGCCGGCAAGCAGCTGTGGAATAGCAGCCATCCCTGGTTACGACAGGGTTGCCCATATTCGCAAAAGAGTACAAAATTCACACGCAGCTATCAGCTGTTGGCTGCTGCATTTACTTTTTTTTCCATAGCCGACGAAATATAAATTATTGGATTATTTTTATAAAATTAACACAAACCAAAATATGGACTTGTTTGTATTAATAGCGCTGATGTGCCTGATCAACACAATCCTTCCAGACCTCGTTCGCAACTACGTAAGTAGAGCATTTTAATCACCAGAGCGATGCTTTAGTCAAAAACACATTTTCTCCTCAGATTAAAATATCCCGTTTTTGGAAAGGATCCAAAGTAAATCCAGAGGATCAAGCAGAGCTGGAAGCAGCACGGGAAGAGCTTACTCAAGTACAAAATGCAGAGCATTCCGGTGAATATGCAAGGAAAATCAAGATAATGCGTGCTGAGCGCAAAGTCGCCGAGGCCGAGAAGAAAATATTGACGGCCAAGCAAATGCAGAATCTCAAGCAGTCAACTATTGACACGGTGGCCTACTATGTGACGAAGGTTATCTTCTCGCTGATCGTCATCATCGTGTGTGCCCGACATCGGTACTCGGCTGTGATGATCTTTGACGAAAGTTTTAGTCTGGAGCCGCTGAGCGGGCTGCTCAGCTTTCCCACTGGCATTTACAATGCGATTTCTGTGCCCACCTGGGCCTTTTCATGTAATTTCACATTTCGACTGTTGTACGATCTGGTAAAAAAATGAGGTGTCACAAATTGAAGTATAATTTTGTAATTTATTGCTAGAAGATTTAACTGTAAAAAGTGCTCGAAATAGCTTTATCACCGTTTTAACAAATAACGCATTACCAGAATAATGGTTATATTTTTCATATAAGAAAGAAGTGTATATTATATGGAAATATAATTTAAAATCACGCGGCTTTGATAGTCAATTGATAATTATCGAATAATTTATCAATGCTGTTGCACATTTAAGTTAAGCAAAATGAATAATCAGAGAAAGGGCTATCAGATGCTGAACTATTTTATAAATTTGCTTTTCACACCTAAAATGTATAAATAAGGCAAAATTATACATGTCCAGCAAACAATTTCGTTGCTTTTTTTAGTAACTTTCTTTCCATCCCTGGTATAAGAAATCGAGCAAGTATATATCGATTTGTTTATCATCCCTAGTTAAAAGTTATTTGAGTTTTAGTTGAGCTGTGGAAAATTGTGAATTTTTCCAAACTCAGCTATAAAATGGATAAACTAAATAAAAATGCACACGGAAAAAAAGAAATCAAGTTGGACAATATCGACGTAACGCCTATAATAGCGGCACTCATAATTGGATTCATTGCCGTTGGTAAGAGCGAGAGCACGCCACGTCGATAAACAACAACAGTTTCACCCGATCATGCTACAAAATCAATTCAAATTTCAGCACTTTTTGTAATATTCCGACGACGCTCGGCTGGCCGACGTGATTTTCTGCTAACCGGTCTGACCGAGGCAGGTAAAAGCGCCATATTCATGCAGCTTGTGCATAACAAATTTCCCGACACATTCACATCCATGAAAGAGAATGTCGGCGAATACCGCTCGGGACATGTTGCTGGTCGACTTGTGGACATCCCTGGACATTATCGCGTGAGAGACAAATGCTTTGAGCAGTACAAACGCAATGCGAAGGGAATAATATTCGTGGTGGACTCAGTGACCATCCAAAAGGATATTCGTGATGTGGCTGAGTAAGTGGACTTCTCATAACGATCAAACATTTTCTCCTAATCGAGCTGTCTTACAGCACCTTGTACACTATTCTGGCAGACAGTGCCACTCAGCCATGCTCAGTGCTGATATTGTGCAATAAGCAGGATCTGACGACTGCCAAGAGCTCACAGGTTATCAAGAGCTTGCTAGAGAAGGAACTGTAAGTTAATGTCCATCTTTCTTGTCCTCATCTAATACTCATTTTTGTATATCAATAGCAACACAGTGCGCGACACGAGGAGTCGCAAGCTCCAGTCCGTAGGCGACGATGAAGTGAACAAACCCATTACACTGGGCAAAGTGGGACGCGATTTCGAGTTTTCGCACATTTCGCAGAATGTACAGTTCTTCGAAAGCTCAGCCAAGGAAAAACAATTAGGTGATCTTAAGGATTGGATAGATCGCATGCTATAGGAATACTAGCTGACTGACTAGCTATGGGCACTGAAATATCATCAAATATTTTATTGATATTGACATTTATAATATGTAATTTTTCTACTTAGTCTCAAGACTCAAAGCTCACATGTTAAATCCTTTCCAAATAGATCCTGCCTTGTTCCTGCTTATCCTGCAAATCCACATTTAGGCTTATAATGAATTTTTTACAATAAGATTTTATCATGCAAAATAAAATATATTTTATTGTTTTATAATTGAGTTACGACAAGACAATGGAATTTTGTGGTAACAGGGGTTGTTTATTAAAGTCTATTAAATAGTTCAAATTTATGCGCATTTGTTATAGACGAAATTCATTATGGGCCTCGGCAGATGAACTGCTTGCTCTCACTGCTTGCTGCACTGCTTTTTGGCAAGTAAAAACTTATTGCAGCCCGAGAGTATGCTACAAAAGTAGTTTATAATATGGAGTTTTATATGGAAACAATAAGCAAGAGGCAAGCTGAACTAAAGTTGCTTTCAAATCGTGAGAAGGCGTGCCTTAAAGAGTTTTAACCAAACATTTATTCTATAATATTATACTCCTACTGTTACACTATTCTGCTCTCCTATCCCCAATTATATTACAATCCTACTTTTCTACTACTATTATATTACATTTGTTTCCTACTAATATTGATATTACAAATACTATACTGCTTTTCTACTACTATAATACAGCTACTTTTTTACTAATCTATTATAACACAAATCTTTCACTATTATACTACTCTTATCAACTTAACTACCCAACCTTAAGTCAACCTCTTTCTAATTCTCATTCATCTGAAAATGAGCTATTAATTCAATTCCAGCAAAAGTCACAGCCAACTGTCCCATTAACGTATTAGCCAAATGTTTGGCGCATGCGCAAGCTTTCAAACCTTTTTAGCGATTTGAAACCTTTTGTGAACGTAGCAGCTTCAGCAGCAGCAGCAGCAGCAGCTGTCGATAAGCTGCCTGATCCATCGATCAATTGGCCGGCCAAAGATCAAACAGCCGCCCTAAAAAATAAAATATAAAGAAATCAATGAACTCGTCGTTTGGCGCTCATCTTCGCTGACTAGATAGAATTTCTAGGCTAAGAGAAATTCTAAGAATTGTTAGCTTTTAAGATTTGCCGAACAAAGATCCGGGGCGGATGCTTAACACAGGCCAAGCCCAAGTCTCGTGTTGGCTGCCAGCTGCCGTCCATCCCTGATGTTCGTGGGCAACGTTGGTGGCAGCTCGACTTGATGGATCGAAGCCATGAATTTCGAGGAAAAGCGCGAGGATTCAGCGTGGAGACAAGCGCCATGACTGCTCACTGGCTGACTGATCACTAAAAGGGACTAAATTGTTTTATTTGACATAAAAAGTATAGATTTCCCTTAAGAGTTGACTTTGTTAATGGGAAATATATATAAGTCCCTTGTCTAGCACACTAAACTGTAGCTCTCTTAGATTGCATACATGACCTTGTGTAAGGGAAATATATATACCCACACTATCTAACCTCTCGTCGTGTCTAGCTTCATTGCAGTAGACGTTCATTTTGACGATTAGAAAGGGAAATTGATCTCAGTTTATTTCCCTTTCTCTATCTAGCTTCTTTTACTGCTGCACTTCCTTTGAAGAGTTAGGGGAAATTTAATTCGCTTTCAGCTCTCTAGCTTCTATTGCAACTCAAATACACTACGTCTACGTCGTACCACTTGTTGCTTCTCTTACAGCCGCCTTCCCATCTTGCAGCATGCTTCAGTTTCGACACTTCCTGGCATTGTTGCCGCCTCCTCTTTTTCTCTATAGCTGCAACATGTGGCTGCTGTGATTCGGTGTCATGTGCATTGGAGCACGTGCTACACACATATACAAAAGACAAGAAGAACAAATTTAAGAGAGGCATAAGGTACTTTTTACAGCTGCAGACAGACCCATATGTTTCAGACACGCTTTAGCCAAGCGGAAGAACCGATTGCTCGACGGCTCGGCTGGTCGGCTGCTCGTCTGGTCGACTGGACGACTGGTCGGTCGACTGCTCGGCTGGTCGTCGCGTACACAGTAGCTGTTGTTAATTATGCACAGCTGATTAGGCAGACAAATGCAGCAGGCGACGTTCTCTACTCTCTTCTCTTTTCTTTTTTTGCTCTCGTGTTTTGTGGGGCGAACAGTTTGCCCAAAAAAATACGATACGCCCGGCTCCGATTACCCAGAAAAAATAAATAAATAAATGACAAAAAAGAGAGACGATTGCTGCCAACAAATTCATTGGAAGAGCAGACAAGCCGAGTTTAAGCTATGTTGGGCGATTGAATTACGAGCGTAGTAGACTGACCGTTAGTGGACTAAATCTTAGTTAACTGAAATTGACTGGCCAATAAATCGGCCTTATTATAGAAAGCATACAAATTTGTTATATACAAATCTACTACGAATATTATGTGTGTATATGGTAATGCATAGAGGTATATATGTACATATATGTATTTACGCATATGTATGTAGTATGTAGTATGTATGTATATATTCAGTTTCCCTTCTCACTTTGATACTTTAATAAGGCGCAGACCGCAATTACGCCGAGCTTGGAGCTTGCTGGAGCGGGCGCCCGTTAAAAGTATTTTCTGTTGTTTCTGCTTTTTATGTACACAGAGTGCGACGTTTTGTGGGTTTTGAGATGAGTGCAGGGGCAGGAGCCAGGGGAGAAGGGGCACCTACAGGGGGTGTGGCTGGCAGGGCCGAAGTGGACAACACTGTGTTGCACATATGCAATTTATTTTAACACATCGTTAAAGCTCACAAAAATAAATCTTGACGCGTCGGACACTGCAATTATCACCTCTGCATAATCAGCAGTGCAACATCAGCAGCAACATCAGCGGCAAATTGAGCAACAAGGCAGGAGGCAAGCATCGAACAACGAGAGCAACGCATGCCCCACGGGCGTGCGACAAGGTACCGAAACTGCTTCGAAGCTGCAACTGAAGAACTGAAGGCAGCAGCAACATCAGCAGCAGCAGCGACAGCTGCCACAACAGCCGCCTCCTGTTAGCTTTCCTTTCCATTTTTTGGGGCTCGACCCACGCGGCCCAAGTGTGAAGCGTATGTGGAGCTGTATATACATACTCTGTGTGTGTGAGTGTGTGAGTGTCTGTGTGTATGTGTGTATAATGGCAGTCCATTTAGCACCTTGTTGACGCGCGGCATCTAATTAAATGCAGCTCCGCTTCTTCTTCTTCCACTTCTGCTGCGCCTCCTGCTCATCTTTTTCAGCTGAATTTTCATGTAATGCCAAAAATTATAGCGCCTGCTGGCAGCTGATGGAGGCTGTTGCCCGCCAGAAGATTGGCAGCCTCCATTGGACTTTCTCATCGGGCGCGTTCGCTTTAAGCCAACATTTTTGATTTTTGTGCATACAATTTCTTGATTAATTATAATGCGGCTCCGACCCGAGCTGCCAGCGGCAGCTGTGCGCCTTTGTGGCCAAAAAGTGGAAGCTTTTGTTGGCCATAAACGTTTCACGTGACACCGAACCGAACCCGAAGCGAACCGCATCGAACCGAACTAAAGGATCGTCTCAGCTCCAATTCCTAATTATGGGTTTAGGCCAAAGCAGAAGCTGCAACAGCAGCATCAGCAGCGCATCATTGGCAACCTCTTGGCTGTGCGTGCTCAGCGCCCATGGTGAGTTTTTGTTTGCATTTGGGCCTGGGAATGCAGCAGGCAATGTAGTAGCTGTTGGTAAATCTGCTTCATGTCAATGGCACATCTCGCGCTGTTTCATTAACTTTAATTTTTATAGGCGAAATTATATTTAAATACAATAATTTGTGCTCCACAATGAAACCTTGGCGCGCACTGCAGTAGCCAGTAGCAAAATATATAAAGTTATTTCAAGGTTAAACTTTGGTTTACTCAGCTGCAGACTATGAGATTTGGCATTTTAATGCATTTCTTATATTGTCCAATTGGAGGAAGTCGTTGTTTGACTGTCAGTGCAGAGTGTAGAGCTAAGACAGAGAGAGAGAGAAAGAGATGCATGATAGACGACAGCTCTCTCAGTCGTGGAGAGACATAATTTAATTGGACTTCGAGCAGAATCTGGAGGAATAGAAACAGAAACAACAGTAAGACTAATTAATAGAAAAGGAGAGGAAGCACAAACAGCAGAAGAAGGATAGAGTGCAAGAGCATGAGAGGATAACGTGAAGTAGATGCAGAAACAAGAACCAAAGCAAGAGATATTAGTAAAAGCAGAAGCTGGAGAGGGAAAATAAGTAAGAGAAAAAGTCCAGCTTTGAAACGAACTACAAATTGAAACAAGAGCAGAGAGCAAGCTGCAGACAGAGTAGCAAATGGATTAAACGTTAATGCAAATCAAAGAGTAGTATTGTTATTCTATTTGGAGTTGCTGCAAATCGAGCTAGGTCGAAGTAAAACTTGTCTACTTTTGAAGTCGTATGCAAAATGAAAAATTATATTAAGACATTTGCTCTCTCAATGCTATCTGCCACACGCACTCTCCCTCTCTCTCTCTCTCTCTCTAATACTACTACATAATCGTTGGCATTTAGTTGGAACCACCTTAAACTAAAAACGATGATCTCTCTGTTAACGTGTGGGCCATAAACAAGTGCGGCCTCCGTCATCTAAATGCAAATGCGCAACAAAATTACTTAAACACGCTTCACAGGCAGTCGAAGCGGGGGAGGAAGCGGTGACGGGGAGAGGTCTAAACGGGTACGATATGGTTATGTTAGAGGTCCAACGTTGCGGCACGCTACTGACTATCAAAAGGCTTTTGACTTTGGCAAATTAATCGACGAACAGTCGAGAGGGAAGAGGAGAAGGAGAGAGAGGGAGTGGGAGACGAGCGGGTTGGCCATTGGGGTAATTCGTATGTCCAAAGCGCCGGCGCGCAAGTACATTTGTGTTTATCTGTGTGTGTGTGTGTGAATTTGTCTGTGTGTGTCGGTCACACTTTTGATTTTCTATAATTTGAGGCTTGGCTTGGATCGTTGCTCTACCAGCCGAAAACATGCGCGGTCAGTCGTGTGCGGCGTAAGGCAACCAAATGTATCGAAATGCAACCGACCGATATAATTGCGTTTTTCGTGAATATATTCACATACACACACACACACACACACACACACAGAGTCTATATCTAAACATGGTTGGCCGAGCGACACGCGCAACAGCCTTTTTTCATATGTAAAGCACATGATTTTCCAATTGGAAAATTAGTCATGTGTATGCAATTGTATATGAGTGTGCATGTGTGTATGTGTGTGTAATAGTCAGCAAATAGGGTTGCTTGGTGGGGGTTGGCAAGCAGCGGCTTCAATAGCAGCGCACGCGTGGCCAGCTTGCCATAAAGGAGGCGACAAGCGAGGCGCAACCAAAAGCAAATGCCAAACCATTGAGACGAACGTTTTGCCTCAGCAAATTTTACAGCAAAGCGAACCGAAAACCTCAAAAATTCAGTTGGCATCACCCAAAACTGAAAACAAAAACAATTAGCAGCGACCACATGCAGAAAAAAGCTGGAGCGAGAATGAGAGAGTCCTTCACAGGCTGACATAGTATGTGTGTAAAGAGAATAGAAATCGAGCATAGCACAACAACAATATGTTGAAGGTGGCAGAGTGGGGAGAACACTGATTTGAATAGCTCTGTTAGTCGACTAGCTGTCTGCTTGCATACAAGTATGAGTGAAAAGAAGAGAGTGAACGCAATGTAGGCAGCTACAATTCAATTTGGAGAGGACATCCCACTCATTCTAACAGCTAGCCTAAGAGAGCAATTACCCAATTACTATGGGCTATTTGTAGTCAATAAGTAAAGTGTGTGTGTGCGCAAGAGAGAGAGAGATTGAACTTCACATGTTTTCCTTAACAAAGTCAAAGCAAATTATTTAAAAAACTTTAAAAATTTCAGCTGGCAGTGCCAAAAACAATTTGCAGCGACCACACACTGAGAGCGACATTGGGAGTCCTGTTGCTTCTAGTCGGGCTTCAACTAATTGGGGCTATGGTTTTTTGTTTACTTTTTGAAAGCCACGTCCACCGTCCATGATTAATGCGCCCGCGACAACGTGTGAGTTCCGTATGAAGGGCAGCCGCAGCAGAAGTCGCAGCAGCAGCCGCAACGACAGCAAACATAAAAATGAAAACGAAACTCATGCCCACCCAGGTAAACACGGCTTTTGGCATTGGCTGACCAGACGGCCGAGGCAGGGCACGGAGACAGGTAGGCGAGTCGCACGCCAGACACAGCCGCAGTCGCAGCCACAGACAACACGATTGATGGACTTCACACGTTGCTCGCTGGGCAAGCAAATGATGGCTATCTGTGGCACACATCTACGAGCGACTGACAGCCTGCGGCGCTGTTGTGTGGGTCGCTCGCTCATCAGTCAATCGCAATCACTCTCTCTCTCGCTACGTGGCACAGACGTCTTCAGCTGCGATGGCTATGCAATCTTATCGACCAAGAGAATTGGCTACTCTTTGCTGACTACGGAATACACTTTCCAAAGAAGTGAATCAATTTAGCAATCAATGAGAGAGTGAGTGGAAGAGAGATAGAAAGAGATCATTAACTCTTATAACTCAAACAAAAGAGAGAAAGGTCCATCTCGCAAGACAAAGACATTGATATACTGAGAAAGGGAATAGGAATATGGAGAGAGGGACTTCACTTCACTTGCCTCAGTTCACTTGCATGAGTCATCTAATGAACTCTGTCCAAGTTAGAGTGTATTTGATTTAATATATATATTTCTTTTCCAGTTTGTCTTGGTTATCCAACCCTGGCATTTTCTCCGCTGACACTTGCCCAAAATGATGTGTGGCACTCGTCATCAGCGTCGGACATTTGGCGTCCTGCAGTTAGTTGCGCCGATTTCCGTTTGTCTCGCCCTGCGTACAACATGACACTAATTAAGTTCTGCGGTTTCTCTGTGCTGCATGTGCCCGGCTCTGCCCCAGCGCCTGTCCCTCTGCTCATGCCCCTCTTGCCATTTGCTATGGCTCGTCTTGTCACTGGCTTTGCGTGTGATTTGTGTCGTCTCTTTGGGCCTTTGCAACTTTGCCGACATTGAGACATGAGACGTGAGTCGAGGCTCATTTTTTGGCTTTTTATGTGGCATATTTGTTCTCTTAATATGTAAAAATCATTCTTTCAGTTATTCTTCTTCTTCGGCTTTGCTTCTGCTGCTTCTACGTCTTCGTCTTGTAGCATATTCACTCAATTGCAACTGAACGCCAAGTCTGGCAGACCTTAATTCCTTTTTACGGTCATTTTAATATCCATCAAATCGCATCGCTGATTCGCATTTCGTTCTACGCCCGTTGGCTGCTTCTTTGGCTCTCTGTCGATGTTTCATTCGGCTGATTTGTATATGTTTCGGCTTTAAGGTTTTTTATACCTAAGATGTGTGTGTGTGTGTGTGTTTATATCTGGTAGAGTGCTGCGTGCTTTGCTGCTGTCAGTGGAGCGTTAATAGTAGCACGTTGTATGTAGTTAGCTTCTCTTCATCTTCTTCTTCTATACTTTTGCCTTCTGCCGACAGCGCGAAGCGAGGTTGAGCCCAGGGTTCGAGCCAATTGCATAAGGCAAGCGGCAGACGATGCTACCTAATGATATGACTAAAGACGAGAGAGCTAAAGACTGCATTACGATCTGTAAGTCTTAGCTAATCTCTGCAGAGAGAGAATATAGGGAAATGGGCATACTCTGAAGTCCCCTTTCTATATGCAAAAGGAATAATTCAATGCTAATAACTGAAATATCCCTAAACGAAAATCCAATTGGAATACTCCTAGCTTTGATTTGCCCCAATAAGTATGCTAAGGTCAATTGCCATAATCAATTTAAAGCAGATGAAATCTGCTGATGATCATTAAGTGCGCACTCTCCCTCTCCAAATGAATATATAATAGATAAACGTCCATGGCAATTACCAATTTATAGCTCAGCCTTGTTTACAGAGCGTGCCGTGCCACGCTTCGCTAATTATCACTTGCAGCGCGACTTATCAAATCCACACGATCAACGCACAGTGGAATTTTTGGGCGCTGACTAATTCAAGTCTCAATTTAATTGACAGACTGCTGTATAATAAAGCAAATATATATACTATATCTATGTGCTATTAGGCAAAGGCCAACAAAATATCTGAGCACGTTTGTTTACCACATTTTAACGCATTTGTTTAGAGCCACAAGCCAGCTGGCAGCCAAGCATGAAAGACGCGTTGCGTCGCGTCGCTAACCAAATTTGTGATTCAGAAAAACCAAAAACCCGCTAAAAACCCGCCAAAACGCTGGAAGGCTAAATGCGGATTTATTTTTTATTTTTTGGGCAGTTGATCTTGAGTGAATTGGGAAGTGAATTTTTGTATGCAAATCAATTAGCTGTTAGGTTAACAGACAGCTGTTAATAACAGCTGTTAACAAATCACTTCCCCTATTTAGTTTTACTGAATTTATTGAATTTTATTAGCCACTTTATTTATTGATTTCACGTAGCAAATGGTCTTGAGCAAACCCTATTTTGTATTACTTAATTAATAGTTATTTTCTGTTAGGCATAACAGACAGCTGTTAACTCTTGTTGAGTACGCACTCTCTTTTAATGTTTCTAATGAAAGTCTATGGAGTTTTTAATTGCTGGAGCAACTCTTAACTTTGCTTAAATTTAGTCATGGACACTCCTAGGCCAGATTTACTAAGACAGCTGTTATTAACAGCGCGTCATAGCTGTTAGGTAAATATTTCTTTTTTCTATCTCCATTAATTTGATTGTATTTACTTGGGTGAATCTTCGAAAAGGTTTAACAACTCTTTTGATACTAAATATAGTCTTGACTATTTATAGAAGTCTATTATTATACATATTATATAGCTGTTATTGAAAGTCGCCCAGAGCTGTTTAAATATTTTCCTATATTTGTGTATATATGTATTATAATAATGAGCAGATCTTCCCTAGATTTATATTTGATTGATGACCCAAGAGATATGTTTCTTTTATAAGCTCATCTTACAAATAAATAGCTGTTAATTATATGAAGCTGCTGTTATTAACAGCTGTTAAGCATCTGCTGATCACTTGATATGTTTCCAAAGGTTCTACAATTCTCTCTTACAAAACTCCGCTGCTTCGCAATATTACACTGAATGCATGAATGAATCATATACATATATCTATATATGTCTACATGCTAACAAAGTTGCCCAAGTGCCGCTCGACGCAGTCAACCAATCCGAATTCCAACCAACTCTCATTCCCACACTATAGAAAATATTTCGCATAAATGCAGTTAAGCGCGAGCAAAAAAAAAATTCAAATTTTTGCGAAAAAAAAAGAAACTGATTTGTGTGTGTGTGTGTGTGTGGAAACCGACAAACAGAAAAAAATTAGCTGCAATATGCGAAAAACGCTACAAATGCACTTGCGGTTGGCATTTACGAGCTTCAAAGGGTTTCTTCCTGCTCCCCGCCTCCTGCCGGCTGGCCCACAGCTTGCGGATTGCGTCTGGAGCGTGTGTCCAAGTAATGGGAGTAGCTTTGACTCCGCATCCGCGTCTGTTCGCCATGTGCACACAACCAAATGCCAATGTATGCAAATGAATGAGAAAAAACCGCGTCAAAGCCAAACCGCCGCCAAAAAACAAAAAAAAAAAACAAAAAAAAAAAAAAATTTTCGAGGCGCATGCGGAACAACAACTTTATAAAGTCTTTTACTCTGTCTGCGTGTGTGTGTGTGTGTGTGTGTGTGTGGGCACTCCACCCCACGGACTCCTTTCTCGTCCGTCGCCGTCGCTGTCTGCGGCGTGAGCGGCTTGTTAGCTGATTAGTCGCTGCCTCTAACAAATAAATTCCCTATAACGCCAGACTCTCAGATATACGTATATGTATATGTATATCCCAAAAAGCAAGTCGCCAGTCGCCAAGCGCCGATTGCCGATTGCCAGCCGCCGGTTGCCAGATTTGGCTTCATGCATTAATTAATAACATCCGGCGCCCCAAAATCAGGGAAAACATTAAGGATTAGCTTATGATATCTATGGTCACAAATGGGATACTCTGCTCTGTGCTAATCTGTTATAATTCGATGAAAATGCTAAACTATTATACGGTACAATAATACTAAGCTACTGTGCATTACTACAATAGTAATATACCATCAAATGATAATACTAAACTGTTATACTGGACTAATAAACTCACAGCAAAGCCATTATACCCTGATTTCCCATTGAATATGAGTTTTGGGTATAAAACATAATCTGTTATACCATTTCAAACTATTGATACCAAACTGTGATACTATAATATTTATACCAAACTGTTATACTATAAAATGAGTACCAAACTGTTATACTATACCATAATAATAAATGGTAATACTAGACTACAACACTTAAGCGTTATACGACAATATATCACTAAACTGTTATACTATAATACTCAAATATTATACTAGATCTTCAACCTAAACTTTTCTATTATCTAACAGTCATTAACTGTTATACTATACTAATTTTTAGTTTGTTGTATGATATTATAATACTGAACTGTTATATTATAACACACTACTAATCTTTTATATATTATTAGCCCTAACGAATGAAAACTTGATCAAGAACTGAAGAAACTTTTAGTTCGAACTCTATTTCTAGCACTTCCTGCTGTTACAACCTCTAACCGAGAGTCAACATGTCCACTCTTGTAGAGTATCTAGAGCTGGCAGCTTGCTGCCAGATAAGAGAAACATTTTTTGGGTCCCTGTTTAATTACCCAACTGAAAGCGCGCGAGAGAGAGACAGGGAGAGAGAGAGCATACGTAAGATATGTGAATGTATGCTGGATGCTGGGCTGGGCTGGCATGGTGGTCGCTGGCTGGCGCTGGCGGATGCCGCAGGAACAAACAGTTTATCGCTGGAATAACATAATTTCGCTTTTTGGGAACGAAGATGGCCGGCAAATCTGTGCGGCCGAAAAATTGAGCAATTTGAAATTCAATCAGTAGCTGCAAGCCAGCGCCTCAAACATGGCCCAGTCTACAGAGAGGCCAGAGACTCACTCACTGAAGACTCTCCTCGCAGGCAAATTATAGTAATTGAGTGGTGCGCCGCGGCGATGGGAAGCTGCAAACTGCAAGCTGCAACTGCCAAATGCGGCACATGAAATGGGGAACAAGTGCTGGGTGGCTGACTGGCAGCGGCGAGCTCGACTGGATCTGGATCTGGCTGCGGCTACGGCTGCGGCTGGGGCTGTCGCTCTGGATGCTGGTCTGTTGGCGGTCGCCGCACACGAGGTCGCCAACGGAATGGTCCAAATATGGAAATGAGCAGCAGTTCAAAGCGAAAGCTCACACACAGCTTCGCTTGGCCCACCAGCGTTGGGGTCCAGCCAGCAAACGTGCAACAGTCACGCAATCGAGCGGCTGCTGATGATCCTGGTTTTAGTTTTCAGTTAAATATCTGGAATACAAGAATAGTGTTGAGAATGCGAGGATTAATAAATATATAGAGTGGATCTTAGATCTTAGACAAAAAGTAAGAAAATTGAGAAGCAAGTGTAAAGGATAAAACAGAAGGAAAGTACTGGTAAGAAGGAGAAGAAATATTTGATCTCATTAAGTACACTATGAATAGGTCTATCCACCCCCTCTCTAGCTCTGTCTCTCTCTCTCTCGCTCTCTGTTTCTCTATCTATCTGTCTCTTTGTCTCCCTGTTTTGATTCGTATATGTTCAATACTGTCCATACGATATCATACGCAGACTATGATCATAAAATACTATCAATTTATGATAAATATTCCAGAGCTTAGGGTATCTGCTAGTCATGCACCCCCAGCGATCACTCGTGTGTGTTCTTCTACATATATATATATATATATATATATATCATTCCCAGCGCCAAGGTCGCCTGTTGCCAAGTCATCTAACTAGGTCAAGTTTATCAATAGAATTTGTCAGAGATAGCGATATATCTATCTATTAACGACGAATGGTTTCATTTTCATTTTCAATTTCAATTCAGTTTCTATTGTTTTTTTTTTTTAGGGCTCGCCTTTCTGCTGTTTTTATCAGCACTATATGATATTTTCGTGACCTTGTCTCCATGCCATACCCACCTGCCCCACCCCCGCCCCTGTCAAGCCCTACCCTGCTCCGACTAACGCGCAAATTGTTATTGTTTCTCTGCTTCTTCTATTGTAGTTTTAATTTACTTTTTGCTGTGCGTCAAAAGGCAAATATTTTTGTAATTTTGCCTCAATTCCAATTGGCAGCTTTTTGTGTAATTTGGAATTTTTGCTGCATGGAATTTTTCATTTGTTTATGATCATGTTTATTAGTTCACCTCCCTCCCTCGGTTGGCTTGTGTATATTTGTATACGAGTGGGATGTCCGCTTTGTGGCAATAACAAACATTTTGGCACAGAATTTACACAGTATTATTTATGTATGTATACATATATAGAAACTATGAATGGAAAGCAGGAATGGAACTGAGTGAGCATCAATTGTGAATAACAAAAGAAATATGCAGCAGCAGCAGTAGATATAGGTAGGGGGTTCACTTTCAGTTGATATGAAAATGTCGTATGATTTTAAGCGAGGTACACATACTATTATCAATTGAGTTTGAGTTATTTACAAGTAATATCTATACTAGAAAGTATCAAGCTGGCAACTAGGTTATTCGTGCAATGATTTCGGGTACTGAAGTTTATAATTCGATTTAAATATCATGAAGTATAGAGCATATAAAATAAGATCAATGAAACCCCTTTGCAAAAGAGAAATAAATAAATATATCTTTTCAACTGCAGAAAATCTATCAATTTATATGATATACGTTATATGTGATTGATCAAGATCTAAAGACGATTCAAAGTGTACTATCGACCTATAAGCTCAGTCGTCCCTTTGTCTATCCGTCGGAATTTCTGTACATCTCTTCTTGTCAACGCATTATATTTCCCTTTTGAAAATCAACAGAAATTAGTCTCATACCAAACATAAACTTGAATTTCTTTTAATTTATGCATAAATCGAAATATATGTAAAGTTCTCAAGAACTCAAATCAACAAATTTGGTAAACATAAAAAAAATCCAACCAATTTCATAAAAACCCAGCAACCGAGATTCGGGGCATCACCTACACAACTCATGGCTACGAGGAAAAAGCAAATTGGATTTAAAAACAAACAGGCGTCATAGGGCTAGGGGTTCGTTCACTTAGATCCAACATATTACGTATAACTCTTTCATTGACATGGGAAATTCCCATGAAGAAGTTAATTTTAATAAAAATATAACAAAAAGCGAATATTTTCTTGAATTTTGCAAATTCAAACAAATCTTAAGCCCTTGGTAAATGCCCATGAGTCAGATATTGATTAGCTATGTATATAAGCCACAAAATATTCATTACGGCCAAATGCAGTAACAATTAAGCAAAACTTTTACTTTGCGGGCAGCCGCCGCAGTTGACTTTCGGACTTCACACCAAATATGGGGGGAAACAGCAAACAGAAAGAGAGAGAGGGGAAGGAGGATCGGTGGAGCAACACTCCATATAGAGGAGCCGTCTGACTTGAAGTTAGCTTTGGAGCCGTTGAAGTTTTGGGGCGTGAAAATTGACAACGTAAATTGCAAAAGCCAACGTTCGAAACAGCGGGCGTTGGCAGGTGCGAAAGGGAGAGCCATGGAGCCATGGAGCCATGGAGTGCGGACTACAGCTTCACACTTTCAAAGTAATTTTAACACATTTCAATTAAAAAGGCCGAACATGTAAAATTTAATTAAAAAGAAACCTTAAAGGATACCGAAGGCATGGGCAGGCAACGGTACCTGCTGCCCTTCCAGCATTAATTGCGAAGAGCCCAGACTCCGTGAGAGAGAGAGAGAGGGGGTAAGGGAGACAGGTGGTGCTGCACTGCGCCGCTGTCCGTAATGGAAAAGCTATTAACGGCTTGTCATAACAAGCTACTCGTTGTGTATCGCTGCCTATACCGGGTTGCCCACTTTGCTGTTATTGTTTTCGATTTACGGCACATAAATCATTAGCTTAATTGATAACCCAACGCTATTTACGATGACACAAATTAGAATTTGTGCGAACAGTTTATGGGGCCTGTTTGCCCGCTGACATACAGTGCGACTTGCCGCGAGAGACTTGCTGCGGCTGGATGTGCTAATGGAGCCGCATCAAAAGGCCTACAACGTTTACAGAAAATTTTCCATCATCGCGGTAACGTTTTTGGAAGCTTTCCGAAAGATCTCGCACAATTTTCATAGCCGTGCCTTTCTATCACGTTTTCCAAGTCTACAATGGAAGATTTTCAATTCAGCGAGAACCCAACCACGCACTATCTCAAAGACATCACATTTATATATATAAATATACATGTATGTATGTATGGGTATGTCTATCTGTCTATATGTGTTGCTGGGCGATCATTAAAGTACAAAAAGCGCCAAATAATAAATAAAAAAGCAAAAATAAACCGAATTTATAATCAGCGTTCACAAATTGCCTTTATCAAACACTCAACCAGCCAAGCCAACCACCACACAATGCACATTTTTAGTGGAGCTCGGCCGACTTTGTGGATCACGCGCAGATCGTGTGGCAAATGGCAGCACGTGAAGCAAGCACAGACGAAGGTCGCGTGACAATAACATAATTCGTATGAGCACACACACACAGACAGGCAGACACCCACACACACACACACACATCATCATCAGTTGAGGTTCGAGTTAGTGATAAGCGAGCGAGCGACTAGCGCAATATCACAATTTGCTTTTTATAGCCACCAATCAGGCAGCGCCTTCGCTTTGGGACTTGCGATCGGGCGTACGCTCTGATAACAAGGTCCAATTCTACTCTAATCAAGCAGCAGTACAGCCAAGCAATGGTGAAGGCTGCTATAAATAATAATGCTATTGTAGAAGAAAATCATGGAAAAGTTAAACGTTTTTATAGGAAATAGAATCTGAGTTGACAAATATCTAAACAACTTAAGCTGAGACTAGATATAAGTATGGAAGATAATATAAGGCTGAGAGAATAAAATAAAAGTCTTAAAACAAATGTTAATTCATGAAAATATTAAACATGATAAAATATATGTACATATGTATGTTGAAATAAAGAAATCATGGAATATCAGCAGATTAAAATGTATGAAAACAAGTAAGAAAGCTCTAGTCGAGACTGCCCGACTAGGAAATCCCCTGAACCCTTCGGAGAACTGATATTTCAATAATTCTCCGCGTCTTTTTGCTTACAAAAGAAACGCACACACACATACATAGGCACATATAGGCACGCACGCATAAACACGCATGGGCTGCGGTGTGGGCTTCTCATGGAAACTTAATTGTTTAATAACTTTTTTTGTGGATGTACGTTCTTCATGAAACTTTTAGATTGTGATTATATCATTACTATGCGTGTATATGCCGAAGCTCAAGTCTCTAGTATTTGAAATACGCCTTTTACAAAGGTGAGGGTGAGGGGGTGGATATAGGGGTGGGGGGTGAATTATAACAAAAACCGAAATTCTATAAAGTGCATATGAGTCTACATTTAAAATTTGGAGACTCTAGCTCAAAAGATGTAGGAGATATAATTTTATAATTGACTTTCGATAAGGTTTTTCATCGATAAAAAAATAATCGGACAAGTTATCGAAATTATGTGATAAACTCGATATGCGCGTGCTATATACGGACATTTAAAAAAAAAGTTGAAGTCTCTAGCTATTGTATCTTCTGAAATCGACGCGTTCAAACATACGGACAGACGGACGGACGGACGGACGGACGGACAGACAGACGGACAGGGCTAAATCAACTTTTCTCGTCGCCCTGATCAAGAATATATATACTTTGTGGGGTCTGCCACGCCTCCTTCTCCCTGTTACATACTTTTAACAAAACCATTATACCCTGATTTCCCATTTTCAATGGGTTCAGGGTATAAAAAGGAATTTGACTAATTTACAACGAACTTAACAAGAGGATAATTATGACAATACAATTACTTAAATATTTATAAAAAAAAAATATATATATATAGTAAATAAGTCTAGCCTAGCGCTAATTTATTTTTTAAAATTTGACATGACAAAGCTACAGCAAACTTAGCTTGAGGATAAATATAAATAAGCTAGAAGATCTTCGAACGAATCAAGAAATTATTGTTGTTAGTGTAAACAGAAACTGAAGCTCATGGCACGAACTTAGCTTGAGGATAAATATGAATATTATTAGCACTATATTACTAATATAAATATGTATGAATATTATAGCACATGCCGAATACAAATATGAATATTATAGCAAAAGCAGCTAGTCGTGGTCATAATATTAATATTTATCCTTCTGTTAAAGCAAAGCTTTCAGTTTGTAAGCTAAATTTAAAATTAAATAACAACAATGACTATAATTAAATGAAATCTAGAATCAATCTAGCTTGAGGATAATCGCAGCTACCCGAATTTAGCTGTAAAAATTTCAGCAGTCACTTACATATTTCCAAAGTTCTATTTGACACACACAGAGAGTAACTAGGTTTCGTTGTCGCACAGATAGGTCTATCTCGCACAGTCTCTAGCACATCAAGTGCGCCTGCACGTATATACGTATATACACAGCTATATACATACATACAGTGCCTGCAAACGAACCAACAAACAAACAAATAAAATTTTTGACGCTATGGAAATTTACCCAAACGAAACGCTGACAGAAATCGCGTCGCCAGAGCAATCAAATCAAGCAAACAAGTGCGATACACTGTATATATATATATATATATATATATATATATATATTTATATATACATATATACATATATAGTTCGCATAGTCGCATCTAGTCACATGGACCGATTGCCCCCCATCCGAGAAAATAGGTTCGTGCTGTAAACAATATCACGATTTTCATTGCTCATTAGCTGCCGATCAACAGATCTCACAGATCTCTTAACTAACGTCTGGAATTTGAACTAGGATTGAGTTGACTAGAATATAACCAGTTTATCTATTATATAGTCTGCTTATATTTGTTTTTATAATGCCATTGACGTCAAACCAAAGTGGTTCATCCAAGACAATGGAAACGGAATTCGCGAACAACAACAAACAAAGTCTCGAGATTTGAAGTCGCCTGTCTGGCGGCCCGTTTAGCCAGGTGATCAACGGGCGAACTGGAAGAGCGCTCCTATAAACTATATAGCATTATACTATCTTAATATCCCATAAATATTTATGATATTACACAAATTGGTTATTATTCTCTATATACATACTTGCTAGTGCGCTTGAAATGAGAGTATATCTGTTTTGCTGACTGTTTAATCGTATCTATTGAAGCTATACTCTTAATATGGAATGTACTGAATCATGTGTAAGCTCTTTAGATAATGTAGTTAGATTAAGGGCATGGCAGATCATTAAAAATGAAGTCTATCATAGTTTTCAGAGCGAAGATCAACTAGCTTTGATCTAGCGAATATATGATACCTTATATATAGATTTTCTAATAAATTCTGCTCTCTTTTTGGTCCCGAGCGAGTATCGTGTAGTTGATAGGCGCGCTCTTACATCGCTTTTACTAGTTTCATTTACATATTTATGATAAATGCCGTACAATATTTGTAAGTCGCTAAACGTAAAGCGAAGGGCGTCGATTTGTCGCTTCAAAGTGAGGAATAAATTCAATTCAAATACATGTAGAAACGTTTATAAATCTATATAGTAGATGTATGTATGTATGTGATGTGATTTTTAAACAAAATGAAAAGCTTGATGAGTGTTTATGAATATTCATTGGCGCCTCAAAATACTTGTTGTATTCGCTGAGCAGTTCTTGTTGTTGTTGTTGTTGTTGGTTTTACCTGCGTCATTCAGTTTGGTGTTACTGGCCTACATTTTCGATCAAAATGATAATTGTTGTTCAAGAATTCAAGGAATGTACGCGACAATTTTATTGATTTAATTAGATTTAGAACTAGCAACAATAAGATATATAGGAATATGGGAATCAATGTTGAATGAATAGTGAATTAAGATAAATTAAAAATAAATAGAGTTTTCAATAGACTTTATATGATCTTTAGTTGAACTAAATAAATTGAAGTAATATGAAAGGATTTCCATTTGCTGCTTCCCTTGAATTTAGCCGTAAATCTAGTTTAAGGAACCAACTAAATCCGAGTCCAAGCAAATGGGAAACTTCTAGAAACTGTTTTCGATTCCAATTCATTTGTGATTATAAACCGAATCCCAGCAAAATAGCAAAGCGCAAGGCCGGAAGTTTTTTGGTAAACTAAAAACAGAATTTGTTTTGAATTTTCAGTCTAAATTTACCTATATCGAATACTCAGTAGATATAATCGCAGCGAACCCGAGTTAATGGAATTTGAGAATCAGATTTTGGGTCAGGAAGTTGATAAGAACTGTAAACTGAAATTTGTTTTGCCTTTGCTGCGGAAAGTTGACTATATAAACAGCAAAACAAAAATCTAATTGATTAAATAGTTTTATATATAAATATAGTTTACAAATGAGATCAATAACTGTAAATAGATAAGATATTCAATTCAAGCTTAAATTAAGCAAAACACGTAAAGTCTTCCCGATTGTCGTATACATATGTAGAGCTCATTCAATTCACTTGAAGTCTACCAACTAATGCAAAATATTCGCAAGTATTCAATGCCCGAAAACTCCATAAAATTGCTTTTCGCAACGAAATAAATAACCCACACTGAAATTTGTCTGGCGCATATTAAAATCGAGACGAGAACCAGTTGGGCCGTACAAATGTGGACAACAACAACAACAACAACAACAACAATTTTGTGCTTTATGGGGTATGTCGCGTGCATTTTTAAAAATATATAATATAATATATATTTTAGGAGAGCGAGCGTATTTGTGTGTAAATATTTGCCAGAGGTTCGTTCGGTAGATAGAAGGAACAGGGAACAAAAAATCTAGATATATGTAGATATATATGTATGTATGTGTGTGTGTGTGTGTGTATATATATTTGAAACTCGTTTCGTGCCGTTGCGTTTATTAATCTTAATGAATGTTAAACACTTTTATCAGAGAGGAATAGCAACAGGCGTCGGTGGTGCTGGCGGTGGTGCTGGTGGTGGTGCTGGTGGTGCTGGCGGCACAGCACGCGTCATTTGAAATATGCCTGTGTTAAAGAAGCGCACAGCATTTACGTCAATAGCAGCATATCGTAGTGCGCAGAGAAGAAGGCGTTGCCCAGGCTGGCCCAGGTGAGCTACAGATACTTTATTAATTTGATATAAATACACACACACACACATACATGTATAGATGCACGTTTCAGCTGCTGCCTGTCGTCTGCCATGTCACACACACACACGATCTTGTCAATATTTGCTAGTCACTTGCTTGTTTGCCTTATTGCAAAACAGCGGAGCAGCGCACTTGTTTAGGAGTCGTTGACGCTGACATCGTTGACACTCACCGCTGCTCGAGACCCCTGGGCACAAATCGTACCCGCTATATATAGATATACCATATATGTCAATATTGACTTTGAGACTAGGTGAGATATTACTCATACGCCTGGCTGGCGCGCCTTTGCATTAGATATTGCAGCTAATTAGTGAGCTCGGCTGTGCAAACAGTTGGGACAGTAGTTGGAAAGTAGTTCACACCTGCCCTAATGGCCAGAGCCGTGTCGACTTAAGTGGAAATCAAGGCCATTTGCATAAATGGCCACTGAAAATAAGTCTGACAGAGGCAGAGTCTGCAACTGCAACTGCAACTGCAACAGCAGCTTCTCTGTCTCTGTCTGTGTTGGGGCTGGCCTGTGTCTGACAACGATCCCAATCGCGCACATCTTGTGCCTGGCCACTGCCTTGCGACTTGTATTGAGTTGTTATGGCCAACGCCTTTGTTTGCCCTGCTTTGTCGTTGTCAGCGTCGTGTGCGGCTGCTGCTGCCACTGCTGCTGCTGCTGCTGCTGCTGGAAGAAGCCGGTTGGGCCTAAATAAACAACAGGCCCAGACACTGGAACTGAAAGTGGATGCACAGTGATACCAAAGCTGGCCATAAACGGCGTGCTTGCTGAATCAGAAAGTCACCAAACGAAAATAGAAATAATATGTAATTTATAATAATAAATAGAAAATAGATAAATATATAAATAGAATATGCTAAGAATTTAATCAGATGTATGTATAAAGAAAACTCAACCAAATATATATTTTTTTAAATGTGAATGTGAAAAAAAATATATTTAAAAATATATACATTTATTTAATTACTTAACAAAAATCAGATTAAATATAAATAAAACCCCCAAGCAACTTACAATTATTATAAATAATACTTTAATATTTCTTAATTAATTATTTAATTTTTTTAAACGAACATTTAGTTGTTTATTCATCGCATAAAATAAAACGCTTATCGTGCAGCAGCTCAAACACATTTGTATGCAATTCTCGTTAGACCAACTGAACTCAATTGTTTTGATAGCAGAACGAGGATCCGGCTTTGATGCCCAAGCAATATAATTCTTATTGTTATTGTTTCTTAGTCACTTCTGCAAGTCGCATTGCGGAAAATCCCAAAAAATTGCAAATATACAGCATGACACTCTAAACTTTACCAGAATTCGAATAATAATTGGAGATAGTAGAGCTAGATAGTAGAGTAGAGGAAAAAGGGAGAAAAGAAAAAAAGTTACATATGAAAGTAAGAAAATAAATATTAATAAAAAATTCACATAATAAAATGGTAATAAATTAGGAAGAAAATAAATAATTATATATTAAGTAAGAAAATAATAACAATAAGAAAATAAATAATAATAAATAAGTCTTAAAACAAAAAGTAAGAAAATAAATTCTTATACAAAATTCACATCATAAAAATAATATATTAATAAAATAAGAAGAAAATAAATAAAATAAGAAAATAATAATAATTATTAGAAAATAACTAGTTTCAAATAAGAAAATAACAATAATAAAAAGAAATTAAATAATTTAAAATAAATCTTAACAATTGCCACAAATTTTGTTAAAAAAAAATATATTTATATATTTATGTAAAGCTGGAAATGAATTAAAAAGAACTTAATTTCTGTGCTTGGCTGTACAACATTAATTAATTTAATAATTTCTGAACATAAACTGTGCAACTGTAGCTACAGTAAACTTTCGCTTTGGCGACACGGTATTTAAAGACGCCATTGCTGATGCAGCTTCAGCATCTTCAGCTATTGTTGTTTTTGTTGTTGCATGAGCAGCTGCCTGGTCCAGCGCAGCAAATTGTTCAATTACAAAAGGCTGCTTGGACTGTTGCTGTCGCTGGTTGCTGTTGCTGGTTGCTGGTTGCTGTTGCTGGTTGCTGCTGTAGGTTGCTGCAATTTGCATTCATGGCGAATCAAAGCGAGGCCCTGGCCCTACATCCTGGCTGGCAATGTTCAAAGCTCGCTGTGCAGCTCATAATTGCCAGCAACTTGTTGCACGTTAAGCAAGTTAACACCCCACAGCTGTTGCAGCTGCTGCTGTTGCTGTTGTTGCTGCTGCAGCAAGTTTAATTATTTTGCAAGTTGAATAATGGCCGCTGCATTAAAATTGCATTAAATTTCACATTGATTTTTGTCGCTGCCTTTAAGCATGGCTGGCAGCAAAATGGCCAGCGATATATGTAGATATAGTTATACCTATATATATATATATACATATATATATAGTTAGTGCACCTGGACAATATAATCATCATCGATAAGTTGCAATAGATACGCAGAGATAGCCAGTTGGCTGCGTCAATCAATTAGCTAGCGTACAAGGCAATTGCTATAGTTAGTTTGTGACGATTTCAGCTGGCATAGGGTATATTGAACAGTTAGGTAGGGTATGGTTAACATTTGGGTTGGCAACAGACGGCAGACGATCGATCGATTGGTGATAGCCTTGCCTTTGTTGCTGTTGCTGTCGCTGCAATTGTTACAATCGCTGTAATTGTTATTGTTGTTGAGACTTTTTGTTTGCCTCGCGCCTTAAGCTAATTATAGATGGAGCACGGCACAAGCTTTGCCCCCAACACACACACACATACGTACATGCGACTACGTACGATCGTTCCGACGGCCTACGTGATTGTGTCTGTGTCACACGACTAGCCGATTGTCGCCCGCCCACCGCAACCCACCCATCCACCCTCTGGGCTGATAAGCACAAAGCAACAACAACAACAACAACAACAGCACTTGACTCGCAGCGAGCACAACAAAATAATTATTGATAAAAGCAAAAACAGGCAACCCGAACGCCGTTGTACAGTGTACACACTGTACATGTTGCAAACAACAGGCGGCGAAAAATATACAACAAATTCATGGAAAATTTTTACCACAACCCATGTGCATGTGTGTGTGTGTGGGTGTGTGTGTGTGTATGAATAGCAGCCACTGTTGCCGTAGCCAAGCATTCGTCATGGCACACGCAAAATGTCATGCCCCAGCTAGATAAAACTAAAAAACAACAGCAATAATCAACACCCCCGCCCCCCCCAACCACAACCCTTAGCTGATAAGCGTTACGTTCCGCTGTCGCCATATAATCACGAGCACGAGTTTAGAATCTTATGATTAGGGTGGGTAGGCAACAGGTGGGGCTGTTAGCTAAATTTCAACTGAAAGAAGGAGTTGATGGTCACGCATTAACAATTTGCTACTTTTCGTTTTATTTGATTTGTTGTACTATTTAATTGTCGTTGTTGTTGTGGTGCTCGTGCTTATCGTGCTCAATTTTCGCAAGTGTTATTGACTTTGGGCTATGGTCGAGTGGGCTCGGCTCTGAATGCGATAGATAGCCAAGCGATGGCACCAACTGTTGGCTTAGCACTCAACTCTAACGAGCTAACGAGTGAGAAAATGCAAATGATCTCCAGATATAGCCATATAGGAAACGGCGAATATCTTAAAATATCTCCAAATATTTACACATACATACATATAGTTCAATTTGATTTGGTATATTGATGGAAACGAAGGGATAACAATATTATTATTAACTTATTAGCATTATGTTTTTCATTGTCATTGGCATTGTGTGGCTGTTATTGTCATTGTCATCATTATTAGCATTATTATTGTCATTGGTATTTAGCATTGTCAGTGTTATTGTCATTATTATTCTTTTTATGATTTTCTCAGCGTCAATATTCATAATCATTGTCATTGTCATTGTCATTGTCATTGTTATCGATACTTTCATTGTCTTTAGCATTATTTTCTGCATTATTATCATGATTTCTATTTACATTATCATTGCACAATTATCATATTAATTATTATTATTACTATTATCATTATTAGGCACAAAAATCGTACCTCGATATGATTCCTGTCTTATAGAATTCAGCTTCCAGGTATTGTTAGCTATTAATTATTGCTAGTCATTAATGAGGAACAAACAAGTTGTTTACTAACAAATCTCTTAACTTTCCATAGAATCTTCCACAAAATGATTGACTCAGCATGCCAACTATCTGTTCCTGTCTTTCGCACTTCCATCAAGAGATAAATGAAACCCCATTTAGACCTCAACTAGACCTTCGCTAAGACGCAGTACACTAGGCGACAAGCTGTCAGGTAGCAGCGTAGTAACTGTTATCATTAATTTCCTATCAATAAGTAGCCCAGTAGCTAGATGATAAACTCCCCCAAGAATCAACTTGGACAGCAAAAGCCCGCTAAAGCCCAAAGTTCAATTATGTACATGTATGCCAATAAAATAAATAATAATTGATATATAAGAACGGAAAACTGCCGGAGGCCCACAATTGTGTTGATTAGCGAGCCGCAATATAAAATATTAATAATCCAAATTAGCTAAAAATAAACCATCAATCATAATAGTAAAATGCGACTTAATCTAATCACATCTGAAACAGCGCGGCGTCTAGGTAAACAAACTACTCAGTCTGATCATTGACCAGGCGCTGCCCACAAAGATCCGTGTGTCGTGCCCACATGTATACTTAATAGCGCCCAATAATGACCAAATACAAATTTCCAGAGCTGCGAAAAAAAACACACACACACACACACACATACACACTCACACTTTAAAGCCTTATCGCAATGAAATTGACATGTTGACCTTAATAGAGCACATGGCATAAGCGCTATGGGGTTTAGACTGGCCCAGTGCCAAAATGTCAGACCCATAACCTTGCTAGGCTAGGTTCCGCTATTGTAAGGCGCCGCACAGTGAGGCAAACAGTCGGACAAGCTAATGAAATATTCATTCTCAATATTAACACGTGATTCACATGAAATGTTTTTACTATAGATTAACCATAGAAAATCTAAACAGCACTTTTAGAATATTCCAGAAGCCAAATTTATTTTGCTTAAAATGAAATAGAGATTTCAAGTGCCTACGCTTCACTGTACGTCGTCGTTCAAGTTTAATGCTTCCGCATAGAGAACCAGGCGCTGATAAGTAGCTAACGGGTAAATAGGGAAGTTGACCCCTGCGTCTAGCGGTCGGACATCTCGCGGCATAGGAAGTTGGGGTGACAAAGCTCGAGGCACGAGTGCTTTCGACTGCGGCCCATTGCCATAGAGCTGAGATAAGTTTATTATTATTCCGAGAATACGACTGGGCAACTCTACACTTGCCGCGTGGGGCTTAGTCAGATAAATATAGAACAAACAGCTGTCCGGAACCAGTTAGTGCACTCTGATCAGTCTCAAGCCAACAATGGATTCATGCGAATTGTTATTCCTGCTAAACGGAAATGCTTTTCCAGCTGTTGAAAATATCTTGAAGTAAGCGCAATGCAGCCGCCGTTCCGTTTCAGACCCTGGGGGTGCCGACGGCGGCGACGACAAAAAAAACCATTAAACAAACTGAAGCTAGACGCAACTGACTGTGGAATACTCGTTTAAACTAAATAAAATATAGATAAACCTCATATAAGACTTTTGTTTTGCAGTCTCTAGTCTCTAGTCTCTAGTCTCTAGTCTCTAGTCTCTAGTCTCTAGTCTCTAGTCTCTAGTCTCTAGTCTCTAGTCTCTAGTCGCTAGTCTCTAGTCTCTAGTCTCTAGTCTCTAGTCTCTAGTCGCTAGTCTCTAGTCTCTAGTCTCTAGTCTCTAGTCTCTAGTCTCTAGTCTCTAGTCTCTAGTCTCTAGTCTCTAGTCTCTAGTCTCTAGTCTCTAGTCTCTAGTCTCTAGTCTCTAGTCTCTAGTCTCTAGTCTCTAGTCTCTAGTCTCTAGTCTCTAGTCTCTAGTCTCTAGTCTCTAGTCTCCAGTCTCTAGTCTCTAGTCTCTAGTCTCTAGTCTCTAGTCTCTAGTCTCTAGTCTCTAGTCTCTAGTCTCTAGTCTCTAGTCTCTAGTCTCTAGTCTCTAGTCTCTAGTCTCTAGTCTCTAGTCTCTAGTCTCTAGTCTCTAGTCTCTAGTCTCTAGTCTCTAGTCTCTAGTCTCTAGTCTCTAGTCTCTAGTAACTCGATAGTATAGCATTGCACAAAACCAATATACTCTGCTGTCAATTCATATAGAAGGCAGCCGTCGAAATGCGCAGACGCTTTGATTTATGGTGTGCTGTGAATGTGAGTTGTATTTTTGGATTTTGATGGGTTTCTATCGATGCTGCGCTTGACCTTTGGCTAAAATAAGCCGCGTCTGGCCCGGCACATGCACACACGAGCACACACAGAGACAATCGAACAGCTAAAGCTGTTAATAATGATTACTTTAACGAATCTCGCATCACCAACTGACTGATTGACTCATTGACTGATTGACGGACTGCCGGAGTGACCGTCACAATCGGCACGAGCTGGCAGCACGAGCAACATGCTCAATTGCCACTACAGCTCCTCGTGTTGCCCGCTGATTGCAGGCGCGCCTCTGTCGCCCCGTTTGATAATCATCTCGTGCGTCAGCAAAGCCCCAACTTTCGACACGGGCACGGGAATGGGCCTGTGTTTGGGGCCAGAGACCCATCAACTGCCTATAGGATGTACTTTTTGCATGGCTCACCCAATGCCACAGCAAATGCCTCAGCAATGAAAAACATATTTACACTTTGCATACACTAGACAACAAAATAAGTAGAAATTATTACCAGAATAACAAGAGAATTATTCTTTGCCAAGAACAATGTGATTAAAACTAGTAATTGAACATAATCTCTAGAAGGTATTCAGAGATATTTATCAAAATAGGAAATTAAAGACGATTATAAACTATAGACAGGCTTTTTGACTTTATGTTTCAGTTCATAGCTACTTGAAATAATTCACAAATACATAACACTCGATTAGATTATGGTGTATGAAAGTAATTTACTTCTTTGCAAAGAAGTTCCATTACGTAATTCCATTACGTAATTTCATTACGTCATTCCATTACGTAATTTCATTACGTAATTCCATTACGTAACCCATTACGTAATTTTATTACGTAATTTCATTACGAAATTCCATTACGTAATTTTATTACGTAATTCCATTACGTAATTTTATTACGTAATTCCATTACGTAATTTTATTACGTAATTTTATTACGTAATTCTATTACGTAATTTCATTACGTAATTCCATTACGACTTCACTGTATTGCGCTGACCCCCACCAGGCCTGGACGACTGAAGACTGACTGAAGAAATGCTGCAGCTGCTGCCCTTTATATAGGGCCACTTTTACTCAAGCACTGTCTCTCTCAAATGTTGAGCCCGACGGCAGGTAGAGCTCGCTGCAGTCGAGCTTCAAGTGGGCAATGGGAACGCTCTCTGCTGCTGTGAGCATTCTAGCTTCGTTTTACCTAAATACAAATACCAAATGTGAACTGTTGCATACATATAGACACATTCAGTCACCTCACGTGTCAGTCAGATCAGCAGTTCATCAATGCATCAGTCAGTCAGTGTGTCAGACAATCAAGTCGGCAATTCGTCAGCCACCTACCCACTCCACCAGTCCTTCAGCAATTAGGCAGTCAGTTCAATCAATCGATTAGTCGATCAATCTATTGATCACCCACTATCGTAACCCACTATCGAAACCCACTCTCGCACTCAAGCAGCAAAACAACAAACTTTTCTATATATAGAAAGTTACCTAGTTATGTTGGACACTGCCATCACATGTTCACATGATTCTCACTTGAGTTTACCATCCAAATTTCTTGGTATGCGAGCTGTTTCTAATATATAGGCGCACTGCCACTGGGCGCTGATAATTTTAATTCTCTTTTATTTTCTTTTCTTGTTTTTTTTTCCTTTTTGTTTTCAGTATTTGAAATTGTTCTTCTTCTTTTCTGTTGATGTTATTGTTGAACGGCGCTCGCTTTGTGGCTACATTCGTACATTCTAATTAAGCACGCCATTATGCTCCATTAACCCCCGGGGGCCAGCCGGAATCCAAGCAGAAGCCAACGAGCCACACACAAATCCGATCGATCGATCGAGGCAAAGCAAAGCAACGTCTCGTTGAGTTTTCGCGATCAACTGCACGTCGCCCTGTTTTGCAAATAAGTCACAATTGTTGTTGTTGTTGTAGTTGTTGTAGTTGTTGTTTGCTGTTTACTATTGGCTACCCATATTGGCGCTGACGCTGACCGCGGCACGTGCCGTTCAATCTGTGAACGACGTCGCAGTCGCCACCCCCGCCGCACACGCTTCACTGTTGACTTTTGCTCAGCCTCTCACACAGAGCTTGATTTACACTAATGTATTTATGTATGTGTGTGTGTGTAGATGCCGAATAAACACAATTTTAATTGGACAATCTGCAATTGTTGGCTCTGTTATAAATAATTGAAAAAGTTTTTATTTTTAACTAATTTCCAATCAATTCTGAGCGCGTGTCAGTTGTTGTGAAATTTCTTTTTCCTGCTCAGTTTTCTTTTTTCTTGCACTGCTGTATATCGTCTTTCGCACCTCCATTTACGTAAGTTCGAATAGTGTTTCGCACACGTGAACGTGTGTGTGTGTGTGCTCGTGTGTGTGTGTGTTATGTAAGCGTTGCATTGACTTTGAATCCCGCATTGCGCATAAGTTGACAGTCTGCAATTTCGCTCAAAAAAAACTTTTGCGTGTGTGAAGCAGTTATCGATCCCAATGAATATGCCCTACGTAAAACGAAAACGAAAATACTGGAAACTACCGGAGTCACAATGTAGCATGGGGCAGCTAATGAAAGCAAGCACAATTAGATTGAAAACAATATTTTATTAGAATTTTATTGATATAATGATTAGACATAATAGTAATTCGAATTTAGATACTAATATACCAATCAAAAAATAATAATAATGATAATAATAATAATAATAATAATAATAAAAATAACAATAATAATAATATTCATAATACTATTAATAATACTAATAATAATAATAATAATAATAATAATAAAAATAATAATAATAAAAATAATAATAATAATAATAATAATAATAATAATAATAATTAATAATAATTATTTTACCAATAAGTAAAACCATACAATACTATTTCTAATGCTCATCATATTGAATATATTTCTCATATTACTAATAATATTATAAATAATAATAATCCTACAATAATATTATTAATAATATTATTATTACCGCAAATGCCCCTATGCATTCTAATGCCAATTTTAATTCTAATAAGAACAATAATGCTGATGCTAATACCAATACTGATGCTTGAGAAAATACTAATCTAACTACAATAAAAGGCTCACATTCATATGAATATCCGTAGCAATACTAATACTAATACTCATACTATTTACATCTATAATTCCTAGTTAATAGCAATGTGAATATTAATACTAATAATAAAACTTATACTACTGCCAAGACATGTGCTATTACTAATTATCATACACATTATTTAAACTACTGATGACTAATAGTAATACTAATGCCACACAAAATACTACTTAGAATTTAATTTTTATAATTATTTGTTGGCACCTGTTGAATCCCCTATATTGACAGGCCCCTCAAGACACGGTAAGAGCTTTCAAATTCGTCATAATACGGTTATCCCCAACTGAAAAAGTCGCTTCATATTTCCAGTCGCATGACGGGTTCAATAAATTCTTTACGTAAAAAAAAAAGTGTAAATGAAACATATTTAGAACAGCGTGACACAGTCTTATGCTTATGTAAGAAAGTCAACTGTATCTGCACATTATAACATTTAAGAGGCATGGGGTAAATAAAAAAAAAGTATGTGGGTTACGCAAGCAAACCTAAATAAAAAAAAAATATATCGAAAAATTGAACAGTTGATTTTTTGAAAAAAAATTTGCTTTTGTTTACGTTTTTTGCACTGCAGTGTTTGCGCAAGAACGTGCTGCGTTTTGTGTATAAGTACGTGTGTGTGTGCGAACGTGTGTGCATGTGTGTGAGTGGACACAACAACGACAACACCTCCAACACTGACAGCAATAAAAAATGGCCAATGACTTGGGATGGGTAATGAATCGTAATGACCAAAACGTGCCACGATTTAAGTCTTCAGCGAATTTTTTTTCCAATTTAATTTTTTTTATGCTCTTTTTTTTTGCATTTAGTTTTATTGTAGCGTATTTTAACAGAAAATCATCTTAAGCATTGATACATTGGGGTATAAAAAATAGAACACACACACTATTACACTTGAGTCTCCATATCCAACGTAAATATATTGTATTTAGTTTGATTTATGAGACTTTTTATCAGAGAACTGTTTGTTGCTTGCACAGGGGGAAAACCTAATCAGAGCGTGTGCAAATAGCAAGACGGACACCTGTTGTCGGACGGACGGACGGACGGCCAGAGTGGCGGTGGGAAGGTCGATTGGCGGTAGCTTTGACTCCAACATCAATCAGACACCCACGCGAGCCACAGGCTGCACTAATTGACAGAACGTTAGCGTCAAATTGGAGCCCAGCGTGACTGTTGTGCGGTATTTGCTTCAAATACAGTGAAGATTGGCTATGGAGAACTGACCTAAGCAAAGGATTTAGAATGGGGTACATTCTAGTCTTCCATAGTTTGACACAAAAGGCTTTTATAACTAAACAGTGGAGATGGGATAAAAGATGAAGAGATTTCGATATAGAAGTATTACGTTCCATTCATAAACTTTTTATAGCCTGACTGACATCTGCTTTAAGTAGAGCTCACACTGACTGTGCGCAACCTTTAGATATCATAAAGTATAATTTATGAAACATAATTGCAAAATCTTGCATAAAGCTTGATTTGATTGTAGTGAAACCTCAGATTAAAGAGTTAATTCACTTAGCTTCCATTATACTAATCGCCATCTAGCTCCAAATAGAACAGGTCTCATGCGATACACAAATCAAATTCCAATCTCAACCCGGATCCACTTTACTCAATCGCTTAAAGAGTAGAGCTAATCTCGCTCTCTCTCTCTTTCTGTTGTTCTCCTTAAATTTCAAAAGACCTTGTAGAGCTACATACATATGTATGTATAGCAATTTTTGTATAAGAACAGAAATTTATACTAATTTCCCCCATAGTTTGCAAAGAAGTCGCATATATTGTATATTTGAGAACATTCGAAATGTGGAATCCTAAAACAAAAAGAGTTAAAACGGTAGCTCATTTAGTTTAGTGACTCGCACATTTACATTCAGCATTTGCATAATGTCTAATAGAATACACATTTGCCATCCAGTCAAGTACAACTGTATCTACACACATACATACATAGAGCTAACGCCAAATAGATATACTATTATGTGTATAATATATGGAGCTTGCTGGGAATGTCGCCACGAATTCCGCGGAATATAAAAAACCACAATGAGCCGTGTGAATTCAGCTGCTGCTGCAGTCGCGTGGACAATGACAATCTATGACAAAAGCGCCGCCGCGACGCGACGCGACGCGACGCGACGACCAAAGCGCCGACTGCGCTGCTAGCGGCTCACGCGCTGCCAATTGCTCCCAATGGCGCGTGTGTGGCTTAAAGTACTCTGCCGCCGCCCGCCGTCTCTGACGCTAACTGGTTTTGTTGTTGTTGTTGTTGCTGTTTTTTTTTTTTTTTTTCAATTCATCGTTTGCTCTCAGTTGGCTTTATTTTATTTTCTTTTCTCTCCACCTTCCATTTTATACACTATGCAGGGTATTATATATTGATCGTAAAGTGTGCCGGCCATAAAAAGCTGACATATCCAAATTCATTTAGTATACTATATCACAGCCTGAGTAGACGTGCGCATCTAATTGTTGCTCTAGAGACCAGTCATACGATTTTGTGTAGGCTCGTCTTTTTGTGCAGCAAATGTGTCAGTGGGCATTTTTATATATGTACATATATTGTATCTCTCTATTGTGAATCACTCTCTAGTGTAATTCTAGTCTGAATAAAAATCATTTTTATTATTAATTTATGAGTCTAACCACGCTCCCTGCACACAGTGTCCAAAGTCTCTTTAACTCAATAGCGAGCACTAGATTACGAAAGAGTAGCATCATGAATTAGCAAAGATTCTAGAAGGTTTCATCATACTCATGCGTGGTGCGAAGTTTTTCTTCGCTCTACCGAACACCCTTTGAGCAGAAGATTATAGCTGAGATGTTTCAAGAGTTGTTGATTTTAACTTAAAATTTTTTATTTTTATTTGCAATTATTTCAATAGACAGTTTATAAAAATCTAATACCTATAAACATAGTATTTCAAAGCAAAAATCTTTAGCTACCACATTTATATGCTAACAGATTTTAAAATTTCTGAGACATTTATAACAAAATTTTACTGATGAGTCGACAGTATATATTGCAAGACGAGTAAATATTTCAAAAATGGGTTCCAGCTTCAGGAACTTTTATCTAGACTACTTTCATTGGGATTGAGTGGGACTAAAAGTGAGTCGAACAAGAACAAAATTAGTTTTTCTATAGCAACAAATATTAACGTAAAAATAAATATGTTTTTTGTTTTTCAGTTCTCAGAACTTCAGAAATAATATTCACTAACTCTTATACCTAAAGCTGCATTAATCAGAGCATCTAGAGTTCGTCTTGCTGGGCTAGACTAAGTCTTTCTCGTTTTATAATCTTTAGCTTTTAACTCTTTGTTGTTATTGTTTTTTTTTTTTTTTTTTTTTTTTGCACACGCGCGAGACGCGTCTGCCGTCTAGCCAAAATACAACAACTAATTTAGCTATTTATGTTTGTTTGTTGCTATTGTTGTTGTTGTTGTTGTATTTGGCTTTCTTTTCATTATGGGAATTTCCAGTCAGCGTCTAGCGCACTTAATATGGTTTCTAAGCTTTGCTGGTGCGGTCTAACTTTTTGAATGTTAACCCAGACGAAAGCCTCAAACGAAGTTTCGTATTAATTTGAGTTAGAATTCCATTGACAAATGGCGCCACATTTTGACAAAAATTAATTTGTTTTCTTCTTCTCTTTTTTTTTCCTTTTGTCTACATTTGCCAAATTTATTTGCTGATTTAGTGTTATTGAATAAATTATAAACTAAATGCGAAGCGAGCTAATCTGTTAGCCAGACATATTCATAGATGTAAATACATAGCTCGCTCTCTCTCTCTATCTCTCTCTCACTCTCACTCTTTCTGTGTAGTTCCTGTTTAGCTGGATCACTTAAGCTATTCGTACTTTTTATTAGCAAACTGCATTGGATCAACTCTCTGGCATGATTCACAATAGAGTGCATAGTTCCATTGCTGACAGGCAACAATTAGAATTGAATCTGTTTAAAGTTCAGCGCGAACTACTTATTTAAGACACATTTCCCTGTGACGAGGCCGTGACTCAGCGATTGTTTGTGATCACTATTGTCGTATGAAATCCTGAAGCGATATTCGCAGATTTCTGATGAAACGCTGCTCACAGTGTATGTGAATGAGTCATGCGGCTCATCTATTTAGTTATCCCCGGAATTTTAGCCAATTTCGTTAATATGAAAAATGTATAGGTGAAATTTCTTCGATTGCGTCAACCAATGACGTCGTCAATGTACTTTGGCACCTGATACACGAGCCGTGGCCGTTGCTTGAACATCGATGACGATGCCTCTATGGGGTTGATAAGCAGCCTCAGACAGTGCCAGACAATCAGTCATAACGAGCGGGCGTCTTATCAAAAAACTATGTACGTATATATATACATACATATGTATACATATTTACACATGTGCAAAGACTTGGATCGCATGGTGAAATAATGCAGCGCACGTAGACGCCTTTGCCTTTGACTTTGCCTTCTGCGTTCTTCGTTCTTCGTTCTGCGTTCTTCACTTTGACTAACAGAAACACTCACTGTCGAGCTGTAGGAGTACGTGTTTTTTTGGTTATCATCAGGCATGGGTTCTACGTTATCAAGCTAGCAGTAGCTACCCCGCCTTGGCCCTTAGCCAGGGCTAGTAAGTATAGCAAATATCTCTATATGGGTCAGCGCAACTTTCGATTAGAATATTTTTACTTTGACGTCAGCCGGCGTGCCGGAACTTCTGGACATCATACGATGCATGCATACGATCTATATATATGTATGTATAAATGTATATATATAGTTCTATAAATTGTATTAAATGCGTCGAGCTGCCTGCTTAGTTTTTAGATAAGATCTGATGACCGATTGTATGGCATGTTGCGAAATTTCTCAGGGGCTCGACTCATTTCCTGATGCATTTGTATTTCTATATACATATACATATACATGGATATCGTTACGCATTCCACCATTAATTTCCACGTATATTATAATTATAGTATTGCACGAGACTGCGATTTTGAAAGGAATTTCCGTTACAACTCGCTTGACTGTTGTAGTATGGACCCCCTCTACTATATATAAGGTAATTTGATTTAAATATTAAAGACAGCTGCAAATTTCTTGGAACGCGAATCAATTGCTGATTGACGCAATCTCATTTACACAATAAAAGCATTTGTTCTTTTGATTGTGCAGCTGTCCAAGCACTCGACTATAAGATACCCTGCTCAAAATGATTTCCACAAAATTTAAGAGATTTATTTAATTTAATTTAATTAAAAATTGTACTTATTTTTAATCTACTTTTATTTATTCAAATTGTTCGATATTTTATAATTTAATTTATATTTATTATTATTTATTTTATTTGCATTTATTTTCCCTAGTTGCGCTTTTTATTTTATTTCTATTAATAACTATTTTTTTATTTATTAATTTTATAATTTAATTGCAATGCTTTAATAAAAACCCTTTTTATTATAATTTTGTTTTTAGTTTAATTTATTTTTATTCAAAGTTTTACTAATTTTTTTATCAAACTTAACGCAAACATAAATTTTGTTAAAAGTTTTTTATTCATTTATTTATTATTATTATTATTATTTTTTTTTATTTAATTTTTTTATTTTATTTTTTATTTTTATTTTATTATTTTTTTTTTTTTTTATACTCATTCACGAAAGTGAATTGAGTATATTGGTTTTGTGCAATGTCCGTCTTGTCCGTCCGTCTGTCCGTCTGTCCGTCTGTCCGTCTGTCCGTCTGTCCGTATGAACGCAACTTTTTTCGGCGCTATTGAAGCTAGAGACTTGAAATTTGGAACACATACTCGTGTATAGCTCCCATTTATAAAGTGTTAAAATTTTCCCGATCCGCCCACTAGGGGCGTGGCAAATCGGAAAATGCATTTTCCGATATTCCAGAAATCATGTTAGTTGAAGAGCTAGAAAGCTGAAATTTGGTATGTAGGTCCGCGTTGACCACTCAAGTTCAACAAGCTATGGCGGATATATCTCCGCCCATTGGGGGCGTGGCAAATCGGATAAAACTGTATCTCCTAAAGTTCTAAAGCTAGAACGTTGAAATTTTGCACGTGAGCTAATGTTATCATTTTATAAGGACTGGTCAAAAATTTATATGTCTACGCCCACTAGGGGCGTGGCAAATCGGACCTGAAGATATAGTGATTTTCCCGATTTTGCTATATTTTAGGCATTATTGATGCTAGAGACCTGAAATTTGGTATATATACGCGGGTTGACCACCCAAGTCGAACAAGCTATGGTGGATATATCTCCGCCCAAAGGGGGCGTGGCAAACCGCAAAAGTTTATATCTCCTAAAGTATAAGAGCTAGAAGCTTCAAATTTGGATAGTTGTGTTACTGGTAACCTCCTCTATCGATTCCCCAAAAATAATTTTTACGCCTCTTTGGGGGCGTGGCATATCGAAAAATACCCTGTAATTTTCACATTTTTGGAGCGTAAGCATCCAAACTTTACAGTTAGACTACCGTTAGGTCGTTCTACGATCTGGCCAAAAATGAGATGTCTACGCCCACTAGGGGCGTGGCAAATCGAGAAAAACTGCATTTTCTGCAGTACTAGAGCTAAACTTGGCTACTGAATTGCTAATGGGATGTGAATGAGTATCCCGCAGTCGGTAACGCCCGACTGCAACGTTCTTACTTGTTTTTTTTTGAATATTCCCATTATCTTTCTTTTATATTACGAACATAAAAACTGTATCTAAACATTCAAGTTAGATTATAATTTTTATTGTTCTCATCCAATCAAAACGCATATCAAAGCTGAATCAATTTTTATATCTGATGTCATTTTGGTGAATGGCATTTCCTTCAGACTTGCTGACGTTAACAAAGAACTTATCACTTGATTACGTTTGCCTTTCTATCGATATCATAGAGGAATTAATGATCGATCATTGTAATTAGGCCTGCATAATGAGCATTAGCAGATGACTTTAAATGTCATTGAAGCGCTTAAGATATTGACAAGTGGCTAAATATAGAAACAAAAGCCAAAAATAAATTGCAATTTCCAAGGAAACGAGCCAAAGAAGTTGAGCTAGGTTAAAAATACGTAAAAAATAATGCCTCGATATGAATAGACACCCATGCGTGCGTAACTCGATATCATAATCAAATCTTATCAGGTGTTAAGAGATCTAAATGTTTGTTAACGCTATGCGAGATCCGAAAGGTAACTAATGATGGCTAATGTCGTCTAAAGGTCTGGAAACTTGGAAACTTTTATTTTTGTACTTTTCCATGGGCCTAACGAAATTAGACCAAGTATTAAATGCTTTCTGGTCTCATTTTCAGAGCTAAAACTTCCATTGTGAGTCAGCTATGCAGACATGATCACGACTAATCGACTATGGTGAGTCGGGGATCTTAAGAGACCTCTTGAATTGCTGAAGAGGCTGGCGGCTGGGCTCTAGATTAGCTGCTGCTGCTGCTGCATAAATATTATTTTTGGCTTTTGAGCCGGAGACAATGAATATGGCGATGTTTGCTATATAAATAAACAGTGCCAAAAATATAACAAATAACAAAGAGATTGGGCAAGATTGATGTCGTTGTTGTTCTTGCTTCATTTATTTCTAAACTTTTTTTCCGTTACTTATTTGTGGCTAAATTTATTTTTATACTCATTTATCAAGGCAAAGAGGAGTATATAGGTTTTAGTATATTTATATTTAGAGTTAAGAGAAGCTACACAGAGCAATTATATATTCTATTATGTAAATTTATTATGATTTATCGATTACTTTGGCACACGAACGAGTATTATGCAGTCAGTGTTGTCTGACTGTAATGCTCTGACTTGTTTTCATTATGAAATAACACCAAAGCGTGCCCCCAGTCAAGTTTTCGTTATTGTTAATTAATATCTTTTATTTGTATGTGCTGAAATAAGCCATATTGTTGTCAGATATATATGTATATATATACCTATATAAGATACATACATACATATGTGCATGAATAGTCACTATTTTGCTCATCAAAATCGAATGGCCACAGCGAGACGCAGACACAAAAAAGAAAAGAAAAAAAAATTTGCATTACAAATTTGCACCCAGAAAGCTGTTGATATATAAAGAAAAAAAGTCACCTTGTATGGAATTTCGCTGTGGCGCGAAAAAAGGAATAAAATGGTTGGCGTGATAACTCACAAAACAATAAAACCGAGATTTAAATAAATATATCTACACACACATTCACACACATGCATAATACATAAATAAATAAACAAATATGTTTGCGTGAATGCTGAATAGATTGAACCACTGTTTGTCATTTCTGTTAGCTCTCTGGCATTTTTTCTGGCGAAACGAATTCGACAAACTGTTATGGAGTGGTGGGGAGGAGGGGAGGAGCTGGCGAGTGGCTGACGCACAGAAAAAAAAAAAGAAAAAAAATACCCCGTAAATCAGTTGAACATAACTGGAATCTCTTGTTTGTTTGCATTTTGTCCGGGGCCAGAGAATTAAACAGTAGCCCTAACGCCAAATCAAACAAAATTGCGACTGTCAAAAAGAAACAAAAAATAAATATGTATATGTAGAAAAATAAACAAAATTTATAGATAAAGAGGAATTTGACTAGCAAAACAAGTTAACACGGAGATCCCCACAAAAAAAAAAAAAGACAGCCTGAGAAACTATTTTGTTTTGTTTGGTTTTGTTTTATATAATTGGAGAAAGAACCAAGCAAAGGTTGCCAATTAATCTAGCTATAGCTGTCTATCTGTCCATATTTATATGATACGAAAGCATTCTACTTCTTGCTTGACCACATATCACAAACAAGTCTGGAGCTAGTCTGACTAGACATCAGCTGATCAGTGATCAACTGACTGGAGATCGTTTGACTACGGATAAGCTAAACAGGGATAGTCCTATTTGAGATCAGTTAAGTAGGGATTACCGTAGATCTAGGCTGCTTTGGTATGGCTATCCGGATAACCAAAGTAGAGATCGATCTTAATAGAGATCATCTGAGTCGAGATCGCTTGACTAGGCATAGTCTGATTTCAGATCACACAAATAGACAGCGCTTCATTAGAAAATATCATAATCTCTCTACTTTTCTTATATAATATATACATATATAAAATAATATATTTGGCACACGCAACCTTTGCCTTTTGTTAAAGACAATCGAAATGAAAGTATTCATTTGAATGTCATTCGATATCAGGAATGTGAATAAATTTCTTAAGATACGTTAGCTTTATGACTGTATAGAATTTGAATTGAATTTTGGGAAAGTATAGTAGTTGATAGATTATACAAGTCATCGAAATTAAGAGATTCGTGTCAATCTGAAACAGCAGCTGTTTGAAATGTAAGTAAAATAATTGCATTCAATGAATATGCGATCATTCGAATTCAAAAATGGCTCATTTCAGACTCAATTCATTATTTTTTTTTTTTTTTGGCAAAAATAAACGTGATGTAAGCTCAAGTCTTTTTTGACAATTTTGTAGATATATTGACTGTTTCAAAAACTGAGCTCATTTGTTCACTTTTGAAAGTCTTAATTTATGTATTCCATTGTTAAGAAGTATTGCGAGCTAAAAGAGATCTATGAAAGATCTAAGAAAATATATCATTTTAAGGATAACAATTGTCAGTTCAAATTTGAATAGCTTCAAACTGAAAATAATTTTTGGATTGACTTATAATTTCTCATCAAAGCTTGACTATATTTTTCTATATATAATTTCTTCTCTAAATCAAATCTAAATTTCTAAAATTCAAATATAGTTTCATATGCCGAAAACCTGTAAAAAACTTCTTGAATCAAATTATTGATATGGCCTCATCTATTGTTTCTTTTGCTTTACGTATGCTATAAGTTTTTTGCATGACTTTAGTTCTCTTTTATTGTAAACAGAAAAAAAGTTGAAAAAAGTTGTATATACATATGTATATGTATGTAGCAGCTATAGCATCTGCTGAACTAACGATATTTGTTTTGCTAACTGCGTACGCTTCAAGGTCTCGCAAGGTCGTTATATTGACAAATACCTGGTATATGCATATGTATGTATGTATGTATGTGTAAACAGATATATTTATATAGTATATAATTTTCGTTTCGCGTCCAGTGACCCAGTTGATGGATGTGCTGTTGTTGTCGCTGTTTTGTATCTTAGCTTAGCTGGTTAGTTGACTCCCCCTGGGAGTGCCCCAGCGCAGACGTATAAATGTAACGGCGCACGCGGCGTATGCGCAACGCCGTCGACCAACCCACAAGGCGCGCTCATTGTGAACCAGCCAGCAGCAGCGCGCAGCAGCAGCAACAAAAAAGAGCTCAGCCGGAACTTTGAGAGCAACAACAAGCGAGCAGACATTGAACGCTATCTGGAACTGTAGCTGTGACTGTGACTGTGACTCGGACTCGGACTGTGGCTGTGTGGCTGGCGCTGCCAGCGTCTGTGTTTAGCGTGTGGTGCGGGTGGTGCGACGTTCGCTGGCTGCAGCTACCTCTGAAAGCGAAACAGCTTTGTTTTTGTTTCGCTGTATTGTGCTTGTGTGCATGATGCCGCTGAACTTGAACCGGCCGCGTTCAAGGCCAGACACGTATGTGTGTGTGTGTGTGTGTGTATTGGTGTGTGATACATGTGAGTGCACACTGTGTAGTACAGCAATTGGGGTATGCTGAGCTATTCAAGTTAGCCAAAAGCGTGAAAGCTGTTTATATGAAAAGCCAAACATTTATTTATTGATATAAATTGGTATAAATTTATAGCTAAATTTAATTTGTTCATAGTTATTAAAGAGTTTTCATTCTAGTTTAATGAATGAAATACAAAATTTATATTTAATAGTTTTGAAATAAACTCTAGCACATGGGGTATGATGCGCTATTTAGACAGCTTGTGTTTAGCACTATTTTGTTGGTATTTTAAAATATAAATAAAACCAAAAAAAAAAAAAAAATGTATATATTATGTATATTTATATTGTTTGAAAATATTGCTTTGAATAGCCAAATGGGGTATGATGAGCTATCATAGCAGCTTGCTATTACAGCAACTGCTCAAGCAGTTTTTTTTTTGTTTTGTAGTAAAATATCGCATCTATGCTTAACTTGTGCAAATTTTGAAAATTCCCATTGTACTACAGCAAGTGAGCTATGATGTGCTATACAAACGACTTGTTAGACAACTCCAAAGACAACTATTATATTCAACTTATTTTGTAATATAAAATTATCAGCATAAAAACCCAAAAATCCACAAATTTAACTTTACTTTGACACACTTACACAATTTTCCATCAGTTCTGGCACCACTGTGCGCTCAGTTGTTAGTTAGTACAATGAGGTTAGCGATGATATTTATGATTAGGCGCACATATTGCAGCGCATACAAATTGCGACTAATTAGCATGTTTAGCTCGCCCAATCAATCAAAGCCAGCTACACACAAATTTGAAAAACAATGCAAAAGCAAATGTTGTTGTTACTTCGTTTATTGTTGTTGTTGTTGTTGTTTTGGTTTTTGGCCAAAGACCAGGTAGAAATGCTTAAGTACTGACTGATGCAACGACATTGGGCCTAAAGGTACTCGAAACTTTTGCGACTTAGGCCTAAAAGCCTAAAATCCTAATCCTCAGACATTGACGCAATCGAAATGGCCTGACCTGTTGCATCTAACACCTAGACAACAATAAATGCTCTGTGCGAAGGTAAGCCAGACAAAGGTGTGCTAATTGAGCTTAAGCCAAAAACACACACAAATCTCTCTGTGTCTGACGCATATTATTCGGTTTTGTTTTTACTTTATTTTCTTTTTGCTATCATTGCAAAATGTTGCCGCATCATCATCGACGACGGACGAGGACGGATCATAAAATCTAAATCCGTTGCCAGGCGGCGAAAATATTCTCCGTGGCTTTATCTTGAAATAACAGAAGAGATTTGCCCATGCATTGAGCAAGTGGAATCAGACAGATGGCAGCAGCAGGAGGAGGAGGAGGTGGAGGTGGAGGAGGATTGTCTTTTCGCTAAGCAGCATGTGCGACTCATTAGATTTGGTCTAGGTCTTCGGCGCAGACGCGTCGTCATTTATAAAATCGATGCTAATCGATTTATAATGCATTTCATTATCATATGCTCCGCTCGCTCGCTCGCTCGTATTTTCTGTAGGAGCAACAAAATTTTCCACTCAATAACTCGAACGGTGCGGCGCGTGCGATCCGCTGGCTCGTTCGCTTGTCGCCAATACGAGATTGCGTGAAAATTTACACACACACACACGCACACTCTGACGTGACGTCACAAGCAGTCTAGGTTTTTTTTTTTTTTTGGCACACGCTAATTTCTGGTGTTAATCAAGCATTTAGAGATGTCGTTAGCGTGTTTACGTGTCGACTGGCAGGCAATATTACCTGGTAACGAACCCGACTAGTGGGTATCGCTAGTGGGTTAGTGGTATGCGCTCATTTCCGGCTGCTGTCATTGGCAATTGGACATTTGATTGATTGCCCAAAAAAAAAACAGTACGATTCGATCAGGTTGCTGTTAGCCACGCGGCTGGCGTCATTCGGCTGTATTCTCTGAAATTACTCAGACTTACATACATTATTTACTCGAATATTCGCTATGCACCTATGGCGCAGTTACAGCACAGTCTCACCTGTATAGGACACGCAGGTTAATGCTTCGGTATTTCCCCAAATATTTAACAAAATTAAAAATGGGCCTTTGACCAAACACAGGCGAGACCATTAAACTTTGGCATATGCCTTGCTTTGAGTTGTTTGTATACTGAACTTAGTATACCCTTTCCAGTAATTAAGCGAAGAGGAAACTAACTATTTTATGTAAATTTTTCTGGTTTACGATTTCATCATTTAAGAGTTTCATGTATTGAAAATCGCATAGTAAGGCTCTCTTTGAAGAAATCTTAACCCTCTCTGTAAGCAGCTCAGCTAATACAACTACCCCATTTAATAGAGTATTGCCTATTGTTATTTTTAGCTAATTAGTCTTATTTATTGCTTTGGTTTTTGTCATTTCATTTTTCAATTTATTCTAATTTGCTATTGACCTACAGAACCCCATAAATTTTACAGAGTAGGAATTAAGTATAGGAATTTCCTAGCTTTAATTTAAATGAAGTCACACGACGAAGTCAATTCCTCATACTGGATATGACAATGTGATCTAGGGGGGCTTGCTAGCACTTTAAACTGCCAAAAAAAAAACCCAAAGAAAACAAATGGTTAATTAGCTGATAAAGACTATGAGATACCCTGTAGGCTGTAGCACTATAGATTAACCAATGCGTTAGATAATGAATTTAATTACTTATAAAAATCATAGATAAGTTCACGCATGTTTTAGCTAGGCTGCCAGCCCTATTTAATCGATACAGGGTATCACAACACAACTCACCTGTTGCCAAGAGCAGACGTAGGCAAGAAATTTTTTAATTGATGGCAGCGAAAAAAAGGCCACGTGCCTGATTTTATATAATATATATAATATGCTGGAATAACGTAAAACAAAATTAATGACAATTTAATACACTGCAAAAGCTGAGGCGGTAAATTAACGCATATACAGTGAAGCCTAACTAAATCCAACTATAATCTGTGTGGACAATTTGATGTTTTAGTATTAAAATTAAAAAAAATCTCTTTATAGATTTATTTTTTAGATGTGTGCCCAATAGGCAGGCTCTACTGTACGCTATAATAATACACGCCTTGCCAAAGCCTTGATACGCTCCTCGCTAGCTAAAGTTGTGAAAATATATACAAATATATATATTTATAATATATAGATATGTATAAAAGCAATGCGAAGTTGGGCCAGTCACGTTTTAACGCAACGCGAGCCTAGTCATATGGCATACACGATTTATAAAATACATATACGTGTACATATACTCATATATATGTATATGTACATATAGATATCAGTTTGTGCTGAGGATGTGTCAAAATATGTATGCGCTATCGCCGATCGGGTCCGGCCTTTCGCACGCTCTAAAAACCAGAGTCAACAAAGCGCAGTTCATGGAAACCCGAATTGGCTAGATTGCAAAGTTTACACCGCCGGCCAATAGATGGCGCTCGCACGGCACGGCACGGCTTGACACGGGCCGGCTGACGCTGATTAGAGCCGCATTCAAGTGTTGATGGGCAGATGCCCCAATAATGAACAAGCGGGCAGACGCTTGGGGAACTTGAGGTCGATTGCCAAAATAATTTACAGGTTTGCACTCCCCCAAAGTAAAATAAAACCGCAACTGTTTGATCCATTAACACATTTCGTCAATGCCCGAGGGCGCCAAGGGGAGCAACCAGTTGTGTTGGGTAAACAGCTATGGAATATTCCCACAGTTCCGACAAACACAAATAAATCACAAACAGCGAGAAATGTGCCAAGTCAACAATAACAAACAAAACAAAAACAGATACAGAAACAGAAACAATTTTTGCAAAAGTGTGGACCGCATTTTGCAGAATTGATAAATACGTAAGAGAATCCGAAAGCGTAAGCCATGTCCGAGTGGGCGTGACTGGAGTTCAGACAAGCCAACAACTGTTGCAGTCAGGGGTGTTAATTAGATGAATAGACACACACACACATACATACATATACTTTTATTTGTATAATTCATTGACAGCGCTTAATTGATTTGGTGTAAATTATGGAAAATTTTCCACTTATTCAGCCAAAGTTTTCTGCAGATGAATTGCCCAGCTCTTTATCACTGATAACTACTTTTAGTTGTTACACGAATACTTTCTAGCCTCTTTGCAAATTAATTGATCAGCTGCGCATTTAATACGCCGCATTGCGGCAAAAACTAACAATTCCGTTATCTCGCTGACTTACTGCAATTGCAGTTTGATAAGCGCATTAGCTAAATATAAATGACAGTATTTGCCAAAGCACGACAATGAAAAACATTGTTAGTTTAAGCAGCTCAAATAACATTTCGGTGGCAATAAGAAACTATCATCGCCAAATGCTGTGGATTTTCGGTAAGCCTGACAGCTGGTCACACTGCAAATTCTGCAAATTGAATTAACAGTCATGTACATGTACAGTGTACACAAACAACAAACAAGCTTGTCCTGTGACTGTGGAGAGTGGAATGTGAAATGTGGATTGTGGAATGTGGAACCTTGCCAATTAGCGGCTGCAATCAAATAATCTAGTATACGGACACGCTTGACAGCTGGTCACACTGCCGCCGTCCTAGCTGCAATTAACTAATTTGTAAAAAGCTGCGCAAACTAAACAAATTAACATTTTAAAGTAGTCTGTTAAGTTAAGAGCAACACACGAGACTGTTGTGCAAATTGCAATTTTCACGCCATTGTCTGCATACCAGGGCTGCCAGTCAGCGTGTCGTCTGGCTCTGCCACTGCTTCTGATTCTGCCAATTGGTGCCGCCAAAAAAATTAGTTCCAGTTGCGCACAAATGAAATTGAAACTTCATATAAACAAGGCACATACACACACACATACATATGTATGTGTATATGTATGGCTATTTAGGTGCTTTCTGAGCTGAGGGTCTTTGCAATGTTTTGAAATGCCGGCAACGCAGTTTGTCACGTTTTGCTCTGCCAAATGACCCCTGTGTAGGGGCGTGGCGTCGCATGACATTCACTGGAAATGGCTTCATTCATTCATAGAAGCACAAGACGCAGCACTCACATGATTGGACCAACTCAATTCCTTGGAAACCCACACACACACACACACACACACCAAAACTCTGATAAGGAAACAAAAATTTTGGTTGCTTCCAATTTGAAAACAATTCAACTGCAAGTTGAATGAACTATCGCATATCGAACAAAAAGCAAAGTTTATATTGTATTTTTGTCTATTTCACGTTTGCTAATCGAACGAAATCGAAAATGCTTGTCTATGCCAAAGTCTATCCGTCTGTCTATGTCTATTCACTTCCAGCTGGCAATGTCAAATGCGAGCCAAGTTTAATGACTTTTGATGCCAAAATCAAAAAAGCAAAAGCCATGTTTGACTGCTCTTGACACCCGCAACCAGTAAATAAACAAAAATCAAAATAATAACAACAACGACAATAACAATTACTTGGCTTAAACGTTGCGTTTGGTTTGTTTGCGTTTTGGTTTATTGAACTCGTTTTCTGACTTTTGATTAGAGGCATCTAACTGTTGCTCTGCGCTATACACTAACTGAAGGTGCTATAAATTTTGGAGATCAGGTGTGGAACGCGTGAGAGTAGACATGGAGATTTTCCAGTTTTTTTTTATGGAAAGTTTATACGAAAATAGTTGGAGATCGTGAGACTTGAAGCTAAAAATTTAAATGTAAATTTCATTAAGTTTTGACTGAAGAATCTTTATATATTCATTGCAAAATATTCTTACTATACACTAGAGCATTTCATATTCGTACAGTTATTCTAATTGGATTTTTTTTTGCGCACATGAATGGAGAAGGAAATGTGAGCTGCGATTAAAAGCACTGTGAATAGTTCACGGGTTCTAGCTAAACAGCTCTACTGGTTCCAGTCAAATGTTGTTTCAAGCTGTACAAACCCAGATATGAAACAAATAAATAACGAACACAAAAAAAACTAGGTTCAAACACATTAACAAACCCGAAAAGCCAGCAGCTGCCCGCACCCAAGGTCTACACACACGCACACATACATATGTATATGTATGTCTATAGAGATATAGCTATAGATATAGACGTGCTTGGCATAGCGTTAAAGTCGGGGCTGTGGCTGACTTTGACATTCAACTTGCTGTCGGGCAGTTCAAGTGGCACTCGAGGCGTTGGCAAGGTCATTCGATTAGCTCGATTCTATAGCACTAACCTAAGCCATTTGTTCACCCAGTTACAGTTTTTTTTTTTTCTTCTGCGCCATATATAATGTGAAGATATATATTTACACAGCCTATCGCTGGAGAGTGGTGAGCTGATAGCACTAGCTGCTGAGTTTCCCTAGTTTATTTTTGTTTTTGGAAATGCTTGCGAGCACATATCACCTGTGCGCGGCACGTGAGCAGCGGGCGCTACAGGTAAGTCGGACAGGAGTGCGGGGGGAGTGGTGGCTGGCCAAAAGCAACGGCCACACGATTGAAGCAACTTGAGCTCTTTTGGGACTATGGCGTTGTTATTTTAACATTTCATTTCACTGGAATAGCTGCGATACGGTACTCTGACATATATACATACATGCTATATATATGCATACATATGTACATATATCTTTATATATATCATTTCGTATCTTGCATCCGTTGTCAGCCGTGCGCCCTGTCCCGTTAACATTCTTTTTGCAATTTGATTTGCATTGTATTTCAATTTATTTGTATGTTTTTGCTCCCTTTTTTATTAAATTTGTAATTTTTTTATATGTGTTGACATATTTTTATTTTTAATTATTTTTTTTTTTTAATATTTTTTTTTTTTAGTGTATTTTTGTTTGTGTTCCGTTTCAACGCATCTACTTACAAAGCCAAAAAATGCAGCGCAGCCATATATTAGCTTTTAAATATAGTAATTTATTTTGGGAAAATTAACAACAACAAAATAATGAAAAATACAAAAAATAAATTAAAATCACGTTTTTTGTCACGCGCAAAATTGAAATAAATGCGACGCAGTTAGGCAGAACTCTGCTTTAACCATTATCAGTTGCAGATATTTAGATATATGTATGTGTATATAAACAGTCAAAATATAGCATAGCAGTATAGTCATAGTCCAAAAAACCTGAAAAACTTTACACACACAAAAAATTCTTATTGGAAAATTCGTATGGGTTAATTCTAATTGGTTTACTATGATTCCATAAATTAATTGAAGTGCTGTCACATAATATTGGCATATCTTATTAACAAATTACACCATTTCCCGTTAACTGATCAATCACAATGACTTGTCATTCTGATTATTAATAACTATGTTATATCTAGCATAATTAATGAATCACATTCTACAATTGATGTCTCATGTTTTCTCTGGTTTTTGGTGTGATTTTTATCAACTTCTTCTGTTTGAACTACTTATGGAATATATGAATATACACTTTTCTATATATTTATGTATAACTACGCAGTTTTGCCTTTGGAATTCTCGTATGACTAATTCACACCATTGCAGCTGTTTATTTCTCCCTAGACAAAAGACAAGATTCTGTGAAATTTCAATGAATACAAATTAAATATAAGAACATAGCTTAAAAATCTCAAAATCAGCCGGACTCCCAAATATTATATCGACTCTAATCAAGTCAAGCACTTAATTCGCGCGCCACTTTCTTATGAGCTCATCATCTGAATGCATATCTCAGACCCGGCGACGCGCTTTTCAGCACGATCTGAATATCTGAGTATATAAACATTTGTATGTGAATACATATACAAATATATTTGTATGTGTGCGTTGCATTTAGCTTTAACCTTGGCGTTTGTTTATTTTCCTTGTGTATTTGAGTCATGTCGAAAGAAAACCAAATTCCTTTTTATCAAAACAACTCCCGACGAAAATAGATAAGCTGGGTGAGTATGCGACAGGCAGCGATATAACATCGTTGAAAAAATATAGAAAATATTAAATACTGTCGAGCTTAGCTATCTCTATTCATCGGAAGTCCAATGTCCTATCTAGAAAGCTGAAAGGCCTATAAAGATCGTTTCACATTCAAAATAAAATGTCTTTCAGCTCATATTCAGCAGCTCTTTACGTGGTATCTCCTAGCCCAAAATTCCCCTCCAGAATAGTCTAGCTATACATATATCTACTGAATTTATATATCTCACATACTTCGTCTCAGATTACCAGAATGACTTAGCATGAATTCAGAGGTATTTTTGTTGCAACAGACTTTGCGGAAACTTTTACGTCCATGTCTTATTGCAGGGTATTAGCAATAGATTATATTTTGTTATTTGAACCACTCGGCTGCCACGTCCCCTATAATTCCAGTAACCAAGTTTATTGCACATTGTACTTGATTACGGAATATTACAGTGGCTGTCCCCGATTGTCTCATGAGGAGAACAACTTTATTAAAGGTGATACGAGCAGAGAAGCTGTAAGATCTCTATGTAACTAATTATCTCAAAAAAAAACGTATGTAATTATATATAGTTTGTATAAAGTTGTTTCCTTATGCTCTTAGAACTTAAACAACTCATGACTAACTCAAATGTGGATTTATATGAAGTAGAATCTAAGAATAATCCAATCAGAGAAACTCAACAAGAATCCTGCATTCAAAGTAGAAAAATATTAGCTCATCAGCTACTTTGAATGATTCGCTCAGCTAAAATTGGATGTTCTTTGTGCATCATGACATGTGCCAGATCTAATAAGAATATTGCCTGCATATTAATATCATGAAGTAGTTCTATATGAGTCAGTCATGAAACGAAAGGTCTAGAATGTGCTGAAACAAAAGCTTAGGTGTTAACTAGAATAGATTTCTCGTATATTAAAATGGATATATTATCCAATCAGAGATTGTTTTTTTTTTTTTTTGTACATACCAATCAGCATTTGGTCATTCCCAAACAAACTTAACTCTCTGTCAGTTTAGGGAACTATCCTTATATACCCCTCGGCAGTATCTCGGCTTTCAATTCCAACTCTTTCGCTTCACATGACTTTGTGATAACAAATTTTCTGCTGAATCGTTTGCTAACTGAAGCAGGGGAAGAAAAAGAAAAAGATATTTTGTTTTTAAATTCTTTAGACTGCAGTAAACATATCGTCAGGTTTCAAAAGTATTTCACATATATTTTTTATGTGTAGCAAATTTGTACGTATATATTTATATGTATGTATATGAATATATGTATTTATATTCAGTTATGGGGAAATACATAGATAAATCCAGCTGAAATTCAAAACTTTGCCTGATTAAATTGCAAAATATTTTGAAATTTTAGATAGTAGGGCTTATATAGAAACATATATGTATATGTATTTTATTTATATATTGAAGAATTCAATTGTACACCCAAAAATTCTTTTATAATGTTAAGTGTTTACCATTTCTCTATTAGTTGAAGGCTGTAGACTCTAGAGTCAATACACCAAAACTAGGCCTATTACTATGCGCCGTCCCTCTCTCCGTCATTCTCTTATAAAACCTTTTATTCGCTTTATATTCGTCTTTATTTTTATTGGCCTTTCACCAGCTATAGACAATATCCCGTAGACCTTTCCAAAACCCCAATCCAAAAATAAATAATACTTTATGTGCTTAATTTTTTAGTAAAATTTTTTCAGATTTTATTCTTTTTTAGTAGCTGTTGTTTTTTTAGCTCAACTGTTTTGTTTTGTTTTTTTTCCTGTTGGTTTTTTTTTTTCTTTAAAAATTCTTTTTCTCTTAGATTTCTCATTATGTTCACTATATCACGTGGTCTTACAAATAGTTTGCTATATACATAGCTTACAATAGATATAGATAGATATATATATGCGTATATACGTATAGAGGTGAGACTATATTTAAATGGAGAGATATTAGGTATATTATATTATTATTATTATTATGCATTAGAGTTAAGTTTTTGTTGTCAAACAAACTTGGATAGTTTGTGTGGAAGACTTTGAAGATTTCATTGCTGTTCACATATATCTATGCATGTGCATGTGTGTGTGTGTGTGCGAAACTCTAAAATAATATTCTAATACATGATTCATGAGGCAATTTTACACCAAGTACTTGGATTGAGGTAGTTTGGCGACATGCAAAATACCATTTTGAGAAATGAATTCACAATAATAATAATAATATATAATAATAAATAAATTATAACAATATAAGTGTGTGTGTGTGTGTGTGTGTGTTTGGATGGGTATGGATGCTCTTCATCTCGCTGAACATTTCTCCTTTAGAGAATTGCCCAAGTGAAACGTAGAGCCAATTAGGAGTTTCGCTTGCTCGCAACACTTCGATCGCAACATTTGCGTTATCCTGGCGAAATGTGATGAAATGTTTATGTGTGCGTGTGTATGTGTGTGTGTGCGTGTGTGTGTGTGACGCCCATCAGTCTTTAAAAGCGGTTTGCATTGTTTTTTTTTTGGGAGCAGTTGCAATGCGAGCGCCTGGCTCATTTCTTTACATCTTCTTCTTCTTCTTCTCCAGCTGCTTTTTACCAGGGCCGCCAGGGCTGCTCCTCCTCCACCTTGATCTGCTTCTTGATGACCAGCGACAGGGGCTGCTGCTCCGCCAGATTGGAGCTGGGCACGCGCTGTATGACGGAGGGCTTCACATCCATTGGCTCGTAGACCGAGTTGGCGGGACTGGGCGGGGCATAGCTGCCGTGGCTGCTGCTGCTGCTCGGCGCCGACTCGTAGCCGGCTGAGGAGTGCGAGCTGGCGGAGCCGGTGCTGGCCGTACGCTGTGGCATGGACACCAGTTGATGGTGATGCTGCTGCAGCTGTTGCTGTTGAGCGGCGGCGGCGGCAGCGGCAGCAGCAGCGGCTGCAGCTAGTTGTTGCTGTTGCTGCTGTTGCTGTTGCAGCAACTGTTGCTGCTGCTGCTGTGGCAAGCTCTGGGGCAGCACCAGGGCGATGCTACCGTTGGGCAGCTTGGTGGGTATCACCTGCATGCCGTTGGGCAGAAAGTAGCCATTGGCATTGTGCTGGATCTGGCCGAAGAGATAAGGCGCCGCTGCAGAGACCAAGTTGTTGCTGCTGCTGCCGCTGCTGCCGTTCGTTGCTGTTGCTGGCTCCTGTTCGGGCGAGCTGGGCGGCGAGGGCAAGACGACCTGGGCGTGCAACGATTGTGCCTGGGCAGCTGCCTGCTGGCGGTGCTGATGGTGCAGTTCGCTCTTGACGCCATTGATGCAGTTGCTCAGATGTTGCAGCAGACGACGACGTTGGGCAGCATCCAGACCGGGAAAGCGGCTCACCTCATTCGCACAGTCCGCAAAGCCGGCCTTGAATTTGTTTATGATCTTTGGATCGGCGGCCTGTTGCATGGCTGCTTGCTGACGCTGCAGCTCCTGGAGATGCTTGACTGTCTTCTCCAATATGTCGGCCTTTTCCAGCTTTGAATGACGCGCAGGCTGCAAGGAGAGAGCAGAGAGAAAATGTGAGGATTAGTTATGGGTTTATAACAAGTGTAAGCATGGGTGGAGATAGGGGAGCTAGATAGATATATGTATATAGATATAGATCTCTACAAAGATCTTGTAGTTGGATAGTATTAAATACTTACGTCTTTTTTGGTGGCATCTAGTATGAGAGTCTTCAGCTCGTTGAGGCAATTGTTGATGCGTGCACGACGACGTTTTTCCATAATTGGTTTGTTTGACTGCAAGAAAGAGAGAGAGAGAGAGAGAGGGAAAGATTTCAGATTAGTCACGAGTTACAAAACATGAGTAAAATAATTTTTCTTTTTTTTTTTCTTTTAGAACTCTTTGACCTCATGCAGCGTTCGACAACAACAAAAATAAAATCATATGCGTGTGGCTTTAATTGGACACGGGGACTCTCAACATTGTCATCAACATTGAGTCGAACCATTCTGGCTGGGGGCCAAAACACAGAAGCATGGCGCGTGCTCTATTTATATATATATATGATATACATATATCTATCTGTTGCACTCACAAGTGCTGGCCAAAAATAGTTTCTTGCGGTTATAAATTACGATAAGCAACGAGCCGATGCGGCCAAAAATAAATAACCAATACGCAGGTATTTTGAGCAACAACAACAATAACAACAACAACAACAAGGTCGTCGTGGGAAATTCGAAGACGCAAAACAACAAATTGCTGTTGCTTTTATTTTATTTTTTTTTTGCAACAGTGAAAAAATTAAGAAACACAAACAGAATGAAATTATTTTTGGTGCTGGCCAAATTTGGCGCAGCTCAAACGCCCGCACTGTATGAAGTCAGCGGGTAAAAGCCAAAAACGGCCAAAAGCATAGCCATAGGGCGAGCAGCTTTCAAGCAGCCAAAAGAAGCTGATGAGCGACAATTGCAGCGACCACGCGCCAAATGGAAGCCGCTCAAGTGGGCAGCCGCAACCAATTTTGGGTGGCACTCATGAATGGACCGGCCAGCTGTCCGTCTGTACGTCCGTCTGTCCGCTGTCTCTGTCTCCATGAATGAAACCCAAACGTAAATGCCGCCAACGCCAGACGCCGCTTTGTGTTGGCGAGCCGACGGCTTATTTTTTTCACTCTTGATAAACAGTTTTTTATTTTTTTTTTCTTTTCTATATGGTTACAGTTGTTGGCATGTGGGAGCTGACGACGACGAAATGTGGCCAAAAAGGAAATGCATTTGGGCAGCAGAATTGGCAAACTGTGTGTGGGACACGCTCAGTGCGTGTGTGTGTTTGTACAAAGTGGGAGACAACAGCTAACTTGTATGTGATTTAAAAATTTACACAAGCAAAAAAAAAATGCTTAACGTGTAAACATTTATAAATTTCCTAAGAAATATGCCCAAATACGAAGCTGAATAAATAAATATTTATTCGAAAATAAAAGCTAAGGCGCGTAAACACTCTATTTAGCTAGCGCATCTCTAATCATATGCAAAAATAGCACAAGCTAATTTCCAAAATGCCAAAATAGCTAACGACAGCTTTTTTGCACGCGCACCTCTAATTCTCTCGCTCGCACTTTTAATCCAAGTCTTTGCAATGCAACGGTACTTTCTTTGTTACACATTTGACACTTACCCTACGGTCACTCTTGATGGGTGTCTCCTTCAGCTGCGTGGGCACCACAGCCGCGCCCACTAAGTTGGGACTCATGTTTGTTGTTACGCCGGTAACCATCTCGATATCGGCTATATATTGTTTATGGAGTTTAAGACACAGTTTGATTTTGTTATTTGTCTCTGTTTTTTCACTGGCGGCAAATGCAGAAATTTGCTGCGCACTTGCTTTAGTTAAAGTTTGTTGCTCTGCTTCGATTTGTTTGTTGTAATGCAGTTCTTTGATTTGTTTAGTTTACAGTTTTCAGTTTCAAGATCACTTTTCACTTTTCTTTCGCGCAACGACGAAACTACGTAAATACGTTATAGTCTTTGCTTAGAGAGTGTTTCTTCTTTTCTTTATATTTGTATTCTTCCGCTTTAGAGGAAGAGACAACCGCACGCTACGAGTTACGGCAAGCGAATGGCTGTCTGATTCTGAATGCAGCCCGATTAAACGTTTCTCGAAATACGAACGAGGCGAGCGAGCGAGCGAGCAACGATCGTCACGATGGCGAATCGGCAAAGTGTGAGTGTGCTTGTACGTTTGCTCGTATATAAATATCTTTGCGTGTGTGCGTTTTTGCTGGCGACCACCACCTTATCGCTAGGCTTACAGCAGACGACTGACGATTGATCGACAGGTTCGTTGGCTAAATCGAAATCGCCGCAGCGAGGCGCGGGCAGCGCGAGCCACACGACCAGTCGGCGGCATATTTACACACACACACATAGAGCATGTGAGCGACTGCATACATTTGTGCTCGCATGTGTAGGTAGCAACGATGTCGACTCTACCTGTGTGCGCAGTCATTGTTGTTGTTGTTGCTTCTGCTGCTGCCGTCAGTTTACCTAAGCCGTGGCCCGCGGCCTTTGCGAGAGAGCAGCACACAGTTACTCATACGCCCCCCTCTCCGAGCGAGCAAGAAAAAAGAACTGCAAGTTCTATTGGGCATTTCTTCCTTTTTGGAAATATTAAAACCCCCAGTGAGCGTGCGAGCGGGATTCACAATATGCACGAGAGTGTGTTAGATAGAGATAACCGATAGCGAGAGCGAGAGCGTTCGCCGTGCTGATTCATGCGGCCAACGCGACGACGCGTCGACGGCGTCGTCCCATAGAAGGTGAAAATAGCAAGCGGCAGCAGCTCACCCAGAGACTTAATGTTGATATGACGCCACCCCAGCGCCGACAGGTGTGGATGTGTGTTTGTGTGGCGATTGAGTGAATGTGTGCGTGTGTGTGTGTATGTGTTATGATGTCGTGATCAGTGGGGTCGCTAAACAGTAAACAAGATCACAAGGTTGCTCACGCTGTTGGGGCTGTGCGCACGCCAAGCGGAAGCGGGCGACAGCGCAACACCTGCGTCACCCACAATCTAACCAAACGCACGCACGCACAAATGTTCCAAATTATGTGTAGTAGTTCTTTTTTTGGCTATGTAACTGTAACCCATTCCATTCGCCTCAATTAAGCTGGGGAAGGTCACTTACACTATAGCGCATGCGTATGAGTGAATGTGTGTGTGTGTGTGTGTGTGACTGTGTTAAATCAATCGGCAAGGCTGATGAGCACGTTACACGTGCGTCGGGCAATGCTTAGATTCGTTTTTATGGCGTCTACGTGCAGGGCGGACTTTCACGTTTGGACTTATCAGTTTTCTCGAAGGTTGGCGCTTAAGTCACACCAGGCCAGAGAATAAATAGTTATTTCCAGTCTCGCTCTTAAATATATGCACGTGTGAGAGTGTGCAAAGTAATGTAAGCCAATGAGCAAAAAGAATAGCAGAAACAGAACATCTCCATGCACATGCACAGACACACATGCGCAAACGAGAGCGAAAGTGAGCGAGCAAGCTTATGCATTGCGTGTAGTAACGTTCTTCCAAGCTAAGCTTTCAAAAGCTTACAGTTGCTGAGAGCACTTATAATTGTCCAATGGTAGCTTTCCATTTGCATTCATACTCAAATCTCTTATAAAATGTTGTCAATTATTGCATTGTTTATGCATTTGACAATGTGGGTCAATTTTCTGCGTGTGTGTGCGTGTAGTATAAGTCACGAGTCTTATGCGTTTTATGGCTGGTGTTTAGAAGGTTGCCACGTCGAACAGACCCCCGGCCAGAGTCCGCCAGTCGAGCAACACCTTCGCGTTCCAATTACAATTTGGCAGCCGATCAAAAGGCTGCCGCCCGCGGCTGGCGTCGCTGGCAGCGTTTCTGGCGGCACTTGTGCATGCCAATTTAATTGCACACGGGCAGCGTTTACATCATGTGGCTGCTGCTGCTGACGCTGCTTCTGGCCAAAAACAGCAACTGGCTGCTAAGGTGTAGGATGTGGGCACACACAGATATATATACACCCATACATAAGCAAATACAGTTGTTTGGCGCGCCTGATCGCATGCAGCGTCTAAAATAAACTGTGGCAAAAATTTATAGTCCACACACACATACACACAGATACAAATACGCACGCAAAAATGTGCGCATTGCTAATTGCGTCTAAATTTAAACGTAGCGGCCCAGCGGGAGCATCGGTACAGAGCGCCAGAGGCGGCGGCGTTACAACAACGAACAGCAGCAACAGCGACGCTGGCAGCGACGCCCACGCGCCAGACTCTGCCCTGCTGGCAACAGCGCAGCAATAGCAGCAGCAGCCCCATGTAACTAAAAATAACAGAGTGAGAGAGGCCAAGTGAGCGAGAGAGCGTAAGCGAGCGCTCGCTTAGATCTGCTGCACAGCTGAGAGAGTGATGAGCAGCCTTCATGGCCACCCGCCATGCTAAATACATTTGCCTACCACATTTCTCGCGATTAAAATGCCATAAAAATAGCCAAAGCGTGTGAATGCGCTAAACGCACTGCACTATTATTTGGCGACGCCATTGTCGTTGTTGTTGGGTTTTGCTCATTGGCGTTGCCATTGGTTGCCATACACTTAATGGCGCTCTGCTTTTTCTTTTTTTTTTTTTTTTGCAATGCAGCAGCAGAGACACAAATCTTTACCCAATTGCCGGCATTGTTGTTGTGCAAGTATTTTATTACTCATTAACGTAACGACGCATTTTGGGCCAACGGGCCGTAGCCGCTGCCAGCGGCGCCGCTGACGTCGCACAGAGTTCAATATGGTTTGCTTAAGAGAATGGTAGAGGAAGAGGGGGAGAGAGAGAGAGAGAGCGGGGGTGGGGGTTGGGCGTCTGCTTTTTGTATTTGCGGCAACAGCGTCAGCAAAACAAAAAAGAAGAATATCGAGAAAAAAAATACAAATAAACAACGGTAGACGTTCTAAATTTAGCAACAGGTAAAAAGCTCAAAACAAACGGTTTGTTTTTAATTTTGGTATATATTTTGTTGTTATTTTTCTGGGGTGGGGTATCGGCTATATAAGGGCAAAGGCAGATCGCGTGATGCGGAAAAGTTAGCTGCGAATGGACAGGGGATGGTTGACGGGGTGAGAGATGGCCGAGGGGTTTGCTTAAAATACAGTTATACGGAGGCACGCAAAATGTTCCGTTAATTTGAGCACGTATAACATATATATTTTTAGGCATGATCGGCTAACTCAAGAGTTGTGAATTATCATTATTAAAGCTCGGATTGGGGATTGCCTAAGAAATTATAAATAAAAGCAAGACTCAAGTTGGAAATTATATTTATTAAAATTTTTAGGCGGAGACTTTTTTGCATGAATTCTCAAGAACTGCAAAACAAAGTCGAGACTAGTGGAATGCGGAGAATTTGAGATGTTCTATCCGGCAACTGTATACAAGGAAAAAATATCATTAAATGCTAGTAGTCCTTAACCCATAGACTAAAGAAAAAAGTTAAACTAATATATAGACCCATATCCAACTTTATCTTAACTTCATACTATCCACCATCTAGGACTTTTAGTTATTTCTTCGTAATGACTCAATTAAACTTTCATTCCCTGTTAACATCAACATACATATATGTGATCATCCTTTAAGGATCCCCTCATATAGCAGCTCAGTCTACCATTTTGTATAGTCTAAGCATAGCTTGACTTTTCGACTTTTCAGTCGATTCAGTCAGGTCTTATAAAGTCAACTGCTTGGCTGTTTGGTAAATATTCAAGAAAATTTCCATGCAAGTCACATGCAAATCCTTTCGCTGGAAAAGTCAGTCCAACCCTTTGGCAAGGATGTTCGAACTGGTCAGCTAGGCTGGAACAGTAGCTGATGGGCGTTGAGGACTACGGATTTAGGCGAAGCTACGATGATACGGAGCTTAGTTTCGAAAACCGCGTTAATTAAATCGGTTTGGACACGCTCTGATGATCGGACGAAAGGGTTTGGCGAAAGGATTAAGTGTGCGTGGCACAGTGGCAGTGGCAGTGACAGTGGCAGTGGTACACACACAGGTACCTTGGGTTTCTATTAACAGGATGATCATGCACATCAAAGGGCTAAAACCACACACCCATAAAATTGAACGTGCAACAATGGGAAGGAACGCGTGTGCAAAGGCCGCACAACCCATCCACCACAGCCGCAGCCAGTTCATCAAGGAACAACTCTTCTGTTTATTGCACCCTTTGAGCGAGCTGCTTTTTACCTAGTCAAGGGTTTTTGGCCAAAGGATTCGCTCACTCGGCCAGAGCCGTGACGGTGTTTGTTTATTTGCCATAAAAGGATTATGAACATCCGAACAGGTAAGCGACAAGGGTTTAAGGCAATGCTAAAGGCTTCGGCTGCTGTAGGGTTAGACAAACGCACGCCCCTTTCCTTAACCCGTTGAACCCGATAGCTAGAAGTTTCCTATGAGTGCCATGAGCTCTACTCTAAGTGAGAGAGACTCGGCTAGGCTCGGCTCGACTTTCCCTTTCCCTTCACTCATTCTCCGTCACCTTCTAAGAGCTTGTTTCCTTCACTCTGTTGTTTGCTTCTGCCGCACAATCTCGCCTCATCATTTCCACTAAAAAAGTCAACTTTTGGCTCATAAAAAATCATCGGTTTTTTAACTGCCGTTGCGTCTAGTTACGTAAAAAACGAACGCACTTCCGAGTAAAAAGTCGCCGTTCGCAAATTCTCTAGCGAATTCCAGCATTTTGTTGACGACAAATTGCATAAAAAAATGCAACAGCATTTACGAGTTCGCTAAAAAAAAATGAAATAGAAAAAGAAGTAGAAAATCGACGTATCTAAAAAATGGCAAAGATCCGATCCGTGCCTAGGCACACTCAAGGTGAGGATGGGTTTGATGGGCCAACACAAAAGCGCAACATGCAGAAGGATTTTATGGTTTTATTTAGGGTTATTTACGCTCTACGCCTCAATGCCAAATCAATTGGCGTGCAAACGTCAACTCCTCACCCGCTCCCTCTCTCTCTCACTCATCATAGTGCTGTCTCTGTCTGGCTCTACCTGCCGGCACGAAGGAGTAAACGGAGGAAAGAGTTCTTTTACCTACGCGTTAGACTCGCGCCGAAAGAGGTTTTTCGGCATAGGGTAGAGTTTAGGGTTTCCACGGATTAGCTGACTGTCTATCGGGGTTTTGGCTTTATGAGCGGCTCGCTAATGTGCCGCATGTCCTTGATGCATAGCTGCTGCTGCGGAGAGTCTCTGCCTCTGCCTCTGTTGCTGCTGCTGTCCGATTCGCAAAGAGTTTTTACGACACGCAACAACAACAACAACTCGTCTCTTTCAAATCCTTGCCAATTTCCGGGAATATTATTTGCGTGGCTCATGCATGCTTTTGCACTGCCGCCAACCAACGCCAGAGGGCGCTGCGCATACAACCAAATTTTAATCGCTCTTTGGGGCTCGCTTCGACTCCTAATTGAGGGAGTCGAAAATTTGTAGCAAATTCACCGTTAGACGCGCAGCTGGCGATTCGTCTGCGTCGCGTTAATCTACATAAATATTTTGCCTAATGACAGGATGTTTTTTTCGCTTTGATTTGCTTTGCTTCGATTCGACGATCGACAGACACTTTTTCCCACACAGTCAAGAACGCGTTCGAGTGGGCGTCGTGTTTTGGTAGCCACAGCAAAAATGCAAAAATGCCATTAAAAATATATATATATGTATATAAAGAGAAAACAACAACAACAAGATGAAATTGTGGTGCATTCATGTACGTATATAGATCGTTGAGGTGCTAAAAATGTTTTACGAGTCTTCACAAATCGTGACCAGACTTTGACTCTGACTGGGAGACTCGAGACTCGAGTCCCGAGACCCAGACCCAGACCCTGAGAGTGCAATCCAAGCGTAGACAGCAAAAGGTGTTGAGCATATAAAATGATGCAAAAACGAAGAAGAAGAAGAAGCAGAAGCAAAAAAAAAAACAAGAAAACAGTTAAATTGTGGATAGTTAGGGTATCAGCAGAGAGGTATATATAGTATGATATACATATAATAATAATAAATATATGTATATAATCAGGCATAATATTTTAAGAATTTACTAAATATAAATATAAAATCATATATACGAATATAATTTTTTTTTAATTTTTTTATTTCTTAGATATACATCTGTATAACAAAAACTTAATATATCTATATAAATATATATTTTTTAAATTTTATAAGACATGAATTTATTATTTTGTAAAATAGATTCTTTAGTTAATAAAATATAAAACTTAAAAAAAAAAAATAGATATGTATAAATATAAATATAATATAACTGCAAGCCCTATTCGAAACCCCCCAAAAAGCTTTTAAAGGGCATCGTGGAGCGACAAGGGAATCGCGTGCAAAAGGAGAAGCTGCTTCAGCGACAATCGACAATCCCAGCCAGGCCAAAGAAATCCACTGTGGCATCGATCATAAATGGCAAAGAAACGAAAAAACAATCGAGCATCGGGAATGAGAATGGGAATGGGAATAAAAAGAAGTCAAGACAGAAGAAGAACTCGAGTGGAGTTGGCCAATGCAAGCCATTGCATGCACTATTGAACTTGCTGAATGAAAACCGACAGGCAGAGGCAGAGGCAGAGGCAGAGGCAGCGACAGCAGCAGCTGAGGCAGCGCCAGAGGGCAGTGGCGGCAACTGCAACCAGTTGGGGCAACAAACATGCCCAGTCAGGCGTTTGTTGCGCCAACGGCAGAGCTGTAATTTACACTGCTCAACGCTGGGGTGGCGTTGCCCCAAAACATCTACACAGCCAGCCAAGCAGCATCCCAATGCCGCAACGTCACAGCGGGCAGCTTGTCACGATAGGAGCCGCAGTTGGAGTTGGAGTTGGAGTCGGAGTTGGAGATCATGCCCGACGATTACCTAAACGCACGCGGCCTGTGTGCGGTGAGAGGCGAGGCGGGGCGGGGCGAGGTAGCTCTCTTGCCGAGATCCTTGAGCTGCGGCTGCATAAATTATAATGTGAGGGGCTGACCGGTTGCTGCTGCTGCTGCCTCAACTGCTGCTGGCACACTTATTGCGCAAAAACGAAAAAAAAAAGCGCGCTTCACGAAGCATGGCCAAAGCGCTGGTCGCCACTGTAGCAGGGCCTCTGCCGGGAGAGGGAGAGGAAGAGGGGTGTGCCTTAGCTGACTCTGTGGCCCTCGATGCTGATCGGTCGTCGCGCCGGCGCATTGTTTTCATTTTATGGAGATTAACATTTTGCGTCTGCCAACGCCGTCGCCGCCGCCGTCGCCGCCGACGCCGCCACCGCCTTCGACTGATATCAGCATCTGACAAGCATCCAAGCATCCGCTGTCCGCTGCAATAACTTCGGCTGCAGTTTAACTTGAATACCCTATAAACAAAAGGGCATGTGGAATAGTTGTAGTTGTTGGTAATGAAAGTGAATCATATATTATTTAAGTTTATTAGTATATGATTCAGTTTGGAAAGAGTTTATACAGTTTGCTTATGAAACAATAAAACTTTAGGAGATTCCATAGTTGAAAGAATCAATGAATACTCTATAGATACTCCATGGAATAGATCTTCTGTAGAATACTCTTAGAGCTCTCTAAACAGCTTAATAATGTTCAGGGCAGCTATAGAGCTTAATAATCTTAAGATTAGTTAAGAGATAAGGAAAAATTTATATCTCTGTTAAGAGAACATTAAATGAAAGACAGTCAATTAATATGCTCAGTTATTCAGGTATTATACGACAGCTTTTTAGGTACATGTCTCTTAAGATCTTTGACTGATCTCTGCTCTCTGAAATTCAGTAGAGAAATGAACCAGTTTAAATAGGGAACTCACACTCATATATAAGGACGAACCTAAAAGAAAGTAAAAGTAAATCTTCTACCCAATGAATCAATTTCTAAATATTTCTTAACCCTAGTTTTTTTTCTAGTAACCAAAAACCGATGAAGGGTATTCACAGTGCCATTTGTGTTATCAAATGTTAAACTAAAGTTTTTTTATTGTTGTTGCGTTCTCCCTTACAGATTTGACTTGTTTTTCATTTTGGCAAGTCACGACCCGCGTAATGAGCCAACTGCAGCTCCATGGACCGGGACTGAGGCTTATGATCCTCTCTTTGTCTGTTGCAAAAGGAAGTCGTCGCATTGCCGTCGACTGACTGACTGACGAAGAAGCAGAAGACGAAGAGGAGGGGGCAGAAAAAATGTTAATTTTTTTTCTTCACATTGGGCAATGCGACGATAATTAACCTCGTTGGTGTTACGGCATGAAAATCGATCCAGTTGCTGAAAAATTGAAATTGAATTTATGAATGTGAGTGAGACACGCCTGAAAATTGTTTAAGATGTGTGTACGAGATATATATGTGTGTATATTCATAAGGTATGGTCGGAACTAATCAGTTTTGACACGGTCAAAAGAAAGAAAAAGTGAAAAGAAAAGGCTAGAGGGTAAGGGGTGAAAGAGAAAGAGTGTGAGTGAAGCAAGGTTTGTTTGGATAATCAATGGAATGCTATGGATAGGGAATAAAGGCAAGATGATCTAAAGGTTAAGAGAAAATGCTAAAGGAAGTCTTTAAATTGCTTTAATTATATAATACATTTAATTATATATTAAATAGAAATTAATAAATAAAAAAAATAAAATTAAAATAATTATGGGAGTAAATTAAATAAAAATAAAAAATATATATGATAGATAAATAAATAAAATTTAAATGAAAAACTTGGGAATATGCAAATAAAGCTAATTCTTCAGCAGTTCAAAAAAAAATATTATTTATTTAAATAAATATTATTTATTTAAATAATAAATATTAAAAGAATATTTATTATTATTCCTCCCTCTCTTTAGCTAGTTTTTCCGTGCTCTCTCTTATGCCTTTGCCATTCTCCATAATTTTGCTTTCTCTAGAAATTTCGCTTGGTTAAAAAATTAACTTCTAGCCATTTACCAAAACCATTTTATTTACGATTCTAAGCCTTTAACTTTTAGCCACAATTTTTTTTTGTTTTTTTGTGCAAATCAATTTTTTCACGCTCTCACCGAAGCCTTGAGGATTTTGCTTTATATCGATCCACAGGCTACTTTTGACTTTTTGGCTTTTCGACTTAAAAACAAACTAAAGGAAAAACTCAAGGCTGCGTTTTTTTAAGCCTTTGCTTGTAAAAAAAACTAAATTAGAAAACACTTTATGCGCTGCTTATCAAAGCAGGATTCCGCGAAGTCCAGTTACAGAATTCCAGAAAAGTTCCGGTAAAAAAATCGCGATGCATAAAAAACCGGGTAAAAAAGTGACTTCCTTCTGAGAACTGGCTAAAATAAAAAACACGGCTTGACCTGAACTCTGGGCAAAAAGAGTTGACAGCAGAGCAGAGCAGAAAGGCTTAAAAAACAAGCGAAGGTCCTGCAGGACATCGACCATGTCAACCGATTTGCCACAATGGCTGGCAACCCATAAAAAATGCGACCGCAACAAAAGGCTGCAGGCGAAAGGCTTTGGGCAAGGACACGAGCTAAAAAATGTGAGGAAAAAGGATAAAAAAGGATGAAAAAAACGAAAGTCAACTAGAAGTGCAACAAAGGCAGCGTGCGCATTGCACATTATTAGCCAGGACGAAAGTGCCAGGAGGCAGGATGAAGACATACATAGTTAGCTGTGTGGCATGTGGCATGTGGCAACGAGTTTTGCCAATGAAATGCCATAAAATCAGCGAGCGTGTGTCAAGGTTGTGTCAAGGCGAAAGGATGCGCCTTAATCCTTGCAGTTGACGACGCCTACCACTTCTTCTTCCTCGCCTCGCCGCGCCTCGCCGCGGTTCTAGGTTATTCGCAGTGTTTGCAAATATTTTGATTTCGAAACTAAACAATACGCCCACAGAGCGCTAGCGAGTCCAGGTCAGCAGTTAGGTTGAAGGATGCTGCTGCAAGGATTGCTGTTCGTGGCAAAAGGATTAGTCACATTTAACCATGAATTCTAGCGAAACGAGGCGTTGCACGTTTAGCTAAAGGATTACGGCCCATTTCAACCATAATTAGAGACAACAAGTTGTAAAGTTGCCAAAGCAAAGCTACATACATACATACAAATATACATACATACATATGTACGTCTACATACGGCGATTTTCCCAAAAATCCTTAAACACGTCGTCAACATGCCAAATCAAAAGTTAAATGAAATGTCAAATGGCCAGCTAGAGGCCGAGAGGTCTGTCTCCCTTGGCCAAGGTCACTTCTACGTAAATGCACCAATTTTTTGTTACAATTTCTTGAGATAAAACTCGAAATTCCGAAAGGGTTTTTAAGCCACGCACACAAAACACGCACAAAGTCTCAGCACGTAGCGCTCTCCTTTTTTAACGATCGCGCTTTGTTCACTTTTTTGTTCGGGCGATCTAGTTCGGGTGTAGCCTTTATTCTCGGAACGAATGGGCCATGCTCTGTATTTTTTTCTTCTTCTTTTCTTTGCTTCTCTCAACTCACTTTTTGTACGCGGAAATCCGTCAGCTTCTTTTTGCCCAAAATGGTTTTCTGTTTGTCGAATTTTATGATATTTTTACTGTTTAACATTTTAATTGTAGCAACGCGAACACATTTTATGGCTCTTCACAGAAAGAGCGAGAGAGAGAGAGTGAGTGAGCGAGAGCGCGATAGAGCCTAGTTGCCTGTCGCCATAGACAGGGAAAGTGTTGACATTTTTGGTCGATCGGGTTAGACACCAAATTGGCTTCACTTCAATTGCGTTAAGGGTTTTGTCAAGGCTGTTATGAATTGTCATTAGCTAAGATTAAGAACAGCTCATTAGGCTTTCGGCTAAAAGGCAAAAGAGCGGAGAGTGAAATGAGAGTAAAAACAGAATCACAGTTTGAGCAGCACTGAGCCAGAGATGAGAGAGAGATTAAGTTAAGAAATGGAAGTGGGAATGTAGCTCGAAAAATAAAAATAAATAAAATAAAAAATAATTAAATAAAATAAATGAGTAGGAGTTCATATAGATTTTTTTAATAATCGAAAACCTAATGTATATATAGGATGCAATTTTAGGGAATATGCATATGAAAACTATATTCAAAGTGCATTATACATAGCTCGATATATGTACATGTATAGATACAGAACTAATCCAATAATATTATCCACTCAAGAAGATACTCAATTAAACAAAGAAAGCAACACAATAGATACATTTGATTCATGCAAAAAGTATCTCAAAGATACACAAAGCAGCACAAGTTCCATTATAGCTGCTGGCCACAAAAAAAGAAGCAAAACTCTCAGACAGGACCCTGCGCCAAGCTGACCACAATAAGTAGAACAATTATTAGCTAAAAATTGGGTCGCATGTCGCACGTAAACAATGAAAATCTGTGACAAAAACCGAGGGAAAAAAAGAACAGCAGGCCAAAGCCAAAGCCAAAACAAAGTAAAAAATTAAGAGCAGACCTATATACATATATCCTGGTTTACGCATATTTAGGTCAGTCAATGAGCCACTGATATATGGGAGACAGAGAGACAGAGGGAGAGGAGCGAGAGCTGCGGCTGGCCGCAGCGAAGTGTGCGACAATTTTTGCACGTGGATTGCACTCATAAAAAATAATTAGACCAAAAGAGAAAAAATGCAAAAACTGGGAAATCAGGACGAGGCTGGCAAAAATGTTGCCAATAAACGCTGTTGTGGCCAGGCCAAGGCGCAGGACCTTGCGAAATTCGAGCTAAAAATATTGAGCGCAGGTCAGCAGAATATTTATTTTTTTCTATTGTTTTTGCGAAATTTCTGCAATTTTTTTGTTCGATTGTTCAGTGCTTCTTCTTCGTCTTCTTCTTGTCGCTGTCACGTGCTGCGTGATCCTGGCGAGGTCCTTGGAATGTTTTGGTAAATTAGGCAAAATTATGTCACGCCGCGCGACGATTCTGGAACGAGATCAGAACATTGAGAGCGTGTTCTCATTCTTCAAAAAACAAGTCACAATTTTATGACTGTCGCTCATAAAACATATATATTTTTGCCCACTTACGTAAGAATTTTGTGCGTGTCCTTTTTAGTGTGTCTGTGCGTGTGTGTGTGCGTGCGACTCTGACTCTCTCTCTCTCTCTCTATGTTTGTGTGTGAGGCCTTGAGACCTTACGCAAAAATCGGCCAGACTGTGCGCAAAAATTTTGAAATAGTTTTGCGACTCACTTTTTCTTTTCTTCTTTTTTGGTCTTGTTTTCTTTGGTTTTATTTTTGGGCTCATAGAGCCGACGGATTTTTGTGCAAAAGAAGAACCCAAGGACATGCCAAGTAATTAAAAGTTTTTAATAATAACAGCATCATTAATTATTGTCCACAGTCGGCGAGAGTAAGAGTCGCCCCAATCGAGAGTTGAGCCTGATTCGGCTGGACCCGGCGTCTCCCCAGTGTCCGGCAAATCGTTTTGCACATACTCGTAAACAACATTATCAAGGGGCCCGTCCAAATGCGATTAAGTTGGCAACATTAACTGGCGACAGCAAAACCCAAGAAGATGTACAACAACAACAACCAGAAGAACAGCAACCAGTTCGCCAAGACTTACAATTGCAATTAATCAAAGACAGAGCTACCCTGCAGGCCGGCAGCCCGCCAGCCCGGCAGGTAGTCAGCCAGGTAAAGAACCTGATAAACGATATGATATTTGCTAAAAGATTTCTTATCAATGGCATCGCTCGTTTCATCTGCCTTTTGCTTTTAATTGATGATAATGTGTGTGTGCGCAGTCAGCAAAAGTTATGCTGAAATTGATTTGTATTTAATCTGTCATTATTTGCATTTCGCGTTCAGCTTAATTGAGCCATATCGATAAGCTGATATCGATAAGGCTTTGTAAGTGTGTCACGCTGACCAGTGCTGCCAGATAGTTGTTGGCGACAAAAAGCAACGTGAGCTGCTTAAGCTTATTAACGCAATCGATAGGACTTCTTCTGTGTGTCAGCCAGCGTTGCCAGATTGTTTTACAACACTTCAGCTGCCCTTTCCATTTTCCATTCAGCTTTTTGTCGTGCTCCACTTGTTTGCCATTGCCACTGCAAATGAGCTAAATTCCCAGGCAAAGTTTCTTCATTTTTTACCAAACCTAATTATCACAGCTTTTTTTTCCCCCGCTGCAGCTCCTTATAAATGGGCTGCAACTGTAAACATGGAGCAGCTGGGCACAATCAAACCCAGCAAACGTACAATTGTCGCCAATTAACATGAATGTTTCGCTCTTATTAGTTGTTCACTTCGAATTGAAGTCTCTTCGTTTCTCAGTTTCTCAGTCTTTTTTATTTTCGCTGTTATTAAGTCCTGCTGTTGAAAGGGCGCATTAATCAGCTGGGACAAATCGGACTGCAGTTGCGTGAAACGAGTAGCGCATTGATTACGCAAACTGCGTACAATATGTAAATGATAGGGCCATCTCTTTCGCACCCTTGCCCTCTTTGTTGTCAGTCAGTGTGCGGCGATAGCGATATGAGTATTCCAATTTCGATTCCAAGGTTTCCAATGCAAGCAAAAAACACAGTCGTCGAATCTTCCAATCATTTATTATTGTTTTTAATGACATGAGACATACACACACACAGTTACTCACACCCTCCCATGCAAGGAGCTAATGACATGCGACAAGTCAGCGATTCAGGTGTGCGCCAGATGTGTGTGTGTGTGTGTGTAAAGAATCCACGTCATACTCTCTCTCTCTCTCTCTCTCTCTTTCTCACTCTCGCTGCCACGCTTCTGCCCAATGTCAGTTGCATGCGCACGCTTTGTTTTTGGCTGAAACCGAAACGCGACGCCCTCGTGCATGCACTCTGACGTTCGCTCGCCCCACTTCTTATCGCATGCTAAAAACTTATACAACAAAAAAGAAGTGACACAAAATCAACAACAATAACAACAACATAATTCTTTTAATGCACATTGCGGCACGTATGCACCGAGTCAAGCGACTTACTTCAAGTACTTCAAGTACAGTGTAACCGAAGCGGGGTTAATGCCGTTTTTATATAACTGGAAAGTGGAGAGGCCGTTAGGTAATAGAGCTCAATATATCTAGGTGTATCTGTGCAAAGTCAACTCTGATATATGAAACGCAGATAAGTTTCCTTATCAAAAATTATGTAAATAGAAATTCAAGTAAGGAATGTCGATACTAGAATTTCTATATAACTAGAAAAAGGAGAGGGTTTTTGGTGATAGATCGAACTATGTGGAATAGAAGCTAGGGATATAAACCTCAGATAGCTAAATAACAGAACTGAAATTTAGTCCTTCATCCATCAGAATCGTGAGATAGTAATAGCACCTTAGAATAGAGAGTCTCAGAAGATCTAGGGACAGATAACTGTTAAGCGTAGTTCACCCAGTTGTTTCGCTCTTTAAAGTCCAGCATAAAACTCTCTTGAGCTAAACCACAGAGAGCAGCTTAATCAACCGACGCTCGTCCATTTAGGAACCAACTTCTAACAGTCTCAACTCTTCCGACATGCCACATTGAGGCCCGCTAACCACAAGCCAAACGAAACATTTAACCACATTTAAGCAATTCGCTGGACTTAGGAGCCGACCTAATAGCCGTCCAATTATAGTCTCTATGCCAGAAAAAAAAGAGAAAAAACAATATCAAAAACTTAAAAATTCAACAATTAGGGCCTAATTTCTGTGGCTGGCCTTGAGCGTATCCGTAGTTGGGTTGCAGCACATTAGATATGCTCTGGCAGCGAATTCAAAGGAAACCCGCTTCAGTTCGCCACAGATTTTCCTTGGCAGGCGGCGAGTGCTAAAAAGGGTTTCACCAAGAAGCAGCAGGCACTGGAGCAAGAGCAGAAGCAGGAGGATCAGTAGTCGTAGCAGCTGTTTGCAGTCCATAATTGAAGCATTCCGTTGGGTAATTGCTGGCGATTTTTTATGGCCAACGCATAAATTAACACCAGATGAAGGAATCGAGAAACTCTGAAAGATGCTGCCCTAAACAGATTTGTGTAATTGCGCAATGAATGAGGACTTACAGACATCCCTTACTCTTCTTTGCCTTTGTTTTTGTTTTCCTTTTTGTTGTTGGTAATCGGAATCTTTTGAGCTTTTGGTATCCTAAGTTTGAGATCTGATTATAAGTTGCCGTCGCTGGCAATTTAATTTTGGGGTCAGCCTGAGCCGCGTTTATATGTTAATTTTGTGCAGAGTTTTTTCGACGGCAGCGTTTTGTACCTCATTAGAGCGGCGAAAGCGCGTTTACAAGTGTTAAATTGGCCAAATTACGGGTTGTTAACAGGATATAAAAGTAAAAGTGTCGGCCCAAATGCAGAATGCAACAGCAACAGCAACAGATTGCTGCAACAGCAGCAGCAGCAGGTGCCACAATTCAGTTTTTTTTTTTTTTTTTTGTTCAAGCGAAACCTCCAAGAATTCAAAGAACATTAAGCAAATGAATTGGCTCTCAGCTTGATGATATTTTAACTGTTTTATTGATGTTGAAATTAAGGTGTTATTATATTTTCATTTTTAGTAAAAGCTGAAACATGCAAGACATGTGCAATTGAAATAGATGACAGATGAGTTAGAGTAATTTGTGTTAAATATAATCCTGTAAACAGCTCATATATAATTCGTCTATAATTCGTAAAAGTTTTGTGGACTATCAACATATTAAAAATTTAACTAAGTTTATTTTTAGTTAAACCATAATCAAGAAGTATTCTCCAAGGTAATTAAGATTGAAGCATTGAGATCGTGCCACGAAAGCTAGATGATAATGTAGATCTGCAAAATTACTTTAGTTATCATGATCAAATTTCAGCAAATTTTAGATTTACATTATGCAGTACATAGATTTATGACAAATTGTTTCGTTTTTCCATACTTCTAACAGGATGTAAAAGTAAAAGTGTGCAAAATAGCAGGTGGCAATGGTGGCCAGTGGCCAATGGAGAATCTGCTTCGGGTGTGCCACTGGCAGAGCCCAGGCAAATCGTCAAGGCTGACTGTTTACGGAGACCGTCAACTGATTTATGCACAAATGCAAATGCAAATGCAACTTCAAATGCTAATTGCGGCGACGGTCAAAGACACGATCACGACTCCGACGGCTACTTCGGCTCGTCTGCGCGATGGCAGTTCGTCACAAATCAATGGAGCTGGATGGATGGATGGATGGATGGCTGGATGGTTGGTTGGAGCATGTGTTGAGCACATAGCACTCGGTGGCTCATTCATATGCAAATGCTGTGGTGCTGCCACAAATGAAATGCCAACACGCAGAAATGCAAAGAGAGCATCGAATTGCAAATTATGGCCGAGCTGCGCCTGAATAATTCCCCAGTTAGATACAAAGTAGTTTGTTTTCTTGTTTTTTGTTTTTGTTTCTTATTTCTGTGTGCTGTATTTATTTATTTTATTTTTTTTTTTTTGTGTGTTTGTTGTCGTTGAGCCAATGCCAGAGCGCGTGCCCGCGACTTCAACTTCCGCTGCGTGACTTTATCTACGAAAGCGTGGCCCTGGCTTTCGCAACAACAACAACAACCAATGCCTAATGCCTGACGACTTGTGCTTTTTTTTTTGCGCCTTCCAGGAATCGCGCTGGCTCTGCCGCGACTCTGGTGACAAACTCGTCGCTCCATTAGCATAACATTCATACACATACATACATATACACAGATGCTCGGCCCTGGAACTCGCAGCGGATGTACGCTTGATTATGTTGTTTGCTACTTGGGCTGCTGTGAATTGGAACTGGGATTGTGACTGGCTCGCGCCTCTGACTCGGGAGTGTGACTCTGGCTCTGGACGCAGACTCTAGACTCTGATCTTTGGTTCTCTACTCCAACTCTCTTTTCTGGCTCTAGCTATATATAGTACTTGCTTAAGTTTCTGCTCCCTGGCTCTGGTCTCCTTGGTAAGGTCTCTCGTTAGGCCTATTCTTTTGCTCAAGTCTCTATTCCAAGGCTCTCAACTCCAGCTCCCATCAGCGACAACCGAAGCCAGAGCCGAAGCTGAGCCGAACTCATATCTGTTCTCTTCTCAGACTTCGCTTCTCCTTTCACTCTCTGCTGCCTCGCTCTAGTTTCTAGCTTCGTCCAGAGCTTCGGTTCGGAGTCTGACTCTCTCTGCTCTCAGACTCTCTAGTCTCAGCTCTTTCTTCCTTCTGCTCTCTAGCTCTAGCTGACATTCCAAGCTCTATTTGCGCTCTCTGGCTCAGGCTCTGATCCTCTCTTCCTGCCTCTGCATTGCATTAATCACTTTTCTGTGTAAGTTGCAAGCAAACAGCAAAGAGCGCGCGACTGACGCCAGTTTTTCCGACCGGCAATACGGTGGCTATCAAAACAGTTTTCTACACGTATCAGCCCACCCAAATGGACAGCTGCCGGACTACCGTCCGTCTGTTGTTGTTGTTGTTGTTGTTGTTGTGCGACGATCACGATCACGATCACGCGCTTCGTCTAAGGCTTTGTCCTAATGCCGTGCCCGCTGCAAATGTTTACTCAAGACGTAGTAGCTGACGATCCTAAGTAGCCAAAAAGGATTTGTCTGTCGCCGACTTCACCATCGTCATCATCGTCGTCGTCGTCGTCTTTAATGTGCATGCAAACAAGCGTGATGTGGCAATTGTCTGGGGAGCGTCTTTAGGCAGCGGCATCTGGCTTAAGTAGCCCTGAAGTCGAGTCGAGTCGAATCGCGTCGAGTTGAGCTGAGACGAGTCGAGTTGAGTTGAGGTGTAGATCCATTAGCTACCAACCGAGACAAGTGTTTCTGTGTGGCCCGCCCCTTTGCCAACAGTCGTGTGGGTGTGCCAAAACACACACAAGAGTTTCGGCTCTCTCTCTCCCACTCTTTCTCTCTATTTGGTCTTTTTATTTGTAGTAGCAATTGCACCTCCGGGAATTGATAAGTCAGGTTTGCTTCCACACGGACTCGTCTGTTTGGCACTTGAGTGAGATGTTCAAATTTACTTTTTAGTCGAGCCCATTGCCTACCCGAAAGGGTATTCAGATTTTCTTAACGACAGCTGGGCGGTCATTAGCTGGACATATTATACTATTTGCTTTTAAGGACTATTGAGAGCCTGAGTCGCATAGCGAATAAGGCTTAGAGCTAATTTAAAGAAGTCTATTGGGTGAGACTCGTATAAATTCAGTTTGTATGATAGTCTGCTAAGGGTAGAGCAATTAGAAATAGAAGTCTGAAAGCTGCCTGTATATTAGTTGAAAAATATGAATACATGTTTATAAAATCAATTTATGCTGAAAACTTGTTTGATCAAATTTATGCATACAAGAAACAAAAAAACAAAAATTAACAAAAACAGCTGCTACTTGAATAAGATAACTTAGGCCACTTATCGCTCAGTGAATGCCTTTACTATTTTATAGCTAAAAGTAATCAATCTATAGTCGAGCTGAGTTTCGAGAATATGAAACTATTTTATTTGAACTAGGAATTTTCTTTTATTATTCTTATTATTCTTTTATTATATAGAAACAATTTCCCTAAAGCCTAATTAAGTATTTATGTAGTTTCCTCTACTCCCATCATATACTTTCCTTTAAACAAAGTTTTCATTTCCATTTTTCCAACAATACAGAACTATTTTCTATATAGCCAAATATTTGTATTGCCTTTCATTTCTGCGTAAAATATGTTTATTTCATTCATTAAAATAGAACTGAATGAACATTTTTAGATATACGAAAATTATAATAATGTTTGCTATGCAAAAAGAATATTTTATATATACATATATTCATAAGAAATATTTAATAAGCTTCTAAAATAATTTCATATATATTCATACAAAGTCTTTTATAAATCAGGCATAAACTTCAAAATGAAATGACTAAATGCATATTTAGTATAAAGCATAAACTCCGATTTGCATAGCTAAATTCATAATGGTATATTCATGGAATGCCTCATAAGGCTAATTAGCCATATCAAATGTGACAAAACAGAGAGATATACTAAACTGTGAGCTAGGTCGACTGCGTGTGCGAAATGCTAGAGGAAACCAGTTTAAGCTTAAGGCTCATTATATAAACGCCATTCGTCCCAAAAGGAAGATTTATTGGTAGGCATTCCGGCAAACGTTTTCTCCTCATGTGCGAAATTTGTACTCGAAATCCATTTCCGCTGCGGTTCGCTTCCCATATTTGGTCACGTTTCTAGCCAGCGCCAAATACAACAGAAAAAGTTTAACAAATTAGACGCGAATGGGTTTGCTTGTAGTAGGTGTGTATGCATGCGTGTGCGTGTGTGTGTGTGTGTGTGTATGTGTGTATGAGTTTCTTCCCAGAAGCTCCTCAACACTGACGTCAATTATTGGCGTAGTCGTAGTCGCTAATTTCTTCTGCTTGTCCATTGATTAACCGAGTGCGCTCTATGTGTGTGTGTGAGCGTGTGTGTGTGTGCTATGTGAATTGGTTAAAATTTGCTCAATGAATACGAGACGACGGCACTACTACCAGATTCCACATACATACAAAAAGCCAAAATGTGAGTAGGAATATTGCAAGCGGGCGTAAACAACTGCATAATGCTTGCTCAAGCTAGAAATCTTGAGGAATTTTGCAGATTTCTATAGAAGCTGCGGCACTTAGTGATCTGTTCCAATAGGCGTTGCTCTATAATATTTATGTATAAAGACTCATGCAAATATATTTTATAAAGCCAAATATAATTCCCGCAATGGCCAGACCAAAATAAAACTCCCCAATACTTTATCAGCCTAGGCGAGATAAGAGAGAGGCAAAATATCATGTATTTATATCAAATGTATAGAATCGTTGTTCACTCCAACATTCCCTGGCACTAATATACTCTCTTCACATTTCGTGAAGGTGTATCGAAAATGAGAATCAAATGAAATGCGTGCGGAGGCGTCGACGGTTGAAGATCTTTATGAATTCTTTCAGTCACATGGGCACATGAGGCGCACTCATTAACTTGAACGTAGGAACGTGGAGCGGAAACGTGCGTCAAGCTGACGATGCGATGCGGCGCGACACGACGCGTGGCCTCTGCTGACGTTGACATGCAGAGCAGATCGCTACATATAGCATATAGAGTACATACATATATGTATGTATGTATGTATGTATGTATGTATGTATGTATGTATATAGTGCTTTACACTAATTGCACTTATGCACGAAATGTCGTTTAACCTTCGCACAGGATTAACGCATCGCAGCTCGCAGCGCCCGAAGCACGGCTTAACAGTAGTTAAGCGATCGTTTAAGAGGCTCAAGCTTTTGTTTCTCTCTCTCTCTGTGGCGATTGGCAATTTTTCAATGCGAACAGCGCTTAAAATGCGATCAGCGCAGTCAGATAATGTCGGCCTCATAATGTCCGCGATAAGGCACACTTGGCTGGCTGCCTCGATCAACGGACGATCGCTGTATGAAAGCACCTGTTTCTGTCTCTGTCGCTCTCTCACTCTCTCTTTGCCACACTCAGATGAGTAGCCGGATAAAAAGGAGCGGGCAGCGTGCAGTCAAGGTTGGCCAACAAGTCGTTGCCTTTGGACACAACACGCGACAATGAATTTCGCATATGTCACAGACAGACAGACAGACGTACGGACGGACAGATGGATGGTTGGATGGACGGACGACAGTCGAAGGAGGCTGCTACGTTGGAGGCGTCCCATGTAAACAGACAGCCCATAAGCGCAGCAGCAGCAGCTGAAAAGTCTCCTAAATGTGCTTGCACTGCTTTTTGGATAAATAAGTATATACACACATATACATATATTTAAAAAAAAAAATATATATATATACGATATTTCTCTTTTATTTTATTTTTGTTGTATTTTTTCGGATTTTTTTTTTGGCGGCTACACAATCACTTTTATTTGGGGATTGTCACGCTACAACTGAGCGGACAGAGCATATGAGGCTGGCTAGGATATAAAGGTATAAAAGTGTGGGAATAAGAATGTTTGATGAAAATTAAAATATTAATTACATTTTTTTTAAACAAAAAAAAAAAAAAAAAAAAAAAAAAAAAAAAACAGAGAACTCAAATCTATGTAAATATATATACATATTTTGATATTATAGACAATATATATATTTTTTAATATATAAGAAAAAATTCGCAGTTGGCTGGAAATGAGTTAGTTATTATTTTTCATAGATTTTTGGTGTTATTAATTTATTAAAAAAAAGATAATAATAAGAAATAAAATATATGTACATAAATAGAAAACTTCACTATTTAATAAGTTTAAATATTTTAATAAAATTATAAGAATATAATATAATATAATATAATATAATATAATATAATATAATATAATATAATATAATATAATATAATATAATATAATATAATATAATATAATATAATATAATATAATATAATATAATATAAAATAATATAATATAATATAATAATATTCGAACTACTAATCTTAATTATTCTATGAAAACTTTAGGTACATTTTTGTATAGTCGAAGCTTTAAGTCCCAGCTCTGATTCCCTACACAATTTTGTTCTCTATATACGCTTTTATTTAATATTCAATATTTGTATTTATAAAATCTGCTAAAACCAAAAATGCAATTGTAGCGTATTGAAATTTCGCTATGGCCGTCTGGGTGGGTGATTGCAATTTTTGGTGGCTATCCTTGGCTCTGCGACTGTGCGACTGTGCGACTGACCGACTGTTCGAATGGGATGCTGGAGCTGTTGCAGTGTTTCCCTTGCAGCGACGATCACAATAAATGCCAAGCATCGATGGCTTTTACAACATTGGGCATTGGGCACAGATACGCCGAGTATTGGATAATTTTTTGGCATGTCTGTGCAATTACCTTTATGTTTATGCGATTTCTTTATATAGTATATAGATATATATACAAACATATGTATATGTATGTAAAGGTGTGTCTGTGTGGCTGACAATGGCAACAGGTGGTCACTCACTTAGGCTTAAGCCGCCTTTATGGCTATATAAGTCCCGAAAAGAAAAAAAGTGAGATTTTGGCCAAGTGGCAAACAGGCAATTGGCGGCATTAGCCAAATTGGATGCTGATTGCGAGCGATTCAGCTGTAGAAGATGATGCCTAATGATGCCTCATTTGTGGCAGGATCAGCAGCAGCAGCAGCACCTAGCACGTGCTTGCAACACGGAGAAGCCAATTAGCCACTAGCCACCCACAGCTCTGGCTCGGAGGGGGGTGCGCCAACAAAAATAATTACATTGGCCACCAAAAAACAAGAGCAAAACAATAACAAAATGCGCGCCACTGTTATTTTTGGCCAACTTTTGTGTTGGCCAGATTGCGAACGGCATTGCGAGAAACAAATCAAAGGCAAGTTCACGCGTCATTGCCAGAGAAACATGCAGGGAGAGGGAGAGGGAGAGAGAGGGAGAAAGAAAAGGAGAAGGAGAGAGTATGTAAAGCACATACACCACACACACACACACACACATAGAAAGGCACACCTACACTTCTGACTTTAGTGAGCCGCCTTGGACGTACGAATTTTCAGGCTTCTGCTGTGGCTGCGGCTGTTTTTGTTGTTTCTTTCCTTAGTTTTTCCTCTTTTTTTTCAAATTGCTCATCTTTTTTTTTTTTATTAATTTCTGTTTCATTAAATTTTGTTGACGGCCCCCGTCGCATTGACGTCATTGACGTGCCGCAAAAGAATTTGTTTTTCGTGAAAAATATTTGTGTGCTCGCGTCTCTTTTTATTCGTATTTTATAATACTTTTGGGCTGATTGCAGAGCAATTTGGGTCTTTATAGTTTGCTAACAATGTTTGCCCAAGCAACGAGCACACCTGACGTAGTTAACTGTTAATTGAGCTATCTAATTATCTATCTTTCTGCGTATTCATCATATATTATATATGTGTATATTAATTTGACCTTTGACTTGTTTTGAATATAAATTAAATTATCTGTATTATTATAGTATAAGTATAATATATTCATACTATCATATATCTAGTTAGACTATATATTTGTCTATCTCTCCATACATTGAATAGCTCTATAAAGCTATGTGTGTCTGTATAAGGTCTATCTGTCTATCTATACATAACTGTTTGCCTAACTGTATTTCTATGTATGCCTACTCATCTCTATATCCATCTGGTCTCGTAGCCATCTTAAAACCTGTTTCCTTCTATCTAGCTTTATCTGCATCTATGTATCTACGTATCTATATATTTATCGATCACCACTGTTATCTATTTATCTATCAATTTATCAATTTATATTATCTGTTTAATGATCAGCCAATTTATGTATAGGTTTCAATCCTTTTATCGATCTCCCTATTAATCTTATTTAGTGATCGATACTTGTAGTTGATACTTTTATATGTATATATTCTATATGTAATTGTCTATAAATCTATACTATCTATTCGTATATTCAATCCTTCCATTAATCACTCTATCAATCTCTTTATACATCCATCTATTTCTATACTTATCGATCTATCCATCTATACTACATATAATATACATACATATAATAAATACATATAATATATATTTCTATCTTTCTCTCTATCTATATCTCTATATCTCTCTATACCTATATCTATCTATATGGCCGCTCCATAAAAAAACCCATTTTCACTTAAATTGAATGACAAGAAAGTGTCTTCAGCTTTCGTTCTAGATTTTATTTGCCAAACATATTCTTATCGTGCTATAGAACATCATTTGCGTGTATTTATGCATGTGGGCAGCCATAACGAAAGATCATATTTGAAACACAAATTTTGCTTTTGCTGTTGTTGTTGTTGTTGTTGTTGTTGTTGTTGTTGGCTTGTCTGCTGACGCCTTTTTGGCATTGTCTGGGTGCCAGATCTTGTGGGCCCCTCAATTGTTCTCATTATTATTTACTGGCTATTTGCGCCTCTGTTTATTGCCAATCTTAGCTGCCTTGCCCTGCCCTGCCCGGCTGCTGCCACGCCCCGTCCAGTCCAGTATCTGTCTTGCACACGATCGTCATCACCTGGTTCTGGTGCTTGCTCCCCGCATGCTGCGTTTGCCTGTTTAGAATCAGTTGGGCCCAAGCGCGTCATCGGGCGCACGTCAGTCGATATAATGTAGAGTATGGGGAGGGGACTGGAGCAGGTGAGTAGATCGCGCACGGCATTTGGGAGGGGGGGGGGGGAGGCGAAGCGTTGCGAGTGTTGCCAACTATTTTTAGCCATGAGACGAGCCGCTAAAGTATTTTGGTCATCAGTTCAAAAACAAAAACAAAAAAAAGCAAGACGAACAGTTTTATTTTTCCAACAAATTATTTAGACGCAAAAATCGCATGGAATTATTTATAAACGGCTGCGAGACGACCTTGTTGTTGTTGTTCTAGTTGTTGTTGATGTTGCTCTTGTTCTGGTTGTTGCTGTTGTTGTTGTTGCTTTAGCTGTTACGACTTGGAGCACGCCAAAGCCAAAAGCGTCCTTCACCCTCAATTATTTGTACGGCCATAAATGCCAACGAAATATGCGCATACCAAAGGAAACCAGCCAAAAATTTTATATCGATTCAAATGGAATTGAGCTGAATGCCAGGCGTTTGTCACAGCGCTTGGGAAAAACAAAATTAATTAGAATTTCCATTTAATTTCGGAATCAAAGACAAGATAAGAGACAAGAGAAAATCGAATTACAAAAACTTATTGACAATGAGCTTGAAATAAATGGGAAACTGTAGATTGAGTTTATCGAAACTGAATATCGTAAATGTGGTTAGGGTAGCAAAGGCATGTTAAAGCTGAATATCGTAAAAGCTAATATCTATATTGTCAATATTGCATAGTTCTATATGAAACATGTAATCAGAATATGCAATAGCTACCATACCATATAGCAGCTAAATATGGACAATGCTAAGAGGTTTTGCCCACGTATAAATATCGTAAATATAGCAAATTTCTATAATAGTAGATAGAATAATAAAAATACATCTCTCTCAGCTGAAATGCAAAAAATTTACTTAAATAATATATATGTAAAAGCTGCAAATAGCTGCGAACCAACAAATGTGAAAAACTTTGTAAATATTCAATCTATTTTTCGACATTTTGAGAGCCGCCCTCGCAATATCAATCAGCAGTTCAAAGACTCTGAATGCTGTTCATAATAATATAGCCGAATTACTCATCCCATGTAAATAAAAATGTTGTTGAAAACAACTTGATTTTGTTTTTTTCTTCTTCTTCTAATTTTGAATATAAATCAAAGATTTATTTTTTTGTTAAAAGTCTGTTTGGCCCTGTCCAGCTGAATAACAAATAAATAAATAATATATAAAAAGTTTTTTTTTTTTTTGCGCTTTAGGCAATTTGGGTTTGACCCTGAAAAACTGGTGCAGTGGCCATTTTTATGGCCACTCTAGATCTAGGGCCCTAGATTACTCTGTGAGAGGTTTCTCTGTCTGTCTGTCTGGCTGACTGCCTGCGTTCAGATTTTTATGATCCTGGCAGCTATTGCATAACATTGCGTTTGGCCTGGTCTACGGGGATTTTCGAGGTAGGGCTTACCAAGTAGCTCGTCGTTGACCTTACGCAAAATTATATCATAAGCGAGAGCAGAGCTGAGGACAATGGACGGACGAGAATTTCGGGCTAGAGGATCACGCTTATGTATATATGTATGTATGTATGTAGGTAAATCGACTAAAAATCTATCTCGCTCTCCCTCTCTATGTCTTCTTCTGTCTCTGTCTTGGCACATTCATGATAATCGACTAAAGCATTCAACACCTTTTGACAGTTTCCTGTATTGTCTCATGCATATATGCAAAAGGCAGGTGATTAAATTCACACTATGCTCTCGCTCTTGCTCTTGCTCTTGCTGTCCGTCTCTAACGGTAGCTCCACACGAACGCATTTTAATTGCCAGGATAATAATAAATAGAGATTCTCGCTTCATTAGTTCAAATGCCAAACAGGTAGCTCTCGACGAGCAGTCCCAGCCCCTTGACAATTATTTCCGGAGTTTGTTTTCATTTTTTTTCTACTTCTTTTTTCTCTCTTTTCTTTTTTCAAACGAAAGGTCTGCTTATCAAGATTGCCAGCAATGCACGCCCACTCTGTGAAATCTGTGTGTGACCAAACGATCATTTCGTTGGCATCCTAGTTAGGCGTCCTCGGTTGCGGTATGTCCTCTGTGATGCCTCAGACAGCCGCCAGCTGTGCAGCTCGTTGGGGGGTGTGCAACGGCAGCAGCAGCAGCAGCAACTCCTCTGAGCAGCTACACGTGTTGAGCTGACCACCAGAGCGTCCAATGGGCATGATTCACACACACTCACGATCTTAGCGCGTCGCTTGTCGGCACAAAAGTGACGATTAAAGTGAAGCCAGGCCAAGGCAAAAAAGAGCAACAACAACAACAACAATGCACAGAAAAAAAAAACAAGAACAACAACAGCAACTACAACAAAACGTTAAAACAAAATTAATACCAAAGGCAGGCAGTCGTAAAAACTGGCCAAAGCTGTGATCCTTTATGGCCCCGCACGATGGCAGCCGCAAAGGCAGATTGAGTACCAAGATTTCAAAGGGGCGCGTGATCGCCATCAAAATGCTCGTGGAGGCAATTTAAATTGTTAAAGCTGATGCTGATGCTGATGCTGATGCTGAAGCCGAGGCTGACGCTAAAGCTGTGGCAGCGGCTGCGGCTCCGGCTGCACTTGGAGCAGAAGCTGCAAGGCGCGGCAAGGCGCGTGCAGCGACAGAACCTGCTGCTAAAAAAGACAGAAAGAGCGCGTGTGTGTGAGAGTGAGAGAGAGAGACACAAGCAAAGCTAGAGTGTGGCTGTCACTCGCGTGCTGGGTGTTGAAAAATTTGGCATTCGTCTGTTATTTATAACAAGAGCTCTCTGCCCATGGACACAAACAACAGCAGCAGCGATGCGCCACGGGCAGCGAAAAGAAGTCAAGGTTATGTCTAGGCTGCAACTATGTATGTAAGATGCTACAACACATTGCAACTTTGTTCGCTGTTAATTTATAGTTCGTTGCACGGAATTAGCGCAAAATTGCTGCGGGAAATTTAAAAGAAATTTGCTCGTAACTCAAAATGATGGCAGTATTAAGTCAAGAACAGGATAGAAAACTATGATTTGATATGTTAACTAAAACTTAAGCTCATACATAATAATTATAATATAGTTTTTTTAATAAAGCAAAATTATAACAAATAGCTACGCATATTTACCGCTCCAAACTAATTTAAAAAGTCGCGCGTAATTTATTTCTGTCCTCTACAGCACTAATTGCTAAACAGCACAAGCTGATTGCTATGCGACTCGCGCAGTTTTATACCTGTCTGGCAGCACTGTCAGAGTATTCTGCTGTAGTCTACCAGCTGCATGCTATGTTATTTCAACAATGAGCATTTATTTGGTTGAAAAATTAACTTAAATAGATTTTGTAAAGAAAATTGTGAAGATCTCGTGTATATTTTCGAGAAATTTGCCAAATGGTGCTTTTTAACAGAACAAACAACACAAACATATTGCTGTTTAAAATCGCCTCGTTTTCTCAGTATCAAATTATATGAGTTTCGCGGTGCGATTTTTATTAACACAAACAAGGTATTAATATCTGATTTATTTTCACTTGACTCGATATACATTTATATAATTACAGTGGCTGCAGCTGTTGCCCGGCTCTGACTGATGGGCTGCCTGTCCAAAGGAATCAGCGCAAATTGGCATCAAAACAAATATTTGCCCGAGGTGGCAGCCAAAGCTCACAAGCTTCAAGCCTAATGACAGGATGAGCAATGTGATCCTCAGCTAACAAAGGCAGACACATTGGACACGGGCAGTGGCATCGGAGATGGGCACTGGCTCTGACAGTGGCTCTGGCTGCGGGCTCCTTTTCACACCATCAGCAGAGCTGTCGACGTGCGACGGTGCGATGTGGACACACCTTTTGCCACAGCAGCTCGTTGACTGTGTCAATTCTGAGAATGTCAGTTGTTCTTGGCTCGAAGACGTCCGACAGGCGGGCAATAAAACGTTGCAGCAAATTAGCGCCTTATTGCATGTTTGTTTGGCTTGCCACGGCTGAAGTGGCAGCAACGTCTGCTGTTTACCAGCTAAGCGAATGCCGTTAAGTTCTGGTTAAAGTCCCAAGCCAAAAAGCAGAGTGAAACAAAATCAAATTATAGCCTGCAGCTAGTTAAACAAATATATATCATACATTTATGTATGTACATATGTATATATAATCTGTAAGCATTTTATTGACATTTCAAGCACCTGCTAAATTTTGGATATTCTTTTTCTTTTTTCGTGTTTGCTCTCCTCTTCATACATATATCTTTCATATAGGTATATCACAACTATTTACAGTTCATTTCCGTTTCCTTAGAGGTTTTCTTTTTCTTTCTTTCTTTTTTGTATAGCTCAGCTATCCAGGTCCAGGTGTCCTGTCCACCATTTAGTTTGGCTATTTATCACATTCGTTCTGTTTTTGGAGTTACCGGTTCCTGTTCCAGTTTCCAGTTCCAGTTCTTGTTTCCAGTTGGGTGTAAGGCCAGCAGCATAACGGCATCTGAAGCGGCTGTGTCAGCTCTCTAAGTAAGGCACTTGGGTGTATAGACATTCACCACAGAATCCCAACCACAGTCGGCTAGCTCATGAGCACGCTGTGGATTCCAGTCCAAGCCGCAGACAAACTCTGTGTGCTGAGCATTAATTTCCTGTGCGGATACACCGGTTGCCAAGTCCCAGATGCTGTGGAGGAGAGAAACAACTCTAATTAGTAGATGAATAGAACATGCCTTTATTTCTCATCACCCATAAGTCTCTCCCTCAACTTACCGCGTTGTAAAATCATAATTGGCTGAAGCAAGCACCGTTGCCGAGTGCGGGGAGCAGGCCAAACGTCTGACCGCAAATTCTCCAGAGTAGAGCTCGAAGATGTGTGTGCGCATCTTGCGCAGGTCCCAGCCACGTATCAGACCATCCGATCCTCCCGTCAGCAGCACATTGCGATCGAAGTGACTCCAGTCACAGGAGAGGGCCTCGCTGGCATGCGCCTCGATGCTCATCAGGGGCTTACCTGCAAAATCAAGAGAATTCCATAAGTTTAAATGCCCATCGGTACTTACGCTGGCAAAGAGATTCGCAATGAGCGGCGAATACTTTGCACAATATATCAAATCATTGTGTCCCACAAACGTCGTGATGGAGTTCTGCCTGTTGCAATCCCACAGCTTGAGCGTACAATCCCAACTGGCCGAGAGGAGTGTGTGATAATTCCATTTCTCGCCCCAATCCAGACTGTAGATCTCATTCTTGTGCTCCTGCAGGCAGATCAACGGCTGTTTGGGTGTTTGCTCTGTCACCACCGATTCGACATCCAAGCCGGACCAAATCTGTAGCGAGCCATCGCCGGAGGCAGTGGCTGCTATATCAGCGGCATATGGACACCAGGCGACATCGAACAACCCATCCGACCACTCCAGACGACACAATTCTGTAATATTCTGTTCATTGACGCTCAACTGAGCGTCCTTTGTGGAGTTTTTGGCAAGTAAAAAGAGCGAACCGCCACCAGCAAGACCGTACAATTGGCTGTGGAAGAAGATGCATTGGTTAGGGGCAAAAAAATGAGGGTTGTCCATAGAGCTTACCTAGTAGCGAGCAGCATGTGATTTGCCTCGAAAGGCGAGAAGCGCAGGCTATAGCCATGACGATCGGTTGTGGTGTGGCTCTGTGTTTGCATTGCTAGGCTGAAAGAGATAGAGATATACGAATTGAAGTATATTATAATAGATATACATAGATATATATATATATATTGAGTCATATATATTTCATGGATTAGATTAAGTTTGTTGTTGAGCTATAAGAGTAATTCCTACATTGATCTATTACTCTCTAGAGTTCCCGCCCATAATCGAATCTGCTTCGTTTGTCTGCTTTAACAACTGTCTATTCCCTTTAAATAGATAAAAATCAATATATTGATATTTGATTTACTCTAACACATTGCCTGAGTGCTCCACTACCTTCTAGGGTTTCTCAATGCAAAAATAAAAAAATAAAGAACAGACACCTCCACAAAGACTTGTGTGAGTTTTATGCAAAAGGTTTTTACGCACGAGCTTGAGCTTTGGCTGTGTGCTAATAGCTAATCAAATGCTAATCCTCCTGCCGAACTTACGACGAGCAAACATTTGGCTGACCTCGCACGAGGTCGCGAACGCATACGCCTCTTGACATTAGCCAATTTGGCTGGTCAAACGGAATGGCGTGGAAAACTGCGCAAAAGAACTTTGCCGTTGTTCTTCTAGTTTTGTTTATACAAGTCGAATGCATAACGGGCAAATCCATTTAGTGAACGCAGTGAAACCCCACGGGCAGGGCCAGTAGAAAGGTATATAAGCAGGTACGGCCGTAGCTCAGTTTTGCATTTTCCTCGACCAGCGGCGAATTGCAGAACGTCTCCAGCTCCGGGCGCAAGAAAAGGAATATTATTTTAGTGGACATCCTAATAGAATTAGTGCAATATGGTTGTATCCGTGAAGGTATTTAAGAAGGCCACGCCCAACGGCAAGGTGACCTTCTATTTGGGCCGTCGCGACTTCATCGATCACTTGGATTACTGTGATCCCGTCGATGGCGTTATCGTTGTGGAGCCGGACTATCTGAAGAATCGCAAAGTATTTGGCCAGCTGGCCACCACCTATCGCTATGGCCGCGAAGAGGACGAGGTCATGGGCGTCAAGTTCTCCAAGGAGCTGATCCTGTCGCGGGAGCAAATCGTGCCCATGACCAATCCCAACATGGAAATGACGCCCATGCAGGAGAAACTGGTGCGCAAATTGGGCAGCAATGCTCATCCGTTCACCTTCCACTTCCCACCCAACTCGCCCAGCTCTGTGACGCTGCAGCAGGAGGGCGACGACATGGGCAAGCCACTGGGCGTGGAGTACACCATTCGTGCCTTTGTCGGTGACTCCGAGGACGATCGCCAGCACAAGCGCAGCATGGTCAGCCTGGTGATCAAGAAGCTGCAGTATGCTCCACTGAATCGTGGCCAGCGCTTGCCCAGCTCGCTGGTCAGCAAGGGCTTCACCTTCTCCAATGGCAAAATCAGCCTGGAGGTGACACTGGACCGTGAGATTTACTATCACGGCGAGAAGGTGGCGGCCACAGTGCAAGTGTCCAACAACTCGAAGAAGTCCGTGAAGAGCATCAAGTGCTTCATTGTGCAGCACACCGAGATCACCATGGTGAATGCGCAGTTCAGCAAGCATGTGGCACAGCTGGAGACCAAGGAGGGCTGCCCCATCACACCGGGCGCCAATCTGACCAAGACCTTCTACCTGATCCCATTGGCGGCCAACAACAAGGATCGTCATGGTGTGTGCGATAGGCGAACTACCCGTTGCTTGGGCGCGATTTAACTAACATACACTCCTTAGGTATCGCTCTGGATGGACATTTGAAGGATGAGGATGTCAACTTGGCTTCCTCCACCATGGTGCAGGAGGGCAAGTCCACGGGCGATGCTTGCGGTATTGTCATCTCATACTCGGTGCGCATCAAGCTGAACTGTGGTACGCTCGGTGGAGAGATGCAGACGGATGTGCCCTTCAAGCTGCTTCAGCCGGCACCTGGTAGGTCATAAGCCCCATCCATAGTCACTTCTTATGCTCACTCTTTTGGGTTTCTCTCGCCAGGCACCATTGAGAAGAAGCGTTCGAATGCCATGAAGAAAATGAAGTCCATTGAGCAGCATCGCAATGTCAAGGGCTATTACCAGGACGACGACGACAATATCGTATTCGAGGACTTTGCCAAGATGCGCATGAACAATGTCAACATGGCCGATTAGTTCCGATAAACCATATATAGATATATATATGTATATGTATAATGATATAACCGATCGAAAGCACTGAAAACTTGTTGCAGCAGTCTCTTAGAGGCCACAATCTTTGTATTATAATCGTATCGTGTAGCGCGCTCTCCTCTATTCTCTACAAACTTTGGTAGATCTGGAGTTTTGAATGTTGAAATGTTGAAACGACCTCGTGTCCTTATATATTTTAATTAAATGTTAACTGTCTTATGGCTATCTACAACACTTACGGCTCTTTCAGTTCGTCAATTCGGAGAGTCTGTCGTATTGGCTTCAGACGGAGTTCAAGGAGGCTCTAAGGAGTTCTCGATGTGCTGTTGCTGAGGCTTTCAACTTCAGAAGTCGAATGAACTGCTGTCCTTCGGCGCGCCACGAGGAAGGCTTCAGGGGTTGCTCACAAGGGGGTTGCAATGAGCTCTCTGTGCCATAGGTCAGCCAAAGCACAAGCAACCCTTAAGGCCAGGGCAACAGGCAGCTGAGCAGCCAATCAGCAAGGCTTTGGACATAGCCATGGACATGGCCGTTATGAACGGCTGCAAAGGAAGTGCGAAAAACTTTTGATATGCTAAATAGTTAAGCTTTGAACTTGCCTAGGCAGCCGTTGCTCTGACCTTGATAATGGCTAATGGGCAGCTGCTCTATTTGCCAGAGCTTTGGGTCTGATCTCGCGCGCGCTATCTCTGTCTCTTTGTCTGTGCCCTGGGCTCACCTTATATAATGCGACGTAACGTTTGCCGATCGTTCGAGCATTGCACAATTTAGATACCGAGGGACTGGGGCAGCGTTGAATCGATTTCACACACCGCTGACTCCTGGGCAGCAGCAGCAACAGCAGCAGCAGCATCGACTCAACTTCCGGCATTGGGCCTGACCGTAGCCAAGCCCCAATGCCCAAAGTCGTGCCACCTGCCCCAGCTATAAATGCCAATGTTGTTGTCAAAATCCAGCCACAAATTTGACGAACGTGCCACGAGATGGAGCTGCTAACCAACACGAATTTGCCCACTGCCTTGCTAGCCCTGCTGCAACTGTTGCTGCTGCTGCCTGCGGCTCAGCCGCAACATTATTTTCCGCACAGGCAGCTGCATTACTACGATGCGCCGCCTCGTCTGCGGCGCTTGGAGTATGTGGCCGCGCCCTATGTGGGCGGCTATGTGGCGCCACCTGCCGCACACTACCAGCAGCAGACGCCCAACTTCCAGTTGCTCAACTATCGGCCCAGCTATCAGCCCCTGGCCTTGGAGTACCAGCAACAGCAGCCACCTGCACCACAGCCAGCAGCTGCTCTGCCAGCCCTCTATCCACAGCCGAGTGTGCAGTACTTGCAGCGTTCTGCGGCTCCGCCTGCCGAGCTGGCCAAATATCGCTACGAGGGCAACTATATGCCCGTGCAGCAGCGCGTGGCTGTGGCGCCTGCACCGCAGCGACAGCCACAGGCGCAACCACAGCCGCAGCAACGCCTGGAGGAGCAGCTGTACAATGTGCCGCCGGTTCTGTTCACCAGCGATGTGCTGCATGTGGTACCCTCTCGAGCGGCGACAGCACTGCAGCAACAACAACAACAACAGCAGCAGCAGCAGCAACAACAGCAACGCTCACGACGCTTTGCGTCCAGGCAGGATGCGGATGCAGTGGCTGCGGAGTCCAGAATGGATAGTGAACGACCCACAAAGCAAACCAAATATTTTCAGTAAGTGTGATCTTCTCTTCTTAACTCATTTCTCACTCCATAATATTCCATATATTTATCTACTATAACTATGCTCACCTATCTCATCTCTTCAACTGCTTAGTGATATCTTCATGCGATTCGATGGACCCAATGCGCGCAGTCATGGACATGTGCTGGATCATCCAAAAGCGCGCGAGCGACGTTTCGAGTCTCAGCGCGGCACAAATCGTTACAAGGGCGAGGTAACTAAAATATCCAGCGTAATCCTAGACAGCTTTTGAAATACATGCGGTTCCAGGTCATATGGACGGATCGTCGTGGTGCTCATGGCGAGCATCGCTGGGACATGGCGCAGGGCAAACTCTGAGCTGTACTTCAAATGCCTTAACTTCTCCTTCATTTTCTCTCTCGCTCTCTTTTTCTCTCATTGTTTCTATCTCTGCCTTGACAACTGCTCAGTAAATCGTGACTTTTCATAATTTTGGCGTATTATTTATTTAAGGGCAATGATTTGGCGTGAAATTCGAAAGGTCCTGCAAAAGATTTGCATAAGAAAGCAGCCTCAACATATTCTTATCATAGGTCAGCGCCGGGGAAGCCTTTGCCTTTGCAGTATTTTCTCACGGGCCACACAGCCAGGCGAGAAAAAGTGGACAGTCCGGTTACACGACTTTCGGCTGCTGTCGCCAGCACTGGCCCATGGAAAAAGGTCAACTTAAGCAACTATCCTTTCGATCAGGAACTGGTTTTAAGCAATGACCCGAAATGTCCTGCAGTTACTTAGTTACAACAGAACAGGACAGAACAGAACAGAACAGATCAGACAGTCGTCAGACAGTCCATCAGTCGACGAATGCGGGTCATATGCAAATGGGCTGAGCTCTGGCCGGAGAGGGTTGAGCGTGCTGCAGGCGGGTTGAACGTCTTGTAAGTCGGTGACCTCAAGGGTTGCAGCTCATTTGCATTTACAGCAGCCGCTTGAGGCGCCGTTCAAGTGACACAAATGCCTCGGGCCGGCAATGTCCAGTTATTATTTGTTTTAGGTCTGGCATATATACATATATAGCTCATATGTAGTTGCAACAGCTGACCAACTTGCAGGGGCCGGCGATATGCAGCCAGGGATCAGCCTAAGATCAATTCTCGAGTCGGGCATACAGGTAGGGCAAGCAGCCCATTTGTCGATGTAGGCATGCGGGTCTGTCAGTCAGCGAATGTCCAGAACCGGTTACAGTTCGGCTCTTCTGGCCGATAAGGTCATCATCATCCGCAGCAGCGCCTTGATCTACAGTGATAACCCTTGGCTCTCGCCTGGTTCTCACACTGTATTCTTGCAGCTTCTAATTTATGCAAGGACATTGCGAAAGGACACTATTGCCAGAGCAACTTCTCGATTGATGTGGCGCGAGTTGCACACAGAGAGAGTTCCCAGAGCACATAGGCCAACCGGTTTGACCGGCCCGAGCTTTGTCTGGCGAGCATCTTCGGTGACCACGCACGCTCGCTGTGAGAACTTCTTCCACATTTACGCTGGCCTTTGTCAGCACCCAGCAACTGGACGAACGGGTTGTCATATGGTCGCTAGACTTGGATCTTGTCTGTGCCCAATGCCTTAAGGGTTAGCACATTGATTTATGCGCAATTAAATTCTGTTTACACGCCAGCCATGTGGCTCTACCATAATTAAACAGTCGAAAATGGCCATGGCAATACGGGGCTATGAGAGTAGTACGAAAGTAAATGGAGATCAGTACAAAGGAGAGATTGGCCAGGCAAGGTTCTGCATAGCAGCTGAAGACTATACTATAAATTTAAATAAAATAAAGCTGAGATATAATTAAATATCTTAAAGATATATTCATAAAGAAAATAAACTCAAATCGATTTAAGCTTACTATTTCCATAAAAATCAAACACAGTTTTATTAAATTTTATTTATAAAAATGTTTAATTAAATAATCTAAATCAGAAAATCAATAAAATGTATATTGAGTATAGCAAGGAATTTCGATCGCTTGAGCCATACGCAAACATGGGCAAATGCACTACAAACTAAGGTCGAAAGTCGTGTGTTCAGATGCATTGATGAATAATATGATGAACGCCTCTATAAACTACATGGACTTGCGGAACTTTCAAGAGAGGATATACCGCGTGCAGCATCCTTATTGGTATTGATGGTACTGCGGTTGCTGCTGCTGCTGTGGCTGGTACTGCTGCTTGGCCTGGCCATAATCCTGCTGGGCCTTGTGGCCGCCGGCGCGTAGCAGTTGCGTTGCTGGTGGCGGTGTTGGTATCTTGACGACAATGTCGGTCGGCTCGCGTATGACCTCCGCCTTGAAGCCCTCCTTGGGATCCGCTGTGTACTTGACGGTGCGTATGAAGCCATCCGAATCGACCACCGAGTAGCTGCCCTTGATCACCGAACCGTCGCGAACTTCTTTGCGATTCTGATAGTTGGTGAACTCATCGTCTTTTACATCAAAGCCAAACTGATACGAGGAGTTTTGCTATGAAGAGAGTGTGTGTGAGAGAGAGAGAGAGAGTTATACTTGGTTATACTTGTATTTGCATATCAAGTTGAGCATTTCAAATGCGTAGCGCAATGTGACCCAGTTTTACTTCAATTACAACACACTCGATGACTGCGCATGCGTGTGGGCGTATGGGCGTGTATCTGTGCGTGTGTGTGTGTGTGTATCCCCGACTGGAATATTCAAACCCAGATCGAGTTGCTCAACACGCACAAGTGAAAGTAATTTGAAGTCGACTTGCATATTTTTAATGACACGAACAACTGCAACCGATCGCTGGGGCATGCAGCGATCGCATGTTGTCTTATGCAACCGGCCACTCAAATCCCCCGAAATCTTTTTGCACGTAATGCCCAACGAGGCCTGCCCCTAGATATGCATATATACCTAAAATTGTATATTTATTATCAATCTTCACAAGGTTGCCTTGTCCCCTTCACACAGTTGACGAGGAAGCGACCAAAGAGTAAGGCTAAGTTCTAACTGGGTTAAGGTTAACCAAAGACCAAAGCGTGCCCAAGAGGCGTGTTCGCCAACAGCAATTGTTCTTAGCCTGACGTGGCCCAAAAAGAAACGAAGAAAAAAACGAGCCAGCCGAATATTTATTACGATTGCTGCATTGCTGCAAAATTGGAAAGGCAATTGGCCAAAAGAGCTAGTTTCTTGAAGCCGGTTCTAATGCGTGCACTGTCCACTCGGAACTGATCGTGTTTTGGGTGTCTTTTGGGTCTTGTGGCTAGCTCTACTAAATGGGTCGCATTTGAAAGTGATTGTAACTGCAGCTTGACAATTTTTTTTGCTCTCTATGTATGTGTGTGTGAGTGTGTGTAGTGTGTGTGTGTTTGACACCATTTTTGTAGATTTGACAAACTAGAAATGAATGTATTGGGCAGCACTTGCCAGTTGACAGCAGAACAAGATTTGGTCATTCTTTTGGTAGTTTCTTTCCTTTTTGTTTAGGTGCTTAAGATACCTGATTCTTATCCTTTGACATATGTATATACATATCTTATACATATATTCTTTATTTCTTTATTTAAACATTTTGGGCTGGATGGGCTGATATGAACTGAATCTCATTCTATGGGAAGCAGCGAATGCATCTAGTGCAGTTTTTCAGTCAATAGCTAATCAAGAGTCAAGGCTGAGCTGCTTTATATGTAAATAATTGCACATAACTGTCAACACATTCTTTTTTTTAACTTCCCTTGCACGATTGATTTCACAGCTTTCACCCAGAAGAAGCCATACAACTATTTTCGCGACCACGCGTCCCACTTTGCATCATACATAACTCATATATGTATGCAAAGTAGTTTGGCTTAGGCTGGGGATTAATGCGAATTTTTACATCGGATGCATTTGGCTAACGAGCATCCGCAGCTTCCGCATGAGTGGGCCATAAATAAATGTTAGCCAGGAGTTAAGTTTTGGTCACGGCTATGGCCAAGTGGCTGCAGTTGTAGCTGCATTGTATTTGATGGTTAATGAACTCTATGGCTAAATCTCTCTCATGCTTCAATTGTAATTATGCACTGACTGGCTGGATGGCTGCCTGTCTGTCTGTCTGCCCGTCTGTCTGTCTGCCTGGCTGGCAACATTGTTTAGTTGCTTGCGAAAACGAAAACGAAAGTGCGCGAAAGCGGAGTTCGAACCCGTTATGGTCAACTTACATCATCGTACTCCTCCTCCTCCGCCTGCTGCTGCTGCTGTTGGTGCGACTGCAGCTTGAGTTGTCCTTTGCCGAGCAGCGGGGCGGATGACGTCTGATAGCTGGGGCGACGCGGGGCTGGAGCAGGCGCTGCCTGTGGCTGGCGATAGACGCTCTGCTGCGGCTGTGACTGATACTGCAAAGGAGAGCAAGAAGAAGTCAATAGGTGAGTCTTTGCATTACCTCTAGAGTCTAGACTCTGCCCACCTGTGGCTGCAAATAGTCCCTGACCGCTGGCGCCACATATCCCTGGGGCTGCTGCTGCTGCTGGGCGCGTATCTGCTCGGCGACCGTATCCTTCAGCCTGATCTGCTGCCCAGAGCTCACATATTGCTGCGTCTGCTCGGAGTTCTGCTCGTAAATGGGCGTGCCATCGGAGGGCCGCTGCTGCTGCTGTTGCTGCTGCAGCTGTTGATAATACTGACGCAAATAGGCGGGATCGACGCCCTGCTGCGCTTGAGCGACTCCACAAATCGCGACCGTGGCCACCACGAGCAATAGCTGCATTATAATACGAGTTTGTTTCTCTGCTGCTGCTGAACTACACTTCCACTTTATTGCCGATCGATACAAAACGCGCACGTCCCACTCCAAGTCACAAAACTATCTGCGTTCACTGCAAACACCAATTGCACTTTTATATCGAATACCTCTCACGATCACCAGAGCCAGAGCCAGAGCCACAGTCAGACTCGGAGCTAGAGCGGCATTCGGTTGTCTCTCCGGCTCTCTAACGGTCGTTGGTGTCGCGCTTTGTTGGTAGCCTCTTTTTTGATTTACTACAGCTGTTGGCTTGCATAGTTGGCACTTCCGTTGCCATTATATCATGGACAGTATTGTCTCTCTGTACGTACCATACCGCCTGCACGCTCTCCCCCTCATCTGCTCAGCTGATTTTTAGAGCTCGCCTCGACCTGTGTGTCATTGTTGTTTTAGTGAAAATTGCTGCTCCAGTTTACGTTTGCTTCATTTGCATTCACAAACATTACGTGCGATCCTCCAACTGGGTTAGCACTAGCCAAAGCTGTTATTGCAAGCCTGCTAACTTTTGCTGCGCTGTTATTTAACATTTTCGTTTCAACTTCTGTTATCTAATATATGGGTTCAGCCTGCAGCTAATTAACATTTGATATGTTGTTAACAGACATGTATTTAACATTGATCTCTGACATTTGCATTCGTTCTTCTGTTAACTAATATTCGGCTAACTGTTAGCAGCTGTACTTAGCTGTTAGTTAACATTTGTACTTAAGCTTTAATTTGATTACACATTATAACAGCTGTTAACCTAACACATGCTGTTAACTAACATTTGACAACCACTTAGCAACTGTACCCAACTGTTTGGCTAGCATTTAAGTGGCTCTTTGACTGCAATTGTCGTTAGATTATCTACTTAAGCCATTTGTCAGGTCAATTGCTTGAGTTCAATGCGTTTAGGGCGCCGCCTCAGTCACAATTTATTGAATTTAATCCGACAAGTGCAAAAGACTATTGTTCATAGAGTTTGACCCAAATTGTTAAATCACAGCAAACTCGATATCGAAAACGTTTCGCTGCCTCTATATACATGTGTGTGTGTGTGTGTGTGTGTGTGTGTGTATCTGTATCTGTTGCGACCACGTTGCGGTTGAATAGCTTCAACTATGCCAGCGATCTTTTGATGTGATTGCCAAATCTTTTGCATTTGAAGACCTTTACACCAGATGGATGCAAGTACCACAAAGCTGTTGCCAAGCGATCGCACGTAGCATACGCAGTCATTAAATCTCAATAAAGCCACCGCCCGCACCACCCAACGAATGCCCACCCACCCAATAATGTACGTTTATTTGTATGCGTCTCTGATGCGATTACTTAAGAGCAACAATTGCTGCGATCCATTGCAGAGAAATAGCTGCGTTACGCTCTAGGGTTTTTTGATTTTGATTTTAGTTTCAATTTCGATTTAGTTTCGTTTGATGACACACATGAAGGATTTTATTCGCCAAGGTCGTTGAAGTCTATTCAAAATTGGTTTCTTAATGGAGCTTGTGCGATTTTCGTCAGCCGTTGACCGTTTAATGGGGGCGAGCGCTTTGTGGCTTGTCCAAATCGTGGATTACTAAAGACATGAAGTGAAAGTACATTATGTATAACAGACAATTGTTCGGGTTGAAAAATTTATGCGATGTCCGTGTGTTTGCGTTTCAGTTTGCATACACATAATTTCAATAAAAATGTGTTTAATTGCCTGCGTGATTGATGGACTTCAAATGTGGTAAATAGATTTATTTAAATATATATCTAGAGATCTGCCGAGTCATGTTATGCAAAGTTTTTTGGAAGTATCGGATTACGGCACAGAAAACCAGCGAATTGAAAGTCACTTAGCTCTAATTAAATGCAATTATAAATGGGATTTCTTACTCTCAAGAAAAGTCTGCTGGCATTTATGGAGGGGGAAGATATTTGAATATTTGAGGCACATCATTAAATATCCGCTTGCATACCCTACTTATTTCTCTTCTATATAAGCAATGAAAAATCATTAAAAACAGCAAACTCTGCACAGAGAATTCAGGGCATCTGCAAGTCGGGCACACCCGACTCCAGCACTCTTACTTGCTTTGCTTTATTCGTTTTCATACATTTGTAAGGACTAGAACCACTCGCTGTTGACTTCGAACGAAATCAACTTGAAATGAACATAAATAATATATTTAATAAAAATCTTTAACTAAAATTAAATTTTTGTTTCTCTTTTTGTTTTTTATTGACTATTGCGCTGGGAGGCTGACAAAACGGTTTGAGAACAATTGAACTCAGCAAAGAGTGAGTTAATTTTTGATGCTGTTTGTTTACATTTATAATAATATTTAGATCAGCTCCATTTAATATCTGTACCGATTCGTAATATGTATATATGTATATATATTAGGGGTATTCCTTTTGTTAGTTGCTTCTCTTGTCGTTGGTTTTTTCTTTAGTTTTTGTTTTTTATAAATTATTTTTAAATAAGTTAAACAGAATTTAATAAAAATCCGCTAAATTGGTTAAATAACGCTTAACTAGCAACTGTTGTTTGTTTGTTGTTATTGTTTGAGTCGCCTGTTGCTGCTGCTGCTGTTGTTGTTGTTGTTGTCGACTGTTGCTGTTGCTGCTGCTGTTGTTGCTCTAGTAGTCAGTGGCACCAATAACGCTGTACATCAGACGATTGAACGAGCCGCTCTGGCGTATATTTTCATCGTGTGTGTTTACCACCTGTTAAGTAGAGAGCATATGTTAACTGATAACAGCGCTGTTAATATGATGAGCTTCTGTTACTTACATTGTACGGCGGCCGGGATACTGGCGCTGATACTGGCTTCTGTAAAGGCATTTATAAGGTATGTAGAAATAAAGATAACATTTGCATAATGGAGAGAAATATTCCAGCTAAATTGATTTTTTCTTCATATGTTATGAGCGTGCTTTCTGTTAGTTAGTCCGTTATGTTATGCCAAAAATAGGAAGCTAATTGTGACTCGGAAGAATATACACAGAGATGTGATTAATGATGATGCTGTACGACTTGCAGATTCCATGATAAGTTATCCAAAATCAAAAAGAATAATGTTAGTATTCGGCTTAGGTTAGTTAACATTACATTGCCTGACAGTACATTAAACATACGAGCGCCGCTTAACATTCTGCTAGGCATACGAGTATATAGCATTGGACAGAGGACACATAGAGAGGACAATAGAAAGAAACATAAAATGCTGTGACTGTACTATAAAACAAAATTTTGATTTGACTGTACGTGAGACGGCGAAATACATTTAGAGATAATAGTAGATAGAGATAGAAAGAAATTCGAATAGTGCGCAATGAACTGGACAATATATATTTATGTATATATCGTGTCTAGCACACCGATATATATCTCACATATAAGTTGTTGTTTGATTTCGATTTGATTTCGATTTGACAGTTGACGCGATCTTACCTTTCCTGAAACCAATCTATTCGGCTGGTAGACCTTTGTCTGCACAGGTATGGTTACTTCCTGTGGCGAGGATTGGCCATAGCTGCTGTAGCCGCCCTCCTCTTGAATGGCTCTGTAGGTTTCGCTATTCCTTGGATCGTAAACAACAGTTTTCTTATAACTGTTACGTTGATTCGATTTATCGAGTTTGGATTTTTATCGATTGTTTTTATTTTGATTGAGATCGTTGAAAGCGCCATATTGTGGTAAATATTATATGTCAATATATTTAAGGTTATTTTAGAGAATTTTTTAACGTTATGTCATTTTTATTTTTGTTGGTTAAGTTCATATATATATACATGTGTATATACATATATGAATTGTTTTTGTACATCGGTTGAGTAGCGTGAGACAGAGTAGTGAGAGAATAGAAAGAGAAAACAGGATGTGCACAAAATACGTTAGAATTATTTTTGTTGTTTTGTGATTTTTTAATTCTTTTTTTTTTAGTTGTTTTCCAATCAAATAGCCGTTGTCTTCAAACTCGACATTTTCTCAAACAACTTTAATTATTAATTAATGAAAAATTCAACAAATCTCTTACAGCTAATTATTAAATGTAAATTGTATAACAGAACTGCATAACAAAAGTTGAAAATTAATAAAAAAAAAAAAAAAAAATTGTATTACATATTTGATTAATTGTAGGATTCGTGTTAGTCAGCTACTACTGTTAATACTTAGTGGGAATTTAGGAACTTGTTGTTGTGTTGTCTTTGACACTTTGAGTTGGATAAATTCAGCAAACGTCTTTTTTAGGAACTTTTGTTTTGGGGTTGGTTTTTGTGTTTTGTTTAGGGGCGACTAGGACTTGGGCTAGGGGACTTGGGGTATGTCATTGCTCTAGTTAAAAATTGTTGCTAATTTTGTCATTAATATCAAAAAACAATTTATATTGTTCATAGTTATTTTTGTTGATAGAGCTGCTGCAGTTGCTGTTGCCGCTGTTGACGTTGTTGCTCGGCAAGTTGATCTTTTTGCTTTTGTTGCTCCAGGATTTTACGTTTTTGTTCCAGGAAAGATAGATCGATGAAAATTCTAACATTAATCGTGCAGCTAAGTTCTAAGTTTGATTATTTTTATTGGCTAGAGTATTGTGTTTTGTTGGTATAGAATATAAATAAATATTTATATACTTATATATAGAGATTGGTTTTGTTAGGCATCTTATCCAATTAGAACAATTGAACAATTCTTAATAAGAGTATATCATCTAACATATTTACAGCATCTGTCCTAATTGCTTTTCACCTTTCGCAATTGCGCCTCATATGCCATTCTAATAGATATTCGGTCAAAGAACAACAAGGGATGGGACTTGAGGAACTTTAAACTCTGACTTCGAGAGGTTTTGGTTTTCTTTTTGGGAGAACGTTCAATTTGTTTTCTCCAGATTTCGTTAGGAAGTGGAAACAAACAATCAGACTCATACATGTAACATATAGACAGCACATGCACTCATGACCTTGGGTCTAGCTGTACGTATATATATAGGACATATATGTATGTATGTATATTTGATATGGGATTAGGACTATACACAGGTTGCAGATTGTTGTGGCTGGGTGTACAACAATTCGGTTAATCATTCGTTGGCAGGCAGAATAATTTGTGAACATATATGGTACAGTAGTACATCAAAACGGTGTACGTGATGGAAAATTTTGTAATATTTGTAAGATTTGTGTACGTAGCAAACATTCAAGTTTCCAATTAAGCCTAATAATCAAGTTTCTAGAAGACCGAATGCTTGGCCTCTGTTTGTTTACGATCTTCAAGGAAATGCAAATCAATCAATCCAGTAAAAAGTATGTATATATATGGGTGTATATATAAGTGTTTATATATATATATCAGGCTGTGCTCAAAATATGTTTACTTTTACCCGTCAAGTTTTGTTGGCAAAGGACGATGCAAAGGACTTTCCTTCAAGCGATTGCTATCGCTTGTGGCAAAGCTACAACAATATACATAGAATATATTTAAAGATATATGTATGTGGTGTATATATATAGAGAGAGAGCAATGTATGTATGTATATGTACGTGTGTGTATATAGAGAAACATTGAGCAAGTAGTAGACATACAACATCTATAGACTCCCTGGTCTCATGGGTCTTATATGTGTGTGTCTTATTGTAGTTTTAGTAAATTTCTTTCTTTTCTTGTTTTATAATTAATGGATTAGGTCTTAACTAGGCACGGACTTTCGACTAATCAAAATAATAGATCTATATATATTAGTTGAAAGCTTACTAAGGCGCATCTTTAGGGCTGCATACAAATTGTGTTGTTGACAAAAAACTACGCAAACCAAAGTATTTTATTCAAAATTTGTTTTCTTGTTTTTTTTTTTTTTTTTCAAAAAATCTCAATTTGTTGTTAACAGAGTTTCAAAAAGTTTGCTGGTTAGTGTATTTGTCTTTTGTAACTAAGCATTTGATATTGTCAGCTAAGTAGCTTTAAAGAGGAATCCAATTGAGTGGTAAACTTACGGAACTGTTGTTCTGATGGTGTCCTCAATATTGTTGCTGGAGTAGAGACCAATTGGCGAGTTGAATTGCTTGTGGAAAACCTAAATAAAAATGGTGATTAAAATGGACTGTTTTCGCTAGAAATTGAAGATTTTTATTGCTTACTCTGCCAGAGTCGGCATCCTGGCCAACAACCTTGTGCAACATGGTATCGGCAACGCGTTGCTTCATGATACTGTCATGGTAGTCGTGTCCGGGATGGGCGCGCACAGCTGGATTTGGATAATGTCTCAGATATGACTCTGTTGTGGGCGCATCCTTTTTCACTTTGGCACCGGGCAGCACCAGTGGAGTTGTTCGGTATGGCTATGGGAACACACATACAACATTTATGGTTTAATTTATTGATTTGTTTATGCCACACAGCTTGCAAACATTTGCCAATGCCTTTCAAGCTAGTGCAATCTAAATAAATAATAAAATACTATGTACAAAGTCCGTTGGGGCAGCATCCAAATGTATCGAAAACAATTTCGCTATGCTTTATTTAACAGACAGCTAAACAATTTCAGTGTATCTTGCATTTGTGTGTGTGTGTGTGTGCGATTTCTGTATAAACTTTATTTACCAAAATTCCATTTTATGTACGAGAGTGTGATTGCCTCGGTCTATACACACACATATATTTTAAAAATATCTCAGCGTTGCGAGGCTAGACTAATATTTATAGGTGCTTACGTAAGCGTTTTCGCCTTCGTCCAGCAATATTTTCATTTTCTGCTTGCTGTTTTATTTTTGAAAATCAACGGTCACACGCAGTCGCACAAGCGCGTAAGTAATTTAATATTCAGTGCGACAAAATTCAAATTTTCAAATTTTTGCGCCAATTATCGAGTGCAACGTTTCGTGCAGTGCTGTAAAGTGCCGTGAACTGCTTTACAGCGCTGCCAGACTGCGGCAGTTGCAGCTGATCGTGAAGCGCAGCTGAGTCGCCTTTCGCGCCTTTTGCTTACATTTGTTTTGTCACACATCGTTGAAAACTTAAGCCTTGCTTATATTGAAATTAATTCTAATTGCTATCAAGTGATCAATAAGATCAATAACCTTAACAAAGCTTAACAAATGGCTGCCGTACGCCGCTCCACGCGCTTAAGTAGTATTAGCAAGTCTGCCGTAGCAGCAACTGCGACGGCAGCGCTGCCTCAGTCACCATTGCCCTCAACGCCACGACGCTCAGAAATTTGGCGGTTGAGGCAGACGAAACGGGTCGAAGACAGCGACGACGAAGATCAGGATGATACTATTAGTGTAATTTCAGAGAATAACGAAAACAGCAACCTGTTGAATCAAATGGACAAAGCGGGCAAACGTAAGACAGCCACTGCGGCAAAAATCAAAGAAGCGCAACTAAAGACGCCACGCAGCAGCAAGAAAACGACGACAAAAACTTCGGTTGCAGCTTTGACGAGCAGAGCCAAACGCATTGAGGCTAATATACGAGCTGCTAGACTGATGGATAACAGCAGCAGCAGTAGCAGCGAAGAGGAGGAGCATGATGACGCTGCACATGTGTCACCGCCGAAGCAGCGGAAGACGCATCCGTTGCCACAACATTTGATCAGTCCATCACGACTGCTGGACAGACTGAGCATAGATGAACGAGTTGAGGAGGTGGAGAAGGTGGAGAAGGAACAACCAAGCAAGACTGAAACGGAAACCAAAGAGGCAAAGAAGGAGGCGAAATCCTCACCTCCACGCAACAAGTATCAAAATGCGCGTCGAGTGCTAAACAGCGCTGAGACTCTTAATCTGCCTGGAAGAGAATCACAACTGCTTGAGCTTCGGGAGTTTTTCACCTCTCACTTAGAGTCGCAAACCTCGGGCAGCCTCTACGTCTCGGGCCAGCCAGGCACGGGCAAGACAGCCTGTCTCTCGCTACTTTTGAGAGCGCCCGAGTTCGCCCAGCGATTGCAGCGCGTCTACATCAATTGCACGAGCATTGCCAGCGTAGGTGCTGTATATAAAAAGCTGTGCACAGAGCTGCAGCTGAAGCCAGCGGGGCGTACAGAGCGAGACCATCTGGCGGCCATCCAACGTCATCTCCGAACTGCTAAACGTATGCTGCTCTTGGTGCTGGATGAGATCGATCAGCTGTGCACATCAAGGCAGGAGGTTTTATATACGATCTTCGAGTGGCCCGCTATGCCAGGTGCTCGTATCTTGCTCGTTGGCATTGCCAACAGCTTGGATCTCACAGATCGTGCGCTGATGCGTTTAAATGCGCGCTGCGAACTAAAACCAAGACTGATGCACTTCCCACCGTATACCAAACCACAGATTGTAGAGATATTTAAGTCCCGTCTAGCCGAAGCTGAAGTCTTGGACGTCTTTCCACCTGTTACGCTACAGCTGCTCGCGGCCAAGGTGAGCGCTATTAGTGGCGATGTGAGACGCGCTCTGGACATTGGCCGTCGTGTTGTGGAAATTGCTGAGCAACAGAAGAGGGCTGGCGAAAAGGAGTTCAACATGAAGGCGCTCGAGCTGGACGGAAGCAGTGCAGTGCAGGTTGAAGGTAAAGAAAGGGTATGGAAGATATATAGAGCATCTAAAGTAATATATATTTACTTACAGACACCCTCAAGCCCGTACAGGTGAGTCAAGTGGCTTCGGTGCTCAACAAGGTCTATGGCGCCTCACAGAATCTAGAGGAGGATATCGAAGCTGCCTTTCCACTGCAACAGAAGCTAATGCTCTGCTCTCTCGTGCTAATGCTGCGCAATGAGCGCAACAAAGACATCAGCATGGGACGCCTGCATGAGGTCTATAGAAGGGTGTGCGCGAAGAGGAACATACTCGCACTCGATCAGGCAGAGTTTGCTGGCACTGTGGATCTGGTGGAGACGAGGGGCATTTTGCGTATTATGCGCAAGAAGGAGCCGCGTCTGAACAAAGTGGTGCTGCAGTGGGACGAGGAGGAGGTGCATGCAGCACTGAGTGACAAACAGTTGATTGCGTCCATCCTCAGCGACACGGCCTGCCTGGCCAAGTGACGGATCATGATCTTCATCATAATAGATTACCTTTACGAAAATTAGCTTTTAGCCAATTTCACTGCTCGGCAGCATTTAATTGCGCATTTCTCACAATTTATTCATTCACCTTGGCCATAAGAAAGAATCGAACAATTTTTGAGAGGAATACAAAAATAAATTAGAATTTTTGTTCATGCTAAATTTAAAATTCTGTTGCTAGCGCAAGCACAAAGAATATTTCGAAATATACATTTGAGGGTCACTTTCGAATATTTTTAATTGAAATTATGATTTTTATAAATTTAAGTCAAATATCTTTTATATAGGAAAAATCCACACAAATTGTTGACAAACTCTCACACATCGATTTACAAAATAGTGCTAAATTTTAAAAATAAATTAGTTTTGCAATATATAAATATATATATGTACGTATATATGTAAATATCTATCTTATGCTAGCAAACATTGTTTAGCAACAATTGTTCACTTTCGCTGCGCATTTATTTGACATTATTTGAGGCAATGCCAAAAAAAAATCAAGTCTAAGCTCTTTTGCTTTTGGGCATTAAACTAATTATCGCCCATGCCGTTTGCTATTTAGTCATTTTTAGATTAATTTCATTTCGAATAATTTTGTTTATTATTCTCGCTCAACGCTTTTCTATTCTTTTTGTTTTTTGTTCATCTAAAAATATCTATTGAGTTGGTTTGAATTACATTCGAGAAAGAGCTATGAAAAATATGTTTCAGCAAAAATGTTCAATTTGTTTTTGTTGCTTTCAACGCACAAATATGTTTAAATAATAAGCTAAATGGTGGGTGTATACATAGAAGAAGCAGAGCAGAGAGAACGCGAGAGAGCACATCGTATATACATATATATGCATATATATAGTATAACATTTTTTAGGAAAATTTGAGAAATAATTGAAAAACGCTTTCCAACTGTTGCTTTCGTTGACATTTGTATTTGAACTTGAATTATACAATTTTTATCTTTTGACAGTAAAGGTGACGTCTTTCAACTGAGTAAATGTTTTGAGCACTGAACTTAAATGTTTTTTATTTTTTTTTTCTTATTAGTAATATATTGGCTTTGTTAATTGCTGCTTAAAAATTGTAAGGCACTTTTTGTAATAATTTCAGAACTATCATCAGTATTATTCATATTTCCAAAAAATATTAAGAAAAGATTTACTTCTCCAAGAAATTATTATTAAAAATGTTTTCCTTTCCGGAAAAATATTAGTTATTTATCAACTTTTAATTTTAGTCTGTCTTGAGCTTAGCACTTTCGTGAAGAAGTTCCTTAGGTATTTTAATTTTGTGTGTTTTTTTTTTCGCTTTTGCTAGCTGAGTTCGTAATGCTTACTTGATATTGAATGCACTCATTGAGGTCTGGCTGCTCCTTGTAGTAGACGGGAGATCCATTTTTGAACTGAACGTACTCCATTTTAATATGTGTGTGTATTTATGTAGTTTTTGGTATTTAAACTTTAAACTCCTTTATTTTTATCAGCAAAATTTGGAATGGGATAAAAACGTGAAAAATTATAGAAAAACTCTTACGTAACGTTAAAAAGCAATTGCTAAATAACACAATTTAAATTTTATATTCAAATTATTATTTATTTATTCTCTTTATCTTTTATTTTCCTTATTTTTTTCTCTTTTTATGAATTGGGAAACTTGCTTTTATGGCACGTTTAAAATAACGCTTCTTCTTCTACTTCTTCTTCTTGTACACCACTCTTGCGGAGATCGCTTCACTAGGTTTGGGATGGATCTTGTATCTTGTTGTTTATTTTTCAATATTCCGAACGCAACTGATTTGAAAATTTTCAAATGCTGGCGAATTATTGCTATTTCGACTGCGCGGAATTCCAATCCATCTATATAGAGTCTCTATATATGAGTTGTAGCTGCCTTTGTGTATGTATGAATTTCTCTATGTGTGTGTGCGTGTTTGGTCATATAGAACAGCCAGAGTGCGAGTGCTGACGGTCAGAGGCCGTTCAAACCCACGCACACCAGCGCACCACCAACACACATTGCCACATCCTCTCACACACTCATACACACACTCTCTCTCAATTTGTTAAAGATACATATTCTTACGCTAAATGTTTTTGTGCAAATAGATTATTCACCGAGCGTAACATTTAAATACAACAACAACTTACATATAAACTTGGACTTGGATGCTGCCGTGAGCGCTTTTCACAATCGCCCACGCGCCGAAAGAAAAACCCCGCCCCGACATCACCCTATAACAGCATTCATATACATATAGATAGATCTATATATTAGATACATATGTGCTGTCAGTCGTTTGTCCTGCCTATTCACAAAACAAAATTATATATCATTCATATAATTTAATTGACGATTTTTGGAGCAATTTCTTTTTTCGAAACGAGGTTATTTGTTTTCATCATAAAATTTAAATAATTCCACAAAAATGTTGCTGTAGTGCAAAATATTGATGTGTTTCAGTTTGTTTGAGATATTATATACATTTTCGATATTTATAGATATAACATTGACATTTTGTGCTGCAACTAATTGCTGTCAAAAAATCAATTGGCACTGGATTCATCATGGGGGCAGGTGTAATTAACCTTCATTAGGCTAGACGAGGCGTCAAAGAACTTTCAAATTTCAAGGTACTCAAATTTTCCATGAAATTATGTTTATTTTTCTGCTTCCAAAGCTGAAGGTTGTTTGTTTAACATTAAGTATTTTTACAGAAGAACATTCTTTGAGTGGGTTGATCAAAAAGTTTTTCGAAAAAGAATAACAAACTGATCTTGGCAGCTTAAGAAAAATCTATTTTTATATATATGACAAGTTTTTTATGAAAAATATATATTTATTTTAATGTTGGCTATTTTTAATTTTACTTTAGCATAGCTTACAATCATATTTTTGACGACGAATCCTAAAAAAAAAAGATAAACAAGCACCTTGATTTAAATTTATGTTACATTGACAAACAATATGGCAACCTTGACAGGTGGCAACACCCGCCGGTGAGGTGGGCTGGGCGAAGCGAAACACTTTCATTGGCATTGCCTGAAGAATATCACAAGGTAGCATCCGACAACAGGCAATGCACATGCCCACGTAGACTGATATACTTGGCACATGTTTGATTCATATACATAAGTACCACAGATAAACATATATACATATGTATGTATGTATATATGTATTGTGTGTGTTTCAGTATAATTACGCTGCTCACCTGCCTGCAGCTGAGTGAAAATGTTCGGATTAATGTTTTTGTTTATCTGCGCCGATGTTATTTTCATTTTGCTCATAAAAAAGGGCGTTCGTTTGCCTCTTTGTTTATTTTGTTGCCAATTTTTCCACCTGCAGACTGCGTCACAAGACTTTCCTGTTTAGCGTACAGATTTTCGCAGCTAATACTTGTGTATATATATATATCTATTTTTGCTATATTTAGATTGTGTAAACAGTCAAACCTTGACCACAAAATGTCTATCCTCTGATGTCAGCAGATGGCAGACGGATTTTTACAAAATTCATATCTATTTCATAACAAAATCTATTGCCTCCATCTGGGAGTCAGATTTGTACAGAACATAATTTTTTCGTAACATACTTTTGAGCGCAATCGTAATAAAATTTCCTTCCAAATATGGCAGATATTCATGTAAATCGTAAGTGTGATTTTTCATTGCATAATTTTGTGCGCCAAAATAAATTAAATATTTCCCCAAGGTACATGTAAATTATGTAGAAGTAAGGTATTGCTAATTTTAAGAAGTAAACAAGTGAGTAAAGCGAAAACAGTTTTGATATTTTGAGAAAGCAAACAATGAAGTAAAAGCAAACAATTTTATATTGAACTTTATATGAAGCGGAAGTGTTAATTGTAGCCTGCCCTCGGCGCTCCGCCACTCACCTGATTAACGATGAGCGCTTGCTCCTCGGCAACATCCTGTTGATGATCGCGAGTGGCCTTTGGAGCAAACACATTGGCGGGTGTCACATAGCCACCCGAGGCATTTAGCTGCGGAAATACCGTTTGTGGTAAGGTATCTACGGGCAGCTGCAGCGCACGCTCGAAATGACTGGGCCCGGGTAGAAAAGGTGATGGACCGCGGTGCGGATGCTGCGATAATTCCGGACTGGCCGGCGGCAACTTTGAACTGTTGCCCGCACCAGCTTCCTGATTGACGCCCTGCGTGTAGGCAATTGTGTTGTCTCTGCAAGAGTTTTAAATTAATTAGCCAGCCCTTTGCATGTGTCATCAACTCACCTGTGCACCACTAAGCGTATTTCGTTGCCAGCTCCGCGGAACAGCTGCTGGGCATCGGCGTGACTCAGGTCGCGTGCATCATACTCGCCAATCTTGGCTATAATATCGCCTCGCAGCAGCTCCCCATACGATGGGCTGCCCACTTGCACCTGTGGGCGAAGGTTAAGCACATGAGATGCTTGTTAAGGCATTTGAGCAGACCTACGACGCCCTTGACATAGATGCGCAGACATCATATTTATGACGGGGGACTTTTCTATTCCCCCACACCCTTTGCATTGATTACATGCGTCGTCTTCTATTCGCTGCTGCGCCTCAATTAGTTTTACTGGCGTCTCAGAATATGCAAATCTTTGGCAACGATGCCATTGCAACATTCTCCTAGCGCTCGAGTGTGAGTGTGTGCCAGTTTTGCTATTAATACCCTACACTTGCGAAAAGGGTTAAAGGGTGTGCTAGATAGAGTAGAAAGTCGAAAGTTTGGGCTTCGTAATAATCTCAATTGTAGCTGAAAAGGTTTGCTGACATTGAGGAAATAGATTTCTGTTTTCTTAGCTGCAGAGTATTTAACAGTCGTACAGTGCCATCTCGTGATACCTTTACTGTTTTGATTTGTTGTTGTGGTTTGTTTTGTCACTAAGTAGTGCAGAACCCAAAGGCCAAAACAGTTTGGCAACGATAATGGACAGTTCTCTGCCGCGCCGCTCTGTGCAACAATTGTGATGAATGGGCCGTTGAGGCGACATTCAACCACAAAGCGACAGGCGACCAGCAGAATAGCGAGCAGCGAGCAGGGAGAGGAGCATCAGTGCCAGCTCTTCAGTTCTTCAGCTGCTGCTGCTCTAGTTACATAACGCACAAATCCCACACTCTTCACATTACCCTGGTGATGATTAACGGCGTATCCAAATCGTTGCCACCGACCAAACGTATGCCCCAGGGCGTGGCCTGGCCATCGCGCTGGAGCTGCACGGCAAACTCGTGGAGCTTGGGGCTCATAATCGACTCCGATATTGATAGAAATTTGAAATAAATACGTTTCCACAGCAGGCAGCTCAATTGAGCATAGTTAGAGACGAATTGCCTTCTTCACACTTGATGCGCGAATTTTGTATTGTTTGTATTGGCTCAAAGTGCTCAGCCCGAGGCGGAGGTAGCGCGTGCAACGCGATTTTTTCGCGTATTATTCGATCGCAATGCTGCTCAAGTACTAATTTTAAAATACAATTTGTATTCCTTTTTGCAGCGATGGCAGCGAATGATCGTGGTATACTACGAATACATTGCGCTACAATCATGTAGTCAGCAGCTGAGAAACATGAACTCAATCCAAATGCCAATAATTTTCATCATGCTCTACAAGCAAGAGCATTTCGGTTTGCTCGCTGCCATTGCAAGCAATTGAGATATTATTGAGAAATTTCATACTCAACAGCAATATATGTATATTCCAGCTAGAGAAACAAATCTACTCTGGTCAGCTCTTTCATCCAGGTTGCATAGGCAAACTAACCCTGAATATCGGACGCCATATGTCGCCTCATCTGGGCGCATACAACATGATAATCAGCCCAGAGATGATGACGAGCATTGGGGCATATGTTTTGTTGGCTTTTTTCGACATTTTTATTATTTGGTTGCTCAGCGTCTAGATCGCAGCCAAGCGAATGAGAGGCTGTAATTAAATTTATTTACTGGCACGCTTCAAATGGCGGCACTAGCAACAATAACAGTCGCTCATTCAAAATAAACAAATCAAAATGTTTGCGGCATTAGTCAATGAATCGTACAACGCGTCGTATGCGCAACATACACAGAAGAACTTGGCCCTTTCTGGAATGGAAACATATACGAATTACATAGCTCTGAGCAGGCCAAGTTGAAATGGTAGGGCATTAATATATATACAGCTATATAACGTTGAAAAGATATTCAAACAAAAATTTCATTTGCCTTTGTTTTTGGCATCGCCGTTTTTACTTCTTACAACGGAAAAGACGGAAATTTTTGTGCTTCCCGTCGTTTTTCGAATTATATATGTATATACAATATATGTATATGGACAGGCATTTATTTTTGCAACCTATTTATTCGATTTGGTCTTCTTTCATTTTTGCTGAAAATTCTGAAATGTTTTTACTATTTACAGCTTGAATTTCTTGAAATGAAAATATTTTCATTGCAGACCAAGAGACAAAAGTCTAATCAATTTGGCAATTGTCCACTCAAGTCAGTGATTAGCAAACGTTATAAATTTTTCAAAGCTTGTCAGTAAATGCATAAACATTTTATTCCAAAAATCATTTGATTTTTGGCAACCGCAGCTAAAAGCATTTGCGTCAATTTCACGCTCCGTGCATAAATTTATAAAATATATGTATGTATGTACATATGTATCCAAATGCAGTTTGGGAATATCGAAAGTTATATGTTGTTTTATTAAAGAGAAACTGCATCAGTGGCCAATTAATTAAATTGTGGCCGAGTTATTTACGAGCCGCCAAGTGCAAAATGCTATTGAACTGATTTCTGATGCGTTGACCGAGAGGGTATTGGGGCCAAAGCAGCGACGATTGACAAGCCATATGCCATATGCCAAAAGCAGAGCACAGTCAGAGTGGGGGTGCGGTTGCGAGGGGCTGGTGTCGTCACTTACCCCATTATATAGCTCATCGGCAAAGTGGACACGCTTCTTGTGGCCGCAGCTGCCGCGACGGCGCAAGGTGGAAATCGGAAATGTGCTCGTTGGTTTAGACACTATGTCATGTCCATTGTAACTGGGCACCTTCCAAAAAGCCGGTCGAACGTATGACGATCTGTTGGTCGTCATTGCTGGCCAACGACTAGCGTAAACAAATGGAATGCGCCACAAAAACCATATAAACAATTTAGAATTGCTCTCGCTCTTCTATTATACGGCCATACGTCTGCTCACGCCGACGTGTATGAGTAATATAAGCGGCCCAAGCAAACAAAAAAAATGAGAATAAACTATCGTTCGCCTAATGAGCACAAAACAACATGGTAATTATACAATCGGCTGAATTGGTGAAGAGTAACAAGTGCATTTGATGCAATGAAAGAAATATTCAAACAGAACAGCAGATTTATACATTTTAAATTTAGCGCGCAGGCAACTTCATGTGAGCTCAAAACTGCGTGCAGCCAGCTTCACGTCACAACAAAACAGCGTTGCCACATAGCTGAGGTGTCGATTCATTCATTATTAGCGTACTGCACATGCAGTCGTACGTCCCTGCTATTATCTACAATAAATAACAACAAAGCAATTGAAAAGGAAACGACAACAATCACGTACATCTTTATGGAGAGAATAAGGACTTCCGAGCAGCATGGCAATTTTTAAAGCACGGTATGTAGCTGTGGTGCGCCAATGTAAACAGCCTTGTCTAAGGGAATGTCTTTTACTCTTTGTGCAGCGTAAAGGAATTCGAAGATATTTTTGCACAAGATGTGATTGAACTGAAGCAGCTGCGCCAGCACACGTTCAATGGTTAGTATGATGCATGTAGTAGAATATCAATTACAAACACCCAATCCACAGGTGTCCCCGATGTGCTCAGCTTTCGTGCGCTCAGCTGGAAAATGCTGTTAGGGTATCTTGGACCCAAGCGTAGCACCTGGTCGACTACTTTGGCACAGAAACGTGCTCTATATAAACAATTCATTATGGAGCTTGTGCTTCCGCCTGGTCATACACATAATGGCGAAGGTGACAGCGATGATGGTAATGAATCAAGGGGCGTTGGCCTAAAAGATCATCCGCTCAGCGAAGGCCCGGAAAGTGCTTGGAATACTTTTTTCAACGATAACGAATTTTTGCTACAAATTGATAAAGATGTGAGACGACTATGCCCAGACATATCGTTCTTTCAGCAGCCCACAGAGTATCCATGCGAAATTGTTGTCCACAGCAAGGGAGAGCAGGGCCGAAGGCTGCACGAACGAGTTGTGCCCTCTGTTTTAAGTTCGGCTAATGTTGAACGTAAAGGTCTAGGCGTGACGAAGGTGAGTTTGTGTAGGTCGAAGACTTTGATGGTCATTATAAGATTAAAAGCTTAAGAAACATAATCCATATGCATTCAATACGGAATTTAGCAGCAAGTAAGTTGGCTCAACGTTAAAAGTTCGAGACTAACATGATTTTTTCTCTCAACCAGATAAACTTGATTACAAAGCGCTCGGCGGAAAACTACGCCGCCATGGAGGAAGGCCAAGAAGCTCATTGGGAAGTTGTGCAACGAATATTATTTATATATGCCAAACTGAATCCTGGCCAGGGTTATGTACAAGGCATGAACGAAATAGTTGGACCTATATATTATGTTATGGCCTCGGATCCTGATCTCTCGAATCGCGCACATGCCGAGGCAGATTGTTTCTTTTGCTTTACTGCGTTAATGAGTGAGATAAGAGACTTTTTCATTAAAACATTGGACGATGCGGAAGGTGGCATAAAGTGCATGATGTCTAGGCTGTCGAATATGTTAAAAGCAAAGGATCTAAGCATCTACAATCATCTCAAGAGCCAGGAGCTGCATCCACAATACTATAGTTTCCGATGGATCAATTTACTGCTCTCACAAGAATTTCCACTGCCAGATGTGTTACGTATATGGGACTCTATATTCTCGGATGAAAATCGTTTCGATTTCCTAATCAAAATATGCTGCTCGATGATATTGTAAGTCGGAGAAATCGCAATTTAAATGTAGATAATTATTATTGCAACTCTTTCATTTATAGAATTCAACGGGAGGCCATACTAGAGAATGATTTTGCGTCGAATGTGAAGCTGTTGCAGAATTATCCACCCATTGATATTAACGTTGTTCTGACGCATGCCGTTTCACTGGCGTAGCAGTCGCCGTACTCAAATTCGAATTTATGCCCCAGCTTGCAATTTCTATTTTATGACCTGAATGATCGATATTCTGATGAGCAATACGTAAAGCAATTATTGACAAATGTATCAAAACGCACGTTCCATATACTAAGAACTGTCTGTATTTATACACATGCTTTTGATAAAACATTTAATTTTATAAACCTGATTAAACCACTGAATTTTAACATCTCTCGGTCCAAATTAAAACTCACAAACTTAAAAGTTGCAGGTCTACCGTTTGTAAAATAACTTCGCTTCATGTGAAAACTCTTGATAACTCAAACTGTAACACAACGTGTGCCTACTTGCCCATCTTTGGAGCAGTATCCTTGCAAATTGTCTGTGCAATAAATTCTATTAACGTGCGAGTCGGACGACCAGCCATGCCTCTGCGCAAATACTCGTACTCATCACCTGCTGTTACCATAACATTGGAAGCATCCTAGACAGATAAAAGAACATGGTAAGTTATAAACATATATACATAAATATACAGATTACTTACAATATGCATCCATTGTCCACAAGGCACAAACTCCCGCAGGAAAGCAGCGGCTTTACAGGGACGGCCACCACGTCCAATACCATAATTCTGCACATCACTTCGTCCACCAGAGCGCACAGTCTTACTATAGTAGTTCCATAGGGGGAAACGCCAGACGCGATCACCGGTATGCATGCTGGCATGTTTGATCTGTTGCCACAGGATTTCAGAATTGGTGAAGACACCACACGCAGCCTCATCTAAAGCTTGGCGCATGTAGCCCGAGCAGGTGCCAATGTCAATGATGCACTTGGGGCAGAAGTTCTGGCCATAGAGCAATGCATCAGCTAGAACTAGAACATCCTCATGGTCGGTACACTGAACTTCAATGGTCTTGCCATTCATCGACTTGACCATGTCTCCGGGACGGAAGGAGTTGCAACCAATGACGTTTTCACAAAGTGGAATGAGACCGCGAATGTTGACTGGCAAACGCAACCCCGCCACGGCTCGACAGGTTGCCACCACAACAGCAGCTCCCGTCATATCACCTCGCATGTGATAAAGTTCCTGACGTTCCTTGAGGCACAAGCCTCCTGCGTCAAAGGTCACACCTTGTCCGACCAACACAATGGGACGCTCCTCGGCACAAGTGCCATAGTAGCTCAGTTCGAGGAAGATGGGCGGTTCACAAGAGGCTTTGCCCACTGCAAGGAAGGCATGCATCGACTGACTCTCGGCCCATCCCTCTACCTTGACCTCCACATTTACACCTGACTTGCACAGAACCTCCACAACATTTTGGGCGAACGCTGTTGGCGTCAGAAGATTCGAAGGCATTTCCTGAAGCTGGCGAGTCAGGTTCTGTGCAGCAGCTTTCTGTAGACCAATCCGCCAGCCTTCAATATCGCATATCTCATCCTTGGTGGTATACAGATCGATGGATGGCACCGACATGCGTTTCTTGGGATCACGCAGCTCCTGGTAGACCCAGATGCCCAGAGCTGCACCCTCAGCTGCCGATTCGGCATGACCACAGTTCTCTACTTCAATGCGGTCTGTATCCAGCTCAGCCAGAATCCGACAAGCATCAGCTACCGACCGACGGATGGCCTCCTTCTGCTCATCCAGAACCTCGTAAGGGTTATAGCCGAGGCACTCTTTTCCCAGACCGATGACAGCCACCGCCGAGTAGTAAGGTACTCGCTCTGGCTCTATCGCGAAGAGCAGACGCGTTTCTCCACGCTTTGGCATGGGTCCGGACATACGTAGGACCTCCAGCAATCGTCCATGCGTCTTCTGCACGTTATATCGCCAGCCGGCCTGCGTTAAGATCCCGGCATCATTTTTATCCTCTTCATCCGCATACACACCGATAATGAGACCCCGAGAGGGGGGATCTGCGCATATTTCCATCTGCTGAATCTGCAGCATCTGGTTTATCATCTGCGAATAATTTCGCTGGATGATTGCTTTTGCATTACGCATCTGCATAACCCGCGAGGCAAAGCGTTGCGTTACACGAAACATTTCGACTTATTTTTTAGGAAAGAAAAAAAAACAAAACCTATGAAAACTTTTTGTAATATATATCTGTACTCTGAAGGCACAAAAGAGAAAGATTTGTTTCCAGAATAGTTGAAATTAGTGCGTGTTCTGTCGCCAAAGGATTGAAAATGTGAATGAGGAAATGAGTTAACAAACAATAGCATAAAAACTTCCGGAGCTACTAGATCTGAATGTTTTGTATAAATGTATAATCATTTCAATTTACTCCGACTAGGGGATACCCTAAGCTCTATATCCCAGGGCAAAAACTATACTTGTGTACTATTGGCATAAATATTTCAATTTACTGCGAATAGAAAATTCCCTAAAAAAAAAACCATCCCCGCACTAGTATATTCAACATATATATTAGGCCCGTTTCGGAATCAGAGATTCTGCGATCTGCTCTATTTCGCAGAACCGATAGGCGTCATCTATTAGCAAAGCTGTATTTAACCGAAGATTAGATGGTTCCTAAGGTCATCTTTTCGAACGTAAGACTGCACTTTAAAATCGATCAGCTGAATCCTATTAGTGCGAAAGCAGTATACTGTCCTAATCTAGTAATATAGACAAACCTCGGAATCATATCTTACTATTTTTCCCATAGATGAATCACCAATACAGTTCTAGTCACAAGAGTATCAAAGTTTAATTAAGTGTTAACACGAAGGGCAAGTGTTGTTTACAATATAATTTAACTAGTAATTTATGAACATATCGGAAAACGGAGAACGAAATACAAAACATATCCATTTAGAAAACACTTCCGTCCACCACAGTATGTGATTAATTTGATAACCACGACCTACGATCTGGAAAATGCCGTACAATTGAATTTCACAAGAAATATTTGAACATTTCTATTTTCCCATCTTCGGAGCAGTATCCTTGCAGATGGTCTGGGCGATGAACTCAATTAACGTCCGGGTAGGTCGACCAGCCATGCCACGACGCAAGTATTCGAAATCTATGCCATTTGTCACCATCACATTGGTCGCATCCTAAAAAAAGGCATTGAGCTTGAGTCAGAATTTCCAATAGCATTTCGATAAGTACTTACGATATGCATCCACTGTCCACAAGGCACAAATTCACGCAGGAAAGCAGCCGCCTTGCAGGGGCGTCCGCCACGACCAATACCGTAGTTCTGCACATCGCTGCGCTGTCCGGCACGTACGGCTTTGCTGTAGTAGTTCCATAGGGGGAAACGCCAGACGCGATCACCGGTATGCATGCTGGCATGTTTGATCTGTTGCCACAGGATTTCAGAATTGGTGAAGACACCACACGCAGCCTCATCTAAAGCTTGGCGCATGTAGCCCGAGCAGGTGCCAATGTCAATGATGCACTTGGGGCAGAAGTTCTGGCCATAGAGCAATGCATCAGCTAGAACTAGAACATCCTCATGGTCGGTACACTGAACTTCAATGGTCTTGCCATTCATCGACTTGACCATGTCTCCGGGACGGAACGAATTGCAACCAACCACATTTTCACAAAGTGGAATGAGACCGCGAATGTTGACTGGCAAACGCAGCCCTGCTACGGCGCGACAGGTGGCCACCACAACGGCAGCTCCCGTCATATCACCTCGCATATGGTACAACTCATCGCGCTCTTTGAGGCACAAGCCACCGGCATCAAAGGTGATGCCCTGTCCGACCAACACAATGGGACGCTCCTCGGCACAAGTGCCGTAGTAGCTCAGTTCGAGGAAGATGGGCGGTTCACAAGAGGCTTTGCCCACTGCAAGGAAGGCATGCATCGACTGACTCTCGGCCCATCCCTCTACCTTGACCTCCACATTCACCCCTGACTTACACAGAACTTCCACAACATTCTGGGCGAAGGCTGTTGGTGTCAGTAGATTGGAAGGCATTTCCTGAAGCTGCCGAGTCAGGTTCTGTGCAGCTGCTTTCTGCAGTCCGATGCGCCAGCCTTCTATATCGCAGGGCTCATCTTTGAGCGCGTAGAGATCGATTGAAGGCACATAGATTCGAGTCTTGGGGTCGCGCATTTCTTGATAGGCCCAAATACCTAAGGCAGCTCCTTCCGCTGCAGACTCTGCATGTCCACAATTCTCAACTTCAATTCTGTCTGTATCGAGCTCAGCTAAAGTCTGGCAGGCCTTTGCCACAGAGCGTCGGATGGCTTCCTTTTGCTCATCCAGAACCTCATAGGGATTGTATCCCAGACACTCCTTGCCCAAGCCAACAACAGCTACGACGGAATAGTAGGGAACTCGCTCCGGCTCAATGGCAAACAGGAGGCGAGCCTCTCCGCGCCTCGGCATCGGTCCAGACATACGCAGCACCTCAATCAAACGGCCGTTTGTCTTCTGGACATTGTATCGCCAACCAGCGGCGGTCAGGATGCCCGCATCGTTCTTGTCTTCCTCGTCGGCATAGACGCCGATGACCAGACCGCGCGAGGGCTGATCCGCACAGATGTCCATCTGTTGGAGCATCAGCATCTGGTTGATGGCTTGCGAGGCAAACTGACGACACATCGTCTTCGGCCTTAAGACACGAAAGAATACGCGACGGGTGAGCCCAAACATGATTCTCTCAATCGGGAATATGCTAACTACGAATTATTTAACAAGAATTTTACCAAAATTTTGTTTTTTTTTTATAAGGGGTTAAAAAAAAAAAACTATTTATATGTATTTTTTTCCGGCACAAATGAAAAACTAAGAATTTGTATATAATACTATACTATAAATTTTTGTTGTTGACCGATATGTATTTAACAATACATTAACAGAAACTGATCTGAATCTGGGTGTCGACTAAAGCATCAGCACCATTTGTATTTCCATGGCCATCTAGAATTCTCCCAGCCTACTATTATATTTAACATTGCACAAAACCAATATACTCAATTCACTTTTGTGAGTGAGTATAAAAATAAATAAAGTCGTTTCATTTAGTTAAGCGTTTCATTTAAATTGTATTTTTATAAGCATTTGCTTGTTTTAATTAGTATAGCTCGTTAAATTATTAATTAGGTACAATGTTTGAATTCACTTAATAATACTGATTTATGTTTATTAGAAATTCATTTGATAACAGTTTCAACCAGAAATATGCGTATACCTAATACATATATATATACACACATATATAATAAATATGTCTATTTATATTTCTGCTTTTATTATGTTGTACAAATATAAAATTAAATAATTAAAGCTTATGGATCAGTTGTCTATATTATTTAACAAATTTCTTGTACTTTAGATTTGTTATTGTATATTTAAGAGAAAAAATATAAATATATATATATATTGTATTGAACGTAGGTTTGGCTTGGGATATGTTTCTGTTTAGATCGATTCGATTTGCTACCTGTTGGTGGGGCGTTTTACTTCTTCTCTTTTATTTGATATAGTTGATAAAGTTTTCTTTTGTTTTAAATAGGAATTTGACCAATTTATAAAGAGACTAATAATAAAACGTTGAGGACGTGCAACATTCTAAGAGAAAACATTCAGAAGAGGCACATATTTTGTTTAATTTTGAGCAAATAAATAATAGAATTTGTTAATTTTTGAAATTCAGCGATCTCTTAGCTTGTTAGTTTCTGTATTAAGATTGGCACTGGCTTTTGGTTTTAGTTTTTGTATTGTTTTGTTTTTTGTTCAGCAAGCATATTCGATTCAAGCACGCTTGGAGAGCGTATTTAGCCACAGATTTGAGCTACAGCGAAAGGATTTGAATGACAATCACAGGATTGTTGTCACTGTCACGGGCATGCCCTCGGCATTCAGGGACTGCTCGGTGGCGATTTGCACCCGATTGGTAAAGCTCTCGACGCTGTTCCCTTTGCTCAGATCGATGGGTGGTATATCCTCGTCGTAGTCCGAGGCCAGCTCCTCCTCGGCGAGGTAGCTGCACTTCGGACGCTCATCCATGTCGAGCGCATGAAAGTAGTGGGTCTTGGCCTTGCTGCCCGAGTGACTTGCCACATAGATAATACCATCATCCGTGTCCTCAGCGTCCAGCTGATGACCACCATAATTGCCATAGCCCGCCTCGCATTGATACGGATTCGACTTCACGTGCACGTTCCGGCAGCTGCCACCACAATTATGATGGCTCTCAGCTAAACCACCATCGGCGCCATAGCAGTGACCGCGGTGCTGATGCTGCTGATGGTGTTGCGACTGACTCGACGAGTGGGTGTGGGAGTGGGTGTGCACCTGTTGGCCCACGCCAGCGGCTGCGCTGCTGGAGTGAGCCACTGACTGCTATATGTGCGAGTGAGAGCGAGCTATGGACAGCGAATAGGGACTCGTGTCCTTATGCAATCGCATCGTATCGTAGATGGGAAACTCGCAACACAGTATGAACTTGAGTGCCCCAGGCACCTCCTCATAAATGGCCGGCGGCACAGGTATTAGTGGCGACGTGGTTGCCTTATATTTGCGGTAATCCACCTGGCTATAAAATGGAAAATGATTTAAGTAATGGCTGGCTAACATAAGAGTGATTTATAGTGCACTCACTTTTTGTACTTCTCATCGGCACTGCGCTCACGTAGCGGAATGCCGGACAAGAAGAGTATAATCAGCGTGGTAAAGATGGGCGATGCTATGGCCACCCACTCATGGCCACTGATCACGTTTAGGGATATGACAAAGATGCCCCACCAGACGATCACCTCGCCAAAGTAATTCGGATGCCGTGACAGACCCCAAAGACCTACGACGACAGCTATATGTATGGAGCAGCTAGTTGACTTCGCGCTTGCACTTACCATCGTTGCAAAACTTGCCGTGATTTGCCGGATCCTGGCGAAAGGAGAACTTCTGCAGGTCCGCATATGTCTCGGCCAGCAGGCCGACAATAAACATGCCCGTGCCCGTGGAATCCAATGTGGTCATGCCTTTAACAGCCTGTGGCTGGGTGTGACGCGAATTGATTATTATGACTGGCAGCGAGACGACAAACACCCAAATGGCCTGCAGGAGTAGAGAAAGGAATGAAAAAAGTGCAATCAAGCGAAAAGGTAATAGCAGTGCTGCTGCAGTCTCTATGGCAACGCTCGAAGCAATATAGACTATACATATACTTATATCAGCATTGAGTTTCAGTATAGACTATCCAATCCACTCTGTTATTAAATCATGCAGGAGCATTAAGAGCACAGTTATGTTCGGTAATCGGCTAAATTGACAGCACTGGTGAGCAGAGCCAACAAGTGCTGGCAATCAAATCGTTGCGACACGCCACAAATGTGGAAGGACAGCCACAGCCACAGCCATAGCCACAGCCACAGCCACACACTCCCACTTAGCCCAGATATATATATATATATATGTACATTTAGTGAGAGACCGAGTGGCACTTGCATTTGCATAGCCCAGCGTCAACGACAAGCCATTAAAATATTAAAAACAACATGGGGAAATTGGCATGCGCTGGCAGATTCATTGATTACCAACAGCTGCAGTGGTCCACGTTCCATGGTCCATGTCTGTCACTCGTATTACTAGCACTTTTGATATGCATTTCATTTGCATGGCAACTCACCTGAAAGGTCCAAAATATAGCATAGCGTATGATATTGCGTCGCGTATCCTCAAACTGTTTGTCTCGGCCCAGTTTGATGATGCGATACAGCAAATAGCCAGAGAGCCTAGCGCCCCACAGGCAGACGAAGACAGTTACCATTAGCTGACGACTCTCATAGGCCTAGGCAGCATGAATGGAATAAAAATTTATTGTTATGACTAAGGTAAAAGATATACGAAATATATATATGCAAATATAAATAAAATTGTATTGCTATAGAGATGTATACAGAGACCTCAATTAACTGTGTTGTTGTCTTATGTCAACAATTTGTATTGCATCACAAAAATCACACAGCAAAGTGAAACATATTTAAAATGCAAAAGAAAAACTTTTAGTTGCGCTCGCCTTCGTGTTTTTTTTTCAATGTTGAAGCACAGAACTCCCCCATGAATTTATCGCCCAGCTGTTTCCTGCAAAATTGAATTGCTTTTCTAAAGTTTTTTTTTAGCTAGCATTGCTCAGTAAAAAAAAATTGCTATGCAATTCCCGGTTAACCGAATGCAATTCAGTATATTTTTGGTTTTTATTTCTCCGCTTGTTTATTTATTCCTTTTTTTTTTTGCCAGTTTGTGCCACGAAATGGTTTTTTATTTATATTTTCATTTTCGACTAAGCCACCGCAGCAATGGTCATCCATTGCGAAGTGCCGCATCGCTGACCCGGCCGCTGGCTGTGCACAGCTTTTATGCCGTGATAAATTGTGCGCCGGTCCCAGAGGTATCAACGCAATTCATTTATTTATTGTGGCACGATTGGCAGCTGGCATACACAATAAATCAGAGTGCTTATAAAAACTGCAAGAGGATTCCTAGAGGCGTAAATTCGCATTTAAGTGTGAACAGAGTCAGGTCAATATGATGAAGGAAGAGCTCACTTAAATAGATGTTTGCAAGCGAGGCGCCGCGTTTGCTCTACACTTGAACTTGTTTAGCAGCTTTAAAATGCACAATTGCAAACAGTTCAGCAGACAGGACGACAAACAACTTGGCCGAAGGACCCTGGCCGCAGTTGCCTGCACCAGACAAGGTCAAACTAACAACAATAACAAGAACAGACGCAGAGTGTGGGCCTGTTGGGCGTTTACCTATTGTTACCGCAAATGCAACTACAGATGCTCCATGCACACACATACACACACACTCCCAGACTCGTTTCGTATAATACTGTGTGTGTGTGCAGGAGCGTGTGCATGTCGCTTTTCAATGTCAGCTACAAAATACCGACAAATCCCAAACACACACAAAAAAAAAAAAAAAAAAAAACAAGCTTTAAACCATTTAATTTGTAGCCCAGCTTAACAGGCAGTTTTACACTCACCTTGGAGGGACGATCCAATTGGCCTATGAAAAAGGTCAGCAATGCTATAACAATGAAATTAACGCCGCCAGCAAAGTCCGAGAGTTTATCCAAGTGTAACAAAGCATTCAATAGGAAGAATATCAGCTGCATTGTGGTTATCACAATCGCGCTAATGGCAAAGTGATTTAAACCCCAAATATTGATGGCCATTTTCACGAACTTGGCCTAAACACGATTTCGATCCGATTGGGATTTCTGCTTCTAATTGCTACAGCTTCCTGTTCATTCTCTTCTTGCTCTGCTGCGGTTCATCCTGTTTTTGTTTGTGTTTTTGTTTTTTGTTTTTTTAGCTTACATTTCGTATTTGGAGCAATTGGCACTTTGCCAGGCTGTCAGCACTTTATTTATTTTTTGGCACCTGTATTGTATGAAATAAAATAATTGCAATTTATTGATTGCGTCTATTTGATTTTTTTTTTAAATTTATCAGGTAGATTAGAATAGACCAGCTGACGATCATGTATATGAATAATTGTAATGATTTTTATAGCTATTTCTTAATTCTATTATTAAATTGTAAAGCTTTAAAAACATAGATTTTTTACGTGTATTTCCTTATATTTACTTTTTTTAAGCCCTCAACTATTCTTTCACAACTGTAAATTAAACTCATCTCAGCCGGATAATAATTATACGCGTCCCTGCACACATTTTGTAATTAATTTGTACAGCCGCAGCCTTTGGCCTCTGAAAGCCTTGTGTATGCGTACGCATGTAAGTGCAAGGATATATGCACATTAATTAAAACAAGACCCGCGGCCTTAGACATGAATATCTTAAAGAGAAATGCAGCTATACACACACGCACACACACACTCACAGGGACACCTGTGCGACTAGGCGTCTGTAATTTGCAGCCGCAAGACATTGACAAAGTGTCTGCGCAGCATCGCTTATATCCTTTGTCAAATAGTTTCTGCAACTTTGGCACGCTGAAGTAGACTTTTGCATATTTAGCATGCAAGCCGCTGTCACCTCTCGGAAATATAGGCGAAAGTTAATGAAATACTTGTTTAACAGCGGCTTACTAGAAGAACTTTACGAATTTTAATATATATGTATATGTGTATGGAATAGTTCAAATAGCTAGATCTTATTCTGGTCCGTGTAACGGTCACGCACTTAAGCCAATACAATTTACGAAATTGAATTTGTGCAAGTCCACGCCACGTGCCAGCTCACTAAGGTTATTTATAGCTCTTGTTGTTTCTATTTGAGTAGGGCTGTTTCAAGTTTACCTTTGAGTTGGCTTCAATTGCAGGACAAACAAACAAATGGTTGAAGTTTCGGGCACACACTTCGTATACTTAACAAGTGTAAATAGTGTAACAGAAGCCATGCTAGAGATGACTAACCGTAGAGAGTATGGCCAAGAGTAGTAGCCGCATTTGCCGCAGCAATGAATTCGATATTAGAATACAGCTCAAACACCTACGCATTGAAGCATATTTATAAAGGATGCTGCCGCTATTTGTTGTGCCTGCTCTTCGCTCGGCGCTTGCACAAGTGAAAGTAAGTTTCTTACATATTTCTTTTTGAAGGTCTTTACACACAAACACACACATACACACACAGACACATTCACCTACAAGCCCACAAGCACATGCACACGCACACGTGCGTAGGACTCGCGCGTCAAATCTCCTTTGAGACCCATCAACATCTGATACTTTATTTCCGTTTCCGTTTTCGCTCTAGCAACAAGGCAACCAGCTTGATTCAGCACTAATTAAATTTTTTATTGTTTACAAGTTTTAATTTAAAAAAGTTTTTGTAGCGTAAAATAACTAACACGAAAAGATGCGTGGCCTAATGAAATGCGTGCGAACGACTGTTGCCACGAAATTCTGCGGATAAACTGAAGGAAAAAGTAGCTAGAAAACATGCTAGAAAGAAATTTCTGAGGTAATGCCATGCGCAGCTGTATGCAATAGAGGTCTCTTAGCACACTTTGTGACGACACACTCGAAAAATTTGAAATTCGCGCCTAGACAAAAGTTATTACCAAACTAGTGAATTCATATAACATATATTTAAAAACTATATATAATTTGTTTTTTTTTTACCGCCTAATGTTATGCTGCAAAAAATGAACCAACGTGGCAACGCTAGCACTGCCTTACTTGACTATCGACATTATCAAAAATGTGTATCGCAACATTTAACTTGAAGCAGCATGTTGATAAAATATTGAACATCGTGAAGTTGGCTGTGGCCACTCACCTAAAAAAAGAAATACAAGTTATAGATTAATATAATTAAGTGCAACATTATAGGCTGGCTCCTGCATCGGAGTTGCACTTGTTGCGTAATTACGCACGCTTGTGGGTGGTGTGTTAGGTTGGGACTGTAACATAAAAATGGCATTGGCATTGCGGGTGTTATGCTTAGCCCACAGCAATCACAGTTTGGGAAGGTGGCCACAAGAGCGCCGCCGATTGCTACGATTATGTTGCAGGTCTAGGCTGCAAAGCAGGTGAGTGTAATTACATGATTAGCCCGATAGACAGCCGGCATTAAAAACCCATTTAAAACATTATCAGGCAGACAACGAATTACAGTACACAAGAGCAGGAATCAACATCGACGGCAACGAAAGCTCCGCCGCAAATTAAGCGAAATGTTGCGTCCGAGATAACAAGTGTTGGAAAAGTCATTTATGAGGCTAGCTGGGATGCCAAGAATTCCAAAAATTTAAGTTCGCAAGTAAAAAGTGGCGCAACTGGCGAAATAGTAGTTAGAACTACAACTACCCCCAGCAGCGGACCACCAAAAGAGAGCAAAGATAAAGATAAGGATGACGATATGGATAAAGAGCAGGAGCAGCCCAAGTCAAAGCGCGAACAGATGCGCGACAATGTGCAGGAATACATCTTCACGCGTTACTTCAACTATGTAAAAAACTATGACAAAGTGCTGGAGAAGAATTTTCCGAAGGCCATGCAACTATATAGAGTGTTCTTCGAGGGAGTTAAGGACTTCTTTACGGACATGAAGCGATTCTTGAAGATTTCGCGCATTGCTAACCATGCGCCGCAGGGCATACGGGCACTAAATCGCCAAGAGCTGGAGTTGTATATGCAAATGCCGCGTGATATGATGAAAGTAGCGCCTGCCTTAATTGGCTGCTCCTTGCCAATGGTAGGCTATGCTTTCTTTCCGCTTGTGTAAGTGTATTGATAAACAGAACATTTCAACAACTTATTGTGTATAACCTCATGCAGCTTTTGGTACCCACGCATTTTCCTAACACCGCACTTCTGGACGGAATCGCAGCGTATCGAGTTCCAGAAATACTATACGAAACGCCGGCTTCAGTGTAACAAATCCGTGCTCCGCTGCCTCCAGGCCAAACTCAAGCAGGTTGAGGGTCACCACAAGTATGCGGAGTTCGAGGCGATTCTAGGTCAACTTGGCAGCGGCACACATCCTACACCGGAGGCTCTTATCTCAGTCAAAGACATTTTCGCCGAGGGACCCTATTCTTTGTTGGGCATGTCGCGAAAACACGTCGTAAACACAAATGCTTCCCACTCAATATATTTGTTTTGTTTAAGCTGAAGATTGTTTTGCTTGCAGAAATGTCTAGTCAAGATGCACGGACTACCTAACAGCCTATTCAAGCGTCACCGCTTGCACGAGCACGCATTCCTGGTGCACTTTATGGACATGGCTATTACCCGCGAGGGTGGCGTTCACAATCTGAGCTTGGCTTCATTGCGGTACTCCTGCTGTCTGCGTGGCCTAAATCCGGATAATCTGACCGCCGAGGAGATGATTGAATGGCTACGCAACTGGGTGAAAGTATCCACGTCGATACAAGGCGAGCATATCACTCTCTTTCTGCATCTGCCTGTGCTGCTGGGCTACAACCATCCAAACAACTGGAAAACCATCTATTTTAATAAGACTCCATAGTGAACTGGTGCTAGTTGCTCAAAAATTGTTTTTTGTTTTTAAAAGCAAATAAAACTGTTATATAAAAACTAGATATACTGCTTTGATGTAGGAATAGATTAAACAAGGGGTCTTCGTGTTTTTCCTAAAAATAACACTTCTTTTATTTGCTCCTTTGAGTTGGATGTTCATCAAGCAGTTACTTTCATTAAATTTATTTTCCATTTTATTTCTTGGCCTTGGGCTTGGCCTTCTCGGCGCGCAGACGCTCACGACGATCCTTCTTCAGAATGCGTGGTGTACCATCGGACTTGGTGCGCTTCTTCAATGTGTTGAAGGCAATGGTCAGCAACTTGTTGCGCTGACGCTTGGCATAGCGCAGCTTGAAACGGTCAAAGTCGTTCAATTGCGAGCGCTGCAATGGAATAAATGAAATCAGAATTAGTAATCAGAAGCATAAGCAACTTGTATAGCTAATCAAGTTTACGCTGGTGTCAGTTTAAAATAAAGCTAGCTTCATGTATGTATCAGCCGGCAATTCCTATCAAGAACTTTCAATTATCATCATGTGCATCACACAGAGAACAATGTTCAGCTCGATAATTCCCTCACCTTGCAGATGTTTTGTGCCTTAATGGACCAGGCGCTAGTTTTCCATTGTGCCTTCAGGTCGCTGTCCACCCAGGCTTTGCGCACAATGCTTGTGGGCGCGGTGTATGGGAACTTGATGCGGTACTTGGTCAGATGCAGATTGTTCAATCTGTATTCCTGACGTGGAACACCAGTCAGAGGTCCATCAACCAAAACCTGTAAGAAGTACATAAATTAGTTTAACTGCAATACAATTATTTAGCAGCAACACTTGTGTGTGTATCGCGTTTGGCTGTTGGCAGACAGTTTTTGCTTTCAGTTAATAAACTTAGCTTCATTTATGTGTCAGTTGGCACTTCCTATCAAGAAGACAAATTATCATCATGTGCGAACGACTGCTGCCTCGAGCGAACACACACATTTATTATTGCTGCAATTCCCGCACAGAGGGATCCACTTACTCTGTTTTGATCAATGACGTCGACAATGGCAACAAGGCGACCCTTCAGGGGACCTGCGGAGGCCTTGGCGATGCGACCAGTTTGTACGAATCTCTCGAAAGGCTGCAAACACACAACATAAGAAACTCATAAATAAAAATTCGTTCCAATTTGCGGGAAGTAGGTATGGACTGCGCGTTGGCTGCTAACTGAACCGTTCGGGACACCACGTGAAATATTTTCATTGCATTTAATACAATCACAATACCAATTGTTTGGCTATTTTTTGTTAGCAGCAGCTCAACGCGGTTTTCGCGAGAATTTCTTAATTCAGTAAGCGCACTTTAAACCTTTTTAATTTCACATTTTCAATCCAAATGAGGAAAATACTTTGTTGGATCTTACCATGACGCTAACCGGAAAGAAAGAGAAGGAACGTAACAATTTTGACAGCTCGGCCTCAACATGGCGAAATGTGTGCACCAACATAGGGTTGCAATTGAAATGTTCATTACAGCACTGTTATTATTATTATCAGTTCCAAAATGAGTTGATTGCAGATAAGTTACAAACTTTTTGGCTCTAATATATATTTAAATTACATGAGAATAGATAAAATACTTGTGTTATTATTATTTTAATAATTCATTATTATTCCAGTTACTTATTTGTCATAATATCGCAAAAGATATATACATATTTTAAACGATCTGGCAACACTAACATGTTACCAGAATTATCTATTTAATTACATTTGGCTTGATCTGGCAGTTTCAGTAATAGTGTTTATACTTTTGTGTGTTAAAATATTTTTGTTGAAGAGAAATACGAGAAACTTAAAACAACACAATAATATATATAAAAACCCACCAAAATGGTGTATATACACTTTCCAAATAATCTAACAGAGGAAGAGCAGATGCTCCAAGCCAAATATCAAAAACTGAAGAAAAAGGTAGAAACTCTGTCCAAGCGGCGTCTTGTAGTAAATTCCTTATAAGTAATTCTTATTGTTACAGAAAAAAGCTTTACAAGCTCACAAAGCGCCCAAGCCGGAGCCAGAGAGCGCTCTTACATTGAAACGGCCTACAGATGCGCGTGATGCGAGGGAAGTGGCTCGTAAGCTGATCAAAAGCGGTGCCATTCCCGCTATACAAAAGCAGCAAACAAAGCAGGACCAAACCTCATTTAAACGGCCAAAGGGCCAGGAGCGTGCTAAACGTTCTACCTCAGAGACGACTGTGGCTGCGTATCAACCTTTCTCATCGACACAGAACGATGTTGCACAGGAGACCATTATCAGTGAAATTATAAAAGAGGAGCCACGCCGTCAGAATTTGTACCAACACTTTGCCACGGAACGCGATCGTGAGGAACGTGGGTTGACAGAGAAAGTGACGCTAGATGCTACGCAGCCAGAGAAACCACGCGCTGGCAATACCATATTCGTCTCGGGCAACAAAGTTACTGAAGAGTTTCTTAAGAAAACGTTCAACGATTATGGTACCATAGTCAATGTATCTATGGAGATTGAGAAGAGGTGCGTGTTGAATTGTTTATAACGCTAAACTCCTATATATTAATAATCTATGTGATTTGCAGTCGCGGCTTTGTTTCGTTTGCTAAGCCGGAATCCGCGGATCGCGCCATAGCCGAAATGCACGGCAAGAACGTGAATGGAATTGTGCTGCAGGTGCAGCTGGCTCGCCGTCAGCCACAAATTGAGCCCATCAACGATGCTTCATCTTCAGCAGTTTGGTCTTCTATAGGTAAACGGCTTCAATTTCAGTTATGCAAGTATCATTATATAATTTAATCTTTCACTTGCAGCTGCCAGCAAATCGCAAAAGGGAAGTCACAAGGATTTGCGGCAAATGGTTCAATATGATGATGATTTCCTAAAGTAAAGGATTTAGCCTAGTTTGCATATTTAATTTGTAAGGTCATTTCTTTTATTTCATTTCCCACATTTGGTAAGTCAGTAAGTTCATAAATCTTGTTTATATAGTTTCTTGCTTTATTGAAAATACGTTTCTCTATAAGTTTATATATAAAGAACTTATATATTTTTACTCTCGCGCGATTCAAATCAATTGTTTCTTTGTAAATAAAAGAAAAACATGCGTATATAATGACTTCATGAGAAGTAAAACAATTCATCATTTATATGTGTATTATACCTAACTCAGGTCTAAATAAAATTTATATATGTATTTAAAATAAAATATAAAAAAAAAAACAACAATCGATTCTTTAAGTATTGAACAATTCCAAAAATAGAAAAAAAATGAGTGAACAATATTTAGATATTATTAAGTTGACTTTGTCTGTTCGCCAACAAACTTGAGCCCCATTCTGGATAGCTCACCATATATCAGGTAGCTAATAAATGATTTCTATTACTTAGTTTAAGTACATATTTAATACATGATCTTTAGTTATTGTTGTTGTTGTTGTTGCTGTTGTTGTTTTGGGAGTATTGTAGAAAAACATGATATTGTTCTTGTATTTCGGTTAGTATGAGATATATGTTGTGTATATAAGTCAGTGAGTTTGTTACTGAACTGGGATTGATTGACTGATTGTTGTTCGATTGATTAGTTGTTAAGCTGCGACTAGAGTAGCACAGGCAACGCCTCTCACTTTGCATCCTTCCTAAAGTATTTATTTTGTTAGTATGTAGTATATATCATTAATGTTAAGGCCTTTGGTTTCGAGCGTTCGGCTTGTGCCCGACGCTTTCTAAATTCGTTTCATGCTCCAAAATGCAAAGAAAAATTGCCCAAGTATCATTTGGCATACAAAATATCCAAGCCACAAAATGTCCAAAAACTGGGGAGCTAGCTCATTAGGTTTCACGTTTGCCTACCCTCGTTGCTCGGCGGATTAAAGTAATCCCAGTGGTGTGTGTGCACCTGGCGGCCCGTCAGCAGAAAGACGATCACAGCAAAGGTGATCAATATGAAGAGCACCATCAGCGAGGATATATTTCTGGGCTGCTGCACCGGCTCAACCTCTCCGCGCACAAAGTGGGTCAGGTGGTTGATTATGTTAATCAGCTCTAGGCTGCAAACGGAAAGGAACTGTCGACCGGCCTGCGCCACTGTCTTGGGCTGATCATCATCGAAGTCCTCCATTGCCTGTGTGCCGCTGCGCGTGCGCGAGCGACGGGAACGCGAACGAGAACGCGCCCTCTCCAGTTGATCCTCCAGCTCTGAGTCGGAGTCGAGTTCCTGTTGCTGCTCGTGCACATGGCGACGTCGGCATTTATGCGGCGCCTTGCGCTCCGAACTGCCAGGAGCAGCAGCTGCTCCAGCCTGCTCCGCTTCAGCACTGCGCTGCAAGTTGTAGAAGGCCAATGGAGCCAGGGATTGCAAGTACTCGACACTGGGATACACAGGTGGCGGTGGCGGCAATGGAAGCATGGCGGCTTCCGTTTGAGTCTGCTCGTCCAGATTGCTCTGCGTGGCTGCAGCCGCCGACTCACTGACCTTGCCTTGGCGTGGCGGCTTGGTGGGTGGCTCCACATCGCTCGTGGCGGGTTCACTGCTGGCTTGACGACTCGTCTGCGTTTCGCTGGTCAGCAACGATGGACGCTGCTCCTTGACGCGCTCCACAATGTCGTCGATGAAACCGGGTGGCAGATTAATGTTCTGCACCACCAGCTGACCCGACTTGCAGGCCAGCTCATCGGCTGTGACTTGGCCGCCGTGCAGCTGTGAGACCTGAATCTGTCCAGCCTGCAGCGCATGCACCCGCAGTCGCTCCACTTCCAGCTCCTCGATGTGGGTGGGCAGCTGCAGCGGTGGCGAGGCTCGCAGCGCCTGAATGGGCGTTAGCTCGCGGCTCACCTGCTCGGCAATGGTCAGTATTGAAGTAGCTGTCGGCTCGACGAATGTGGTGGATTTGCGACGTGGCGGCGGCAAGGGCGTTGACTCAGCCTCCGCTTCTGCTGCTGCTGCCGCGGGCAGCTCTTGGCTGTAGGCCGTAGCAGGTTCGGTGGGTAAAGAGGCTACGAATTTGGCATCGACTTCAGCTTCAGTAGGTTCCTGTGCAATGCTCTTCCTAACGGCTGATTCTTCCACTGTAATTTGCTCCACTTGAGACTGTTCCTCTGGCTCAGCTTCGGATAGAGCAGGCTCAGCTTCGGATAGTGCAGGCTCCGCTTCGGATAAAGCGTGCTCAGCTTCGGATAGAGCAGGCTCTGCTTCGGATAGAGCCGGCTCAGCTTCAGATTGTACAGTTTCCACCTCGGATGGTGCCTGCTCCACTTCGGACAGCACCTGCTCAGTATCAGTGAGAATGCGCTCTTCCTCTGATAGCACGTGCTCCTCTTCGGATGTGGGCTGCTCCTCGGCAAGCGCCTTTGCTCTCGACTCTGCAATCTCAGCTTGCCTGTACACGGCCAGCATCTTTTCCATTTCCTCTTGCAGCTCCTTTTCAAGTGCTTCGTCCAGCTCCTGGTCTGTCGTTTCTCCCTTCGGTTGCGAACTTTCTTCCTCCTCGAAGTGATCGGAGTACTTCTCTTCATCCTCTTCATCGTATTCGCTCTCTCGTAGCGTACGCTCCACTTCATCGTCCTCCAGCTTGCTGTCGTAGTCACTCTCCAGCTGCGCCTGCTGCAATTGCTCCACAGCTGCATCCAGGTCGGCTGAGCTGGCTGCATAGTCGCTAAGGGCGACCTCGCCACGCTCATCCTCCTCACCGGCTGCCTCCACGTCAGATTTGCTCTGCACCGAGCTGTCAGACAGTAGTCCCTCGCGTCTTAGCTCCTCCTCCTCGCGACGCAGCTCGTCATCCTCCAGGTCAGCTGCGCTTATGGGGCGCACAATCAGCGACGCTTGCACCGTGGCATCGCCTTCGATGCTAGGCGTGGGCACGCGTCGCTCTATGATTACAGCTGAGGAGGGAGTCTGTGGACGACTCAGAGACTTGGAGCGATCCGCTTGTGAAGATGCACGCGAGCGTTCCGATAAGCTGCGCTGATTGGCATCGCGGAATCGTTGCAGTCCCTTGGCTAGCTGCTCATCCTCGGTGAGCACTGGAGCGCCATCCACCTCATCCGGCTGCTGGTCCTGTGTGCTGCGCAGCAAATCCTCCAGCGTAGTCTTGCCACCTGCGGGGCGACGTGGCTCTATGATTTTCATATCCTCCGTAATCTCAAACTCCTCGCAAATAAAATCATCTGGCAGTGGGTCCGTTTGTGTGGACACCTCCACCTCGAATTCACCCTGCTCGGTACTATCGGCCGTGGAGGAGCTAGCCACGCGCTCGCTGTCCTCGTAGCTGTCCAAACCGCTGCCGCCCCTCGTTGAGCGCTTTTCGCGCGGTGGGCGTGGTGGCGGTGGCAGCGGTCGGAACTTCATTTTGTTAATGACCTCGCCGGACTGCAGATTCGCGCGTGGTGATTCGGGTCGCTGCAGTGCGCCCGGCTCCTCGTAATCATCCTCCTCCTCCACCAGTTGCGCCTGCTGTCGCTCCCGCTCCCGATCCGGCTGTGCGGATGGCAAGGTCGCGTAGCTAGGGAATAGGGTTTAAGGAGCATTAGAAACGCTTGGTCTCGGACTCGGGTGGAAGCAAGCGGCAAACGTAACAGAGGGATTAGGCAAATAAAAGCTGGGCAAACTCGTGTGAGTGCGTTTTTGTTGTTGTGTTTCATGTTTACGTTTTATTTGTAAGTATGTGTGTGTGTGGCTGTGTATGTGTGTGTGTGTGTCTACAAGGTATAGTAGCATTAATTAGCAGTATATCTGGGTCTTAGCTTACGGCGCTTAAGCCTAATTGCTTAACAACAAAAACAAAACTTAACAAAAATGCATTCGAGACAATTTTCAAAAAAGGTCGCAAAAAGTCACAAATCAACTCAAGATTTAAATAATATTTCAATGCAAGCGTCGCACGCAGCAGCAGCTGTTCTTACTTTGACTTGAGCAGCAGGCCGGTGGTCATCTCCTCCAGACTTGCGGCCGATCTGCGACGCGGCGGCAGTGGCGAATCCTCGCTAGGTATATACTGCTGCGGCGGCGGCGGGCGGGCAGGAGGCGGGGAGCCACGCGAGCCGCGTATGCTGGGCAGGGTGGCGAAACGCTCACCAGGCGAACGTGTGAACTTCTTGCGACGCGCCGGGGGCGTCGGCTTTGGCACAGGTTCCTTGCGCACCACCGCATAGCTAGACGGAGGAGGGAAAGCAGAGAGCGCACACCTAAGCAACAATTTCGGCCAGCCAAGACCTAATGCGACCCCCGTTACTCACCCATCGCTCTCCTGCATGTCGATGACGAACTTCTCCTCGCTCTCAATTCTGGGCGCTGCATCCTTGCTGAGCAGCTCCGGCTTGGTGTGCACATCCAGGATCAGCGATTCGGCGCCACGCGAGGTGCGCTCATCCTCGGAGCGCTGGGTGCGGGCCGAGGTGCCGTCCGTAAAGGTGTCCGGCGTGGCTAGCGGTATGTGATGCTGATATTCGTGCTCAGTGCGATAAACAATTACCTGACAAATGAAATAGGTATAACTCGATATAGTATATACACAGAGAGAGAGAGAGAGAGAGAGAGAGAGAGAGAGAGAGAGAGAGAGAGAGAGAGAGAGAGACGGTGCTTTGCTAAATACCAAATTTAAATTTATTGGCATCGATCCATTCTACTGACAGAACATATATTATAACACCGTGCAATAGAATGCTATGCATCGTAGTACCTCAATTTAGTAGCTACTAAAATGTAAAATTCTTGAATTTTAGCAGAATGCAGTCTAAGTAGTGCTATGGGAGTGGCCTATATTATATAGCTGCCTTGTCGAAAATTAAAAATTTAATTTGAATTCTATAATATGATTGGATTTAGATATGTTTAAACGTCAGTCTTCTACCTAATATACATATATAGAAATAATAAATACTAAGTTGGATAAGATTTATTTATATATAAATGCTAATGCAACAACCTATTCAATTGGATCAGATGTAGATACGTTTATACTAAAGAAATAATAGCGCTATTATCCTAAATATTTGACTACCTTGTATATAAGTACTATAAGTGCAATATCCTATTTTGTACTCACATCTTCGTGTGGCTGCAAAAAGGTGTTCGATACTGATCTACCACCAAAGCCATTAATGAACGAGTCCGCGTCCTTCTCCACAGATGCGTCGTCGCGTGTGCGTTTCTTTTGCCGTCTGGGTGCCTGTGGGCGAGTCTGTTGGGTGTTGGGCTGCTCCTGGCCAGCATAGTTCAGATTGTTAAGGGCCTGCTCCGATTCCGTGGCCTGTTCGCGCATGGGTGGCCTCAGGTACTCCTCGTCGTCGTCGAAGTACTGAATGCTGCTGCCGCCGTCGGCCATCGGTATGTCCTGGCTGCCCTCCATGGAGTATTTGCTGCGACTGCGCGCCTTGCGCAATGGCCGCTTGGGCATGAAGTCGCTGCCATTCTGGGACATGGACAGATCGTCGCCGTAGTCGCTGCGCTGGAACTCCTGCGAGTCCTCGAAGTCGGGGCGGTAATTGCGATGCAGACGGCGGGGCTTGGGCGGCGGCACATCGTAATCGCCGTAGTCCTCAGTCCTCGCGCGCTCCTCCTGCCGCGCGGAGCGGCCGACCTGCTGTAGCGCATTGGGCGGATCGTAGCCCTCGCGTATGGCATCGCTGATGTATTGGCGCAGCTGGATGTTGTCCTCGGAGATGCCGCGCTTGCGCAAGAAGAACTCGTCGTCGTCGATCTGCTCCATGACGACCTTCTTGCCGGAGCTGGCCGTCGACTGGGCATCCTGCATCTCATGGTACTTATAGTAACTGGCCTCCGCATCCATTTCGGCCTTGCGCAGCAGCTTGTTCTTCTGTATATCCTTCTCCGTCCAGCCCTCAGCATCGTGGCTATCCTCGGAGCGCAGATCCGAGTCCTGGTGCACCATGGGCCGGCGCTTGAACTCTCTGGTGCGCTGGCTGGAGATCTCGTGTATGGCGCGATTCTCCTCATCGAACTCGGCAAACTGTTTGCTGTCCGTCACGCCGCCAAGGATGCCCATTTCGGTCTGTGGCTGCACCTCGCTGGCCGTATCACCCTCCAAGTCCTCCTTCATGCGCCGCTCCAGCGAGGACTCCCTGTCGAAGCTTTCCAATTCGCTGCCGTAGCGTCTGTAGCGCGAGCCTTCGCTGTCATTGTAGCTCACATCGGAGAACTTGTCCGCCCAGCGGGAGCGCACTGGGCCTGGTCCACGGTCGCCCTGGGGCGAGCTCGTGGAGGTCTGCGACGGCTGAGTCTCGGTGCTGGGTATGACGCTGACGCTGAGGCGGTCTGTGCCCAGCGAGGACTCTATGGGCGGCGGCGTCTCCTCGACGGGCTTCTTCTTGCGGAAGGCGCGTGGATAGGTGCCAAAGTTGAACTCGAACTTCTTCTTTGCGGGCGCCGGCGGCGCATCTGCCGTGGTGGCTGGCGACTCCGTGGACTCGGTGGGCAACTCGGACTCGTTCTCCTTGAAGCTCTTGCTGCGTCGCAGCTTGAGTGTGGAGAATTTCTCGGGCAGCTTAAACTTGGACATGTCGGGCTTGTTGAACTTGGTGAACTCCGGCCGCTTCATCTCCCTCAGCTTGGACATGTCGGGTCGCTTGATTTCGGGCATTTTGATTTTCGAGAACTCGGGCGCAAAGCGTCGGCGCTCCTTGGCCTTGGGACTGCCCGAGATGGGTTTCGGTTTGGGCTGCGTGCGTAGCTTAGTGCGCAGCTTGCCCGCCTGATTCCGGAGGCCATCCTGCATCTTGCGCGTGCGATCTTGGGCGGATGCCATGAAACTCTTCTTGCGATTCTCCGGCTGCAGTGGCAGCTCCTCCAATGCGCTCGAATCCACCTGGCTGGTGTGTATCTCGTAGTCCGTGCGGGACTCGGTGCGTGGCGTGGTGCCAGCTGAGCTCAGCTCAATGTCAACGTCCATGGGTATCTGGAGGCTGCTGCTGTTAGGGGCGGGCGCCGGCTCAGCTGTTGGCGCGACTTCAATCTCCCGCGCCGGCGACACACCCACGGGCTCGTATTCATGATCACTGCAAGAGGAGAGAAAGGGGAAAGAGATGGAAAGAGATTATTAAGCTGGCTACATAGAGATGACAATCGACATATAGATGTTGCTCTGTTTGTGATTTGCTGCAAGCGAAGATTAGTTAAGCCGTCACCCTGTTCTCATTGCTTTGGTTTTTGGAATTTCTGGGTGGCTGTGTGTGTCTGGCGGGGTTTTCGGGTTTTCGGGTTGTCGGGTTGTCGGCTCTATGCCGACGATGGGGTAGCTGTTGCTTACCGAGAGAAATAGGTCCGGTCGAGGAAGTCGATGTGATCTTTTTGCTTTTGGGTTAGGGGCGAATCGGACTCAAATTCCGCTAGACGCGATCTACGCTCATCAAAATTGAAACTAACCGTCTTTGTCATGCGAGCCGGCGACCCATACAGCTGCTCATGGGAGCCGGCTAATCGGCCACGGTGATCTTGCGACTGTGTGCGTGGCTCCCTAACAGAAAGCTTGCTGCTCCGCAGGCCGAGGCGCTGCTCGGACGGCCGATACACCTGGCTGCCACTGCCCGTAATGTGTATGGGCACGGATATGAGCGGGCGGCTGCCCATCGATGGTTCCTTGCTGCCCGAGTGCCGGAACTCCGACTCACTCTGCGACCAGCTCATGCCGGGCATCTCGATCTCGCTGGAATAGAGATTCCGATTGCCGGCCATGAAGCTGACGCCCCCAATGCTGCTGAGGGTGCCCCGCGGCACAGACGAGACGACAACCGGAGCGAATGCCTCGCTGATGTCCACCGAGGCCCGCTCTGAGGCGGCAAAGTCCTCCCGGCTGCTATACATGGTCTGGGCATGCGGAGGCGGCACCAGTGGCTTTGGCGGATGCGAGCTGTACTGGTCCATCTCATCGACCTTCAGCGAGAAGGTCTCTGTCACTCGCACGGATAGCGGCTCGGCGTCCTGGCGCTTCATCACGTTCGACGTGCTGCTGACTATCGACATGGCCTGGGGCTTGCTCTTGGCGAACACAGAGGTCAGCCTGCTGGGCGAGGGCGACTTCTCCCGTGTGATCGACTGGGATTTGTCCACGAACGGCGAGGGTGAGCGTGAGCGCTGTGGAGTGGGCGACTTCTGGCGCTGCTCCTGCCCCTTGGAGCTGAACATGGACTTGAAGCGCGAGGCATAGGAACTCTTTACTTCCGGTGAGGCCGCCTGCACGTTGATGGCACCTGCAATCGTGGCAGGAGCAGGGCTGGACATGGGCTGCCACTTGGAGGCACGCTCCGGCGAGAGCTGGCGCTCCGGCGTATGTTGGCGCTTCAGCTGTGAGGCAGCAGCTGGCGTCGCAGCTGGCTGTGCAGGACTGCTGGGTCGACTTGAGGGCAACTGCAGCGTGTCCATCAGGGGCGGAGCTGCGGCAGAGGTCGTTGGCGGAGGCTGCGGCGACTTTGGCCGCCTGGATGGCCTGGGACTGCGGCTGCGATGCTCGACGGCCTTCAGCTCCTCATCCCGCACGAGTGCATCAATGTCCACAACGGGTATTTCGTTCACAATCTCAATTTGGGTCAACTCATCCACCTGCAAGGGCTTGACGCTCAGCTCGCTGGCAATGGACGGCGGACGTCTGGTCTGCGTCTGAATGTTGTCTCTGATATTCACGAGATTGTGCTCCTGGGCGATCTGCTCCAGCTCCGCCACAGTTTCGGCCAGCGGGTCGATGGGCGTGACTGTGGGCTTGTAAGGACTTTCCTGCTGCCTCAAGTCTGATTCCAGCAGGAACGTAGGACGGACTGCATCGCAGCCGAAGCGAGAAACATCAATGGGTCGATTCTGTGGCAGCGTTGCGTCTGGCGACTGATTCTCCTTGTTGGCAGCGCTGGGACGCATGTAATCCGGAGACAAGGGCGGCTTGGCATTGCGAAAGTCAAGGGCTCCAGGCGCTGGCGAGGATTGGTGTGATGCAAACTGAGGTGGACTGTCTGACATGCCCGGACTGGGCGTGGCGGCAATCAGATTCAACTGCGGCGGCTGCAGTGAGCCCGGCACGATGCTGGCCTGAAACAGATCCGCATTGGAGGTACGACGACTGGCGCTGGCCGAGCGCTGACCTCCATGTCCTGCCCGACCCATGGAAGTGGGTATATTAATGTCCGCACAGTAGAGGTCCGTCTTGGAGTTGCCAGCCGAGATGCGACGCAGTGAGGTGCCACTGCGCATGGACACGGTGTCGCCGAAACGTCCAACGCTGCCCGAGGAAAATCCGCCCACTGACAGCTGACGGCGTCGGCCCGCCATCAGAGCGCCGTGAGTGCCCGGGCCCGTATCGGGCTCCGTGGCATCCGAGATGCTGCGCACGACCAGGCCACGCGAACGCGCCGTTTGCTCCAGCTCCGGATAGCGTTCCATGAAGCTCAGATCCACCGATGGCGCCACATCCGCATGGCTAATCACCTCAAAGCTGTGCATGGACAGATCGTCCGGCTGCACGTGATAGTGGTCATCGCTGTGTTGGCCCTGCCTGGAACCAGGTCGCGAATCCACGGGATTCACGCGCTCCGGCAGCAGCGAATCGCACTGAAAGAACTGACAGGCGCAGCGCACATCCAACGAGGCGCCGCTAGCGCTCTCCACGCGCGACACAAAATGTTTCTTCTCAGCGGGCAGAGCGCCCACCGAGGCGGAGCGCCTCGAATTGAGCATCGTTCAGCCGACGAGCGGATGGGATGAGCGATGTTGTTGAGATGAACGGATGAACGGCTGAACAGCTGTCGCTGCAGCTTTGCCTATTTACTTGGCCCTGGTCCGTAATCCGCTAGATGTAGTTGTTGTTGTTGTTGTTATTTTCGCTTTTGTTCGTCTTAGTTTCGTTGTCGTTTTGTGGTTCGTGGTCGTTGTCTATTTTTAAGCATCACCAAAGCAGCCGTCGTCGTCGTCGTCGCCGTCGCCTTTGGACATTGAATTTATAATTTTCTTTAGATTTTCAGCTTTTGCTTTTACTGCTATTTTTTTTGCACTACTGAAAATTTGATGGCGAAACGAGCTTTTTCTAGTCTTCAAGCCCTATTCGAACTGGGCGCTTCCAGCACAGATGTCTATTTTATGTTATATATTTCAGATACTTCTTGATCTAGATTTTCTCTCTATATTTTTTTGCTTTTTCTTTTCTTTTTTTGCACTGCGGCCCGTTCGAAGCGAGCGTCTACATCGTTGCGATTTTCGGCCAGGACTGAGAGCTTTTCACATTTTGCGCGACACAAAAAAATTTTACGAAATTTTTCGTTTTTGAATATGTTGTTCTTTAAAATTAGCAAAAAGCACACATACACACACACACACAGTCACATACATAGGCATGGGACGACAAATACATTGCCAATGGGCAGCATGAATTGAATTTGTAGTTGTCTTTAGTTTCCTCGTTTGAAATCCCCAATTCAGCTGCGACTGCGACTGCGATGCTGACGCTGACTGCGCTGCTAGTTCATAATTGGGATGTGGCCGAGCAGCAGGAGTAACAATTTGTTGGCCTGCACTTAGTGGTTCTATTTTGAGCAATGCGCCGCTGCCGCCTGCCGGAAATCTTCTTGTCATTCGTTGACCTTTAAGGCGTTTGAATTATTCGTGTTTTGTATTGTAAGTTCATGTCACAGCAGCGTTCAGTCAAATAGAATCAGTTGCAAGTAAATATTGTATATAGTAAGGGCATATAAATTCAAATATTCGGATGAACTAGTTTCACCTTTTCCACACATAGTTGATGTTTCTTTATCTAGTTCCAACACATTAAACAATGAACATATAGGTTGATCTTCAGTAATAAAATGAACTAGTTCCGCATATAGTTCATATATACCATTTACACTCATGCTATACATTCATGTTAGATTTTAAGCAAAAATATTCCCTTAAACTAGTTCCATTCGGTGAACTAGTTCCAAGAGTAGCTCACCAATGCAACACAAACTATTTCCACATTTTATCAATAATTACTTTGTCTATTGTTCATATGAACTAGTTGCACTATTTTTGAACTAGTTCCATAAATGAACAATGCAGTAGTTTTTCACAGTTTACCACGCATTAGTTCGTCTTAAAATAAATTTGTTCAATTGAACCAGTTGCCGTTCACCAATGATTTGTGAGATTTACCAACACCAGTTTCGAATCGAGAGGGGGACAACACGGACGCTTACATATTCCCTTTTGCTTATCGCATTTCTTACCTTGGGTCTATATCATGTTAAGAGTTAAGAGCCGTCTCCAAAGTGCTACCCATTACCAATACTTCTTGGGTCCCCACTGCTGCTGCAGCAGCAGCAGAGCGTCCAAGTGTTGGTTAGCTTCAATCGCCAGGTTCTGTGAGTGGGCGTGGGCGTGGGCGTGCGTGTGGGCGTGTAGGTTGAGGTGTTGTCTGTGTGATTGTTGTCGGTGTAGTGGTAATCGCGATAGTAGGGCTTGTGTTGCTTGTACCGGAGACCGTGCAGACGACGTCGCAGGCCGTCGCCATCGACACCCGGCACGAGGGTTAGTAACAATTTCATAAGCAAGTCAATTAGGTTAGAGTTTCTGCAAGACGGCGTTGTGTTGTGCTCCGTGTTAGTGTCGTGCAAAGAATACTGGATAGGGATAAGGCCCCGACCCCGCACTTACCTATCGTTCTTCAATTTGGCCGCCGTTGTGGCCGCCTCCAGCACATCCTCGGGCAGTTCGATGTCCTCGCGATGCGGCTCGGCCTCATCCTCGACGTGGGAGAAGGTCACCTTCTTGTCCGATGGCGCCGGCGAGGGCTCCTTCTTCAATACGGGTCGCAGCTCGGTAATCTCGGCTGGCTCGTCGCTCTCCTCGACAACGGGCGACAGCTGTGCGAGACGCGCACGATCCTCATCCGAGGACGTGGAGTCTATGGACGAGAGTGGCGCCAAGAGACCCACAGATTTCTCGGCAGCTGCCACGGCCACCTGATCCTCCTCGCTGCTGCCCATGCGATCGAGGGGCACTGGCTTGGCTGCCTCGATGTCATCTACAGTGAGATTATCTTGACGCATTAGCGACTTCTTGAGTGCATCGAGCTCCACGATGGGCTGCGCCAGCGGCAGCTGTGAGTCCGCGTGGCCAATCTCCTCGTAAACATGTTCACGACGCAGCCGTGGCGTTTTCTTAGGTGGCGTCTCCACTTCCACATCCACCTTTGCCGCTGCCTCCGCCTCGATGGGCTCCTCGACAGCCTCTGGTGTTGGCTCGCTGACTTCCTGGGCTGGCGTTTCAGTCTTGGTCTGCTCCACGGGCAGCTCAATGATCTCGTCCGGCTGTGGCACGCCGGCTGCTGCACTGGTGCTGGGCAGCTCATCCTGCTGCTGCTCCTCTTTGGTGCGCTTCCTGCAGGGCGATTCGTCGTACTCCACCAGCTCGAGCACATCGTCGGAGTCCTGCTTCTCTATAAAGTGCGGTATCTCGCCGCGGGTCGACTTGGGTGAGGCTTTCAGCTTCATGATCTTCTGCTGCTCACCCAGGACGATTTTCTCGTCCTTCTTGAGCGTAATGCGCTTGATGTTCAAGCGCTTCTTCTGGCGTTCCGCCAAGCTCTTGAGCTTCTTCATGATGTCGAAGCTTTTCTTTGGCTTCTGCTGCTGCTTCTTGGGCGGCTTGTCTGTATTCGGAACTAACGATCCTGGCGGCGGCGCTAGTTCGTGCAGACTGCCCTGTCTACTAGGATTCGCCGAGCTGCCGGGCAGCGACTGAGCGTCGGCCTGAGTGCGTCCGCTGCGCCTGCGCTTGATGATGTCACGTATTTGCGCTAGGCGATTCGTTTTCCTTGGCCTCGCGTGGCCTCCAACGGCGAGCACCGAGTCGGAGACACAGGAGATGCACTCGCTGAGTGTGTCCTCGTTGTGGGAGCGGCGCTCTGAATCGTCCGAATCTTCGGACTCCTCGCTGCTGTCGTCGTCGTCTGTGTTGCCCAGAACCTCGTCCTCCGACAGATCCTGTATGTAGCGCTCGGTTTCCTTGACCAGCACCTGCTCGTCGTAGCGCACCTTCTTCAGCGACTTGGGTGATTCGGACTTGAAGCGCAGCTCCTGCGATTTGCGCAACAGCAAAACGATCTCCGGCTCCTCGTCGGGTCCCAGGGGACGCTTGTACAGATGTGTCCAAGGATAGCCGCCCTGCAAATGGGAATATATATTAGATAAGGATTATGGGCTTTATGGTGTGTCTGACTTACCCGCTCTCTGGCCCTTCGTAGATCCTCCCAGCGATAGGTCTGCAGCGGCACAGGCGGCTTGTCTAGGCTGCTCTGCAACAGATACTTCTTCAGCGACTGGTAATACTCTCGCTTGCAGTCGGCGGACAGACGCTTGGCCTCCGCATCAGTGTGAGTATCCAGGCGATCCTGTTCGAATTGTGGCAGTGAATCGATGAACTCCTTGCGTTGCTGTTCCTCTGCCTCCGATTTGGGTGTGGGCACTTCGACAAGCTTCAGCTCGTTGGCAGCGATTTTCGTTGAGTTGTCCTCTGCTCGCGCTTGCTCCAAGGCAATCTTTGGCTGCACCTTGGTCTTGAGTATGCTGGTCAGCTCATTCAGTTGGGCGTCCACCTGCTGTGAGAGCGAGTTCACTGCGGTTAGCTCTGACTTGAGCTGCTGTTCCTGCTCGGCCTTGGCCTGTGCTACATCTTTGCTGAAGCTCTCAATTAGCTCCCGTTCGATATCATTCACCAGCTGCTCGGCAGTCTGACGCACTGCCTCCGATGCTTCCGTAGCTGCAGCTGCTGCAGTTGCTGTTGCCGTTGCCGTCTCGTCTACCTCGGCAATTTGATGCGACGGTGCGAGAGTCTCTATTGGCTGCTTGGTCTTGGCGCCCGCTGGCTCCACCTCAATGGCATGCGAGACTCCGTCAGCCTCGACTTTGGATGTGCCCGTCTGCAGCTCCTGCTCGATGGGCGGCAGCTCCTTGATGCCAACGCCGCTCTGCTCCGCCCTGTTCACGTCCTCAATGAGGTGAGATTCCAAGTCCAGCAAATGCGAGCCGCCCGGCGTGGTGGGCACCTGTGTGGGCTGATTCGAACCGCTGACTGGCAGTTCGTTGTTATTCTCAAGGGCTAGCTTCAGTGCCGCCTTGCTCTGTTTCTGTGTAGATGTCTCTTCCTCCTCCCTTGCTTCTTCTTTCTCTTGCAGCGGAGCGTCGTCGCTGATGCCGTTGATCAGCAATATGGTTGGCTGCTCACTTGGGCCAGTTCCAGCGCCAGGTAGCGACACTGCAAGAGGTGAGCGCAGACACAGAATTAGAGATTTATTTACTTACAATGCGAATGCAGAACAGTCTCTTTCACAGGTGCTAAAAATAATATGAACCGATTTGTTTTCCTTCGTGACGACAACAACAACAACAATTCGCAACAATCGACAATTACATAAGACAGCGAGAATCGTACATAGGCAGAAACAGAGACAGAGATAAAGAGAATGAGAGTGAGAGAGAGACGTAGACAGAGAATGAGCGTGAGATCATGAGAGACAGTTGCGAGAGCCACAATGTATTCGAAAATGTTGCAATTACGAAATTCACCAAATTCCTTGCTAAATATTTACCAAAAATGGTTTTCACTTTTCAGTTTCGAGAATTTCGTTTGCTTTTTTATTTCGATTCGTTTTCGTTTCTCCCAAATTTTTTTTACACATACATAAAAAATGGTTCGTTTTTGCATACAGTTAATTATAGTTTATGCATAATTTTTTTCTTAATTTATTTATTTTTATTTTTTTTTCTTGCACTATCCTCGAATTGTTTTGCAGCGCCGCGAGCCGTGCACTGAAATTGTCCGGGGCCAACTGGCATCGAGCGCCAAGCAGCAGAGAGACGCCAACCCAACCTGGCAGCCAGCAACTGAGCTGAACAGCATATTGCTGCGCTCCTCAACAATTGCTTGCTTTTAAAATACAATACTAAACAGCAAAAATTTGCTTTTGAAATTGAAATTGTTTTAGTTCTGCTTCTGTTTTTTTTTTTTTTTCGCTTTCGTATTTTGTATTTTGTATTTTGAATTTGGCCTGGCTGCCTGCTCTTTGCCTTCGCGTTGCTTTGCCGTTTGTGCTCAATTCGAATTTGGCTTTTTGTGGCCGTCTGTCGGTGCTGCGATTTGTTTTGTTTTGCTTCTATGAATTTAGTTTTTTTTTTTTTTTTTTTTTTTTTTGCCGCGTTAAAGAACTTGCTGCAGACACAAACTGGAAAATCGGCAACGAGTTCAACTCGTAAACAAATTGCTCGGATTATGGCTAATTTAGCTGTGCTCCATAAAACACCAAGAAATTTACAGCAACTAGTTGCAGTCGAGCTGCCTCTGATTGCACTCTATATGATACCTCTTGAATACCCTGTAAAACTAGGCAGCGATGATTGACTAGAAGTTGAGCAACAAAACTATTTATACTAAGTGCAGCCAAAGTAAATTTATAAAAATTACAAATATTCATTTTTATATTTGTATCTAAATAATTTAAAATTAATTTTACTAAAATTTACATTTTGTGCATTTATTTGTTTATTTTTTTATTTATTTATTTATTTTTATTTTATTTATTTTTTTTTATTTATTTTTTATTTATTTTTTTTATTTATTTATTATTTATGTATTTATTTTTATTTTTAATATCTTTTTAGCATTGTACATTTGCACATTTATTTATTTGTTTGTTTTTATTATTTTTATTTTATTTTTATTTTATATATTTTTTTTTATTTATGTATGTATTTTTTTTTTATTTTTTTTTTTTATTTTATTTATTTATTTATTTATTATTATTATTATTATTTTTTTTTTTTTAAATATCTTTTTAGCATTAGCTTAGTTATTAATTGTATTATCAAATATTATTATTAATAAACTACTCTATTTCTTCTAGATGTTGTGCATATTATTAATATCATAATCATAATAATGGCCAATTAATTTAGTTTAATTTTAATAAATACTATTTTGAACTAAAATTTTATATATTTTAGTAAACCATATAAAAAAAACTCATAAATCTTTTTAAAATATTTTATATTTAATTTCCTATATATCATATTTTGTTTCTAATCTTTAACTGACCGACTGAGCTACCCCTTTGCCAGCAACTCAAGTGCTTGGCATGCATTAAACATTTGATGTGCCTAATTTTCATTGATGAGCCGTCAGACTACATTTTATGGCAAGACTTGGCTGTTTGTTTGTATTTTGCCCAAATATACATATCGTATAGATACACATACATATATTAAATCTCAATTATATACACTTGTAGCTATTGGACTCATATATTTTCAGCTGACGTCTAAACACAAATTATTATTACAGAGCCGCAAAATTAAATTGTTAAATTGTTTCGTTACGCCTTTCAAATTTTTGTTGCTGTTTGTTTTGTTATTGCGCTTGATCTCTCTCTCTCTTTCTCTCTCAGTGATTTGTATATAGATAAAAGTGTGTACAGATGACGTAGAGAGTGAGTAATTAATTTGCATTTGTCTGGCTGATTGGCTGATCAAGATGATCTATTCCGAGATATATTAGCAAAATATTATGCACTGCTTGCTCATGACTTGTCTGAAAATCTAAAGGTAGCGCCATGATATCATCTTGAAACTGACTTAAGAGCTAAATATAAATAATTGAAATTTACAATCTTACGTTGCTCACTTAGCCAACCTCTGCTGTACTTATGTCAAAGTCTATATACGTAGCCATATCTCATAGCTGTGTAAGTTTTCAAAACAATTCGAGCGTAACTGACATGCTTGGCTTGCATGGTCGCCGGACACACATACATACATACATATATCTATGTTGACTGGTTTGGCTTTTGCTTTTTCCCATAATAAGACATCCAACTCAATTTCCCGTACATGAAAATTGACAATTTTGGTCTTTGTATGCAAGTTCAAGGGCTCTTTGAACTGAACGTTGAACGTGGCGTATACTTAACACGTGCGTTTAATAGCGCCAAGCTGAAGCTAGAGCTAAATATAGGCGCACACTCGCACTCGCACTTCAATTACACACGAAAACAAAAACTAAAATAGAAACGCTACACAATTACGGTTTGTCCACTTATTTGATTAATTCGCCGTACGCTGAACTTTTTCGCATTGCATAACAAAGCACGCGAATCGATGGCAAGCCGGACCAAGCCGGGCCGGCCAGTCTCTACTCACCGTAATAGCCAGCCACGCTTAGAAAGACGTAAACCATAATCAAGTTAAATAAATAAATAATTGTAAATGAAAATGTGAAAAACAGAAAATAAATAAAATATAACAAAAAAAAAGTTGCAAATAATAAAATCGAGAGGCGTCTCTCGAGCTTCACATGTTCGACGTCTAATCGCGCTTGGAATACTACGCAAAGCAAAGCAACACAACGACAATGATTGCGATGGCGACAGCGACAGCGACAGCGACTTTTCACGTTTGACGTTGTCATTAACGTAGACGAGCTGCTCTCACTGAAGAGCGTAAGTGCAACCCCTTTCCCTCCACACACACACACACATACAGGTAAAGCAGGCCAAGCTGAACGAAATTTGCATTGCGGATCAAAGCAGTAGCCAAGGTCGCCCTTAGCCAGTTTTCATTCTCGCTCTCTAAATATGTATATAGAATCACTTAAGCAGCAAGACTTCCAAACAGCGGATGCCCAATATTAATTACATATAATTTGTGTGCCATAGCCAACAGTTGTTGCCAGAAGTCAGCAATTTGCGTCTGGCATACATTGCGTATGCGTTATGCTGTGAGCCAACGAATTGTTGTTTGAAAATAAATTCTGTGACACAGATTGCAAGTGCCCCAGTGCAATGACTGTGTGTGCGTGTGTTGCTATTAGACACCCTAATTATTGTAATTATTGTTGCTCATTTTTTTACGTTGGGCTCAAATCAATTTGAAGTGCATTTTAATAAATGGCTTTGGGCTTCAGCTTTGGCATATTTGAGTAAACAATGACCTTGACTGGACTTGTTGGCATTTTAAATTTATATGCCTATAAATATAGTTCAGGGCAAGCACACACGCACACGCACACACTTACATAAAATTTCCTTTACGTCATATTTGACGATTGCCTCCAAAACAGAAGAGCAACACGCGACGACAATTGACAGACGACAACGACAAAACACACACAGACAGAGAGAGAGAGAGAAACTAGAAGTGGGAGCAGAGAACCCAAGACAAAATAGAATCAAAAATCAAACAAGTACAGACAAAATAAAAAAAAAAAGGAAATATATAAAACATATATGTACATATTTATATATATATATAACGTATACGCTCCGTATGCCGCACATATGTAGATGAAAATCACGCTGAAGACTGGCAAAAACTCAAGACAAAAACATACACTGAATGTATATAAATAAATGAAATGTGTACACAAATATATGTATATCTATTTAGGTATTGGAACGGATATTTAACTATATATAATGCATTCAATGACAAGACACCGATAAAAATGCTTTCTTAATGTTCTTGTTGATGCTTGGGTTTCGTTTGGTTTGGGTTGTTTGACTGAAAGTCTGAATGAAAACGTCCACAAAACGGAAATGGGCCAAAAAGTTAAGATAGTGCATTACCAAGTACAGGTGCCATGCAAACCAGAAATCGCGTCAAAGCGGTGCCCGTGCACGCAGCGCGATTTACTGTTGCTGTTGCAGATGTTGCTGCTACAGATGTTGTTGCTGCTACAGATGTTGCTGCTGCTGTGTTGCCTGCAATTAGGTCAATGCTTGTGATTAGAATTTTGGCCTGAACTCATGTGATGCTGCTGCTGCGACTGTTGCTAATTGCAAATCAATCAAATTTCCATTAAACGTAGTTGAACTGCTGTTGCTGCTGGCATCTTGGCCAAGTTGCTGCTGCTGACTCATTCGAGCTTCAGTGCGAGAGTATGCTAATCAGCGAAGAGCATGATTGATTAGTAGCATTGCGTTGGTTCGTTCATTTTAGCACATTTTGTTAGCGCTGAATTAGCTTCGGCACATAAGTAATAAGATATGTGAATTTCAAACAGAAGAAGCAGAAGAGAGAGACATATGTATATATGTAGATATATAGTAAATATATCTATGACTTGATAATGAAGTTTTACCTGCAAACTCAGCACATACATACATACATATATGATAGATACATATTTATGCCTGTGTGATTTATCATTTTGTGTTACCTGGCTTAAAGCATTTCGAACCTTGTCACCTATTGCTGTCATGAATACCCCAAAAAATATTGCGCAATCATAAAACTTTAATTGTACACCCAGACAAGCCTTATCGCCGCAAGACAAAGCCATGCGGCTGATAAGATAAGGCGCAAACTGATCATATGCCTGGCTGCCAATGGGCTGGTCTACGTGCTGTACGCCCAGTGTGCAGCTTGAACTTGGACTGGACTCGTTAATGAAGTCATGCAATAGAATAGAACAGAATACATATATGCAAACAGCTGACTTCTTATCTCTTTGATTCAAGTGGCAATCAGCATGAATCTGCGCCTTCATTCAAGTTCCTAAATTGAAATGGGAAATGCTTTGTTATCAGTGCAATGAGCTTGGGGCATCTGCCACTTGCTTCTGGGGCAGCTGCATTTCACTTTCGTTTAGCTAATGCCCAGCCATATACAATATAAATATCACAGCTGCTGCCGCAGCCTCTGCCTCTGCTTCTGCCTCTGCTTCTTCTGTTTGCTCTTCTCTTGCTTTTCTCTGGCTCATTTGCATTTTGATTGATGTAACGGCAAATAGTGAGAAAAACCCGTTTGTTAGTTCACACAGCGTGAAACACGCCCCTCGGTGCAGAGCAGCTGCCAGCAGCTCAAACAAAACCTGAAAGCCAAATCGTATGCATGCCCTAAAGATAACTCTAAAATATGGGCGCTATAATGAGAAATTATTAGGGCTCTAACTGTTTATATTGTGAATAGGAATGCAGTTGCTGAGACAAAGAATATTGAGTGGAAGAATGAAAGAATGAAAATAGTAAAATAATAATTGGGAAATTGATTTCAAGTTTTACGAGATACTTAATGTGTGGAAACTGTTTCTTTTAGAACTTTTTATTTTGTGAGGTGGAAAAAGAATCAAACAGCAATAAATTCTTCTACAATATATTGCAGCTGTGAATTAATATATATTTTGTTTAATTTAAGTATAGCCTTAATGAAGTATAGAACAAACGTAAATCTCAGTTTAGACTACATAAACGAGTTATATGTATGTATATCTACATATATATAATGATAAATTAGTTCCAAAAGAGATTTAACTATATTCTTCTTCCTTATGATAGTATATGTTTATATATTGTATATTGATACTCTGGGGATCGTAACAAATTGCATATGATTATATTTTGTAAATTATTGACGTCATTATTGATGATATGAGGTTTGCGATTCGAAGGGTATGAATAGATTACTAAAGATTACTTAAGTAGCCACGCCCAATGGCATGTCTAGTATATACAAATCTTACTTTAGAGCTATATAACTATATCCTATACTTTCTATACTTTTACTCAGCTTACTATGTTTTACTAGAATATAGACCTATAAATTATATGTTTCCCAACTAGACTCATGTCAAATAGTAAAAAATCTTTTGCTTTCTATAAATCAAGTTGCAAAGTAGCTTTATGCAGTCGGCTACGCCCGACAGTAAAAACTTTATTTGTTTTATAATCACAGATCTCTCGCTTCAGATGCTAAAACAATAAGCAACTTTGTTGCAGTCCATGTGTAAATATGTATATACATATGTACATATATATGATATGTGTACCCTATACAAATTCCGTTTTTACTGTGGTTAAAGATGATTTACAGTTCTCGTTAGATATTGCTGTGAATATTGAAGAAGATGCGCTGCATTTGCGGCGCCAACTAGCGACTGACATATTTTGGCAGCTGTTCAAGTTGAGCACAGCTGACGACGACGACGACGACGACGACGAGGAGGAGGAGGAGAAGGCGTGGCAAGCACATAATAAGTAATGTGCTATATATATAGATTCAGAGGCGAGAGCAGCAAAGGCAACATTACTCGCACCGAAGGCTGTCGCCCATGCGGCGTATACGCAACGTCTGCCAACTAATCATGTGGATTGGCCCAAAGTCGGGCACGCTGCCTACCTTCGTCCCACGGATGATGCTGTGTGGATGCTGTATTGCGCGCTTTGCGTCCTTTTTTGTTGCGTCTGCCATGGCCGTTGCCGTTGCCGTTGACGTTTGATGCCATTTTGTGGCTTCTTTCGGTTGACTCGATTTTTACTTCAGCTACAAAATACACGCGCGCAAATTATTATATATTTATATATATATCTCTTTTTATATAATTAATATATATGTTTTATAGTCCGACACACACAGACATATGCACTGAATGACGCACAGTGGCCACAAGTGACATTTGGCAAGCTAACACACACACACACATACACAGAGATAGTCATACACCCGCCGCGTTTTTTGTCGCTTTGATTACTTGGCGCAGAATTTATATATATATCTGCATATATAGATATATATGTACTGAAAATTAAGATTTTCTCAAGTTATTTTTAATGCGGTGATTTAATTTTTGTCACACTCACTCACTCACACACACACACACACACACGCAGGCAAATAAACACTTGTGGCACTTTTTACTTTCGTTTCGGCAAAGATTTTTCATTTCATCATCAAAAAAACTTTATAGGTTTTCATATTTCTTTTTGCAACCTTTTTATGTCAAACTTGCACGAGTTTTAATACGAATATATATATTTTTTTTAATATTTACTTTTCTTTACTGACTTTTTCTTTTTTTTTTTGGTATAGTTTTATCAGGCAATTGTTGTCGCTGCCGCTGCTGCTCGTCGTCAACTATATTTGGAAACCGGCCTTCGGCGGAGCACCCGGTGTCGTTTGCTTAAAGGTTTTTCGTTTAGTGTTAGATTTGTTGCTGTTGTTGCTGCTGCTGTAGAGTATTTAGAACTCGATCGAGTTGAAAATTGAATGAAAATCGCGCACGGTAAACCGTCGCGTCCATGCGTTGTTGTCGTTAGCTATCTGCCGTCGTCGATTGTCGTCGATCGTTTGCCGTGCCGAGCGCGACTAATGGCTAAATGGCTGGCTGGCTGGCTGAGTGACTGAATGGGCGACACACTGGCAACGAGAGCTTTTACTTTTTGGACTGTCACTCTGGCTGGGTCACACGCTCTTTGGACACACATACACACACCTATTGAAGAATATATATGTGTGTGTGTGTTTAGCTTAGCTAGTCCGTCTATATAATTGCCTTTTATTTTGTCGGTCGTGTGCGCAATTCGCAATTCGCTGTTTCAGTTTTTGTTTTTTTTGGAGAGCTATTGCATTTGCTTATCACATAAAGCTTACATATATATACATTTATACATATGTATATGTATATAGACAGCAGACATTGTCTCTATAGCTGCTGTTTCCCCTCGCTATTTTTTCTAAAACAAAAGTTCATCAAAAGTTTTTTATACACTAGTTGCTGATTATGATGGCACTCGACAAGTTCAAGTTCTGAGCGTTGCATGTTTTGCATGTCAGACATGTTTGCTGGCAGAGTTCAATTGCCTGCCTCATGCCTCATCAAATGCCCTTTGTATGCGCTCAAGTAGCAGCAGTCAGCCGGCAGCAGGCTGTAGGCAGACCAAGTTCATTCCACTTGGCATTAAGCAGCGCGCCAAGGAAACATCTCAAGAATGCAGCAGCACACGGCACTGACAGTGAGATGTGATCTGTTTATAGCTAGCCGGCATTTAAGTGTCTGCCTAAAGAGCACTAGCTGCCAGCCAGCCAGCCGAGGTGTTGGACTGCCAACTGCCTAGGCTTGCCACACATAATTAAGCGCTGATTACGCATACGACCCGTAGGCCGCTCACCCAGCCCAGCTCCAATTGCAATTTGATGTAAACTTGTGCTTGGGCCCGAAATGTCATTAAAACTAGAATTAATCGAACATTAAGTATATGGCAGCTCTATCGGCCGCTTATCATAAATCGAGTTGCGAACATTGATATTTGACCTTTGATGGGGTGGCGTGTGGATGATTGTATGAGTGGGCGGTAAGGCTGTAATTACAGCAACATGGCAACAACAAATACAAAAGCGTGCTTAACAACAACAACAACTGGGTAACAATAGTTCCTGTCGATGGAACGTGACACACGAAAATAGTATAAAAAGTAACACACAAACACACAGACACACATAAATACATCTACACAGACGGAGTCGGAGTCGGAGAGGTACCTACAATACAAACGGCTTCCAAGTCGAGTTGATTGACAGGATATAGTAGTTGTGGAGCAGCAGCTCAGTGGCATGCAATGGTTGGGGTGCGGATGGTCAGAGCGTTAATCGAAGCGCACACACACGTGCGTGCGCGGGTGGGTGTGTGTATGTGTTCATTAAATTCCATTACACTATAACCATTTAAAGGGGCATTTATCGATTTGCCCTGCCGAATTGTACAAAAATGGTTTTATGCATATTCCACGAAATACGCATTTGAATCTCACTTATTGATTGTATTGCACTCCAAGACGCAGCAGCTTCAATTTGCATCCACATTTAACACACAGACAGAGAGAGAGGCACTAATAACAAATATACATTTATGTAGATATATTTTTGGAATTGATAGCAATCAAAATCCTTTTACACTCAAGGACACGCTCCGCGCGTACGAGCGGCAACAACAAGACTGATTTGATGGGTCTGTCTGGGTATTTTACTTTTTTAATTCCCATTACAGGAGCCCGTAGCACTGTTTTTGTTTATCGCTGCGTTGCGTCCTCATTCCAATTGTTGTTGTTGTTGTTGTTGCTCTTGTTGATGTCGGCATTTTTCGTCGCCAGGATGCGGTCGGCGTGCGGCAAAGCAACAAAACTCAATGCACTGCCGAAGCGAAACGTTGGCCGTTGTAGAGACATGCGCATTTATCTACTTGGTTGCTGTACATGATAAGTAACGGAAAAATTGAATTCGAATCATATTTAAATAATAGCGGGTTTCGTTTTCTATGTTTCTATACCATGATTGACTCAATATATTCGAAGTCGATAGTTGGTTAATCGATAGTTCGTTTTAAATGGGAATACGATCACGCTAGCGTTGCCACCTGTTGCGCCATTGTGAGCAACCCTCCCCCACACAGCTGATCAAAGGTTAAATAACACTTGTTACATGCTTTTTCATTCTCCCTGAAATGGCTTTGCGTTTCGTGTCCCAAAGGTTGTTGCAACATAGTGGACGCCGTCTGCAGACTGCCGCGCCATGGATTCGCACATTAACACATTACCCCATAAATGATGCCATGTTTGGCCTCAATGAGGAGCAACAGAAGTTGCGTGAAACTGCTTTCAATTTCTTTCAAAAGGAATTGGCACCATATGCCAAGGATATCGATAAACAAGATAGTTTCAAGTGAGTCAAGCTGGAAACATACCGCGTAAACTTTACTTACCCCTGTTTTGATTAGAAATCTGCGTTCATTCTGGAAAAAGATGGGCGAGCTTGGTTTCCTAGGCATTACGGCGGAGCCGGAGTATGGTGGTACTGGCGGCACCTATTTGGATCACTGCATCATCATGGAAGAGATTTCAAGGTAACTAAAATAAAGATGTGACCCAAGGATTGCAGCTACTACTGTTCACTTTTCACTTCTTACAGAGCTGCTGGAGGCGTGGCACTTTCCTACGGAGCACATTCCAATCTATGCATCAATCAGTTGACCAAGAACGGCACGCCGGAGCAGAAGGAAAAATATTTGCCCAAGCTGTGCAGCGGCGAACATATTGGCGGTCTGGCTATGTCGGAGCCTGGAGCCGGCTCGGATGTCGTCTCCATGAAACTACGCGCGGAACGCAAAGGCGATTACTATGTACTAAACGGCAGCAAATTCTGGATCACCAATGGCTCAGATGCCGAAACACTGATCGTGTATGCTAAGACTGGAGCAAGCGGTGTTCCAGACAGGCACGCAATTACAGCCTTTATCATAGAGACAGGCTGGGAAGGATTTAGTGTAGCCCAGAAACTGGACAAACTAGGCATGCGTGGCAGCAGTACCTGCGAGCTCGTCTTTCAGGATCTCAAGGTACCGGCAAAGAACATACTGGGCCAGGAGAACAAAGGCGTCTACGTGCTGATGTCGGGTCTGGATTTCGAGCGTCTGGTTCTAGCTGCCGGACCAGTGGGCCTCATGCAGGCCGCCTGCGACGTCTCCTTCGATTATGCACATCAGCGCAAGCAAATGGGCAAGCTGATTGGGGAGTTCCAACTGCTGCAGGGCAAGATGGCCGATATGTACACAACTCTGGGCGCTTGCCGTAGCTATTTGTATTCAGTGGCCCGGGCCTGCGATGCGGGTATTCGCAGCAGCAAGGACTGCGCTGGCGTCATCTTGTACAGCGCCGAGAAAGCTACACAGGTGGCCTTGGATGCCATTCAGATTCTGGGCGGCAATGGCTACATCAATGACAATCCAACTGGACGCATTTTGAGGGATGCAAAACTGTATGAGATTGGAGCTGGCACCTCAGAGATCAGACGTTGGCTGATTGGTCGTCAATTGAACCAGGAGTACAAGTAATTGGTGGAGGCTTGACTAGAGGACCATCTTAACGGAAAGACTATTTGTTGCATTTATTTTTTTTGTAGAAAACTTTGTTGTAAAAAAAATTGTAGATATTGGATGTGGAATAATTGATGGATTGTGAATATTGATGTTAAATATTTGGATTGTTTTATTTAAGAGGGGTATTGCCTATATGTATATCTATATAACTCAACGGCAGTTGAATGCATTGTCTTTAAGATTTCCTACCTAATTTGCCATATTTAAAACAAATCTTAACCCCAATAAATCATTCATTCATATATTGTTAAAATATTGTTTTTTTTTTTTTTATTAATTTACAAAAAATACACAATTATAAAATATGCAATTACGTATACACGACGGCTCACATATACATACATATGTACTCGTATATACAAAGAACGAAATGATGAGAGCATAGAAGACTCTGTTTTGTTTTTATAGAAGAACATAGAACAATTATTACATACATAGATGGTTTACGAACTAAACGTTATGTGAACAACATTTGAATTAACTAAAATATAGATTACTCGATTACATGGTTTATAGTATATAGCTGTTTGTTTTTAGGTGCACAGTAATAAATTGCATTGAACTAACACTTAAATCGTTGAACTCAATTTGCATTTAGTTCTGGTTACAGATTAAGGGTAATTTTTGTTGCGTTTTGATTAGTACAAAGAATTGTATGTAACATATGTAGATTCGACGGATTTTCAGAAAGAGTGTGTCTGTGTGTGTGTGTGTGTGAGAGTGTGTATAAACAATTGGCAATACAAATGGCAGATAAATAAGCACAACAAATATACACAAGAAACGCATAAATGGAAATTGTGAAAAGAAGTCCAAACCGTGTGTATATAGGGTATGTGTGTGGGTGTGTGACTGCGTGTGTGTGTGTATTATATATATAGACATTTTAACGCTAGTGGCTAATTATAATTAATTGTTAAATTATTGCTATTAGTATGTATGTAAATGTTAAAAGCACATTTGGCAAACATTATCGTTTAGTTTCGATTGCAGCTGCTGCTCTCGCTGCTCCAGCTTAGGTTAGCTACTCCAGGCGAAAACTGTGCTTCTCCGTTTTCGTTTCGGACCGCGACTCTGTTGTGGTTGTAAACGATTTGCGCTCCATGACGCGCTGCGTCATTGAGGTGAGTCGCTCGGAGCCCTGATCCACGATGCTAATCTTGCCGCCGTCCGTGTTGAGCGTCATCTGTGAAAAGCTCGACTCGAGCGGCTTAACCAGGCCCGATTCGCTGTTGCTGCTGGTGTTGGCTGTCTTGTCGAAGTTGCGCGTCTCGTATCTGCTGAAGAGTAGGGCTAGGGATTAGCATTGGAGCACTCTCCACATCTGTATGTGGACTCACCTGGATGTGTAGCCCTCGTAGTTCTGGCCGGGATAGGCATTGCCGCCAGTTATCTCCACCACACCGCCCTGGCCGAACGTTTTGTCATGCAGATCCTGTACACAGGCCTCCAGATTGCGATTGCCGGTGGGCTTCTGTGGTGGCGGCGGTGGCACAGTTGGGGGCGCGCCCGATGTGGATGAGTTCTGCGTTTTAATGCTGGACGATTCAAAGCTTTGCTGGTAGTTGTTGGCGTTAGTGGGTGTGCTTGCGGATATGGTGGTGAAGCCATTGCTGCCCGCGCCGCCCACTGGACTGCCTGGGTAGGGGCGGGGCACCGCATTGGCTGTTAGTTTGGGATTAGAGCGAAAACTGTGAGTCGACGTCGCGGTCTGCATATTAGAAATGGTCGTCGACAACGGCGGCGGCGGTGGCGGAAAGTCCCCATTGACATCATCCATGGCCGCATAATTGGATGGCGGCGGCGACACGGCGCCCGGATGATGGAAATGCTGGGGCTGCGGGCTGGCATAGTTATAATGATGCTTCTGCTGACTGCCCGCGCCCGAGCCCGTGTAGTAGCTCGGCGAGCTGGGCAAATCGCCCGACTGCGAGCCATAGTAAGCACCTCCTCCACGACCCAGAGTCTGTTAAGGGTTAGCAAGAGAAAGAGACATTTGGTTGGTTAGAGAGATTAGGGTTAGATTCAGTTACAACTACAACCACTACACCGACACCAAGTGAGAGTCTCAACAATGCCAATTCTAATTTCTAAAATCTAGGCCAAAGTCGGAAAAGGAAACCTGTTCATACATTGTTCTGGCTCCTGTTGAGCGTGCCATAGGCATATTCCGTGTCGCTCTCGTCTGTGGTGAAGCCCTGGGTATTCTTGGCATAGCGCTGCGCCTGTCGCACATGCTTGAGACGCTGGCGGGCCTCCTCCAGTTCCTTCTCCTTGCGCAACACAGCGGAGCGTGCATTGATCTCCTGCGCCATGCCATCCACCATCGATGTGTTGATCTTCAGCGAATGCTCCTCCTCGGCCTCCAGGCCCTGCTGTGCAGCGTGCACCAAATTGTCCGTGGATTTGATGACTGCATTGCCCGCAGCCTGCAGACGGCGACCCGCCTCCGAATTGGGATTTGATTTCACCTTGCAGGCAATCAGCAATTGTGCAGTCGAGGCAGCCACCTGCTTGGCCGTGGAGATCAGCATCTCCTCCGTGCCCACGCCGCGCACCAAATTCTGCGCAGCCTCCACCAAGCTGTGCGTGGCTGCAGCCACCAGCCGAGCGGCCGAGATGAGACCCTCCGACCACTGGCCGTCGTCGGAGCTGGTGAGCGGACGTCGAGCCACCTTGCCCTGGTCAATCAGCTCGCGCTGCGCCGCATTAGCCGCACGCACCAGAGCAGCCGAAGCGCCCATAATGCCCTTGGCAGCCTCCAGAATCATCTCGTCGAACTTCATGTTCTCATCCAGTTCGATCTGTGAATTGATATGAATTGAATTAGCTCAGGAAATACAGTCTAATTGGCATCCAATTGGAAACGAGTTATATTAGCCTTATATTAAGTTAAGCAAACACCATTTGGGTTTTAGTTTAGTTAATTGAATTCGTTTTGGTTTCAATTTGTATTTTCGTTTTAGTTTCGTTTTTAGTAGAGTTTCAGCGATCACAGTAATAATATGTTTGATTCCTGGGTGAACTTTTGAATGTAACAACCAAGAATATCAAACATATCTCACTGGAATCGTTAGATGAGGTAGTGGATAGGTAGTTTGGTTGATTTTGGTGGCTGGTTAAACAGATGACAGCTGATTGTGGAGACGAGCGAGCGGTAGTTTAGTTAGTTTCAATTCACCATAGCACATTCACCATTAAAACTAGAGTTATGCCGTTATAAGCCGAATAGAGATCAGAGAGGAGGAGACTCACCTTAACATCCGCCTGGCGACGTGGCCGCAGTGATGCCAACTTCTTGGCAGCTGCATCAATGGAGGCTGCAGCGCCGAGCAGCTCATTCTCAGCTATGACCGTGGGATCCTCTGGATCGATCCAGTCGGAGCCCTTCAGCAAACGGGCCATGGCCACCAGATCTGTGACACACTTGGCCACGCGACGCGACAAATGCATGCGATCGTCGGCGCTGCAGTTGTGCAGAATGCCATTCAACAGCTCCCGATAGGACTCGGCCACAGAGGTGCCCGCCTCCAGGGTGCGCACGCGCAACTCATCTGTCTCGGCACAGTTCCAGGCGACGGAGCGGCAGACGATCAACATGTCCGATATGGCACGACGACCCAGATTGGCGGCAGCCACAATATCCGCCTGCAGATTGGAGGTGCCGGCGGCAACAGCCTTTGCCGTGGCCGCAGTCACGTTCATGGTGACGCGTATCAAGTCCTCGGGTCCCACCTGGGCGCTGCCCACTGGCGGAGGTGTCTGCATGGCCTATTTATAAAGAAAATGCCAAATTAATTCAAATTTTTGGTTAACAGCCATTCATTATGTTACTTACGCGCATCTCCTGGGAGATGGCCTCCACGGTGGCCTCCATGGCGCGGGTGCCGCGCGTGTGCTCATCCTCCACAGCTTTGACGGTCTTCAGCAACGAGGAAACATTCAGCACCATCACCTAAATGCCAATAACAAAGTGTTTTTTTTTTTTTTTTTTGTTTTTTTGTTTGGAGCAGAAATGTTTTGTGATTAATGTTAAGTTTTATAGATAAATATTGTGATATTAGAAATAAGTTAGCTATTAGCTCTAGAGACTACAAAACACAAGAGAGATCTACAAATTATAAAACTACTTCTAAATGGCTTTGGCACTACTCTAAATAATATTCTAAGAAACAACTTTTGATGCTTGATTTGACGAGTAATAAAAATCTTTATTTGATAAATTAGACATGGTATGAAAAATACATCCTTCTAGACAACAATTATTTATCAAGGGACTATAACAATCGACAAAAAAAAGGTAAAGAACCTGCAGATGCTATGGAGAGCAAGAAATATGAATGGATATGCAGTTATCCATGGAAAATTCAGTAACTATTTATATTTTGAGGTAAAGCTAAACCACATTTACTTTTGCAAAAGGCTAGAAAGTTCTTTCTAGTTCATATACAACATGTGTGTGTAGTACACACATACATACAAGACAGATATATGTATATGTATCAATTGATGCTGGCCACAGTTGACTCTCCAATTGCATCTACAAGTTTTACAAAGTTTCAAATGCTTTGGGATAATAATGTTGGCTTTTTGCTTGTGCAATGATTAATGTTTATAATGTTGCAGAAAGAATTTCGTTCAAGTTTCCAAATTGTTGTGGGTGGCGCCCCCTACCAGCAGCCCAGTTAATGACTCATGATTCCGTTTGCTGTCGCTGCTGTTGCTGCTGCTGCTGCTGCTGCTGCCGCCGCTGGCTGCTGAGGGGGGCGTGTGTGTGTGTTAGTTTCTGTTTGGGCGCTGGCAGCTGATTGGCAAACATCTTGAAGCGTCTGCATTGTAGTTGTATGTGTGTTCGATATCGATAGCGAGAAATCGAATTTGAATATAGATGCATGTTCAAATCGATAGATGGCGTATATATTTATTTATATACATTCCACAGCGAGCGCAGCGCATGAAGAGAGCAATTTTTGATTTGAGTTCGATTTGCGTATTTTGTACAGTTCATGAGGATTTGTTTGTTTTTTTTGTATGTGTGTATGCGTGTATTTGTGTGTGTATGGGAAGAGAGAGAAGAGCAGAGACGTCGAACGCGCACAAATTAGCATCAAACGAAAACGAAAATATACAAAATTTTATGGATTTTTGTTTGCTTTTTACAATGTGGGTGGTTGTTTGAATGGTGAGTGGGTGTCGGTGGTGGTGGATCGACAAAGAGAGACACAATTGTAGTGAGAGCGAGAGCACGGCAAATACATGCAGAGCAGCAGGCAGAAAGGGTGGCTGAGCTGGGTGTTTGTTGAATGTATTTAACCAAGGAGTTAGAGCTGGACACGGCGCCGGGATGAGAAAATGGTGCGAAACATATTGTTGAAGGGGCGGTTTGTACCCATGTGTTTGTGAGAGAGAAACATAGAGAGTTTGTGTGTGTTTGTGTGGTTAAACATTGAAAGTAATTAATAACATTTAAGAGATAGATATACAAAAAGAGACAGCCAACAGCAGCAGCAGCAGGAGCAGCAGGTGATTCAGATTCAGTTTGAGATTGAGTTGGAGTTGAAGCAGCCGCGACGAGTTGCCTTCAAAAGCTCGTTTGGTGCAGTAAAACATCAGCGGCGACAGCAACAGCAAAGTGGTATTAAATAGTACATTTTATAGGGTATTTCTTAAAATTAGTTTTTGTGGTATTTTATATGTAAGTGCCAAAGCCAGTTAAGTATTTACTAGTTGTACAGTAAACGCTCGCAAAGTAGACCAGATTAAATAATGGTATTACTAATTATATTATATTATTTGGTTCTAAATTGCGTAGCTTTGCTGTACTTTAAATGCCACAAACAACATTTATGTATGCTTATATGTCTGTGTGGGTGTACGGGGAGCCTTTTATTTAATAAAATAACTAAAGATAATAATACAAAAAAAGAAAAATTGAATACTAGTATGATATTTGATACTCCGATTGCTGAATCCCTAAACCGTTTAGAGTTTACAAGCTGAGGGCAATTTTGAATTAATTTCTCATTTGTTTAATTTTATTTCTGAACGTTCGATACGTTTAAAGAAAACTTTAACATATTTAACTTTAAACTTTCTAACAAAATCTTTCAATCGAGCCATAACCACATTAAAGTCAGTTACAGTTTAAAAAAAATACCAAAAATAAATAATCACTAAAAATATTATACACTATTAAAAAAGCCACAACAACGAAAGCTTTACAGCAAAGTGAAAGTATTAAAAATAAACTAGAGAGAGATGAAAAGACATAGAGGGTAGATCTAAAGGGCAGGTAAAGAAGACTTACCCTGGCGCTTTCCTTGAGGCCCTGCATCGACGGATCATGTATAGGCTTGCCCGAGGCCAATTTGGTGCAGTTGATCAAATCTCCCAGAGCCGAGGCCACATCCTTGACGGCATTGATGACCATGACCTGCGAGTCGGGCTGTGACGAGCCCAAGGAGCAGGCGCCGCGTTTTACCGCCTCCGCAAGTTGGGCTAGAGATAAGGAAAAATATTTGTAAGTAACAATTGGGGGGAATCTTCTCAGTCTCTACTCACTTATGGTTGAGACAGCATTCTGTGCCGCATTCGCCAGCTGATCCTGAGTGCCGGCTGCTCCAGTGACCAACACCTTGGTGTCCTCCACCAGCGCCTTGGCCGTTTGCAGAATATGCTCGCGATGATCGGCAAAGCTGCCATCGCCATCCGAGTGCAGTGTGCCAGCTGTGGCAAACATAATGGTCGTGTCCAGATCTCCGATAATGCCCGAGACAGTGTGTGCCGCATTGATGCAGGCCTGGGTGCCGCGAGAGCCAGCTTGGAGTGCGGCCAAGACTTGGGCCACCTTCTCGGATACCTCGCGAGCATTGCGTGCAATCTCTTTCTGGGCACTGACATCGTTGGGACTAGCGCCGCCCGCTGACGACTGAATCATCGAGCTGATGGAACGGCCCAAATCAATGACGGTGCTGCGTATGCGCATCGCCACATCCGGCGAGGTGGTCGTGGTGCTGGCACCCACTGAATCCTGGGTGAGCAGCTGGTAGTGTTGGGTCATTTCGACAGCCAGCTGTGGCAAAGCGGCTGGCTCCACACTGCTCTTGGCATTCATTTCGTTGCCCAGGCGCGCGATCTCCTTGGCCGTGGCCACCATGCGCGTCTGATAGTCGACAAAGCTGTCCGAGTAGGAGGCGTTCAGCAATGACTGGCGCTTGTCTGTCAGTCGGGTAATGGCACGATTCACCTGCTCCATCAGGCCCGTCACGATGCCCGTCTCAGCATTGATCTTCTCTACAGCCTGCTGCAATTCCTGAATGGCCTCCCGTGTGCCATCGATGGCCTCATCGAGGCGTGGATGAGCGTGTGTGGCGCGCGGATTGCCCGCTGAATCCTTGGCCGATTGCACCAGTGTAATGGCGCTCTCCACCACCGACTTGGTCTGATTGATCAGCGACATCTGCTGCTGGCTGTGCACGATGTGAGTGCAGGCGCCGATAGCACCATTCACCATGGGCACAACATAGCGCGAGATCTCGCCCACAGCATGGCCCAGTTGCTCCGCATTATTCTTTCCAGCCACGCGAATCGGTTCCAATTTATCCAAGAGTTCCGCAGCAGCGTTCATTGTTTGTCCACTGAAGCCATGCAAATTGTTGTCCCGACGGCGGCTCAAGCCCTGAGCATTGGCGGCCAAGGCGCAGCTGTCCAGCTCACGTGTGCAGGTGCCCAAGGTGTGCAGCACCTGCTCGCACTGCGCCTGTCCTGGTGCCTTGTCCCGGATGTTATCAACGAGTCGCTTCACGGACTCGGAGACTGGAGTGGAGTGCATGGACAGCTGCTGCCACACTGGCGGATTATCCGGAGTCAAAGCCAACGATTTGGCGGCCTTGACCATCTCGACGACACCATCGATGACACCGCGTCCAGCCTGAATGACCGGCTCCTGGGCCTTGCGACCCTCCGCTGAGATTTTCGCTGGTATCGATATAAACTCTGGACTGGAGGCATATTGACGCACTGCCTTGACAGCCTCCAGCAGCGGCTCAACAAGTCGATCCCGATTACCGCCCGTTGGATTATCCTCAATGGCCTTGATGTCTTGCACCAGATCCGATGTGGCCGTTGCCACCTGCTTGGCCAGCACAATAAACTCATTCTTGGCCACCGGATTGTTGGTGTTCATGCTTGCCTGCCGGCAAATGGAGCATAGGTAGCTGGTGTGCTTGGCAATCACGGTTAGAGCCGAGATCATCTGCGGCTTGCCCGACTGGGCGCTGCTCACAATGTCGCAATGCTGACGGATGCCCTGATAAGCCCATGTCAGCTGCGCCTGATCAATGATTCCTGGTCGCCCGGCCACGCTGCTGGGATGCGAGACGCCAATGAGATAGGCCGCCTGCGATGAGCTCTCCATCAGTCCCTGAATCGACTCATTCACATTGTTCACCGACTGACTGAACTCCACGTGCTGCGACTGCTTGGCATTGTTGATCATCTCGGAGATGGCATAGCCCAGGTTGCGTGACTTGGCCGTCGCCTGTTCCACACAATCAAAGTAGCCCATCTCATTGATCGGCTCGTGCGGATAGTCGAGCATCCGGCGCAATCCATCAATGTTGCGTATGGCATTATCGCATTCCTTCTGCCCCGGAGCGGACTGAATGCTGGCATCCACCAGCTGATTAATGCTCTCCGTCACGCTGCGTGCGGCGGCAAGCAACAGATTCTTGGCATTCGGCTGGCCGGGATCGGCGGCAATGGATTTGGCCGTGGAGAGTAGCGAGCACGACTGCGTCGACACATTGCGTAAACTGTCGATCATCTGGGAGCGCACGGGCTCATCCGTCTGCGCTTGTCCGGCCATTTGCATGCTCACGGACAACAGATCCCTGTAGTTGGCCGCAAATTGTTGACTGCTGTCAGCCAGGAGAGCCGGACTGGCATACGATTGGACAATCTGTCCACCAGCGGTGCTCAGCTGCTCGGCGACCTGCTTCAGCTCCGATTGCAGCTCGGCGTATGGCCGATTCGATGGTGGGAATTCGCTCACAGACAAGATCTCGCTGAGATCGCTCACGTTGCGCAAGGCAGCATCCACCTCACGTTGTCCAGGTATGCAGTCCACGGTGCGGGACAAGGCACCCGTGACATCGCGTCCCGCCTGGGTCAATGCCTGTGGATCAGAGACGCCCTGCAGCGTGCGCTGCGCCTGCTCAATCAGCTGTGCCGAGCTAGTGACCACATCGTCGGCGCAGTCAATGATGGCCGGATTCTGTGTAGTCGCCGCCACGCCGTGCACGCTCTTCGTGAAGTCGCCCAAAGCCAGAGCCGTGTCCCGGCCAGCGGCGCCTGCATATTGGCGTTGTCCATGCAGCACCGAGCTCAACAGCTGGCTAAGGGCAATGCCCACATTCTTGGCGGACTTGCGCAGCTCGTCGGCTGTGTTCTCCACCGTCTCGCCGGGCAGTGGACGCAGCTGACCCGCTAGCGCCGCTTGACGAGTGTCGTCCAGCACATGATGCAGCTTACGTACAGCCTCCAAGGCTGACTCCAGCTCCTGGCCACCGCAAGCATCGCGCGCCCGCTGCGCCACTGAATGCAGCTCCGAGACAGTCTGACCCAGGTGCAAGGCACTCTTGGACAGCTGAGTAGCCGAGGGTATATCCGTGACAGTCGGTCGCAGGGCACGCGAAGATTTGGACACCTGCAGAGCTGGTTCAATGAACTGCTCGGCGGCCTCAATCAAATTCAACTGCGCATGTGCATCGTCTGGCTGTGCACGCGTCGTCTTCACCGATGTGACCAATCGTGGTATCGTGTCCGCCACGCGTTTGCAATCCTGCAGCACCGACTCCTTCGTCTGATGGTCCTGGCTGTGCTGCACCGCATTCTGTGCCGCCGAGATGCATTGGGTTGCCGCAGAGGCGGCCAGCTTCGAGTGGTACTCCAAGCGCTGAATGAGTCCTCGCTTCATGGCCGGCGTGTTGGCCGTGCTGGTCGTAATCTCACGCAGCTCCTCAGCGGCACGACGCAGCGCATTCTGATTGTCCGAGTCGTGGGGATTGGAGGAGCACAGACGGGCTGCCTCAACCAGCTTGGCTGTGGCGTCGGCCAACTGCTTGGCGGCCGACAGCAAACGTCGCTGCATGTCCGCATCCTCTTGCTGATCCGCCTCGCCCTTGATGCTCTGGATGAGCTGTGCTGTGGTCTGGCCCAGAGTGCGGGCATGACGCACCATTTCCTGCGGATCATTGGTGGACACCAAGACGTCGGTGCCAATGATGACATTCTCGACGGGACTCAGCTCCTGGCTGGTGCGATGCGCATGCTCCCGTGTGCTCAGCTTCACATGCTCCAGCATATCCAGCAGGCTCTTGGAGACATCGCGTGCCGCATCCATCAGATCCGCCTTCAACTTGGGATCGGTGCTCGCCTCGTTGCACACCTCGCAGAGCGCGTTCACGGCACGAGCTACGTTCCGGGCCGCCGCCTCCAGTTGCTCGCGACAGGCCGCATTATGCAGAGTGGGTGCCACCACCTTGGCGCAGGCCACCAGCTGACTGGTGGCCAGTGCACACTGGCTAGCCGCAGCAATGACGCGATTGCGCGCCTGATCATCCTCGCAGCTGGCGGCAATGTTCTTGGCGCGCAGCACCAAGGCAGCTGTGGTATTAGCCACCGCCTTGCCCAGATCCACCAGCATATCGTGCAGATCCCGATTCTCTGGCGCCTCCTCCTCGGCAATGGTGCTCAGTACATGCGTGGTGGCCTCGCCCACACGAGTGGCGGCATTTATCAAATGCTGCGGTGGCTCCTTGCTCTCCGGCTCGGCAGCCTTCAGCAGGTCACTGAAGGCATTGCACAGATTGCGCGCTGCCTCCAGCAGCTGATCGCCATTCGTGTCGTTCTCCATGAGGGCAGCGATCAGACGCACCTCCTTGGTCACCTCCGGTATGGTCTGCGCAATTTGAGACACCGATGCCGAAATGGCCTCCGTGTCCACTTCATCCGGCTGCGAAGCGGTTATAATCTGAGCCGTGGCGGCACTCATTGTGGCCACATGAGAGCTGACTGCCTGCTTGGAGGTGTCCAGCGTATTCTCACGCCACTCAATCGAACGCAAATCACTGCCCAGCTCCTGAATGGGTGCCTGCAAATGGATTCAGAGATTCGTAACGAGCTCTAATCAAATATTCCTTATCTCAAAACTCACCTTGGTGCGCAGCTCCTCGTCGGCGCGAATTAAGACATCCTGTCCGGCGGATATATAACCAATAAGCGCACGCTGCGGCTCGGTTAGATTCACAGAACTAATGCGTACTTCCTTAGTCTAATAACCAAAGATAATACGAAAGTAAAGTTAGTTAGAAAATGTAAAATTTATCTGGAATTGAAGGTTTTCGCCACATACTTTGTGAAACTCGGCATGACCGTTTTCTAAATGGTTTGCAGCATGTTAAGAGATGAAAGAATTTATTTTCTAGTTAGTTTCAGTTAAGATGTCAAAAGTTTGGCGCTTTGAGGTTATGTATTCAGTTAAGAGGTGCAATGGCAACTTAGACATAATGGCAGGAAATGAAAGTTGGATGAAATTGACTATATTCATATCTCTCTAGCTCACTTACCGTCGGCGGTTGATGCGCATGATTCACCTGGCCAACAAAGGCGCCATACTGCACGGTCTGCATTTCGTTCTGCGTAAAGGTGCGTTCACCTGTCAGCCACATCGATAGAGAGAAACGAAAAGTGTACGAAAAATAAGAAATTATAAATTATCAGAAGCATACACAAAAACTAAAAGGTAAAAAGCAATAAAGCAGATAGTCTATATAGAAGTTTTTTTTTTTTAATTTAACTAACTTTTTGTTGACTAACAATACTTGAAAGTCTACTTTATAGAATAGTTAGCCAAAGTATATCTTATATATATATATGTATATATAAAAAAAAGCAAAAACCTTTGTGCAAATATCTTAAATATATCAAATGGAATTCAATAGACTTACCGTCATAGGGCCGCATAATGCCCGGATGCGCTAAACTTTCCAAGTTCAGCTTCTCCACGCGATTCGTTTCGTGTTGCAAGAAGGTGGCCCTGGAATCATATAAAACAAGAATTACAATCAAAGACTCTAACTCCTCTCATTTCTGTCCCACTCACTTAGATGGCGCAACGGACTCCTCCACCATGGTGGAGCCCTCGTCGCCTTCAATGCCAAAGTGATCTTTTGTCTGTTTCTTCTTCAATATGATATCAATATAGCCCGCAATGAGCTGCACAATCTGCTCGGCCTCGGTCGTTTGCACCGAATAGTATTGATTCGCATAGTCGCCAAAGTCCAAAGTAAAAGTGTTCGGTGAGGCGCCCCAGCGACGAACTGTTGTCAATGGCCAGGAGACTAAGATCTCCTTGGTGCGCTCATCCAGACGCAGCACAGAATCTTTGGTAACGCCCAGGAGGCGCGGCACTAGCTTATTCTTGCCATTCATCTTCTCCTTGACCAGGAAGAAAGTGACGCCATATGTGGGCAACTCCCGTGCGGTCTTGGTGTACAAAACTTTGGCGTCGATTTCCGTTAATTCGTAATGCTTTTTATGCTCAGCAAAGATTTTCTTCTCAATGTTCTTGACGCGCACATACGACTGGGGCAGAAAGTCCTTCAAGCTGAGGAGAGGAAGAAAAGAATTCAATATAGTGAAATTGATTGGGGGAAACTAATCAAATGCTGCACTTACTCCAAAAAGCCGGGCTTATGCTTCGCCTCGTTGTGCGGTCCGAACTGTATGTGCACCTGAATGCCAGCGAATTCGCAAGCTAATACAAAGAACAAAAAATCAGAATTCATAAGGCAAAACAAACAATTTTCAAGCACAACTCACCTTTATCCTGGGTAACAGGATGTGTGCCATCGAGAATGGCATCCCTGGCCTGCACATAGAGCAGATTTAGCTGCACTGGATCACGCGAATCGATGTTCTGATCCGAGAAGAAGAAACGACGACGCAACAGCACCGTCTCCGACTCATCGATGCCCTGTTCGCGCAGTGTGCGACCCACATCAACCCAGTTCACTGAAAATACAACAAACAATGCAATATTAGTTGAGCTGCCAGGCAATAGATGGCGCTATCAACTCACTTTCATCATCGGTTTTCAGCTTCTTGCGCAAACTTTCCATTTTGGCATCACGATCCTTTTCGGTAAACTTGCGCTTCAGCGTCAGCGTGGCAAATTTATTATCGGGCAGATTCTCATTCTGCGCCTCATTGTCCTCGCGCACCAATCCATACTCCTCATGATTGGTAATGCCAATCTTGGTGCAAATCACCACCATCAATTGGGAAACGGGCTGAGAGTCATCGACCAGTATGGTCTTGACGGCGCCATCCAGCATGCGAACACGCAGAGTGCGCAGCTTTCGCCGATACTCGAGCGTGTCCTGATTATGCAGTATATAGTAGCCCAATGTGCGTCCGGCTTCTAGCCAAACGCCTTGCTGGTTCTGCTCATCCGAAATGAAGAGTCCATATTCGCTAGCTGTAAAAATTGTTCAACAATAATTATTATTTATACAGGAAATTGATTGAAGACTTTATCGAGCGTCTACTTACGTTGTCCCTGCACTGCTTCGGCAAATTTATCGCGTATGATTTTGCATGCATCGAAGACTGTTGTATTTGGTTGGAATTGTATGGTCTTCGTCACTCGACCACCCTCCAGCTGTATGCGCAGCGACAAAGTGGACATATTTGCGTCGTCTACGTTTCAGTCGACGTTCTAGTCTTAATCGTTGGCTTAAACTTAATAGATTAGGTGTAGTAGAAAAGGTTGTCAAAGGCACTGCAATGGAAGAGAGGCAATACAAGAAATTATGAAATAAATGGCCATTCAATTGTTATAAATAGGAGCAGAGACCAAAAACCAAAACGGCAACCGAAAACAGCAAAACCCCTCAACCAAAAACCAAAACCAACCCCCAAAAAAGGCAAAAGAGATAGCCGGAACGGGACAGCAATCAGGCAGCACAGGACCGGGGGCCCAGCCACCACCCAAAAAGCAGACAAAGTCGCTGCGCTGCTGCTGCTGCTGCTGCTGATGAAAATCTTCTATACACACACTCACACACATACACACACTAACACAGACAATGTATGCCCACTTCAGTGTTCAAATCAAAGCCTGGTCATTGTAGCTGGGGGTTGACTTGCTTACAGAGCCTGCCCCGCCGCCACCGTCGCTGCTGCTGTCATTATGCCAAACAGCGACGTCTGCGGCGACGCCAGCGTCAGCAGCGACGTCTGCTGCGCCATTTTATGCGACATTAATGCCTGGATTTTTAGCCAAATTCACTTAATGCTCGACTGGCTACACCCACGGCCCCGCCACTAATTGATTTTCTATCCTGCTGTGGGGCAATGTGTGTCAGTCAGCGTACTGCCCCGCCCCCCAGCTCTGGTGACTGCTCTATCCGGTACACGATATACATATGTATGTATGTAGTATTCTTCATTATTTTTTCTTCTTATGTAAAAATCGATATTTTGCACAGCTTATGTTTTGGTTGTCGCATCCCCCGGCATACGGAAGCACTTGAAATATCCGGCAAAAACTGTCGGCCGTACACAAGAGGCACACACACACAGACACAGAGAGAGAGACAATATAGATATAAATATATGTATATATCGGAAGCACAGACACCAACACACACACACTAGTTTAAATAAAACTTTACTTTTGGTCACTTGGCAGAACGTCAACTGCTCCATATGGCGCTGCTCTATAGAATATGTTGATTTGACTGGACTGGACTGGAGTGGACTCTGCTATGTTTTGTTGTGGAGCTCTGCTGAAGAATGCACGTCTGCTGCCCACGAAATCTGGCACGTAACTGAAAAAGGTTACCTCAAAAGTGGACCAGCCTGGGGGATGCTGCGACGTCGACGTCGCTGCCGAGCGCATTTTTACTGTCTGCCTGGGGTGACAAAGAGATAGATAACAAGAGTGAGAGCGAGAGAGAGCGCCGCCTGCGCAATACGTGCTTCAGTTTACTCAAAGGGTGCAGCTGCTGAAGCAACCCCAAAAGAGCGGCGCGTGTAGAGTTCTCTCTGTCGCTCTCTCTCTCTCTCTGCTGTTACTCTCCCGAATGTAGACTCTGTGCTGCTCACCCGAGTGGCGCCAGCCGGCAAAATGCCAGCGTTTTGCGCAGCTTAAACGGCGCTGCAGCAGCGACAGCGACAGCGGCAGAGGGCAGCGAACTGCAAAAAGCCACAAAGGGCGTAATCTGATCGAACTGAGAAACGCGTTCACTGCGCAGAGGGAATCCCTTTGTAGCCAGGCAGCCCAGGCAAGGCAACCTTGTATAGAGCGTGCGTAGGGCCTGGCCACAGGATACATGAAATATTTAGCTGTTTTGCGGTTGGAGATAAAAAATAGAGAAACGTGCTGATAAGAGAATTGCAAGTGGAAGGGACAGCTGTAGCAATAAAAGCAACTAATGATAAGTCGAACAAAAAGCGATTGATGATGATTAAAGAAATTGCAAATATCAAAAATAACATGATGGGAGATGGGAATAATATGGGGTTTAATTTAAAGAACTAATTTGATCGAAAATTGTACAAATACTGATATGGGTATTACGAAACGGCAATGATTCGGCTAACAAATGAGAATTGATCATATTAAAAATGATGTAGATATATTATACTATATAAAGAAATGAAAAATATTCAACTACAATTTAGAGTAAATGATAAACACTTTTTGGCTTCTCTCGAACAGAGTTACCAAAAATTGAAATACTTATACACATATTGTATTAAAAACAGTCCAAATATCTACATATATACGAAAGAGCTAGTTGTTTATCTATTTTCCCTTGTCACTTGTCGCCGTTGCCAGCTTTTTGTGAATGAATGAAGTACTTGATGTGTAATACAATACCCTCCATTAATTCAATTAACTGAAGTCTACCCCAAAAAGAGACATAACCTCAGAATAAACACACACAGAGAGAGGAAGAGCGAGAGAGAGAGACAGAGATGGATTGGGTAAAACTAACAATGTGCCATAAAATAGATAAAAGGACAGTGCGTTGAATAAGGATGTGACAGAGCAAGCAGATGGATGTTATAGAGCTGAAAGACAAACAACAGAGGGACGCAGCTAGGCGATAGCTATGCATATACATATATCATTAAAACACACATATATGTATATGTTTATAGCTAATATTAGAAAGGGAAAGAGAAATGCATCTAAAATTACAGCTGACTAAGGTTTCAATTGCAGAACCATTTTTATGGCAGCTCATAAAATAGCGCTAGCATCAAAAGACTTGCGATTTCCCGCAGATTTTCTTAGCTGGCGCGCATGCAAATGCCACTTGACCAACTCCAATCCCTTACTCTGCTTCTTCTTCTTTGGCGCACACTAATTGGCAAGCACTTTTCGCTGCGGGGAAATCCCACTGTGCGACTAATGGATGAAATTTACGGCCAGCCAAGTTTTCTATGGGTCCACTAATTAATTGCCCCAGCGCTGAGCCAAGTGCACTTTGGTATGCCTGTTTATTGGAATTCACACATAAACCTAGGGCTTGTTATAATGCTTTCTTCATTTGTTGATGATAAAAGTTTTGAAATTCAATAAAAGGGTCCATGATTTTATGTCTGTGACTCGTTTATAGGGGTTTTAGATATAATCAATTTGTGTTTCTTCTTTATGATTCAATTTGGAATTATTGAGTGCTGTCATGAAGCAATTTAATGAAACTAAATATTTACCATTAATATTTATGGCTTTCATGAAATTTTATAATGTTATATTATATATTATTTATAAATATATATTTAATTAATTTCATTTCATTTTTATAGATTTTTGCAAAGAAAAGATTAATTGCATAATAATTCCTTAACATTTTAGCTTGGCTACTGAAAATCTACTAGCTTATGATGCGTGTCGTAGCAGTCAGCTTTAATGCTAGCTCGTGATTAAGTGTTGTAGCAGGCAGCTTTTCAGCTGCAGCTTGACTTTCAAAATTTGATTAAAATAAACTAAAATTTTGACAAATTAATTAATTAAATAAACAAAATAAATAAATAAAATGTAAAAAATCTTTTTCTATGTTTTAATATAATTTTAAACTATACTATTTCATAGAAAATTAATAAAAACAAATAATAAATAATATATTAATAGAGAAGAAAAGCAATTTAATATTTTATATATGGTTTCCTTAACTTTAAATATTTTCTACTTACTCATCGTGCACATTTTGAAGCTCATTAAAGGAATATTCTTTAAAATTACGTAATAATTTATGTTCTTTTTTTTTCCTTTTCGGTTTTTTTTTTTTTTTCGAAAGGCACTCAGGACTCGTGTATTGTGTTGTGTTTTGTGTGAGTGTGCGTGTTGTTTGTTTTATATTTTTAAAATATAGCTGTTTTTGTTTTTCTTTTTGGTTTTTTTGGCACGGGTGTGAAGGGATTTTAAAAATCGTTGACTACGACGGGCAGCTCACGACGATCGGAGGGCCCGACTGACTGACACCACTTAATGCGGCGGCAACTGCTGCTCATCGAGCTGAGGCACGTTTGTGGTGTTGAAACGGCGGCACGGATACCCGTTCAGCACGTTTTTGTACAAGAAATTGTACGGAACCGATAAGTTAAGAGCGAAAACTAAAACACAAAATGGAAAACGACTAACACGAGAGCCTAACTCCCTATAACTATATAAATCTGTTTAAAAAGTAGCTTCAAAAAACGCGACTACTACGAATCTCAATATATTCAAATATTCATCTCTATATATAACAAATAACGGCTAAAAACTGTTTGTATACGGTATATAATCTATATATCTATATATATATTGTGTTAAAAACGTTCTGTGTATATATTAATATCTTAACAAATTTGGTGTATCTGGTGTTTGTTTTTTTATTTAAGGCAAATTATTGGCAGAGTTCGAGCCTAGGGCCTAAATATCTAGAGAGCTACAAAAAATGTTGCATTAAATTTCTAAGGCACACGACGACAAATGCAACCAAAAAACGCGACTAATATTTTTTATTTTTTTTTTTTATACAACTTTTAAGGCACTTTGATGTTAAAGACTAAAACGAAAAGGCACGCGTAAAGGCAACAATAACAATAACTTAACAACGTTTTCTTATTAATTTTTTTTTTTCAGTTTGAAGAACAAAAGGCACAAAACGGTGACGCGTGACAACTGCTTGAAGCAACACTTGAACTTGAACTGAAAGAGCAGATGCAGAGCTGGATGCTGGGCTGGCTAGCTGACTGGCTGACTGGCTGGCTAGCTGGCTGTTGTTGTCTGACTCGATGATGATGTCAGCGCCTGGCGTTGTGTCCTGCCCGGATCGGAGGCTAGGCCTAGAATGATGTGCTACGCCGGCGACACATCGTGCGCTTCTGATGCAAACATCATTCATGCCACAAGTCGTAAGCAATATGAAAATCAACGGGCATACAAAAACGAACGAAACACCAACTGGGATGCTGAGCTCTGCTGCGCATGCTCCAAGCCAAAAAACCTTCAAGCTGAAACCGAATTATGGGCAACGACTGCACGTGCAAGAGGGATGGGTGCAGAGATCAACAGCTTTGGGGGTTGGAGTTACAATTTCTCAATTTTATTTTTTTCCTTTGCATATATACATATATATGTGTATTTTTTTTTGGCAACTGCGACAACAACCACCAACTGTGCGCCCAATGGGTGGGCCAGGACCACCAATGGCTGCGCTGCTCTGCTTATATACAGCAGCAGGAGCAGCAGCAGCAGCATCCTCCTGCTAAGTTGTAAGACTGACTATTTTTTTCTATTATATACAAATATCTACATTTATATATTATGCAAAATGGTATGCTTGCTGCGGGATATCTTGACTTGAAGTTTTAATTAGCTTTGATTAATTACAGTCAGCTAGATTAAGTATACGTCAGTTGGGCAGCGAATAAATGCAGCTAAAGTAGGGAAAGAAAAAATAAATGTTGGCAACTCAACTAAAGACCCTTTTTAATCATATGAATATACATATAGATATATGTATATATGTATATCTCTATATGGTATTCACAGCCCCATCTAACAAAGCCAAGTCAAGTCAACTCAGCAAACGCTGCCGCCATGAAAAAACTCAACTGGCGCGACTTTCTGGCGCCACAGCCTCCATTTTGTCTGGCCATATAAAAGTGTATGTGTGTGTGTGTGTGTGTGTGTGTTGGCGCGTGTGCGTAGGAGTCCTGTGCCCGCAAGGAATCTGCACAGCTAACACTTTGCTGTGCTTGACGACAACGACAACGATTCGATTCAGCATAAAGTAAAAACTTGCCATAAAGACAGAGCATAGGGTATGCCAGACTAACAAGAAGAAGACACTACAAAAAAAATTTATTAAGCTGGAAATGCCTAGACATATCAACTATTTAAATGTACATACTAAAACTACATCAATATATATATTTATATATCTTTCAATCTCTCATTTCGCTTGCAAATCTTATCAGACTTCATATCACAGTCTATACAGGGCATTGGCTCGTCTATCATTTGAGTTGTCCGGCTCGGCACCCTCTGATTGCTTTGCTTCCACTCCCGTTTATTTGCGTGGGCGGCCAAAGGATAACAGAATGTCATGTAGACTGCGCCAATGTGGAGCCTTTTATGTAATTTCCACAATTTTTATTTTGTGTTTGCGAGCAAATGAAAAGAAATAAAATGGAAGAAAGAAAGAATTTCGCTCGCATAAATAGTCAGAGAGGCAGCAGAGCCAGAGGCAGAGGCATAAAAATTTCAAGAAGAAGAAAAGGAACACAACAATATCAAAGCCATAAAAACCATCGAGGCCTATTCAAAGTTCGTGCAGTCAAATTTGCTGAATCACAATTCCCCCCCCCCCCCCCCCCCCCCAATAAAAGAAGAAAAGCAAACAAAAAGTTATCTCTATGAAAATTATATTGTTTTAATATCTAACGAAACTGTAGGGTATTCAAAGTTGGGCAGTCGAGTCGTTAAACGAAACTACTTCTGAGGTAGTTTGAGCGGTCCCAGAATTGAATGAGAGTAGCTCGTAAACCTATTTTTTTACCATCACTTAGTTATGTTTTATGGCAGTTTGGTAGCACTTTGTAATCAGCTAAAATGAAATGTTTATGAAGCCGGAAGCTAACTGGAATATACCCTGTATTAGCATCATTATATTAGTCAGATTAAGTAGGTATACCAGGTGTATCTATAGCACAAAATAAAATAATATTAATAATATATATCCTGCATTTTTATAAACTCTGTTCTCTCTCTCACTCTCTCTAGCTTAAGTCCAATCATTATGAAATCTTAAGAGCTTTTAAATAAAAATTTAAAAAATATCTAAATGCATCGAAGCACTATGAGAGTTTATTTAAAAGTCAATTTGCTGCACAATTTTCACCAGCAGTCGATTCATCTGATTATTATAATGGATATGTTCTTAAAAACTGCTTTAAGCAACTTACATTAAGATATTTCCAAGATAAATGAATAAATGTATATGAATGCTTGTGAATCGTTTAGTTTAGCTACCATTTTTAATTTGTTATCTCTACATGATAAACTTTTTATAATATATAGATTTTATAGAAACTTTCTAGCTACTCAGAAGACAAAAATAACACAAGAAAAAGTCTTATTTTGGTAAGTTTCATATAGAAATACATATGTATATTTCTGTATTTATCTAAGACCCAAGATATTTATAAAATAAATCTATTCATATTTGCGGTTAGCTATTTCAATAGATGATATATGTATTTATTTTTATAACCCATTAAGAAAGGCATATTGGTTTTGCATATATCAAGTAGAAACTCTTCAGAAAATAATATAATTTAATATACATAAGTATATTCTTATTTTTACAGGTATATATTTATTAGAAAAAAAGAAAAACTCACCTCAATTCGTGCCAGGTTTTAGTTTTGAAACAGTTTGCAGTTGGTTTCGTTTCGGTAGTAGTAAAAATGAAGTGAAGTTAATGTTGTTTTTTAGAAAGTTTCGTGCTAATTGTTGTCGTTGTTGCGTTTGCTTCGTTGTTGTTGGTGTTGTTTTGGTTGTTTCTTATTGTATCTGCTACCTCTGTTTCTTCTTCTTCTTCGTCTTCTAGTTGCTGTCGTTAAAGTATTTGTTTAAGAAATCTGTAAGTAAAAAAGTGAGTTATAGACGTAAGTAAGTGCGATAAGTGCTTGATGTAATATAAATCTTTCAACAGTTTTTCGAGAGAGGGGGAAAATGGAAAATGGAATTGCATGCCACAGCAGAACTTGCTGCACGCATCTGAAACGCATTTTTCCTGTTTTCATTTTCCATATTAGCGAAGCGCGACCTCACCAGCAGTGGATGCCACATGCTGCACGTAGGCACATATATGGGCAAATGCCACCAAGTTGTTGCAGACAGCAGCCGGGTTTATCAGCTAGCAACAGCAGCAGCAGCAGCCACAGCATCAGCTAAAGAATGTTGCACCCGACTTTTCCATTAGCGTTGTTTTGTTTATAAAAATCAATCAACACCCAAAAGCCCAAAAGCTGAACAAAGCGTGACTAAAAATGGGCTAAGACCGAGGCCGAGTCCAGCTGCCAACAAGGCGGCTGCTGCAGTTGCAGCCCGGCCAAGAATGCGGCAAGTGGCAAGAGTCAAGAAACCATTAACAAGCCAGCGCCAACTCGGAGCAATGAAATAGAAAATGAGCCGAGCTGACCCAGCTCTGTGGCAGGTGCAATCAGCTAGGCGGCTCGTTGACACCCGCAGCGGCTGTAAAACAAAAGTTGCCGCATTTCGTTTGTCAACTATTTGTGGCGTGGGCCACCGATTGTGGCAACGGTGTGGGCGCACCAGCACTTGACAACTTGTTTGGCTCTATCTCTCTGCCTGGCTGGCTGATTGTAGGCCGATTGTGTTTGGCCAGCGGTTCAAGTCGGAGCTGCTGCTGCTGCAGCGCTTGATAACGAGGCACGTAGTTAAAGCGAACACAATCTGAGACCTTGGCACGATTCTCACAATCATCACTAAACGATACTCAATAGCTGCTTGGGCGCTCTGGCACGTACGATCTGTGGGCGTGGCCGGTGATTGGATATGCTCAAGTTAACTATGTATGTACTCGTCTCTAATTAGTTAAAGTGCTCAATTCAGAAGAAGAAGAAACTCCAGAAGTTGGACAGGGCGAAGCGACCCAATGGATTTTGGTGCGTTAACTAGTTGGGAATTATAATCTGAATAAGTGAAAAAACAGAGATTAATGTTAAAATAATAAGATAAAGAGATGGCAAAATGAGAAACGAAAAGAGAAAAGAAAACAACAAATATTTTTGAAAATAAAAAATTTATATAAATATTAACTGAAGAGAGAAAAGTTTAGCAAGAGCTGCTTGGGCGCTCTAGCACGTACGATCTGTGGGCGTGGCCGGTGATTGGATATGCTCAAGTTAACTATATACTCGTCTCTAAATAGTTAAAGTGCTCAATTCAGAAGAAGAAGAAACTCTAGAAATCGGACAGGGCGAAGCGGCCCAATGGATTTTGGTGCGTTAACTAGTTGGGAATTATAATCTGAATAAGTGAAAAAAAACAGAGATTAATGTTAAAATAATAAGATAAAGAGCTGGCAAAATGACAAACAAGAAATGGAATTAAAACAACAAATATATTTACAAATAAAAAATGTATAAAAATTATTATATTTATAATAAATATTGATAATTATTAACTGAAGAGAGAAAAGTTTTGCAATAGGCTTCCAAGCAAAATTCTTTGCACGCATCCAATGAAAATTGATTTTTTCGCAGTTTCTAAATAAAACATTGCCGTTGACTTATATATCTTATAAATCACATAACGCCAGATAAATCATAAATATAAAAAAGTCGTTTTTATAAATAACACAAAATATAACGAAATAGAGAGCAGAAAACCTAAATTCAAATGCGCAAAAGTTTGGCCAACGAATAGAAGCCAAAAGCCCACATTTTAATTAAGCCAAAAAAACATAGCTATACCATCTAGACTAGACGATGCTAGTCTGTGTATATAGGGGCAACTAAAAATAGAGAAAAATCAACGATGAAACTTTTTCAAGGTAAACAAAGCATAATTCGAAGAGTGGCATAAATCTCTCACTGAGAGATCCAATGGATTTTCCATGCCCAATATGCTGGTTGGGTCTGAACTGCTCTGCTCTGCTCCAATGCCTCCCTCTGCGAGATGCTGGGCTCATCAATGAAAGAAAACAGCCTACTGATCCACCTTCCCCGTCGTCTGCTGCCCAGTTCATGTCACAAATTTCATGGCAGACTGAAAATAGAACGAAATCTATGAGGCGGAGGAGGCTGTACAAGATCAGAGCAACCATAAAATGCCGGCTAAAGTTGACGTCAAAAACAAAAAAAAAAAAAGGAGAAAACAACAAGGTGTGACAAACATTATAGTTGATCTTTGTGTGTAAGACCAGGGGCCAGATGATGATCACTGAAAAGTGATGATGATTGTTGATCATTGATGATCATTGGAACTTCATGATGCTGGCCTATCTGGAGCTCCCTTCCAAGAATTAAATATTCATGTATGCGTATCACTTGTCTATGATGCTCTCTAATCTCCATTGATCACAAATGATCGCTGGTCATCTCTGATCATCGCTAATGATCATTAGTTCGCGCGCTTGTGAGCATAATGTGTATTCATTTTGGCTGACTAATTTGTAATGATCACTGATGATCATTAGTGATAGCTAATGTTCATTAGTTCCCCAATGATGCTGGCAAATCTTGAACGCCCCCCAAAATTGTGTATTCAGACAATTTGTTGGCACTGGGTCTGCGCCTTTGTATATTTGGGGTCTTTTCATTTGATTTTTACGCGAATGACTCATCGTTGAATTTTTAGACATTTCATTTCATGCATTTTAGGTGTACGACCAGATGGTATAGTAAATAGAATTAAATGTGTATTAGCTGAAGCTATAATTGATGTCAGCGGAAATTCTGAGGCATTGACTAACATCGAAAATAATGCTAGTTGAATGTGTGTGTAAATCTAGAAGTCAATTAAACACAATTTGTTGACTTTTCAATGGAATAAATATTATGAAAATAAATATGTATAGAAATTTATATTAGAAATTGTAGAAAATGTGTTGTATGGTATATAAATAATAGTATGGGTATAATCACTTGGAAATTTATAAGCTATTCTATCAAGAACTTTATTAATAATATAAATGTGTAAAGACCCATTAAGTCAGGCAACATTTTCATATAACTGAGCATTAAGAGAGCTTCTGCAGCTTCCATGTTCTTAAAAATCTCCACGTAGTTGGGATAAAATCTTCTCAAATGCTTTTTAGAATCATAAATTTTATACTCTTAACACATTGTTTTACCACATAATCTAGGCGATATAATCATAAGCATTCGCAGATACATATATTTAACCTATTTAAGAAGTCATTCAACTTTAACTTTATACATATATCGCACAGCTGATCGCTGGCTAGCAATTTATAATATTTAGTAAACATTTCGCGTTGGGCAGCTGCGATAAGATTTCGCTAGAGTTTCGAAATGCAAATTGTAAAAGCAAAGTAGAGCGAGATTAACAAAGCAGCTGGCTAAAGCAAATAAACGCTATAGCTAAAGAGAGGAAGACAGAGGGTGAGAGCGTGAGAGAGACAGCCAGAGATAGAGTGTGCGAGAGAGATGGCAGTCTATTGGGTCAGCTAGACAACTAGACAAGAGCGAACTTTGACTCGCCAGCGACTCGACAGAGACTTGGGAAATGGCACTCTGGATGTAACTGCAGATAACCCCAGATGTAATTTGAGTAAACAAGACTTTGAGACGCAGACGTCGTCACTCGGGCAACTCTTCGGGCACACACAATGCCGCACAAATTTTGTATCACTATCAACAACAACAACAGCAACAACAACAACAACAACAATGAGCATTCACTCTCTGGCTTATTGATGGCAAAATCCAGATAAAAGATGCATTAAAAGTAACAAAATACACAATAAATAAACACAAACAATGGCAAACAAACAAATCAAATCGAATGACGTTTCGAACCACTGCGAAGGGTAGAAGGTTTACAGTGGGCGTGGCATGGATTGAGTGGGTGAATTGTGGTTGATGTGGCTGTTGGTTGAGTGGCTGAGTGGCCCTGTAATTTTCAATTAGACTGCATCAAGGTGGAAAAGGGGGAAGCACCCATCCACACACACACACACACACCCATTCATAATGATAACAAATTATGTCAACAGATAAACATCAGTGAAGCTAATTAAAAGGCCTTGTGACTCTTTGCTTACAGCTTTGCTCTAATTAAGTTTCACTTATGCTGTTCAAAGATTATCAATTGAGTCACGTTGGGAATATCCTTTCAGCTGTTCGAGCTGTCGCTGCTCAGTCTACGCATCCTCCAAGCGGCACTTGAGGCCAATGCCAAGAAAACATTTTATGATTGGCTGCCAACAAAACAGGCAACTTCTCATTCCCAGCTACTTTAAGCTAAACCAAATGCTACAACTACTGCTGCTGCTTCTTCTTGCTAGCGATGCTGATGCTTCGCCTTCTCCTTTTGCAGGAGTCGCAAAAAAAATTAGGCTCCCGACAGTCGGGCTCCAATGTGATTTTCGCACAAGTGAGTGCCAAAAGAGACAAACATAAATATATATATGTATGTATATAAACTTGTATACTTATACATATATGCGCACACATACAGAGAAGCATGCACTGAGAGAAATGATAGGTGAATATATTTTAATATTATTATATTTATATTTTCTTTATATTATATATTCATAATGTCTACTGAAAATTTAAGAGATATGCAAATATATTCAGTTAAGAGATAAAAAAAATTTAATTAAAGTAAATTTAATCTATTTTGAGTTAAGTTGTAAACTTTTCATTGTAGGCTCGTTATTTTATATTTTATATATTTTTACAGAAAAATATATTTCTTTTATTATTTATATTTTATATATTTTTATAGACAAATATATTTCTTTTATTATCTATATTTTATATATTTTTTATAGATAAATATATTTGTTTTATTATTATTTGTTTCCGGTGTCTCCGACTCAATAATAAATAATAATAAAATAAATATTATGAATTTATTTTATATGTAATTTTAATTTTGGCAATTTCATTTTAGTCTATGTTTCATATACAAGAAATTTCTCTTTCAAGCCGTCTTCTACAAAACATACTTAAGAAGAATTGAATCTCTGTTTAATTTAGCAAAGTTTGTTTAATTTATTTCGACCAAGGAATAGCTAGTTGATTTCGCTCAATGCACATACATATATATTACTACAGACTGATACTTATATATGCTATATATACATATATAGCACTTGGGCGGCTCCCGTTGCTACGTTGACTTTGGCATGCGATTTGCGTACTTGAATGCCACATTGCATCCATAAACTAACTGAGAATAAGACGTAAAATGAGATATACGAGAAAGACGGCGGAGGGGCACGAAACTGTCGAACGGAATGGCATAAAGGCTTTCATTGATTAAAGCCTGCGCCCTAGCCCCTGCCACGCCCATCAAGGCCAGGCGAGAAAACTCGCGATAACTGCCAATGGACACGCCACACGCCCAAACAGACAGAAAAGGGGTTTTTATTTTATTTTATTTGTATTTTTTTCCGTATTTTTTTTTTTTTTTTCAGCATATCGAATCACTTAGGGGAATGAAGATTTAATTGGGTGGTGCGATGGTGCAGTGGTGCAAGCAGCGAGGTATTTGAGCATTGACAGTTTATGAGTAGAGCACGCAAATTTTGTTTTTTTTTTTTTCCTTATTTATTTTTTATATTTTTTGCAGCCATTTAAACTTTGGGGATGGGCAAACAGACGGAACTAACCCAAACAGACTACTGAGGGGAATCTCTTTTAAGTAAATTAATGCTTAACTTGGAATTTAAAAGAGTAAAGAGGAAATGGATATAAGGGGCAGATCTACATCTGTATTTATACAACTTCGATAGTTGTAGAAATATAAGAAATACGAAAATATACAAGAATTATTTCTGATTTTAGATCAGATCTTACAAAGTATTTAACTCTGCATTTCTGAGTATTTTGAATCAAAAGATATTTGATCCCTATGCACTTTTCTTTTCATTAAAATTCGCAGACAGATTAATCAACACTAATATATATACTACAAAAAAGCAATCACAAACGGCTGAATAATAAAAAACATTTGACAGATGTTTTAAATGCTTAATTAATATCAAGAAATATAAAATAAAAGAATTTGTAGCTATATCTAGTTACAAATCAAGTATTGAATGACTGACAGACATATATATATAATATTTACTCAAAATATAAGCTCCAGCTGTGAACGCGTGACGTAATTAAGCAAAAGGTTTTATGATAGTAGCCCTACCCTGAAGTGTCTCAGATTAAATGCGGTAAACACAAGGAATGTAAACAGTTATGAGAATTTATATAGGTATTTATATATACGAGTAAACACATACATACATACATACATATGTATATACAGTGAGTACATAATGCGAGTAGCAAATTCCAGTTTGCATATTTAAATCTTTTCATAATTTCAACAAGGCGACAGACTTGAGTCTCAAGACCGCGAGTCTTGTCTATATATAGACAAGATATAAATATACATACATATATATTTAAATGCATATGCAAAAAGAAGAACGCACACACACACACACACAGACACACGAGTTGCAATCAATGCATATTAAAATGATTATAATAAATCCTTATCAGGTCGCTCAGAGTCAACAATGAGACTTCCTTCGATGACTAAGCGCCTGGCTGACGCAAAGCTGAAAAAAGTGGGCTGTCAGCCAACGGGGCGTGACCAGCAACAGCAAAAAGGAAATACTCGAAATTCCAATGAGTTAGCCCCCCCCCACACTCGAATCCGATTGCGCTTTGGTTTCAGTTTCGCTTGCTCTCCATCTCTCTCTCTCCCTTTCAGACTGTCTTGGAGCAGCTTCACCTCCAGCTCTACCATTTGCCACTTGCCACTTGAGTTCCGCGTAATTAAGAAACATTCCAAAACAATAAACCATATATGTATATACAAAATATCTATATATAAGTATGTATATGCCGGAATATGGCTAAAGCCTATCGAACTCAATAGAAATACTGAATTTCTAGTTCTTGCTCAAAACGTAAACTTGTATTTTTGGTTTATTTTGCGCTTTTCCAAAATACCCTGTAACCGACAATTAGGTGAAAAGGGGCATGTTATAGCTCGTCGAATTATGAAAAAGACTAGAGAGCGTCGAATTTGATTTTCATATTCAGAAAATGGTTTAAGAAAATATGTCATTGAATATTGAGGGTATTTGTAATAAGTGAATACATTTTACAGGGTATTTATTAGCCTCACATGCTTCATTTACTCATATATAAACATATTTAACAAAGTTTCCCCTTTTGCATCTCTGACTAATTTAATCAATTTTTTTCCAAGTTTACAGGGTATCTGTTACACTCACACACTTGTTTTAGACACCTTATTTTGATTTTTTTTTCTTGTGCTTTTCTGTAGATTTGTGTTTGGGTTGTTGTTTCTGAAACATGTGTGCGGCAGCAGTTTGAAAGGCGGCATAAACGAAACAGAAGTATCTGTATCTGTATCTGTATCCACATACATGTATTGCCACACACTCACACACACACACACACACATAAGTGTGAATGCATGTATTTTGTTGTTTCTCTGTGCAGTGCACAAATAAAAATGCTGAGGCGTTAAAAAAATAGAGCACACACAGTTGTTATTTTTATAAATTTTTAATTGTTATTGCTGTCTACATTGTTGTTGCTGCATTTGTTGTTGTTGTTGTAGCTGTTGCCCATTTGGAGCAGTGAATTTTGATACAATACAAAATTTTCAATTTTCTTGCTTAATTTGTTTCAATTGAGCTTGAAACATGAGGCAAACATTTGCTTTTCGGCGTTTTTACTTTGCTTTCTTTCGTCTGTTCAGCTTTTGACGAGGCTAACAACGATTTTAAATGGAACAACATAATTTCAGTATGCTTGATTTACAGGTAACAAAGAACTATAAAATTTAAAACAGAACAAAAAAATGTGAGAAAATGTTGATAGATTTTAACAAATACTTTGTACTGACTTTATAGAGTTTTCACAGCTAACTATGTAATATAGATAGTAATGTCAAAGCCTAGTTAGTTTTCGATTACTACTATATATACGATAATACACTATACATCTAAATTGATTCTTCCTGGAGTCATGTAATTGCAAACGATTAAAGCGATTTTCACAAAAAAAAAAACAAAAAATCAATTAATGCTAAACAATAAAGAAGAGACATACAAAAGACAGACAGATAAAAGATCGTAAAATAAAGTACGTCTTGAGCTATATAAGAAGCTATATATACCATATAGGATTTGTAGAGAAAACGCGTAAACGCAATTCGAAAGTTGTGCGACAACAAATCAATTTTTTTTTTGGTAGCTGTGATGCCATTTGGACATGGAACACAGAGACAGGAAAACAAGTGTAATAAATATTTAGTAAATGCAAAACGAATGCGAACTCAATTAATAAAGCATGCGAAAACTATTTAAGCCAGAAATTAAAAATCAAACGAGACGCCCACAAATGCCAACAAAACTGGCCCAGATACAAATTCGAATCGAGTTAAGTTTTTCATTTGCATTTTTTTACTCAATGAAATGTTGTAGTGTGTATGTGTGTGTGTGTGTGTGTACACGCAGCGGATGCATAAGTCGGACAAATCCAATTGGAAGCCCACACAGCGACAACAACAGCTACAACAAAATGGAGAGCGCGACAATTTGAGAGCGTTGACATGGAGTGAAAATGAGCTTTGATTTCTTTATATGTGATTTGTTTATGTGGCCAGGCCAGACCATAACTGCGGCTTATAAATAAGGTCAAAAGCAATGTGTGTAACGCGAAAGACAAACGGAACGAGCATTGATATATTCGTAAAGAGATAATGGAGAGTATACAAGATACGCCCACAAAAGCCGCAGCAGCGAAATTTGCCAAACGATCCAAACAAAAAGAGGGCAGCAACTGAGGCGCTGACAGCGACGCCGACTGAGAAGCCAACGTCAACTGCGACTGGCTAATGACAGATGACAAAAAAAAACTGAAAAAGCTGAGCGCACAGAGATTGAAATGCAAATAAAAAGCGAACAAACGAAATAAAAACAAAAACGACAAATGGCGCGCACGTATCTCAAAGATATACAGATACATACATATATAATATACGAAGAAAATAAATAAATAAAGTAGCACAGGCAGTGGAGGAGGACGCGCAGTAGCAGCTGCCTAGGCAAACTAGCTGGCTGCGCAGCATACAAACACGCACACACACTCACACAGACACTGGGAAACACTTATACAAATCATATGTACATATGTATAAAACGAAATATAGAATTGAACAAGAAAAAAAACACACTAATAAAATAAAGTCAGGGGCAGCGGCTACGTCAGCGGCAGCGCGATGAGGTAATACGCCTGCCTCTGCTTGTTTTTAACTTTATGAACAGCATCACATAAGCCAAAAGAAAGAAAGAAAGAATGAAAAAATAAAATAAAACACTTATACGCTGCTGCTGGCTAATTTATAAGAGTCAAGGATACTTATTGGCTGCAGTCTGATTAGATTTTCTTTGATTTTCACGCGCTGCACAGGCGCCGAGCACAATGTAGACGCGTGGGCGCGTTTTAAGATTACACAATTAATTTGCTATTTGTGTTTAGGTGTTGTTGTGGTTGTTGCTGTTGCCTTTTAGTATGTTATCCATGGAAATAGCGCCATATGTCACGCACTAATACGCGCAAGACACATTCGCACATGAACACACACACACACACTAACACACATGTACAGCAGCCAAAAAATTCGGCGATAACTGCTGCATAAGTATGTATGATATATAGCTGTATATATTTATATACCTTCTGCTGAATTTCTGGCGCTTTAATTTTGTATTTATTGCCTTTTGATATTTGAACTTGAATATCGCATATATGCACACACACACAGAGAACACACAAAAATATATGTATGATAATATGTATTTTTCTTCGTAGAGAACTTATCGATATCGGCGACGGCACGAATCGGCACCGACGACAGCTAAAACAGAACTGAGGCGCGCCTACAGCTGCGCGCCGAACGCAACCGACTCAAGAGAGCGAGAGTGAACACAAATGAAGAAATGAACACAAAACGCGGCACCTGCTGCGCTCTCTACGCTCTTTGGCGCTCGATCGCCAAGACAAGCTGGAATGTAAACAAACCAAAAACTGGCGAGAGACGGAGAACAAAACGAATGAGTGAGTGGCAGAGTGAGCTGTTAAAAGAAGAGCTGATGAGCCCTTGCCAGTGGGTGCATAATAAACGCAAAACAATGTTGATGACTAATTTCTGTTAGTGATGGCAAATTTCTGTTGCTGTTATTATTGTTGCTTTTTCTCTTTTGTTTTACAAATTTATTGCAAGACGCTAAGAGGAAGCGGTAAGGTGGAAGTGGAAGTGAATGAATAGTCAAGGCCCTCAAAACTGTTAGTCACTTTCCAATTAGCTGGAACACTTAATAGACGACAATAGTCATTGTGCGTAAGCAACAACAAAATTTGTCACACGTTGCAAAGGGCCGTAAATTTAATTAAATTGCAAGCTGCAATTTGTATAAATAGCTATATATATACAGACAAAAAAGTGTGTAAACAAATGAGGCGAGCTTCGGTGGATGATGATGAGTCGTGAGTCGTTCGTCCCCTTGTTTTTCAATTATGCTCAATTATTGACACAGTCATTAGGCAATTGATGAAGCGACGCGCCGCTTCTTACTCTCTGTCTCCCTCTCCCTCTGACAAACAACAGAGAATTGAAAAAGATTTCATCTTTAAGTCAGCGGGAGATCCACACGCGCCTCCGATTCTGACTTTACAGCTCACTCCGGGCTCTTAAGGGTTGCAATTGCATTTAATTAAGCCAATTCGCCAATTGTCTGATTGACTGGCTGCCAGCTGAGACTCTTAAACACTACTCGGAATCTTTTGCTGCATTCTTTAAATTTCTATTTTCTCTTGCTGTAAGACAGCTGAAGTATGTGTACAATAGTAGAAGAACGTTGTTGACTTATCTTATCTTTAACTGAACGCCGTAATCGTATGTTTGTATTTTCTAGTGTGTATTGTTCACAGTTGACTTCTCAATCACAACACATACGGACGATAACGCTGTCATCAAGCACTAAAAATAACAAAATTGCCTACCAGGAAAGCCGTACCTCAAATGAAATTATACAGTTATAAGCAATGGTGCCTTAAATATATTCTACATTTTTCAACACTTCCCACTCCTTGTGGTCAAGCGCTGGTTGAAGCGTGGTTCAAGCTCTTGTGTTAATTGAATTACATGTAGGATATATTCTTGCTGTTGTCGTTGTTGGTCCCAACTGTGCGTGGGGACGCATGAAGTGTGCTGCAAACAAGGCTCGCGCTGTTTGGTGGCAAATAAAGTTGCACTTAATTAGCATAAACGAACACACAAACACACACACACACACACACATTCACACAGACAGCATGCGGGTGATGACAGTAGCGGCAGCCGCTATAAACTCCAGCTGGTCGCTTAAACGCATTAAATTTGCTAGCGGCGCCACAGAAACGGGTCAGAATTCGCGTGACCATCATAACAAATTTGTAAAAGGGCAACCAACTGGGGCGCTGCCGCTGACCACCCCAAAGGAGGGAGCACCATGAGCAGCCACATTAACATCATCAACAACAACACAAGTTTGCAGCTGAAATTGCATTGGCTCTGTTTGCCTGCACACAACACAAAAACTATATATCCTTGAATTGCACATGAATATTGGTTTGTTTAATTATTAGAAACTTACAGAATTATGTGGAAAATCAGGTGCGAAGATAGTTAAAAATGTATAAATAAAACAACACAATAAAACGGGACGATAGAGTGGGTCGCGCTTTTCGATACTTGCGGTGCAACACTGTAGCCAACTATCGATATAAGTCTTAAGTCGTGGGCGATAGCCGCCAGTGCAATGTGACGATAGTTGCGCAAGAATGCGCGCGCAGGTGCCTACTAGGCGCCAATATTTAAATTATCCCTAAAGTTCGCTTACTGGAAATTGTTAAAAATATTTAAGATGTTAAAGACGTTTAAGTTTGGATATACGATTGGTATATACAACAACAACATGATTGATGATAGCACAGATGCTTGCGCACACCCCCATATAGATGTTTGATAAATTTGTCTGCCTTTCCTGCGATCGGCGCTTCCGGCGTGAGTTTGTGCTTTATTTTATTTCTATTTTTCTTTTTTTTTTGTTAACGACTGCCTTGCCAGGCCCTCAGTTCAACCCCAAGATAGAAATCTCGACTGTGTTGCCAAAAACACAACAAAACTAAAATCTTGGCTAGCGAAAAATAACATGTAATAGAAATCATAAAAATAAGGAAAATTCATGACTTTGGCGAAAAACTCAACGGACCGCATATCGTGCGACATTCGCAGCGGGCAGAAATCAGAGTGTGAGGCTGGGCTAAGTCAGAAACTTGACTAAGCGCTTAACGCTGTTGTTGTATGTCCTTCTGCTCATTTGGGGTTGTAAGCCAGTGAAATAAAAATAAATTTAATGTTCCTGTTTTTCGACGACGCCGACGACAGCCACCCATATCATATGCGTAATTTATGCTACAAAAATATCTCGAGCATAAACAGGAAGCAACCTACTCCGATGCACGCTTCATCATCCAATTCCAATTCCATTCCCAAGTCAAAGTCAAGTTGTAGTCGCGCTTCATGTTGGGCGGCAAATTCAATTAATTTCAATCGAACGCCTGTCGTTTCTCTGCATCCGGCATCGATGCCCATTTCGATCCCTTCGGAAGATGCTGCACACAGATAGAGAGCGAAGGCTCGCACGCGCCCCAGCACTATGGGAAATCTATAAATCTGCCTTTCCCTATTATGACTCTAGAGCAGATATATAGCATATACATATGTATCTCCCATTGAGCGCCTGCTGCGTCATTGCCTTTCGTTCCGGTTGAGTTTTCACCGAAAAAAAAGAGATTTATGTCACTTTGTTGGCACAACAAAAACCATAAGCCTTTTCCTATACGATGGACGTGGAGTGACCCACTTGGGACTTGGCGACTTATGTTGACCAACAGCCGCGCTAATTGAGCGATCTTCCGGTTGGCTAATGGGTTAAAAGTGCTCGGACTTCAGCTCATATATCATCATGCACTGCATGTCCAAGAGCTGCGATAATTTCGGCATTTTATCAACCAAAATTTAAGGGTTTTTCTCGCCAGATTTATTCTCCATGTCGAGATTTATTGCACTCTAATTGCACGACCAGTTCTCAATTGCTGGCAAGACAGCGAATGGCACTTGGGAGACACATTAAACATGTTAATTTTCCTAGAGTATTAGGTTTTATGTTGAACATAAGATATTTGGAGATTTACTAAAGTTGTGGCAGCTTAAAGTCTTGGGAATATCTATAATTGATAAGACTTGGAAGCAAATGCTTTGATTTTATTCATTTCCCAAGTCTCTCACTCAACCACAAGTATAAATATCTTTAACCTCACTATATAGAACTTGTCCCGTTTCCTGTTGTTGCCTTACAGCATACCAAGTTATATTGATCTAAAATCCAGCTGCTCTCTGACTTCACAGCCTCGAATCCCTTTCGCTCCCTGACACTAGTCTAAATACATTTTCTATTTGTCAGGCTCACTCAACGCTGTCAGTCGTAAAAATCTGTTTGAACTCGGACTCAGACTTAGACTGAGACCTCAACAGGCATTAGGCCATGTCGACGCATGCCATGGCTGGGATAAATAGACTGTTGAGTCATTAAACAATTTACGCAGCTATAAATTTACGCAATTTACTTATTGCGCTTGGGTCTAGGCAAGTGCACACAGGCGAGGCAATAAGAAAAAAACCCTACTATATATATATATATGCCTAGAGAGAGAGAGGCATTAACACATCTGTCTAAAATGCTGCTACAAAGTGTGGCCGCCTGTGCGATTAACTTTTTGCATCCTTCACGCTTGGCTGCACGACGGAAATCCCGCAGCATCATCATCCTGCGGCTGTGGCTGGCAGGACATCGCCCACGCTGTTCGCTTGTTTACTTAACTTTTTATTGCCCTCCAACGACAATTTTAATGAATTTGTCATCAATTAAAATTTTTGCTTCTTCGCTCGCTCAGACAGTGAGTTTGCATAAGTTGTTCTATCTTTTACGACGCGCACGTTTCTCTGGCTGGCTTTAAGGGTTTATTATTTATATCAGCATCATCATCATCACCATCATCAACATCCTCCTCAGCATTATGATCATAATGCGCATAACTGAACGGGCTCAAGCGCAGCTATAAAAATAATTTGTGGCCTTAGCTCGACAAACCCCTGCGACACGAAAACCAACATCCAAATTTCACTTTCTAAACGCATTTAAGGGGTAAAGCGATGAGAGGCCAACGGCTGGCAGCAATTTGTAGTCATTGCCTTGTTATGCTCGTCCAGGCAGTAAAGGACGAGTATATTGGGTTTGTTGATATGCTCAGCTCTATCTCTTCCTGCTGGCTATGGGGGCTAGAGAGAGAGGGATAGAGAGAGAGAGAGTGAGAGAGAGAGAGAGAGTTAGTTGGCTTTCTCTATAGCCTGAATAAGAACATATAAAATACATATATAATCTTCTTCTCCAGTATACCTCTGTGAAATCCACTCAATAGTAATACATAAACCCCACTTTAGTTCATTTTAAAGCCCGTAGAAACAACAACTTTGCATTTTTTAAAAGATCTATTGCTGCTGACCTATGCTACAGTTAGACCTACAGATTATATAGGTTCAGCTGTGAAATATGCGGATAAATACAAAATTATTCACATAATTAAAGTTATTTTTAAAGCGTGAGCGCGCATTCGACAATCAGTTATGCCCGTCTGCAACGCTGTAATTTCTATATTTAATGGGTTTTCATAAATGTTTATTGTCTTCAATATAATGTTTTATATGCAAATCTGAATGCGTTTCAAGTGCTCAACAAATTTGTCGCACAGCCAGTTTATTACGTTAGTTTTTTGGGTGAATTTGGGCATCATTTTTTGAGGGTTTGAATCAAGAATTTTAATAATAAACTGCATTTTTGAGATCAGGGGAGAATTGAGTTAAAATTGAAGGAAAATTTTGTAGAAATGAACCTAAATGCTAAAACTACGTTTCAGAATTTCGCAACAGAACAGTTCATATATATAAAAGGAAAACCAGGCTTTATACATCTATATATCTATGATACATCCAAATAAACTGATTGCAATGTCAGCTCAAAGCATCTATATAATGAAATGAAAATGAGAGTGGATATTTTTATTTTTGTTATCACAGAGTCATTTATCAGTTCGGTCAGCTCTTAGACAAGAGACAAAACAGCAATTAAGCAAGCATTTAACATGTAACTGCTCGTAACGCCCCAGCGATGAGATGAGCTGAGATGAGATGAGCTTACAGCAGGAGGAGGAGGAGCAGCAGGAGGAAGAGTAGGAGGAGCTGACAGTAGATGTGATGAGTCGCGACAACGACGCCCGTGTGTGTGTGTGGATAGTACACCCTCATTACCTTAGGGGTTGGGTGTGGGGTCTGCAAAACAGTTTCCAATTCGCTGACTTGTCGCACCCAGTGAAAAGGTCCCTCGGACGATAAACGTCCCTGATAGCGCAACATTTATCAACGAATAACAACTTGTAACAGCAGCAGCAACAACAACAACAACAACAACAAGTTGAGGCCCAAGCTCAATTGAGTCTCAAATTGATGTCAGCATTATCGCTAGCTGTCATCTAGACCAGGGAGTTGGGGGTTGGATTGGAAGTCGGGGAGTTACTCGCATTTATTCTTAATTTTTGTCAGCATTTAACAGCGGGCGAACGCTGTTCAGAATTTCACATGGCCGCAATTGCATATTTATGTAGATGCAAAATGCAATTTTAGTTTGCGCTTCGATTTAAGTGCTCATAAATAAAAATGCCACCCCAAAGCGTAGCAATTGTTGAGCCACCCTAAGCCAGAGGGCTGGCTGTCAAAAAGGCAACCGGAAAAGTTTGTAAACAAAACTAATGCCGACATGGGTGTTGATAAAGTTCTCCAAGAGAAGAGAGACAGAGGCAGAGCAGACAGAGAGAAAGAGAGAGCGAGAGAGGGAGTGTGTGAGTGTGAGTGAGAGGGTGGGGGTAGTAGCAACTCTAACCCAGGCAGCATCCGCTTATTGAATTGCACTACACGCTTGATTGCCCGCTAAACGGATGTGCCGAAACAGGAGCAGGAAGAGTAGTTGTCCTGGCATTCGCTTTGAGTGTGACATGTGAATTCGTCATACCAAGAAGCGCAAAATATTATCCAGTTACGAAAAATTCGATTCTGGTTTTTCGCAAACATCACAAAAGGCTGCTGCATGGGGTGGAGCAGCACTTCGCCCTTCACATATCTAATGGACTAGCCCTTTGTCATTGGCTTTTCCGGCATTCGAATCAAATGGCATGAGAAACATTAAACATGTGATGCATTTTCCAAGCTCTAGGCTTTCCACACAAATGTCTTTAGTAAAGGGAAGGGGGTATATAGATTGATTAAGTTTTAAATGAGCTACATACTTGGGAGGAGTTCCAGACAAAGGTTGCAACTGAATGAAATATTAGAGTAGTTAAACAACAAGAACAAATGAATATGCGACGGAGTTTCGGTAAGAACTAGGTACCTAAGAGAATCATAGCATTTAATATAATATTTGTTATATACAAAACTTCTCATTAAAATAACTAAATTGCTATTAAAATATAAGTAGAAAAGAAAGGGAATTTCGGTAGGAGTTACCTACATATAGATCAATAATAACACTTAAATATGTACATACATACATACATATATACATTGTGAGGATAGCTATGAATACTGAGATTCTATACAGCTAATAAATCTATGTGAGCGTTATGAACCCACTTTATACACTTATACAAATGGGATACTCAATACTTTTGCTGTACTTCAAGAGATCATCAGATTCTATTATTCTCTGTCTTCCATCCACAGCTTCTAATTATTAATTTACAAAAGCCAAGCTAAAAGGTTTTTGGCTAATTACAAAAAATCCGAAGCAGTCCAATTCACTTTAACAAATTGCAACAAATACTTAATCCGGAATTTATGCTATAGATCCCTAACCGTCCTCCACATCGGTTTCGTTTGACAGTTATGGAAATTTATGATTCATGGCCAGAGATTTGAGCTGGAGCTGGGGAAAAAAGAAAAAAAACTTTTCGCGACCCGAAACCCATTGGCAATGCAATATCCATTTGTTTGCGCAACATTTGTCACGCAAAGGCTGGATGAATGAGGATGAGGATGTGGAGTATAAGCATCTATGGAGGAGTATCACTCAGCATTCAGCCACCCCGTAACATTGTAATAACATAACTTTGACTTTGATTTTATATCCCGGCAAATGTTGCAAAAACTGTCCTCGCTTTCTGGCTGGCTGCGAATTTATGAATTTCATTTACTAATGGATTGTGGTAAGCGCCCGAAAATACCACAGATGTCCAAATATGCTCGGTCCCTGGATTACTAAAGTTATGTCCAGAGATTGTAGAGCAGTGAAAAGTTAAAGTAGTGAAATTACAATTAGATTTTTCATTAAAATTATTTTTACAATAATAAATTGTGTCTGAGGGCTGATGGTTTGCAAATGTTTTTGAGTATATTTTTAGGGGAAAGAAAAGGGGAAATAACTAGAAATAACAGACTAGAGGAGCAGAAGTTAACATCAAACAAGGTATTCCTTAACTTAGCAATTAAGGCTTAATTATCAAGGCTTTACTAGTAAATGGGATTTGACTTTCTTATAGAGAAGAAAATACAGCAATATATCCTAAATGAATAATAATTTCAAAATATCTAGAACTGTTAAATATAAAAAAAATATTTCCCCCAGTTTTAACAAAAGACAGAAAAGTTTGGGGTATCAAAAGTTCAAGTTGTTTACAAACAAATTTGAGGATATTTTTTTTTTACAATGAAAGTTATACAAATGGGAATTTAATGGAATTTTTATGCTTCAACCTATTCAAACAAAAATATAAAAAATTTATCAGGTTCTAAACAATAATTCAAACTGTAAACAAAAACCAATTCCATGAAAGTTTATTAACTTTTTACTGCATAAATTAATGCTTAAAGAATTTTATTGAATCATGAATATTATTATTAGTTTTTCGGAAAAACACTCAGTCCAAAGCGCGTGGCCATTTTGTACGCCCGTTTGGCCAGCTGCGATTGGCTGTTATGAAAACATAATAGCCATGTGTATGGCTCTCCGCCTCCTGTTCATACGCTCTACTGGTCCTGCGCAATGTCTAGCTATTTCTGCTACTGCGTGTACATAATATGCGCAGGACTTATATAAGCGCCTGACTCTTATATACCCGGCAACCGCAGATGCCATCCAACCAGACTCGCACCCCAACCATGGGGATAGCAAAAAAAATATTATATATTTATAACATGGAAGCTGCCGACTGCCGACTGCCGGCTGCTGTTGGCTTCTGTCCATTTATCTTTGGATCTGGGGTTTTTTCGCTCGGTTGGGTAGAACCTCAAGCCTCGAGATGCGACCAATGGCAGTCAAATTTTATGGGCAAACTTTTTTCGCTACTCTTCCCTCTTCTCCCTGCTGGGCAGCAAATGCGCCAAAGTGGCGCCATTTTTGCCGCAGTGTCAAAACTTTTTACAATAGAACAACTTTGAATACCCTATTTTAACATAACAAGAATATTTATGGAGGTGGGATTGCACGACTAGAATATACCAAGAACTGAAAGTCGGGTAGCTGTGGTGAGCTTAGTAACTCTTTTCGAGAAAGACAGAAATCTTGAGTATATACATACATATATATACTTGATATAGTTACCTATACCATCTTAAGTTGTTAAGCCTTCTTCGTACATAAAAACGAACACACGGATGACCGCACAGTAGACCTGGAGAAACATCAATAATTCTTTGATATATCGATATTATATATTTCCTATATAATCTCGCATGGCATCAATATGAGTTTCACCAAGCCAGCTTCTAACTGTTTATAATGAACTAACTGTTAAACATACATGTACACATTTAAATAAAAATAATTTACCTTCAATTCCCATATTTAATTAATTAATATCTACATTCGTCTGCCATAAAAAAGATCTCTGTATATATATTTACGTACAGTTTTTTTTATAAATTTATTTGCTAATTTTTCACTTTAAACATTGAGACTGGAATGGAACATATAAAAAAAAAAAAACACGTTGCTCATTTCGATTATAATTTATAATTATTATATAATATTCAGTATAAAAAACACGTCTAATGCAAGGTAAACAAAAAGTGTGATAAATTCATTCATCACATTCGATAATATTCAGGTTCGTAACAAAGGAGCTGAGAAAACTCGTTTGCTAAGTCGCACTAAATGGAGAATTTTTGAATGTCTGGAAGAACTTGAAGCCAATTTCAACTTGAAGACTCAGACGCATTTAGCTCAAAGTAATGTATACAAAAAACATATAAAGTATTTATTGGCTAAATTTATGGAATTCATTATGTATATTATTTTCATAGAGGTTTTACAATTTATATTCTTCTGCTTATATAATTTTCATTTTGCTTTTCAAATGCGGCTGCACACGTTTGATATGCACAGTTTTTGAGAATAGACTGAAACTTTAGACTTGGCTATATTAAATAAAAAACAGATAGGTTACAAACACAATATAAATGGAAGAGGATAGATAGATTTTTAGATATGATTAGCTCCACTAGATGCTGTACTAGAAGTGCGTGAAATTTGTCTTGTGGCTTTTGTCATGAGGCTTCTTCATTGTTCTAGTTTTCTTGTTCTGTTTCTTCTTATTTTGTGTTGTTATCAAATTAAGTCACATATAATTATTTTTTGTATTCTTGTTTTTTTCTTTTGGGACCTTGGCGCTATTCAATCAATTAGGTCTACGTAAAACGAACAATTATATAATATTGTGTAGAGCAATCTACGCTGGAGTCTTAAGTATTTCATTTCAACTAAATTTAGTTGCCGCCTAGTCAGGTGTGTGTGTGTGTGCTGAGTGTGTGTGAGTTCGTTTTAGATATTGTTTTGGTTAGCTGAGCCGAAAGTCTAATAGAACTTTTTCGCTTGCGCCTCGCTGCGGTTTCTGTGAACGAATAGAATATGAATTTAGATAAGACAATTCGAGTGTATAATTGATTGACCTACTTGAATATATTGTAGAGAAATACTAGCAGCAATTGCACAGCTGTAACGCTTAGGAACAACGTAACACCCACGCAGCTGCCAGTGGGACAGGGCGCCGTCTGTGCGCCAGCCTGCGGCATGCCCAATCTGTAATTGAAACGTCGGAAGCATTAGCTACATCATGAATATGTCTAAGTTCAGTAGATGACCAACCTCTGTCCCACGTGGGAGATGCCCTGCTTGACTTGATTCATGCCATCGCGCATTTCGGTTATCAATGACTGCACATCGTAGCCAGTGGACTGAATTTGCGCAGTGGGCGCGTTCTTCTGATTTATTTGTATATTATCAGTGCGCACATTGATATCGCCAGCAAGTTGACGTATCTCCCGTATGGTGGTTAGTAGAATGTTCTGATTAGCAATCAGCAAGTCCACATCCTGCCGTGTGACACCGACGCCAGCGGTTACCTGCGGCAGTGGAGCTTGTCCAGCTGCTGGAGGAGGCAGCGCCTGGCCGGCATTGGCCGCCAGGCCACGCGAGACTAGAGAGAGTGTGTTCTCCTGACGTCCAATGATCTCGTCCACCTTGCGCGACAGTTCGCGCAAATGCTCATTTATCTGGCTTTGTCCCTGCCAAATTTGACGCAGCTCTCGTTGATTCTCCGACTCGTAGAACTCTTCCCATTCCTCCTCGTCTTTGTGCTGTGAAATGAAAAGCCTCGTTAGCTCAACACGCATTATCATCGGCGCAGATAACGCCCGTCTATCACACAATTCAGTGTCAACGTGGATTAGGCAGACAACTTATGGCATTATAGCCACGCGCCTTGAGTGGCGCACACTGATTAGATAGCTTACCGCTTCGTCTGGATGTTCCTTTTTGTATTCCTGCTTTTGTTTCTCCAGCTTATCCTGGTACTCCTTGTATTCCTGCGTCAGCTTCTCCTGATTGTCGATTTTCGGGGGCTCTTGCACCTGGCCGGCAGCATGCAGTGACGTGGTCAAAAAGTGGAACACATCGTGATCGTCGGCCAGGCCACCAGTTGCCGCCGAGATGCCAAAGTAACCATGCTTGGGCAACTGCACGCCGTCGGCGCGCAGACACAGCTCGTAGTCATCGTTGTTGTTCGTCATGCCGTTGTGGATGAGCACGGTGAGCACATTGTTATAGTACTCGATGCGAGCACGCGTGGGGAAGGGCTTGTTACGGAAATCTCTCAAGCAGCCACTGAGCAACTGCGTCGCACCATCATTGGTATGATCGTACTGCTTGGTGCCATCATTGACAACGGCACTGATGTAGGGATTGTTGTGCTTGTTGTCGTTGTCGAACGAATCAAAGATGACGGCCAGACCATTCCAACGGTCCGATGAGCCAAACACTGGACCATTGTAGTCACCCTTCTCTGTTGTATACCAGAAGGCCAGACCATCGGCACCAATGCGTCCACGTCCCGTCACACGAAACACAATCTCCACATCCCACCAATCAAAGTTTGTCTGCGATTTCGTCCAGATGGCGCCCTTTTGTGAGCGCAACGAGGGCGCCACGCGTACGCTTTCGGCACTGGCGATGGCATCTGAAATGTAGAGGCAACAGGTGCTATTTAGTTTATACACAATTTCCAATTTAAACAAAGTGCCTGCGTGTACACTTTGTTGCTTTGGCGTTGCGTTGTCGCTCGTAGTTTCTTGTCTGATGCTGGCCGTTTTGCTGTCTCGCTCGCACGCACGGCAAGCTGCGCAAGTGGTCAAAACAACTGACGTGGAGCTGAGACCCCCTTTCGTTTACTTACTTCCCCCGTACTCCCAAAACGGCACGGTCCCATCTTTCTGCGCCAAATATGGCGGCTTAAACGAGTACTTGTACTCAAACCGTCTATGCACGCCGACGGCGGTGGGGTTCAGGTTGCCAGCCACATTGTTTTGTGTAATAATTATGCAGAAAATAGCCAGAAATTTGCAAATCGTTGGCAGCAGTAATTTCGACCCGGTCGCTGGCATCTTTCACAGTTTGACAGCGCCACTATTGTTGGCCTGCTCTACCAATAACATACAAAGAGTTGCCAAGCTCTCAGCACACGAAATAAATAGATATTCGCTTATCGAAATCTATCGATTGCAACAGTGATGCATTTTTCGATAATATAGCGCGCGCAATATTTAATTAGAGAAAGCTTGAGGGATGTTTGTATGATGCGGAAAACATTTATTTTGGGAATTTTAAAGAGTGGAAGTGTGAAAGTGCATTGCTAGAACATTGTATACATCTAAAAATGTTCGTAAAGAATGCTGTTTCTTTATATCGACTTAAGTTTATTATTATACTCGTATGTTTATTTCGTTTCAATTGCCTTTTGCTTGATATCACCAAAGAATGTTCTTTTTTAATTTTTAGAAAAATGTTTTCATATATATATAGTATTGTTTAATTTTGAGCTTACAACTAGTGTATATATATATAGGTTTTACTGCCTCAATAGCATTTAGTGTGGGCTTATTGTTTGCTCAGCTAATAAGGTTGTCATACTTAGCTGTGTGTGTAAATGTTGTGGGCAATTTGCTTCTCAGAGTCCTCTATCCGAGAGTTTCGCTTCATTTTACAAATGTTAGTTACTCAATTCAATATTCAATCACAATCACTTACGTTTAGTTGTGTGTGTGTGTGTGTGCAATTAAATAAAAAATAAAACACAAAATTTGTTTTTGTTAGAAAACATAAGTCGAAGCATATTTGAAACTTTGTTTATTTCAACATAAAAAATAAACGAACATAAATTTCGATGCAAAAAAAGGAGGTAATATGAGCATGCCCTATTAAGTCCTACTACGATAGCAATAAATTAAGATTAAATAATTTTGTGGATTGCAAAAAGTAGTACAAAACAAAACGTTAAGTACTGCTAAATATAATTTGTAATTATATGTATATATATCTCGTTAATTATATATATACACATATATAAAGGGTATACAGAATTATTTTGCTTAGTCGAATGTGTTTTTCTTTTCTTTTTTTTTTTAAACGTGCGCACCCTAAAAACTACAGAATACAAAAAAATCTATGTGTATATAATTGTTTGCCTTAAAAAATATACACGCTACAATATTGAATCGCAGTTTTGTAAATTTAAGATTGGGTTTCATTTCAAAGACTTAACGTCTATAGCGTGTTTACATGCATTTTGTAGGCTCTATCATATTGATCAGTGCACGCCTTTGCTTCAATTCAATTATTGTTTCTCATCTGAATATTTTTGGATGTTTTTCTGTGTTCATTTTTAACTTTTTTAAGCAAGTTTTCTTTTGCTTTTTATCGTTTTTTAAATTCATAATCACTTTATAGCTTATGCACATTGATAGTTTCTTACATTAAATGTGGATGTGTATGTTATGTATGTATGTTGAGTGTATGTGCTGATCGTATGTGTATGTGTGTGTGTGTATAAATCAATACAAACTGATTCGAAAATGAACGCAAATTGGCTTATGAGACTTTTAGGAACGAAATTCAATTTGCGGACAACGTTTCAGTGGCAGTTAACAAATGTGAATCTGTGTGTGTTTCATAAACTGTTTAACAAATGCGAATCTTATGGGATTAATTACTTAATGATTTGCAATGTCTCCTTTGTATGCATGTATGTATGTGTCCAACTGTGTGCTTGAGTGTGGGCTGAGGTAAATAATATATATGTATATAACATAGAGTACTACAATTATACAAAAACTAAAAAAACCTATGATCGAAAAATACACATAATACGCTACAAGATTCTCTGCTTGGCTCTGAAGACAGTGGATCCCCTTCTCTCCGTGGCTCTCCCTTTCGTTCTTTATCTCTCATCCTCCTTAGCTCCTATAGTGCACATGCTGATGACGAACTCAGCCAGTCGGCGCTGTTCCAAATGCGTTCATCAATTTTCCCTCATAGATGGCAATGAAAAGCATAATAAGCACGCCACTGAGCATGCCCAGAATTTGCAGCAAAAATTGTGTCAGCGACTTGTGAGCGGCCGAGATCTCTGGCATCTGTAAATGAAATCGAAAATCCGAAGTTTAGCATAGAGATTAGCTGACTAAAGCCACAAGTAATACTCACCATATCGACCAGCGCAATGTAGATGAAGAGACCCGCAGCCACAGCAAACATCCATTGGGCCACTTCCTGTGATTGTCCAAACACAATGCCAAAGATCATGCCAATAAAACTGAGCACACCCGTCAACAGATTATAGTACACAGCCGACTTGACTGACATGCCGGCCTTCATCAAGATGGCAAAGTCGCCCAGTTCATGCGGGAGTTCATGACAGAAGACAGCTAACGAGGTTGAGAAGCCACCGGCAATATTCTCAGCAAAAGCAGCACCAATTGCCATACCGTCGGTAAAGTTATGGAGACCATCGCCCATAATGATCATCCAGGCAACAGCGCTCAGCGTCTCCGGTGGCGAGTGCACATGTCCATGGCGATGACTGTGTCCATGATGAGAGGATTCATGTTCACGCAATATAACAGTCACATGATCGTTCTTATCCTTAGCGCCATTCACGGAGCCAGTGTTGGTGTCCAATTCAGTTGTTGCCGTATTGCTGCTGTCCTGGTGCTGCTGATGATTGTTGTGGTTGTGATTGTGATAATGATGGTTCATTTCGGCATAGTTATTGTGCGAGGTAGAGAGCAGCGATTGTGCGGCCGCTGCGGCTTCACTCGATCCTTCATGTTCAGTCTTATCACAGTGCCGATTGCTGCACTCGCCGCTGGAAGCATCGCCGCCAGCGCCCGCAGCTGCAGCTGCTGGGGCCCCAGCAGGCCCTGTGCCCTCGTCCGGCAAATGCATCCACACGTCCTGCTTATTATTCACTGTGATCTCGTCATAGCAGTACGGATATGAGCTATACTTTTGTTTGCACATTTTGTCGCCAGCCACCGAATTGTTAACTGATGAGTCCGGATCGCGCATCACCCTGGCGCGTGATGGTTTCTTTGTTTCCTTCTTCTCAACGCTTTTGCGCCACTCCGATATCATGGTTAGCGCATGTTCCGTGACATAGAAGAATATAATGCCACCCAGACAGCCCAAACCCTTCATGATCATGCCGCGCTCGTCCTGGCCAGCCAGCGACTAAATCACATAGATAACCAACAATTAGTACAGTTTATTTTCGAGTTTTTCTAATGTAAACTTACGTGTGGCAGCAAGTGAAGCATCGCATCTCCGGTCATCGTGCCCACGGCCAGCGAAACAAGATATTGTATGATGTGCTTGTAGTAGCGGGAGCCCATGAATGGTATAATGGCCACGCCCACAAGACCCAATATACCACATGCAAATACTGATGAAAAGGCATAAATCCATACTGTAATAAAATAGAAATATTAAAATAAATAGGTATACAAAAAAAAAAAAAATAAATAAATAAATAAAAAATAAAAATAAAAAAAAAAAATATATATATATATATATATATATATATATATATATATATATATATATATATATATATATATATATGTATATATATACACACATATATACGTAATACGTAATGTGGTAATCCGTTTTAACTATGAGTGTTTGTTTGCCTATATCCATGCTCGCATGTCTCTACCACTCACTGCCTGCTCAACAACAGCAAGAGCCGAAGAAGAGCTACAGAAGATCATTTAAGCTCTCTATATGTACCCATCAGTACTCATTCGGTATTTATAGTTGAGTAAAACGCAGCAGCAGAGAGTGTTCCCATTGGTCCATCGGCTAGACTGCAACGATCGCTACCTAGCTCTGGGCTCAGCTTTTGAGCGAGAGTGTGTGAGTGAAAGTCGCACTATATAAAGGGCAGCAGCTGCAGCATTTCTTCAGTCGTCCAGGGTCCGTGGTTGCCAGCAGTCTAGTGCAGTATAGTGAAGTGCAGTGTGTGCAAATATTCAAGGGCGATCAGCTCCGCATTAAAGACCGAGGAATTACTTAGAAGTCTTGGAGGAAATACTTAGAAGAAATTCGTGAAGGAAATATTTAAAGGAAACACTTTGAAGAAATTCTTGGCGGAAAAAACTTAGAATATATTTTTGGAGAAAATACTTACAAAAAATTCTGGAAGGAAACACTTAGAAGAAATTTTTGGAGGAAATATGTACTTAGAATATATTTTTGAATATATATATATGTGCATATATGTATGTATAAAATATTCCTTTTTCATAAAGAATATATGTCTACCTACTTATAGATTATTTTAATATTTCTATTTTATTACAGTGTGGATCTATCCCTTTTCCTCAGTATTTGCATGTGGTATATTGGATCTTGTGGGCGTGGCCATAATATCATTCATGGACTTCTGCACAAAGAAACCATCACGCGCCAGGGTGATGCGCGATCCGGACTCATCAGTTAACAATTCGGTGGGTGGCGACAAAATGTGCAAACAAAACTATAGCTCATATCCGTACTGCTATGACGAGATCACAGTGAATAATAAGCAGGACGTGTGGATGCATTTGCCGGACGAGGGCACAGGGCCTGCTGGGGCCCCAGCTGCTGCAGCTGCGGGCGCTGGCGGCGATGCTTCCAGCGGCGAGTGCAGCAATCGGCACTGTGATAAGACTGAACATGAAGGATCGAGTGAAGCCGCAGCGGCCGCACAATCGCTGCTCTCTACCTCGCACAATAACTATGCCGAAATGAACCATCATTATCACAATCACAACCACAACAATCATCAGCAGCACCAGGACAGCAGCAATACGGCAACAACTGAATTGGATACTAACGCTGGCTCCGTGAATGGCGCGAAGGATAAGAACGATCATGTGAGTAAGTACCATTTATAAAGGACTCTAAGCTCAATACTAAACATTCTATATATATGACAACATTTACAAGAAATAAATAAAAAATGACATTCCCAATATACCACATGCAAACACTGATATAATGGCATACATCTATAAATAATAAATAATCTATACATACATTTTTTTGTCATAGGTATCATTGATGACGCTACAGAGACTCAGCTTAAAGCTTATCATATTAAATATAATACACATTTGTATGTACATACACACACACTCTTTATATATATAGACAGTCCGAAATTCCAGTATTAAATTGATAACGTTAAATGAATTTATATATATCCACTAAGAATTTATTCTCATTATCTCTTTTAAGTATTTCCTCCAAAAATATATTCCAAGTTTTTTCTCTTAGAATTTATTCAAAGTGTTTCCTCTAAATATTTCCTTTGAGAATTTCTTCTAAGTATTTCCTTCCAGAATTTCTTCCAAGACTTCCTTCGAAGTATATCCTTGGTCTTTAATGCTTAGCTGAACGCCCTTGAATATTTGCACACACTCCACTTCACTTTACTGCACTAGACTGCTGACCCCCACCGACCATAGGTGACTGAAGAAATGCTGAAGCTGCTGTCCTTTATATAGCGATCGTTGGAGTGGAGGCAATGCACTATGGGCGATTTGTTGACTTTGCTGACATAAAATCTACAAATAAAGCTTGAAGCCTACTTTTGGTTTTTATTATATCAGTAATATTTTACTTGGATTTCGGATTTATTTTCTCTTCAATTGTGCCACGCCTTTATTTTCGCCCTTTTAAATATACGTTCCTTGTTTTTTTTTTTGGGAAATGTCTTCATATTTAGAGAAAAAGTCTTTGCTTAGTGACTTGCCACTCTTTAAGAAATACTCCACGGACACACAATTAACCCCCGGTACAAACAAGAAATGATTTCCATCTAACTGGAATGTTAACAACTAAGGAATTAACAAATTTTCTTAATATATCACCATAAATTTTTCGACTGCCATGGAAAATTGCCCATAGTGCTGCAATGGATCCATGGGAACACTTTGATATGTATTCTTGGAAATCCGAAACTGTTGTAACATCACAAGAATATTGCATCATTCATTTGCTGTGTTGCAATTGGTCGATTATGATTCGTAGCATGGCGATTGCGTCTGTATGCTGTTGCCGAGTGTGTTTCGACGGTAAACAAGTAAGAAAGCTCTAGTCGAGACTGCTCGACTAGGAAATCCCCTGAACCCTTCGGAGAACTGATATTTCAATAATTCTTCGCGTCTTTCTGCTTACACAAAACACACACACACACATGCATAGACACACATAGGCGCGCACGCATAAACACGCATGGGCTGCAGTGTCGGCTTACCATGGGAATTTAATTGTTTAATAACTTTTTTTGTAGATGTACGTTCTTCATGAAACTTTTGGATTGTGATTATATCATTACCATGCGTGTTTATGCCGAAGGTCAAGTCTCTAGTATTTGAAATACGCCTTTTACAAATGTGAGGGTGAGGGGGTGGATATAAGGGTGGGGGGTGAATTATAACAAAAATCGAAATTCTATAAAGTACATATAAGTCTACATTTAAAATTTGAAGACTCTAGCTCTAAAGATGTGGGAGATATAATTTTATAACTGTCTTTCGATAAGGTTTTTTATCGATAAAAAAATAACGGGACAAGTTATCGATCTTTTGTGATAAACTTGATATGCGCGCTGTATATACGGTCATTTTAAAAAAAAGTTGAAGTCTCTAGCTATCGTAGCTTCGGAAATCGACGCGTTCATACATACGGACGGACGGACGGACGGACGGACGGACGGACGGACGGACGGACGGACAGACAGACGGACAGGGCTAAATCAACTTATCTCGTCGCCCTGATCAAGAATATATATACTTTGTAGGGTCTGCCACGCCTCCTTCTCCCTGTTACATACTTTTAACAAAACCATTATACCCTGATTTCCCATTTTCAATGGGTTCAGGGTATAAAAATTATTGAGACAAAGAAGAAAAGAACTCGCTGCGCTTTGGAGATTAATAAGGAAAATGCTGGCGCTTCAACAACTGCTGGAGCTTGAACATATATAATAAATGCTACACAGCTTATGCACACATACATATAAACATATTTATAATTATTAGACGGAATAGACAGTAGTTTCTTCTGCTTTATAGTTCTCTTAAGGACTATTGCATTCCATACTCATTTGGGTTGAGCTTATTAGCTCAACTACTTGACAAAAAGGCTAGATCTAGCCAGAAAGAGACTAAACTGGCAACACTGTTACACATCGTTTCCCTCCTGTCGTAATACCCAAACTTACCATACAAAATATTATCTTTCTGTCGCGCCTCGACTTTATCAATATTAGCTAACACTTCGGGCGCAATGCAACCGCCGCTGCTCGTCGCCAATTCGTGGAGAAGCACTGGACACAGATACATCAATTCCCTTTCATTTAGCTCATAGTCCGGCTGTGCTGGTGCAGTGGTTTCAACTGGGCTGCAGGCAATGCTGGTGCTCGTGCCGTTGGGGGTGAGCGTGCAGTTGGTCAACAGCAGTGGGTGCTCCGCAGCTTTATCGCCGATATGGCTGAGATCATGCGGCTGCACATGATGCACCAGGCGATCAACTGGCACACACTGTAATATATAATAAAATATGTTAATCAAACTGACGTTGGAATAGTAATTTGAGCTTACGCTGTCATTACTGCTGATCAGATGCTGCAGTCCGAGCTGTTGCATCAGGGCAAGGAAACTGCTGGCATTGAGAGCCTCTTGCAGTTGCATCAACTGCTGCAGGTAGTATTGCGTAATCTGCGGGACGTGTTTCAGTGGTGCGCCGTGCTCGTGCTCGTGCTCGGCCTCATGGTCGTGACCGGCGTGTCGCTTGTGTCTCTTGTAGGGCGGACTTGTGCTATAGTTCTGGGTATCGTTCTCATCGGCCAGCTGCCTCTTTTCGGTGGATATCTCACTGGATGGACTTAGATTGCCATTGGCTAATTGTGCATTCAGACGGATCGTTGTGCGCTGTGTCGCCCACAGCTTATCCTCATCGTGATCCTGGCAATGCAGCCGCTGTGCACACAGCAGGCATACCACACAGACGGCCATTATGTGCCGTGCCATCGTGGACACTCGATGCTTATTGCTAATTGTTGTTGAATCTTCTGATGCCACTGCTCCCGCTGCCGCTCCAGCTTCTAATCACGTTCCCGTTCTATCCACTGACTTCTGTGTTTGATTTATTTTCGTATGTTGTGGCCCAATCTGCTCATTATATATTCCGAAATTCCAGCGCTTTGTTGAATCTGCAAGCAGGTAAAAAAAATGGAATTAGCTAACTGCTGGCCGGCTCAATGAAGCGTGTTGGACGACAGTATGAATACCCCCACACTCATTACGCATGTGTCGATCGCAAACTACAAAAACCATTGCATAAGCCGACAACAACAACAACAACAACAACAGCAACAGCAAACAGCCCCAACAAATTAGCGGAAGTTCAAGTTCATTTGGCGGCCACTTGATGAGGACTCCAAATATGGACACGTATTGTTATGCCACACACACACACTCCATCCACCACTTGGGCTGCAGCCTTAAATGGAACATTGTAGCTGCATTTCTTGCTGCCAATTCAATTCAACTCAACTTTGGCATCATATTTAGCGAATCAATCATTTCTAAGTAGGTGTGAAACTGTTTTTGAAACGTGTTTTCTAATCGCAGCTTACAAATGTTCTCTGTGTAGGTTCACTCAATCTTTCTATTCTTTATATAGTTATAGCCAGTGTCCGCCCGAAGGAGTCTTAAACACAGTTGTCTGATAGATCAGTAACAAGAGACAAGTTGAGCCAGCCATATGTGTTTGTTTAGTCGATCAAAGGCAATTATATAAACACACATGTGTGTTTATCAGTATCCAATTTGTTTATATAAGAGTATTAAATGCAGTCTAGCTATATATACACAACTTGAAGCTCATCGCTAATAAATCCATAAACACAGGTTATTTATTAGCTAACCAGATGAAAATCCCGAAACTCTGCGCATTATTTTCCAGATTTATGGTCATAAGTTATCACTTTACATTGTTGTACGCTGAGATAGGCTCTTTATGAGACATTTGTTAGATTTTAGAGTCTTAACTAATTAATTTCTCTATATGCATTCCTTTACATTATCTAAAACTCACTTAAGTAAAGTCAACTTCTGTTCTGTTCTTGCTAGCTAAGCGGCTTTCGCCTTAATGCATAGCTTGCGATTGCCAAACGACACGAAAAGTCAAGTTAATTAGCTACGAGCCGTGATTATATAAAGTGTGGGAGTCATAGACAGCTCCCCCCTATCCACACCAATGGCGACGTCATCAATAGCTGCAACAAGGCAAAATGCAAACCACATTTGGCGCGTGGCAAAAGTGAAAGACATGGCAATAGCAATAGAAAATGTTGCCGCAACGCCAACAAACCAAAATAACGAAACTATTTAAAATGGGAAATGATCGACTAGTAAATACCCTGAATGTGTTAAAAGTGAGTTCTGATGAAAACTGTACGAGACTATACAATATACAATATTTTCTGATCCTAGCTCTAAGACTCTAAATGTACACATTTATACTCTTAATAATTAACTATCATGATCAAGAATATCATACTCTCATGCTGCTATCTATCTCTTATAGAAACTTTTGCAAATTCAATATACCCTCGATTTGCAATGGGTTGAGGGAATAAAATACGTTAACACAATACTGAAAATTGCTTTGTTATTGCTTTAACTAACTGCAGTAGTTGTTGTTATTGTTTATTGTGTTTGTTGTTGTCATTTAAACAATTTTGCAATTGCGCACTGAATGGGCTACCAGACAATTAGTTGGATTTCCTGCAAACCAGCTGAGCTGTAGGGCGGGCGAACAGCCCAATTATTGATAAAACTTTAGCCAAAAAATAAATTTACGACTAGCATGCTGCCTGGAACTATGCTACGTAGGGCGGAAGTTAGCGTGGGTAGGCGTATTTTGCACCTACGCAATTTCTATCAACTATCATCGACCTAATAAAAGGGAAACGTCACCGTTTTCCGCTCCCGCTGGTGCTGCACTAAAGTTTGCTGGCGTGAAGGTCATGCGGGTGGCCGGTGGGCGTGGCATTGCACTTGGGCAATGACAAGGACGCACGAGCGACACACAGGCAGGCGACGCTGAAGGTGAAAGGTTGAAGTCAAACATACACTTGTTGCCAGGCAAAAAAAAAAAAAAAAAAAAACACCAAAAAAACTCTGCAACAACTTGATTATATAGCAATAAAAATCAATTAAACAAAATACAATAACAGAAATGCAGAAAAAGAAATATTTCAAATAGAAGCCACGCTTCAATAAACGACAGACTTTTCTCACACAAAAATGTTTTTTTTTTTCTTTCTTTTCTTATATTATTAAAATTGAATTTGTTTCTGATGTTTCTTTTTTTTTTAGGTTTTCTTGTTGTTGCAATTTGTCAATTTGTCAATTTGCCGTTGCCAATCAATTCGACTACTCAGTCAATTGGTCAAGTGCTGACCGCCAGTCGTTGTTGTTTTTGTTGTATTTTCTGTTTATTTGTAATCAAAGCTCATTTAAATTCAGTTTGCATGTTTTTCATGAAATCACAGACACATACTCATCGAAACACTGAGAGAAATTGCAGTGCAGCAAATTGAAAATATTGTAAATTAAAAATTGCTAGGCAAATATATTGAAGAACTCTGAGAATTGCAATAGACTGTAGTTTATAAGTTTTACAATTGCACTGAGAGAAATTGAAAGTTAGTAAGTTTCTATAAAATTTATCTGATTTACTCTCATATTTTATAGAATTTATTTATGTAGATTTAAATAGTTTTTCTTCACAGCAAACAGTAGTTAAGAGCATTTCAAAACACTGAGAGAAATTATGTAAGAGTTATATTTAGTAAGGTTTGGAATATAAAAGACCTGAGAACTTTTTGACACTAATATTCCATAATATTCTTCTATAGATCTCTTGCACATACACACACACACAATAGAACACTAAGAGAAATTAATGAGCTCTTCGTTCAAGCATGATTATAAAATTCACGTTTAGGTCAGATAGACTTGTAGTTTTGTTTTGTTTTTATACAATTTCTATATGTATATTCCTTTCATATAATTTGGCTAATTTAGCTTTACTTTAACCCGCACACCCACCAGCCAGTGGGCCAAGCTCTGGACGCGCTTTCAAACAAAACTTAACTGAGTAGCGCGCGACGCTTTCAGCTGGTTTATATAGTCAACTTGTGTGAATTGCTTTTCATTATATACATATGTGTGTGGGTCGGGTCTCTCTGTTGATCTGTTACATTGATGTCGCGCCCAGTTTCCGTCTGGTTGGTAATCTTTTGGAGCACTCTATTATCAAAACAAGGGAATGGGGAGTGCTCCAATCGATCAGAGTGCCGAATTAGCTTGTAGTTAAAAAGTAAAATACTATATGTATATATAAATGAGCTCAATAATATCGATCGTAAACTAGAAGGTCTGTATGTAATATATTTCGTTTTTGCTTGAATATTAAGTACGTTTATAATGCTTGATGAAAGTAAATTTCAATTTTCGGCACTCATGACCATAAATTAGGCTGAAACACTATCATAATAATTGATTTATTGAATTGGTGATATGATTGAGTAGAGTAGTAGTAGCACGAATGATGTAACTAGTCATAATACTTAGAACTCTTTGCCAAACTTCATTACAAACCTGCAAAATAATGAACTCTTATAATTATACTCTCTCGATTTCCTCTGTGAATGTATAAATAAGCTTAAAGAAACTTTTATTCAATAAATAAATAAATATTCTATTCTGCATAAGCTTTCCCTTATCTTGTAATATAATATATTCATATAATTCTCGCAATAGTGCCTATGAATGAATCGTTCATATAAACAATTACGAACTGGCCTGCCTGCACCTTCTCAGATCCTTTCGTTTCATTTCATATGTTTATACTACTTCTACTTCAGGTTTCAAGAGCTCCAAATTCCAATATCTTCAAATATCAAACAGAAAAAACAAACTGCTGATTGTAATTGCTAAGCTGGCATAAATAATAAAAAATTTCCACGAAGTCGCTTAAATCTTGAGGGCCAATAAACTTGTGAGCCTGAGTCATGTGATTTTTTTTTTTTTTTTATCGTTGAATCTCCATTTTAGCACTTTTGAAAACTGAAATTTCATACCTACAGCCGCGCGACGATAGCAAATCATATACACAGCATAAACGAACGAAAAATTGGGCTGGTTGTATTATTACCGGTTGTCAAGCCCGCAAAACGAACTCAGCGTCGACTCAGCTCGTTTCACGTTATCTCCAAGTCTCCAATTCTCCACTCAGCAGGGAACACAACATGAAATTTCAGCCGCCAGCTAAATAATATTGTTAGGTAGATATGGACCGACTCATATGACTGAACAAACAAATTGCTAGTGCTTTTTTGGGCAATGCCCGCCGTCGCGATACCCTCCTGAACACAGCACAAAATTAACATTAACAAGAACACATAATTTTTATTCAAATTCAGAAGAGGAAACTAAACGAATATTTGGAACAACGAGTACTAGGATTAGAAAAAACTTTTCACTATTGAAAACCACAAACAATATGAATACTTAACTTAAGAGTTCCATACGATTTATATTTAGCTTAAATACAAATTCATCTAGTTTCTCTAAGCGGCAGCTGTGTTGGACACAAACACTTGCGCAATCTGTGCAGGGTATATTAACTTTATGGGTGAGCTTAATGTTCTGAATAGCAGCTAACTTGAAGATTTACAAGTTTATATATATTGTATACGTACATATATATGTTTATAGTAAATATGCTTAGAGTGCCGCTCACGTTGCCTTTAGTCGATGCCGCTGCCGCTGCCGCTGTCACCGACTTGGCCTGCCGCTATCGTAGTCATTTGTCGAATGTGGAGTGACCTTCCCATGTCCATTGACTACGCCGCACTCATAGTAAATAGTGTATTACGAGGGTCCAAGTTTAGCACGACATATGCTACTCTGATAAACATACACCTGGACTGTACCTGTACCTGTACCTCATACCGATTAACGGCTACAAACTAAACTTATTGAAGGGCTGCCTATTACGATAAATAATTCATTTTAGATCTATATCGAGAATCATGCGGTAATCACATTGTAATGTCCCAACGCTTCCTGATAAAATGCGAGGGCCGATCAGGTGGTGCTAAAATGGGCTCGTTAAAATGCATCGCATGAACTATGTAATTCACTTCGTTGCACTATCAATTCGATTGCTAGCGAATTTGTTTATATGCAGTCGCATGTTGCAAGCGATTCCAATTGTTCTGTTCTGTTCCATGACCATTGCCAATTGATAAATCAATCAACTCTATAATTGTACCTTATATACATATTGTACAATTATTGCAGAGCTTTCTCAGTTAGAATTACCAGCTTACAGATACTCTTTATAAAGGAAGATGTTCTAGAAATGCTTTTGAAATGAACTTTCTCTTTCTCTCTAGTTACATTTTATCTTTAGTAGCTCAAGTAAAGATTTCTAGATAGTATTAAGCTAAATTGCCTGCTAATACCCTTTTACAACTTCTATACGAACAGTTGAATGTGCCGCTAGTGTGAAATATTCCTGAAAGCTGTAGGTATACAAGAACTTAACTACATTATGTAAATATATATATATATACAAAGTCCACAGAATTACTAAGCCGTTTACCAATTTTAACTGCAAGTAGAGCATTAAAAAGTACTTTCCAAACACTTGGCAAGCGTAAAACACATGTTGATATGATAAATATGTCATTGCCGATAGGCGACTATGCTCCATATACGGCCCCACACATATGTACATATGTATATGTATGTCTGCATATTCATTAAACACCCACGCAGCAAATAGTATTACCAAATTAGACAACTAATCTAATGATAAGATACTACTAGATACATTTATTTATGCAAAATTTGTTATCTTGCAATAAACGAAGCATTTCAGTTGCCCCAAATAGTTAAATTAAAATCAAATTTAGAACTGCAAAACAGATACCAAAAAATAACATTAAATTATTCATATAGAAACAGCATATACACATATGCACGTATATATATTCTAAATACACACATACACAAGTGTCAAAATAAAAAAAAAAAATAAAAATCCAACGCACATGGACTGTGCTCTATAAATACATGCATATAAGTGATGAATGGAAGAGTGGGGGCAGATTTGGGCATTGGTGGAGTGGTTGCTGCTGATGCACACACTCACACATGCACACAACTGTCGTTATTGGTGTGAATAGAAAGAGAATCACTGAGTAATCTATGCATAGGAACAAATCAAAAGTTGGTTATAAGCCGCATATCAACAAGCAAGCATTCACACGGCCCACACATAACAGACACTCACGCACACTCACTTACACACATGTTTTGCAAAAAATGCGGTCGCTTTGCAGTATGGTTTAGAAACTTACCTGTCTACATACAATGAAAATCTTTGACTTCAGCCGATTTTATATGTATTTCAAATGTTTCAATTACGAATTTGATTTTAATCGCTGCTGCATTTAGAGATAGTGATTGCATTTATTGAGTGATGTTCAAGTTGGAGCTGCCACCGATGTGAATACTAATACAGCAATGTATTAAACTGAATGAAATAAGGATATAACGGCATTTGTTGATTGCGCTGCAGTTATCTTCTTCTTTGACACAATATTTGTATGTAGCATCACCTTGCGGCAACGGCGGCGTCGCTATACGAGCGGCTATGGTATGAATTGGTTGGGTTAAAACCACGCACGAAAATGGCACCAACACGTCACGCGCACAATTCTTTAGTGTTTGGGCAAATTGATGTCGTTCAGACTGCCGCAGCAAATTTATTTTTGATATTCAAATAAATCCCGATTTACATTGCACGCACGCTTGCAATTTGCAATTAAAAAATATCACTGCTGCTGCTTCTTCTTATATAATGTCATTCACATGACAAATGAGAACTGCGTGAGTGCTGTTATGTTAAGTCAATGTTATGTTACGTTACTGTAAACTGTATTTGTCTGTTAAAATGTGCGCCAAAATATGAATCAAAATAACTTTATATATTTCAGCCCATTGTGAAATATGAAAGATAAGATAATAAAAAAATAATTAAATTTATTGATAAATTCTTTATAATTTGTATGACAGACAGACGTTTAATAGTATTTTTGACTTAGCAACATTCTTGTATTTTTACCATTATTTAATAGGGGAACACTGTTTAATTGGCAAACAAAGGCGTAAATGCAGATGAATAAATAAAAATTGTACCTTTTGCGTTGTTTGTTGGCAAGATGAGCTCCTGGCGTGAGAGTATAACCAGTTTACCCACTGCAGTTGCCCAATTTGTCAACGAAAGTGCATCAACTGCTTCTAGCTATCTGAATTCTTCGCATTCAAGCTCCACTGTCTCCGAGGAGAGTGCTCCACAGCATACGGACTACAAGGCGTTGCCCATTCCAGCATCTCTGGTGAAGGAGCAGTGGCGTTTGATATTCACCTCAGATGCCAATAGCCAGGACTTACAGGCAGCCATTGCGCATTGTCGCGATCTGGTCCTGTTGAGTGATGAATGCAGTGAGGAGCGTCGTTGGCTGGTGCGGCATTTGGTGGACTTGCGCTATTCGCTGCAGGAGTTGGAAGAGGCACAGGCTGTGGCTAACACGGATGTAGTGGTATTGAATGCTATTAAGTCTGTGGTGGGCCATCATTTTGTGCCACATCATCCAAATACACGTAACCGCCTACAGGCAGCTGCCAAACGCTACTATTGTGATCATTGCGCTGGGATTATTTGGCGAGTGGTGCAGCCGGCCTACATTTGCAGCGATTGCAGCTACCTGGTGCACCAAAAATGCATTAACAGTGTGCAGCGTGTGTGTGCTCACGTGCTGGTCTCCGATCGTCAATATCCGATTGCCGATATTTGCCCAGAGATTGGCTTAGCCGCGCAGCGCTATAAATGTGCCGAGTGCTCGACTCTACTTAATTTCAGTAAGTAAAATGAATGATCTTTCTATTTAGCCTACCAGCTAATCACAAACATTTCTTGCAGAGAATTCCTGGATTGAGCCACGCCTCTGCGACTATCGTGGTCTCTACTACTGTCCTTCGTGCCACTGGAATGATAGCTTTATTGTGCCTGCTCGTATTGTGCACAACTGGGACTTTACGCCGAGGAAAGTCTCGCGAACTGGTCTCCAGGAGATTCAGTTGTTCCTTGATAAGCCGCTCATTCGTCTGGAGGAGGAGAATCCCAAATTATTTGTCTTCTTGGAGAAGCTCTGCACTGTTAAGAAATTACGCCAAAATCTGGTGCATATGCGACACTATCTAGCTGCCTGCAAGGATGCTGCTGAGCAGAAGCTTGTGGAACAACAGTTGGGCAGGCGCCGACATTTAGCGCAGTCCAATGAGTTCTACTCAATTGGTGATCTCGTGCAGGTGGAATCGGGTGCCTTAGCTGAATTCCTGCAAAGCGTCTTCAAGGTCTTTGGTACCCATATACGTAGCTGTGAAATGTGCCTAGCTAAGGCGTACATCTGTGAGATCTGCAGCAACAAAGAGGTGATATTCCCCTTCGACGATGGCTGCATCAAGTGTGATCAATGCAATTCCATTTACCACCGTGTGTGCTTCACCCGGAAGAACATGATATGCCCGAAATGTGTGCGCATCCAGAAGCGTCGCCTTCAACTGCAACGTAATGCAAGCAAACAGTCGAATAAGGAAGACGATGATAATGCGGAAGACTCAGACTCCGGCTTGGAACCAGTGGATACCACGTAACCCAAACACTTAAAAGTTTATTGTTTTTAATTTATATCTGTTTAACGTTTTTTAATATGTTTTATGTACATAATAATAAGACTATATTGCAACAGCGAGTGCCCAATATATATGTAATATATACAATATATGCATATACCCAGTCTTCCTCTACAGACTGCTCACTGTGCTTTCTTTCCATACTTTTGCCGATTGTGAAACTTGCGCGGATTAATGCCGTAGGCCTTGAGCCGATCATCGCTGATGCTGTTGGGATTGGAATTATTCGCTTTGCCTTTGGTTTTAAAGTCTCGCTTAGAACGTGGTACTTCGCTTTTATTGCCTGTTTTCTTGAATGGATTTGTGCCTGTTGACTGAGCTGGTTGCTGCCCTGGAGCTTTTTGCTTTCTAGGAACTTTCTGCTGTCCTGGAGCTTGTTTCTGCTTTGGACCTTTTTGAAGTCTTGAGCCTTGTTGCGGTCTCTGAGTTTGTTGAGGCCTTGGAGCTTGTTGCTTTTTGAAAGGATTGCTCTTTGCATCATTTGCTTTGTCCTCACTTTTGATAAGCACTTGCTTTTTAGCGAAAGGATTTTTCGAGTTGTCCTTGTTGGCAACCTGCTTCTCTATTTGCGGCTTCTGTTTTTCGAACTTTTTCTTTTTGGCTGGCGGTGCCCCATTCGTTGCAGCCGGCGCCCCATTCGTTTCATTCGAAGTCTTCATTATCTGCTCATCTTTTCCAATCTTTTGGCTTTTGGCAGGTATTTCACTAGATGTTGCTTCTTCCTTCTTGATAAGTTCTGAATTCTCCTGCCCCTCATTCTTAACTGGAACTGGAGCTGTTGCACTTGGTGTTGCGACTGCAGCTGCAGCTGCCGCTTTTCTTTTTAGTCGTTTTCTCTTGGACTTTGATAGGGTCTCTGTGGGCACTTGTTCTGCTACTGGCGCAGCAGGCTGCTCGTTGGCTTCCGCACCATTTTCCTCTTCATCATCGGAGCTGCAAATATGATTAATCTTAGCAAAAGATTTTATTTATAGTCCACACTCTTACCCATCGCCGTATAAGCTCTTAAAAATCTTTCGCTTAAGGTCCTCATTCTTGGCTTTCATCTTGTACAAGCGCTGCTCTCTTTTCTCCACATGTTCTGGCCGGTTTTGCACAGCCTTCTTAAGACTAGCCCACTGGTTGAGTTCCTTGTTCTTAGCCAACAGGATCTGAAAGTATAAAAAGATTAAGATGCTTATACCAAGACAAAATTATTCCTCACTAACCTCCTCGATCGTTAAGCCAAAATCATTTGGCGTCGTCTCCACGTACTTAAAACGACAAGGTTGGTCACCCACAATATCCTCATAGTCCAGTTTGTAGTATTCATCGATATAGTCACCATATGTCTGTTCATCATCTGGATTAAACGGCGGTTTCTCTGCTTGAATCATTTCCATGAAACGATTACGTCGTCCCTTGCGACCTTTTCGACTCCGCGTACTTTCGATCAGCTCCTGCTGAAGTTGTTGCTTGGAGGAGACTGGATCATAATCACAGTCCATATTAAAGTCATCGTCTTCACAATGGCCCTCGTCGTCCTGGCCATTGTATTGCTTTGGATCGTAGTTATCCCAATCCTCTATTGCCAATTCTTCAATATCTGAAGGACACTCTGGTTTTTCTTCGCCTTCATCCACTTCGTAGTACTCATCATTGAAAATTTCCTGCATGCGTCGATCATGGGCTTCCGGATCAAAATCCTCCTCCAGTTCCTCATCCTTAAAGCCTAGCTCATCGTTGCCCGTAACTGCCTTTAGCTTGCGTATTTTCTCTTCAATCTCCTTGCGTTTCATTTCCTTAATCAAATCCAATTCCTTCATCTTTTGCAATTTCTCTTGCTCCTTGCGCTGTTTTATTTCTTTACGTTTCTCCCTGCGTGTGTCGTCCTTGCGACGAAGCGACTGTTCAATAGTTCTTGGATAACGCTTGATAAAATCTGCATCTGGCTCCTCGAAACGAAAATTGTATTTCTGCTCAAACTCCGCCTGCTTCTCCAGCTCCTTTTCGTCATCCGATAATGGAGCGCTCTCTCCCACGATCTCGTCGTAGGTAGGAATTTCGGATTCATTCGTGTTGGCATAGCCCTTATTGAGTATGTAGTCACGCAGAAAACTCTCTCCTTGAGTTAATTTGTTGCTACTCCAGTACTGCTTGAGTGGAGCCAACTGTTGCTTTGCATTTGCGTCAATCTCTGCATCCGCCTGCTTGCCGGCCAGCCATTTAGCAAAGTCTGCCTCCTCGGCATCGGTTTGCGCCTGAGTTTTGGTGCGCTTCTTAAAGATGCCACCAAATTCCTCATCTTCTTCGTCATCATCTTCACGATTCATAACGCTCTTGAACTCTGCCTTAAGACGTCTCTCCTCTTCCACCGCTGTGGGCGACTGCGCCCGCTCAAATTGTTTTTCCGTCTGTGCCTCATCGTCCGAGCTCTCAAATTTTCCATTGTGTTCCAAGATAACTTTGCGCTCGTAATCTTTTAAGGTTACCGGTTTACTCTTACTGGATTTCTTTTTGGGTGCATCTTCATCGTCGTTGCTCTCGCTGTCCGCCTTCTCATTGAAGAAACGTGTTTCCTTGTCGTATATGCGAGGATCTTTGCTTTTCAGCGAAGCAAGAGTTTTAAAAAACTCTTGATCAAACTTAACATCCACTTCATCCTCATCGGAGGACTCGCTATCGCTGTCCAGCTCCGACTCTGAGATATCTAGACCTCGATCCTTATCTAAAAGAAGCAAGAATATTAGAAATTTCTAAAGAGATCTTCACATAAAAGATCGTTAGGTAGTTTACACTTCTGTAACAGCTCCTTTTTGCGCAAAACATTATATGAGTTGGCATAGTTCTGATTAGTGGACAACTGCAGATCGTCTGCATCATCGTCGGAGCCATCAAACAGTTTGTTATTCATGTTAAACCGTAATTCTTTATTGTTTATTGGTAAAAAGCCAGCACGTGTGTTCGTTGAGTAAACTAAACTGGTTCTATTGAATAAAATGAGCTAGTATTTATGAAGTGCCAAAAGTACCCAGATCCAAACTAGTTCCCGTTGCAGCCCTGGTTGAAATAATTGTCAAACAAAGGGCACTAAATGCAGAGCTGATTAAAATACAAACTATATAATTTTAATAGCGTGATTTACAACATTCCAAACAATGACGGACACGGAGGAAACACAAGCCCCCACACCAACATCAACAACGTCCATTGCAGCAGCTCCCGACAAGGATTCAGCAAAAAGTAAGATGCAGCCATTGCTTCCTCGAACACCTGCTCAATGCACAATGTTTTGTTTTTCTTATCGCTTTTAGTTTGCATTTTACTAAACGCAACTGGCAACGTGCCCATTATAAAGAAACGCACATGGACCGTTGATCCCAACAAGACAGTCAGTTGGATACAAAAGTTTATACACAAATTCCTCAAACTCGACGCCAACGAACAAATTGTACGTATACGAGCGGATCTTTCTAAATTTCCCAGTTTTTAATTCGAATTTTGATTTGACCAGTTCTTATATGTAAATCAAACATTTGCACCTGCGCCGGACCAGATCATCAAAAACCTATACGAATGCCATGGCACCAATGGCAAATTGGTTTTATATTATTGTAAGAATCAAGCATGGGGCTAAACCTGGATATGCGGCCGGCTACTTAAATAAGTATTTATTTTTTTACTTTTATGTTTATGTTATGATAATTGTATAGGAATTGACGGTGGAAAAATCTTATAAATTTCACATTTTTATTTCCCTCAAAGAGAGGTCTTAATTACGTCTATTAAAGGACCACATTTGAAAACAATTTTTTGTAATCAATAAGATTTAAATAGGCTAACGGCTTAGTCGCCACGCAGTGCTTCCAGTTCATCGGCTGCCTCCTTGGATATTCTGTGATATTTGGCTACAGATGGGCGATAATAGTAGGCTTGGTAGTCGTTGCGTTCGGACATCTTTCTGCGAATATTTTCCTCGAGCAGGCTGTAAAGGGAAATATAAGCAATGCAGGCTTTAATTTGAATTTATAGCCCTACCGAATTTGCGCCTTTTCGTTCTCCTCAAAGATGTTGTGCAGCGCTTTCTCGTATTCCTGTTGCTGCGAGTTTAGAATATACCGAGCAATAAACCGGGAAATGGGATGCTACAAAAATAAAACATAGATTGAATATGAACTAGTACAATAAAGATCACGTTTACAGCACCTTCTCGTATTCCCAATGCTTGGGCTCGTAGTCTTCAGGGATTTCAGCCAACTGCGAGGGTCCCACGAAGATGTTTGCATATAACACCAAGGCGGTGATCGGCAGTACGCCAATCATTACGTAAAAGTGCATTAGATCCTTGAACTTGTCCCACTGGAAGCGTGAGGGCTTAATGGTCATGTGATGGTGTTCATGATCACCTCCCATTCGGCGCAATTGCTGCTGTAGGGCTAAAATGGAGATCCATGGAAACATATTTGTGGTTGCGTAATGCAGGCTGTGTTTACACCCTCATCTGATGCATATACAGTTGTGCTTACCATTCCTTGTGGCAGGTGTTAGCAGTACAGCCCTATTCTTGGCGAATTGTGCCGCTGGAAGCAGCAAACGGCTCCAACCAACCATTTTTATGAAATTTTACGCTATTGTGCTTTATACCAAAATAAAGTGAACGTCGGTCAGTCAAAACAAGGGCTGGCGTAGCAGATATGTTTTATTTATCGATACTATCGATTGCAACTTGACGAAAGTTTAAATTATTTGTAATATTAAATAATAGAATAAATAATATATAATAAGAAATTTATCATCTTATCATATGTAATGTCTATTACCATGATAAATTTTAAATTGAAAAGAGTTGTCATATCCAATTACGCTGCAGCCCTGCCATAAGTTATTGCTTTATTACTTGCCAGCCCTGCTCTGGCGCAGAGTTAAACATACAAACTTTTTGTCTGGACTCAAAATTTTGTTGCGATTTTGTTTTTGGAATATTTTGAAGATTAAACATTAAAATAGGTAAATATTCAAGTGTATATCTTAAGCAACAGAAAGCGAAGCAAAGTCAGATAATCAAATTTTCAAATTGTGTATTGTGAAGTACGTATTCATCTCATTATGCCGTTGCGCTGTTGCTGATAAAAAGCTCTTTGACAATAATAAAGTAAATAATACTACATATATGTGTCAGTCTGGAGTAGCATCAAATGCGCAATTTCCATATGATAAGTGAATTTTACTGTTCGCATTGTCTAGTACGTAATGAATTTTCAAAAAAACGAAGATCTGCAAATTGTTACATTTGCATACGTACATACACACATGCACATAATGTATATGTTTTCTAATGTCTATGCAGATACAGTGACGCACAAAATAGTATGAATGGCACAAGAGTTTAATAAAAATTTAAGCAAATCTGAAGTAATGAGTGTTTATGCGTTTAGGCATGACTACAAAATAATGGCTATTTAAATGGTTGCGTCGAAGCAAGTTTCTGTATGTGCCTGCGTTTGTGTGTATGTATATATGTACATGCAAATACTGTAGTTTATTTTGGTGGTGGGCGTAGGCGTCGCCGCCATTCTCCCTCTTTCCACTTTGCGTGCTTAGCTTCGGCCTCGGCTCGACTTGAACTTTACCGAAGCAAGAATAATCTATTGTCAGTGAGCGTAAATCAATTGTTTTTGATGTCGTTGTTGTTGTTGTTGTTGTTGTATTGGTGATAAAGTTGAATATGAATCAGCGTTTAACATTAACATCATCAGCAGCAACAGACACAGCAGGAGCACCAGAGCACCGTGTTAGAGGTGCGATAAGAGCAAGAAACAAGTTTATTAGCATGTTGTTGTTGTTGCTGTAGTTGTTACGAGTTCGAGAGAGTCGCGGCAAGCTGTGACGTCATCTGAGTAGTTTTCATACACCCAAGTTTGGCTAATATATTCGAATTGTAGTTTCTGCAATATACTGTTCAAAAGTGTTAGTGTATAAGTATTTTATTACTATATTTACAACTTAGTTGCGGTTGTTCCCGTAGTTTATCTTATCAGCAAAAAAAACTTAACTTATCCATCCTAAACTGTAATACTGTGTGCAGAGTAACAGATATTTCATTATGTACCCGACTAGCTAAGAGCTTTGACTACCTTAACTATACGATCAAATTTGAAAAGTTATAACTGTATTTAGTAGCTATTACTGTTAACACTGTATTGAACACTCCAATATACCTAACGTCAACTTCGTTTCTTAAATTTTTCCAGGTGTCGCCGTTTATTAATCAGCAAATTCTTCACAACGACAAAAACCTCTCACTGAGGCAATGGATGTCAATTCACGTTTCCCAGCGCGATTACCAGGTAAGACCCGCTGCCTAGCAGTTCGTAGGCACCCTATTTTTTTAAATTTCAGTTTGTAATTATATAAACATAAATCTGTTAACAATTTGTTTACGTTCTTACCTTTGCTTTTTTTCTGGCTTTCTAAAAAAAATGAAATGAGTCTCGAATGCTTTAGCGCTCGCTTAAGATTTAAACGTTAGCTGTAACTGTAAACCAAAAAAGTAAAGAATGCCTTGCTTTAGACTAACCTTAAACTCCCCGCCCCCCAAACATTGTTTGTGCTACTAACCTAAATTGAGCATTTACTATAATATCTCATGCCTATTCCGAGTGATGTCTCACTGTATATAGAACCGTACATTAAACAAAACAAAAGAAACATGCATCAAATCGTACAATTTTACTACTAGTTGTTTTTTGTAGCTGCGCTGTTTGCTATTTGTTTAATGTTGTACTTTGTGTGTGGCTTAGTCTTCTTCTCTATGTAAATAAACGAACTTGAAACTAAGAAACGTTTTGAAGACCCCTCCGAAATAACTCATGAAATTCTTTCTGATTCATATTTATTCACTTACACAAATCCGAACTAACTTCTTGCCTAAGGCCGACAAAATACTTAAGTGAAAAGCATTAACTTGTAAGATTACATCTCTGAAATTTGTAACCACTCCAAAAGTAACCCTAAGAGATTAATAAATTCTTTTTATCTCTTATCGAAAAACGCGAAGGGCCCGCCATTAGCTCAATTGTGGGTAACTCTGACGAACCGCTGCCCAGTCTATCCGATCTGCATGACTGCGAGCCCAAGCTGGAGTTTGATGATACCGAGCTGTTGACCCCAGCGCCACTAGAGAGTAAGAACTATTTGCATATAATGTGCGCTCACAGACAATGAGCGAACGAATGACTAAACACTTGCTTTTTGTTCACAGAAGATGTTATGGTCGGCGACTTTGTGCTAGCCGATGGTAAGTTAAGCTCGGTGTAATTGAGCGTGACGTTGTAAACACGTTTGCAGATCCGTTTCCAGATCCCGAACTTGAGACAGAAGAGGCACCAAATCCTCTAGAGGACGACTTTGAAGATCAGCTGCGTGAGCAGTCCGAGAATTTCCAGGGCAACAAGAACAAATGCGACTTCCTGGGCACTGATAAACAAGGTCGTCACATTTTTGGCATTTACGCCTCGCGCTTTCCCGAGAAGTCACAACTCGAAGGTTTTGTGCGGTAAATTTAAGCAATATCTTATCACTTAATAATAAACTAATAAATTTCTTTAATTCATTAGACAAGTCATCAAAGAGATTGAACCGTTTGTGGAGAACGACTATATACTCGTCTACTTTCATCAGGGTCTCAAGGAGGACAATAAGCCCTCGGCGCAATTCCTGTGGAACTCGTACAAGGAGCTGGATCGTAATTTTCGTAAAAACTTAAAGACTTTGTATGTGGTGCATCCGACGTGGTTTATACGCGTCATCTGGAACTTCTTCAGTCCATTCATCAGCGATAAGTTTCGCAAAAAGCTAGTCTACATCTCCAGCCTCGATGAGCTTCGTCAGGCTTTGGGCCTGAACAAGCTCAAGTTGCCGGACACCATTTGCGACTTCGACCATAAACTGAATCCGAGTCGTGGCCGCGCATCGCAGCCAGCAACTCCCAATGGGCGGCCAACGATGCAGTTTGGCGTGACCTTGAAGTTCATCGTTATGCACAGTCCATGCCTAAATTCCATACCGCCGATTGTGCGGAAGTGTGTGGACTCGCTCTCGATCACGGGAGTCATTGACACGGAAGGTATTTTCCGGCGTTCCGGCAATCATAGTGAGATTATGGCTCTCAAGGAGCGCGTCAATCGTGGCGAGGACGTGGACTTAAGCAACGTCAATGTGCATGTCATAGCGGGTCTGCTCAAGAGTTTCCTACGGGACCTCGCCGAACCGCTGCTTACCTTCGAGCTGTACGATGATGTGACCAAGTTCCTAGACTGGCCCAAGGAGGAGCGTTCGAGGAACGTTACCCAGCTGATACGTGAAAAACTGCCCGAAGAGAATTACGAGCTATTCAAATACCTTGTGGACTTTCTGGTGCGAGTTGTGGACTGTGCGGATCTCAACAAGATGACCTCATCGAATCTAGCCATTGTATTTGGTCCGAATTTCTTGTGGTCCGGCCGCACGAACACTTCCCTCGAGGAGATAGCTCCGATCAATGCATTCGTTGACTTTGTGCTGCAGAATCACAAGGCTATCTATCTGATCGATGTCAATCAGCGCACGGTCAGCGTCGATTAGCGGAATTGTTGACGAGCCCACACAAAAGAAGTCCGTAAATTGTAAATTGTTTCATTAAGTGTTTAGCCTATAAGCCCGTCAAGGGGAGCACAGTGAAAAACGCAAGCGTTGTTTCGTGTATAAAGTGTGTTAATTCTTAAGTTGAAAATATTTTAACTCTCATTTTTTTTTTTAAATCTATTATTATTGTAATTGTGTGCAAATGCGGAAGCTGTTTCTCGTGTTCTGCGCCTTTTTTTTATCAAACTCTTAACTATATACTCTCTCCCTTTAATTACTTATTATTATTAACATATTAAAAATCAAGCATAGTTAATTTACCAAAGAAATTTGTACGGTGTTTTATAAAACAGAAGCAGATGCGGAACGAATTATGAAAATTTTAATTTTATACAGCAATACGCACATTCCAAACTAAAAATTTAAGCTGCTGAATTTGCAAAAATTGCGAGCACCTGGCGGAGAGATCTGTCGGAAATTGTAGAAAACTCACAAAACATAATAGGAGTAGATTATTGAATTTCCTTATAGTAATACAAATTTTATATATAACAAAAAGAAAACAAAAAAATGGTATTGTTAAAGAAAATAAACTAAATGTTAAAATTTAAAAGCTGTTTGTTTTGACCTTTCGCTGCGCCGCTGCGCATTTGAAGATTCTATTTTTTATTGGTACCAAAACTGAATCAATCCAAATGGAATATATAGTTATATAGTTCACGTACAATTACAATGTATTTGGGCTTTAGTGTTTAAATGTTGATGTTCTTCAGCTTGCGATTCAGGTCGTTAAATTTCATTATCTTACGCACAAAGAAATCGCCGTAGCGATGTGACACCTTTGTATCAGCAATATGAATCATATCATCGTCAATATAAAAATCGAGCTGTAATGAAGATGAGGATTTTTGTAAATATATTTAAATCTAGAGGTTTTCTATTATTACTCACCTCCGAGCCGGATTTGAAGGTGCCCTCAAGTCCACTGGGACCCTTACTCCACACCAAATTGCGCATCTTGTGCTTGAAGCAGAGCAAGCGTATCAGCAGTTTGGATACATCATCCTCACTTGCATTGGGATCGATGAAGGAAGCCAGTTTGGTCAGTGGCAATGTGGTGTAGAGCTTCAGATACGAGCGGGTAGTGGGCAAATCCTTTTGCTGGCGCACTTCATCCATGAAAACCAGCAATTGATGCTCCATGGGATCCTTCACATAGTCCTCCATGGGCGCATCGGCTGCCGGTGGGCAGGGGCTAACGAAACGTGGGCATGCAAAAACAAAGAACGATTTGAACACCTCAAGGTCGCCGCACTGCATCTTGAACATGGCATCATGGTAGTTCTTCTCACGTAACACTTGCTGAATGGATTCATCAATGCACTGGGGATGCAGAACCAGACAAATAGCCAACAGATGATACATCTGCTCTGCCTGCTTGTTGATTTGATCGTTCTGGTAGCTGCGCGTGCTATACAGCTGCTTGGTACGCTGAATATATAGCAGGATGTCGGAGAACGTGCGTATGGCATCAGCATAACGACGCATCATCATATAGGCGAAGCCCACATAATAGGACGTGGATATCTGGCAGGCGGGTATATGCGAGTAGGCCGATTTCTTGTGGATTTCAATGGGCTCCAGCACCTTAATCGCCTGATAGTAATCACCCAACAGGGAGTGCACACGCAGCAGACCAACAAGCGAGAAGTAGCCGAGCATCTTGTAAAAGCCAAGCTTGCCGAAGTCGCCGGCCACAGTTTGTGGATCGATGCCCTGAGAGATGGCCTCCAATTGCTTCTTAATGTTGGAGATATCGACCAGCGAGTGCAGTACATTCAGAATACACAAAATGCTCCACACGTTGCTATGATTCACGCACAGTTGCTGAATCTCATCCTGCGACTTGTCCGTCAAACGTGCACTGTGGAGAACAGTTTATAGATTACATTCTCTCTGTTTTAACTATAACTGATAAACTTACCGATATTGCGCAAAGTTCTGGAACTGATAAACAAACTCATCCACCAACTCCCACAGCCAGATATCGGGCAGTTCCAGCATGACAGGATTTTGAGCAGAAATGATTAGATTGAAGAAATCGCAGTAGTTGAAGAACGAGTTAATACGTTGCTCCAGCTTTGGGCCACCCGGAATGCGAGCATGGATGTGACGATAGTAAAGCTCCTTGTAGAGTATAAGGAAAACCTTGTCGTTGTCCACAATAGCACCCACTTCCTGCTCCTCTGGCCAGGCACTCTTGTCGAAATGATGATCGCTGATCTGCGGGAATGTGTTCTCATACATATTTTGTATGTCATAGAGATTCCCCTCTTTGATCGCCTGGCAGAAGTTCATGAGAAAGAATTTCACATTATCCGGCATGCGGTTGGCGTAAAAGGTGCGCTCGTACTCCATATCCAGCTGTGGATCGCCGGTGTGCGCATAATCATCGTAGAAGTCCTGAAAGAGAAGTTTATTTTCTTAGTTTTGTATTTCTTTTATTTTTGTTGACGGTGGCGGGTCGCAAAAAGTTGGGTTATGTTATTCCGAAACTTTGTTGACTTGCACTTATTGCAAGTACACCGCATGCAGTTGAGTTTATGTAGCATTCGCTTACCGTGTTACCAAAGTCGTCACCGCCGTACATTTTTGCTTTTTAGCTATCTACTGTTTGACACAAAAACCAAAATACTTTGCAACGTCTGACAAACACGCCAACAAATTTTTCTGGCGTAGCAGAAAGGGAGCGTAACGTAATGTGATTCGCTTTACGTAACGCATAAATGAGTAACAAAACGCAAAAATACGCTCGATGAAGTGCTGTCAAGAGAAATATTATCGACTACTCGATATTTTGCACTCGATAAGGTATAGAATTGTCGGTGTATCGATACTATTAAGTCATTGTGAATCTAGCGAGACGTGTGTGTCATCTAGTCGCAGCGTTAATTATTATTTTCTAATCAAACGACGGAGCGCTGTGTACGTTTGGGCTGGGCGCACACACAATCATAACAGAGAGTACGAAGTAATTTAAAAAGAGTGCAATTAATAAATAAAACAAAACAAATCACACTAAATTTTGTTTGCTCACGTTGACGACGCCTGAGCCGCGGGGTTGGCCAAACAAATTGTCCCGCTGGCTGCACCAATAAAAAGTGTAGATTAACTGTGAAAAGTTTCAGTGAAACAATTTGAAATACTTCAGTATAAATGTGTTTTTAAAGCGTGGCTTCTCAATAGTACAAACGCCAAAATGAGGCAACCAACTTTAAAACAGGCAACAATTTCAATTGGTTGCTGCTTTTTGCTGCTGTGCAGCAACAGCGTGGGAATCGCATTCGCAGGTAAAATATGTGCATATTTAAAATATGTATATAAAAGTTATAGTTTTGTTGAAATATAAGCATTTCATGATGAGAAAAACTCAAATTTCGTCTAAGCCAAGTTTTGGGCGTGTTCCCCAAACGCTGAAGACTCGTCATTTTCCATGTTTCTTTTTGTTTGTGCTTCGCTTTTAACTCGCTCTTCAAAACGTAACGATCGTGCACTCTCTGAGCTCTACTCTCTATCTCTCTCCCACCTCATGAGATCCAAAACGCTGCTTACGAAGAGCGCTAACAAAACAAAACCAACAAACAACGCCTATTTTTTGTATTTTAACTCGTTGTGCTTATTGGAGCATTGTAAAATCTAATTGGACGCGTATTTTATGCCGGCTTTTTGTTGCAGTTGCAACTGTAATGCGCATGCTACAAGGTAAACACGTGGCTGCTGCAACCATATGTCAACCTGACAAAGATTTTCAGAGCGGAGAGATCGACCATTTAGTGATTCCCATTAGTAATTAATTGTACGCTAGCAACAACAATAAACATTTAAAGTTCATGTGCAAACATTTTATGACTAAAAATAAACATTTCTCCGCATTCTCATTGGTAATTTATTTCGATGCTTATAATTATATGCCGGCCAAGGCTTGCATCATACTCACTTCCAAAAATTTTCAACAGGCGGAAATTACTTTTCAATATATCGGTCACGTCATATTTATATATCATTGAGAACATTAGCCAGATTCTCTTTATTGTTATTGTACACAAATATCTATGTGTATAAAAACATGCTGAAATTGCTACTAAACTGATTTGTCTAAGAATCATAATAAACATACGAAATGAAATTGCATGTAGTTAGGTCATAATGTAAGAAACTAACTCAAGTTAGTTGAGTTATCAAAAACTAGTTCAAATTGAATTCGCTGTATTGATTATTTTCGACAAAATGTGCGTGTTCTAGTTGGCTGGCTGGTTGCTAACTTCCTTGTCACGACCTGTCACGGATATTCCTTACTGGGCTGGGCATATGTTTGTAATTGTATATAACTTAACTGTGTACATATATCAAGATTGACTCTAGCTAATCTGCTGCATGGTTCTGCTCTGCTCCAACCCCAATTTTCGACAATTTAAGCTGAAAGTCCTTGGCATGCGTTTCGTGCGCTCTATGCTTGTTTTTACGAGAGTAGCTCCATAGGGTTGCTTAAGAAGCTTAGAAACTTGCAACTTTCTATGCGGAAAATGTTTCACGTCAACTTAACTAAATAAATATATGTATTATGAATATTTCTTTGGCAAATTTCTTGCTGTGATAATAAATCAACATATGAAAAATTTAAAAATCCAGAGGAAGTAAACAAATATAGATGGGTGTAAAAAGCATGAAACTTCAGCTTTAAAGTCAATCACTAAGTGCACACGTGAACTCTTTTAGCCTTCTTCTGCCACAGTCAGCTAAGGGTTGTTTTTCTTTGTGGTTGTGGCGCTGTTTAGACAGGAACTGCACCCACAAAGGCGATGCCACCTTTGGGGGTTGTCGGGGAACGCAGACAGAGACAATTGTCGAGGCTAGGATTTCCGTGCCCTGTTATCACGGGTGCCACACGTCTAAGTGAGCACTTTTCTATTGCAGTCAAGCTTTTCAGTCGAGCCATGGCAACCAAATATTTACACAAATAAGAGATAACAGAGGAGTCAACAAATTGCACTGCAATAAATAAATTGCATTATATATGCATTTACACTTTTGTTGGACTTTCTCCGGCTATATTTATGGCTCATAAATATAAGCACTAAAAAGCCGCATGATGCTATAGCCAAGGACCTAAAAAGAGAAAAAGAAAACGAATATATATAGACAAATTATAATTGAATATAGTCTTGAACTCAAATTGTATTGGCCTCTGTCCAACCGAGTATTACTTACTTTTCTTTCTCGGAAATTTTGCAATTTTATTTACGCCAGTGACAGTTTATATATGTAAGAGCATTTATCCAATAAGACTATTTAGGTCAGACAGCCAATTTTTCGAACTTTTTAAGAAAAACAATCAAGTGTGCTCGACTGGAAGATAACCTGGCACGTGTTTACTTAAAGAATTGTGCTTGAATTAATGAAAATCGCCTAAAGTGGCGCTGGGAAGTTTTAAATTGGGTGAATAAAGAGATCGCGTTAGTAAGGGAGCGAAATGAAGAGATGGAATGAGAGAGCGAAATAAAGACAGGGTGGAAGGGGTAGACAGAAAGAGAGAGAGAGAGAGAGAGAGAGAGAGAGAGAGAGAGATGCACGAAATGAGAGAGAGAGAGAGATACAAAGATATGCAAATAGAGTACAGCCAAAAGATAAATAAAACAAATTATAATCACATATGTACATACATACCACAAAGTCTAATAATTCTCTTTGCTTTACAGATTCCTTCTCTGATTATTTCTCCGACTATGAGTGCAATCAGCCACTGCTGGAGCGTGCGGTTCTAACAGCAACATCATCTCTAACAGAACGCGGACCAGAAAAAGCGCGTTTAAACGGTAAGTTAAAGTACTTGATATAAATATGTATTCGTTTCGTATTCGTTTCATTGTTTCTTTCGTTGTCGTTGATTATATCTTTGAGTTTTATATTGAACTGTTTTTAGTTTGCTTAGACGTTTGATTACTCTATGCTTTAGTATCGTTGTCTTTAGTTTTTGTATTAATATTTGAACTGAGCGCCGCCTAATCAGACGCGTTGACAACTCTACTCGCTGCTCGGCGATGCTAACTCGCTCGTTGCGTGTCGGCGCGTTGGGCTGAATGCCTAAGAGGAAGAGGAAGCAGCGCTTTGGCAAATTAGTTGATTAAGCGAAAATAGGCGACAATGTTTTGTAATTTAATAGAATAAAAAGGCATTAGCATACTGTTTGCACCTCGAATCCAATGAACAAACACATCTGCTCGCGATGGGCGTTCGATTTAAGCACATGGACGCCCACGCTTCCGCAGCTGACTCACGCTGTGGCTGCCATACAGCCCGAGGAGCGGAAGCGTCTGATGAAATTTCATTTTATTGATGACTTTCTGTCCTCACTAATTGGACGGCTGTTAATGCGTAAATTTGTGAGCACGTGCAGCAATGTGCCCTACCATCAAGTGCAATTCGCGAGGGATGTGCGCGGCAAGCCCTACTGGGTGCAGGATCAGCAGTCTGAAAGCACGCCCCCTCTCAGCTTCAATGTCTCCCATCAGGGCAAACTGGTGTTGCTGGCGGGCATTAAGGGCGACAGCAAAGACAATGCTGAATTCGGCATTGGAACGGATGTCATGAAGATCGAGTACAACGGCGGCAAACCTCTCTCGGAATTCTTTCGTCTCATGCAGAGCAAGTTCTCGCCACAGGAGTGGAGCTACATCGGCAGACCGCAGCACAATGAGCGGGCGCAGCTGAAGGCCTTCATGCGTCACTGGTGCCTGAAGGAAGCCTATGTCAAGGAGCTAGGCGTGGGTATTACAGTTGATCTGCAGAAGATAAGCTTTGCCATGGACACAACGCACCCCCTGGAGGAGGCCTCTTCGCCGTTATGTGGCAGCACGCTCTGCTGCAATGGCACGCCCATGACTCAATGGCATTTCGAAGAGCATTTATTAACGCCCAAGTACTGTGCGGCCATTGCATTCCGTAACTGCCTGCCACTGGAGCATGGAAAATTTGAATTTCTACCATTCGAAGAGCTGATCGAACAAAGTCCCAAAGCCGACCAGCCCGATGTGGTTGCCTACTGCCAGAAAGCGCTTCTCAAGCCGCATAAACGACATGAATAGCTATTAATATTTGATTCCCAAATAAATGTATATATATATATATATAGTTGTGATTTTAATAATCATGCTGGCGTGGCCAGCAGATGTTCTCATATATAGACCATATAGAAACAGCAGAGAAATAAGCCGGAAGTATGCTCAAAAGGCAATAAACCCAAATCGTAGGCACTCGCGATTTGCTTCTAATGGGCACCAGACATGGGCCAGACAACTTTGTTTGCTTTATATATACATACATATATGTATATGCAAACAGGACGAGGCTTGGCAAGGGTAGCGATTTGGTAGCTAGGTTCAGCGACTTTTGTTTTTTTTTTCCTCATTTTTTTTTATATATATATTTATTTTTATTGTGTTATACCCGAATTGTTAACCAAAGTTTTATCGATGGGGCAAGTTTTATGCGGCATTGAACCCAACTTGAGGGCAATTTAGCTCACATAAATCGCAGGCAATCGGATGCTCTATAGATGCTATATGCCCAGAGTGTTCACACAGTCTTTGGTCACGGCGTGCAGCCATTTAAAAACAAAAGCGAAATCTCCGCATGCAGCAATTGTTTTTGCCCATGTCCTTTTAGTGTTAACACCCCTATGCGAATGGTTTTGTTGTTGTACCTTTTCGCCGAGGGTTGGGCCCTTACCCTTGCCACGGTTGTGAAGGACCTTTGCTGGTTCTACATATATATAGGGTCGCAGCACTTGCAGCTGTCAAACGAAATCGGTCTAAATTATGTCCTCTTAATTGGCGGGCAACATTTTGTCTATGGCTAATCGAAACCCCCTAACCCTGAATTGCATTTGTTTTCATTTTATTTTGATTTTTAAATTATGTATCGTTAATTTTTATTGCCCAACCTCCCACCCGCACCCGAACTCCGAACTCCATACATAAAGCTGGCACCTCGTGGTCAGCCAAGAGCTCGGACTTTGATCAACGTCTGATTATTGATTTGGGTGTGGTGAAGAATGTCACGCACATTGCGCTGCAAGGACGCCCGCACAGCAATGAGTATGTGACCGAGTACACCATTAGCTACGGCATCACAGATCTCGAATTTGCCGACTATAAAGAACCCGGCGGCAATGTTAAGGTAAGCGCGAACCACCCGCCTCTTCATATGACACTAATCCAATCACTGAACATGTGTGTATGTGTGTGTGTGTGTTTGCTAAGTTACTTCTGGTGGCAATGGTGGTGCTGGCAGTGATGGTGGTGGTGGCTGGCGGCTGGCAGCTGCACATTTTTACAGATTTTCATTAATATTTAACCTTTTTTTTGTTATTTTGTTTGCATTTGTGCTGTATTATTTGCTTTTGCTTTGTTTGCATGTCTATTAAATTAATGTGTTGGTTTTGGTTCGTTTAGCTCTTCACACTCGTTGTCTAACTTAATCTTAATCTTAATCTTAACCCGCATTGCAAAACTGGTGCAGGTAACGCTGCTTGGACACCCGTCGAGAATACCTATAATCACTTTCTAACATTCGATCTGGGCGGGGCACACATGGTCCGCAAGATCGCGACCATGGGACGCATGCACACAGATGAGTTTGTCACGGAATATATTGTTCAATATTCGGATGATGGTGAATACTGGCGCTCGTATGTGAATCCCACGAGCGAGCCGCAGGTACAGTGACTAACAACTAATTCCACAACTAACTACAAAAAAACTCACTTGTAACTAAATCTGAATTGATGAAGAAATAAACTTAACTTAACATGGGCTGCCTCTTTGGTTGTTGGCTTCGTAACTAATATTCATTTCGATTCTCCTGTTTGTGTAGATGTTCAAGGGCAACACGGATGGCAACTCCATACACTACAATGTCTTTGAGGTGCCCATCATAGCACAATGGGTGCGCATCAATCCCACACGCTGGCATGATCGCATTTCAATGCGTGTCGAGCTCTACGGCTGTGAATACAGTGAGTCTATCGCATAGCTATAAACTTATGTGAGATTTAATCAATATACCTTCCTCGCCTAGTCTCTGAGAACCTTTACTTCAATGGCACTGGATTGGTGCGCTATGATCTGCGTCGTGAGCCCATCGCCTCGTCACAGGAGTCCATACGCTTCCGCTTCAAGACGGCCTTTGCGAACGGTGTCATGATGTACTCGCGTGGCACTCAGGGCGATTACTATGCGCTGCAGCTGAAGGACAATAAGATGGTGCTGAATCTTGATCTGGGCTCAGGCATCATGACCTCCCTCTCTGTGGGCAGTCTGCTAGACGACAATGTGTGGCACGATGTTGTCATTTCTCGCAATCGACGGGACATCATCTTCTCAGTGGATCGTGTCATCGTGCGTGGTCGCATTCAAGGCGAGTTCAGCCGCCTCAATCTTAATCGAGAGTTGTACTTGGGCGGCGTGCCCAACGTTCAGGAAGGCCTCATAGTGCAACAGAACTTCTCGGGTTGCTTGGAGAATATTTATTTTAACTCGACCAATTTTATAAGGACTATGAAGGAGAGCTATGAGCTGGGAGAGGCGTATCTGTATAACAAGGTCAACACAATCTATGCTTGCCCCTCGCCGCCCATTTATCCCGTTACGTTCACGACCCGCGGCTCGTATGTGCGACTGAAGGGCTATGAGAACTCGCAGCGCCTGAATGTTTCGTTCTACTTCCGCACGTACGAAGAGAGCGGGGTGATGGTGCATCACGACTTTTACTCTGGCGGCTACATCAAAGTCTTTCTGGAATTCGGCAAGGTTAAGATTGATCTCAAGGCCAAAGACAAGCCTCGCATCATCCTGGACAACTATGACGAGCAGTTCAACGATGGCAAATGGCATTCGTTTGTACTGTCCATTGAGCGCAATCGCCTGATCCTCAACATCGATCAACGTCCGATGACAACGACCAAGAATCTGCAGATAGCCACTGGACGCTTGTATTACATAGCTGGCGGTAAGGAGAAGAATGGCTTTGTGGGCTGCATGCGGCTCATCTCTGTGGATGGCAACTACAAACTGCCCCAGGACTGGGTGCAGGGCGAGGAGGTTTGTTGCGGCGATGAGGTGGTTGTCGATGCCTGCCAAATGATTGATCGCTGCAATCCAAATCCCTGCCAGCACAAGGGCGTCTGCCATCAGAATAGCATGGAGTTCTTCTGCGATTGTGCACAAACTGGATATGCGGGCGCCGTTTGCCACACCTGTAAGATGTGTAGGCCTTAGAAGTGTACAGGAAACTCAATAATTTTCTCTTTGCAGCCAACAATCCATTGTCCTGCCAGGCTTTGAAGAATGTGCAACATGTGCAGCAGCGCGTTAACCTGAATATCGATGTCGATGGCAGCGGTCCTCTAGAGCCCTTCCCCGTTACCTGCGAGTTCTATTGTGAGTGTGTGCGCTTTGCTTTATATAACACCTAATCTAATCCGTTCAATCCTCAGCCGACGGTCGCGTTATTACCACACTCAGTCACAGTCAGGAGCATACGACCACTGTTGATGGCTTCCAAGAGCCTGGATCCTTTGCACAGTCCATCATGTACGATGCCAATCAGCTGCAAATCGAAGCACTGCTCAATCGCTCGCATAGCTGCTGGCAGCGTCTGAGCTATTCCTGTCGCTCCTCGCGTCTCTTCAACTCACCTTGTAAGTATATTTGACTTTGATTTTAAGATTTCTTGCAGATGTTAACTGTTTCTCTTATTTGTACAGCTGAACCTGGTAACTTCCGTCCCTTCTCGTGGTGGATATCACGTAACAACCAGCCCATGGATTACTGGGCTGGCGCTCTGCCTGGTTCGCGCAAGTGCGAGTGCGGCATTCTGGGCAAATGTCACGATCCTACCAAGTGGTGCAACTGCGATTCGAATAGCTTGGAGTGGATGGAGGATGGCGGCGATATCCGGGAAAAGGAGCATCTACCTGTGCGTGCGGTTAAGTTTGGGGACACTGGCACGCCGCTGGATGAGAAGCATGGCCGCTACACACTGGGCCCCATGCGCTGTGAGGGCGACGATCTGTTCAGCAATGTTGTTACATTCCGCATAGCCGATGCTTCCATTAATCTGCCGCCCTTCGATATGGGTCATTCGGGCGACATTTACCTGGAATTCCGTACCACACAGGAGAACGCAGTGCTGTTCCATGCCACTGGCCCCACCGACTACATCAAACTAAGTCTGATTGGCGGTAACAAGCTGCAATTCCAGTATCAAGCAGGCAGCGGTCCACTGGGCGTCAACGTAGGCACCAGCTATCATCTGAACGACAACAACTGGCACACGGTGAGCGTGGAGCGCAACAGAAAGGAAGCTCGTCTAGTTGTCGATGGCTCTATAAAGGCCGAAGTGCGCGAGCCACCAGGCCCTGTGCGTGCTCTTCACCTGACGTCAGACTTGGTGATCGGATCCACAACTGAGTATCGTGATGGCTACGTGGGCTGCATACGTGCGCTCCTACTCAATGGCAAGATGGTTGACTTGAAGCAGTACTCGATGCGCGGTCTCTATGGCATTAGCACTGGTTGCGTGGGTCGCTGTGAGTCAAGCCCTTGCCTCAACAACGGCACCTGCATTGAACGCTACGACGGCTACAGCTGTGATTGCCGCTGGAGTGCATTCAAGGGACCCATTTGCGCAGATGGTACTCCAGTCTCCAATTTATGTAATGCTGACTTGACTAATATATTTCGTTTACAGAGATTGGCGTCAACTTGCGTTCCAGTTCCATTATTCGCTACGAGTTCGAGGGCTCGTTCCGTTCCACAATTGCTGAGAATATTCGCGTGGGTTTCACAACCACCATACCCAAGGGCTTCTTGCTCGGCTTCTCTTCGAATCTGACTGGCGAATATCTGACTATACAAATTTCCAATTCCGGTACTTGTCTAATTATTTTTACTATAGATCGAACATGTTTTAACGTTCCTTTGTTTTCCCTTTGCAGGTCATTTGCGCTGTGTCTTTGACTTTGGCTTTGAGCGTCAGGAAATCATATTCCCCAAGAAACATTTCGGTTTGGGCCAGTATCATGATGTGCGCTTTATGCGTAAGAACAGCGGTTCGACGGTGGTGCTGCATGTGGATAACTACGAGCCTGTGGAGTATCACTTTGATATCAAGGAGTCAGCGGATGCACAGTTCAATAACATTCAGTACATGTACATTGGCAAAAACACTTCCATGACTGATGGCTTTGTGGGCTGCGTGTCGCGTGTGCAGTTCGATGATATTTATCCACTGAAACTGATGTTCCAACAGAATCCGCCCAATAATGTCAAATCACTTGGCAGTAAGTTTAGCTTAGCTTGCTGAACTCGACAGCAGTTTATAATATTCAACCTTTCTTGCAGCTCAACTCACTGAAGACTTTTGCGGCGTTGAGCCGGTGACGCATCCGCCCATTGAAATTGAGACCAGACCGCCCCCGCTGGTGGATGAGGAGAAGTTGCGCAAGGCTTACAATGAAGTGAACTCTGTGTTGCTGGCATGTAAGTTCGAAGTGTTTAACCGATGATGACTCTCTTTTAATACTTTGTTCTTCATTTGCAGTCCTGCTCGTCATACTCTTCCTATTGCTGCTTTTGATGTTCTTCCTCATTGGTCGCTATTTGCATCGGCACAAGGGCGATTATCTGACGCACGAGGATCAGGGAGCCGATGGTGCCGATGATCCGGATGATGCTGTACTGCACTCAACCACTGGCCATCAAGTCAGAAAGCGTACAGAGATTTTCATCTAATAACAGACAGTGAAGCAGTAATCTCTGAAAATCAATCGCCTTAAAAAAAAAAAACACAATTGAGCACACAAAATATATATAAAAGAGAAACCCACACACAAAATCAAACGAATTAGGAAACGAATATTATAATTACGATTGAGAATAGAACCCAAGGCTTTTTCCCCCTTTTCACACACTGCCAATTATTTTGAGCAATGAATTTGCTTTGATATTGGTTAATAATTGGTTGCTGATTCTTGATTAGACTTTGCTTTTGTTTGATGGCAAATTGAATATTATTTTTATTTTACTTTGTACTTTTGACCACTCAATAGTCATCACAAACCGTCCATTTTTGTTTAGTTGACTTTATTTTACACAAATTGTTTATCAGATTAAGTTACAATTGTACTTTAAGTTATCAACCAGCCAATTACATTTATGCACTGTTTGCCCAGATTTATATATATATATATATATATCTGGACGGACGTGCACAACTACACCAACGACATTCCATTATATTTAATACGTTATAGTTTTCTCTGTCTCTCTAAATATTATGTAAATCATTTCAAATGTCTTCTAATTTACACAAAACGAATATAATGAAACATTTTTGTGCTAAGTTTTAAACAAAATGAGAAGAACTAAATTGTATTTTAGGAAAATGCAATTGCATATTTGAAATATACTTTAGCATATATGGATATGTATATGTATATATGACTAGTACTATATACACTGTGTGTTTACACTGACATAATAAAGATTTTTCAAATTTCAATAAAATTAATTATATCTATACAAAGAAAATACTTTATGAACTTACCTTTTTTGGTGGAACTATGAAAACTAAAATGGATTTTTGGTTTTGCTTTTTTTTTTTCAGTCTCTTAATGTTTATTTAATATAATATTGTATACTAAAATAAATATATATATATATTTGAGTGTGTGTGTTTGTGTAAAGGTGTGTGTGTGTGTGTGTTTGTGGGTGTATACATATTTAGAGGCTAATCGATATTTCGTATAATATATATATATATAGTCGTGTATGTTTAACAATATCGTTTAACGCTAATTTTGATTACTACAGGATTTTGGTTTCTACTACGATGCTGGAATATTTCGTATTCACTTGTGTGAGCGTATGTGTGTGAATGTGTGTTTGTGTGTGTGTATATATATATAATAATGCTATTTGTATTATCCAACAACAGTCTAAATTGCATCTAAATTTAAGATAGAGTAACACTGGGTGGGTAAATCTATATATCTAGATGTATATATGTATGTATATGCAATACTTGGCAATAAGTCGTTGTTGAGGTCTGCATTGAACGCCCTCCAAATTGCTAACAGTTCGAACTTAGCCAGAGCCTATGCTAATTACATATTCGTTGTGTCTAGAATATCTAATCGTTATTGGGTCTATCGCTGACTCGTGATATTTGTTCTAGTTATGCCTACTGCGGTTATATGCGGGATATGTTCCAACATCTCTAAATGGAAGTCAACAGATTGCTGTATTGATTATGTACTTGGATAAGTATTTAGTTGGTACTCGTATGTGTATACATACATATGTATATATATATATATATGTATATATATGCTTCGATATTCTGTGTGCCCCTATCCCAAAAAATTCTCCCTCTCTCTTCTCTCTTTGAAAAACTATCACAAATCGTAAATTGCAAAACATAAAGCACAAAACTACAAGCCGAGAGGCGTGGCGGCGCCCCTCCTCCCCAACACACTTACTGGCAAGTGCAGCATATTGTCCACAGTTCATCCCCGCCAGGCAATCCAGGCAGTCCAGCCGTCGCCGTCGTCCACTAGTTGTGCACATTGCTGTTGGCCAGCATGCGATAGCGATTCAGCAGCAAGACGGCAGCATCCTGAGCGGGCTTTATCTTGCCGTGCGCCTCCTCGTAGGCGCCCAACAGGATTCGTTCTCACAAAATCGTGCAGAGCACAAACAGCATCGAGACCAGGCACAGCATGGCCACAATATCCCGATGCAGCTTGCGATCCCGATAGAAGGGACGCGTTGTGAAGCTCTCACTGCGCGCTCTGCGCAGCAGCCACAGCGGCACGATCAGATGCAACAGATCCGGCAGCATAAAGCCAATGTCGCGCACCACCTGATGGGCGGCACCCTCGCCGCGCACCACATTCATGAAGAACTGATCGAAACTGCCAGCCAAAATGTGCAGCAGCGCAATGCCCACAATGCAGAACACCTTCTTCGGCTTGACCACGTTCGTTGTGTTGGCCAGGTGCATCACCAGCACGGTGGAGAACAGCTCCGTTATCTGCGAAAGGTAGGGGAAATTTAATTATAAATGTGAAAACTTTTGATTCATAAGTTTTATTTGTATAAGAGGACAGACTGCCACGAATAAATTATCAAAAATTATATAGTTACCGTGCAGACTTTTTATATAAAATTTGCTGCTTGTAGGAAATTAGTTCATGTATGGAAAATTTCCCTATGTATCAAATTCAAATTTAGATCATGTATGAGTTAGCTTTCTATATATCAAATCGAAGCTCTTCTAGTTGGAATGGAAATTACTGAATATGTTTTCTCTATATCATATTAATATGATAAACTCTATTTCTAATGTTTCTAGTTAATCTAGCCAACATTCAACCTGAGACTTAGCTCATGTATGTACAAGTTTTCTATGTATACAACTAATGTGAAAAGTTGTAATCTTTAATCTAAATCTGAAATGTTCTGTGTTTATTCAAGTTCATGTCAAACTATTTTCTCCAGTCATTAGCGCCTGCTACTTGTTGCCTTTGTATGCTTAACTGGTCCAGGCCGATTGGCCATGCTCATTAACCCAGGTAAACGCTTCCAAGTTGCCATTTTGCGGCACTCGAAAACTTGGCGGCATTTAACGAATTTGTGTTCGACCCAGCGCACTGCACTATATACATACACCTATTATATATGTATGTGTATGTATGTATATTTATATGTATAGTTAGAGTAGTGGCCATTCAGTAGCTGGGCTGGGCTGGGCAGGCCATAAAGTTTAGAAGTGGCGCACGTGAAGCACGGATAGAAAGTTGAGCTCAACACGAACACCGGCGCATATTGTGCAAGTTTTAAGCATCGCATTTTTTGTTTGTTGGTTTTGTTTTTGTGTTTTGTGTTTCTGAACTTTGGTAATAAATTATGAATAGCCCGGTGGCCGGACCGACCCACTTGTCTGCCCAGCCCAAGCACACATGGATGGCCGGACTTTGTGTTGAAGTGTGCTAATATTCCGCTGGCTTACCGTGAAGAACAGTTGGTGATTCCATTGATTGTAGTAATCGTCGTTGTAGTAGTTGATGTACGCCCACCAGGCATAATAGTGCGAGAAGATGGAGAGCAGGAAGAGCAGCAGCATCGAGTAGCGCACACGCTGCTGCAGGATCAATGCGATGAGCCGCTTGATGCACTCGTAAAGTGCAATTACCGCAAAGACGGTGAGTATCCACATCTTGAAGCTGTTCGGCGTCGCATTGAAGTACATGTGCTTGTACGCGGCCACTCCCGACTCGTAGGGGCCCTTGAATACGGTGTCCCAGCAGGAGCACGTACAGAAGTGCCTATCCACATAGCGTGCATAATTCTCCCAAAAGTACCAAAGGATGACGATATGAGCTGGCGGTATCAATGCGGGCGCCAATGAGCCGCAAGCGGTGGGCAGCCAGGTGACATCAAACATGCTCTCCCACACACACACACACACACACTCTCTCTCTCTGTGTCAATGCCAATAAAAGCCGTTAAGCTGCTGCGTGCGTTCGACGGCGGCTTGACTGCGTGACAAGCTGATTGGCCGTCTGTCTAGCTGTCTTACTGTCTCGATGTCTGGCTGTCTTCTGTGTCTCTCTCTCTCTCTTTCGCTCGCACTCCCAGCGGGCTGCTCATTAGTCCATCGTCCAAGAGTTTAGCTGCAAGCAGAGTTTGTGTAAAAAATTTTGTTTTCCACTCTTAATTGCTCCGCACACACATTTACAACACACAAATTAAACATTAGAGCACGACTCTTAGTAGCCCAGTTCCACAATATAAAGGGCAGCAGTTATATCAACTTGCTGTTGAGGAAGCAAAGAGATTTTCGCTTATAGTTTTTATGTACACAGATTTTAATCAGCTTTCTGCTTTTGTGATTTTCATGCAAATGCCGAGCATATCCTTTAATATTTTGCTTTTAAATGAAACGCATGAACGAATCGCAAAAGCAAAACATTTACTCAGGGCTGTTAAGGCTATATACTGCATGGGCAAGCGCAAAATACAGCTGTATGGTTCCAGATTAAATTAACCTAGATGAGAATTGTGCTTGAAAAGATTGCACCTTATCTATGTTAGTTTGCTGCATTCGCATTGATTGCTTTGTAAATTATAAAATTTTTACTTTATTGAATTAAACTACAGACATAACTCAATATATTATAAAACTGTTTTTTTTTTTTTTCTATTATATTGTTATATTTACTGTATTATTTAATTGTCAAATAAACTTATTCCTAGTCAGTGATTGGGTTTGTTATGAAGCTTCTGATATTATGATATCACTATTGCAAGATATAAAAAAAAAGTTAAATTCACCAACTTTTAATATACATATATAGTTATAACCTAGTCATTCCCTCGTCATATCTCTACTGATGCCCCAAAATTGTACAGCTATCTTCTATATATATAGCTTCAATTTCTGTTTTGTATTCGTAAAAATACTTTTATAAATTTTGGCTAATATTTGCCAAATGATTTGTTCTATTTATGAAAATAAACACAACAGTCATGCCCAATTACACTGTAGAGCAAAATGCACAGTATTTGTTTGTGTTACGACCTAAATAACCTAATAAAAAATAAAAATAAATTAAAAAATAAAAAAAAAGAATTTCTGAAAAATTATCTTAATTTGTATAAATTGCAAGGCATTTGTTATAATAGTTGAAAATAGTTATAATAGTTGCAAGCTAGAGTTAGTTACATTTTAATGTAAAATTGAAAAAACTTGGAATCTGAAGAACGAATTCTAGAGAAAATAAATGGGATTCTGTGCAGAGTTGCCGTGTAGCACAGTGTTATCAATCAGCAATATTTCAATTGTCACAGAATATCTATATGCAAATGCATATATAAATAGCAGAAGCGCCCTATGCTCTAGGAGTCCCTTTTTTTTTTGGCACACTTTGTCAGTGAATGGACGTAGCCGAGCCTGTTGCTGAGAATGAAGCAATTATAAATTCATGCGCTTGTCAGAGCAGCAAAGACAACCAACTGGGCAGGCGGCCCATCAGACGCCCAGACGCAGTATCCAAATGCATCAGCCGACTCCTGGCACGGCTGCCAAAATACGAATGCAGAAAAAGAGAGCCAAAACGTGCGGTCATTAGTGCCTCACACTGTGCTGAAGGTGGCCCGAGAGGCGTGTGGCAGCTAGTTGAGGCAGATAAAAAAAAAAAGAAGGAACTTTTGCTACGGCTGCTGCTGCTGCCCCTTTCAAGTGCTGCGTCTGTTTAATTAATGCCGTATCTGAATCTGCAGCTGCCAGTGAAAAAGTATTTCGATTTGATTTTTCATTCCTCTACTCTTTTATTTGGTCTTAATTTCGTTTCATTCTGTTCTGCTGCTGTTGCTGTTGCTGTTGCGCCACAGTTTAATAAAAACAAATAATGAAAACAACAAACGCAACGTGCACATTGACGTCATAGTTCTTCAATGAAAACTTTTATGCGTGTTTAACTTGTATAGAAATCGGGAGGAAAAAAAAAAAAAATTAAAATTGACTACAAGAAGTTTGCCAAGCGTGAAAGTGAAGTAGAAGCAGAATATGAAATCAATGCAAACAGCATTAAAAACCAATTCGAATTTGATGCAGTTCGAGATAAGACTCGAAAATGCTCTAATATGTAAATGAAACGCATGAAACTAATGGAGAAATGTATAGGGAGAGAGAGAGAGAGAGAGAGATAGAGGGAATGACTAGAGTTGAACTGGTTTTTGCTGGCATGAAATTATCGATACGTATACTTGATTTTAATTGCTGCAGTGAATTAGGTTGCCCATTGTTGATAACAAAATGTATAAATGTTGTATTAGCTAGAGTGCCAGGGAGGGAGTAAATTTTGGATATGTATTTGATATACTTAATTAACAATAGCAAATTTATAGCACTTACACAGATAGTCATTTAACCTTTAGCAATTATAAAAAGATAAATCGCATATAAATATTTGATATGTTCACTTAACATTTGTAATTAGTTTAATGTAAATATAAATATTGCAATTATCTAAAACCAACCAATATATACTGGCCAACTGCCTGCCGTTCAATCAGCTATATATTTTTATCAAAGTATTTTATTTTATTTTTTTTTTTTTCAATGGAAATCAATATTTATTCATTTAATGCTTTCAGTAGATATTAAAATGCGAAACTACATACTCATTATAGCTGGAGTATTCGAAAGTGCAACACAAATAAAAACTACGCTCTCAACTATGCGGCAGGATATTAACTTACTACATCTATTGTACTTATACCCACATATACCACACACATACATGTATATCATAGGGGAACTCTATATAAAGCCACAATGACTTTAAGCTAGTTGTTGCCGTCAAAGGCTTGCCGGATATCAGACTCGAGTGGTTATTCGCGCCTTTTTTGTTTGTTTGCCAAGTCATCAAATTAAACTTTGTGCTACTTACGAAATGCACATAAAATCAAATGTCTACTAGGAGCCCAAGCACACACACACACAGAGAGAAAGAAGCAGGCAGCCCACCAAATATCGCGTGCAAAATGTCGCGATTCGTCTGAGGACTTGAAGCAAACAAACACCTACACGTGGGGCAGAGGCGGGGGCAGGAGGAGGAGCAGCAGCAGCAGCAGCAACAGCGGCAACAGCGGCAACAACTACAATTATGGCAGTGACAGTAAAACCGTCAACAGTGCTCGCACCTTCACTTGACTTGCATTGTCGCGCAGGCAACGCGTCGTATGTGTAATGCGAGGCTAACACTCGGCAACCCGCTGGGCTTTAGACGGTGGTACCCGCCCCCCGTTTCTGACAACATCCTCTCCAGCAGGGCTGTCTGGGTGTGTCGCTCTTTGCCATTGAGTTGGGTTCCTTGCATGCTCATTTGTGTCTACTTCAATTGTCGTTGCCAGCTGTTGTTGTTGTTGTTGTTGTTGTCGTTTACTTGAAGAGCGGCAGACGCTTTGTCTCGGCGCCAGAGCCGGCGGCTTGTTGCTATCATTGTTGTTGTCGTTGTTGCTGTTGTTGTTTACAGTAGCTTTTGGGCAGCCATAAAAGTGTTTTGATATATGTGCATATGCATAGCATTTAAGGGCGGGCCTTGAAGTGACTTTCGATATGCAATCAACATGGAATACGCATACGCCGCGTGTGTCTCTGCTCAGTGCATGGCATAATGGCCACTGAGCACGTTAGCCTGCACGCACACCTAATGAGCATATATTTAACTGACAGACACACACATGTGTGTGTGCGTGTGTGTATGTGTGTGCGTGTGTTTCTGTGTATTTGTGTTCTGCTGACGTTTATGATGGGATAAATCGTTAACAATACCATATATATACATATATCGAGCAATTGCCTATATTTGTTTGGTCAATATTTATTTTGGCTGCAAACACGATATGACGTTTCCTATCAGACACACACACACCTGCATGCCTGCCTGCATGCCTACTGTGTACACCCACTACAATTGGCTCTGTCAAGTCTGTGTTGTTGACTGCGAATTGCCTTCAGCTGATGCTCGTCGCTGCATCCTCGTTAGTTGCGCGCAAGTACAATGAACCAGCGGAGAGGACGCTCTGGCTGGCGTTGCTGCTGCTGCTGCTGTCACTGACGCAGACAACGTGGCCGGTTAAATGTCTACTAAACAGCACCCAAAGGTACAACAGCAACTGCGCTGGGTACATACAAGCGGTGAAAAATCGAAAGAAAATTAAGTAGCCATAATATTTAGTTGGGTTAAGTAAGGTCGCCACACGCAGCAGCAGCAGCAGCAGCAGCAGCGGCAGCTTACAGCTTAATCTTTGAATGAGAAACTGTGACACCCACACACACCCACACACACACTCACATATACCCAAGCAAACTCCCATTTTAGCCTTACATTTTATACTCCTGTGGCCAGAGGCTTGCGCTGCAGCAACATGACTTTTGGTTTTATTTCTTCACAGCTTATTTTAGATTGAAAATTAACAAAAATCAAATCAGATTTTCTTCGGTTCTTTTTTTTTTCAGCTAATGCACTTGGAAATCGGTGTAAAAATCTGTTGAAACAAACAAACCGCGAGCGCGTCGTGAAAAAGCCGACTGAAATTTTTGTTATGCTGGCTGCGTGTGAAATTCTGCTCTTCAGCAGCGACGTCAACGACGACGACGCTGACGCTGACGACGCGACGCCGAAGAGGAGAACGTCGGCATCGGTAACGGCATCGGCATTGGCATCGGCATTGCCAACGCAAACGCCGGCGCTGGCGTCGTTGTTGTTGTTGTTGCTGTCTTTGTCTGGCTCATGTATTCTAGCAACAAAATAACGGTTTGCAGCTCTCAGCTGTTGACACCCTCGCTAGGGCTATTCTGCTCGCGAGTGCACAAAAAATACTGGGAATTTTCGATGTGGTGTAAAGGGAATTGCATGCGGCGCCTATAGTCTGAGAAAGTAAAGTATACGCACTGTTGCTGCCGGTCAAGCCGTGCTTCTCTCCACACACACACACACACACACACACACACACACGTATGTGCATATTTGTGTGAGTGTGCGCTTGTTGAAGCCATATTAAAACTATATTATTTTTATTTATTGCCTCGGGGCAGTCTGTGCACCTGTTGCCGTTTATTATTATTGCGCGCGCCTTGGCCAAGGAAGTGCCGGGAATTTAATAAATTTAATTCACTCTCAGCTTTACTTATGCTAGACCCACAACCAATTGAAGCTATCAAGTGACATTTTGTTATGGTTTTCATATGTAACAAAGAGAGACATTTATTTAATACATTGAAAAACAATCAAGTACAAGTGGAGGTTAAGCATTTCATATATAAATACAAATTAGTTTTGCCACAAGTTAAATACTAACTTGAGTACAGTCAGAGTGCATTTTAAATTATGCTAATTAGATGTTTTCCCTTCTATTTTTGTTTATTTGTTTTTTTTTTTTTTTCTTTTTGGGTTTGCTTTGTTTAGCTAGATTTTTTTCCTTTTAAATTTTTATTGTTTTTTTTTTCCTTGTTGTTTTCTGGACAGTTGCAGCAAACATTCGATGTGGCTGTGTCGTTTCATTGTTCTCCGTAGCAAATTTATACAATGCTCTCATGCTCGGCTGGCAATCGTTTGTTTGTTTGTTTGGTTTGGGTTTTTTTTTTTTTAAATTTCTTTCTGGGGTGTCTCCGTATTTGTGTTGCAGTTGAATGTGAAAAATTGAGATTTTAGTTTTACGGTCCCAGGATTTGACTTGAAATTTACTCAACTATATATTCAATAATCCATACTTCTTGACTTACAATTGTAATGCATAAAGCTCGGATAGTGTATTTAGACATCGACTAAGCTCTCATCTAGCCTTACTCTTTCTAATTACAATCTTTTTCAGGTCACTCTTAGCATATTTGTCCATTGTTCTGCTTTTCGGTTTTGTTCGTGGCCACATAAAGGATATTGCTCGAACAAATACATATATGTACATACATACATATATACACAAGTTGACATCTATATATGCAGATATATAGATTTAAGCACAGAACACTTAAAGAGTATAAATTCGTACAATATTGCTGCTTATGACTATTTTTCATAATTTTGCCCATATTTTGATCGAGCTTAAATAGCTTTTGTCCGTTTCGTTTTTGTATTTAGGTACAAGTACTCTGTCAGACCTCGGTCAAGGTCTTGGTTGAACAGAAATTTAGCTGAGAGAATATTTAATTCACATTCATAATGTATACTTAATTGTTCAACACATTTGCATAATTATATTTGTACATTTAATAAGCTTAATTAAACAAACTGCATTTATTATACATTTCAATATATTTTTTAATGATTTGCAGTTTTAAATTTATTTATATATTTATATGATATTACAAAAAATAATAGCGCTTCATTCGTTACGGAAATGTAACGGTTGGCCACAAACAAATTACGACACCTGTACAGCTAAATGTATTTATATATATGTGTGTGTATATATGTACATTTGAAGTGCGTAATTTATGTCTCTTTCCCTGATGATACATTTTGGTTTCCCTGCTCTGCCTCATACTCAATAGACACTTACTTATTACACTAGACTTATTGAGAGCCTACTTAAGGGTAGACCTCGCTATGAGGCTTATGCTACAATAAATATCTATTAACATTTTAGTTAAGCTCCCTCAACAAGACCTCTATCACTTCGTTGCCCACAGCAATGTTGTATTGGAGTTGTGTATATAAATACTTTTGATAGGGTACATCAATTTATCTATAAGCTGGCTATAATTGCTCTCCAGCACGAGAGCTGCCTTCCCGCTGTTAAGTCATACAATGGGCAAGTATTTCATTATAATTTTCCCTTGAGCTGCAGCCAAGTGAAGCTCTGCTTTATACGATTCACGTGAAAGGCGAGCTTATATTTCGATTTTTGTTTGAAGAAGAAGTCTTTCAAAGGGAATATACAAACTAATGGAGTACATATGCACATCATTTAATATAAAAAGTATAATATTACTTGAATTTTGTAAGCTCTCTCTTTAAAATTCTTCGGTACATAAATGATCACGTTTAACAATCGATCCTCCACTCCCTCTCTCTCTCTCCCTCTCTCTTCCTAGTACAAAAATATGGTTATCCAGACAATCAGTTGATATGGTTAGCTCTCTATCTCTCTCTCTCTCTCTCTCTTTAAAACTTACTCTGCTCCATGACCCCTGAGATGGAATTGTTGATCTCCGCCACAACAATGATCTCCTCGTTCTCCTCCGTCTCCTCGGGCACCATCATCAGGTTGTTGTTGAGCGTATAGGGCTCAGCGCGATTCTCGCAGTCGCCGCTTGAGGGGCGCAACCGATGGGTGAAGGAGGAGCGCGATCGAGTCATATAGGAGGAGCGAGTGGTGGACACGCGTCTGAGCACACCACGTCCATACATCAGCATACGCACCTCGACACGAAATCTGGGATGTGTGGCCGCATACAGATAGGGATCCACGCAGGCAGCCGTCTTGCAGAAGAGCGCGGGTATCATGGAGCCCAGCGGCGTGATGTGCTGCTCCTGGCCAAAGACGCCCATCATGGCGACAATGGCATACGGCGACCAGGCAATGAACCACAAGCCAATAATGGCGGCCACAATGAATGTTAGCTTCTGCTCAGTCTTGGCCTTGTCCTTGCTCGACTGGATGCGGTTCGCCGTGAAGACCACCTTGAGTATGTAGAAGTAGGAGTAGACAATCGAGGCCAAGGGTATGCAGTAGGCGGCCACAAAGAAGAGGGCCATGAAGATGCGTGCCGGCGTCTCCTTGTTGAGATAGTCAAAGCTGCAGGTGGTGAGAAAGCCCTCCGGCACATACACCGACAGGCCCACGTCCAGGGCGGGCATCACGGCAAACAGGAAGCTGTAGCACCAGATGGCGAATATGATCAGGTACGAGCGCAGGCGGGAGTAACGGCGCAGCGGCTGCAGCGGGTGCACCACCACATTATAGCGATCCAGGGCAATGGCCGTCAGAGTGCCGATGGCACAGGTGCCACTCAGGCCACCCACGAATCCATAGAGGCGACAAGCTGCAGGTGAGCAATTGAAAGTGATGCGTCTAGTTAATCCCTGTGCGGGCTGCGCACAAGCACTTACCTGCATCGCCCAGCGCCGGGCCCTCCTGGATGTTGTTGTAGATGGCAATGGGGCACTTGACCAGCATCAGGAAATCGCATATGGCCAGATTCATGACCAATATGTTAGCCGGCGTGCGCAGCGACTTCCGGCTGCCGAACATGAAGATGACGAACGCATTGCCAAAGCAGCCGACCACGGAGATTAGGCAATAGAGGCCGGCCATGATGTAGAAGGTGCTGGTGTTAGGCGGCTCGAATTGCAGCCAGAAGGGATTCACCTTTGCTATGTAGGTCAGATCGTATTTGTCGCGATAGTGTATATAGCCAGGATATGAGCTGCAAAGCGAAGTAAATATGCAAAAATTTAAAAGCCATTCGCTGCCTCTCTTTCTCTCTCTGTCTTTTTGTTTATCCTTCTCTATCTGTTACTATGTCTATCTGCATAAATTATTTAAGATCTGCAAATCGAATGGCTGATGCACATATATACCCTGTAGAAGTGAGTAGTAGAGGTGGTATGGTATATGCTAAGGGGCAGTAGGAGACGCACTAAACAAAGAAATATATATACATATACATATATGATATTTAAGATGAAATTCTGTTAATGTCTAAAATTATTTACTGTCTATAATTATCTGTCCAGGGTATCGTAGCAACTCTATCTCAACTGCAGTCCACGCACATGCAAATCCAACGTTAGAGCCATCAATCCTTTAACGGAGCTCAAAAGAACTCATTCACATATACAGTACAAACACACACACAGACACACCCACATAGACTCACCTCAGATCTGTTTCGCTGTCATTCACACCATGCGGATGCTTGTGATGACCTTTGGTAGCATTCGCCGTGGTCGCTGTCGAAGCATTTACAGCTGCTGCTGCTGCAGCCGCTGCGGCAGCTGCCACTGTTGTTGTTGTTGTTGTGGCGGCAGCGACAAACGTTGCATTCTGTGTGCCATCAGCGACAACGCTGCTGCTACCGCTACTGCTATTGGCGCCGCTGGCCAGCAGCTCGGTGAGGGCGCTAGTTATCCACAGGCTGCCATCGTCAGCTGTCAGCGTGGGCAATGTTGACATAATGGTCTCCATGCTGTGTCTTTTATCGTGTCTGTTTCACTATTTATCTTGTTGGCCTTTTTGCCAAAAATTTGTGTAGTGATTTCTACGGGCAGCAGGTTGCTGCAGCCACCGCGGCCACTGATGCAGCCACTGATGCAGCCACTGAAGCTGTTAAATTTTGCATGTGCCACGCTGCGTATGCGTGACGCGCGTTGCTTGCTTGCCGTGGCCGTGACTTGCTGCTTTGTCTCGTCTCTCTCCAGCTGGACGGTTCGCCTTATTTTGTCATTTGCTTAATTACTGCCACTGACGCAGCTCCAGCGCATGCATCGCTTTTTGGCTTCCTTCCATCCGTTCTCAGTACTAAAACGAGACAAATAAAAATAACCGTTCAGCTTAAATGAGCTATTACCGAATTTTATTGGCTAACTTTTCAGTCGCGTTCGTTGTCTTTAAATGAAAATGTATTGAATGCAAAAGAAAATACGTCTTAATTTTCGATTTAAGTCCGCTCTACCTATTTCTTTAGCTTCCCATTTTATTAGAGTGTAATTTAAATGAATTTGTATTCCTCAAATCAAAGCTCGCATATTTAATATCAACTATATATTACAATTTTTCCTTTGCTTTATATAAGTCTCTACAGTCTGCAGTACGGAAGTTATTAAATGAGAGTAGAGAGTAGAGGACTCGAGGCGTGGTTTGGACAACTTAAGAGCAAAGATTTCACTTATCAAATTAATGTGAATAGGCGCACTTGCTACATTTCCATTAAGCAAATTTCTGGCTAAGACATTTAGCTGTGCCATTTACATATGTTTGCGGAGACATGAAACTTAATTTGAAATCATTTGTCATTGTCTTGCTGAGCCACAAAATATTTTGTCGCCACAATCAGTATTCTGATTATAAATAATTTGGGCTTGTAAAACAGCTGGATATGTCTATAAATTATGCTAGCATAATGCATGCATTTGATGGATATTGTTCGGGTGCAGGCGAACATCAAAATCAATTAATGCCTCAAGCCTAGACCTTGAGGTTGGCTACGGTGGGTGGTGGGGGAACTCTCCTTCGGCTGCTTGTCGCATTGTGGGGAGAAGCCTCTTCAGGTTTCTTGGCACGTGTGTCTAAAACGAGGGCTGCCTCTGAGATTATGTAAATCTCCGGCTATTTAATTGCTAATTAAATAACTGAGCAGCCGGACTGCAATAGTCTCCGAGATGTTCTGGTGCCGCAAGTGCTTTACAACACAAACAGCAACTCAAACAGCGAGCAGCTCTTCAAGTTGTCGTCGGGGCAACTTCTTGTGGACGCCAGCAGCAAAACTTTCTCGAGCAATTGAAAAGGGCAACAGCTGTGGAGAAATCAACAAGCTAGAAGTGCACGTAGCCGAAGGACATTCCACTTTAAAGTCATCTTCTTGCACTGCAGTTCACAACTTCAAATAGGACTAAACATCTAATAGATGTCTTTTGCCAGCAAAGTGTCTCCAGATATTACTCAAATGGTAATGTAAGCAGATTTGCACTAATTGGTCCCAGTCAATAGCCACTGCACTGGCACAGCACTCCTTGTATTTTCGCACGCTTTTGTTTGGGCCATCAAAGTGGAATTCATTTCGCACGAAACTCAAATAGCGTTAGGGCCTTTGTCGCTGTTGAAAAGCGTCGCCTGTGCAGCATTCGCAGCAATGGACCAATTAATTATTGTTATGTCATGCAAAGAGGTCTCACATATTCCAATTAAACGGGAATTAACTTTTAAATATATATCGAATATGTTATCGATACTTCATTAAATATGTAAAATACTAGAAATTCACGTTGCAACGATCGCCTTAAAGTTGGCTGCGCATAATGCTTAGTGGAAAGACGCAAGCAAAACAAATATGCAAAAGCAACTTGAAGTTGGCTGATCACAGAACAACAAGGCGATTATTAGACAAACCAATACATTTATTCGCATTAAATTGCGCTTAACTGAAAATCAGGTACACGATTGAATTCAATGTAATTGAATTAATTAATTAGAACGCTTCTCATGCAATTAGTATGTTCGAAAGTAAATTATTTTAGCTTTCTTGAGCTTGACATTCGGCAACAATGCGCAATTGTTTGCAAGTGTCAGCCCAATGCATTGGTTAATACTCATCAATTACGTTAATTGGCATTGCAAACTACAACAAATGGTTTCCGTTGCTTCCAGCTGGACTGGTTGGTCTATTGAGCGTTAGTATAACATAGAAAATGCAATTCTATTGAATTTTCCTGCAAGTAGATTTTCGATATGCCCGGCCACCCAATGGACCCATTCAAATGTCCATGGTAATTCAAGTCCGTGGCCCATTGTGCAGGCTCTCATGACCCTTTAAGTCTCTTTTTGTGAGATAATCGCCTTGCACAAAAGCGCAGGCGATGAAGACGCAGAAGGCACGTCTGTGCAGTAATTTCTTCTGTTTAGTTTGATTCGATAAATGTGCCCGTTTATTTGACGACCTTCAGCCATTGTACCATGCGTTTGGTTTGCTTGCTCAAAGTGCGACTAGAATCATATCCAGAACATGATTATTCAACCAATCAGAAACAGGAAACGCGTCTTTCCGCAGCACTTAGTTATATAAGAATATGTTAGATATATACACCACTAACCGCTGTGGTGGCCGTGGTGCGGTGGCTGCACCAACAATTACGCGCCACTTGTGCTCTGCCAACAAAAAGTGCAACGAAATTAAATAAAATGACTCGGCGGAAATTACTGAACGCCCGCCTAAAAGCATGCAACAATTATTGTTATTTTTTAAAGTAACATTTTCCATGTCTTTTCGCTGCCATTTCGCATGCGTGGGTGTGTATGTGTGCGTGTGTGTGACCGCACGTGTGTGCGCTTTTTCACAACGTTTTTGCTACATTCCATGGTAATTACGTTCATAAACTGAATTTAATAGCAAAACAATAATTGCAAAAAATATGTCTGACCTTTAATGCGGAATTTCTGAATTATTAATTAAAATAAAAAATATCCCAAATTGTAAAAATAAAATATGAATAAGCTGCAAAAATAAATTTAAAATTTAAACTAAGACCCAGCTTAAAGTTGAATATTCAACAATTTGCATTTGAGTCTGTGGATTAGTTTTACGCGATTTATTTGATGAGCTGTCAGGTGTTGTCGACAACATTTATACATTATGAAATGGGGACAAAATTCACGAGCTTTTGGCCACGTTTTAAGCTAACAATATTGTTATGAAATTCTGCTTGAAAAAATACGTTGATTAACGACAGGACTTCAAAGGGCTGACAGCTGCACTGGGCTGCTGTTTCACTAAATTGAAATGAATGAAAATGTTTTTAGCCAGTCATTTTTTAATACTCGTTCAACAAGAGCAGAGAGTATATTGGCTGTCTGTGCCTACCCTTTCGATGTCATTGAAGTTATGGAGTTTAGATTTGAAATAGTAGTAGTAAATAGTATTAGTAGTAAGCTTCAAAATATATAGTATTTATATTACATCAAGCGTAAGACTTTTCTTTAGACTATGAACAAGTATTATGCAGTCAATCGCACCCCACCGCACTATTGAAGCTTGATAAATAAGACTTAAACAAAACTGCAAACATTTATGACAGAGCTAAATATAATATAGGTGTGGAAATGATTTATAAAGACAAAATTTGCGCTTTAAATTGAATTTACTCTTCCAGGAAAGGAAAAAGCGCGAAGATATGCCTGTGTATGCGTGTGTGTGTGTGTGTGTGTGTGCGTGTGATGGAAAGACTTTTATGCATCTGTGTGGGCGTGTGTTAGGTGAGTTATGTCGAGCTAGGCCTCAACTACAGTTGGGCGCATGTAAAACGCCCACGATTTCACTGTACTACAGTCGTAACCCTCTCATCTATAAACTTGGTATTGATTTATGCTCGCGCTCATTTCTCATTTTTACTATTTTTCACTTATGTGCGGTAAATTTTTGCAGTCATCAGCGACAGCAGCTGCCGCTTGGCCAGACGAGCTGCCAAGTCTTAAATGCAATGCATTTTTTTTTTTTGTTATTGTTATTGTTGTAGTTTGTAGTTCTTTTTTCTTGTATTTTTTTTTTTTTTGCAGTCCACTTAACGTGTGGCTCAAGGCCAAAGTATAGATATTGTATGCACCGCCCATCAACAGGCACTCCAAGCCCTAAATGCACTACATGGCCAGATTTAATGTTGGCCGTTGGCTGTGCTTTAACATAACTAACAGTAAGCTGGTATGAATGCTGTACAATTGGCAATGGGCTCACATGTCGCAGCTTGAGTGTGTGCTCCAAGCTCTGCACAAGTGCGCCCCAGACAGTGCTCCAGCGTGCATCCTTGAAGGCCGTGCCGGCCGGCCACTTAATGCAGTTGCCAAGCACTTGTTTACAAGAACTTGATAAATGCTACAAAGCTCAACGTACAACGTACAACGTACAACGTCCAACATGCAACATCCAATGTCCACTCAGGTGTGTCAGACAAACAAAAGAGTCCGTAGAGTCCTCTGTTTTCATTAGCTTTTGGCTTTGGCCTTTTGCAAATTCCGAATGCACTCGCAGTCAACATTTCAATTGATTCAGTTTCATAATGTTTGCTGAGTTTGTTGTTTGAAACAGGAATACATGAAAATACGCTTGATTTGGCAAAGATGTGCAACTGAAAGTCAAGACTGACCCCGCCTGAATGTCGCCTGATTGGCAAGAAGCGAGCTATGATTTCGTCCGTTATCTCAATCAAACTCTCAATCAGCAAAAATGTCCGCTCGCTCCACTAACTAAATTGCTATTCATATATGTATGCCATTTTTATATGTTTAATGCATGACATTTTGTAGCTAGAAATGCTACAAACTGCACAAAAATTGTGTAACCTTTCTTTTCGAAATAAATTAAATATTTTTTCACAGCACTTGACCAATTTGTAGCGTCGAGAAAGTTGTGAAATATAAGTACGCTGTGGCTTATCTTTTTGGGCAAAGTTTTGCGACAAGTTTTCTTTCTGGTTCGCATTATTATTTATGGTTTCTCTTGTGTCCAGTGGCGAATTTTTGTTCTGAAACTATTTACCTCTGTCAGCAGCAAATCTCGTTCGAATTTCCTCGTGTAATTTTCGCCCTTTGGCGCACAGAAAAGTTTTTTTTTTTTGTATGTATGTTTTGTAAAACTTGGCGCCAATTGGACGCAGGAAATATATTTGATATTTTAAGTTGGTGCAAAGTGCTTTAAGCTGTTGTCACGAAATATTTGCTTTGATGCGACAGCAATTTCGATTTGCTTGCATAGGTGACGCGGCGTATACGCAATCTTAATTAAAATCCGCGCAAATAACTCAGAAACGGCGCACACAAAGGATCATAATTGATAACTGTTCGTTCGTTCGGTTCGATTAAGGCGCCAAAATGTGGACTTCCTTTTGGCTTCTGCTGCTGCTGCTGCTGGCATCAGAGAGTAACAGCCAGTGATGAGGCTCGCGTTCGACTGAGGCACAGGACACAGCTGCCAGCATTTTTATCAATGAAAATTGTTGCTCAACGTACGCTGCTGTGCAGACGACTGCAAAGAGAGCGACAGAGAGAGAGAGAGAGCGAGCTAGTGAGGCTGGCTGCTGTTCTCTCTGTGAGCGCTCTTAAATCGCAGCCACCGAAACCTGATAAGGACACCGTTTTGTTGTCAGCATGTGCCGCAGATAACCAGCCCAAATACGGCTTAAATGTGACAGCCTGACAAACTCAATTACTTAACGTATGACAAGAATCTGACAGTTCGATGAGGAAATAACTTGAATGTGAAAGACTCTGCCAAGACTTTGTAGCTCTCTGAGCAGGTGCATAACAATTCTAGGTACAATTAAATCAGCTTTAGTTACAGCTAGGCATACTATTAAATTGATAATCTCTATTGATAATTCTTTCATAAGCAGAACAACAACAACAACAACGGCCTGCCCTTGACTTGTGCGCCACTTGCTGTTGTTATTGTCCGGATTAGACTCATATGTTGGTAAATCAGGACATAGTTACTCGTTTTTCATTTACAGTTTATGGCCGGTACGTGTGCGTGTGTGCGTGTCATCAGGCAGCCACAGTCCTTTGGTTAGTGTCGGCTTTCCCGGCAGCCAGCCAACATTTCCAATTGGAATTTTACATTTGAATGAACATTATGCGCACACATAATATTTAAAATTTCCCTTCAGATTATATTCGGTATAATTTATTGACGCAATTAACAATAACACGACCATACGAGTTAAGCTCAAATACGAATCTGTTTGCTGTTTGCCGTTTGCCGTTTGCTGATTTACTTTCGCTTCATCAATGCAATCTCTGTCAATTGAGCAAAGCGCACCGCAATTATTGGCTGCTGCAACTTTAATTAACAACCGATGCAACTCTCCACTGACTGACTCTGAGTTACCCTTAAAGTGGATATCTAGATCAATATTAATAATGCTCTAATACGAGTATATGCCCCATATATATATATAGTCAACTGCCTGCTGCCTACTGCCATATGTTCATCATCTTAACTTCACATAATCCCCGCTTATGACAATGGGTATCTCTCGTCATATGCCAATAGCTCAGGCCTAAGATAATTGTTGTTGCTCTGGCTTTTAAGCTGCTGAGCGCGTGTAATCAAAGCAAAGTGTGGGCAACAGCATGAGGAGCTTTGCACAGTTAATCTGCTGCCGTATAAACGCGACGCGGCTGCTCAACAAGTCACAAAATTAAAAGTGAAACGCACATTTTATATACATATATGTGTGTGTGTTTACAAACACATATACATACATATATGTTAACATATATAAATACATATGTATATGTATACACGTTGCTTACTATTATCTGAGTTAAAGTCAAAGACTTTTAGAAAGCACTTACACTTCGCCCTACCCTTCCCATTAACCGCACAAAGTAATTAGTGTCAGGCGACAATCTAAAAAGCTAAGAACGAAAGTCTCCGCGGACTTCGCTCACAATGTGGCAGATAGTGAGTGTAAGTGCTTGGCTAGCAGCATTTCAAAAACCTAGATAGCTGGCATAAACTTTACAGTTTGCAACAACATTTCTCTCTCTAATATATATTTGATAGTTTAAGGCTGGCCCAAATAACTCTTTAATAATTATAGCCTGAAGATTGTCCTGTGGTGCAGCGACATATGCGAGTTTTCTCAGCTATATGTATGTGAAAGCATTTTGGGTTGACGACAAATTGCTGCTCCTAAAAGTATGCAGTGAACATTTCCATATGGTAAATTCCTTTCAACTTTTACCCAATTCAGTGCACCTCGCGTTTCTGCTGGAATTTAATGAAAAATTTAGCAAATCAATGAGGTTTTTTTTCCATAGGAAGGCTCAACAAACTAGAAATATTTGTATAAACAAAGAAAAGGTTGGATTTTTTAAAATCATTTTTGGTCGTTTTTTTTCATACAATCCCTTGTCCCGCAACAACACCAAAATATTTGTGTGAGTTTTCTGCGTAATTGCGGCGACCAGCAAGACGCTAGCTAGAGTTCTGGGAGTTCTGGTTGTCCGCTTAGATTTTTATCAGCACACTGTCCTCGCGAAATCCATTTAATATGGGCTAGGTGGGCGTGTCGACAATATTTCAACTGAATTGAAACAAGCGAGCAGAAATTCGTAGAAACTCAAACTTCGAAGTGAACTTGACACATGTCAAAATTGCACTGTATACTTTTAGATGCCGTTATTGTAGAGGGCTGGCTAAAAAAAAAAGATGGAATATGTAAATGTTCCACACACTGCATTGTGAAATACACAGCAAACAGATTGCTAGCTGCTATTGCAAAGGCAGCGTTCTTTCTTAAATTCTAAAGAAACGTTTAATTGCTAATTATAAACAATATAACAATAATATTAGCTCAGATCTCTATGAATATAAGTTGAAGTCATTCATCCAATCAGCCATAGGTAAGAAAACTGGAAAATAAATTATAAATATTTATGTGTATATAATATATTTATAAATATAATCTATATTTATTTTTAAAGATTGCTTAAAACTTTAAATAATCTTAAATAGTCTAAATTAATTTTATTTTTTATATTTTTTCCTACGAAAGAAATTTTGATGATAGCCGTGATTCATGTTGAACAAATCATATCCAATTTCTCATATGTATAGCTTCAGCATCTCAAGTTTAAGCCATTAAAGTTAAAGTTTTGAATGGGTATTACCTGCTAGGTGTGTATTTGTATATACTCCTATGGATACACGTATGACAAACAATTATGCGTTTGTTTTGGAGTTGACATTCACACCAACCAGGCACGTAGATCTTACTAAACAGTTATATAAACAGCAGACTTTACAGCCAAAAAGTGAAATGACAACAAAAGCATTAAAAATAAAATTTCCACTGGGAACAAGTTCAATAGTTTGATGAGTCAATGGCTCAATCGACGACACATCTTTGGTTCAATTTAATAAATATGAAATTCTTCGGAAAGCTGTTAACTTTCTGAATCATTGTGAAGCTTTTAATGAGAATGCATATTGATTGTCGCCATATCAGAGCCAAATTCACTCGAATAATGAATTTTTTATAATCAAATTGTACCGCTGGGGGATTGAGGCTTGCGATAATGCAAACAAGCTGTTAAATACAAGCGAAAAACGGCTGTAATTTAATGCAAGCGCCATTGAGGCCATAAAATGTGGCTAGAGTTTGCTGAGAGTGGGGCGAGCTGTCAATTGAGAATTCTCATTTCACTCGACAATTTAGTGTGCAAGATAAACGCAATGCAATCAACGTAAGTAATGCAAAAATTTTAATGATTATAGCCAGAGATAAGAGCACACGTTTCCATCAGATTAAAAGACCCTTTTTTATTTGATCAGCTGTCATAGATAAATTTGTATTCTCACTGCTCACTGCTCCTCAGCTTAACAGTGGCGCACTTATCATTACTCTGTTAGCGTGCCGAAACTACAATAGATTAACAGTCATAAACTTTGGCAGTAAATTGTAAATATGAGAGATTTAACATTTTAAAGACCCTTATTAACAGTGATTTGCTTAACTTAACAGCGGCTCTTTCAGCATTGTTCTGTTAATATCAAAGTTTAACATTTTTCAGAATCATACGTGTCATAATCCAGAGCATTGCATCGCTGAGATTAACAGTTGATTATTTATAATTTCTCTGTTAATATTAATCTCGTAACGTAAGCATAACAGCTCTTTAACGAACGTTAACAGACTAGCTAGCAGTCAACCAATCAGATCTTACTCGTAATACGTTTGAAATTAATTAAATACTCGATGAGTGTCAAGAGCGTAAAATACAGAAATATATATCTTTTAAAAGCTATAAACCAATCTACCATACGATGCATATATGAAGGGAGAAAATATTGTAGTAAATATTGGTTATGCTTATGAAATTTGAGAAAATAGTAAATATAGGTAAAGCTTATGAAATAATTAATACATTATTGAAGTTGATTAAGTCAAGAGACGATCTAGCAGATCTTGATCAGCAGTTTCTTAGGCAAGCTTGGAAAAGTTAATGTTCATGTTATATGTTTGCCTGGACGTCATCAAGTTTTTTTTTTTGCGTTTTCCACAACTGACACGGTCACAGCTTCGAGACTAGAATTTCCGACTGGGCAGCTGGAATTTAAGAGTCGTGCTTTTAGTTCTATAATTATTGTAATCTGTAAACTCTCTTCAAGCATACATTGATTTGCCCAAGAATATTAAATAAAATTGTACAGAAGATAATATAAAAATCAATGAGAATATTTCTTAATTATTTCCCCATTGAAAGTCCCTATTGACAAAACCCTTTTATAGCACCGTCTGTTGACTTACCATTGAAATAGGTGTTCTCCGCTTTATCGCATGGACGTCATCGCAACGGGCCACCGCTGGCAATGTTTTGAATCAATATTAGCGAGGGACGATTTAAGTTTCAATTCGACTCGAATCGCAGCGTACTGAGCAAAAAAAAACATAATAACAACAACGACAACAGGCGTCAACTGCCTTTAGACAAGTTGATATAAGTTTCGGCGACAAGCGGGCCCTAACCGCAGTTGTGCGACCGCATTTGGCGGGTGAACAGCGCTTGACAGACTGACAAATTGGCCGGCTGACTAATTGACAGACAGTGCGCCGACAGTGACAGTGGTCGAGTCTTGAGGGCTTTACCTATTCGGCTCCAGTGCGAAAACAATCATAATAAATCAGAGCGAAATGTGGAGTCAACTACAAAGTGTTCTGTGGCCTTTGATCTTGACCCTTGGTGAGCTAAGCAATTGTATAAATTGTGTAAAAATGCCAAGTGTTGAAGCAATTATTTAATTATTGTTAAATAGAAAGCTAACTAAACGCAGCAGACACGCCTCATTATCAGCAGACAAACTTTGATTAATTGACAAATATTTAAACAATATTTAGAGTTGTTTTGTAAATTTAAATCGGTTCAGTGTTTGTGTGTGTTTGTGTGTTCAGTAAATGAAACTAAGATTGCTTTAAATAAAACACATTAGCAGACCTTTTTATAGAATATAATCGGAGTTAGACATACATATGCCCATGTCAAGGACATAACGCAAGTTCAAAAACTGGTTCAATTTATCTCTTTGTCGCAATCAACAAATATAATAAACCAGCACAAGAATACGACAACTCGATGTAGTCGACTGCATGATACTCGCTCGCAAATAGCAAAATTTATGTTAATAAATATTTTTTATTCAATTTTAAATGTGAATAAGATTAATGTGTGGATTATAAAAACAGTATTTATCGTAATCTTTAAAATGATCTGTAGGAGAGGTAAACTTTGAGTGAATTTGAGTTTTTTATACCCTGAACCCACTGAAAATCAGGATATAATATATATATACATATATATTTTTAATTTGCATAAAAATACTTATAAATATATTAAGTCCACATTGCGATTATTCGTTTCAGTTCTATATAGTAGAGTAGAGTAGCTTACAAGCAAGCGTAATGCAATTGATTCACTTAGGCTATCAAGTTGTGAAAACAGTGGAACAAATCATGCTCTAAAGATAGAGCAAAAAATATATACATATATGTATTACCAATCGCAAGTCTCAAGTCTTATTTATTTCGCATTTGCTACGCCAGCTGCTCGCATATTAAAATAATCTTAGCACAAAACACCAAAATTCATGCCAATTTTCCAGTGTCTAACTACAGAACAACAGGCATAGAAATAGCTCTAATATACTCCCTCTCTTTAATTGCAAAGCGAGCGTAGAATGAAAACAAAAACAAGAACACGTTTTTGAAAAGCAGACAATCGCATAAATCTAATCTGCAATTAAGCTCACCTGCTTTTCTTTGGATGGCTCAACAAACAGCGAGCAGCGAGCAGCAGCGAGCAGCAGGTGACGTGTCCGCGGACAATTCATACCCTGGACAAAAGCCGGAAGTGCGAACCAAATCAAATCATAAATCGAGAGTATTTGTTAGCCAAACAATGGCCGAGAATTTAAAGTAGTTATCCAATTACAGAAATAGAATGGAAATGAATGCAATACAATTACTTGAACAGACAGACATTAGGCAACTTATTTTCGTTTTTATTTTTATTTTGTTTGTTTTGTTTTTTGCGTGTTCAGTTTCGAAATTCGAATTGGAAAATTCGACTTGACTAATTATCTGTTTTCACAAGTGTTACACATTTTGTTTATGGCCAATAATAATAAACATTTTTAGCGCTTGCTTCGAATTCCAATAAAAACTATAAATCAACACATATAACTCGAGCTGTCGGCCATTTGAAAGCAACAACAGCAACAACAACAAAAGTGACACTAGTCGCACCGAACGAACATTTCGAACAGACAATTAAATCATTTGTTGTCGTTGTCGAACAAATCCACAAACCTTTCCGTTATTGCGGTTCAGGGAAGTGCACTTCATTCCAATAATACGAAATAGTCTATAATAGTTGATGCGATAATTGTTACCTAATCACTGCTAATTGATGCAACAATTGGCCATGACACATGTTACACGATGTTCCTGTCTACGCTTCCAGGTTGCACTCGCTGGCAGTCGTTAGCTCATATACTTAAGTACACTAAACTGAAAAGTTTGTGTATAGAATTTTAATTTTGCTGTTTGGTTAGCTTAATTTACATGATGCTAAATCACGTTTCGTTTCGAAATCTTGATTAAAAAGAGGTAATCCATCTTGGAATTCATCTCAGAGCTGTTTATATGGGATTTGTACGAAAAGTACTGCGACTTTTGACTTTAATGGGGACATAAAGATTAGCTATACAATTCGTAAGAAGCGAAAACTTTAACTAGTTGTTGTCTGAATATACTGTACTAAAACACTTTTCAAAATTGCATAATATAAGAGGAATATATACATATACAAAGATAATAATATAATACTTCATATATACTTAAGCTGATAAAGGCATAATGTATACAAACTGAAACTATTATAGAAGCGTCAGCTCATGATCTATTTGTAGAGACATAATATCTTATATGATCATCATGTCATAATCAAATATCAATAGTAAGAATATATATTATATATGATTATATTATATTAAATATCAATTATAATTTATATCTATTATACAGTAGAATCTTATTGATCATTTTAGTATATATCAGTATATAATATACTGCAATCAGATCAGTATCATCACATAATAATACTATGACTCATTTTCAATGTATTCCCAAGACAAATTCGTATAGCAATCACGCTGTACAGTGTATTCTTGTCCAATTAGGGCTACAATCGGCAAATTCAAAAGATAAATAAGAAAAGTTTAATTTATTTGAACGTTCAATTGGGGTTAATCATAGGGTTATTTTTAGCTAGCCCTGAACTGCCCAAAAATAGTATCGAAAGTAATTAAATATTTGTCAATTTGTCGCCGATGTCACCGTGATCAAACGGCGTCAACGTCTCCGCTTGTCCAGTCAATTAGCAGCTTCACAGACTCTAAACGCTTCTCAATTATTACAGCGGCTGTGACGTTGGCTCAAGATTTCGGCTACGGCGGGAAACATGGACCGGAGCATTGGGGCGACGACTATAAGAAGTGTAGCGGCAAGTTCCAAAGTCCCATAAATATCAATGTGCTGAATGTGAAGTTCAAGACGTATATGCCATTCACCTACGAGAATTTCGATGCTACGCCCAAGCGCGTCCAGCTGACTAACAATGGGCACACCGTCCTCGTCACCATGGACTTTGACAAGAACAAGGTGCCGCGCGTGAAGGGCGGCCCATTGGAGCGCAAGACGTTCTATCAGTTCGAACAGTTCCATTTCCACTGGGGCGAGAACGACACGGTGGGCAGCGAGGATCTGATTGACAATCACGCCTATCCCGCCGAGCTGCATGTGGTCATGCGCAGCCTGGACTATCCGGACTTTCAGAGCGCTCTGAACAAGGATCATGGCATTGCCGTGTTTGCATTTTTCTTTACGGTAATTTGGAAACTAGCAGTAAATTTGTTTAATAATAAAACTTACAAAAATGTATTTTTAACAGATAACGGCTGCCGACAATCCCAATTATAAGGAATTTGCTGAGCTGCTCGGCTCGATAGATCGCAAGGGCAAGTCTGTGAATCTGACGAATCCCTTGCCTTTGCACAAGTTTTTGGGTACGAATCTGGAAGGTTATTACACCTACATAGGCTCGTTGACAACACCGCCCTGTGCCGAGGAGGTGGTTTGGGTTGATTTCAGTGTGCCCATAGCTATATCGGAATATCAGCTGAGTCACTTTCGTCTGCTCACCGCCAACGATGATCATTTGAAGAACAATTTCCGACCCACCCAACCGCTCAATGATCGCATCGTTTACCGCAATGAGCCCACCGAAGACGATCTATTCATGCCCTGGAGCTCGATACCTTTCGTGGATGCGGACAATGCAGCTGGCTGCCTGGCGTACAGTGTAGTCGGGGCAATTTCTACTGGCATCGGCTGCCTATTGTTTAGCTTGTCAAGGACTCTGTTTTAGTGGCTTTTAATTAGAGCCGCGTGGCACGTGACGCGGGGGGCCGGCCTGGGTTGGGTTGGGTTGGGTTTGGGGTTGGGCTGTGTGGCCATTATCCCGTGGAAATGTTTTGTATTAAATCGCATCGCACTCGCATGCTCAACATTTTAATTAAGCCCCGTAATTTAGCTCTACCGCGACGCTGCTTTGTGTGCCGACAATTTAAATATTTGGGCCGAGAATGAGCCAAGGATGAACTGGGAACTTGACCCAATACGCTAAGCACATGTCGAAAATTAATAAGCGCACATGCCACAGCCACGCCCACGAGCCCATTTAAGTATGAGTAAAAAAAAAAAAACACACAAAACAACAACAAATTCTATAAGTATTAAGAGTTAACACAGCAGGTTTATTCAACATTTATGCAGCGCACATGGCGAGGCTTCTATTTATTTGATTGATTATTCATGAATACATTCAAATTCGCTCACACACACAGACACACTCGCATGTCGTCTATGATTGTTTTGTGAGCATTCGTAATCATAAGTTATTTATGCTCTCTCACTCATTCAATTTTCATGCCTTGATTCGATATTATAATGCCACTGCACCTTGTGATTTACGAGCTAATGCTCTCTATAAGTAAACTCTATATTTAAATGTGTACTATATTGATATATGTACGTGTCTATCAGTAAATAAATAAATTAAACAAAATCCACAACAGCTCAAATTGTTTGTTATCTATTGTCATCGGAGCTTTGTAAATTATCTATTTCTGATTTTTTTCAAAAAGTTAATTCAGTTAAGCATACGATTTAGATAAGTTCCATTCATATACAAACAAGGCCGACCTTACATAAGCAGCGGAGTATAATGACTCTCTGTTAGGGTATCAAAAGACCTTGTTGCTTACACAAAAAAAAAAAAAAAAAAAAGGAAAAGCATTCCATCAAGAGCTTAGTATTGCATGATTGATTTAAGTACAAACGGAATGGTTCAATGATTGATGAATGCGGCAAGCGAGTAAAGTGAAAAGTAATTTTCATTTGAACAATATTTTTGAAACAGACCTTAATGAAGTTTAATTCCTACACAGAAGACGCAAGTATTTAGCCATATTTCAACTTATAGGCAATAAATAAAGAATTTAATTTATAAATTTGTAATTTCAAATCATCAAAGAGATATTAATAAAATAAACGTTGCTTGGATTTGTAACTAATGTAACTAATTTTATTTTGCTTTACTTAGTTTTTACAGGTTTTTTTGTTTTTTTAAATAATTTATTTTGTATTATCATTATCATCGAATTGTTTTGTGTGAAATATATATATATATACTTAGCATATGCATATATAGCTGCATTTCTTGTTTCTTAATTCATTCATTTTGTATATGTATATATAAATATGTACGCCTGGATTTTTTTACTTTACAATCTTAAAACTTAAACTGTGCCAAATGATGTGGCCCATATTTATTTTGTTTGTGTGCTTGGTTTTCAGCTTTTGTTTTCTGTTTTATTAAATATGCTCGCAAAACTCTACAATAAACGCTGTATATATATGTATATTTATATTTATATAATGTGTATATTCAAAATGTGAAATAAAAAATTGTATTTAAAAATATGTAATTTGTTTATAGTATTATTCACGCATTAATATTACATTTGTTTAGTGTTGTTGTTTTTTTGTTTTCATTCTCATTTTGTGTTTTGCGTTGGTCTTAAATTTAATATAAACCCTTTCTTTTTCCTTTTTGTTAATGAAATATAGATTTATTTATTTGTTTTAATGCATGCTGCTCATATAACTAATATATATATATATATTGTGTATAAATTACTAATATAAATTAAGCACTCAAAATATTGCAGCTGCTACAAACGCTCATGCAAATACATATATATGTTATATATATATATACAGTGCATGGATTGCATTTGGGGGCTTTAAGAAATTTTTGAAAACTCACACATTTGAAATTTTTACTTATTAGCTAGGTATTTTTGTTTATTTTTTTCTCTCTTTTTTTTATGAAACTTTATACAAAACACGAGTTTGTTCCTTTTTCTTTTTTGTTTCTATTTTTTTTTTTTTTTGCTTGTTTTTCTTATTTGTTTTTGCTGATAATATAATACTAGAGTTAAGCCAAATAAAATAATAAATTAATGAGTAGTAAGAAAGCCAAGCTAGCCAAAACATATTATAAAAGGATTACTATTTAAATCAAAACTAAGCAGCAATAAGCGCACTAACACTACGAAATACATATAGTTCAATTGTGGCTGGAAGTACATTAAGCTTAAATTACATATACAATTCTCAGCGTATGAGATGTCAAAATAGTTGCAGTTGCAGTTGCAGTTCTCTAGAAAGCCCTTTGTACAATACATTCTTTACATATATATATATATATATATAAATACATACACATATACATATATATATATATATCTATAGACTGACAGTGGTTGATCGGCAACAAAGTGCGCTTGGCCTATCTGCCAATTTCAGGGACTCGATTATTACCATTCAGTTCAGATCACGTCCGGTATATACATATACATATACATACTATATATATATATATACTAAAATAGCAAGTTGTCGTTTGTTGTTGTTGTTGTATTTTGGTTTTGCTCTGTTTTCGTTTTTTGTTTTTTGTTTTTAGCTAATTGCAAAAGTCTAATTAATTTGATTTGAAATAGAGCTTAGTGTTTAGTCATAGGGTATTATCAAAGTGCTGCTATAGTCTGCCAAAATGTTTTGTTGCACATTCCGCAGTTGAAAACCTTAAAAATTTGTGTGCTAAGTTTGTTCCATTTGCCTTAATCAATTCTCGTAAGCTTAAACGATAATTAACACGCTTCCCTCTCTCTATCAAATTTTGTTTAGAATTCTTTTAACACTATACACTATAAAGACGATACTTATAAAATATTGCGACCATCATGTTTTCTTTGCTTGTTTCGTCAGTTGGTTTCATTTGATTTCTAATTTGCGATTCCCTCTTTTTTTCGTAAGTCCAGTTGGAGAACACTTAACGTAGTTGATTTCTGTAGATCAAAGGAAACACAAATTAGAAAATAGTCAAGAGTCAAGGAGTGCAGTGTATACAGATGATATATGTGGTTATGCATGGATATGATAAATTAAAAAGTTTACTAACTTTTTACATAAAAACTGGACAAAGCGTTGCACAACTTAAAGTTGCTAGTTAAATATATATATATATATAGGTTGGAAACACGATGTACATATTTGTTAATATATATATATAAGGGGACCATTGCTATAGCTATATAAAATATGAATGCTGATCATTTTCATTTGCTGATGTTGGTTATAGTTGTTGCTGCTGTTGTTGTTGAAAAGCAAAATGTAAACGTTTGAACACAAAAATCACACAAAGCATTTTCCTCACAGCCGGCCGGGCTATGAGTATTTTCTTTGTTCAGTTGCTTTTGGGATTCTGCCTTCTGCCTGGCTGGTCCACTTATCTGGGCCGTTGTCTGTTTTGGGATAGAAATAGAGAGGTGGGCGTGATACAGATACAAAATATATGTAGATACAAACACAAAATGTTAACGAACACAACAATATTATTAAACACAAAAACAATAAGCAAAAGTCATAAAGTCACACAAATACAGATGAACAAATGAGCCGAATGATTGACTGTTGATGACTGTTCTTGTTGTTGTTGTTGTTGTAGATAACCCTAATGGATATTGAAGTGGTACTCACCTAAAATATTGATCGTGCAGCGATTGCCGTTGAAACTCGGCGGCCTGTAAATACTGTATATATGTAATTAATCAGTTAGGAATATTGATATCGGATTGGGGAAACCTGTAGTTGATCTGCATAGGACATCCTCAGCAAAACGTCCGAGTGCGGCTCCCTAGGTATAAGCATATTTGGACGCGGATATTGCCCAACATTCGCTACGTACAGAGGGGGGAACAGAAAACAGAAAGCAGAGAAAGAGAATTGAGTTTCGTTTATGATTTGATCAACGTAACGAATATACAAACTCACGTGGCAGTTGGAAACCGGCCTCCGGTGGTTGCGGCTGTGGATGCAAAGGCAAATGTAAATGAGTATGAGAGTGTGCATGATATTCTCTCGTCAATCGTATCTGAAAATTATTGAATATCGTTGATAGTTTCAAAAGAGCCAGGTGTGCTGCCTGAGAGTTAAATGGAGAGCCTGCTTGCAACATAGATGCGACATTTGGTAAGTGGGAAGATCGGGAGTATGCGAAATGTGAAATTGTGGATAATGCGTGTTAGCACCGGCTGGATGACAAACAAATGTGGTTAAAGAGTGAAGGAGAAGAGACATAGACGGATCTCTCTCCTCTAGGTGAGGCGCACGAATAAATCGAATACAAAGTGGGTTAGCACACGTGCTTGGACATGGACATGGACACATGATGTACCTAAATTTACATCATTATTATAATTATTATTGATTAATTGAATCGTTGGTTAATTGAGCTGACAAGTGGACAAGTGGACAAGTGATTGATGCAATAGATGTTTTCTGAATTTGTTTTGTTTAAAAAGTATTTTTGTTTTTGTTTTTTCCAAATACGATTGATTTTGTGAATATGAGTGGATTTTGAGTTTCAAGTTTGGTTTACAAGATGAGAGATGGCCATGCAATTGATACGCACCATATGCTCGCCCGGATCCATGCCGACATGATGAGGAGGCGGTATGCCCAGACGTTCGCGCTCCATTTGCGATATAGCCGGATTCGCATATAGCGGAAACTGTGAGGGATGTATGCCACTGTAAGAAAAATAAGAAGAGTGAGTTCGAATTGCTCGAGAGAATCATGCGAATAGCTAGTCTTACCGTCTGTAGTATTCCATCCAATGTGGATCCAATCGCGATTGACTTGCCGCCGCCGCTTGTGCGTTCTTAATCTCCTCCAATTCTCTGTAATTAGTCAAGGTTGGAAGCATGAGTAATTGCCTACAAGTTGGAGAAGCAGAAAGGGGTTTAATATCTTGTCGAGGATTTTGGTTAAGGTCAGGCAAATGGCAAATGGAAAATAAGCAGCAAATGGATTAGAAACTAATGCAACAATTTGGACGTGCGTTTGAATAAGCGTCAATTGTATGGGTTAGCATATGGAAGGATCTCAGTTATCAATGAGAATATGAGTATATATGTGTGTGTGTGTGTGTGTGTTCGGGAGTGATGGATGATGGTGTGTGCTCTGAGATGAGGATTTTGGCAGGCTTGTACTAGGTACTGTACCTCTCTCTGCTATACATGGGGCTCATTGGATGATGATAAGGCACCATCTGCTCAACAGGACTGAAATCGAAATGGAAATTATTACAATACAAACGCGATAATCAACAACTACAAATAATTAGACTACATAAACAATTATAATGATAGACAATCAATCAATTAACTAAAAGAAGACTCAGTAAATAATGGAATACTCTTCCAGGCAATCGACGCTCACCTGAAGGCGACATGTGGACGCGCATACTCCGACAATTGACGCAGCGCTGGTGTATCCGCATATGGAGGCTTTAGTTCCGCCTTCATCTTGGCCTGCTGGGCGGCTTGTTGTGCGGCGGCTGCTTGTTGCTGTTGTTGTTGCTGTTGCTGCTGTTGTTGTTGCTATTGGTTGGGTAAGTGGAGAGAAAGAATATTATATTGATTGCCGTTACATAAGATCAAATCTCGTGGTTCACCTGTCTTCGCTCGCGCTCCTTCTCAGCCAGTTTGCGATCGCGTTCCTCGCGCTTGCGCGCTAGCTTAGAGTCCGTAACCGGCTTGAAGATCAGATCCGTGCGCGTGCAGGAATTGTAATCGCCGCGATCGATGTGACGCACAAAGCTGCAATAGTAAAGTTTTATATTAATAATTTACTGCTCCCTCTCTCTGTCTTTCTATAGGTACTCACATTGCCGATTGCGAACGATGGCATTCGGTATCATCGGGCTTTGCCTCGGGACTGGGTCCGCGCGGGATGTTGTGCGTGGGGCTGGGTATCTCGGGCTCTGGATCGGGCTCAATGTCAATGGGCACTAAAATAAGAAACACATTATTAAAGAACAGCTCTCCATTTCCTGCTCAGCTCCTAATACTCACATGGCTCGGTCGGATGATGTGCACTGCCCAGGCCCGCAGAATTGGCAGAGTGCGCGTGCGCACGCAACGCGTCCATGTGGGAGGTTGGCTTCAAGCCATGCGGCTGTCCATCTTGCGGCGCAAACGGCGAGGCATGCGGCGGCGGCGGATAGCCGGGTATGTGAGCACCCGGATAGGCGCCGGGCGGCAGACCCGTGGGCGTGCCGGGACCACCTAGGCCAACGCCCACACCCACACCCACACCACCTGGTCCCTGCGGCGTCTTTGGCGTCGGTGGTTTATTCTGTGGCGGACCACCAGGTTGTTGTTGCTGTTGTTGCTGCTGTTGTTGTTGCTGCTGCTGTTGCTGTTGTTGCTGCTGCTGCTGTTGTTGCTGCTGTTGCTGTTGTTGCTGCTGCTGCTGCTGTTGTTGTTGCTGCTGAGGTGTCTTGTGCTGCTGTTGCTGCTGCTGCTGTTGAGCAGCAGCCACAGCCGCCGCATGCTGCTTCTCGGCGGCCACAGCTGCCGCAGCTGCTGCATTCTGTTCATCCTGGCGCGACGGCGGCGGCGGACCCGACAGCCCAGCATGATGAGCAGCCATCACGGCGGCGGGATCCAGTGGGCCGGATGGTGGCGGTGGCTTCATGTAGGCGGGGAAGCCAGGTCCGTACGGCGCATAACCATAGGGTGAGTTGAAGGGATTGTGATGATGCGGCGAGTAGAAGACCGAGGGATGCAGCAACGGATGCGGATACGGCGACTGGCCAGGATGCACACCAATCTGCGGAATGCCGCCGCCTGGCGCAATCAGCGGCAATGGCAACGGCATTTGTGGATGGCGTATGACCGGCGGCGAGGCACCCGGTCGCAAATGCGGCGGCGGCGATGTGCCCAAGCCTCGTTGACCCGGCTGCGGTGCATACATCTTGCTCAGCGGACTGGCCATCAGGCCCGAGGCGCTCGACACTGGCGGCGGCGTCATGTGTGGCGACTGCTGGCGCAGCAGCGCATGCCGATCCCGTTCGGCAACAGCGGCCGCTGCGGCGGACAGCGCCGACGACGACGGATGATGGCTCAGCGGTGACTGCGGCACCGGATGCAGCGGACTCTGCCGACTCAGGCTGCCCACACTGGAGGCGGGCGAGGCGGCGCGATGCGCAGCGGCTGCGGCCGCAGCGGCGGCAGCTGCTGACGAATTGTTTGGCGTGCCACTGTTGCTGTTGCCACCAGGGCCACCAGCTGGCGGGGCACCGCTCGAGAGTTGGACGCTGGGACTGGCGCGACTGAAGGCGGACGAGGGTACCGTGTTGGGTGTGGTGGTGAGCGACATGCTCGTCGAGATGGCCACCGAGTGCGGCGTCGACGGCCCCGACGAGGAGTGCGGATGCGACAGATGACTGGGCGGCGTGCGTCGGCTGAGCGCCGACTCGGGCAGGCCACCCAGTCCGCCGGGACCGGCCAGGAGTGCGATCGGACCGCCGCCATGGCTCAGTCCTGCTATTGAATGTGACAGCAGATGATGGCCCGGATGTGCCAGAGCTGCGTGTGCCGGATGACCAGGTGGCAGGTGCGCCAAGTGCGGATGTATGGGCATCGGATGGCCAATGAGTCCCGATGGATGCGCCAAGCCCGGCAGCGGGGATGTGCGATGTGCATGCGGTGACTGATGTGGCATCGGTCCTGGTCCTGGCCCCTGCCCCGGCCCCTGTCCTGGTCCCGGACCCGAGTTGATGCTGCTCATCGAGCCCGTTGGCGCCGTCGATGTGTGCGAGGCGGGCGGCTCCCGTGACGTGGGCAGCGGTTCGTGCATGCTGCGCGGCGGCTGCTGCTGCTGCGCCGGCGATGGCGTACGCACTGTGCCCGCCGGGCTCGGACCCGGCTGTTGTTGTTGTTGTTGCTGCTGCTGCTGCTGCTGATGGCTGGGGCCCAGCGGATGCGCATGGCTGTGCGGCGGCGGTGGACCCGGTGCCTGCAGCGACATGGCCATGGGCGCATGTGGATGCATTGCCGCGCCCAGATCGGGATGCCGGTGAAGCGCTTGCAAGGATTGCAAGTGCGCATGTTGGTGCGGATGCATGTGCGGGTGCATGGGATGCGAGGGCGCCATGGTGGACATCGTGGGCGCGCCCAGCGAGGTGACGACGCCCGTCAGCGAATTGGCGATTGATATTTGTGCGTGCGGTCCACCCGGTCCCGGTGGCAGGCCGTGCTGCAGCCCAGGCGGTCCCTGACCAGCCATCGAGCTGATGGGCTGATGCAGGGACGTCGGCGGCTGCGGACCCGGGCCGGAGCCAGAATTCGGCGGTGGTCCATGGCTGTGCGGGGAGATGAGATTTTGTGGATGCATGCCGGGTGGCAGGCCGCCGCCAGCGGGCGAAGGCATGTGCGGCGAGGGATGTGGCGACTGGAACTGCTGCGGCTGTGAGGATGGCGGCTGCGAATTGCTATTGCTATTGCTGCCCTGGCTATCCTGGCCGGGCGTCGAGCGTGCCGACGCATCGATGGGGCTCTCCGGCGGCGGACCATATGGCGAAGCCTTGATCAGATTCTCCCCGCCGGCTGACGATACAGGCGGCATCGGGTACTTGAGATCCTGCGGCTGTGGCGGGCCGTACTTTGCAGCCAGCGGATCACCATACTTGAGCATGAGGCCTGTCGGCTCGAACGGTCGCCCCAGCGGCGGCGTCTGCACATCGTGCTGATAGTGCGGCTTGGGCATGGCAATACCGGGCGGAGGCGTGGCACCTGGCGGCTGCTGGTCCAGCGGCGGACCACTCTGACCCGCCGGCGCGTACTTGTGCGGCGGACCGGGTCCGTCTAAGCTCGAGCCAATGCTGTGCGGCAGATGGGCAAAGCCCGGCTTCACATCGGGTATCTTCAGTGCCTCCTGGTAGCCCGGCTTGGGCGGCGCTAGCTCCACTGGGTACTTGCCCTGCTGATCGATCATATACTTCATGTCATACTTGCCCACGGCCGCCGCGGCAGCAGCCGCTGCCTGCATTTCCTGGCTGTACTTGAGCGCATCCAGCGGTGCGGGCACCGGATACTTCAGCTCCTGTGGCGCAAATTTGCCGGCACTTGGCTCGAATTTGACGGCCGCCTCGTTGTACTTCATTTCCATATCGCCAGGATACTTCTGAGGCGTTGGTGCCGCCACGCCTCCACTGCCGGGATCGCTGTGCAGCTGCGGCGGTGGCTGCGGAGGCGGCTGACCGGGCGGTCCATACTTCAGCTGCCCGTCAATGATGTAGCCGGCAGGCGCCTGTGGCGTTGGTCCATGTGGCATATGCTGCAGATGCAGCGGTTCCGGATTGCCGCCCTCGCTGGCACTGTGATGCAGTCCACCCAGTTGGGCATTGGGCGGTGGCCCCGCCGAGCTGACAGGCGGCAGTCCGCTGGCATTGATCTTCAGATCCTCGTTTTTGATTTCGATTTTGACCTTGAGATCTTGTGGCTCGTTGCTGTTTTGATTGCATGTGGCATCCATGGAGTCCTCCATGGGCTCCTTCTTAATGTAAACGGCTTCCTGCATTGGCCCAGACGCAGCTGACACGGGCGGCACGCCCACCATCTGTTGCTGTTGTTGCTGCTGCTGTTGTTGTTGCTGCTGCTGTTGCTGCTGCTGCTGTTGTTGTTGCTGCTGCTGCTGTTGTTGCTGCTGCTGCTGTTGCTGCTGTTGGGGCAACGTCTCCTGCTTGATGGTGGCCAGCTTCTTGAGCAGCTCGGGATCACGTGCAGCCGCCTCGTTCTCACATATCTCCATCTTCTCGATGGCCTCCTTGCGATCGCGATCGACTGACGCGTTGAGGGCCTCCACCGTCGCAATTGTGGGCACCTTCATGGCGATCGGCGCTACGGGAACAACAGCTGGTGGCGCCTCCAAAGAGCTGGACTCTTTGAGTAGACCATCCACGTGAGCGGGCTTGATACTGAGCGGCTGTATACTGCTGGGTGCCTGGATGTTGGTCTCCTCATCCATGTTCTTGATGGTATCCTTGCTGTCTTCCGCGCAGGCAGTTTCCGCTTTGATCGATTTCTCGTTGACCACATCCGACTTGGAGTCCACATCGCCGGACAACGTGACAGCGTTCTCCTCCTTGCAGTTGATCTCCTTGCTATCCTTGCTGGACTGCTGCTCGATGGTGCGCCCATCCGTGTCGGTTGTATTCGACTCGCCATCGTCGAGAACAGAATCGGGCCGACTATCCGAGTTCATGCTCTCAACTGGACTGTCGGGACGCTTGCGTGGCTTCTCCTTGACGCTGTCCTCGCTGTTGTTGATCGCCTGCTCGCTGCTGTTGCTGTTGGTCTCCGTTTCGGTGCGCTTCTTCTTGTTGGGCGTATCCTGTTTGCCGCCCTTGCGCTTATTGCCCGATCCCTCGGCCACGGTCTTGGTGGGCGTCTTCGGGCTATCGCCAGCAGCGGCGGCGGCTGCTGCTGCGGCGTCCGGTGTTTCGGAGCCGCGCTTGGGCCGCTTGCCGTTCGCCACGGCGTTGCTGTTGTTGTTCGCCGAGCCAGAGGACTGATCTTTGCCGGAGCTGTTGCCAGATGCGTTGACGGAGGCAGCACCAGCCGCGGCGGAGTTGCCACCGCCACCAGCTGCAGCGGCGCTACTGCTGTTGTTGTTGTTGTTGTTATTCTGTTGTTTGTTTCTAGTCCTCATCCTAGATGGTGATTCATCCCTTTTGTTGGTCAGACTCGAATCACTGTCACACTCGCTGACGTCGTCCTCGGTTAGAGAACTGTTCTCCTCCTTGGAGACAGCGGGCGATGAGCGATTCGCCGTCTCTGCAGCCGACGCCGCCGCCGTCGCCGTCGTCGCAGCTTGTGGTTCCGGGGTGTCCTCCTTTTTGGGAGGTGTATTGTTGGCGCGCGTAACACGATTGCGACGCAAGGCGCTCTGTCTGCGTCGCCGATGCGGTCGATTATTGTTGGCGCCGGGCGTCTTCTTCCACAAATAGTAGAACTCGACCAGCTCTGGTGTATCCTTGTGTGGCAGCAGATCCTTGTGGATCCTAAAGAAATTCTTGCCAAATTGTCGCAGACCCTTGATGAACTTTTTCGTTTCGTCCTCGGTCCACTTCTTGTCAATGCCCTTCGAAACGGGACACTTTACGAGTGCTTGTAGAGCTTTGCCTGGATCGTAGCCAGAATCGTGCAGCTATTCGAATGGGAAATGGAAATGGAAATGAAAATCAAATTAGTTAACAGCACAGTGGGTTAGCAGAAGGGTTAGGTCATCATCACTCACCACGTCGAGTGCGTTAATTGTTGTGTCGTCGCGACTGGCAGCCAAACAACCGTCTTCTAAACCGCCATCACACATTCCTTGAAATGCAGCCATGGAGCGTGCCGCACGCAGAAACATTAACAAGTCGCCATCGGCCACAACGCCAGGACTCCATCTTGTTTCCTCTAATTCACGTTCATCGGTTTCCTTGTCAACGGGGAAGCTTGAGATTGGATTATAATCGGGCAGTTTTGCCTTCAGTCACAAGACAAGACAAGACAGAAGAAGTTGCCGGTATTAGTTAATTAAAAAAAAAACGGAACGGAACTCCAAAAAAAACATCACATCAACTCTAGTTTTTCTCTTTTCATCTTTTCAGTTAGTTACGTCACATACACCACAGACACAAGACAAAGTCTACAAGAAAAACAATAAGCCAAAGAACGTGGCCCAGTGCCGGAAATACTGTAGCTGAACATTATCCATGCAGGACACGAAGCTCTCGATAAGCTTCCACTCTTTCTATGATAAATTGGCAGAGTATTTCCAACTGAGCTGGTTTACATATGTTCGAAATATATACAAGTCTGTAATTTGTCTGGTGTCATACGATACGACAATATACAACTTAAGACTAATGCATGAAATGTATGAACAATGTCTTGATGTGAGGTGTATGTGTGTCTATAGGATAGGAGAGTCTAGGTATGGGGAGAGTATCAGCGCCAGGACTTGAGGAGGTACTCTATGTGTTAGTTATAATATATAGTAGTATGGCCAATTGGGTAAACGATTTATTTACAGCTGTTATTTATTGTATATAAATAATAAATTTTTAGATAATTATCAAGCTACAAATCAAAGCTGACTAACAAGTTGCCCACAACGAAGAGTCGAGGCATGCGATTAGATAGAACTGTTGAAAACTTTTATATTACCCGGTCTTTTCATTTATAATTTATAGGCAACATAAACCATATTTTATTTAACTATCTCTGTACATTCAATTCTTTTTCAAGTTCTTGAAGGTTTCCATGGTTTGTTAGACTTTTGATTCATCTCTTACAGAGAAGTGAAGAGATTTGGTTATCTTTAGAGACTCGTAAAGTTAACCCTTTGAGCTCAAGCTCCAAAAATATTTAAGTGAATCAGTCTTTTATGATAGACTCAAGAAAAAACTAGCATATGATAAAATTTTATTATTTAACTATACAAATATAATTTGAATTATGCCAAGACTCATAGCGTGAGCAACTTGATTAAAATTTCGATTAGATTTTGAAGAAGAGGAAAGAGCATAAGATTCGGTTGGATTGGACTGGGTTGGACTGGTTGGGTGTTGTTAGTTGGGATTACAATTAGAACTTGCAACATTACGATTACAATACAAAAAGGAAAAAAGTATATATTTTCTTTTTCTTTGTATTTTTATTTTTCATTTTGTTACCGTGAGCTGAATTTCTGAATTGTGAGAGTTATGTACGTACATAGACATCGTTTACCTGGTGGCCGGGACCCACTCGTATTTCTCCTTGAGTGGAGGCCGCCATCACCCTTTAAAAACACGCTTCCGGTCCAGTGTTAAGCCTTTTTATGCCCGCTATGATATGAAAATTCAACTGAAAAAAAAAAGAAATCAAATAAAATAAATATATATTGAATGAAAATGCATCATATGGTTAAAATGATTAACATGCTTCAATATAAATCGTGCACATTATAACAAAACGAGCAGGACTCGGCGCAACTAGCAGATACCCTGTATTTACTGTAGTTTTTTATTTTAACAGATAATGCTAGACATATGAAAAATCGAATATATTTCAATGATAAGATTCTTATATGAAAGACTATAATATATTTTTGACATAGATAACTTTTATAATCCTCGAAAAATGAATAAAAATCTGTTCATAAATAACAAATTTCATCCATTTAAACATCTTTAATTTATGTTTTTTCTTATATACATACATTTCCCGCTGCCCAATGCAATCAGCCATTATACCCCACTTAAAGCATTTGGCATGGTTTCAAGGGTATTAGAAATGCTGATATCAACATTGCATAAATAAATAAGCCATAAAAAATAATGCCATATAATGTGTATGCCCGTTGAATAGGCGAGGCTAAGCGTAGCGAATCTGGAGGCCAGACAAGTTTAGGGAGTTTTATGCGACCCGAACACTTAATCGTTTGCATATGGTATAATGCGCCTGCTGCCCGTACAGGCAGCTGGACGGACAAGAGAGCTGTGCTGAGCTGAGTTGACGGAACAGTTACACCAGCTATATATTCATATCGTATGTATCTCTCTCTCTCTTTCTTTCTCTCTGTATGTCTGTGTCTGGTTATTTTTTCTTTTGGCCGCCTCTCAAGTGTGCGTGCAGCTGTAAACAGATTTTCCGCTCAAGTAACTTGGCGAATAACTGTAACGAGCCTGGCCTCCGGGCCGGGCGATCTGTCAGGGGAATTATCATTAAATTTGCTTACGAATCAATATCAGTGCCAATGCACAGGCACACACACACACACACAGACGCATACGCATGCCAGCAGTTGCGGTTGTGTGGCAACGGCACACAAATTATGGCAATTAAAATCAATTAATTAAATGCAGCAGCAGGCAAATAAAAAGAGCATTGCGCCTCGCCTCGTCTCGGCACGGCGCGGCTCGCTCCGACGCAACGCAAAATATATATAAAAAGGAAAACAAAATTAAATAAAACAGAAAATATTGTCGACAGATTTACACTCAATAAGCCACGACACGCCGCCTAAATGACTGACGACGCGGCAGCGTAGGGTGCCATGGCGGACAACCGAAACGGACAAGCTGCTGGGCCTGCACAGTGGGACAAAACACGATACAAATGCAAGGGGAGATACAAAATACAAAGAAGGAGAAATTGGAGTCAACGAAAGGGAGAGTGAGAAACAGACAGAGGTAAGGAAAGTGAGCACTTAAAAGCCAGTCGATAATCATTTTTATCGATTACTTATTCAATCATCTTGTCTTGTAAGCAATAACATTAATATTCATTCATTCAATGAGCTACGACTTGCAGTGCTTATTGAATAAATGAATATGAAATATACAGAGAGTTCAGCTCTTAAAGACTCTGCAGTAAATAAAAAATGACTATCGATAACGATGTGCTATCGATTGCTTCATCTTACACTTCAACTTGCTAGCCATAAATTATCAAAATGCATTCAATGAGCCGCATTACGCTGCTTAATCTGAGCACATTTATATTAATATAAGCCCCGTAAACTTTTTAGCTACTTTATGCCACTGTGCAGCGCTCCACTGCGTTTGGGGCCAACACTTATCAGCGACATCAGCAGCAACGGCAGCAGCAGCAGCCAGGTTAGCTGGCCTGGTTGGCTAACTGGCTGGCTGGCTGGCTGCTTGGTTAGCAACTTTTTTTTTATGGCAGGAAAGTCGTGAGTGGAAAAATTTCACATAAAAAAAGTAGAAGGTGAGTAGCTCCTGGCCTCGTCTACCTCTAGCTCTCTCTGTCTCTCTCGCCTGCTCTGCTCTGCTCTGCTTCACTCTGGCGTTCTGGGCACGCGAATAGCCCAAGTGGCTGCCCTGGCGCTTTGGGCAAAATTGTGTAATAACTGCGAGCAATGTGCTAAGCTGTGTGTACTCAAAGCCTCCCCCTTTGCCCTCTCACCATCTCCCTCTCACCATCTCGCGCTCCTTCCTGCCTGCTGCTGCTATTTCTGCGGTGGCTGTTATAAAACAAATGTACTACAAAAAGCGCCGTTGTAACGCACAAAAGCCATAAAATCTAAAAAGGCAAAATGAAAGGCTCGAACATTTTTGCCACCACCGAAATATGTGCTGCATAGAGAGAGCAAGAGCAAGAGAGTAGAACAGAGAAAGAGAGAGAGAGAGAGTGAGTCCTCCCCTGGCCCAGCATAGAGTGTGTGTGTGTGTGTATGTATATCCAGATGTATGTATGTATTAATAGCCGTATCATAATGCCCAGCGCTGAGGTTGCGGCACACAGGCAACAACAACAGCAACAACAACAACAATAACAGTTCACAGTAAAAGACCACAAATTATGGCAGCAGCAACCGTTGATGGGGCGTTGCTTGTTGTTGCAGCAGTTGCTGTTGCAGCAGTTCTTGTTGCTGTTGCTGTTGCTCTGTACATCGTCGTGGATACGTGACTGACTGTTGGCCAGCTTTGCGAGTGCTTTGGCCGTATTGTGAGTCAGCAGCAGCCCCAAATGCGGTTGGCTGGAGTCGTCTATGGTCAGCCAGTTGGTCGGTTGGTTGGTTGGTCGGTTGGTTGGCTGTTTGGTTGGGTCGCAGCTGAACGAGCGAGCCACGAAAATTTAAGGTCAATAACGCTGTCAATTTCAAACGGCGCGTTGCCTCCATTAATGTCAACACGCGCTTTATCAACTTACAAAATATAGCCACACACATACACGAACACACACTTAGAGAGTGTGAGAGGGGGCGGCAAGAGGCAAGGGGGTGCCGCAAATTGTTTTCTAAACAGCCCATAAACATAAAACGAAACAAAACGAGAAATGTAAATGAAAAATAAAACTTAGCAAGCAGAGCGCACAGAGAGGCGCACAACAGCCAAGAGGAAATCCAATAAACAATTTGTATCATGAGTAGCGGAAAATTGTGTGTACGCACGCAGCTAAACGACGTTGTTGAGTGTGTGTATGTGTGTGTGTGTGTGTGTCTGAGAGTGTGCGTAATTTTGAAATGGAAAAGCTGTCGGCTGTCGACGTTCGACTGGCCCGACTGTCGGCCTCTGTGTGGTTGGGTCTGTCTGTCTGTTCGTCTCTCTGTATGTTTGCGCTTGTATTTAACTTGTTTTTCTCTCTGCAATCATCGCTTGCCAATAAGCTGACTAATTGACTGACAAATAGGCTACAGCAACAACAACAACAACAACAACAACAACTACACCAATAACAACGAACGTCAGCAGCAGCAGCAGCAACGGGCAGACAACTTAAAATGCCTTCGCTGCTGCTGCTGCTGCTGCATGCGCCGCACAACTGTACATTAGGGTGGTTATTAACTTGATGTTAATAATCTGCCGGCCTGTAGTCGAGCCGCAGACATCGTTAGGGCCGTGCAGGTAAGATTGGATTAAGACGAATATTGAATGCTCTAACTATGCATGGAACACTCAAAGATTACTAAGATGAACAGGATTAAAAATATATAATAAACAAGAAAAGAGTTACACTAGTACTAGCTTATAATATTTATATTATAATAATATTTTATATATTATAATATTTAATAGTAATTCAAACATATTCATTTACCTAAAGAGCTTTCAGATAGTCTATCATCTATCATAAATTACCAAAAACTATGCACAAATATTTTGGTATTTTGGGGTATGCGCCCCAGCAAATTAGCTTCGTCATGAACTCAACTAAATTCTCAAGAGTTTGTGGATGAGTGTGGCTCAATAGCTTGGAATGCCTGAAATCTGTTCAGTTGAGTTGAGTTGAGTTGAGTGCCATGTGTCAAGTGCGGAAACCCCATTAAATGTGCTTGTAGGCAACAAGAGAAGGTGCCTCACACACACACACAAACATACCTATGCTTGCGCGTTTGTCTGGTTTGTTGTGAAAGCCAAATTTTCACAACAAATCAAAACAGACGCCCGAGAAGTCACAAAAACACCGAAAACTAGAAACAAGAAGCCAAAAGGAGGTAGTCGAACAGCGTTCAAAGCACTCAACTCGTTGCCCAGAGAGAAGAAATAAAAAAAAGAACAAGTAAATAAATAACCAACAAATTTCTCTTTTCTTTTCTTTTTTGTTTTTGGGGCCCACATCGAAATAGTCTGGCGTGTGTATGTAGATGATGTTCGAATGCAGGCAGCTTACAGTTGTTATACCCATTACTCAACATCAACAAGAACATTATGCCACATACTCTTCATTCATGGTCGCTCCCTCTCTCTCTCCACTTCCACCCAACATAGCTCTGTAAGAACTCCCATACGTTGCTCCACTTCATTCAACCGAACGATTGAGCATCTATTCAGGCACTGATGCGGCGCTCAAAAAAGCCAAACCGAAACCAAATAAACGACCCGCAACGACTGCGACGAGTTCACCTCTCACACACCCTCCCACCTCTCCGCACCCACAATCACTCACTCGCTCACTCTAACCTGTGCATCATTTGGCACCGTTCGTGTGCAGCCGAACTTCACTTCGTTGTCGTCAGCGTCATCGTCATCGTCATAGTCGTGGTCGTCTTCGTCGCTGTGGTTGTTTTTGTTGTTGTCGTTTATACGATTTGTTGGATTTGCTGCTCATGAAGTTGTTAAACAGATTGTCGGTGTAGATACCTTCATCATTCTCTTCATGTCTGACGACCCGCGTCTGCCTCTCTCCCTCTCCCTCTCCCGCTCTATATCTCTCTCTCACAGCTGCCCATCCATCGCAGTCGGGCAACTCATACAGCCAATTCACTGCTGTCTCACTCGCTCCCCTTCAAACTCTGTCTGCATATGTGTGTGCCTGTGTGTGTGTGTGTGTGTATTGAATGGCCTGTGCCGGTGTGCGTGTGCTTGTGCGATTAGTTTTATGTAATTTTATCGAGTATTTTAAGGATTTTGCGGCTTATCCGCGCTTCATTTGGAAATTGTTTCGTGTTACTTATGTCGCCCCGTTTTGCTTTAAACGGAAGGGCCCATGCACAAAAGTAGAAGGGTAAGACATAAATAAGAATAAGGGCATGTAAAAGGAGACCGCTTGCCCTTTCATAGCTCTGGGCTCTGGTTGCTGTTGTTGTTGTTGTTGTTACTGTTAGGCCCGTTTCAAGTGTTTATGGCGCTGTCGTCATTGTTTGTTGTTCTTGTTGTTGTTGTAGGGCAACGAGTGTCAGAGAATGTGTGCCTGGCATAATGTAAATGAACGTTTTGCATGTGAAGTTAGCACTCTCGCTCTCGCTCTGTCTCTCTCTCTCTCCAACTCGTTCCCATCATATCTAACGCTCTCGCATCACTCTAGCGCTGCCTTTTGTGTATAATCGAATTACAGACAATGAGAAAGATTTATGGGAATTCATTGTTGATATTGTTAATTTTTTTGAACACGTTTATGCATTATATTCCCATTGGTTCATTGATTTTACACCGATTAACCTGCGCTTAATTATTTGACTTTATATTGTATATGCTTATGCATATATTTATATATAGATTTAATAGGTGCTTTGTGTGTTAATTATCTTATCGCTAATGGAGTAGAACGCAGTTGGAATGTTGTTGTTTTCACACACAAGAGACAAATTGGTGGGATATATAGACGTAGAGATGGGGAGAGAGAGAGAGGGAGAGAGAAGGGGGGTATATTATACATTTTCAATAAGCTTTTTAAGCCATAAATGAACAAGGGATTTGTGAATTATTATTAATGTGTTTTTGTTTCTGATTTAACATTTTAAATATGTCCGATAAAACATTTGTATATATTATTATATGTATGCATGTACATATATAATTATATTTATATACCTCATAAAGCAGTCTCATTTATCTACATAGTAAACTTTTTTAATGAGTATTCTGTGCTGTCTTTGTATTTCATGAATTCTTATTATAGAATTTAAAATTATTTTTAAAAATCATTAAATACGAACTACCAGTGATTACCATACCAATACTATATATAATTATTGTTCTTCTTTTATATATGTTTCAGTCATATATTATAATATTCCGTTCAACTACTTAGTAGTTAATATATATAACATATCCATACATTATATATATTAGATACTATATAATCAATTTTATAATAATATTATCATTTATTGATTTTCATTTATATCTAATATGGCATTCCCTTCAATTCATTTCTTGCTTCTAAAATGATCTAATTTGTCATGGCTCTATATATATTTTTTATACACATCTACACATGCACACATACATCTGTGTGGGTGTTTCGACGGCACATTTTATAATCAGTGGCAATAAATCGACACTCGAGTCCAAGTGTCTTGCTTTTTCAATCAGATAAGCGGTAATTATAAATTAAAAGCACCAGCAAACAGATTAATAAAACGTAAACTTTAACAGCGCATTATAAATAAGCCAAAAAGACTAATAATAAAATATGAAATGAAATCGACATCAAAGGCCGCCTACAACCCTTTCCCCGCCAACAGATTGATTATCATCCATCTAGCCAAGAAAAGAGCAACAGCGACATCAGTGGGTGTGGGCGTGGGCGTGGGCGCTTTCATTTTGTTGCCTTTCTCGCTGTTGTTGTTGTTGGGTCATGAGTTTCCGCCCGTGGTATTAGCGCGCTTTGAGTTCGCTTTTGTTTTTATTAAATGCATTATTAGCACGTTATTTATTAATTAAACACTTCACCTTTTTATTCCCTCCTAATCGGGCTGCTCATTCCAGACCCCTCTCCGCCTGCCAGCCACCCAACGAGGAGCTGCCCACTCGCTCGCTAGGTGAAAGAGATAAGCTCAAGCTTTGCCACTCATGGAAATTAGCAAATGAACAGTTGCTCGATAAGCAGCAAGAGACATTTCATTGGAATTATAATCAAAGAACTTGGATAAGTTTCCCACGAATTCAAAAATATAATTATTAATATTTAAGAAGACTAGCTATGCTCTATATTTTTAATATCCATAGATTTCGTAACCTATCTGAAATGATAATAATGATTCCCTTTTAATGGAACTCTCTCTCCCTCTCTCTCAACTGTAGTTGAGTGTGTTATTGAATGCTCGTTAAATAAATAGATTTGTTTGCATTTTAATTATGGTTAACACCAAGTTATCGACCACTCGGCAATTAATCAGCGAACGGCGCGCAAAACTAATTGACAGCTTGTAGATGTTACGCTCTGACAGCTCGACGACGACGACGTCGACGACAACGATTGAAGCAACGGAACATGCAGCAACAACAACAACAACAACAGCAGCAAGCTCTCTAGCTGGAATCACAGTTGCGTGAACTTGAACTACTGACTCAGTGAACGGCTTTGCGTTGTGCTGGCAATTATAATTGGCCATAAGTTCAAATGAACTAAATGCGAATATGATTAAGATATCAAAATAGAATACAGTGAAAGCTGCTCATAACTGACAGAGAATATTATATAACATTAAAAATAACTAAATACGAATATGATTAAATTATCGAAATATGAATTCAGTGAAAGCTGTTTACAGTGAAGAAATATTATATAAAATATTATTCAAAATATATTACATAGAAAATTATCTTTCAGTTTTTGAGATATTAAATTAAGAGCGCTCAAACTAGCAGAGAAGAAATTTTCAATATTATGTTTCCACAAACTTTACATTTTATCCCAAACATGTTTATAAATATTATCTTTCACAGACCTCAACTCATGTTGATACCCTAATAGTGCCTCTAATGAAAGCAACAATGCGGGGTATCACTTTACAAATACCATTTTCTAGTTTATAATAAACTTCTATTCAATATGAACGCCTTTCTGTATTTGTGTATGTGTGTGTGTGTGCTGGGGCACTTGAAGCACTTTGCCTAATTAGTTTATGATGCATTGAGTGAGCCAGGCAATTTGCTTGTCTATCACAGCAGGCCATAGCGCCTCCCCTAATACCCTACACACATACACACACACACACATCTACACTCACGTATGTAGTTCAATAGTTTTGGCCATGAAGCGAAAAAGAGAGTTGGGATTCAGCGCGAACCTCGAGGGGCAGTAATAGAGGAAGATGACACATGAGCCGGCGGCAAATTCGATATTATTATGCGTGTGTATGTGTGTGAATGTGTGTTAAGCAAACAAATAATAATAATTAAATATATGCCTAGTTCAACAGCTGTTCTCACCATGAATCCAGTATAGATGTGTGTGTGCGTGTGTTCCAGCAAGCAGCTCGAACTCGAATTCGAAACCGGGTGGCTGCGGCTCCCACTTGGCCCGCTAACAATATCGTTGACGTGCGTGCGAGCGAGTGAGATAGAAGTATGCTGAGATATCTAGTGATGATGATGCTGTTGCTCCTCCTGTTGTACCGTTACTCTGGCAGGGCGCACAGGCAGCCGGAAATGTAGATTTTGGTTAATTTGCACTTGGCACAGCTGGAAACGAAGAAATGACGTATGTGAGACACGAGCTGATGATTATGATTAAGCAGATGAAGAAGAAGAAGAACTGGACTGAAGTTACAGAGTGCAGAGCGAACAAAAAGCGCAAAGAATGCAAAAATTATAAAACAAGAAAATTGCAGTCGAGTTTAAACAACTGCGTAATGCCCTGCCGAAATCTGTTACTAACTAATATTGCAATTTATATTTGTTTGGTTTTTTTATGTTTGTAGTCCAGTTATCAGATTTAAATTTTGGTTTGGCATAACACTAATATGCCCATTTAACACTTTTTTGTAGTGTATTAAAAAAGGCGCGAGTCACACAACAACAACAACATCGACGGCAACAATATATTTTTTAGCCAACGTCAGCGAAAAAGCAACAAAGCAACGCTTAAGCAGCAGCAGCGAGCGGGTAGCGGGTGGGCGTGCAGCTTGTCATATGAAGGGTGGTCACAGAAGCAGCAGCAGCAGCAACAGCAGCTGCGTCGGTGGTGGGTGACGCCGCCGTCACCGTTGCCGTTGCTGCTGCTGCGCTTTGTGATTCCTTTTCAGCACAAAATTTGTTGAGCCTTTGAGTCGTCGTCGTCGTCGTCTTCTTCTTTGTATTGTTCTACCCCAAAAAAGTCCATAATAGAAACGTCCCCTGCCCCACAAGCCAAAGTCGTCGTCGTCGCCGTCGCCGTCGTCATCATCATTTTCGTCTGCCTCTGCCCGCTTTGGCTTTTTCACTTTACTTTGTGTGCAAACACAGTTGCAGCGCCGACGCCAACTAAAAAGACGTCGACAGAGACGGCGACTGCGACAGCGAAGCGTTTCATACGTTTTTCACTAATAAATTTTAATGATTTCTACGCTGCGCATTACGACGAAGACTAAGACGTCGCCGTCGACGGCGACTGTGACTGCGATTCGGGCGACGCTTCAAATGAAATTAGTGACACACTTAAATAATAATTAATTTTTGCACACTTGTTGTAGTTGTTGCTAACATTTAGAGACTCGAAAAGTTTCTGTTTCTGTCTTAGCTGTTGTTGTTGTTGTTGTATGTGCGCGTTTCAACTTGTCAGTGGGGCCTAACAATACGTTTTTTAATGCTCTTCTGTTTTGTCTTCTTCTTTTTTGCATACACTTTGCGCACACACACACACGCAAACGCTCGCCATACACATGCAGAAGCAGTTACACGCGCATACAAACATACACACACACATTTACTAACACACACACTCACGCACTTCGCTTGCTTTGCGTTTTTTTTTTTTTATTGCTGCGGAGATTTTTGGGCACAATTTTCGCTGACTTTGAAACGCAATTTGTGTATACTTTCACACGCGTATTGCAGCGACAGTGGCACGTGAAAGTCTTGCACTATAATTTAACTAAATAATATTAGCACAAATGCGTGTTTTTTTTAGTTCTTAATGGTACAACAAAATTTCTCCGCGTATAGCAGAAGCCACCATTTTGCGACTCTCGATGAACAACAAGCAATGCAACACTGTACAGGGTTGCAAGTCTGGCAGCACTGTCCATTCGATAGCCATAAAAAAAAAATACCAACGTACGATGTATACACAATATCGATATATTTGATATTAAAGACAATTTTTGTGCACTCGCCAGCTGGTCACACTTGCTTTAGTCAGTTCTATTGTTTAGCGTCGTTCGCGTCTCTGTGTAGCACGCAAATTAAATAACAATTGCATAGCAAATTAAAAGAGATAAAGACGAAAATTCAACTTTTGTGTGTAAAACTATACTTTATTTTTGCATTAATAATCAACAACCAGCATTTAAGCACTGTAAGCAGCTACGATGTCCGAGTGCGCCAGCGAAGTAGCCGAACCGCAGACAGGTAAGCGCAAAAAAAGTTTTTGTTTACCTTCGCTTGGCCGTTGCAATTTGCATGCGCAAATTGAGCGGTCAAAGCGGCCGGCAATAATGTAAAATCGTATTCGAATTCAATAATAGCAACAGCTACTTATGTGTGTGCGTGTGCTAGAGTGGTAATTTCCGAGTGTATGCATGTGTGTTGTGTGGGTGTGTGTGTCAGTGCGTGTTGCTTGTTATGTATGGGATGCCAGCCCCTTCGTTGCCCCCTTTTGCGGTTGCCTTGACAGTTTAGCTATTGTTGTTGTTGTTGTTGCTATGTATTGAGATTTGTGCAAATAGTAAATCAAAATATCGACAGTTTATACACCTTCTACATTTGCTCTTGTTGTATTTCTTCCGTTTGGCCTTGTGCTGTCTCGGCTTGTGTCGCTTTTGCCGACATATTAAATATAATTTTTGTATAATACTTATTCATGGTCACCCTTAAGCCAATTTTCAATGCGAGCTGCACTTAGTTCCTGATTTTTAACCGTATACGTGTAAGTCTATGCCTGTGTGCGTGTGTGTGTGTGTGTGTGTGTGTGTGTGTGTGTATGTGTGTGTGTGTGTATGTGTGTGTGTGTGTATGTGTGTGTGTGTATGTTGGTTTTCTAATTCATTTACACAACTTTGGTCACATTTTTCTTGTTCTTATCATTAATGTCTTCTTATCAATTTTTTGGAAGCTAAAAAGCGCTTGACAAACACTTAATCAAAATAATAATGAACAAATGACAAAATGTTAACAAATGCTTAACAACGTGTAGAAAATTAAAAAGGCTTTTGGATATGGAGCTATACAAGTTTAATTTTATAGAACTTTATTGGAATATAATAGAGAAAGGAGAATTGAATATTTATATGTATGTATTTAAAATTGATAATATTGTAAATAATAATATTTGCATTTATCTATGCGCGTGACTTATATTTAATTATTTAAACCCATTCAACCGGTTCCCTATAAGCTATATAGCTATATTTATTATTGTTAAAAGTTTATTATTTCCGTGAGAAGCTTTACTTGGCTTTAGTTTCTATAAGCTATAAGATTATTGAGTTGACATTTTAAATATGCATAAAATATGTGCATATGTATATATTTATATCTAAAATGTATATGTAAATATTTATATTTCAAATGTATTTGTAATTGATACGATGTTTTAGTGCGCTTAACTCATTAAAGATTCATAAGCGTAACCAGCTCTACTGATATGTAGAAGTGGCTTACGAGTGTATACAGTAGAGTCTGCCTAATACAGACACTTGTTGGTTCACAGATTTGCTAAACTCAAAAGAATTTCTATTACAGAGCATCTGCTAGTCGTGCATGCTTGCCCACAGTACTCTTTTTGCTTCATTTAAGTAGTGTTAAGTGCTTGGGAATGTCGCCACAGATTAGTTGATTTCGATTTCAATTTCAATTTCTATTTATATTTCTATTTCTGTTTGCAATTCGCTAATTTATGGCAGTAATGAATCGCGGCCCATAAAGCACAGCTGCAATTGTAGACGAAAGTACACATACTCAATCATCTCACACACACACACGCACACATACATACATACATGCCTAGTTGATCCAAGTCAATTATCGCCTCGATTTACCACCTGGCCACCCCATCGAGGCGCCTCTCGAGTTGCTTTTTTAATTAAATTGCACAAAGCGCGGTCTGTCAACAAATGTTTTATTGTTTCGCATACGCGCACTCATGCATGCAAGCACATGCACACATGCACACAGGCTGGCAGGCATGCATGCATGTGCCATGTGCCATTCGCAGACATATTTGCATGCAACTGCAATAGTTTGCTGACTATTAATAGGTGTTATTGTTATTGTAATTTTTGTTGCTTTTGCAAATGCCGTTCGAGTGCTTCCCTCTGCTTAAACATTCGCATACACTTGGAGAAAAAATGGTAATGAATTTTAGTTGAGTTTATAATTGAAAATTTAAATTATAGCTAAAGGCTTAAAAAAATATGTCGAAAAATAAAAATTATAAAAATTTGTTTAACTTGAAGAACTTAACGAAAGTTGTATGTAAAGCCACTCAATTTCTCGCAGTGTAATGATCAATCAACAGGGGGATGCTGACGTATTCCTGTGCAGCCTTGCTCTTTGATTGACAGGTGTACCGTGACACCTTGACAATTGTTTTGATTTGGAAAAACGTAAACATAAACACACAAGCTGCATATGTTATGCAGTTTAGAAATCCACTGAGAGGGCAACAGGAGAGTGAGAGTGAGAAAGAGCGAGAGAGAGGGAGGGAGAAGCATTCGTTTCGAAGGGCACATCGTGCCACACACAAACACACATTCAGAAGTATTTGGATGCCTATTTATATGTTGTCGCCGCTGTTGCCCAATTTCTCGATTGCCCATTCCAAATGGCAACACAAACAGCTCTGAGCAAAGCAGAGCAGAGCAGAGCAGATAAAAGTAGAGCAGCCCAAAGAGACGCACAAGCTGACAAAATGTGTGCCACTCATTGAATGATTTCAATTATTAACTAATATATAAAATATATATAAATTCGAATTGCTCGCTTGAGTACAGTGAAAACTTGTTAAGAAGTCTTGATGAGGAAGAGAGAGAGAGAGAGAGAGAGAGAGTGTGTGTGTGTACTTAAAGTACTTCAAGCTCTTTAATGGAAGTTTGAGGTTTGAGCACTTGTGGGACACTTGATGAAATTGTTTTGATTATGTGAGGGCTGGCTGGATTATTATTTGATTGACCTTTTTGTTGATTGAGTCGCTTGCTGGCTGATTGACTATGTATAATATTTTGATTGAGTGGTTGCAGGGTTAATTGTCGTATTGCTAATCGACTAATTGTTGAAGAACTGACTGATTGACTATATGTATTTTTGATTGGCTGAAGATGACTGATTGATTGAGTGACTATCATTGAACAATTGATTGACGCACCAATTGCATGCACTGATTGACAGATTGACTGACTGCATTATACACAATGCATAATAAGTAAAATGTACAGTAGTCACTCTAAGTGACAGCTTCACGAGTCTGTGAAATTGATTTCTCAACTTTTAAACTAATTTTGCTGTCAATAAATGTTGTATAACTTTTGCTAATATATAATTGATGCGAAATCGTATTCAATTCGTGCTCAATTGCAAATTTACAAATTTTCCAATTTAATTTTCGATTTTGCTAACTAGCTACTGAAATTATACGTGCCCAACAACTGCTTGGGGAATCTCTCAGCAGCAGCAGCAACAGAGGCAGCAGCAGAGGCAACTGAATAGCATGTGACTGTTGTTCATAAGAATACAAAGAGATTCCTACGTCAGAGCTTTTGGGGCACTGACAGTCGTCGAGCGGAACGAATGCCGCTGGTAAACGGAGAACTTTTGAAAAGGTTTTCACTGTGGACCGCTGCCACCCCTGCCTGCCTACCCCACCCACTTGGGATGTTAATTAAGTCCGCTCCACAAACAAGCCAATTGAATAACATTTTTTGTTGTTTATGCATAGAGTAAACGTTCATCAATTGCGATCGACCGTTCGTTAAACTGGCTAGAGATTGAAGAGGGGCGTGGCAAAATCAGAACCCAAAATCTGCTCTGATGAGGGAAAGGTTCTCACTCTTTAGCTTCCTCTCTCTGTAACTCTCTCACACACACAGTCATTCTCTTTCTCTCACTCAGTCTCCCTCTCTCCCTCTCTCACTCATATTTCGCTTTGATCTCTGCCTAGAGCTTGACTTTTCTATTGAAAGCAAGAATGAAAGCAAACATGCTATGCAATGAAGGCAGAGAGTGGAACGAACTTGTCGTCCGTCCATCTGTCCGTCCTTCAATATTGATTCGCTTTTAAGCAGATTTAGCTGGATTAATGTAAATTGAAAGAAAACGTCACAACGAAGAAGCAGCAGAAATTATTTTCATAAGCAAAAAGAAAAAAGTTGAGCACGTTCAATTTTACATTAGGCAGGCAGAAAATACCCGCTGAGTGGCTTTTCCTGTAAATAATTTCAATTAAAGTCGCATTAAATGCGAATAAATTTCAATCTGTCGCAAACATAGCCCCATATATAAATATAATATATACATATATAAATATTATGATATATATATTGTGTCTTTGCTGAGCGGGCGATCGGCCAAAAAGCAAAGCAAAGAATTTTATTTTGTTGTTCTTCTTTGCTGAGACATTCCTCATTTTGTGGCATAGCAAAGCAAAATATGAATATCCGTTTATATAGAAATGCAAACTAGATATATATATTGTATTATTTATATATGTATTTAGTAGATTTGTAAACAGCAGTTGGGTTCATGACAAATGCAAACACGAGGTGTAAAAGCTGAACATTGTTTTCTGCATCAGCTAAAAATTTGTATGCATAGTAAACAACAAACTGTATTATTTATAGAGCTTTAGATTAAAAGAAACTAAAAGATAAGTGCAGGAAAAAACATTTATATTTATATAAGAAACTAAAAGATAATTGCAATAACAAAATTTTGATAAGTATATTAAAGCGTTTTAAATTCTGCTTAAAATTCTACAGAAATATTTGGCTCCGTTTGGATTTCATAGATTGAATATGATTTATATGATGGCCTATTTATAAGTTAATATTTAACTTTTCTTTTAAACACTTAAACTGCAAATATTTCATATTTTTTTATTATATATCCTAATCATATGCAAGCAATTTGATTGATTAATGTAACAATTCAATCGCACAAAGCCTGCATCTAATATAGACAGATCTAGGACAGGCTTACTAAAATTATAGTTGACTTCGCTTCAATTTATCACTTGACTAATGATACTTGCAAAGTCAATATATATTTTATGAACTGTTCGCACACACAACATGATAAATGTCTTTATTTCATGATAAATGTTCCTGGTATACCAACAAAATTATTTCCCTGCTATACTCTTTATCTATTGTATTATACGATTTGATTACAAATTTCCCACATTTTTTGATGATTATCTATATCATCATTTACTCAAGTGTACCCCTAAACAATTTTAGTCAGTTATAAACAATTGTTGTTGCAACAAATGTTTAAAAATATATTTCAACAATTAGCTGCAAGCGTTTGTTGGGGCCGTCGGCCCACTGAAATTCGTTTTATTTGTTCATTGGTCTCTAGACGTATTTTTTTTTGTGTCTCATTTATTTATAGCCAAAATGTTTCGAAACCGTGAATTATTGTTGCTTGAACTACGTCAACCTATCGACTGTCATAGATATAGAATAGATTGTGAATGAATCGTTCCAAGTTCTGTTTCAATATTTACATAATACAGAAAGACAACAAAAAGAATTGTTGCTAATTAAATTGTAAAAGCAAAGCACGCCTCGGAGCTGTTAGTATGCCATAAAAGACTTTGCTAATTCTTGATAGCAATTATATGGGAATGTGATATGTGTATGTACATATATATGTATATTCATATACATAGTAACATAAATCTTTATATAAGTATATTAAATTATTATACCCTGAACCCATTGGGAAAGCGGGGTATAATGGTTTTGTTGAAAAAACAGGCAGAAGGAGGCGTAGCAGTCCCCACAAAGTATATACATATATTCTTGATAATTTAGCACTATTTGTCTGTCTATTTCTTCTAAGTATTCCCTTTACGTATTACGAAGTATTTTTTCTAAGTATTTTCTCAAAGTATTTCCGCTTAGAATTTCCTCTTTCTTCTAAGTATTTCCTCGACTTATTTCCTCTACGTAATTCGTTTACGTCATCCCTCTACGTAGTTCCTCTACGTCTTTAGTGCTTAGCTGCTCGATCACACACTCTACTTGACTTTATTACGCTGACCCCCAGCAGGCCTGGACGACTGAAGACTGACTGAAGAAATGCTGCAGCTGCTGCCCTTTATATAGGGCCACTTTTACTCAAGCACTGTCTCTCCTAAATGTTGAGCCCGACGGCAGGTAGAGATCGCTGCAATCGAGCTTCAAGTGGGCAATGGGAACGCTCTCTGCTGCTGTGAGCATTCTAGCTACGTTTTGCCTAAATACAAATACCAAATGAGAGCTGCTGCATACATACATACATAGACAACTTTAATGATCTTCTGCATTTTTTCTCTCCTTGCTTTTACTTTTACTCAAGTACCTTCTCTCTCGTTACAGTCGAGCTTCAAGTGAGCAATGGGAACGCTCTCTGCTGCTTCAATAATTTGTTCAGGGGATTTGCTAGTCGAACGGACTCGACTTGAGCTTTCATGCTTGTTTTATATTCCTAGCTGACTCGATTTCCGACAAATTATGGAAACAATTCGTTTGAGAGTATATTTGTTGTCAATAAATTTCGACTGTCTAAAATGCTCGACTAAGAGTTACCCTAGATGCACTCTACTAAGACTGTCAAGAGTCAAATAGAGCTCCTACTTCAGCCCTATTTTGGATATATGTATATTTAGAATATACATATATTTTAAACTTCTGTCTGTCCCATCCACTAGAAGTATACCCCATTAGTCATTCTCAACGGCTGGGTATACAAATATAACAAGCACAAATAACATCAATAAAAACACAGCTTCTAAGTCTATTATTAAGACTGAAATATAAATATATATTATGCCCATAGCTGGCCTTTGCCTTCGTCTTGCCTTCGATTTCGAATTATGTTTTTTCGGGAATTAAATTTCACTTGAGATTTGTTGTTTTTTTTTATGGATTGCTCGAGTTTGGGTCCCCATTGACCCAATTTTAATGCAATTTAAACCCTCGTTTGTGCGCAAGTAAATGAATCGTAAGAATCCGGAACACTTTGCTGGCATTGGCCCCCACTCTCGCTCTGCCCTTCAACCTGGCAGCCTTTGGCAAATGTGGACGCGTTTAATTGCACGCTTACACGCAATTTCCTCGCCGTCAACAACATCGTCATCATCATCATCATCATCGTCATCATTACCTTAAACATCATTGGCAACTGTGGAAGTTTACTTAATTGCGAAACCGGCGAGACGTTTACTTTGTTTCTTGGCTCCGCTTCTTGTTTGTTTATTTATTTATCTATATAGGCGCAGGCAAAATAAGTAAAACTGGTGGATATTAGAGACCGCAGCACACAGACACACACCTGTCCAGACACCTGATTTCTAAATAATTATGTTTGCCCATAGCCAATATGGAAATTACAAGAAAAAGGCAGAAATATAACTTGATCCAGGCCAAACTGCAAGCAGCTATTGCCGGGCAATGCCGGATTACAATGTTCGCAATGAAAACAAGACAAAATTGAAATTAAATGAAATGTTAACAATACACAATTACAATTATAATCGAGAATTGCATCAGAGTTTCGTTTGGACAGCTGCAAATGCTGTGCGCAAAGTGAATGCTCAACTGTAAATCCAATGCAGTGGCACTCAAACTGTATAGCAGCAGTAGTTGTGAAATGCATAGAGAATATTCAATTGAATTTTATATAAGGTCAGCTAAACTTAGCTTAGCCCTTTGCAGAGGGCAACTCATGAGCAGTGACTGTCAAACTGTGCGGTATAAGAAAGCTACTGCAATTGCCCACTCAAAGTCAATGGCTCCCAAACTGTTATTGTAGGAGAGTCCTGCCATAATTGCGCATTCTGTAGTGGCAGCGGCCATAAATTTGAGTAAGGTTAATTTCCAAAGGCAGTGACTGTAAAACTATGGCAAAAGGTCAAAGGCACGTCAGCTGTATTTTATAGTTGCGATTTATTGATTTACTGATTTACTAAATAAATCAATGCAGTGACTCTAAAACTTTGGAAAAACACTCAAACTGTATGTATAGTTGTGAAAAGGCGTATTTGCATGTGGAATTAATTGCTTTGAATAAAATGTAATTTAAAACCAACGTAACTCGACTGCAATGACTTTAAAACTGTGGACAGTGAGAGTAGAGTTATGGGGCTGTGGCTATAGAATATGCTGATATTAGTGGATTAGCTTCGATTATACTGTATATGTAGCTGGCATTAGTTAAATTGAAGGCAGTGGCTCTAAAACTGTAAACAAGCACTCTACTTAAATTGATGTGATAGGACGCAATTGAATTTCAAATAAAGTTCAGCAGTTGTAAGTTAACTATCAGCAGAAAGCAGTAACTCTCAAACTGTAAGATTATAGCTTAACTTCATAAATTTGAATAGCAGAAGTTATGATGAAAATCATTATCAAATTCACTTGTAACCAAGCTAATCTAATCTGTTGCATAATAGAACTACACTCTGTTAGCCCAAGCTAAAGTCTCGCGTGTGATAATCACAGATTTATCAGACATTCTATAATCATATACCCCCTGCTAGCCCAACTTACATCTATTGTCGCCCAATTTAATTGCGTTAATTGAAATTGCCTTGGCTTGAAGGCCTTTGGGCTTCACACCTAATAATTTGGTTCAGTTTGTAGACCAGTTTGACAATCCGAAAGACCAATTGAAAATTTGGATATTTGCTTTCTAAATCAGAAATATAATAAAATATTTATTTTGTGGCTTGTAAAAAAAAAAAAATGTAATTCGATTGATTAATAAAGAACTTAAGCAGAAATTAGTTGGATGGAGTGTGTAGCACTAAAACCCCGCGACGCTGAATGTGCGATGAGTATGTCCATCACTAAAGGGTATCTGCTAGTCGATAAGTAGAGCGAGAGACTTGCATTTAAAAATGACAACAAAACGCTTGTAATTCGCAAGTGGTTCGAGCGGCAGGAGGGCAATTAACTTAATTTGTTGTACCTCAAGCAAACATAGAAATCACGCAATCGGGTCTGTGGGGGAATCATGCGTCGTCATACAATATTTAATGATAAGAGCTGCGATGTGCGCTAATCGAGTTGTGTTTACAGCTCGAGTAATCGTGCTTGATGCTTAAGCACATGCAATTGCATTTAGTTGCATATTAAAAACTAAACTCCCTCCCTCTCTCTCTTTCTTTCTTTCTGCAGATCATCATGTGCACTTTGATGCGACGACCCTAAAGACTGACGACTTCGGCTCCGATAGCTGTGTGACGTATCAGCGATCGGGCGACACGATTGTCGTGAGCCTGGGCTTTCTGCAGATCAATCATCGCTATCTGATTGATCTCAATTTGCCAGTGACGCTGTTCGAGAACACGGGAGCACCGGGCACCAAGTTCGTGCCGGTTGTGAGCGCCACACCGAATCTGCACTGCAAGATCACGGAATTCACGGGCACCAAGCACGACGAGCACGATTTCTATGAGATGAAGATCGAGTTCTTTGCCTACAAGGAGAAGCTGCTGCGCGAAGTCCTGCACATTGTCAACTCGAACAATGCCAAGGAGGTGCTGCAGCTGGTGATTGCGGCGCGTGTCCTGGGCAAGGGCAAGGGCACGCCCATGCTGCGTACGGGCATCCATTGCATAGGCGTCGAGCGGGACGATGATGACTCCGAATCATCCGATTTTGCGGGCTTCGACAAGCCCTAAGCCAATTGACCCCACACTAAACTGGCTTTTAGTTTCTGGTTTCTTAGTTATGTGCAGTTATTTGCATAGTATTTAAGTCAATAACAAAATATATAGAAAACATAATAATAATAATGTTAATTTATAAACCATGTACGCGCATTGCCATTGCAATTGTTGTTTCCAAAAATTGTATTCCCCCTTCCTTACCCAAATATTTGTCAACATATCTGTGCATTAATCTCCCAATATTGATTGACACAACATGTTTATGCAACGAATTGTCAATTGAAGTCGCTCTGACAGCTTGTTCGCTGTCCTTTGTATTAGAATTTACACTTGCCTCTGACATGCTATGTACTTATAGAATATCTGAATTGGACAAATGTCTGAAATGCATACGAAATGCAACAAATTAACATATTTGCTCGATAGTCGTAGCTAAAATGTGTAACAATTGTAACGCATTAAGAGAATTCTAATTCACGTAATGGAAACTGTTTTCCCTTACGATTTTCTAATGATACATTTTTTTTTTTTTTACTCTTTACGTCTGTGAAGGAAAGCTCTTGAAAATTTTAAACTCTATGCGTTCATTGTCTATGTTTTAAGAGCTCGAACTACTTACACACATATTTGTATATTATACATTCAAAGTATTTTTGCATTTCTGTTAATGTTTTGAAAATTGTTATAAAATACAAATATATAAAGAATAAAATTTATATTAAAATCTATCTATATATATAAGAGTAATACGTGCACCTCCTAACTCAACTCAAAGACCAAAATTGCAAGCCTTTATTTTGATAACATTTAATATATAATAGTATTTAAAAATGTGTATAGAACTAATGCTCAGATCAAAGAATCAAAGAAACTTTAACAGCGCAGCACTTGAACAGTGCGTTAACAGTAGTCGTGTAATGCTAATTAAATATTTAACAGTCGTTTAACATTGTTCTCAAAATCAATTTTAAGGTGCTCTACTTTTATATGTATTGTAAGTGTTTATAACTCAATCAATCAATGGAGCATTTGTTTAACAAAAAAATAAAAAAACAAGTAAGAAAGCTCTAGTCGAGACTGCCCGACTAGGAAATCCCCTGAACCCTTCGGAGAACTGATATTTCAATAGTTCTCCGCGTCTTTTTGCTTACAAAAAACACACACACACATACATAGGCACATATAGGCACGCACGCATGGGCTGCAGTGTGGGCTTCTCATTGAAACTTAATTATTTAATAACTTTTTTTGTGGACGTACGTTCTTCATGAAACTTTTAGATTGTGATTATATCATTACTATGCGTGTATGTGCCGAATCTCAAGTCTCTAGTATTTGAAATACGCATATTACAAATGTGAGGGTGAGGGGGTGGATATAGGGGTGGGGGGGGGGAATTATAACAAAAACCGAAATTCTAGAAAGTATATATGAGTCTACGTTTAAAATTTGGAGACTCTAGCTCAAAAGATGTAGGAGATATAATTTAATAATTGACATTCGATAAGGTTTTTCATCGATAAAAAAATAATCGGATAAGTTATCGAAATTATGTGATAAACTCGATATGCGCGTGCTATATACGGACATTTTAAAAAAAAGTTGAAATCTCTAGCTATTGTATCTTCGGAAATCGACGCGTTCAAACATACGGACAGACGGACGGACGGACAGACGGACGGACGGACAGACGGACGGACAGACAGACGGACAGGGCTAAATCAACTTATCTCGTCGCCCTGATCAAGAATATATATACTTTGTGGGGTCTGCCACGCCTCCTTCTGCCTGTTACATACATTTTAACAAAACCATTATACCCTGATTTCCCATTTTCAATGGGTTCAGGGTATAACAAAGTTATGAAAAGCAATTTTTTTCAAAAAAATAAAAACAAAGAAGATATTATATACACGCATGTATTTGAAAAGGTAATTAAATTGATTGTAAAGTGAATAAATATAGCTATTTATATATCTACTATAATAAATCGAAAAAGTCAAACCAAGCAAGCTGATTTTTGTAACTGGAATTCATAAATGAAGTTTGAACAAATAAAATTTTAGTTCATCATTGAAGCAACAGACACAACAACAGATTCGAGTTACAAAATACTCTAAACATAAATATATATCACATACAAATTGAAATATGGTGCAGCGTAAACGCAAGGTGAACGTTAAGCAGAAGGCCCTCAGGGCGGATAAGCGCATCAAGCTGGATGCGATTGAGGAGAAGGTGAATCTACTGGACCTGCCAGTTGGCCCACTGCATATGATCATCTTGAAGGTGCATCCAGAGAAGCAGGTAATCCTGCGCTGCGCATCCAACAAACTGAAGGCGGAACACTCCGACTGCATGCTGCACAGCTACAAATCGTTCGCCAATTTGCATCTGCGCAAACAGGATCTCAGCGCCGGGGAGCAGAGGGTACACACTGTGATGCAGGTGAGTAGCCAAAGCATTGATAAGGAGTTGAGTTGCTAATTATGGTTAAATGCTTCCATAGGTGCTCGCCCACTCGACGGACTATTTCATCAACTCCGGCTACGATGCCATATTTACGGGCAAGCTGCTCTACTTCTACAAGCAGATGACAACTGGCGAGCAGAGCATCGATGCCGAACAGATGCACAAGTTTTTGCACGAGCTCTACCACAATCTGGAGGGGAAAGTGGTCCAGTGGCCCAATCAGGCGGCAGCGCGCATCGCATTCAATCAGCGTCGTTTGATATACACGATGACTCTGCTGAATCTACTCAGAGTGGGTCAAGTCTTTCACTATAAATCTCTACTCTCTCTCTCTCTCTCTCTCTGACTGTACTTGACATGTAATTTCTCTTCTTTCAGCAATTTCGCAATTTTCACATTGTTAGCTCTGGCATGAATCTGATGCATTGGCAACTGCAACTGGAGGTGTTGGGTATGCATTTTGGCGTACGTGAGAGAGATGCTCAGACGACCGATCAGGATAAACTGGTGGACCTTTTGACGATTGTAGCCGAGCTGCTTGTGTTTGACAAGACGCGCAGCTATAATAGGTAATAGAAGATAGATTTAATACCCAGTTGAGCTCACTGTACTAAATTCGTCTGTGCTCCACAGTCGCTATACAGAAATCGGCAACAGTTTCTATGTCTATGGCATCAAGGATCACGCAAAGTTGTCGAGGCACAGCCAGAAGCTGTCGCTCAAGCTGAGCATCCTGGCCCCGTTGGTGGTGCGCACTCTGCTCGAGGATGTGCTCAAAGGCCAGGTGGATATCGCTCGGCTTATCCACTGTCCAGTCATCGACACGTTCAGCATTCAATTGGATGTGAAGAGCCGAAAGCTCAGCTTGTGGGATGGCAGAAATCACATGGAGATCTGCATCGTTCCACTTCACTAGCTCGACGATAATGCATATATATATGACAGAATATGATGTTAGATGTGTACAAACATACATATGTTAGTTTGTTTATTTCTTGTGAATAAACTCGATTGGAAGAGCTCAAACAAAGAACTTATCACATGGCAACCACAAGAAAAATAACTGCTGAGAATCAATAGCTCGCCAATTTTATTTTATATGTGCAGCATCTATAATTGGAAAAAGAGAAATTTTTTATAAACTGAAATATGCCTACATTCTTTATTTTTATTCTTAAATATTTAGGTAGGAAGCAAACAAAAGAAATTGTAAATAAAATTAAGCAGAAACTTCTGGAGAAATTTAATATTTCGCCTTTTGCAACTATGTATTAAGATTTTAGTATAGGGTATGCTAGTTTTGCGAGGAATTATGTAACACTATTCTTATATACTTATTCGAGAGAGAGAGTCTTTAGAAGTTTTTCAAGTTTCTTATCGAAGTGAAACTAAGAAAAAAATACAGCACAAATGTATATATGTGTATATGTATATATATTCTTGACTGCCTGTCCCTTTCGTCCCCCAATAATTCAAATTCGATGTACATATATATATATATATGAATGGCTATAAGAGTATCTGCTAGTCGAACAGGCTCAACTAAAGCACTTCTCTTTGTTTTGAGCATGAGCATGAGCGCCCTGAGTCGCCGAGCCGCTGTTGCGGGCTGCATCGAATGCAGCGACGGCTAGCTAGCTGCTCAGTCGCATAGTAATTTCGTGAGGGAGTGGAACGATCTTTAAGGCAGTGACGTGGAAAGAGAGCCGAATAGTAGAACGATGACGCGAAGGCAAATACTAATTATCATTTTTAATATTTTGATTTTGGCTTTTGTAGCCGCTGCCTTGATTTGGGTTAGTTGAGCTGAGAGTGTTGAGTCACGCTAAACGGTGAGAGTTAAGTGAAAGAATCGTTCTCTTTTCGCAGGCCTCTAACCGTGATGGGATTGCCTTGCCACGGACACCGTCAATGATTCAGGATGACATCCCTCATTCGGCAGTCGGAAACTTAAGCCTTATAATAAAATGATCATGTCAAGCTAATTGTGTCGCATTTCTTTTACTTGTGAAACAAGTCTGTCTATGTCATTTTAGCTATGCATTTGAAATGCATTCAATTTGTTATGTGCAAAAATAGTAATCTGTTGCTGTCTCGCTTGTGATGCACGTGCGACAATTAAAGCAATTACAGTTATGCGCAGATATTTGATCAATCAATGAACAACACTGGACAACAAAAATGAAATACTTTGTGCAAATGATTCACCTACATAATGCAGTTCATTGCATTACAAAAATTTGTATGGAACATTTAACAAGGTGAATTGAGTGATAAAGCTGATTCCAGGAACAACAGCAGTAAAATGAAATCATTAACAGATCACAGTCGAATTTATGTTCGAGCAAGCAAAGGTGTGTGTTTTATATTATTTAGATAAGATATGGTTTGGACAGCTGACGAAAAAGTTTCTGCAACTTGAATTAGCTCAGTTTTTCTCTTAATCAATACGCAAGAGTGCAATACTGAGAAGTGACTGATAACACTTTGCTGCAATTTTATGGAGAATGCACGGAGGCATACAAAATGGATTAGGCAGAGAGCTAGATAAGAGACTAATGGCATCTAGCCTTTGAGCATATACATATGTCTGAGCAGTCGAGTCTGATCGAGTAGGCGAAGAGAAATGAGATGAGAAGAAAAAAGTTGCTGCTGTACGAAGACATTATTGTACCCACTGTATATATTATTTATGGCTGAGCAACAAGTCGAGTCTGTTAGCATAAGAATTATACGGACAGACAGTTGGACCTCGTCGTATCGAGTCAGTTCTTTGAATTGTATACTTAATGGGATCTATCACGCCTCTTTCTGTCTATTGTCATTCAACAAAAATTCCTTTTTCAATGAGCTAATTTCGATTTTTTATCGATAGCAAAGAAATCGACTGAGTTATCGAACAAATTATGAATTTATTTTGCATTTGGTATATAATTTAGAGATTTTCTGACTGGACGCACGAACAGAGATTCATGCCTAGATCGACTCAGCTGGCTCTACTTAGCCTATGCGTGATCTGCCACGCCCTCTGCTGCCTGTTTGCTCTCAGGCAATCAGACAGCGTGAGTGGGTGGCTTTGCAAACTGCCCAACGCATTGGACTTTTATGGTTTTGGGGTCGGCGCTTTAAATGCTAATTAAACTGCGTCAATATATGTATGTACGTGTAGCACTGTCTGTCCTCTTCTGTCCTGCTGTCGAGTCGAGTCCAGTCGAGCTGGATCGGGTCGAGTCGTGCAACAATGAGCGCAATAACAGCTATTAATAAATATGCTCAATCAATGCGCTGACCTGCAACACCAACACCAACAACAACAACAACAGCTGAACGCGTGAAAATATTTGCTTAATTAAAGTAATTATGGTTTCATACATCATTCGGGCAGCAATGCGGCCCATAGTCGCTGGACCAGGTCCATTCGTAATTACCTTTTGCAATAAATTATGCATTTATTATACCATTGAAAAATGATTTAACGGACAGAGGGCGGCCAGAGGGCGGCGTGTCGGCGCATTAAGTATATAGTATATATATTATATATATGTATGTATGTATATAATTGTTCAGCATCAACGGTTGAGTGGATCTACTGTCTGTCTGCGACTGTTCGATGTGTTTGACCTTTAAAGAGGTCTCATATGTGTCATTTCAAACACAATGATCCATATTATGATAATGCAACAAATTGAACTTCACATATTGTTGACGTATATTGACTTTTTATTTCACCTGGAATTATTTGAATTAAATTGATGTGGCTTTAAGCACTTATAATAATCAATCTATACATAAAATATGATATATACATATAATATAAGTAGACTAATATTTACTAGTTCTTTCTTCTTGTTTGTTGTGGGAAGGCAAGGTATTTGTTAGTCGATTAGATACAAAAATCTATTAAATTATTACTAAGCGTGTGTCAATCACAAACACACACATACACACACACACACACTCAGACACACATCCCTTCAGAGTTAAAGCATTCTTTCCTTTTTGCCATTTGTATTTCTATTTGAATATTTGTTTTGGCTGCAAACTAGTCTGGTCCAAGCTAGAACAAAATGAGCAGACTACAAATAATAGAAATAAAAATAGAAAGTAAAAAATAAATAAATAAAAATAAAGGGACATAAGCGACAACAACAACAACAGCAGCAGCAACAACAACGATTACAAATGTGACAAGAGAATCCAACACCGAAATGAATAATGTAAATACGCCAAGTGTACAAAGTTTTAATTGTTATCATGTTTTGTCTGAGCGCTGTTTCCTCATGTGTGCGACACTATGTGTGTATGTGTATGTGTGTGTGTGTGTTAGTGGCATGCACTTATAGCCAAGATGTATCCATTTACGCCTGGCTAAGTTTTACGTTGCGTATACGACACATGCCCCATTCAGCTCGAAGCGTGTCTCTGTGACTATTGTGTGTGCGTGTGTGTGTGTGTGTGTGTGTGTGCAACTGTGGTGTACTTTTGTGTATGCATAGCTATGGATTTGGTCTGAGCAAAAGTTTTTTCATTTTATATATGTATTTGCTGTGCCTTAAAGCTGCACTTTTCCTTTCCCTTTGCACTCCACCAAATTTAAGTCTGATGAGAACAGCAAAATGAACTGCTATTTAAATAAAGGAACTGAACTGAACTATTGTACATATATATAATGTATACATTTATATATTTTTGAGTATGTTAACTATTATATGTTTGTCTTTAAAAGTGCAGGAAAAACTCAGATTTTGTAATGCTCAGCCAGGAATTTGTAAATGGTTCTGCATGAGTAATGAGAGAGAGAGAGAGAGAGAGAGAGAGAGAGAGAGAGAGAGAGAGAGAGAGAGAGAGAGAGAGAGAGAGAGAGAGAGAGAGAGAGAGATAGAGAGCGGTTGGGTATGTTTCCAAAAAGTAAATTTGCAAAAATTAAATTAAAATATTTCTAATATAACTCTTAATATTTATTATCGAGTAAACAGGAGAAAAAAATGCCCTAATCTCGTGTGCTCTGTTTTATTTCCAGCTAAACTATTTTTAATAAATTTTCTTTATTTCATTTTCGTTTAAATAAGTTCTTCACCAATAGCTAACTTGTAAATCGGAAATCATTTGCCTTATTTAACAAATTTATCGCATATTTGATGAGTGAAAACTCTGCTGAAATCCAATCAAATTTTTGCTCAACATTAGAAACCAAATACAACTGCAAAATTCACAATTATATTAAACAATTTAAGTGAAATGTAAAATTTTTCTTGATTTAATGCTTGGGAAAATTTTAATGGAAAATCGTTTATAAAATATCTCAATTTGCCTTTAAAAGCATAAAACTTGTGTGCAGTTGATTTGCATAGCCATAGCTAAACATATTTATTTTGATTTTCATTTTATTTTTTATGCCTTTGTATATTTTGTTGCTCTTGTGTGCGTGTGTGTGTGTGTGTGTGTGTGTAGAAGAAGTCAGCCTTAAGCACAGCTCTCAAGCATGCAAATCCAGAATATTTGTGGCTCACAGTATTTATTTGGCACAAATTTTAAGTGATTTATGCTTGCCTCAATTGCCTCACAGCTCCAGCCGCATAAACCACTGAAAAATACGTATACGCAGTGTGGCACAACAAGATACAGCACACACAGACACACACAGACACAGATACGCCTGGACACGCGCATTGCATATGGATATGCATATTTATTTGGCAGGACTTTACTTATGCTACATTTTATGGCAATGTTTGTTTGCCCAACTTCAGATGCAGACGCTCCAAGAACACGAAATACCGCCCAGTCCAGCCCAGTCCAGTGCAGTCCGGTCCGGCGCTATAGATTTGTTAGCCAGCATGTATGTATGTGTGTGTATATGTGTATTTGCCTGATGTGTGTTTGGTGTTTGCTCACACTTATTTATTTGATAATAATTTCAAGATGCTCTCTATCTATTCCCCTCTAACTGTCTCTCTCTCTCTCTCTTTCAGTGAAAAACAAACTAATTTCGTGCAAACTCTCTTTTGGCCAGCATAAATAATGAAAATGTCATAACACAATCCAAGCAGCGTATATCGTGCGTATCATATCTTTGCTTGCAGCACACTGGAAGACGCTCGCATTGTGGCACAATGTTTATGCAAATGACATTTTGCTGTCCGCCGCACTGATTACACATGCAGCCCCAGCTCCAGTCCTAGCCTCACATTTGTGCATCGACTGCAATATAAATATTTTACATAGATTTTACATAGCTGATTGAAGTCGTGCGCATATGCTAAGCCCGCAGCTACAGCTGGGCCTGGTCTTGGTCTTGGTCTTGGTCTTGGCTCTGCCTTCAAATTATCCAAGCAACGAAATCAAATCAAATCAATTGCAGAGTGCGCCCCAAACTATGCCTGCATTTGCATATGTTTCGTAAGCCTAATTGAAGTGCCAGCGTTGCCACCAGCCAGTTTAACAGCACTCTGTCTCTGTCACTCCCCTTCCCCCTCCCCCTCCCACACTCTGCCTGCTCTGCTTGCTGCAATTAATTGCTAATTTAGAGCTTGCCTGTTAAAAATTTACCATTATTTATGATTATTTGTTTATTGCTTGCGGGTCTGTTCTTCTATCTACCTGACGGCATTCACACCACAATATATACATACACACACACGCACACTGGCAGCCACAACACCCGCACAACACATGCAAAATAATAATAATAAAAAAAAAAAAAAAAACACCGCCAGCAGCTTTTGGTTGCAATTTTGTGGCGTTTCACTGGGCGATAAAGTAATCGCCGCTATTCGAGCTTATGGCGTGAAATACACACCTACACACACACAGATACACACACTCACTCTCAGATGTATTGTGAAATGTTTACGACTAGCGTTAAATCGCTTTACATTATGAACAAGTTCATTAAAGCATAAACTTTATTGCATTGTTTTAAGTGTTAAAAATAATTTTTAGCTTAATTTTAATATGATTATTATTGAAGTACATAATGTACAAACAACATAATTAATTCTAATTGAAATGTGCAAAATATGTGCGTATATTTAATAACATTTTTTTTATCATAACTCGTGTTTCAAATTTCATTAGCATTCATGTCCATTAGCCAAAGCTGGCGCACTAGATAGAGTTGAGTGCTCCGAGTTTTTACCTTGTTATCAACTTATGGTCAGCTAAATGCATATTCAGTGTGAGTTTAAATTTAGATATTAAATTTACCATGTTAACAAGGGAACTAGTTAAAGCAAGAACTAGTTTAGTTCATTTCACTTTAGTGAACTAATTAGAGTGAGAACTAGTGCAGAAGCAAGAGCTGAAAGTTCACTTCAATTTGTGAAACTAGTTAAAGACAAGAACTGAAAGTTCACTTCAATTTATAGAACTAGTCGAGGCTCCATTTCATGTACACTGTACACAATTAGGAGCAGTTCCATTTATAAAATTTCCAAATGAACTAGTGAAAATCAGAACTCGTTCAATTTTTTGATAAAAGTTTTAATGTATGTAAAATTCAATTTTAGTTCAATCTATTTTATAAGTTTGTTTTTGTTTACAAAACTGGTTCAGTTCAATTTAGTTCAATTGATTTTAAAGTTAACAAATGAACTAGTTCCAAGTCTTAACAAAGTCTCCATTAATGAAGGCAACATCTGGTTTAGTTCATTCCAGTTTAGCTAAGCCTTAGTTTATTCCAATGAACTAGGTAAAGTCAGATGGCAAAAACAATAGAAATTAGAGAGAGGCAGAGCAAAACACCTTGAAGGCTTGTTCAATCGATTGAACTGGTACCAGTTCCGCTGCTAGCAGAAGCGGGCAGCAGCAGAGGCACAGCTAAAGCGCTCTACACTCTCTCTCTCTCTCTCTCTCTCTCTCTGTCCAAAGGGGCAAGGCGTCATTTAGTCTGTGGTTAGATGCACGTACGTTTTACAGGTTTTTTCCTACCTATACAAATGCACACAGAGACATATGTATGTGTGTGTTTGCCTATAATACATATATAAACACATCTATTTAGTTGTTTTTCCGCTCGTTTTTCGCTTCGTTTTCATATTCTTGTTGCTGCTTCTTTCTTCTCTCTCTCTCTCTCTTTCCTTCTCTCTCGCTTTTTTTTACGCGTTGTTTCGCTAACGTTGTTCGCGTTGTTGCGGTTGCAGCACGTCCGTACGTGTTTATGGCGCGCATATCCGCAAATATGCAATCAGACTATAATCTACTTAATGTCTTTTTCCAGCAACCACAACAACAACGGGCTCAGCAGCAGCAGCAGCATAAAAAGCAAAGAAAAATGCGCATGGAAAATGAAGTAATGCAGTTGGCCGAAAATGCTAGCTAACAGCCTACGAGGCGTATGTGTAATGTCTGTATGAATGTGTGTGTGTGTGTGATTGGCTGTGTGTCTATGTGTCTGTGTGTGTGTGTCTTGAAACGGCACGGACATGGCACATTAACGGAAATTAGGCAGTCATTTTCGTAGCGAAAATTTGAAAAGTGCGTATTCTCTTTTTTTATGTTTGACTGTATTCAATTTTTTTTCTGTTGCCTACTTTTTGGGGCCGCAACGAAGCGCGCAACGCTTTGAAGTTAGCACATTTTGGCTTTTAGCTAATTTTTAAAGAAGCGCAGCAAAAGAACAGCAACAACCACAACAACAGCAGCAGCAACAAAGTTGAGTCTAGCAACAAAGCGTGGCCAAAGTGGAAAAAGACGCTGGAAAAATATTTTGCCTGTAGAGAACATTAGATATTGTTTTTGAGCTGCAGACATGGCGTTTTAGTTTTTAGCAGTTGTTCTCTGTTTTGTCCTCAGCCTGACAGCAGCAAACAGCAACAGCAACAGCAACGACAACGACCAGGACAACGATGACTCGCTGGCTGGCTGTTATTATTGTTATTGTTGTTGCTTGTTGCTTGTTGGCTCACAATGCGGCCATAAAAAGCAGCGCGTTGGCTGAAGTCGAAGCGCGGCGCTGCAACAAAAGGAGGCGCCCGCACAGCAGAACAATTGAAACAATAAAACGGCTTTAAGGAGCAACTCCATGCTGGACAAGGCTGGGGGGATGGGGGCATGGCAGGCAGGTGGAGCTGCAGCAGGCATAGATAAAAGCAATTATGGAGTGAGTGTGTGAGTGTGTGTGAGTATGCAGTGTGCAGCTATTCCGAGTTGATAAAGCTGTTGCTTTAAACGAAAGCGCAGTTGGTACAGTTATCGACAGTGATATCGTTATCGATAAGCTAATATTTGAAAGTATCTGAATGAGACATAGGGAGAGGAGAGATTGAGTGGGATGCATAGCTAAAGAGAGAGAGAGAGAGAGAGAGAGAGAGAGAGAGAGAGAGAGAGAGAGAGAGAGAGCGAGAGACAAAAATAGCAGTACAGAGATTGAGAGAGAAGGGGAGAGAGTGAGAGACAAAGTGAAATGGAATAGAACTTAACAAGAGGCTCCTCAAAAGATAGCAAAACTGATATCGATACATGTTTTTAAATAACACTAAGCTAACCTAAAAGAACTGATAACGTTATCGTTATCGCATATGTTAACTGTGATTCATTTAATTGACGAAGAAATATGTCCCTTTGTAAAGGTTTTAACTTTATTGGGAAATTAGTTAAACAAAATCGGATTTGCCAATGACGTAAAAATCGTTATCGGCATCGTAAATGGTATCAGTATCACCATTGCGATCGCTATCGTTATCGTTATCGTTATCGCTATTGCTATTGTCGTGCGCATTCACTGCGCACTAAACAGGCCCTTGACCGTCGCATCGGTCGTATCGATCGGCAGCTTGTAGTAGCCGTCCCGCCGCAGTGCTCGCTCCTCATCGTCGGCAACGCCATAAATATCCTCGATGGGCTGCATGATCTCGGACTCGTTGGGCAGCAGCAGCTTACGCGCATCCTTGCGGAACACAGCCACCGCCTTGACCATGCTGTGATGGGCCCGGGTGAAGTGCTGTAAGCTGAGTGTCTTTCGCTTGGCCGCCAGCTTGCTCTGGATGCGATCGAGGCGCGCTATCAGCCGCAACAGTATGAACCGGGCGAAGCGATCCTTGATCTCGAGCAATGTCAGCTCCGTATCGCGCTGGCCCAACGGACGCATATACGCGGCAACGATGAGCCCCACAAAGATGATGTTGATGAGCAGAATGGTCAGCAGGACGGTCAGCTGAAAGATGTCCACGTCCGTGGAGTAGCAGGCCTCGCTCAGCTGCTTCCAGGACATCAGATCATAATTGTGCACCTTCCACTCATAGTGCAGATAGGCTGTCAACAGGGCCACCAAACAGCTGCATAGGGATATGAAAGGATAATTGTGATAGAAGAACTCATTGAGGGATGCACGCAAGCTGCGCAATAGATTCATCTTTCAACTATGGCGGCGGCTATTGTCGAGTGGATCGGACAATTCCGATTTTGTTTACAATTTTCTATTATTTCGGATTTTCCTTTCGAATTTTGAGCTTAACGTGCCGAAATGAGTTGTGCCGTACGAGCTACTGAGTGCAAAACTGACTCCACAACGAAACTCTCAACCAGTCTCTGTGTGTGTGTGTGTGTGTGTGTGTGAGTGAGTGAGCATTGGCGTATAAGAGTTTGGAATTACTAAATACCCCTGCAACATGTTCGCTTGTGGAACGCAAACATGTTTGAGAACGCCCACAGTTGCAACTTGCAACATGCAACATATTTGAGAGCCACAAAAAGTTGAGTTGGCTTTTTGAGTGGGTTTTTCTTTTTCTTTGCCTTGCCTCTGCTTCGGCTGCTGCTGCCTGCCACTTGCTGCTCAACTTATTTCAAGTTGCAAGTCTAACGTTAATTTTGGCCAATCGCGACAACTTTTTGCCACACGATTCTGAGACGCTGATAAGGCAAATATAATAATAACAAAAAAATATGAAAAAGCAGCAGCAGCAAATGCGGCCATTTGGGCCGCCTTATCTGCGACTCCTGCTCACTTTTGTCTGTCCGTCTGTCTCGCTCTCTTCTATTTTTCTTTTCTTTTTTCACTTTTTTTTTTTTGTCTGTTTGCTGCAACTGCTTGTGGCAAGTGCATGCAAAACTGCATTTTGTACGACGAGTCCCAAAACTGGCAGCCAAAGCGGAAATATTCAAAAATTTCGCGCGGGTGGAACTGCCTGAAAAGCAAGCCAAGCCAGACGGGGCATGTGGGGCGGCGGGTCGTCATGAAGAGTCGTTTGTGTGTGTGGCAGAGCTAGAGTGTTGCCTCCACGTTCTCGTCTATGCGGCGCGCTAATAAAAACGTAAAATTTAATGGTTACGGAAGGCACTAAAAAACAGGCTCACCAAAAACGAACTAAAGTCGCGGCCAACCGAGCGAGCGAGCTAGTGAGCGAGTGAGCCATTCCCACCCAGAGCTTGCCCACCCGCTCGTCCGCCCATCCGCCCGTCCGCCCGTCCGCTCGCCTGCCCCTTGGGGCGCTGTGGCGGCCGCTTGGGCGATAACCAAGCAACGAACCACAACCGCACACACAGCGCACAGGGCGAACTGTAACTACGCCAACGCCCTCGTCGTCGTCGTCGTCGTCGTCGCCGCCACCACCAATAGCCAAGGACTTCGATGTAGACGCAGTGGAGCGCCCAGCCGTGCACGTCAAACGCAGACAACTTGAAAAATGTAGAGACAGCGCCGCAGTAGTTGAAACACGCCAAAAAATATGCAAAAGTAAAATAAAACAGACGCATTTGCCCCGTTACCAAAGACGGACGAACGTAGAGGACAGCCGGGACAGTCGGCATAGTCGGCAGAGTCGACAGCGTTCGACATTTGATGTTATAGGTTTTTGGGCTCTGTTGTTTGGCAGCGGCTGCAGCAGCGATAGAGCCACTGGCCGAAATAGCTCTAGCACAATATTTGAACTCACTGCCGCTTGCCGTTTGAAGGTCTGCCCCTACCCCTGCTCCTGCCCCGCTCCTGCTCCTGCTCCTGCTCCTGCACCTTGCCACACAGCACAGCTGTATCTTTTTTAAATTTGGTTTTTCAGCAAGTTTCCTTTTTGTGCACAGCCGTTGTCCACTTGACAGCAAGCAGCCGGCCGACGAGACTGAGCCAGGCTGCAGTTGTCTCTGCTGTTTAGCCAAATACCCTGTAAAACTGAAGTGTGTTTGCATATTGAAATTGGATTGCATTGTGTAAGTAATTAATGTACATAAAGTCAACCAACATAAATAGTTTACTATTGCAATTAAAATAGGAAAGCTTTACATAGATATAGACGGCGAGAGTGAGAGGGAGAGTGGGAGATACAGGGAAGAGAAAGAGAGAAGGTGAGAGAGAGAGAGATATAGAGTGAAGGAGAGGTAACCGTAGAGTAAGGCTGAGACTGAGAGAGAGAGAGTAAGCGACAGAGAAACACATCTAACATATATTTATTTAAAATTAAAATTTAAATATTGTTTAGAAATATATTCAAAATAATCAATTTAAAAGTTTGTAGAATTGAGTTATGCTAGACAAACATACAGACTTCAGATTTAGCACGAGTAGGCATCTCATATACCCTGTAAGTGTGGCCTTTGCCACTGCCAAAGGGCATTTGGGTAACTGCGAACTGCAGCAGCAGCAACACAAGAGACAGCAGCAGCAGCAACAACAGCAGCGGCTGCCAGTTGAAAAGTCAGTTGTCGCAATGGCCGACAAAGTAATGTGGCCTGAATATCTGGCTATATAGAGAGATAGAGAGAGAGAGAGAGGGAGAGACAGCGTTAGGGGTCGCGGGGCAGCTAACCCAATGGACGGCAATTTGTGCCGCTAAACGAACTGACAAAACGACCAAAGCAAGCATCAGAGTGGGTGCTTAAACAAGAGCAGAGGGAGGGGGAAGGGGAGGAGCATAGGTGGGGCGGCGTTAGGCTGTTAGCTATTGTCTGTTGTCTGCTGTCTGTTGTCTGCAACTGTAATTAGGTTTGTCCGCTTTGTGCAGGCGTCGAGCGGCCCAGTTTCTAGTTACAGCAAAACAGTTACAAATGCAGCTGCTGCGTCAGCCCAAAAGTATGCTGCAAATAATTCACAATCGCGCTGCTTTATTGCGTTTTCCAGCACTGAAATGCGTCCACCTACTGCCAGCCACAAGCTCTGCAGCATCGGCTGTCGATGCGGAAATGTTTGCCTTGTTTACATCGCAGTGCATAAATTTGCAATCACACGCACACGAATGCAGTGACGCGTGCCTTGCACACCAGCGTGGGCCAAGCGTGAGTGTAGAGTGGGGGGAGGGGGTAGGTGATGTCCTCGGCACGGTGCTCTCTCTCTATCTGCACTTATTGTGCGCAATATATATTGAGTCAATAGCTGCTGTGCGCCTACAAATTAGTGTAGAGCCTCATCGTTCCAGTCAGACAGACGGACGGACGGACGGACAGCCAGCGAGTGAGCGAAGAAAAAAAATCTGCATGCGACGCCCCAACAAAGTCGGACAACAAATTTTGTAGCTAACAGCATTTTCAAGTTTTATCGTTACGTGCGTCTGCATGTGTGTGTGTGTGTGAGTGTGTGTGCAGCCTTTGTGTCCTTGGCCCAGCCAGAATGGCACTTTTGCCGTTGAGGGTGTCTGTCTGCCACACACACACACACACACACATACGCAGAGTTGGACAGCTCGATCCTCATACGCGGCGGCCCAGTCGCAGTTGCAGTCGCTGCCTTGTCTATTTAGCTGGCTGCATACAAAATGCACATAAATTGTCATGTTGCTTCATGCAGCTCCAGCTGGATGGTGCATGGTGCATGGTGCACGGTGCATGGTGCTTGGTGCCGTAGCAGCATATTTATATTGATTTTCGCGCCCGACGCACACTACGGCTACGGGTCCGGGTTTGGGTACGGGATTGGCCCTGGCTTTGGCACTGGCAGCCACGGCAACTGGGAGCTGGGCAACTGGGGAGCCGACAGTTTGTTGTTATGTACTTTGGCTTTTCAATTTCGGTCCGCCGGAGACTCGTTTCAACGTATTATATCAGTTTTTAATACACTTGCCATGGGGTATGACCGCTTTATGGCATCACATGCAATTAATTTGGGAAGCAACAAAAAAAAGGAGAAAAGAATAATAATGATAAAAACGCATTTTTATCTACTTTTTGAGCAGCTAATAAAGTAGCTTTATATACATATTTAAAATGGGAATATTTTCATTTATTTAATTTATTCCAAAGGGAAACGTTCTGTTCAAAATATAAGATTATACATATTATAATCAAATCTGTATCAACAATAAGCCCAAGCACTTATTTACTAAACTAAGTTTAGTTTGCAAAGGAGAAAAAGGGAGCAAGAGAGAGAGAGAAAGTAGGCGAGTATTAAGAGTAAAGAAAGTAAAATAAAGCAGAAATACCAAATAATAATAATATAAAGTGATCTACAATATAATGAGAGAGAGAGAGAGAGAGAGAGAGAAAGAGAGGGAGAGAGAGAGAGAGAAAGAAAGAGAAAGAGAGTGAGATAGTAAGATAATAAAAAGTGAGGTAATGATAGAGAGAGAGAGAGAGGGAAAGACAGAATATGATTAATCGAATCAGAGTGAAAATCTAGTTTAAATAAAGCCCTGTCCATTAATACTTCTTCAATCCAATGAAATCAGGAGAAGAACTAGAAAATTAGTTTAGCAAAGAAAACTTTCAGTTTTGTATAGGCAAAGACTACTCTATTCTCCACTCTCATTACAGCTATAAACTAAAACTCTATCAAGAACCGTTTCTGGCACTCACACATCTCGTTAGGGCATTCATAAGTCTTCAAGCTGCTCAAAGCACTCGCTCTTCTTGTTTTTATCGAGTGCCGTTTTGTTGTGCAGTGTTTTGTGGGTGCACAATAAATTGAGCCGAAATTGCATCAGCAAAATTAACAGTTTCGTGTGCGTTAATAGACTTTTCCATTGGCCAACGCAGACCGCAGAGCGCTGTTTAGCCGCTGCCTCTGCCGCCTGGGATCCACAGCAAATCGCAGCTGAGCGGAGGGGGCGAAGGCGGGCTGATGAGGGTGGCATCATTGACCATTTGGTAGTTAGGCGGGCGCTAAACGCATTTGACAAAACAGGAGAGCAGAGAGAGGGAGATAGAGAGAGAGAGAGAGGCAGAGTGAGTAGGTGGGCCAGCTGAGCTAAATACATTTTTGATAGCGTATAATCTATGTGCTTTTCGTGCTTTTGTGAAACATTTCTTCAATTATTTATAACAAGAGGGATTAAATTTTAAATATTCAGTTTATTTGAGTTGCTGTTGCGCTATTTACGTTTAGTTTCGACTCTATTTATGATGGCAGAGCAGAGACTCGACTAAGGCTGCTGCTAATTGAAATCGGAACTAAATAAGAAATCAAGTAAATGCTATTCAATTTTTGTTGTTTACTCAAGCAATAACTGCAAAGTGAATTCTTTTTCTTCTTCTTGTTAGTTTACAATATTTCTTTATGCTTTGCTTAGGTGTCAAGTGGAATCTGAGCAGCGCAATATTAGCTGTGCTCGTAAATTGCTAATTTGCTTGCTGCCTCATTAGGCGGCAACAATTAGTTTTCGTCTGTCTGCCACAAGCTCTGTCTCTCTCTCTCTCTCTCTCGCACTGCATGGGCAATTAATCTGTGGGTGGCACCGGGGTGGGGCTGGCTGGGTGAATTTCTAAAATTTTAATGCTGCAACGCTGCAACAATAAGCAAAACCACTTACTTAGTCACTGCAATGGCCAATTTCGCCTTGCTGCACAGCTGCCGCAAGCAAGCTTTCAACTTCAAATATGCAAAATTTGTAATAATCTAGCAAGAGCGAGAGAGAGAGAGAGAGAAGGAGAGCGGGCGGGGTCAACTCAAGTTCTGTTGTGCGACAAGTGCAGAGCGCACGCAATCGGCAACGTGTCGCATTTGTAGTTAGACATAATTGTTAATTACCCGAAACCATTACCACATTAAAGGCCATAAAATGCAACACTAATTGCTTTACGCCAGGGCAGTCTAGCTGCTGACTCTACCACCTCTCTCCCTCTCTCGCTCCCACCCCCATTAAGTGCCACAGCTCGAGTTGCTCTTGAGTTTTCTATTTGATTATGCAGCCAATGGCTCTGCGTGTGTGTGCGTGTGTGTGTGCCTAATGCTCGCATGTAACGTAATATGCTGGGCAACAATAGTTATGCTTTTGGGCCAGCTATAGAAAATGGGGTCTGGGCCAGCTAGTGGATGCCATGCCAAGCAAACATTCGCCTCCATTCACAATGGTCGTGTGGCATGTGATTAATATTTCAAAATTACACTGACATGCAAAGTGTCAACTCATTTTGAGCCATGGACGCGCTGACATTCCCCAGCCACGCCCACCAACCAGCCAGCCAGCCGCCCACTTGGCCACCTTTCAACACTTGCAACAAAAGCGCTGACAAAGCGACGCAGCGCCTCAAGAAAAATGGTGTAAACGTTTTGTAACAATTCACAACAGCAACACATTCACAATAGACGAGCGACATTACATACATATGTATATACATATATTTATATACGTATATGCATTTGGCCTCGCGGTAGGCGTGAAAATCGTGTATTAAGTGAAATATTTATTAGCCAGCGCTTCGAGTCACGCGGAGCTCTTCGCACGCGATTACCAGAAATTGAAATTACCCCCCCCAAAAAAAATGGGGAAGAGAACGAGCGAATGGCGTGAAGAAGAAGCAGAGCAGCATGGGCGGCATAGGTGTGGGCGTGGACAGCGGTGTGGGTGTGGGTGTGGGTGGGCGGTGGGGGTGGCGTGGTTGCAGTAAACAAGGACGAGCGACTCTGGCATTTAATTTAATTATAACATCAGCCAGATATTGTCGTAAATTGTGCGCAGCCGCAGCCCAACAAAAAACAAGTGAAGACCCAACTGGCACAAGAAAGGGCTGCGAGAAGGAATACATATATCCAAAACAACAACAACAACAGCAACAACAACAATGACAACAAATAGCAGCTGCTGCAACAACAATAATTTATCAATGACAAGCGAGCGTGTGGTTGGCCCAAAGAGAGAGAGAGAGAGTGGGTTGGTGCTAAAGGGATAGTGAGAGAAGAGAAGGGATAGAGGGAGAGTGAGGGCGAGGGAGAGCCTTCATCGATTATGCCGCTAACTTATAAAATTGCATTCGCTGCTGGACATTGGATAAAGCCTGACACAGCATGTCACAATCTAAGCCAGGCTTAAAGGAGCTACACTCAGATTTAAACGATATAAATCATGTACATGTACATATGTAGGAATGGCATACATATACATAGTAGTAGTAGTATATACGTATAAGTATATAATATGTTTATCAAGATATAAGCGTTAATTACTTTATTTAGCAATTGTTCATTTTTCCATTTGTATACTCCATTAATATACTCACATATGTGTGTTAACTTGTATTTACATAGCTGATAATTGATAAGAACACGCACAATTATAGTTGATGACAATCTTATATAAGGCAGAAGGCAGACAAACAACAGCAAACACAGGTGAAATACTAAATTAAGGTGAGCAAAGTGGTTAGAATAAAAAGAGGAAAAATATGAATGAAATGATGGAAAGTGAAGCGAGAAAGAGAGAGAGAGAGAGAGGGAGAGAGCGAAACAAAGACAGTAGAGTGAGAGAGAAAGAAATAATGACAGAAAGTAATGGAGAGAGAGAGAGAGAGAGGGAGAGAGAGAGAGAGAAAGAGAGAGAGAGAGATAGAAAGTGATAGTGAATGCGAGAGAGAGAGACAGAAAGTGATAGAGAGTGTGTGTGTGAGAGAGAGAGAGAGAGAGAGAGGGAGAGATAGAAAGTGATAGTGAATGCGAGAGAGAGAGACAGAAAGTGATAGAGAGTATGTGTGAGAGAGAGAGAGAGAGACACAAAGTGATAGAGAGTGAGAGAGAGAGAAGGACAGAAAGTAATTGAGAGTGTGAAAGAGAGAGAGAGAGAAATGATATTAAATGACAGAAAAATAGAGAGAGGGAAATACAGAAAAATAAATGAACTATGTAGAGAACCGAGAAAGAGACAGATAGATAGAGATAACATAGAAAACAAAAATAAAATAGACATGAAGATGGCACAGTTACACAGAGAGAAAGGAGCTTGGGAGAGGCTGAGGCCGAGAAGGAGAAAATCGACTATGCAGGGAAAAAAGCCAATCCAAATTTACAAATTACAGAGTATTTTTCAGTTGGGCAGACACAGATTAAACTTTTAAATTAAAATGTAGTATAATAAAAATATAATTATTTTCGCATTAGTAAACTATTTATATAAATATTATGAAAATACTTTAATGTAATCAATGGAATCACATAAAGATATTCATGATTAAATACTAATTTACATTAGTTAGCAAAACTTTTGCCTGTAATTGAAATTTCTTTAGCCCGAGCAACGGGTCGGCTGCTTAATTTCCCACACGCATGGCTCAAATGGCAAATTGTGAATTAATTGAAAAGCTTTTGAATTGATTGGTGAGTGGTCTTAAGCCATGTCGTTCCATTTTTGGGCAAACAAAACAGTTTGCTTGATTTATGTCGTTGGCTCTAATCTCGCATGCTGTTTCGAGTGGGCAATTCGGATGCTTAATTAACACGATTCGACGCGCCGCACACAATCTGCCAGAGTATATAGAGTAGCGGGTGTGCGAGGGGGAGAGGGTAAACGGCACACGCTAAAAGCCGAATGGAAATCTTTTGGCATTTGCCTGTTCTCATTTTGCAGTCGAGGCTAAAATATTGGGCCAGCGATTTGACATATTGCCAACAAAGGAACTCATTATCTGTGCATTAAATGGCACAGGACCCCAGTCGCAGAGCTCCTCTCACTCTCTCACTCACTCTCTCTCTCTCTGTCTCACTCTGTGTGTGTGTGTGTGTGTTTGTGCTGGTGTCACGCTTATAAAACACATTTATCATAACTAATCCTTTGGGGTTTCGGCTGCCAGCCTCTGACTTTGCCGATAACACTTTGAATACTAAATAAATACGGCCAAACACCAACGATTTTTTCTGGTTTTTTTTTTCTCCTTTTTTCAGTGTTTTTTGGCAACAGCAAAAGGCAAAACGGAAATGGATGTGAAAATGGAAAATGGGGCTAGACGAAGGTTTTTAATGCAAAACGATTATCATATAAGCAATATAAAAATAAATTGTACTCCTACACCAACAACAACAACAACAACAACAGGCAAAGAGTAGAAGAAGCAGAGTTTGCAGCTTGAAAACTTGGCGCGCTGTTGTTGCTGTGCGGTTGCTATTCCTCTCCCTCTCTCTCTCTCTCTCGTTTTCTACCTCTTCCAGCTGGCAAAGGCCCAGCGCATTTATTAGAGGGGCTCTACATTTAAATAGCCTGGCTTCGGTATATGCGAATGCGACAGTTGCCGCCGATTGACAGACTCTGCCATTTGGCAGCGTTTAAATAAATTCGACTCACAGTCGTCATCATCGTCGTCGTCGTCGTCGTCGTCGTCATCGTCTTTGTTCGTCCCGACAGCCATTAAAGCCAATTGCCCACAAAATCATGGCCGATATCATAATTGCTCTTGGTGGCTTTCGCTGTTTTTGTTGTTTTAGCTGTTGCTGCTGTGGCTGCTGCTGCTGCTGCTGGTGGCAACTGTTGTTGTTGTTGTTGATTTAGTCAGCTACAGCCATGGCCAGCGCCCTCGAGCTTGGCACATGTAAAATATTGTTGAGCTCTGTTAGCTTAAAATGTTACAATTTTTAGTTAGGGTATATTAGCATAGAACATCAGCATGTTTCACCGTTATAGAGCAGATGTCCTGGTGGAGTGGGTAGATGCAACTAAAAGTATATCAAAATTTGATCTTATACTGAAACTTACAAACCTAAATGTAAATAAATAAAATAAATAATTGGAGATATAGTCAAATATTACAGGATATTCGAATAGTTTGATTCTAAATTTTCCTGATTTTTATACTTGTTTATGCCATATGCACACACACACATACACATGCGTACACACAAGCATCAACAGTCAAGTGCGAGCGTGTGAAAGAGAGAGATAGTTGTAGGAAGAGAGCAAGGCAGAGAGTGAGTGAGTGGGGGGGGCGTGCAAATCGCAGCTGCGATAAATTTAAACACTTGTTGTAGTTGTAGCCAAAGTTGTTGCTACACAATTTATTAGAAACACTTTGCGGTTGTTTTGGCTTTTGCATGCGTGGCCGATGTGGCTATAAACGTCTCATGGCTGCTTGCAACGCATTTTTATTGAATTTTGCGGCCAAAGTTATGTTGCGACATGTTGTTGCAAATGAACGGAGGTCTCGCTTGGTGCTCTCACACTCTCTCTCTCTCTCTCTCTCTCTCTCTCTCTCTCAGTCTTTGTTAACTTCATCTCCATTTGCAGGCAACAACAACAACAACAACAACAACAACTTCATGGCTTATGCACTTTTTGCCACTTGACTCTGCGCCAAGTTAATTAACACTAACGACTTGGTGCGAGCCCTGTGGGTGGCACCTCAAATAGAGGACGGACGTATGGACGGACATCTTCAATGCTAATGAAACATCCGTTCGCCGCACACTCATCGTAAATTGCATTGTTTATCTAGAAGCAAAGGACTCGACATTTGTTGGCTACCCGCCAGCTGGACCGTTAACGGACTACAAAATGCCTCCGGGCCGGGGTCAAAGGTTGACAGGGTTTCGGTTCCGATGCGATGCCTGGGTATGCCTGGGCGGTACGGTAGATGGGTATCTCGGCATTACCCAACTTAACTGTCATTGTGAGTTATGGGCGTGTCATGTGCGCGCTCCATATGGCAAGTCATTGGCGCTAGCTAGATGATGACTTTTAAACTTTCTATTAAACTATAACAACGATGATAGATGAATAATAAAAGTATAGAAATACATAATAAAAAAGTTTGGCGACAGCCGACGCTCTGTGACTTGAGTGAAACTTCGTGGCGAGCCGGGTGAGCTGGGCGAGTCCCGGAGTCGGAGCACTGCAAAAGGAAAATCAGGAAAAACGTTGCCATATTTGCCCAACATACGCTTAGCAGACTCCTCAATGCCGCCCAGGGTGCTGCAGACGAAGACTGATGCTTCTGCTGTGCTGCATTTGCGGTGAGTGCGTGCCTCGCATAAGTTAGTTTCGCTCTTGAGCCCCGCCCATCCCGCCGCCTCGCCAAGAGCCTGCTCCAGTCGAGCAACATTGAACAGGCCCAACTTAGGCAATGGCATCGAGCACAGATTGATGAGTTGTTGAAAAATGGCAAACTTAAACAACAGTTCTGCCACAAAGATAAGACCAGGCCAGAACCAGGACCAGGACCAGGATAGCAACAGCAGGCATACGGACCGGAATTTACAACGATGTGCACACATAAAGCGCATGACTAACGATATGAATGCGACTGCCATGGCCTGGCCCCAAACTGAACTCAACTCAACTCCAACTCCAACTCAAACTCAAACTCAGATTCCAGCTGCTCAAAAGCAAATATGCCTTTCCTCGCTGCTGGCATACTTTAGACTAATTTTGATATACGCCATCGATTGCACATTATTGCAAATATTATTTATCTGAGAATGTTTAGCGTGTGGGTGGCGCACTGAGAAAAATTGATGAGCGTGTGCGAAGTTGTGGCATCAGCTCTGAGTTTTGTAATACCAGCTGACAGCAGGTGGGCGCTAGACTAATAACTATTTGTCTGGTGAGTCTGAAGAGATGAGACTCTGGTAATTTATACGCTAAGCCATTTCAAAGGCCAGGGTTTAAGAGCGTAAATAGCTTTGAATAGCTTTAAATCTGTCAAAAAGTTCTTTTCGCTATTATTTATTTCTGATAAAAATCAATCAAGTCTAGGCAAGTATAGGCTTTTTTTTTTTTTGCTCAAATTTGTAATGAGAATATTGAACAAGTATGAAAGCTCAAGTCGAGTCCGCTCGACTAGCAAATCCCCTGAACAAATTATTGAAGCAGCAGAGAGCGTCACCTGAAGCTCGACTGTAACGAGAGAGACAGTACTTGAGTAAAAGTAAAAGCAAGGAGAGAAGCAGTGCAGCTGTCTACATGTATGCAGCAGTTCTCAGTTGGTATTTGTAATTAGGTAAAACAAAGCTAGAGTGCTCACAGCAGCAGAGAGCGTTCCAATTGCTCACTTGAATGTCAACTGCAAAGAGTTCTACCTGCCGTCGGGCTTCACATTTGAGAGAGACTGTGCACTGCAGTGCTTGAGTAAAAGCTAAAGCAAGGAGAGAAAAAGAGCAAAAGATCATTAGAGTTGTCTATGTGTAGGCAGCAGATCTCTTTTGGTATGTGTATGTGTAAAACGAAGCTAGAATGCTCGCAGCAGCAGAGAGCATTCCCATTGGTCAGTTGAAGCTCGACTGCAATGAACGCTACCTGCTGTCGGTCTCAAAATTTGAGAGAGACACTGCTTGAGTAATAGTGGGCATATATAAAGCGCAGCAGACTTATAGTTGTAGTAGTAGAAGTAATGGTTATAGTAGTAGGACTTATAGCAATAGTAATAGGACTTATAGTTATAGTAGTAGGACTTATTGTTATAGTAGTAAGACTTATTTTTATAGTAGTAAGACTTATAGTAATAGTAGTAGGACTTATTGTTATAGTAGTAAGACTTATAGTTATAGTAGTAAGACTTATAGTTATAGTAGTAAGACTTATAGTTATAGTAGTAAGACTTATAGTTGTAGTAGTAAGACTTATTGTTATAGTAGTAAGACTTATAGTTGTAGTATATTATAAGGCCGTAGTTCGAAAAGCTTTAACAAATCGAGTCCGCTCGACTAGGAAATCCCCTGAAGGAATGCTTGAAGCAGCAGAGACTGTAACGAGCTCTACCTAGCGTCTGGCTCAACATTTAAGAGAGACAGTACTTGAGTAAAAGTAAAAGTAAGCAGAGAAGCAGTGCAGAAGATCATTAAAGTTGTCAATGTGTGTGCATCAGGTCTCATTTGGTATTTGTATTTAGGTAAAACGAAGAGAGAAAGCTCACAGCAGCAGAGAGCGTTCAAATTGCTCACTTGAATGTCAACTGCAACGAGCGCTGCCTGCCGTCGGGCTTCACATTTGAGAGAGACTGTGCTTGAGTAAAAGTGGCTTTACGTATATAAAGGGCAGCAGCTGCAGCATTTCTTCAGTCGTCCACGCCTGGTGGGGGTCAGCGCAATAAAGTGAAGCAGGGCGTGTGATCGATCAGCTAAGCATTAAAGACGTAGAGGAACTACGTAGACGAATACGTGGATGAATTACGTAGAAAAAAATAAGTCGAGCAAATACTTAGAAGAACGAGGAAATACTTAACGGAAAGACATAGCGGGAATACTTGGAAGAAATACTTCGAAATACGTAGAGGGAATATTTAGAAGAAATGGACAGACAAATAGTGCTAAATCATCAAGAATATATGTATATACTTTGTGGGGTCTGCTACGCCTCTTTTGCCTGTTACAGACATTTCAACAAAACCATTATACCCTGATTTCCCATTTTCAATGGGTTCAGGGTATAAAAATAATTATTTTTTCCATTATGAAGCAAAAGCAGTCTAGAAGTCATACTGTGATCAAAAAGAGCAAAGAAAAATTCGTTTGAATTTAGACTTTAGCTCCGGATGTTTAAAGTTCAAAAATGAGATAAAAAAAAAAAAAAATAAATAAATAAATAATTAAAAAAATAAATAAATAAAAAATAAATAATAAAAAAATTAATAAACAAATAAAAAATAAAAAAATAAATAAATAAATAAATAAATAAATAAATAAATAAAAAAATAAATAAATAAATCAATAAATAAATAAATAAAATAAAAATAAAAACAAATAATAATAGTTTAAAATAGATACATTTAATATATTTTAAAAAAATAAATAAATAAATTAAGAGCTAAAAATTAGTTTAAAAGACAAGAAAAAATAAATAATAATAATAAAATAAATACGAAATTTAATAAAAAAATAAGTTTTACTAAATGAAATTTCTAATTTTCGTGAAAAATTAATCAAGCGCTCAACTTTTAGTAATACATTAAAAAAAAATAATAATAATAATAATAATAATAATAATAAAATGAAATTCTATTTAAAAACTCAAAATATAAGCTAAGAAGTAATACTCATGGCAATATGATGAGCTAATTTCGTATACAAATTATATGCCTGTCAACCACATATAAAATCACCAACAAAGTCTGTAACACAGTTAGTTGAGCTATAAATGCCAGAATTGGAATCTCATCAAGACTCTGTACACATTTTAGAACATTCAGTGTTAAATTTAGATTTTAATAGAATACGCCAAAAGCTGAAAATGTTGGACAAGCTGATCGATTGGTATCGCAACTTCTGCATATGTCTGCCGACATGGGGTGCAGCGTTCGGCATAGTCGTTGGCCTGGTGCAGCGACGTGTCTACAGGCTGAGCCGCTGCTGGGACCACATCTTGGAGCTGTATTCGTGTGCCTGTCTGCTGGTGCTGCTGCTGGCCCTGCTGTGGTACTACATGGTTGTGGCCTACCGCATGTTGGCTAGCAGGCGGCGCCAAGTCCTACTCTTCACAGATGTCCTTCGATTCCTATTCAACGAGGGTTACGAACGCGACGATGACAGATACAAAGTCAATTAGCGGACTAGTCTTTCTAAGCTAACCCTAGACGAATCTAATGAAGGGCATATTAATATACATATAAACATGTAAATATGCAAATTGTTTAATCAAAATGTTAATGCATATGTGGAAAAATTAAAATGTGGCCATTAAATGAAAATATGAAAATCAAAATATATAGTATATTATAATAAAATATGGAAAAACGGCCAAGCAGACATTTTGTAAATATTATTACAATATTTTCTCTTTTTGTTTGCCATTTATTTATACTATTTTGTGGGTGTATGAGTTGTGCGTGTGTGTGTGTGTGTGTGTTTGCTTGGGTTTCTTTTTTTTTTTGTTTTGTATTTTTTTTTTTTTTGCGAGCTGCATGAAAATAAATTTGCATTTAAATCACCGTCGCTGCCAACGATACCCCGCTTGTCCCGTCATATTTATTTTCGGAGCAGGAGCAGGAGCAGGAGCAGGAGGGGGACTGGGTGGGCAACTCCTTTTTGGGGCAAGCGAAACGAAACAATGGGCGAAGACACCGGCGGATTGGATGTACACACAACATTATTAACCACAAAGTGTCACATGATTTTATTTGGCTCGTTTCCTTGCATTTCACCTGCAGCTTTTTGTGCAGCACTCTCGTCGTGCACCGACGACTGTCTGGTATCCTGCTGGCCCGTCCAAAGGCGCACTGCTCACTTCTTTATATATGTATATACATACATATACATATATATATTTTTTGGGCAGAGTTCTCTGTCTCCTGATTTTAAGCGCTGATAAGCAGCAAAGGACATTCAAAAATAAAATAGCTGCTAGTAGCACTTGTCTTGGGACTTTTGCTAACGTTTCGGTCATCGGGCTGACTCCTTGGGTCCGTCGCTTGGGCGCTTGGGTGCGCTATGCATTGCCCTTGTCCGCAGTTAGTGCGCGAATGCATTGCACTGCAGTTAACAAACTGCAACGGAGGGGAATTGCAATTGCAACTGCTGCCATAAAGACGAGGGAGAGAGTGGGAGAGACTCTCCCCCACTCTCTCCCCCTTATCGTACTGTCTCTTTGTGTGGCAACCGCCGGCAGCGTCGAGGGCAAAATTGAAGTGCAAATAAAAGCTCGTGCAATTTTTGTTGCCTAACGGACGGTCGCATATTTCAACAAATTTTTTACTGCACTTTTAGCTTTGTGGTGCTCGTTTTGCTGGATTGCCGCCGGTTGCCGCCGAAATGTCACCGAAACAAGCAAACGGAAACACTCGAAAAGTATTTTGTTTGTTATGCTAAAATTTAATGGCACAGGAAGTCGTATTAAAGACCAGCCAACCAGAGCAGAGTAAGCCAAATATAGAAAAAAAAACCAACTAAATAATAAAGCAAAAAATATTTCGATTAAGGCAGCAACAGAAACAGCAGCAGCAGCAGTTGCTGCAGTAACAATTCATTTTGCATTATTCTATACATATACATACATACACACACACATATATACTTTTTCATTTATTTCACGTTTGATTGATTATTGACTCCAACAAAAAATGTTTATTTTTTTCTCTTATATATATTTTTAACATAAATACAATACATTTCATTCGAAAATGCCAATGTTGATTTTATGCAAATTTCACGTGGAGCTCGCCACAAAAAAATAAAATAGGGAAAAAAAAAAAAATAAATTTAATAATATTGTTGAGCTTTAATTATCTGCCGTTTATTGTCATACTCGGAACGTAATACACTCTCACTACAATAATATCGCAACAAAACAACACTTTTCAAATAAGTATGTGAGCTGAGAAAAAAATACCAAATATGTGCGTGTGTGTGAGCTCGCAGAATTGAAATACTGTTTGTTGTTTTTATTGTACAAAGGATACACAGCATATACATACATACATACAACTATACAATACAGTGGCTGCACTCCGCAGTTGAGTTGTCTAAAGGAATGAGCCATTAAGGCCACAACAAGGTCTCGATTACAGAATGGAAGCTATTGTTGCTGTTAAAGGTCACTTAGCACTGCTAAGTGACTGTTAAGTTAGCAGTGTGCCATCACTAGTGGTGCCATTTATAATTTAGCATCAGTTAGGTTAGAGATGAGCAAGCTGTAAAATGCCAAAAATACCAAATACTAATTATCTCTTCGATCGATCACATTTGGTATTTATATAAACTAAACACAGCTTGACTAATTTTAGGAAATTTATTTAAAAAAAATATAAATGATAGATTTTAGTATATTTCTATATCAATTTGCCATAAAGCGTATTAAATCGTCGTTTATTTTCATTGAAATTTCAATTATTTCTTGTTTACGCTACTCAGTGAAACGTTAAATGCCATATGGCATTGATTTTGTGCAATATATCAATATAAATAAGCCATTTTCCGTGCGCTGGCTTATGCACTTGTCACATCTGCATAAGTAAAACGCACTCACTCTCCCTCTCTCTCACTCTCTTCTCGGTCTGTCACTTTATCCCTTTCGCGCTCTATCTCCATTTCCTTATCTGCTGTCTGACGTGCTGCTGAGCTACTTGCAGACAGCGCAATCTGCTGCTGCAACAATTTGACACATTGGAATCGGAAAGTCAGCAATAGACAAGACGCAGCCAGACTTCATTCCGCAGCTAGGACAAAAGCCTCCAAAAATGGCTGTACCCCCACCCTCCATGCCCTCCATACCCGCCCTGCCGCTCGCGCCACGCCACGGGAGACACTGTGCGAAATTGAGTTGCAGGCGCATGTGAATGGGCTCGCTGCTCGCTGAGCGCTATTCTGTGGTGGCAGCATTCAAAATACACACACACATACATGCATGCCATACATTGCCACTTTCGCAATTTCACGTATGTGTGTGTGTGTGTGCGTGCAGAGTTGCCACATCAAACTATGCTTCCCCATTTATTTGGGCACGTGCTGCTCGTCATTTAAGAGTTTTGTCTGCACTTTCGTTGCCAGAATTTTAAAATATTTCCATGCCAAATGCCTGGCATGGCTTTTACTTTTCACCCTTTGTCAGCCCTTTGTGTGCGTGTGTGTGAAATTGACTGTTGCTGTTGTGTTGCCAAAACACCTCTATAGAGACAATGTGGCTCTACTATATATGTACATACATATGTATATGCAAAAACTGAGCTGTGCTTACTTTATCAGTTTGCGTCTAAACATTTTATATGCACTATTTATAGAATATATGTATATATGCAATATTTTACTCAAATTGAATGCGTTATTTTTGGAAAATATTTATATGAATAAATTGTGCTGTAAGTCAACAGTTATATATATATTTGAAGTTTTGCAAAAGTTGTGATGAAGTGCAACTATTGATTGTTTACTTTTTATTTGTTATATATTTTTATTGTGATTTAGCATTTGCAATCAAGTTTCTCTTTGATTTATTATATTTTATATAAAGTTTAAAAACTTTGTTATATTCGATTTCAGCTAGTTATTGTGGTAAATGTGAAAGGTGTTGACCCTTGGGAATGGTAGAGTAGCCCAATTTAATTCTTATAAAAATAAAGATTAAATGAAAAAGAAGTTAAAGAATTTTAGATTGACTCTCTTAATGAAAATATTAAATATGAAGGGAAGACATATCTCCCCATGCTTACCACATCCATAGTAACTTAGCAATTTCACATTTATAAATTCTTCAGTCAACATATATCATATTCTACACAATGCTGCATATTTGCTCATAGGAAATTCGTCACACATGATATTTATATGTAATAATATAACTTAATTTTTATTGAACCATTCCAGCAATTGTCGCTTGCTGCGTGGGTTTTCAGCAAATACGTTCCCATGCGCCATGCGTAGTCTCTTTGTTGTTGTTGTTGCGTAAGAACACGTGCCGCTCATCATTAAAGAATGACGCTCTGACACTTTCCTCGACGGAATTTGCAAATGTTGTTGGGCCAAATGCCTGCATGGCTTTTACTTTTCACACGCGCGCGTGTGTGTGTGCATGTGTGTGTGTGTGTATGTGTGCGGCCGCAATATGACTGCTGTTGGCTGCTAACAAAGTGCCCAAGTGGTATGCAACATTGTTGCTGCCACGCAGCATTCAAATGCGGCGGCATTTTTCTTGTTTTTTCTTGTATTTTTTTCCTTTAGTTTTTCCTGTTTTTGTTTTTTCGAGTTTTGAGTCGAGTTGAGTTGAGTTGCTTGGCAGCATCAGCATCAGCATCAGCATGAGCATCAGCATCTCTGGCCATCATTTCCACTGACTGCGTTTCATTTCATTTGCTGCTGTTGCTGTTGCCGCTGTTTGTTGCTCTTGCTTCAGCAGTAATTTGGTATGCCTTTTGTTGCCCGCCTTTGCAACAGCAAAAAATCAACTATTTGCGCTTTTAATTTGAATTACAAATTGTATTCGAGTGCAGCACCAAAATTTAATCAAATTTCGTTTGGCGCGTATAGCTTAAAGCCCGTCAAAAATAAATGCCAACAGACTGAGCAACAGCAACAACAACAAAGCCTGCTGGCCCATGCCTAAATGTTGCCTCAATCGGCCTTTACAGGGCTTTAACACTTGATGCCCAGTTGAAAATTTAATTGACTGTGTGTGCGCTACATATGCATATTTGCACAGTGCGTGTGTGTGTGCGTGTGAGTGTTGTTGACTTGTTTGCTGGCCATTATGGACAGCGTCAGGCTCAGTCTGCACCTGCCTCGCATGTTGTTGTTGTTGCTGCTGTTGTTGTTGCTGCTGCAATTACCAAAGGACCTGACTGCAGCTGCGGGCAAATGAGTTGTAAATAGTTGACGCCCCGGCCAAATCGTTTAAATTGCTAAATAATGACAGTCATCGTTGCACGCACACACACACACACACACACATATATAGACACCCACACATGCTGCACACAGACATTCATACATGTTAGCTGCTTTTGTTGCCGGAAGACATAAAACGTATCGCCTAAAATGCGGCCAAAGCGTTGAGCAAATGCCGCCGCTCAAGTGCGCATACGACACGTTGTACACGCGGCTGCAAATGTTCGCTGCGGTTGCACGCACAAACACACAAACACACGCAAACACACACACACTCACTCACACGCTTTTACGATAACAAGTGTCGCGCAAACAAAGGCTGTTTGCCATGGGGAGCGAGTAGGTCAGCGGGCTGGTTGTGTCTCCCTCTATTAGTTGCGACACGTTCGAGCTGGTTCGGGCTCGGCCAAAGGATATCGAACACGTTGCGAGCACCCAGCGAGCCACGCTGGGCTGCACAGGATGCTCAGGCTCAGCGCGCAGTTGGCTGTCGTCCTGCGACCGCGTTAGTTGTGTGCGCTTGACGGGCCTTTTGGGCCCAAACCCATTCCAGCTAACTGAACTTTAAGGGAACACTGTGACTGACAGCTAATGTGTGCTACTGCTGCTGCAATTACAAAGTGCTTTAGTGAGTGCAGTTAAAGGCAATATAAAAAAAAAAACAATAAATAAAAAACCTGAAATTAAACTAAAGACAAAGACTAACTAAAAATATAAAAGTAAGAATGATATACGTGTGGGCGCTTATCAAGTGAGCCTAGTTCAAAGTTAAGGCTGCTGCCAACACACACCCAAACACACACACACACACACTTGCCCACATGACTAGTTTGCTATTTAAACAGTTTTTACTTGTGCTTCAATATTATATTTTCCACTCAGGAGCAGGCTGCTGGCTCATTTATTATTATTTTCCAACTGCGTCTTGGTTTTTCCCCTTTTTTAGTTGTTTCATTTTTTTTGCTTGTGCCATTTTCTTCTGACAACGTCCGTGTGTGTGTGTGTGTGCGTGCGTGTTAGGTTTTTTAGGCAAGTGTGGACGCACAGCTTGCCACCATATGTTGGCAGGAGCAGGAGCAGGAGCAGGAGCAGGAGCAGGAGCAGCAGCAGCAGCAGCAGCCTCTGTGTACTACATATCTCTGTGTGTGTGTCAAAACTTTACCTTAAAAAAAAAAAAAGAAGAACACGAAAAGCACAAAAAGTAACAAAAAAACAGTTAAAACACTTGAAACACTTTTGCCTGCATATGAAATGTTCATTGTGCTGTTGCCGTTGTTGTTGTTATTGTTGTTGCCGTTGTCGTTGTTGCCTTTTTTTGAATTTGAAGTGGGCCATTGAGCCAGCTGCCGTTTGGTAAGTATTTTCAAAGTGGTTTATATGCATGCCGTTAATTAAGCCACATGCATTATTCAATTGTCAGAAATACACACGCACACACACGCACACGCACAAAATATACTTTATTGAGCGTGTAATTAAAGAGTTGCCACATGTGGCACGAGCTGTCTGTCCGTCTGTCCGCACGTCAGCTGCATTGCAATTATAATAAATCAATTCAATAAGCGCGCAGCTGACAGCTATGCAAATGCAGCGCACACCAATACATCAACACACACACACACACACACACACACTCATACACAGCCACCTGGTTGATGTATAGTTTGTGGTGCAAGCAACTGACACTTTTCGCAAACATTTACCAGCGCCAGCATATAAATTAATTATGTCGCTAAGCTAAGCCACTCTCAACCACACACGCGCAGCACACACACACACAGATAAGAGAGTGTGAGTGTCTGTGTGTGTGTGGGTGTTTGAGCACTTCCGTTTGCAACACCTTGCTTGTTGCCTTAAGGCTTTTCAGGCGACTTTAACCCTTGCAGACCTTTGCTCAGCATATGCCATAGAAACGCTGTCCAGTTGGCATGACGTTAACATTAATTATAAGCAGGCGGCAATCTACATGTTAGCTAGCTGCCAGCCACTTGCCTGAGAGTTACCAACTAGTTGTGAGAGTTTATGCTGCAAGCTTTACAGTCTCTGCTCTGAAAATTTACCAGCTAGTTACCAGGCAGTTGCACCTTTCCCATTACATTCGCGTTGCCAGCAAGCTGGTATCTACTTAACAGCCAGTTGCAAGCTAGTTAAACATTGCCTTCAAGCGCTCACAGCCCATGCATCGATAGCTTCAGTCGCAATCACATCAACAGTCCAATGCCAACCGCTTTACCAGCCACTTGTCAGCTGCATTCAGATCGAAATGTGTTGTGGCCAGCATATGGCATGAAAATGCTTCACCTGGCCGGCCCCATGCCGATTGCATTACTTACAGTCAAGTTGCCAGGCCGAGGCAGCTAAGTTGCAATCTAGTTGCTTGCACCCAAAAATTCAGTTTGAGGTAAAGTTGCTGTTTGTGCAGCACACACACACATGCACAGCTAAAGCCTGAAGCTGTCAGCCTGCCAAACATTTGGTAAGACAAATGGCAAAGGCAGCCAAGCAACCAGCCAGCCTCGTCGGCCCGTTAACACATGATGCCAACTGTTTCAGCACTCAACTTTAGCTCTCTCTCTGTCTCTCTCTGTCTCTCTCTGTCTCTTTTAGACTCGTGGGGCGAAATCTGCAGCTGTTGAAAATCAACTGTAACTGCAGATTGAATTACGTTTTGAGCTCACAGTTTTAGAGGTTGGGCATTTGGGTAACTGCTCGAACGTGAAAAGTTGCATAGGTGTGTCTGCCTGCCTGCCTGGCTGCCTGTCCGCCCAGCCGCCTTGCTGTCTGTCAGCCTGTCAGTGGCTGTTGATGCCCCATACACACACACACAGACACACATTCAAGAGTTGCTGCAGCCACAGCACCCACTCACACACACACACACACACACACACACATACGGTAAATACTAACACCAACATCACCTGACATTGTTTGCTCTGCGGATTTGCATTGCGGTTAGTTGACGGCGCCAGAGTCTAAGGCAAGCTAGCTTTGTGTGTGCGTGTGCGTGTGTGGGTGTGCGTGCGTGTGTGAGTGTGGCTCGCAGTCAGCCATTTTATGTGCACTGGCAGCTTAATGGCCGACCAGCTCTGCCAGCCAGGAGGCAGCTAAATAAATGTTTTCTATAATCAAATGGTAATGCAGTCAAGTTCCCCTCTTCGTCCCTCGCTGCAGGCCTGCTCCTGCTCGGAGTCTGAGCCTAACTTCAGCCACGTTACCAAAAAACCCAGCCAAGCGTCCAACTTCAGTCAGTCGCTGTGGCCACAAAGGCAGCCCAGCCAGAGAGAGAGAGAGAGAGCTGCAGCACCAGGGCACCACAAGCAGAATCAAAACCAGAACCAGAACCAGAGGCAGAACCAGAGCCAGAACTAGCAGGAGCAGCAGCTAACCGGAGGCAACTCCCGGCAGCGTCTTCTTGTTTGAAGTAATTACATTGTTCGCAAGCATCGTAAAGTGGAGTGAAAGGCGTTAAAGTGTTAAGTTGCTTGTTAATTCTTTTCTTTTTGTTTTGCCTTTTCAACTATGTTGCCAAGAACGAGCTGCGTACCTTGCTTGGCCATCTTGTTGCTGTTGCTGCTGCCTCTGCAGTTGTTGTTGGCGTCCGCTTTTGTTGTGGCTTAGAGTCGCGTCTGATTAATGAAGCGTAGCTACGTAGCTGGATTAAGCATCTTGGCTGGGGCTAGAGCTGGAGCTGCTACTTTAGCTGCTGCTTGTAATTAAGTTGAGTGTAGTATAAATAACTGTATTTGCTCAGCGTCCGGCAGCTGAATGTTTAATTAATTTTGTTATTTTGTCTAAGTATGGCTAAGTACATAGCAATGGCTCGACGCATTGCGGCCAAAAATCAGACGGACGCTGTTGCTTCAAGAGAAGAGAGAAAGAGAAAGAGAGAGAGAGAGAGAGAGAGAGAGAGGGAGGGAGAGGGAGTGTACTACTCTCTGGGCTATAGTTTTTGGTTTGGGTCGGAATGCCAAGTTGTAGTTAAATATTAATGACTGGCCTGTCTTGACAAATTAATTTTATATGCGTCTGTTAGCATAGACTAAATCAACATATTAGGGCAAACGCAAGCCAAGAGACTTCTAAAATAGCAATTAATACGAGTGTCGACAGTCGACTGAGAGAATTTCAAGAGAAGAATTCGAATTGTTTAAGTGCACACTCTACTGGGTCTACTTTTGGTCAGCTTTATGGGATAGTTTTATAGGTGTAGTCCTATGCATATAATATCCCACAATTTCTCCATTAATTTTACAATATTATTATAACTCTATAATCTCATATAAATCATAATAATTTTCAACAATTTCAGCTGTTACAGTTTGCTATTTTGCCCCCATTACGAGTCATTAACTAATTAACTTTTTAAACAAAAATCCAACAGCATTATTATTATTGAAAAAAATTGTTGCATACTTAAGAGCGACATAATTCATTTGCCCATAAAAAAAATATATATATCGTTAAACAGAAAGATAAACCTAAATAAAATGTGTTCAGAAAAAAAAAGGAGAACGAATCACGCGTCGTAGCGTGAATGATTCGAATTATGTGATTAAAATTTAATAAAGCTTTAACGCCAATTGTTGTCGCTGCCAAAGTCCTGCCATTTGCCACAATGAATAATCGAGTAGATAGAAGAAGAAAAAATACTGCTGGCGCTTTTCGCTCATATTCCTTTTTTTTTTTTTATTTATTGAATTTGCATGCATAATGGACAAATGTGTTGCAATTTTTATTATATAATTACAATGCAAAATGTAAATTATAATTTGAACGTATTAACTTTTGCTGCTAGGCCCGGTTACCATGGCGAACGACGAACAGCGAACAGTGCCAAAGGCGCATAAATTATTATAATGTAACAACGATTTGTGTTTATTTGCAAACAAGCGTTGACAAAACGCCCATAAGCCACTCCCACACCCAGACACATGCGCCACATTCTCCACATTCCGCACTTAATATCGCACATAAAACATTATGGGCACGAATTTATATGCACATTATGAAACAAATTGTATAATTGCAATTAGATTTACGTGCGAAAACTGCAATTTAAACAGTCAAAAATAAAGCCAAACATTTAGCGGCAAAAGCTCCATGAAAAATGGCCGAAAAAACACTAGCAGACAATAAAAGCACATTTTTCAACAGGATTTGTGCTCATAACAATGCCAAACAGAAAGGCTATAAAGCAGATAGACAGAGAGAGAGAGAGAGAGAGAGAGAGGGAGTAAAACGAACTAGTAAGAATATTTTAGTTTGACTGCAACGACTTTATAATGCTCGTTCGTGCTCCAGAAAAACAAAGCTAAATTTAAACTGAAGTCTAATTGGATGTCTTCCAATTGGAAAATAAATTATTTAGTTCTAGATGACTTAGCTAAAGAACTGACTAAGTTTTAACAGTACTTTAAGTAGCCACGCCCACTAAATATACGACTGATAACTTCATAAACACTGAGAAAGTTTTAAATCTCAACTTTCTCACTTCACAATCAGATGGAATATCTATAGGAAATCCCTATACTCCAGCTATTCCATGCATTCCCACACAATAGTAGATCCACAGCAACTTGCATCGATTTCGAATTGCAAGTTCTGGCATCAATTGTCTCTGGCAAGACAATGAAACCGAAGCCAATATACTCGTCTTGCGTTCAGTTTGTGGCAGAGAACTTACACGAAAAATGCTATAAACAGATAAGAGAACTTACACACGGCTCAGACAAAAGGCTAAATGAGGGCTGGGCAGCCCCAAAGGGTTTTCGGGGATTTGGAAAATAGAAAGCAAGACAGAAAGTTGGCAACTAGGAAAGTCAAGTTGCGCTCACGCTATTTATAGTCAACGTGGGCTTTTGTTTTCGATGGCCTTTTCATTTGCAGCCAACTGCAAAGCACTCACACACTCACACACAAAAACTAAAGAGAGGAGAGAGAAAAAAAAAGTCAAGTCAAATGCAGAAAAAAAACAGAGATAGAGCAAAAAGACAACAACAACAACTTTGCCAAATAGTATGACAATGGAGCTGCCATTGTATGCTGCTTCTAGTGCTCCTTTTTTTCTTTTTCTATATATATATTTTTTTTTATTCCATTTTTGCCATTTGCTGTTGCTGCAATAGTCGTATCTAGTGTGAATGCATCTGGGCTAAAAGCCCGGGAGCGCCCGCGCGCTTAGCCACAAAAGCAGCCAAATGGCCAAAAATGCTTCGAGTGGGTGCTTAAAGCTGTCAAATCTACTGCCGCACAATTTAAGCGTTCAATTGAGCAGTCCCCTGCCGCCACACACGTCCGCCCCCCCACCACCCACCCCATCCACAGTCCACAGTCGTCCCACTCAAACCGGCAGCAACAACAGTTTGGCTGGCATCTCTGCAAATATTTTCGTAATTATTTTGCATGCAAAGTGCGGATTTTTCCAATTTTCACTTATCAAAGCGCACGCGGCGGCCAATATGCAAAATGATTCTGGCGGAAAAAAACAAATGGCAGCAGGCACAAGCTAGCGAGATATTCAGAGAATAAGAGACTAGAACATACTCTTTGAATGTAGGAAAAAAAATGTTTAGCAGTGTTGAAAAGCTGCCTCCAAGTGTTGTAAAGTCTGTGAAGAAAGGTTAAAGCTAGCTATTTTAGATTAATTCACTATATATCTCATGGATCTGGTTGGAAATCTTGGATCCTGGTGTCCTTTAGGTCAAGCAAAAATAAAGTGTATTAGCTGGCAGTATTTTTGGCACTTCTTTAAAACAATAAAGACTCTTTGAACTACGCTTAACTTACATTAAATATCACGAGATATTCCATATTCAAAAACAACTCAAACTGAAATTTCTCAATTTTTGATATCTCTCGGTATAGTCCATATTCACAGATTCGATCAGTAACTTAACTTAATTAAAAGACAACAAAAAACGCGGGCAGTGCACCTTTTGCAACACTGCAAAAAGAAGAAGAAGAAGACTGTCAACAGTGTTGAAGCGCTGTGACAACCCTGTTTTGCATAGCCAAAGGGCATGCAATATGCAAAAAGCAACAACAATGTTTGTTGTGCGGACGCGAACGTTTTGGCCTTTTTATTTTCATTCATCTCGTTACATTTTTTTTTTCTTTTCTTTTTTTTCTGTTTTTTTTTGCATTCTCTTCATTCATGTTGGCCAACTGCTGATGCCGTTAATCTGGCTAGGCTATATAGACGGGATTGGATTGTCGAGGCTGGCGCTGCTGCGCACTTTTGTTTGAATTTGCATTGACACGACACTGGCCGCAGCAGCATCCTGCTTTTGTGTGTGTGAGAGAGAGAGAGAGAGGGATGGGGAGTAGAGCAGAGCAGAGAAGAGATTGCCTGGCTGCGGCTGGCGAAGCTCATGTTTACATTGAATGCTTGACGCGAGTTTGAGTATCTGTTTCTGTATGCATGTATGTGTGTGTATGTGTGTGTGTTCGTGTGTGTGTGTCTATAGTTGATTGTAAGTTTTGATGACAGCGTTTCGTTTGCATATTTTTGCATTTTGCTCGTTTGCTGTTTGCTATTTGCGTTGCTGCATTTACCTACGCGAATGTCGCTGTCTGCTGTTGTGTATCTTTCGAATTGACTTTGTTGTCCTTGGCACAGTCATAACAACCCACACACACACACACACGTACCCCCTTTCCCACTGATATACACACACACACACACACATATGGTCAGCAATCACACAGCTCATAAAAGACGCTGTCGTAGTGCCTGTCTTGAATGGCCATTAAAATTTAAGCACAGCTTGTTTGGCTGCCTTTGAATCGGCTTCTGAGCTCCACAAATTCTTAGTTCCATGCTCACTCTCTCCTACTCTCTGCTCTGCTCTGCAGAATTCAGTTAAGTTCTATGTGAATCGTAAAACAGAGCTCTGCTTTACGGGCTACTAAACGTTTACCATTGCCATCAGCTGCTGTGACTATTCCGCATATTGACCAGGCCCTAAGGCAGCGCACAGCTGGAATTTACAGGCCATGGAGACGAGCTGCTGCACATTGAGAAATAGCTACTTCTAGCGGCATATTATGTTAACAAAATAGCCAAAAAGGCCAGTTTAACTAGATGCAAGTGACATTAATGAAATTTCATCTCATTTGTATCTCTCTCTGATCAATATACTCAAATCTATCTATTTATAATGCTTTTCAGCACAATCATCATCATCCATCATTCTCAAATTACCTCTAAAAATAGCCTGTTTTAGCCCGAAATAAACTCAATTGCCCGCACTCGCATATCGTGAGAAGCTCTGCAAATATGATAGCCAAGATACAAGTGGAACATGAGATTCGTGTGGCACTTGAGGCTGCCTCTTGGCCAACTTGAACTGCGAATTTCATGTAGCTGCAGCTCAAGTATTTTGCCGTAGTATCTCTATTGTAACTCCGTCCATCTCTGTCTCTGTCTCAGTTGAGCTATGCGTCTATTTAGTCAGTGAAATCCGTTTGGTCGTAATAAAATTGAATTTATAGTTTATTTATGCAGCTACTAAGAAATTAAAGGCATCCTTCTACAGTGTGCGCCCAGACACATGTCAGGCTCGTGCACACGCCATCGCCCACACACACACACACACACACACTCACACTGTCTGTCTGTCTGTGTGTATATATAAATCAGGCTCATAAAAGAGGCGCGCGCGTGGTTTATTGATTTCAAAGGCTCTCTCAGTCTTTATGGAGTTTAACGACTCACGCAGACAAAATACAACAACAGCAACTACATGCATTTTGGCCCACGCCCACAGACGGCAATTTAAGTTCAAATTGATTTAAGTTTTTTTAGTTAGCTGATTTTCAGTTGCTCGTAAATCTGTCAAACAGTCAAGCGCTAATCAAGTGAAAGTTCAAAATTCACAAACACACACACACACACGCACACACATGTTATATGCGTAATGATGGGCGTGGCTGGCTTTTGCATAATTCAATTAATTTATGCGCTCAAATGTTTAGTTTTTACGTGATGTGTGTGGCTTTTGCCACTGGCTCGCCGACTATAAATCATTTTGCATAATTTATGCGCTGTCCTGAACCCACTGTGCGCGACTAATCCCAGTCACTGCACCACACACACACACAAGGAGTGCAACTGTCAGTTACTGCACACAATTGAAATCGCACGCTTAAATAGCCAATAATTCATCATGTTTAACGCTTGCAATTAGCGCTGCACGCCACACACTCTCTCTCTCCCTCTCACTCGCTCTCTTGCTCTGTTGCTGTCGCTCTTTTTTGTTAGTCATACGCCGCATATGCCGCACAAATCAAACGTTGACGTCAACGCTATTACAAATTTATAAGCGCACTTGAGCTGAGCACACAAGAAGTTGGGCCATAAAAAACGGCTGCCAGGATATGGCCAGGACGCTGACTGGCGTGGCCTGGGCTGGCTGGCAAGAAAGGCTTGCAAAACAATGCGAAACGCCGTCCGTGACTTGACACGTCTGTCAACAGCCATTAAACGCTCGAGGCTTGCCAAGCTGGCTGGCTGCTAACCCAGTTAGTTTGCAGCGCAACCTATGCCCTGGCACAGATATGACCAGGCTCTGCTCCTGCTGTCAGAGGAGTCGCAGCTGCCGAGACGAAAAAAGAATAACTGTGCCTGCGATTGTAGCTACCAACTTCTGACAGCGCAATTTATCACTATCCGCACACACATGACTCTCTCTCCCTCTCCCTCTGTCTGTGTGTCTCTCTCATTTGAGTGTATTGCCTATACAGCAGCCTACAAAGTTGAGGTCGTAAATCAAAACTTAAATTTAACACATGCAGCGACGGCAAATGGCAGCTGACTCTCCCAACCACACGACCCCCACACCCTCCCATCCCCCTCAGCAAATGTCAGCCCCTTTTGTGTTTCGTATTTGTTTGTTTGATATTTTTTCCAGTTTTTTTCTCTCTCTCTCTCTCTCTCTCTCTCTCTCTCTCTCACACATTTTTTCTCCGTTTTTGCTATTGCTTAGTCTCTTCTTCTTATTCTGGCGCTCGCAGCACTTGCCCGTCAGCTGCAGGCGCTCTCGTCTAGCCTGCTGACAATTGACATAACGAGCTAGTGGGCGTGACTAGTGGGCAAGCGGTGTATATCAACGCACGCGTGAGTTAATCTGTCAAAATAGCTCAACAGCAGACAGGCTAGGCTGCCGGGCAGGCCACCCACATGCACTGACTCACTTCGACTTGCGTCAATGCAAAGACTGCCTCTTGACCCCCTCTCCCACTCCACTCTAGCCAGCCAGCTAGCAGCAGCCATTTCCTATTTCCCTTTTTGGCATTTGGCATTTGCTTGTCGCAACGTTTCGCTTTAATTTCGTTGCGTCCACGGCCACGCCCACACCGGCAATGACGCCCATTTCCAGCGGCAATGGGAGCATCTCAAGTGCCGGCTTCCATTGGCTGGCACTTCGTTTAGTCATTTGGCTTAGCCATTTTATGTTTGCTCTTGTAATTTGGCTGATATGCTGATTTCGACTTCATATCCGCAGCTCGTAAAGACAGTGAGCGCGCTCCACCCACCACCCACCACCCACCCCAAGCGTCGCTCCCGCTTGTCGTTTGGTTGTCATGTGCGAGATTTGCGTGTGTTACGACGATTAATTTAAATCATTGATGATGCTACACAGCTCGAATGTCTGCCATCCGAAGCCTCCCACCTCGGGGTCGTATCTTTATTTCCATTTGATTTGCCCGCCCAGCCCCAACTCCATGCCCAGCCCACCCACGCGCACAAGCATTTTTTTTTTTATATGCCTCGCTGAGTGCCATGTCACAGTCTTCCAGCTTCATCTTCATCTTCATCTTGAGCTCCATTGGCATCTCCGGCCCGGCGCTCGTTAATCATTATTTTCGACATGCCACTCGTCATTTGCCTTTATTGTCATGGCAATGTAGACAAGCCTAGCATGAGGCAGCAGGAGCAGCAGGAGCAGGAGGAGCAGGAGTCGACATGGCATCGCATCGCATCGCATCTCTTAGACTGTTTCCGCTGGCCCTGTTTTAATGCGGCACTTAAGCTAGCAAATCTATATACATATATCTCTCTCCCACTCTCTCTCTTTCTACCCCTCTCTCTATGGAGTAGCGAGCCACTGCATGGTCAAGCTAGACAAAGTCGCCTACTCGTATTCAAAAGCCATTAGCCATAAAATGCAGCCAAATGCAAAAACAAATTACTCGCATCTTGTTGGGTGGCTCGTCCGGGTGGTGCACCGTAAAAGTGTGGTATAATTTATGCGTTGCAGCAAAACAGCAGCCGCCAGTTTAGGCCCATAGCCGTCTAGGCCCATAGCCATAGGCATAATTAGTTTTCGAACTTTCAAGTTATGACCGTGTGCTATCTTTATGGCAGGCGACGAGCGAGCCAAGCTGCTGCAGGTAAAGAGCGTTATATACTAGATATACATATATGTATATACATATGTATGTGTGTGTGTGTGTGTGTCTGTGTGTGTGCTTGGCTACATAATGGCATCTTCATTGATTGTCGAGCACAGGCATGGCCGCAGCCACTGCTGTGTCTGCCAAAAATATACAGCAACAGAAAAAGGCAAAAAAAATATCAAGCATACGCCATGTTGCTGCGCCGAAAATGTGCTGACTGTGTAGGTGCGTCCGCTTGGAAATGGAAAAAAAACCTTTAGCATGGCAGCTGCCGCAACGACAGCCTGACGCCAGTTAAATAAAAATAAAAATAACCCAAAAAAGAAGAAGAAGAAATACACACACACACACACACACACAAATGGAAGTAAAACTGCAGACGCAGTCCGAAAAACTTGGCCGAGTTGGCGACGCCAGCCAACAACAACGGGTTGTGTGTGTGTGTGTGTGTGTCTGGGAGTTTTGTGGCTTCATTTTTGGTGGCTGCTGCAGCATTTTTATGCAGCTTGCATCATTTGCCACATTTCGGGTGCTTAGGCAAATGCGCTCATAATTCTAAATAAGCTGCATCGCTGACATTAATAAAGTGGATACGGCGTAGGTGCTCCTACAGCTACAGCTACAGCTGCCACGCCTCTATTTATGAGTGCAGCAAGCCAATTTAGATTATATACATATATTTGTGTTTGCACACACACACACATATATATATATATATATATATTTGGTATATTATTTTTCATCTTTCTTTTTGGCAGCTAGCGCAACATTTACTTTTTACTCGAGCGGCTTTTGTTATTGCAAAAGTTTGTGGAAGCGCAAAGTTTCACATTCTAGCTACATATCAAAATGTTCATGCGCATTGTAAACAATGTTCTAATTGAGTTGAAAAATACATAACGCATTATGATTGTTATTGTTTGTGCGAAAAATAATGAGCAGGAAACGGAGCAGGAGCAGGAGCACGAGAAGCAGCAGCAGCAGAGTCGAAGCAGCTCTAGGGGGTTGTATGTGTGCTGTAGGTCGAACAGGGTGGGGCGGGGAGAGAGGCTGCTTCGCATGGGTAGTGTTTGCTTTAGCCTATTAGGAAAACGCGCTGCTCTAAAAACTTGAGACACTTGGCAATTTTAGACTTTGCCAGCAAGTCAAAGTCAACACAGCGCCAAGCACTCAGCGAGTGAGGGAGGGGCGGAAAAAAGTAACAGTAAAATAACACAAAAGATACCAGGGCTACATATGCCAAAGCCAAAATACGTACGCTAATAGCTCAAGTGCATAGTTGAAGTTCTGAAAGCCCATTAAGGCTTTCAACTGCATAAGACGGTATGCATTAGGCTAGCTTTTAAAATTGTAGAATGTACTAAATTTTTAATTTCCTGTAGTAGACTTAAAAATTAAACATTAAAGTTCTCTTCAGATGAGAATTTATGCAGCAAGTTTAATGAATTTACAGGGAATTTGTATAAAAGATTTTCTTAGATTAGCTTTATATTAATAAAGGCACGCTTTTGGATTACATCTTTTAATTGCCGTTGAGATGAAGCTTTGCAAGCTCATTAAAGCTCTAGTTCAGATTAAGGAAGTACGCATTATTTGATAATATTATTCTGTATTATTCAGTTGACATTAATTTGTTGACTAATAAATACTTAAAGGCATGTATTTTGTATATAAATTCAGATACAAAACGTTTGAATATAAATATTATATTTGCCATCTCCAGCCACATTGAGCTTTAATAAACTTTAATGCTTCTCCAAAAACTCTTCACTGTGTCACTCTTTTCTTCATTTAGCAAAAGTTCTCTAATGCCTTTTAACTAAATAAATACTTAAAAATGAGCTTATGAAATGAACAACGAAATGTTATATAAAATTGTACTCTGAAAGTTCATTAAAGCTTTTAATACTTGTTTCCGGCATAAATATAATACCTCTTCGCTTTTCGAATTAATTTATTGAAACAGTTCTAGTCATTGTCAGATGTAGCCACTCAGGTTGCCAAGCCTCTTATGAGTATTATATGGTATAATATTTCAATTGTATTTCATATATATCTCGACAATTCTGTTGCTCAAATGGCGAACCATTGTTAATCGCTTTAGTTCAGTTGAGTGCTCAGCACTAGAGCAGTGCAGCCCTTAAGACAATGCACACACACACACACACAAGGCAGAGCACACAAATTAATTTAAGCTGTAAAACAATTTAAAGTTTGCGTCTGAGCGGGTTACTGAGTAGCTGAGCAAGTGATTGACTGAGTGACTAGCTGAGTAGCTGCTGGCTTGACTGCCTGTTAACAATAAGTGCGGAAATTAAAGAAGAAGACGTTGACAGTGCAGCAGCACGCAGTTTGCTCGCCTGCCTGCCTGCTCGCCTGCCTGCCGTTCCATTATTGTGCAATTAGATGCCGTGCGATACTGAGGGCCTGCCCAAACACAAGCGGAACTTACGTACTGCAGGAAGTGCAGCAGCAGGAGTAGCAGGAGTAGCAGCTGCAACTGCTGCAGACGTTGCTTGTTAAACAAAATCAATATGAAGCATACGCTCCGTTGGACGCTGTCGCAGCATGTGCAGAACGTGATAGAATTTTGTTGTTGTTGTTCTTGTTTTTTTTGTTGCTTTCAATTTTCAGGTGTGTTTTTTTATTTTTATTTTCATTACCTTTCTGGTGTTTGTCACCTTAATTGGCTGCAGCCACACGTATAGAAAACATGCCAGCCGAAAAAAAATAACAAATGTCAACAAATTGTGACAAGAAATCAAAATTTGTAACGACCGAGCAGAGTGACAGCTGCAAGACCAAGACGCAAGCCAAAAAAGCCCAGAGAGAGCGAGAGGGAGAGGGAGAGGGAGAATGAAAACCACCGACCAGTTTTGTGGTGAATTTCTAACGAGATTTGATTTGAATTTAAAACAGACGCACGAAATAGCTTAACTACGGACACACGCGGCCAACAGTTGACAGATGGCTGCAAGAGGAAGAGGGTGACAGAGAGAGAGAGAGGGAGAGGAAGAGGCAGAAGGAGAGGTGCGAGTATATCCTGCTACTAGGCTTGGTGGCTCGTTCTGTTTGTCTAGCTGGCGGCGAGGCATAAATTACGCAAATAAATTGACAATAATGCGGACTAACCAAACGGATCTGTGCTTCAAGCCGTGAGCTATAGCAACAGCAACAGCAACAGCAACAGCGAGGCCAGGCCAGGCACCAGCTTCCCTCTTTTGGCCAGGCCAAAAGGTAACGAGATTATCTGTGTCAAGACAATTATTTCCGCCGCATCAGCAGCGGCTTGTCCTTGTCTGGCAGCATTCGTGCGTGCTGTTAGCTGCTCATTCCCATGCCCCAAAATGCTCAATCCTCCCATTCAGAATTCCCAATTCGCATTCACATTCACATTCACATTTGTATTGCTATTGCCCCATTTGGTGTAGCCAGCGAATGTTGAATGAATGAATGATTGCTTGATGTCTCGCTGATGGCATTCATTTACATGATTGCCGCATTGCGTTTTACTGCTGCGCCACGTAATTGCGCTTGAGGACTCGCACTCACACTTGCACTCACATTCGCATTCGCATTGTATTCAAATCATTCTCATCTGGGCTGCTCAAGGCGCAGGGCCAAATTAATTAAGACTTAAAGGCGTGTCAGCTGTCACACATAGCTCACTCACACACACACGCACGCACGCACTCATACACATACAGTTGATTAGCCTTTGGCTAGATTTGAAAGCTTGTGCTTACTCATCCAGCTGATCTCCCCCTAAAAACTCTCATCATCTATCTTCACAGCTCACGGTCCTGCAACTACAATATTGCGCATTATCATTCACAACTCATCCGATTGCCATTGTCTCGCAGTTGCCATGCCCCACCAACCCCACCCCCAGGGGAGTGGAGCGCATCCCTGTACCCGAATCGTGCAACTGCCCCAGGGGCATGCTTATGCAGGTGCAAAAGGGGCGAGCAGCACGCTTTATTGTCCTCCTGCGGCGCACAGGTGAGTGGTGCAACTGCTGGCTCTAAATATACATCAAGCGAGGAAGCGAGGAAGCTAGCTAGCTGCCTGCCAAAAGCGTTGAGAAAGTGACTTTTAATGGGTTTAAATCAAGTCAAAGTTGTTGAAAGTTGACTTGATTTGCGCGGATAGCGTATTACGGCCATCGCCGCATTTTATGATGCTGCGACCGTAAAAAAGTTTAAGCTACCCGAGATCAGCTCTCAAGTACTAGCTGAAGCAGGAACCGTAGCAGGAACCGTAGCAGGAACCGTAGCACGAACCGTAGCTGTAGCTGTAGCTGAAGCTGTTGTCATCGCTGGGCCACTTGATGGCTCAGCTCGTTAGGTAATTTGGCTTTGATTGGGGTTTTGGGTGCATTTCGTGCTGCATTTGTTTCAATGACGCACAACTTGTAGCTTGTCGCAAAGTTTTCATCCTCCTGCTGCTGACGTGCACCGGGAGAAAAAGCGACCAACTGCAGCTCAGCAATGACAGGTTCTTGGATTTATACGCTTCACAGAGTTCAAGCACATTGCACAGTTGCTGCAATTGAGCGTAAATCTTAGATCGTTAAGTTGAAATAGAGCTATTGCATTTTGTTTCTGTAGATGTACTTGAATTTCAAATACCTGAAAGTCAACGAAAATTGTTTTCTAAGAGAAGCACAAGGTTTTTATTCGACTCAGGTGCGAGAGACTTGCTCTCATAGCTTCATCATAAATATAATGATTAATTATTGAAATATCATATTTAATATAGATTTTTGTCTGGTTTTATAAACATTTTCTCAAATTTAACTTAAATACTTCAGCCTTTGTTCATTTAAGTAGAAAATGCTTAATACTTTTTCTCTGAGTGCGTGTTGACCGCGCGCTGTCAGCAACTTTGTATGCGGCTTAAAAAGTCAACAAATGACAAAAAAAGGAGAAAAAAAAAATCAAATACCAGCAAGCATGTGTGTGTGTGCCACGCCCAGCAAGCAGTTGAAAACGTTCGCTTTAAACGGCAATTATCCTTTTTGGCAGCATAAAAAGTGTCAGTCTGGCTCGTATTTTATTATTCGATTTGGGTTTTAGCAGCTTTATCCCTTTTAAATGTCACGTACACGCATAGCATACCATATACACACACACACATATATATATATATATATATATGTTATATAGATGTCTGCTACTCACAGATATGACCAGCAGCAAAGCTAAGATTTTTATTACTTTATTTTATGCTCGTGCTGTGCTCCAGTTGGCCCGGACCCTTAAGCCAAGGCAATGAGACTCTAATGCGCGTAAAACTAATACAAATGCGTTTCTTATCCGTTCCCGCCCGACCACACCCATACGCCGCCCCTCTTCTCCAACGCACATCCCCCTTTCAATAGCATATCCACCATTTCAAATTGGTTGTACTTTGCTACAAGTGACGGCTTATGCGGCAATATACATAAGTAATATTGTCCTTGTCCTTGTCCTTGTGTCGTGTCTCTCTCTCTCCCACTCTCTCTCTCTCTCTGTGTGGTAGTGGCAGCCTTGAGCTGTTGCCCTGTGGTCGATATACTCATATGTTGGCCATAGCTTAACTAAATAACCGTTTGATATCATTGCTAGCATTTTACGCCCTTATCACATTTACGTTAACACTTCAGTATCCATCATTCGGTATCCAGGCCAGGCCAGCCCAGACCAGCCCCATTCTGAATATAGTTTAATGAGATACTTGCCATTATGTGAAATGAAATAATGATATTCACAAAGAGAGATAAAGCTCAAGCGAAATTGTGAATTGAGGCTAGGCGTATTTAAATGCTGAATGGCATAGAATGAGCATTATCTATATATATATATTATATATGTGGGATGTCTGTTTAACAATGCAAAAGTTGATTGAATTTCTATAAGATATGGTATACAATACAATATTGATTAGTGAGAATGTTAAGATGTATGAGAAGAGTAGGAGGAAAAAGAGAAGAAACTCATTTTTGTCATTTAGTTAATGTATAAAAAAGCGTACAGTGTAGGGTTCGGGTATTTATTAGTCAGTCACTCCCCATACTTTGTTATAGAAAACGATAGAATTACTCTTCAAGAATTTAATTCCTTATGCTAATCTATATTATTTCCAATCAAATAGTTTCTCTTTTATTCATTTTGCATTTTATTGCGCTGCAATTTTTTCCATATATTCCATGTAAATCAAATTGTTGCATCTGCATGCAGACAGCTACAATTTCAATTACAATTAATTTTGATTTGCAGCATTTTGCACATTTTTTAATTAAAACGCATCCATTACGAGTGCCTTCAATATTCATAATTTACTTAAACTAAAATTCGATTTACAATAAAAGTCCTTTATCAGCTATATTTCTGCGGCAATTTGTTATGCAATCGCTCTGCTTCTTCTTTTTTTCCTTGCCATCTGCTCTGCTCTGCTCTTCACTTCGTTCTTTTGGCTTAAATGCCATGTATAAATTTTAAATGCTTTGCGTTTGACATTGAGTTCAGGCAATTTGGTTTTTCATTATCGAAACTTTGTCGTTGATTGCAGTGCGTATAATAAACCGTTATGTCATCTGCATAGCGATCACATATAATATTTGGTCTATACATATTAAAATATATAAATAAATATGTAAATGTATATATGTATATATATTTTTATTTATTATTTATTCATAACAATCTGGCGAAATTTCGCATGCAAGTTAATTGCAGAGCTTTTCATAAAGAGTTCATTTCAATATCAACTGCTGCTGGCCAATGCGCCAGCAAATTTTATGTCGCTCAATCAATTTTGATTGCAGTGTCAGATGCAGCAAAAAATTAAGAAGTTGAGTGTACACAAATATGTGAATACCCTGTATATACGTAGAGATTTGTATATTGAACTTGGTATGAGGATTGAGACACCTTCAACAAGAATATACATACATATTTACACATATTTAAGTAAAATGAAGCTAGAATGCTTCCATTGGCGACTTTATGCTTGACTGTAACGGGCTCAACATTTGAGAGAGACAGTACTTGAGTAAAAGTAAAAGCAAGGAGAGAAGAAGTGCACAAGATCATTTAAATTGTCTATGTGTATGCAGCAGCTTTCATTTGGTATTTGTATTTAGGTAAAACGAAGCTAGAATGCTCACAGCAGCAGAGAGCGTTCCCATTGCTCACTTGATTGTCGACTGCAACGCTCTACCTGCTGTCGGGCTCAACATTTGGGAGAGACAGTGCTTGAGTAAAAGTGTCGCTATATAAAGGGCAGCAGCTGCAGCATTTCTTCAGTCAGTCTTCAGTCGTCCAGGCCTGCTGGGGGTCAGCGTAATGAAGTGAAGTAGAGTGTGTGAGCGATCAGCTGAGCATTAGAGACGTAGAGGAACTACGTAATGGAAATACGTAATGGAAATACGTAATAGGAATAACGTAAAGGAATTACGTAAAGGCAATAAGTAGAGGAAATACTTAGCGGAAATACTTGAAGCTAAATCGACTCAGCTAGTCATCCTGATCAAGAATATATATTTTGTGGGGTCTGCCACGCCTCCTTCTGCCTGTTACATGCATTTTAACAAAACCATTTTGGCATATGCTCACCATTTGCCAGCCTATAGAAATATATGACAGCCGTAGTTTAAAGTCTATAACGACTCCCTTGTTGATATTGGTGCATTATACATACATATATAGGTAGTATATATACAAATTGTGTTTACGTTGCGTTACATGCATTTATACAGCTGCAATATGCCCCTATGTTCCAGCAATTTCAGCATGCGAAAAAAGTTCACATGTGACATATGATTTTTGCATTAAAAAAAGAGAAAACAATTGAGAGTGTGTGCGTGTTGATATATGGTTATTCATTTGTTTGTGAGTTGCCATTTAATTGGTCCAAATGATTGCCAAATGAATGGCTTGTAATATTGGCAACATATTTGCCAAGCAAATTGCAAGCGAAGGACCCCAATAGCCCATGGCAATAGCAATGAGTGCAGCAACAATAAATTGTTCATTGATTGGCTGCCATTTTGCCAGCCAACTCGCTCCATAAAAAGTATAAATAAATATATATATATGTATATACTTTTATAGGTAGACGAGGCAGGTCAGTAAGTAGTCATACGTAAACTACGCTCAAGTTTTGTGCCTTTCCATTACGTTAATTCCGAACTAAAAGGACAAAGTTACATTTTCGGCCCAAGTCAATAAAAAGCCACTCACTCAAACGTCTGCGATTAGGGCCTACACATAAATTGATTTTATGCAAAACTTTTCTATCATCGAGCTCAAACAAACTGAGAGCGAGCCAGCCAGCCAGCCAGCCAATCGATGCATGTGGAGCTGGAGCTGGAGCTGGAGGTGGAGCGTGCGTTTGCACAAAGTTCAGATTAGTCGCATTGACAGGCCCAACAATGGCAACAAAAATTTGTTTTAATTAATTGTCATTGTTGTCGTTGGCTACGGCAAAATTGTCAAGGAATGCAAATCATATCAAAGTTTGCAGATCATCTCAAAAGCGCGCAAGTCACGACCCCAAAAACTTTCCACTTAGGCAGCAAAGCGGGCTGAAAAAAACTGAACCGAGCAGAGCGGCAGCATCAACAAAGTTTCATTGAAAATCCGTAAAACCGTTAAGCTCGCTTGGTGGGTGTGGCATCGTTAGGTTTTGCAACATATGACAAGAAATGACTCGAACGCTTTATAAACAGCTTAACATGCCATTGCCAGCCACGCGAGCAGCAAAAACAGCAGCAGCAGCCATGGACCAGGCTTAACTGCTATTCTGGCCATGTCCTGCCCACACACACACACACACACACATAAAGTGCTTACGCTGTGGCAGATTGATTTGTGGTCGAGTTCATGCCAAATTTAACTTTAATAGTTTTTACTGGATTTACTTTTAATTAATTTTTGCGACAAGCTGCAACTGAGCGCTGAGCCACCAAGCAAGCAAGCAGTTGGTTCATTTGTAACCGACTGTGGCAGTGGCAGTGGCAATGGCAATGGGCACTCTACAGTCGCCACTCGCTACTCGCCACTTGCTGTGGCACTGCCGGCGTTTATCGTGGCGCGTAAAGCGCAATTAATTTCTTGTCTGCTTGTAGCAGGAGTAGCAGCAGTAGTAGCAGCAGGAGCTGTACCAAGACCAAGACCAAGCCATGCCTGATACCCAGCCGCCATTAATTATGAGATAAAGCACTAAAATGTATCAAGTTGTTGCGCAACTGTTTTGCGACAAAGTTGCTGCCACAGTTTACTGCGAAATGCCGACATACACATACACATACACATACACATATATTTTGTTTTGTTTTGTTTCCTTATCATTTATTATTTCTGACTGTAGCTATCATTAAATTAGCATGCCCAGCTGCTCAAACCGTTCGCTTAATATTCTTCACAACATTGTTTGCTTGCAGAAAATCAACTTGGCCGAGCCTGCTCAACGCACACACACATATATACATTGTGGTAAGTAGTTGGTGGCAGCTGCATAATGTTGCACAATCTAATTAAATGCGGAAATGCGAAGCCGTGCAACAGCAGCAGCGGCAGACAAAATCAAAATGTCGTTAACATGCATCCCTTTGCGTGCGTGTGCGTGAGTGTGTGAGAGAGGGGGGTGAGAGTGGTTTCTATACACAATCAAATAGACATTGGTGCCCCTCAATCGATGCAGCATTGAATTGCAGATTCTCTGCTTCAACTTTGACTATTTGAAATGCGCTGCACAGAGTGCCAAAGCGTCTAGAGTTTTAAGCCGAGCTGCCAGCCAACAACAACAACAACAACAGCAGCACAAACAACATGAACAACTGCTAAATCCGTAAGTCAGGCACAAAAGTATTCAAAAAGAAGTGCAGCTGAAAAAGTTCACATTTCAAGATGCCATTTTCTTGACTTTTGCAACTTGGCTTTCAGTTCGCACGGCCGTTGCCGCAAATGTGTGCAACACCGCAGCCACCACCACCAGCACCACCATCAACACCAACAACAGCTGTATGTGTGTGCGTGTGTGTGTGGGCGTGGCTGTGCAAATGAATACCCTGCTGGCGCAAAAGCAGCTTGTCGCATTTTTTCGCGAGTCTTAAGATGTCTGCCAAAAAAATAAAATAAAATAACATGAAATAAAATGAAAAGAAGCAGATGAAAGCAATTAAACATAAGTACGTGCATAATCTTTAAAAATGAGAAAGACTGAAAAGAAGCTTTTGGATGCTGTTTTTTTTTTTAAGTAATTATCTCTTATATGACAGCAATGAAGCAACGTGAGCTTGTCTTGGGGAAAAATACTTTATTGAAAATTTTCGAGTTATGACAACAAGCTGCTATTAAAGCTGTACTATAAAGAAAGTTTATTAACCGCCTAGTGTTTATTTAAAATTAAACAGAAGAAGGAGATTTGAAAAAGTATGAAAATTTTCAGATAGCTTTAATGCAGAACTCTTCAAAAATTATGAACATATAAAATGCTTATACTATAAAAAGTTGATTGAGTAGATTATGCATGCAGTCTACACGAGAAAACTACTACTGTTTAAGGCTTCCAAAAGCACATTATTTGCAGCTTTAACTTTCTATAACTGTATTTAACTTTTCAGAAATCACATGACAGCTTATATGCCAAAAGTCAACAATAAAAAATATTCCAAAACTCGAAAAGTTCACTGAAAGCACATGACAGCTTTCACTTTAATCACATTTGAAGCTTTTCAAAGTTCAAAGTTTTGTAAGACTTCATATTTGATATGAGCTTAGGCTTGTTTGGCTGATAAAAGAGCTTTTTCAACTAGTTGAATTCAGATGCTGGGTATCTTGAAGTCTGTCACAACTTGCCAGACTGATTTTCTGCTAGCTTGGCGCCAGCTGCAAAGACAACAACGCCGCCGAGCTGACTGGCAACGGCCGACGAGAAACGTTGTCGGAGTTAAACAACTTACTTAGGCAATGTGCTGCTGACGGGTCAGACAGACAGACAGACAGAGAGAGTGAGTGAGAGAATGAGAAAGGGGTTAGAGTCTCTCGACTGGCAGTCAGGAAATTGTTGCATTTGGGCTTTTGTATGTTGTGCAAAAGTCAGCAGAAATCTACTTGACTTGACTTTTGCTTGCCACAAGAAAAAAAAACAAAAATGCCAAGCAAAAAATAAGCAGTGCAAAAAAAAAGGCAACAACAAAAATTGAGGCCAAAATGTAACGAGACGTTAGACAGCAACAACAGCAACAACCTAGACGTAGAGCAGCTCCCATTCCGCTGCTGCGGGCACCAGCACGTATTTGTTTTAATAAAAGTTTTGCGCAAAAACTTAATGAAATGTTGCCAGCCTGTGAAAGGAAACTGGGCATGTAGACATGCTCTGGATGTGTCCTGCTGCTCCTGCCGCCTGCCTGCCACTGTTGCTGTTCCTTTGCATATTTAGCCACAGCTCGAGACAAGCCAAAAGTTATGTTGCTTATGCACAAAAGGAAGTTGTTTTATATAACGCTTGAGATGGCTAAAAGAATGTCTTTCAATTAAAATAATTCTCCATGTGAATGTGTGTGTGTGTGTGTGTGTGTTCTCTTGTTATACAGATATTAGTGCTCATTTGTAGCGTGTTTAACAGATTTAATGCAACACTAATGAATAGATCCAATTGCCACTTGGCCAGCTTCAGTTTTCGGTTTCGACTCTGGCATTGGCATTGGCTTTGGCTTTGGCTCTGGTTTCGGTTTTGGCTTTGGCTTTGGCAATTTGTGGCCAGCAACCAGAGGCAGCCTGTTAATTGGAAAGTTTCTATGCAATTATAAAACTTTTTTCATTATTTTGTGGCATTTTTCAGTTGCTGATGCTGCTGCTGCTGCTGCTGCATCCGTTGATATTTTGTATCTCTGTGCTGGCAATTTTTGGGCAAAGGCAAATGTGTTTCGCCACAGGTAGCTGCAGCTCCAGCTAAAAGACAACTGTAACCGAGACGGACCCAACTCGTGTGTGACCAAAGTTAAAATGGAAATGAGCATGGAAATGGAAATGCATAGCTAGAAATAACACCAGCAGCAGCAGCAGCAGGAGGAGGAGCAGCAGGAGCAACAGAAAATGACAATGTCAGAGCCAGAAATAACTTCAGGAGCGAAGCGAAGGGCTGGCGGTGGTCGCACACACACACACACACACATGTCATATGAGTGTTTTTGTTGTGCTTGCAGGCAACGCAAAATTAATTTCATTTTGTGCAGAGCAACAAAAGGCAAGTGACAATTGCAAACTGCAAAAGCGTTTAACATGAATTTCATTAAATGCGTCGACCAATTGCTAGCAGCAACAATTAAAGCAGCAGTAGCAACAGCAGCACCAGCAGCAGCAACAGCAGCAACAGCAGCAACAGCAGCAACATTTAAAGAGAGATATTCGTTAACTTCTACTTGCCCACTCCCACTCTCCCTCTCTTCTTCTCTGTTGCTGTCTCTAGGCGAGCGAAATGCCAAATGAATAGCTAAGAGGTCCCACTTGGCCATTTAGGTGCACAATTGATGTGGTTTGATTTTGTTATGGTCATGGCAACTACATAAACACAAATGCCAAGCATCGACGTCAACGCTGGCAATAACAACACTAAAAGCAATTCCCCAGTTGGCTGCTACAGGCTCAGCGCCAGCCCCAATGAAACGAATGAATAAATGAAGGCGGGCCACTAGCACACACACACACACACATACACATACACATACAGTAAGGCGCAGCTGTGGCAGCATGTGCACATAATAGCTGCTAAGCAACTGTCCGCTGTCTGTTCTTCCTTCCGTCTGTCTGTCTGTCAGCCTGGCTGGCTTTTTGAACGTTTGAGTGCTTTGCCAATACCTGTCCCCAGTTGGCGGACAATTGTGTGTGGCATGTGCCTTGATTTAAATGATACTGAAATTGATTTGATTTAAGCGCAAATTATAATATTCCTGCCTTCAGTGCCCCATTCAGCGGAACTTGTTTGGCCTGTCCGGCCGGACACTTGTGGCAAGTGCTCAAGTGCCATAAAAGAACGAGCGCAACTTTCAAATGCCAGTTCAATGGAAGCGAAACGGAAGTAAGACGAAGCAAACACACATATATATATATGTATATGTATGTGTATATGTATATGTATGTGTGTCTATATGGAATGAAAGAAAATTGAGATCAATTTCGAACGGAAGCCTTTTTATTTGATAGCCTGCGCTGGCAGCTCGTGCCAGCTTCTGTATTTATTTGCACTTTGGCAAATATAATAAATAACTTTTTTCTTCCCCCCCCCCTCTCCCCCCCTCCCCCTTGGCTCAGCTACTTTTCGTATTTGAACAGCGCTTTAAACTTTGCCTCAACTGCCAATTCGATGGCAGTGCAAAATCAATAGAGAGAAAAAGTGTTGCCTACTTTTTGGGGCTGACAGGAGGAGCAGAGGGAAGCGTAGCTAAACCACAATCAATTCAATTTGCGGCAAATGTCATGTCACAGCCACAAGCTCATATGTCTGTAATTATAATTTATAAACATTTAATGCCGCCTTTGTCCCGAATCAATCGTATATATATATACGTACACGTATTTATGTGTAACTTGTCAAGGCTCATCTATTGATAGATAATCTTTTTTGTGCATCGGCCATGGCAAGTCATTAATTATGTGGAGCGTCAAGCACACACACACACACACAAACACGACACACATAGCACAATCTTAGCCCCAACCACACACACACACACACACGCTGTGGGTGCTTCGTACACTTTTTTTTTTTTTTGACACCGCATTTTCATTAAATGGATTTCAATTATATAACCAAGGGAGCTGGGTAAAAATATATTACATTAAAATTTATGAAAGCGGTTAAAACGACAGCAGCTCGTACAGTAGCTACACGCTACAATACATAATACATGCATAAATATGAAAAATGTTGTTGGGAAAACAAGAAAAACTGAATTCATTAAAAGTAAAAATTCAGCAAGAGAGGAAAATCACTTGGCAAACAGGGCAACAGCAACAGCAGCAGCGAAAACCCTTTGATATTTAATGCCATCATTGGTGGCAGGCGCACCCCCTACCCACCCACCGCCTGCTCTTACCCCTTCTTAACCTCTCGTTGGCCCCTGTCGCAGTTTATTTGGCAACTTAATCGCCCAACTGGCCGCCATTTCATTGAAATTTTTGGCTGTTCACGACGCGACGCGAGGCGACGTTTTATTAAATTTCATCACAGCAGTTGCTTTCATTGTTGTACGCGCCAAGGGCGGCTGAGGCGTCTGGCGGGGGTTTTGTTTTTTATACTTTGCCCTATTTTAATGCTGCCAGGGGCGATAATAATAATGCCAGAAATACGTCAAATATTAAGCGACCTTTGGCTTAAGCAACGAATAGGCAAACCTTATTCCATATTGCAAATGACTGTAAGCAAATCCTTGTTTTGAAATACATCAACAAAATGAAATATTTACTTATATTCAACATATTCTTTTGTTGTACTTGAGGTAAATTTTTAATTCAATAGGATTATAATTAGCGCAAGTTTAAGCGGTTTTTAAGCATCATTTTTCATTCTTTCTTTTTATTTTTGTTTTGTTTTGCCAGCTATAAAATGTTTATTTAACATTTAAAAAGTATTCACCAGCGGGCACGTTTATGGGCCGTTAAAAAAGGTCAACGCCGGCGCCGAGCTGAGTAAACAGACCAAACAAAGTGCCCCCGAGTTTATTTAAAACAAGTGAGAGTGTTTTTTCAGATGGGGTGTAAGCGACTGGCGCACACCCCCAACCGGATGAGAGTCTATGTAAATTAGAAATCTCAAGACTGTTCAGTGCTCTACCAGGAATCTATATGTGTGTGTGTGTGTAAACATGCTGGTATTGCTATTGTTGCTTGTTGCATGAATTCCTACATAAACATAGATAGCCGCTTCTACCCGTTCTCAGCGTGGTCAGGGTATAGAAACTCGTGACGTGACCCTTGGGTCTAAGCCCACATCAAGCCCGGAAATGCGAGACGCAGCCTGAAGAACTCAACAATGCTCAATTAAATTAATGAACATTTTGAGAGACGCTCAAATAAAAATGGCATAATTAATGGATGCGACTGCAGTATGTATGTATGTATATATATATATATATATAGCTATATACGACTATAGTTCATGTTCAGCTTGCTGTTGTTGCATGCAAAGCAATTTGCGTGACAAAACTTTGCAAATAGCTGGTGTAAATTGCCCAGCCACGCCCCTAGCTGGCACAGGGGCTGTGCGTGTGTGCTATGCTGACTGTTTAACTGAAAATTATTTTAATTTTTCACACAAGCGAAAAGCGGAAATTCCAATTAAAACGCATCAGCGAACTGGAAATCGTCGAAAACCAGCCAACGTCTATCTATCTGGTCCGTCTCGCTGTCTCGCTGTTCCGCCAGCCCCCTCGCCGTCCATCAGGCGAGGCTGCCAGAATATTGGCAACAGAATCATAAAGCGAGGCACTGAAAACGCATCCGCATCAGACAAGAGCCGATAGCCATAGAGATAACGATGCCTCAACTATATGTGTGTGGGATAGAGAGAGCGCGAGGGAGAGTGAAAGAGAGCGAGTGAGAGAGTTATGTATATGCATTTTGTGACTGATTTTTCATTTATTTGTGCAAATTAAAAATAAAAAAAAAAATAAATAAAAAGCCAAAAGAGATGCGAAATGTCGGCACAGGCAACGTTAAATAAATAAACTGTGAAATAAACTGAGGCCCCACTGCGCCCACCCACCCAAAGGAAAATAAAATGTACAATAATGTGCATATGTAAATAACGTTGTCAATGTAATTGGATACGATGCACACACACACACGCACACGCACATATATAGTGGGTACACCATAGCGAGTGTTTACCGTAAACATAAACGTCTGGAGCTGGAAATGGGCGGCAGCTCCAGCATATTTCTGATCAATTCGATAGCCAGTAGGAAAATGACATTACAATTTCTTATTATGCAGCTGTCATATGCGATTTCATTTGCATGTGGAACAAACGCACAGATTTCAATTATATGCCATTTAAATTGAATTATTGGAATACGTTATCAAAAGCCCGTGCTGACCCTATCTTGCATTGTGTTTACTTATAAATGCTACTCACGCATCGCATGCGTAATTAATAATAAACCAGACGAGAGATTTCAAACTAATAAGACTGCAGGCAGCAAAGAAACAAAAAATAAAAGTAGAGAGAGGTTTACTAGAGAAAGTCGATGATTGTATACCCTTTTATATAAAACTGAAATATTGAGTGATATGAAAATATATATAAAAATAATAATAATAATAATAACAAATATATACAAAACTTAAATATTGATTGATATAAAAATATATAAAAAAAATATCTGTATGATATAAAAAAAAGTGAATAACTAAACCACGAAAATATCAAAAAATTAAATTTGATTTTTCAATATATAGATATCAGCTATTTATAATTAAATTTGTATTATCCATCAGTAGTTTAGGTATGTTTTAATAAAAATCGATTAAAAAATTTACATATTATAAATCATTATCTTTAAACTAATACATAAATCAATTTAATTTCAGCATTTTCTTTTCAATCAAATCTGAGATTTACAATTGTTTGCATTCATAAATAACTCTCATGAAATCAAATTTCAACCTGCATTCAAAATATCAAGTTAATTTCAGTCTATTCTGCTTCGAATTGCTGATGACTGGCAACAGTTGCAGCATCTTTTTGATGCGCCCTAATGTAATTATGAGTGCTGTGCACGTGCCACATGGGGCAAGGCAGTCGTGCAGCACAACAAAACTAAGCAAGCACCGGAATAATAACTGCAATTATGATATGTATAGCAAAATGTGAATGTGATTGTGAATGTGATCCAAGTGCAATCGAGTGAAGCTCAATGGCTGGCGAAATTTATATTTTGCTGATTTAAGCAAAGACAAATGTAATTCAATTATAGCCAGCTGCAGCACGCAGAGATAGCCAGGGCTTAGAGCTGGGTGTTAAATGTCTGTGTATCGGAGTGTGTAGAGGGACTACCCCTATTCAATCCGATTGCACACAGCGAAACGTGTTTTAAATTGCCAATTATTTGTTGTCTTTGCAGTGAATGAAGCTCGCAGCAAATACGAAAAACAATAACTGCAATAATAATACAATTTCAAGCGAATAAACAAACAAATTTTATTTTCAAATGAAACGAACAAAAAAATAAAGAATAAATAAATAAAATAGAAGAAAAAATTTGATTAAAATGTTGAATCATATGGCAATCAGAGCAGCTTTGATAAACCAATATCAATTGCAAATTTATGTAGATTTTCTCTGATGAAATTTATATAAAATAAAAGGCAAAAAAAAAAACCATTTGATTTATGCTTAAAATAACAAAGTTGCCTTCATCTGTCTGTTATTTATCAGTTTATAATAATATCATGTGTTCCATGGATGTTTTTTTTTTTTTTTTTTTTTTTTTTTTTTTTTTGTATGTGCCGAGGGTAGAAAGATAATGCATATATATAGATATTTGTATACTCTATAGTAATTTTAATGTAAAGTGCAGAGAAGTGAAGAGAAAGAGAGAGAGAGAGAGAGAGAGAGAGAGTGAGAGTTAGTTAGAGTTAGAGACAGAGAGAGAGCAGGTCGTATAGATATTGGAGAATATTTATAGACTATCTAAGAAATATACTAAATATTATAATATTTTCTACAATGCAATACAATATCATATTATCTATCATATTTAAACTAATTTTACATACTAAAAGTTTCCTATTATCTAAAATGTCTCAACTTATTTAACATCCCCTCTCCCCTATCCCTATCCCCCATCTATCATAGTGCTTCACTCTTCCACGCCCTATAAGCCCGCCATTAGAGCATTTCATTTTCGCCTTTACATACACAGCTTTTCTCTCCCTCTCTCTTCACCTCATTCCCTCTGTGCCTCTCAAAATGTTTAATCAGTTTTGTGTTGTGCTGCCATAAAAAACTAATCTACAATGGCCTCAAAATAAAAGCCATAAATTTGAGCCGAAAACTGAAAAAAGCTAACTGAATCGGTTGCTGCATAAAAAATGGCTACAAACATGAATCCCTTGGCCCGCCTGTCCGGCTGCATTTGATGGCCGGCGGATATGCTACAGATTTGTATGCAAAGAGCGGAAAATTTAGAATGGGCTGAAATCAAAAAACAAAAAAACAAGGCAGGTGTAGCAGGTGGGCGTAAGCTGCAGTCGTGCTTTGTTTAGTAATTGCTTTAGTAGAGTGAGAGAGCGGGAGAGGGAGAGAGAGCGAGAGAGAGAATACTGCAAACTGCAATCAGAATGAAAAACCAAATGCAGGCGGATACACTACAAAAAATTAATGATTATTTGTTTCCAATTGGCAAGTATTATGATTTAGTTGAGTTGTTGTTGTTGTTGTTGTTGTTGTTGTTGCTTTAACCGCTTGTCACACGTGTTAGCATTGATTCTATTTGCCAATGGCATTATATTTGATTTCTAATTAAAACACATTGTGCAGCTGGCAAATGCAATATGATTATTTTCATTTTTTTCGTTTTTTTTTTTTTCTATTGCTGCACTTGCATTTAATTAAATGCAAATAACAAATGTGCAAAAATCACATAAATTCTAGTGCAAGGTGCGAGGCACCAATTTATATTAAATAAATGAATGTCCAGGCAGTTATACAACTGTTTGCCAATTGTAAGTGTGTGTGTGTGTGTGTGAGTGTGTGGGTGGGTGTTATGTATGTGTCTGAGTGGTGCAAGGTTCGCGGCCATCGTGACCATTATTTATGAACGCAATCATTCATATGATATTTTGCGGTTGCGCTTGCATTTATCAAAAAATGTTTTATAACACTTGCTTAACAATGCTAGCCAAAAGCTTTTGCCATGTGTGTGTGTGTGTGTGAACGTTTAAAGCCCTTGAAAGCTGTTACAAAAGTTGCATTAAAAATGGATTAAGCTAAGCTTTTAATATTTTGTTAGTTTTATCTAAAGTAGAATCGATATATGAATAATTTATTAGAATTTAATTTTTGGTGAGTTCTAGAAAAACTAAATTTATTTTCTATTCAAATTAGCAATAAAATCATGGACAATCTTTTAGCACTCTCAATATCTATTTTCATTGATATGATAGATAAAAGCAATGCTTGATGGCAAGCAATTAAAGAGCAGCTCAGCTTTAGTCCAGCGCCTGATTTCAGCACATTTTCCCATTAAATTTTCAGTGATTAATGTTTGTTTTTTCTCTCATTCATTTTTATGAGCGTTTTGACAGCTGTTTAAGCTGTCAGCTTTTAAATGCGTGCCCCGAAAAAAGAAAGCAAAGCCCCAAACATCAACAGCAAACTCATTAAAATCATAAAATGCATTTATGACAGTCCTGTTTGCGCACAGGCAATAAGAATATGCGGCTGCATGTGTGTGCCCAGTGTGTATGTGTGTGTGTGGGTGTGTGTGTGTGCTTGGGCGTTGCTTAAAAGTGTCAAAATCACAAGCAAAGGCGCAGACAAAGTTGGCAGGCTGTGCGCTCGAGTTGCTGCGTGTATCCTTGCTGCATCCTCACAGGCTGGCTGAGCGTGTCCTGCGGCCGCTGCTTTCGTGTTGTTACACAATTATGCATGCAACAGCTCAAGTTTTGCAGCCACTGCCACCGTCACTGCTGCTGCTGCCGCTACTGTTGTTGTTGTTGTAATCATACGAACTGCCAAGAACAGTAGCCTGACTATGGCACAAACACGATTAATCTTGGCAATACAGTTGTGCCTATGTGTAAAAGTTTTAGACATTGCCAAGCAGATTCCAATATATATATGTAGGTGTATGTTTGTGTATACATATACACGTATTTATTCTGAGACTGGCACTTCAATCACGCTCATTCGTTATGCATTTGACAAATTGAAAATGCGCACAAAGTAAGTGCGAAGCAACCACCAAAAGAAGCAGCAGCAGGAGCAGCAGCAGCAGGAGCAGCAGCAGCAGGAGTACGAAAAGGACGTGCTGTTTGCTTGCCAAACAAGCGCCATCAGCGCATCCTTAAACACATAATTTCCAGTTGCCAATTCCGTGGTACAGTCACTCCATGTCTCAGCACTATCTTTATACCTACTCATTCCCTCTCTCTCTCTCTCTCTTTGTCTCTGTGTGGTCTGCAGCGTCTTTTCATCGTCTTCTTACTTATTATTGCTCACACATTTTGCTGGCTGACCACGTTCTCAGCGCAGCGAGCGCTGGCTACACCATTTATCATGCACTCGACAATTTTTCACTGCATAACTCAGGGTGCCACGTACGGCCAGAGGGGAGGGGCAGCCACACACCAGCCTTGGCTTGACTGCATCTTCTTCTTCTTCTTCTCTACTTTATTAAAGCATGGAATAGAGCTGGACTTTATCCGCAATCAGTGGCGCCTGGACAGTGTCACACACACACACAAACACACACACACATGGCCACTGTTTCGATAGCTTTTGATTAATGCAAGAACAAGCGAGTGAGAGCGAGAGAGAGAGTGAGAGAGTTCAGCAGATAGTACTTCCAATTTCGATTGCGAGCTTGAACCTCTAACTGACCCGAGCAGCGCATAGTTGACTTTCATTTAGCCGAGGCAACGAGGCAATGGCTAGAACGCTGATGCCATCTGACGTTGACTCGCAAATCAAACGGAATCGAAACGTGCGGGTCCCGCATTTCCATTCAAGTTCCAATTTTCAATGGCATTTTCCATTGCGATTTCCATTCCGATTACCATTTCGCATTCATTCTTCATCATTTGCTTAGCATGTCACTCAGCACATTTGGCATGCGCTCGTCTATTTAGCTGATTGTCTGCCAGGCAGGCAGGCAAGGCAGGCAGCAAGGCAGTCAGGCAGGCAGTTACTCCTGCTCGCTGCCAGCATCGCATGTCAAAGAAGCCCTTTAGCTGTTGCTGTCGTGTGTGTGTGTGTGTGCATGTGTGTGTGTGTGTGCTCAGCATTTTTGTTGACATATTCATTGGCAAATGCAATAATGTTAGATTTAAATGCCTGACAGCGCTTAGTGCGTCTACGTGGCCTCGTCCGTCTGCCCGTCACGGAAATTGAAAAACCTCGCCACGCTTCCTTTAAAGTTAGTAGTTCGATTTCGGCTCTCTCACTCTACCCCTCCGCCTCCCTCTCGCTCTCTCTGTCGATTTTTCAACGTCGTGAGTTGACAAAAGTTGTGTAAATTATTTTGCCAGCGTGGCAGCGTGTCGCCTTCAGCTTTTGACACACTTTGATGTCAGTTGCATGCAACCGAACTAATTTCCAAGCAGCCAGTGCAAGCAACAGCAACAGCAACAGCAACAGCAATAGCCCCAGCCGCTTCACATCGCTTCTCAATTGATGAATGACAGGCGGCAGGAACTAGTCGAGTAATGCGGGCAAAGCGCTTCAAAATGCCTTAAGCTTAGTGGCCGTTCGAGTGGCGCTGTAACTGCAGGAGTAGCATCATCATCATCATCATTGCCATCATCATCATCATCTTTATCCTGTTTGTTACGAGTATTACTATTATTATTATTTTCAGTTTAATGAAAAGTGCAATTTGTGCCACGCCCCGCCACGCCCAGCGCTGCTCAGCTCAGTTCGGCTTCTTAAGCCTCGCTACACTTCAATTCAAAAGCAAATGTGCAACTCCCTCTGTCCCTTACACTCCCTCCTCTCTCTCTCTCTCTCTCTCTCTCTCTCTCTCTCTCCCTCTCTCTCTCTAGACGCAGACAGCTAAGGCGAGCGCCCAACTGCTCTGCTCACTGCAGCCACTTTACAATCTTATCGATTTTTGTTTGGCTTTTAGTGACCCGCCTCCAGTCGTTGGCTTTGCCTTTGCCTTTGACTCGGCTCTCCTTTGCCTTCTCCTTCTACTTATGCTTTTCCTTCTCTTTCTCTTTCTTTATTTTTTATATTTTTTCATCGCCCAGCTTTATGCATTTGGTGGCAGCCACTTTGATGACATTATTGAGTGGCCGCCCAAGCTCAAACCCAAAGCCCCAAGACCAGCCCCAGCCCCAGCCCCAGCATTGCTCTGGCCTTATCCGTGTGCTGCATAATGGTATTACGCTTTTAGCTGGTCTCGCTTTCTTGCCCAGCTCGCCCTCTCCACCGCTCTCTCTCCATCTCTCTCTCTCAACTCCATCAATTTCAAACTGCTTTTTACAACAAATTAAATCAATCGATCAAGCCGCCACGCTGACCGAACAAAAACTGTGTCAATCAATTAGTTTTGGCCCGCATACCCACACAGACACTACCATACACATCCATACACACTGTGAAAGGACCTCCTCTCACACTCAACGCAATAATTTTAATGAAATACAAATATAAATGAAGCAACGGCCAAACAATGACAGCTCAAACGGCGCTCATCAATCGCCCGAAACTTTTATCAAATCAGCCGGTCGAAATTATTTCCGGCACTCGCCTGATTAGCTGCTGTCCCGCTCATCAGCATTTTCCGTACATTTCCCGGACATTTTTGCGGCTAGCCACGTGCACGCCATCTCAAGTAGTGCCAGCAAAATCTATTGAAAATGCAAAATAAATAAGAACTCGAAATGAACAACGAGCAGTTACCCTCTAGCAACTGCATATAGTTGAGCTGTGCCTGCCAGTCGTGCATACCCGCCCGCCCGCTGCCCCGGCATTGTAAAATACACAGCCAGCCGCAAAAAAAAAACGAGAAACCGTCTAAAACGAATGACAAATTTTAATGTCAATAGCCAAAGACGTGCGCTGGGCGTGTCCCTAGCAAAGTAGATGGAAGAGTCTGCCGGCTAAGGCTGACGTTGAGGCTGAGGCTGAGGCTGAGGCTGAGGCTGAGGTCCTGGCCATTTGCTTCAGTATCTCTGCGCCGACTTTCATGTTCATTTTAATTTGTCTGAATGTCGTTGCAGGACGCACAAACGATTTGTTTTGGCTGGCATCGTCTATTGGTTTTTTCGGCAGCTCTCACACACACACACAGCGAGCGTATGTGTGTGTGGCGGGTTTATTTGTATTAATGAAATAGACATTTTGGGGTCATGCTAAAGTGATTTTTCAACGTCCTGTCCGGGACAGCAGCAGCAGCAGCAGCCAGTCGAACCACCACGCGCATTGCCTCCTCTATCTTATGTCTCACGTTTCATGTTCCTTATCTGCACCATTTGCCATTTCGTCTATTTTCTTTTCTTTGCCTTTTGCTTTGTATTTTGTTTGTCGCCGTGTTTATTTTGGCTTTGTCTTGGCTTTTGTCGCTTGTTTTCTGTTTTTCCTATTTTTTCCATTTTTTTTTTTTTCTGCTGCCAAACGAATCCTTTCCGTGCCGCAACAATGGCCAACTTTTTGTAGTGGATGCTGCCGCTGCAGGTTTCGTGGCCTTTCAGCGACACTCGCAGCAAAGTGAAACTAATGGCAGTTAGTTTTGTTAAGTCGATAAAACTGTCAGTGATATGGCAGATTGTGTGGCAGCTGGCGGCTCCTTTTTGCCGCAAGCAACTCCGCTCCAGCACCAGCCCAGCCCAGCACCAGCCCAGCACTTTTTGTCACCTACTGTGTGTGGGCGAAATGGATTTGCAGGCGTTCCACATTCCACTACGTTTATTTCTTTTTATTTTGTGAGTTGGGTTAAAAAAGTTAAATGAAGTTGCCACAGGCATTAAATTTCCGCCATTATCAGACAAGTCAGCCCAAGGAGCCGCCCAGGCAGCCAGCCAGCTCGAATGCAAATGAAGCTGCCTGCAAAAGTGTTGCATTTGTCGTTGCATGCCACCGAGGCGGCATGGGCGTGGCTGCTGGGCATACTTGGGCCAAAAGTGAGTGACATTTTATGTACATTCTCTTGGCTTGGCATCGCTGCCAGCCAAACTGCAGTCGTGTTTTATGCACATTCGCATATTTTTGATAGGCCACGTCTGTGTGTGTGTGTGTGTGTAGGTGTGTGTGTGTAGGTGTGTGTGCTAATGGGCGTCAGAAATAATGTTGACTTATTTCGCTGCACTTTTTCTCTACAAATGACTTGCCATCTCTTCATCAAAATCAGCAATGGCAGCAGCAGGAGCAGCAGGAGCAGGAGGAGCAGCAGGAGTAGCATTTCATTTGAGCTTTCAGCTTATTACTTTGTGTGCAGCACACAGACGGCGTTTAGCTGAAGCGCATTCATTGTGTACATTGTACAATGGCTCGACTACTCCATATTTCACCTAGGCAGCTGAATTAATTATCACATATCACAGCTGGCTCACGTATCCTAAATCAAAGCATTTAACGCCCCTAATCCGCTTAATGCAAAGGGTTCTCTACTCCACAAACACACAGAGAGAGAGGGAGAGAAACTCACTCACAACAGCTTGTTTGGGTTAGCTGTGCAAGTGCACTTGGGCAGGAGACGGCGTGAAGAGGCAGAGGACTGAAGGGCTGAGTGTGCAGCGTATTTAGCAAATTAAAATGAAAATCCTTGGCCCAGGCGACCGCAGCACAAAAAAATAAAGAAGAAAGAAATAAACACCTAACGTCACAAAAACTGGAAGAGGCAGAGAGAGAGAGAGAGGGGGAGAGGGTGGGAATGGGAATGAACGACAGAGATGAGGGACAGCTCGCTTTAAGTCCCCGGCGCGGATAACGAACAAGTGGAACGTGGAACGTGAAACGTGGCGGCAGGTCGCTGTGATTGGCAGCAGCCATCAAGCAAGTTAATTGCCCACAATTTAGAGAAGAGAACGCTGTGAAGTGGACACCACCCAACACTACACACACACACACACACATACACACACTCCACTTCCGTTGCGCTAGCAAAGCTCATCAATCGAATTGAAGTCGGTCGCACCATAGTGTCCCCTTGACGCTGCCAGTCGCCAGCTAAATCTCGACCATTTGTGACGCTATTAGGCAGGAGACGGGTCAGTCAGACCGAGGGTCGGCCGACTCCTGCTTCTCTCTCTCTCTCGCTCACTCTCTCTATTTGTATATGGCCATGTTTGAGGCCATTATCGTGCATGGTGCGTTATTAACTTTTGCTGCCTGTCAACATTGAAAATTATATGCTAGCCAACCGCAAAACGAATCCCACACACACACATACCCATTGTGTATGTGTGTGTGCTATTTTTCATGCTTTGCTTGCCTCTCGCATTCATTACGTGAGTTGCGTTGGCGACGAGCACAAGGATTCACATCCTTATGCCCAACCACTTGCCATTAGCGCAGCAGGAGAAGCACATTTAATTTTGTTGTTGTTGTTGTTGCTGTTGCTGCTGCTCTCTTCTCTAAGCCTGCTGCTTTTGTGGCATATAAATCAAGTATTTTTTACAAATTGTTGTCATCATGTTGACATTTGCGACATCTTTATCGGCATCGAAATTCGGTCCAGGCCCATGCAAAGCAGACCCTGGCACTCTGTTAATGTAATTGCTGTGCGAAAGAGTGAGGTGGCATACAGAACGAGAGCGACGACAGCGAGCTTAAGTTCGATTCTCAATTGGAGAAGATCAACCATAACTAGAGCTAAGTGGATACGAATCACATCTATAGCAAAAGAACTAAAATCTGCAAAGTGAACTAAACTTTGATTGCCGGACAGCAAATCCCTCGACGTAGCTAACTTTTACAAGAAACTCAAGACTTCCGGGCGGTGCTAGCGACTGTGACGGTGCTTTTAGCTCTTCCTGATGCCAGGCGCAAATTAAAAGCTGAGCACGAAACAAAAAAGAAGCGAGGAGAGAGTCAGAGCAAGAGAAAACAATAACAATATCAGCATGAAACTAAAGCCAAAAGCAGGAAACGGGGCGAGCTGTAAATGAAAAATTACATTTTATTTTTATTTATGTATTTGCATTTGCCATAAAACTCAACGCAACATCATCAGCGGCGGCGCTGAGTGGAAGAAACAACATCATGAACGTCGACGTTGCCCAAATGACTTCCGTTTCCGTTTAAGATGCAGCCACGCACACACACACACACACACACACAAACACACAAGTATATATGTATGTGTGTAGACGGGGCATCAGCATGCAGTACGCGTCATTTGTTTGGCTGGCTTGCTGCTGTTGGCTGCTTGTTGTTGCCCATTACCATCTGCGTCTACACATTTGCTGTCCATTTTGACAGCGAAAAATTGCATCGAGTATAATGTAAATCGTGTCATTTGTCAAGGCCAGCTGTTTCCCAGCTGCCAACAACAGCAACAACAACAACAGCAAAAAAATAATAAAAACAAGCACAGCCTAATGACAATCGGCATGTCTTGACAATCATACGAAAGTGTGTGTCATGCACTGAGAGAAAAATGTGAAGGTGTTAATGACAGGCTCTAGCTGAAACTTAAGCAGAAGACTTTTAAGACTGAGTGTATCAAGATTTCAATGGGGTATTAGTAAGATCTTTGTATCGTGATATAAAGTTCCCCTTTTACAAACTCAGCTTTCGTTTTGCTCAGTGTATATCTAGAGATAAATGCCTAAGCACATTGCTCATAAGCCCATGCACTCGAGTAGATTTAATGAGTCTTTTCGCAAAAGTAATTTGAAAATTTTCGGGGCACTTCGTCTGTGACTAAGTCTGAGCTCGGCGCGTGAATAATTCAATAAACTAACTTTCATGAAGATTAATTAAATATTTCTGTCTAATTTGACGCAATTTATGCAATGCGTCGGCCAGGAGAGGCAGCACAGAAAAATGAACAAACTTTGAGCGTTAGCTATCTGCAACTCGTAAGTGTCTGTGTGTGTGCTGCTAAAACTTTTATTAATTACAAAAGATACACATAAATATTAGCAGCGCAGCAGTTGGGTAGCCAAAGTAGCTGCCGCCGCACTCGTTTATTTGCGAGAAAGCCACTCGACGAGTTACTAACTTAGTTTCTTATGTTTCCTGCTTGCTTTTCCAGTGTCCGGATAAAGTTGACGAGCTCTAGAGACCACAAACAACAAACAGCAAATGGAGCAGGAGGAGATGGAGACGCGACCGGGAGCGGGAACTGGAGCTGGATATTCCCTATGTATATGCTCTACGGTTTACAGCTTACGCTCTAAGGTAAGTGGGGCGGACTGGGCAGGTGAGACGGGAAATAATGCAAGTTAATGCGCTTGTGTACACGGACATAATGTATAATTAATTTGCCTCGACATGCACATTTGCCAGCGGCCACCTGTTGAGCTCTGGCTCTCACCTGCCTGGCGCGCCACACCCCCAGTGCAACCCAGTGCCAACCCATTGAAAAGTGGCATAACGAGCACTCATGCAACGGCTTAAAAGTGCTTACAAATTGCTACATGGCAATGTCTGTGTTACAGTGAGTGTGTGTGTGTGTGTGTATGGGCTTGGTATGCTGCTGGGCTGCTGCTTTCATCAACACTTCCGCTGCAGCTGTTGAAAAAGAGCTGCAAACTGAAACTGCAATTGAAGCGCTTTTCACTGCAGACAGCAGACAGCAGACCTACCTGGACACAAGAAACAAAAAACAGGTTAAGGTGCACTAATTGGCCATGCTCAACTGGCAGATGCCCTGTAATTAGCTGTCAGCTAACATTGTAAATAAATATATGAGCAAACTTATATGTTTATAGAGTCTTCTTCAACTTTCTGGCTTTTTTATAGTTTCAGAAATACTTTAAGTAAAGAGTCCGACTTGTTTCAATGTCTATATCACTTGTATACTTTATGTGCTCACATATTCTACTCTCTGGTCTGTTACATACATTTGCATTCGAACCTGAATACCCCTTTTAGACATTCTCAATGGGCTCAGAAATGAAGCAAGTAGAAGAGCAAGGCTTTTTAATGAGTCAAGTGGCCAACACGTCGTACTCGCTCGCCGTATCCGAGTGTGTGTGTGTGTGTGCACATACGTTGTGTATGTGTCGACGTGTGTAATGACGCGCATTCGGTACGCTTTTATGCCAACGTATTCGTACGAAATAAACCGTTTGCTTTTGAAGTTCGTTTCTGGGCGCCATGCCAACGTTTTTTCAGTTGCCAGTTTGCATTTGCTTTTATAATTGCATGGCGCTCTTAATGAGCCAAGCGCCATGCAATTTGTACAGCACCCACACACACACACACACAGAGAGAAAGACGAACACAGAGAGAATGAGTGAGTGAGTGAGTGAGTGAGTGAACGACTCACTATGGCGCAAATCAGCCTTTCAAACAACTTTTGCCGCCACTTGAAGTTGAAGTTGAGGTTGGGGTTTTTGAGGTTGGTTAGTTTAGCCCCGTTTGCTGAAACAGCTGCCAAAAAGCGTTGCTGGAAAAGTTAAGCTATGGCCAAATGGATTTGCTCGTAAGCGAAAATAAAACCACGCAACGAAACGAAATGAGTAAATTGCGGTTTCAAGTTCTCGCAACTGTACAACGCCGCACACAGTCGTGCCTCGTTTCTCGTGCCACATCCGCAAGCCACACTGCCTTGCTCGCCTCCCTCTGCCATTCCTCTCCCCCATAGCTACGACTGTTGCCCAGGCAATGCGTTACTCTTTACCAATTTTTTGCAATTTGCCCCCAAAACCACTTTGGTTGTTAAAATTTTTAACACATGCTACATACTTTTTGGGGTAAAGCGGTTGCTGCTGCTGCTGCTGCTATTGCTGCTGCTGTTGCTGTTGCTGTTGCCGTTTCTGCTTGGATACGTGGCTTAAACATTTGATTGACTTTTGCGCACGGACACAATAACAGCGCGCGAAAATCATTTTTGCTTTTAATGCCAGTGCCAACAAAAATGGCTGCCACACACAGACATACATAGGCAGCAGCAATTTTGCAATTGCTTTAAAGCGCTTTGTATAAAATATTGCGCATACGCCCCGCTGTGCACACACACACACACTGAATGGAAAATGGAGGGGCCCTCGACACAAAACGTATAAATGTATAATTGAAAACAAATTTTACTGCATGTAATTGAGAGTGTTTGTGTGTGCGTGCGTGTGCTTGTGTGTGTGTGTGTGTGTGTGGGCCTGTCTTGATATCGATAACAAACGCCACAAATTGAATTTAAATCATATTACATACACATACGACTACAGCCAAGGCGCATACAAACAAGGCATTTGGCCTGCTTGTTTGTCGTTGCTTGAATAAGGGCGGGTAGTGGGGCCAGGACTGGAGCTGGAGCTGGTCTTGCCTTGGTTTGGCTCGTTTGTTCGCCATGTTCGCTTGTTTTATTTATGGAGCCAGTAACAGCAACGACAAACAACAACAATAATAATAACAACAGCCCCAGACGGCAAAGCAGTAGCAGCAACAACAACTACTACAACAACAACAACAAATTGAGCAACGCCTTCGCTTCTGCTCTATATGATAGAAAGGGCTGGGTTACATGCATTTGCCAATGAGGCTAGCTACGAATTATAGAGATTTTTAAAATATGCAAGCGCATTTTAAAATTTAAATTAAATTAAAATTTTAATATTTGAAAAATTTATAGATAAATCGATAGTCTGATAAAAATAAATATATAACTAATTTAATTTATTTATATTTATTTATATATTTTATCAAGCAGATTAAAATAAAATTTGATCGATTTTTAATTTTATTTTTAATTAAATTAAATTTTAATTTTAGTTTTAATTTGTTAAGCAGCATTTTTTTTATTTGTTTTTTATTATTAGTTTTTACATAAAATTTTAAAAACAGGTTAAATATAAATATAAAAAAATCTATACATATTTTTCACAACATTTTTTGACTAGCTACAAAATAAATAGCTAAAATTTCGCAATTTAATTTCTTTTTCGATTTCCAACTAAATTCAACTTTTTCCACTACAAAATTTCTTGGCAAACACTCAATGCTAATACTTAGTCAATTTTTTCTTCTCCGTCTTCTTCGAATTCATTTCCTCGAGCAGAGCATTCAACTAGTCTTCATGGGAATTGAGTGCCATTCGCCGTTGCTTGAGTTGAGTTGCCTTGTTTTGAGATTTCCGTTTTATGCATTCAGTGCACACGTTTGCCAGAGACAAGCGAGCCAATCTGTTGGCAGGCTGGCTGGCAGGCTGGCAACGGGGCGTGGCTTCGCCTGCCACCCAGCTCTTAATTGTCTGTGCCGTGCTCTGTGGCATGCAATAAATTTATGCATTGCATTTGAATTTCGGTACTATTTGGAGGCAATGCATTCCATTGCACTTGCCCAGGTCAGAGGCCTGCCGATAGCTCTGGCTATTAAAGTCATAAATAAATGTTTGATTAGCAGTCAAAATATGCTGTGTGCCATATGAGAATGAGAATATTTTTTCAAATTTCATTCAACATTTTGGGCATATTGGATTTGTGTGTTTGGCTGATTTGAAATCAGAAATAAATAAATTCAGAGCAGTATGCAGTCGAGTTCTCTCTCTCTACAACTTGTTTTAAGCGCATTAAACTATAAATCCAGGCTAATTAACAAGAGTTTTAAATCTCTGCCTTTAAAACGTTTTTATTAACAATGCGTTGAAATTGGCTTTGGGCTTGAGAAATTAATATGAAAAATGTTCAATGAAAGCAAATAAAAATGTTTTCATACGTTATCTGGAATCAATATATTTGTTTTTTTCGCAGAAAAATAATATCATAAATCTTCTTTTATTAAATGCTGCAGCTGCAGGGCAGTCAACAAAATCTTGATAAAAGCCAGACGTATTCAATGAAAGCCTAACGATATTTTCCAGCTCTCTGAGTTTTGTTGTTTAATTTAAAGTATTTTAAAGTCCGCAATTTATTCACTTATTCATATTCATTTAAATGCTTCACCTAACAAATAAATATAAGGCTCGAATTGTCATCTTTGCATAATTTAAATTGTAGAGTAGAGAGGAATGTGACTTTTGTTGAGCAGCAGAACAGCTGAAGGCGTAGAGAAGAGCAGAGAGATGGGCTAGAGTAAGTAAAGGAAACGAAATTGAAGATAAGAGAAATGAAAATACGAGAAAGAAAAGATGCCGATGAAAGGGTAAGGAAAATATGGAACTAGAACAAGAGAAGGAATAGAATGTATGATAAGAGTATGACAGAGAAGAAGAGGTGGAAAAGGCAGAGCACGTCAGAGAGGCAAGATATGGGAAAAGAACCAAGAGATTACAATTAAAGGGTAAGGCAGAGAAAGGGTGGTGAATTGAGAAGGGCTGACAAGAAGACTACAGATTAGGTAAAAGATAAGAAGAGATACATCTGTCTATTTACCTATATTCATACAGATGTCTCCCTTGTTTATGCTCTGTTCTATTCCATTCATTTCCTTCAGTCAGAGAAACAGTTGTTTCCATTTTACACAATATATAAATTATGGAATATTATATAATAATGGAATATACAGTCTTCGTACTATATCATCTACCTCATATATACTTCTTGCCTTATCTTCATTTAAGCACTGCTCATTCTATTGTCTCAAAGAGCATTAAAACTTCGTCAAAGTTTCTCTATTTTTCCTACCACATATTAAACTACGTTTAGTTACATATTTGCCCCTGAAGACATTTTGTTAAATATGCAAAAAGATATATTTGTTTTTACACATACAATACACACACACACACACACACACACACACACACACAGACATTTGGAAAGTTCGCATTTATGGGCACTCAATAAATGAAATTCAAGTTATGCTGAACTCTGTCTCAAAATGAAATTGACAGACCCCGAAAATCCATTTGGTGTATAAATAAGCATTGCAAAACTTATGACTAAAGCCGATTCGGAGGCAGCCTGGCAAAAGACCTTTCCGGCAATTGCCACTGTGTGTGTGTGTGTGTGTTTGTTTGTGTGTGTGTATGAGTATCCTGCTCTATGTTCTGGCAGCCGGTACGTGTTGGACGCAACTGGAACGTGAACGTGTCGAACGTGCGTGCACGGCCAGCACACAGACTTGAAGGTCTTAGTCTCGGACTTGCATTTGATATTGACGTTAAAAATGCTACTGCTGCAGAGCTGCAAAAATGGTACGACAAATAAGAAGATTGTAACGGCAATCGTAAGCAATGAAGCGAGTTATTTCTCACATAGAGCATGCCGAGAAGGCGGGCGCATGAGGGCGTGCCACACCTACTACATCATGTCTGGAGCATTGTTGCTGCTCCTGCTGCTGCTGCTGCTGTTGTACGCGCAGCACGATTTTGCAAATAAATACAAATAACTTTGATTTTCCAACAGTTGCCCCAGTGGGAGCTGAGAGGCAAGGCAGCCAACAAACTGCACACACACACACACACACATGCATACGTACATACTGGAGGCGGCTTGTGACGTTCAACAGAAGAAGCATTCAAATTAAACTTTATTTTCCTGCCTGACATTTTCCGTTGCATACCTTAGGGCGTCACTGGCTGAAATTGCAGATTGCAGGCTTGATCACATTGAGGCTTGCAAATGAACACGATTCGGGGCGAAAAGTGGCGGAGGAGGAGGAGAAACTGTAGAACTGGTGCTGGGGTTGGCCTGTATATATAGGCAAACCAGACAAACACACGAACGTGCTGTGCATGCAATAAAGCAGCTTTTTTGTGGGATTTCTTGCTCTGATAGCAGCAACTAACGTCACACAATATGCTACAACAATTTGAGCAACAACAACAACAACAATTGTATTGAGTCAATACCAAGGACCAATGCACAATACAGTTTACACTTGTACACCATGTCGCCCTCAAGGATTTAAAGACAACAACAACAACAACAAGTGCAAATAGCAACAACTACAAATTATATAAAATTTGCAAAGGCTTTAAGCAGAAATCCAAGAGAAACTATTCTATTCTACCATTACAGGGTATGCCACGCCTTGCCTTCAGCTTTGTTTGTAACGTGAAAATAATCAGAGTATTAGCGAAAAGTTGAGCTGCTCGCCAGTTCCTGGCCAAACAACCGCACAACCAAGCCAACTTTTCACGTGTGTATGTGGGTGTGTGTGTGTGTATTCCTTTTATGCATGCCCAACTATTTGCACTAAAGTTGGCAGTCCTTAGCAGGGTTGTTTCTCGGGGGGAGTTCGAATTGTATTTTTATGAGCAACCAGGGAGAGAGAAAATATCGACTGTGGGCGGCATGAATTAAGTTACGCCACTTAATGATGTTGCTTAGCAAATTGAAGCAACTAAACGCAAACATAATTGAAACAATTTTCTCATTATAATGATGATGATGATGAAGGCAAAACCAAAGGCAAAGGGCGAAGGCAACGACAAAGGCAAAGGCCATAAACGTAACCAGGTAGCAGTTGGGCGTTCAGCAGGTGCGCCTGACGCAAATTGTTTGGCTTTGTCTGAGACCCTGACAAGGCAGCGGGTAAACAATGCCGGCTGTTGCCACGCCCATGCCCTTGTCAAGCAAATATGCGTCGCTCTCTCTCTCCCTTTTGCTCTCTCTGTGTGTGAATAAGATAAAGTGCCCGGGCCACGGGCCGCACCGGCGGAAGTCAGCGCAAAAGTTAAGCGCGCGCGCGTTTCTTTGCGAATATTGCAAATAAAATGCACGAAATGAAAAAGTCAGAGAGCGAAGCTTAGCAAATTCTAGCTGCAGCCCACTAAGTTGAGTTGGGCGTGGCCCTACAGACTGTTCACAGGAAGCGCACTCAGGCTGGCTGGCTGGCAAGCAGGTTACGTAGGCGGCGCGGAAGTTGTAACAAGTTAATGGCAGTTTTCAACAAGCAGCCGACAACTGTCAGCCTCTCAAGTGCGCCAGGTGCAGCAGCAGCGCCAACAGCAACGACAACAAAAACAACTTCATTTTGCTACCGCCTAAAGTGTATTGAAGTTGACACTCAAGTAGCTGGCCAAGTAGCTGTTAACGTGGCCTAATAAAGTTGCTCTCGCAGATTAAATTTACCAAGCAGCGACACTACACGCGGCGTATGCGTGATGTCTATGGGAAACCCAACGGCTGCTGCTGCTGCTGTCTTTTATTTTTGTAGCAGGAGGAGGAGGAGGAGAAGGGTGCTACGCCTTTTGTCTTGGCAAACAGACAACGGCAGCGATAAAGTCAAGAACAACAAAGGCTTCTTTTGTAGATATCTGTATATATTCGTCTCTATATATATTGTTATTGTATTTATGCTGTGGGCTCCCATTAGCAGCTCAATTTACACAGTCAAGTCGACACTTTGGCCAGCTTTTTGCGTGGCAATACACAATATTTGCCATTTGTTTTTGGCTTATAGCAAAACTCACACTCGTTCACTCTCCCTCTCCCTCTCTCTCTCTCTCTCTACTGTATATATCCGTTGCTAAAAGCTGACCAAATTCAAGTGGTTCGCCTAATGGACCAACAACTGCAATTCGATATGCTCCCAGCTGAATTCGAGAAATGGGGAGCACTACTAGCTCCACATCGGCTTCCTTTCGACATGCTTCATACATTTGTCCGAGCAAAAGGAAAACAAAACACAAAAGGCAAAACAAACCACAAAAAAAAGAAAAAAGGAAAAGAAAAAGTAACCCGAATCAAAATTGCTTTCGACGATGTCTGATTATCCGATATATATCGCCGGATATAGCGCGCAAATGAGAAACAAGTTTGCGTTTTGCAAATTAATAACAACAGCCTGAGTACAGTCAATATCCTTTGTAGTTATTGCTGCCAGCTCTAGGGAGAGATGCCCAGACACAACATCAATGAGTGCGTGTGTATGTGTGTGTGTGTGCGTTAGACTAATGCCAGCAGGTTGACGTACGTGCTGCGGCATTTTTATTAGGCTCGAGCCTTTTTTACGAGCAGCCGCCTCTCAATGTTGTTTCTGGAAAACGAGCAACTCGCTCTTTATGATCTGGCCTGCTCCTGCTGCTGCTCCACCTCCTCCTTCGCCTGGCAGTGTGAGCGTCGACTGCCGTCGCAAAGTTTGCTTTCATTGGCCATAAAAATAACAGCGCAAGTTACATTTTTAATACTCTTTAAGAGAAGCGAAAGGGGTGCAGAGGTTTATGGACTTGAAACGAATGCAAATGCAAATGTGTGTGTGTGTGTGTGTGTGTGTGTGTGTGTGTATGTAACTCTGTCTGTTTAACATTGATAAAGAATTTAATTATAAGTTTTATAAATTCAATGAACATCCGTTGGGAATTGTGTTTGTGTTTATTCTAGCAAAATCAAAACACATATTAATGTGTGTATAATGGAAAATTTGATAGCCCAGACAGGATATATGCTTTTATACAAAATTCTGCACCCACACACAAAGCTATAAATTGAGCTAAAAAGAGACATTTTTTTGGTATTTTGGTTTTATATTTTCTTAAGTAAGTATTACATATTTTTACAAATATTTAATTTAATTTCTTTATAGTTATTTTTTTAGCTGAAGTAATTTGTTATTTAGTATTTTTTTATTAATTTTTTTATAATTAATTCTTTACTTAAATATGTTGGATTTATTTATCTCTAAACAGTTTTAGTATTTTTCTACATTTTTTATTAACTCTATTTCTAATTTTTGCTTTATCTATCTTTAGTAGTAATCTGTTAGAAAACTGCTCAATCAGTTCCAATTCACATTGCTTTCGTTTTAGTAATTAAATAAATCAACCTCTTTTCAGCTCTACATACCTTTTAACTCGAGCTTTCACACACACACACACACACTCGCAAACAGAAAGCTTAAACTAATGCCATGTCACATGTGATTTCTTTACCTAACCCATTTTAAAATCCAAACGAAAAAAAAGAAAACAAAAAAGAAATAAGGCTGTCTTGCTGTTTCTTTCATTTCAAAATAAACATCGGCCCGCGTTCCATTCACATTCTGCACATGCTGTCAGCGTGGATTACCTTTTGTTTTATTTAATTAGTCTGGAATTCAAACAGTACTCGCTCCACAGAAACTCCATTCACACACACGCACACACACACACGCACACGCACGCACGTATTATTGTTATTAGTGTGTAGAGGCGTTTTATTGGCCGCTCCGTGACTGAAAAATGTCGCTCAATTAAAATGGAAACACTTAAAATTCAACACTTAATTCCGTGCGTAAAATTAATGCCGAGCACCTAATTAAATTATGTTAATTACTTTTGCAAGTCTATTAACGAACAGGGCCCACACAGAGAGCAAGTGTTGTAGTCCTCCGTGGAGTGCCTCGATATTCCCTTGACAGAAGTTTTGTTGTTGCTGTTGTTGGGTTTTTGGTTTTGGCTTTGAATTCGGCTTGAAATGGCAAACATCAAATAACTTTCAATCAATTCCAATTAACCAACGTCCATAAAAGCAGCTCCAAAACAGATCCACAAAATGCACATCAGAATGTCAGGACAATTTAATTTAAAATTTAATGGCAAAGCAGAACGAAGCCAGGATAGAGCGAAAGCACGAAACCGAAGTTTGATGTTCTTATCAAAAGGCAACCCTTGCTGCGCCAGGAATGGGGGGGCTGGCAACGAGTCCAAGGAGCGCTGCTGAACAGCTAAGGATATATTGTAATAACAGTAGCCTGACACGCAACGGACAACGACACGGGCCATGGACACACGCACATCAACAGGCACAGCGAGAGATAGTGAGAGAGAGAGAGGGAGAGCGGAGCGAGGAGCATCATCAAGTCGTGCTTGGCTGGAATGCAGTTTTACTGTTACCAACAATGGGCAACGTTTCGCAGCCACAATAAAAGACACAAGACACAGGCCACAGGACAGACAACGCAAGCGAAATAAAAACCGCAGACACGCCAACGCCAACGCCAATGCCAACGCCAAGTCCTGCCAGGATACAAGTGTCCATTCAGAAGCACCCACACCAGCAACACCTCTCCCTTGTTGTGGCAAGGACATATGCGCTGGCAAGTTCATTTTGCACTTGCAGTGCAAAAATTTAATCAAGAAGTGCAGCGCGAGAGCCCAGAGCGAGAGAGAGAGAGAAAGATAGGGAGAAATACCCTAACCACCATTCAAAACCACCAAACCACACAACCACCCAGCCACCCACTATCGCAATCAACCAAGCACCACCATCCGCCCCACGGCCCCCCATTAAACCCCTAAAGTTGTCTTGGCCAGCCCCTTGCGTGTAATGCGAGATTCGTTCAACATTTACAATGATTTTGTGATTCTTCCGACACTTTATGGCCAGCCAAGCTGACAGCTAGCGCCGCGAGCTCCCGCCTGACCCCTTGACCCGTGACCCGCGACCCTCAAGGATCTCCTACACTTCTAAGTTGTGTTTTCTGTATTTTTTTTTTTTATGCGATCCCAGCATAATGGAGTGAAAGACTTTAAGCAAGCAGCTGAATGGGGGAAGGGAGCCGGGATGAACCTCAATGCTGTATTAAGTTCCAGCATAAAGGGGTTTTTCTTTTGATTTTGCTTTCGTTTCTCTTCTTCTTCTTCCTCTTTTTTTGTGGGGGGAAATGTTACAGCTGACGCCATGTGATATCATGGACAAACAAATGGAGCAGCTGGTCAGGTTTCCCAGCGGCTAAAAGCTTTCAAGTGTATATATTTGGTTAATTCGATTTTTAGCTATGATTGTCCAAACGCAATTCTTGTTGATTTTGAAATACTCAAGGGTTGCATCTGGGCATCGCGGCTCGAAATGAGAATCCAACACAAAACCAAAACAAAATATATCAATAATAAATAACAAACAGAGAAATCACCTCACCCCCCCTTGTATATCCAATTAAGTATGCCAGCTAATTATAAATTATTTCAATTTAGCTTATTAAATTTTGCTAATTAACATTTATTGTGCGATTCTCAAGTTGATTTAAATGGAGAGAAGTGTATTAATTGAATGCCTGACAACTTGTTATACATTTTTAAATAGATTTTCATCAAAGCAGCAGCAGCAGCAGCGGCAGCAGCAACATAATTTATAAATTTATAAGAGGAGTATGAGAGGGGTCGCATTTATACTTAGAGAAGTGGGTGATGCCTTCGAGCTGTTTAATACTCTATTATCCATAAATTCTATAAACAAGTCAGAGATTAACAATGCTTGAGAAATACAAAATGAAATTATGGTAAATGTGGATTGAGATATGTATATACACTGAATGTAATAATTATATGTTTTAGGGCTTTAGCTTAACTACTTTTTAATGGAGTACTATCTATCGACTGGAATGTTAATTGCAATTTAAAAAAAGATTATTTATAGTATTTAATGTATATACCAAATGGAATCGCTTGTCAGCTTCATCAGCCTGTTACATACGTAACAACAAAAACTTGATACCCGCTTTAAATGCTTTTTATGTAACAGGGCATAAAAATTCATTGCCTAGACAACAAACTTATTTCAGCCAGCTTCGACTCTTGCTCCAAGTTTTATAGAAATGAATTTATGAAGATGTATGTATATTGAAATGTAAAATGAAATTGCTGACAGAATTTAAAGAATGTGCAGAAAATAAATGTAAAAAACAAATAATATGGAATAATAATATGAATAGAACGGAAAAAAAGAAAAGAAAAAAGATAGTAAATAAAACAAAATAAATAAAATTAAATATTAATTTATTCTTAGTTGTAAACAAGCAGATGAATTAAATACATATATTATCAGAAAAAGATGGAATTTATTTAATGTATTAAAATCAATGTCAAATATTATATTAAAATAAAAATACTAGATAAAAACAATGTATGTTTAATATTAAAATATAAAGTAAAATAGTTGTTAGCTCGTAAAAGGGTTAAAAACAGGTTTGTTTATGAATTTACAAATATTGCTCGCAAATAACTGCATATCGTTTCACAAAGTCTGCAAATACGTGAATTTCACTCACACTATGAGAAAAGACAAAGAGTCAGAGAGCAGCCAATTGCGAAGGTTCTTCGACGAGCTCGTTCGCGATCGGCTACGGAAATTACGTTCGTGAGTCGAGAGTGTGCGAGAGAGTGTGTGTGTGAGTGAGAAGACTCTGTGCATTGCCTTCTTCAGCTATTTGCTCACTCTTCTGTCTTCGTGGGAAACGAATCAATCGTATCTCCAAGAGTAAATATAAGAAATATAATAACTAATGAGCATTTGAATTAAAGTAAACTAATTATAACTTTATTTATCTAGCGATATATCCAACATAAAAAACAATAAATTAAAAGTAGAATAAAATTCATGGAAAAATTCAATTCAATTCAATTTTAAACTGCATTTCAAACAATTTTCACTTTTCACTTATGTTGAGAGCTGCAACGAGCGAAAAACAAAACGAAAGATAATAATTAATATTGTACTGAATAGTGAAATCAGGTGCATAATTGAGTGCAAAACAGGTGCTAATTAGCAAGTGGTAAGTAATATCTATTATAGAGCAAAAGTTCGTCTTGACTGTGGAATGGGTTTGGTAGTTAGGGGGGCGGGGGACGGGGCAACTTCAATTCTGTTGTGTTGTGTTATGCCCTGAGGCATGGCACAGAGCTCTTGAAGTAACAAACTTTTAGTTTGGCTTTTAAGAAGCGAAGAACAAAAACAAATGTTTACAATATTTCACATGTATTTAGTTTAGCGTAACTAAAAGAATGGCCAAAGTTAAATGTATTATTTGATTATGCGAGTTTATGTATGAAAAACAACAACAACAACAACAGCAAATGGCAAACTTTTTGCATAGAAAAGCTATTTTGCAGCAAATATTTGCCTGAGCATCTATATGTGTATATGTATTTATTTGCCAACCACTTTTGCCAAATTATGACTGCCCCGCAAAGCCACCTGTGTACGTGTGTGTGTGTGTGAGTGTGTGTGTGTTTTTATTTTCTCACAAACTATGGCAGTAAGTTGCCATGACAGCCATGCCACATTATACAACAAGTGCTCGAAATAATAAAGTTAACAGCACTTTAATAGTTAGCTCGAAACGCCCCCCAGGCCCGGTGGCAAGTGGCAGACGCCCACAAAAGATTGGACTTGGGATACGAATCGAAATGTTAGCAGAGAGAGAGAGAGAGAGAGAGAGAGAGAGAGAGAGCAGAGACAGAGAAACAGGCAACGGCAACATGTTGCCCGGCAACGGACATAAATGAGAGGGGCTTATCCTATCGAGCAGCAAAACTTGAGCAATAAAATTGCTTTTATGCTTGGCTATACGAGACTCTCTCTCTCTCTCTCTCTCTCTCTCAAATATGCCTGGCATGCTCAATGGCAAAGCCAACCAGCAACAGAAGCAGCAACAGCGTCTAGAGTCAGATAAATTTCTCCACTTTGATTTTGCGCTTAATAAAAGTCAAATTTAAATTCGGCTGACTACGCACAGCCTCTCACTCCGGCTCTCCTCTCAGCCAGCATGTGTGGAGCTACTGCCGATGCTGCTCTAACAATGGCCGAAGCAGCAGGAGCAATTTTTATTGCTAGCCGATGACACGACTTCGTAGCTAGCAACACTGCTTTGGAATGTAATAAACTGGGTACGGACTTTTATGGCGTATACATAAAAGGAAATCAGAGAAGATGTAAGCAGCCAGCTACTTCAGCTACTCCAGCTACTCGAGCTATTCCGGCTGCCAAGTCAAAGAGTGGCCGCTGCACTCAAACAGGATTGGGGCGGGGCGTTCCAAGTTAATGAGCCCTCCAGTGGGGCTGGCGGGGCGTATGCTTAACATCAGCAGCACCAACTGGTGCAAAAAGCAACCTCAAAGCGTTTATATAAATGCTGACGGGCTTGGATGGTGAGGGAGATGGGATTGGGCATGGATGCCCACTCGCCAAGAGCAGCAAGCGGAAAGTTGTGCATAATTCAATTAACTAGAAACATGCAAATGAAAACTTTGTAGGCGACAAGGCCGCGGGCAGCAAAAGTGCAACCGAAATCCAAGGCGAGCAGCGGGAGAGCAAAGGGAGAGAGAGGAGGAGGAGGACAAGGAGAGCTCAGTTCTGCTGTTGCTTTTAATACTGCGTACAAATTGGACAACTCTCCAATGGAATTGCGTAAAAATATTTCTAATTATTTCCGAGCGCAGCGCAGAGCGCCTGGCAACGAGCTACTTGCTGCTCCCCGATCCCCTCACCATTCCGCTCCTTGCCGCTGCTCCTACTGCTCTTCGTGCTGCTGCTCCGCTGCGAGACTGCTTAGTCAACTATGCGTGTATATCAGAAATATGAAATGCAATAACGTAATGAGTAATTGCGCAAAAAGTAATAAAAGGACACGGCGCACAGTTACGCAAAAAGCAGCATGCAATCTGTTATGGATAACAAGGATACACGGCGCCGCCAGCAGCAATTATGGATGCGGTGGATGCGGATGTGGATGCGGGCGAAACAAAAGTTGTCAACGACAGGCAAACTGGCAACCAGCTAGCCAGCAACAGCAACTGGCAACAAAGGCCAGCCTGGGGGTCAGTGCGGGCGTACGTGCAACGTGGTCACAACAACAACAACAACAACAACAAACAACAAAAAAGTAAAGTTGAAGCTCAGCTCACGAGTTGCTGCCGCGTGACTCCGGCTGAGCGCCGCTGCTGCGCTCTGCCGCAGCTAGTTGGCTTGGACAAGTCCGGGGCCAGTGGACCCCGGGCTGGGTGGCTTCATCCGCCACCTCCTCGTCCCATTGAAGAGGACATTTGGTGATGTGTGTGCGCCGCGTGCCTTGCTACCAAAAACGATATTAATTTCCCAAAGGTGCCGTTCACAGCCAGCGAAAATCACGCAGCATCAGCAGCAGCGGCAGCAACAACAAAAACATTAAATAATAATAAAAATACGCACACATACACACAGAGAGAGAAATTAAAAACTTTCAATAGCAACAATTTTCATTTAAAAATTCAACGCCAGGCACTGGGACCGCGACAATGCGGCCCCCAAAACGGTGGGCGGACTTTGGGCGATGGGCGTGCACCATTGCTGCTGCTGCTGCTGATGGCCATTGAAGCGGCAAACAAAAGTGACAAACAGATTTATTAAAACTGTAAATCCGCATTGTTCGAGTAGTTTGTCTAACAGCAAACAACAAAATGCAATAAAAACAATTTGAAACAATTTGTAAGCAACTGTCAGTTACCCTGCAATAGCATGTGAGCTACAAAGCATGCCCTTACCTTTCAATATAAATTGAATTGTGATTGTTGGCACAAATATTTTTCCTCTCGTATTTTTTTAACTAGTCCGCGCATTGGTGACTGTATCGCAGCCAACTTCATGCTGATCGCAACGCTGCCACATTATAATAAAAATTGAGGTCGCCCTAATATTTATTTGCATAACCAATTGGATTTGTGGCAGCCTTAATTGCATTTGCTTTGCTTCCTCAATCAATAGCGAATTTCTGTTAATTTTAATATTTAAATAAGAATTTATGTAAGTTAGCTATTTTTTTTGCTAGCACACTTCTTGCAGGAGCAGTCATTTCCCAATTTGATTGCGTGATCAACTTGAAATACACTGCGTTCTTATTGGGTTAACATAATTCCCAATGGGACTCCTGCTGCAGTTGCGTTGCCGACTTCAAACTGAACGCAGCGTTGCCAGAGCTAGAAAAACTATTCTCCATTTCGTTTGATGGCAGATTTAATTAATTTCATTGCATATTTATGCGACAATAAATGCATTGTGTTGGCGAAATTCAATAACCCTTGATGTGCATACGCTTCACGAGGTATGCTCCAAAAGTTGTTAGCCGCTTTAGGGGGCGTGCTGCAATTAAAACTATTTTGGCTAAAACAATATCGAAGCTGTTGCTATCGCTATCGTAGTTTCAGTTGTTGTTGGCAGTGCTGCTGCTGCTGCATGTTGATGGCTGCCAACATTTCATTAGAGCGCCAACGGGGTTTTGTGCCCCGAGGTCAAACCACAGCATGCAACGCCAGCTGGGGCAGCCAGGCGGACAGGCATGGAAGACAAGGCAAAAGCTGATTACTTGCTGCATTGGCTGACAGGACATGGCAGGCGGAAGGCCAGGACTTGGACTTGGGCGCTGTTTCGCGCTTGATTCGCTAGCATGGTTGCCATTTGCCGTTTGTTGTTTATTTTGCGAGCGTTGCGAAATTGCAAAGCATGTCCTTTCGCCAGTAGGAGGGATACACTCACTCACACACACACACTCGCGCAGAGACACGGCCATGCAATAAGGACGAGGTTAGCTGCACAGCAACAGCTGTTGGCAGCAGGAGCTTTCAAGAAACAGCCAACACTTTAATATTATGCCATTGCTGCTGCTGCTGCCGCTGCTGTTGGTCATAATAAATGCAAATTTATTGCCTTAACCAAAAGAAAATCAGTGAAGGAAACATTCTTAACATGGCTTCGCCTTGGGACTCAGCTCCTGCATGCCAAAGCCCGCGGACGGTGGCTCAGTTAACAAGCTAGTCGGCCCGGATCTGGGCTCAGAGGCGAAACGATCTCGGCGCGGTCCTGCTGGCGGCATTATGCCAGATTTCAGTTCCGACAGCAGCTTCTCTGTCTCCGGCACATCCAGATCCTCGTAGAGATCATCGTTGACAGCTATTACGGGCCCATTGACGCAGGCGCCCATGCAGTAGGTGGCAGACAAGGTGAACTGCATGTCCTTCGATGTCTCGCCATCCTTCAGTTTCAATGCATTCTCACAGGTGCGCCATATCTCGTCGCAGCCACGCAGCCGGCAGGGCGTGGTCATGCACACCTTCAGCCTGAACATGCCAATGGGACGCAGATTGAACATGGTATAGAAATTGGCCACCTCCCACACCACAAACGGCTCCAGCTTGAGCATCTCGGCCACGGCCTGGATCGCTGTGATGGGCAGCCAACCATGCTGCCGCTGCGCCAGGTCGAGCAGGGGCAGCAGAGCTCCGCGCCGCTCCGGCTCCGGATAGGTGGATATCAAGAACTCAGCCCGCTTCTTGTTCTCCTCGTCGAACTCGAACTTAAGCTTCTCATACATGTTGCACGCGTCCAGCTTAAAACGCGGCTCCGAGCTGCTCAAGGCGCGGATTGGCGGCGCCTGCAGCACCAGGCGGGGCAGCTGATATAAGCGCAACAAACTGGCAAACATCTTGGAATCGTTAGGAATGTATATATTATGTCTATAATTCTCTATATATGTATGTATATATGTATGTATGTATGTGTGCTTGCTTGATATTTGATGGGAGAGCAGAGGAAAAGGCAACCAACTGCTCGACACGAGCTGCAGCGCTTGCCTAGCCTCTAGTTTTGTGTTTCAATCTGATATTGAAATTGTCCGCGTTGCTATTATGTTCATATTATGTGTATGTGTGTGTGTGTGTGTGTGTGACGTTGCAATCAAATTAGCAATAGAGTATGTGAGTGGCATGCTTTGCCATGGCAACAATCGTCATTTGATGCGTTTGACGGCAATAACTAACTCAAACAATATGTCAATCAGTGCCCGATCGGGTGCCCCAACGTGCTGGAAATTGCTCAAATTGTTCAAATTGCATGCCCCGCCTAATTGGCAATATAGAGGGCGAGAGCGAGAGTGAGAGAGAGAGAGGGAGAGCGAGCGAGCGAGCGTCAAACAAGTGATGAAGCCACAGCATCTGCCTTTCAGCAATAAAGACAGAACGAGAGAGAGAGAGAGAGTGAGAGGGCGCTGTAGAGCAGTCAATCACTTTGATGGGCCGCCATTGTTATCAACACCTGTCCGTGCTCCAACACCTAAACCATTTGCCGCATTCCTGCATTTTTACAGCTATTAAGAGGCGACGCTGACTATGGCTCTGCCTCTGCCTTCACTCCCCCTCTCTTAACAACATCTCGTAAAATGTGTAATTCAGCAAAGTGTCTAATAAAAGTTTGCCATAAGCGATAATCGATAATGGCTGCTCGAAATGCCATTGATTACAGATCACATGGTCTCGCAGCGCTATTAACCGAAAACAATTGAAAACATCCGACGCATTGAACCAAGTCTGACAATTAAGTTCGGACAAGTGGACATGGGCATATAGAGGTTAATAGTTGCATAAATATATATGTATATGGTTTTATATACATATATGTTTTCCTTTTTTAAAGGAGCATACAATTTATATTTTTATTAGACACACATAAACAAGCATGGGCTCAACATTAAAAAGAGGCAGTACTTGAGTAAAAGTACAAGCAAGGAGAGAAGAAGTGCAGAAGATCATTAAAGTTGTCTATGTGTATGCAGCAGCTCTCATTTGGTATTTGTATTTAGGTAAAACTAAGCTAGAATGCTCACAGCAGCAGAGAGCGTTCCCATTGCTCACTTGAATGTCGACTGCAACGAGCTCTACCTACCTGGCCCTATATAAAGGGCATCAGCTGCAGCATTTCTTCAGTCAGTCTTCAGTGATCCAGGCCTGGTGGTGGTCAGCGTAATAAAGTCAAGTAGAGTGTGTGATCGATCAGCTAAGCATTAAAGTCGTAGAGGAAATACGTAATGGAAATACGTAATGGGAATTACGTAAAGGAAGTAAGTAGAGGAAATTCTTAGCAGAAAGAGGAAATACTTGGAAGAAATACTTCGAAATACGTAGAAAAATAGTGCTAAATTATAAAGAATATATATATATATACTTTGTGGGGTCTGCAACGTCTCCTTCTGCCTGTTATATACATTTCAACAAAACCATTATATCCTGATTTCCCATTTTCAATGGGTTCAGGGTATAAAAATATTTGTAAAATTCAGCTAAAAGCATTTTAGTCATAATTTATAATTAGGCTCAAATTCCTTGTAATACCTAATTGAAGAACTCTAAGCGCGATTTGTTCACACCTGAAGCACATTTTTATTCGCAAATAAAGTACATAAATACCTGAGGCTTCTGGCTCGCCGTATATATTTAACGAGCTCCCAGACATTTTACGTTATATGTTATAAATTTTACGTGGAAAAAAAATGTTTATAATGTGCTCATGTGACGGCTTTTCTTTGAAGTTGTGTTGCTTTTTTTTTCTATAAAGAAATTGAAATATACGACTGAAATAACATTAGAATATACATATTTGAAATAATCAAGAGCAGCAGCCAGAGCTTGTTGAAATATTGTTTAAATAGCTTTTAAGAAATTGACAGCGACAATTAAACATTTTAATTCTTGGCATATTTATAGCACTCGACTGCTAATCTCTTGATTTATTGAGCGGCTGGATAAGAACTTTTGCATGCTCGAACTCAAACAGAGCTGGAAACTAAAACCTTTTATGCTTATGTATGTGTGTGGCAAAGGGTTGAGCAATGGGCTTGGTGCGGGTAGGGGGGTGTGGGGGCGTAGGGAGTCAAGTTACTCGAACTAATCTGAAAATTCTGCTGACCTCGTCGGCGGCCAACTGCAACTTCAATTGCCCACTAAGCACTTTCCAAAGACTTTTTTGCATGGCGCCCTCGGAGCGAACAAAATTCGCTTTCGCTTTGCCTCCAAAATGTTGTAAGTTCTTGTTGCTGTTGTTGTTGTTGTTGCTGCTGTTGCAAACAAGTTAGACAGCAATTTCGTGTGCTCAAAACATAATTAAGTGCTACAGAAGTTGTTAAATGCAGCAAGTACGTAAATTTGTCATAACAGAAGCCGTTGATGATGTACTAAGCGGCAATAAATTTTACTTTTATAAGAAAACTGCGAGGCAGAAGAAAACTGAAAACAAGAAAACTGAAAACGAGGCGAAATGTAAGAATTATATATAAAGAACAAACTAGAAATCAAGAGCAAGTAAAATGAAATGAAATGAAATGTTTAACCAACAAGCTCAACAAGTAGCCAAAAGGCTGACTGATTGACTGACTGACTGGGGGACTGAGGGACTGACTCACTGGCTCAACATGGCTAGCTGGGCGAACCGAGCTGTTAATGTGGCCAGTGGCCAAAGCGAAATGTCAGTTGAAGTTCGCAAGTCGAGCGCAAAAGTTGGAAATTAAATCAAACATAAAACGGAGTACAAGAAAATATTCGTTCGTGCCACGTCCCGTTGGCGCCGTTGTTGGGTCGAAAAATGAGAGGACGACATGCCGAAAGTGTTGCACAAGTTTCTTATATACTATTTGTTGATTTTACAAAGCAGCGATGGGGCACGCACCCAGCCAGAGATCGGCAGGCGTGATGGATTAGCAAAGTTTGTGTATAACGGCAAACAGCAGCAACAGCAGGAGCAGCCAGCAAAGGTCGCACACAATGGCAGCGTTAGCCTGGCAGATACCCTGCATGAGTTTAATTTTGCAAAAATTTATGAAACTTTATACGAGCAACTGGTGCAGCCAACAACTGAGCAGCAGCAGGAGGAGCAGGAAACGGAGGGGAGGCCAACGCAGTTGCGTCAGGGACGGGGCCTGCGCCGGCCACAAACGCAGCTATTATGGATACCAGAACGTCTGCCAGTAGCCACGACTCCACAGCCCTTTCACGTGCTGCAGCAGCTGCAGCATGACTTGGAGGAACAGCTCAAGCACAGCACCACAAAGAAGCCATTTAGTGTGCTGGAGCAGTTGACGCTGGAGCAGCTGAAGCTACTGCAGCAGAAGCGGCCGAATAGCAGCTTTAGCATATTGCAGCAGCTGCAATTGGAGCAGGAGAAGCAGCTCAATAAGACCAGCACAGTGGAGCCGTTCAATGTGTTCGAGCAGCTGGATAAGGATCTGCAGGAGCTGGAGAAGCACGAGCAGCAAGTGGAGCAGGCCAGCACCTTTGAGGTGGTGCAGCCAGTGACAGCTGAGCCGCTGGAGCAGCACAAGAGCGACGCCAAGGCGCCGGCGGAGTCATCTCGGGCCAAGGATAGCCAAAAGCGAAAACGCAAGCGAATTCGTCGTCGTCGCAAACGAATTCGCCGTCGCCGCAAGCGCAAGCGTCGTCGCGGCAAGAAGAAGCGCAAGAAGAAACGCAAAAAGAGGAAGAAGAAGAAGAATAAAAAGGAGAAGAAGAAGAAGAAAAATAAGAGGCGACGACAGCAGAAACCTGAATACGAGCACCCGCCGCTGGGACAGCCGGCTCACCTCGTCTACGCCAATCCCACCAAGCAGCCGTACTATGCGCACCACCACGGCACCACATGGGATCCGCATGGCCAGCAGCCACAGCCGCCAGTGGCGGCAACCACAATTCTGCAGGTGGTGACCACCAAACGTCCGTCGACCACTAAGGCGCCCTTTAGCAAAATCAAATACCTGCTGCGCCACAACACGCTGTTCAAGAGGAAGAAGAAGGAGTGGTTCAGCCATGTGGGACACGTTTTGTATCCGTTCATCAAGTTTGTGGCCTTCTTCACAGTCCTCAATCCCTTCACACTGGGCGTCTTCCTCTTCACTCTGATCTCACCCGTCGTCTTTGGCTTCCTGGGCTTTGTGCTGTTGAGTGTCTTGGTGAAGCCGTTCCTGCACCTCGTCTTTGGCGTCAAGGCCAGTGTGGATAGCATCGAGCGTCAACGCTACCTGGCCAACAAGCGCGCCGAGCAGCTCAAGCTCAATCTGCGTCCAGTCACCATCCACAAGCACTACTATCAGCAGAAGCCGCTGCACTCCACACCACCGCAACACCATCCGCCGCTCGTGAACTGGAGACGCCAGGGCCCACCGCCCGAACTACGGCATAATAATCCGCCACAGCCTGCCCTGCGTCGCTATAATCCTTTGCTGCCCTCGGTACGCACAGCGCTCGCTCGCGATGATCTTCACTTTTAGTCATTAGAACTGATTTGTAAATAATGTTTAATAAAAATTTAGCACAACTACTGAAATTTCTCAGGAATACAGGTTTGGAATTCTAGAAAGATTTTAAAGCTGATAAAGAAAAAGAACATGAATATTTTCAAGTATATTTTTATATATTTCATAGGTGCTTCCTGTTGCTCATTAGTCATTAGCTATATTCAACAATTAAATATTACAAAATATTAACATCACTCTATCATTTGATATAGTATTTCTAGTCAGTAAATCAATACTTCTTCTCTATTTCGTCCATGTAAGCAGCTAAAGCATTTTCAGTCAAAATTAGAATTCCTCACACCGATTGATAGCCGCCTCCTCCAAAATTGTAAATATGCTCGGGATCGTGCAACAGGCAAAGGATCTGCTGCGCGTCCACTACAATGCATTGGGTGTCAGCTGTTTGATCTGCGCCTCTCTGGTTGGCATTCTGGACTACAGTCACGGCGTCTATGGCTGCGATCTGTACTGTTGGCAGGAGCAGCTGGATCTGGTGGAGGATAAGCCCATGGTCCTCATGCTGCTCATTGCCAGCTTCAAGCTGATAATCATCGTGATCTTGACACTGTTCAGCTATACACAGACTCGCCCGGCGCTGGAGCAACCGATTGGGCAACTGAAGCGTCGCTATCGCCGGTTCATTGTGATGCGTCTGCTGGCTGCCCATCATAAATTCCTCTACGGCGGCGATCAACTGCAGCGCAGGCACTCGGAGCTGCTGCTGGCCATTCAGCTGTTTCGCTCCGATGCACGCAAACTGTACGAACGCTCGTCGGATCAGCTCCGTCAGAACGTGCGCCAGGTGCTCCATGTGGAGGAGCAGCTGGAGCAGGAGCTGCTGCAGAGGGGCTACGACAGATACAAATGCGTCTCCCAGTTACGGGATGTGGATATATATCGGTTGGTGTTGGCGATGCCGTTTTCCAAAATATAAACCAAGCAAGTCAATAAAGTGTGGTGCTCACAGGATTCGGAAACAAAAGGCGTGCATGGGAGTGGGCGTGGGTGTGGGTGTGGGTGTGGGCGTGAGTGTGGGTGTGGACGTGGTTGTGTTATGGAAGGGCGTCGCGTTTGTTAACCACAACAACAACAACAACAAACAGGCAACAAAATTGTTTAGCTCGCAAATTTAGGCAACTTTTTAATTAGGTTTTCCTTGTTGTTGATACCCTGTAAAGTGTTGCGGTTAATGTGGTATATTGAAGGGGTAAAGTAATCTAATTGAAATAAGGGAAGCTGCAGATTAAATCGATATTGTAACAGCTGCTGTGCGTTTCGGGCAACTTAAGATTTAGCCAAAAGGTTTAAAAATACTTGAAATGCCGAAATGCCAATTCGAGATTTTAGTTTCCATTGAGCAACCGAAGCTTTTTAGCTCAGTCAATCAGAAGAGTCTAAAATTTAATCAATCAGCGAATCGTCAGCCAGTCAGTCAGTCCATCAGTCAGAGTTAAGGAACCAATCAGTCAATCAGATCCAATATTTCAGTCAATCGAAGTCTCAGAGCACGATTGCTGTCTATCAGCGTTCCTCAGCAGGAGTTGGCGAATCAATCAGTCGGAATCAGTTACAGGTAGTGACAGATGCGTCAACCCGTTAGTCAACCAGACTCTATCAGAATGAATCAATCAAAGTCCAACAGTCAAAGTCAATCAATCACTCAATCAGCACCTAAGTACTCCATTATGCATATATTACAGGATATCTCATTATAATAATCTCGTGTGGCTCGTTTTAATTTTTGACAATTTTTGGTATCATGTAGATTTTAAAGCCTCTCTCAGTGCAACCTTTAACAGCTGCCACATAATTTGCGTCAACACGGCTAACAAGTTTTTTAGCCACGTCTAAAGAGGAGAAGAGGATAGACAAGAGGCGCCTCGGGTGCCGGCCAATTAGGTTGTTCGCTGAAAATCATTTAAAGCCCGATCATTGTTGTTGCTTTGCTGGCATTTCTGCTGTTGCCTGGTGCGAGCCAATATCAATTGAGCCTTGCAATTTGCTGGCGGATTGTTGGCCATAATGGAATTGCCTTGGGAACGCTCGAAAACAAGTCGCATGCCATAGAAATACGAGAGCGAACGAAATGCCGAGCTGAGCGAGTAATAATAAATAAAATTGTAGTCAATTCATAAGGATTGCGCCACTGGCAGCGGCGATGGCGGCGGCGGCGGCGGCGGCTGGGCGGACGGGTGGTCGATGGGCGTGGCAAGGAGGCAAAGAGGCAACGAGTCTGGCGACAGGCAAAATGCAAACAACATTCATTCATATTTGCCAAAGAGACGAGCGAGCTGCCAGCTTCCCCACACTTCAGCAGCAGCAACAGCAAAAAGGGAAGGGACGAAGAAGGAGTAGAAGCGTTCACAATGTGCGTATAAATAACGGATTTCCTGTTATAAAATATTTGTAACGACATTTTATGTATATGCCGATTTATCCATACCATTGTGCAGCAGTCATAAGTGTATCATAAAACAGCCACCCAACCTCGCTCTCCCCCTCTCTCTCTATCTGGTGTCATACTCCATCATGTCTATGTGGAGGGTTTTATATCTAGTCTATGTATGCATATCGATGTAGATGTGAATGCTGCTGTTGCTGCAAACGTCTTTTGCATTTGCAGCTGTCAGCGCAGCAACAAATTTCATTCGTTTTAATGTGCAGAACTCTGCGTGTGGAATCGATTCACGTTGATGCGCCACTGCCGGCTGCAATGTCAATTTCATAAATCATACAGCCATACAAGATTATAGAAATATCCATATATGCATATACAAAGTGTCTCGAGTGTGCTAATCTCCAGCAACTGCAACCTGACACTTCAAATTTTTGCACGTTGCCATAGACTCGGAAATGCCTTAAATAGCATGCAAAAGTGACCAAAGCTGAGCGTTGCATTCGATATACTCGCTCAAAAAGAGCTGAATAGGGCATATTGGCTGCTTTTTTTAAATAAATATATATACATTTGTTTTTATATATATTTATATTTATTTTATAATCTTTTGGTGTATAAAATACTGAAGTAAGAATTAATGCTTATTAATAATGTGAAAAGAGGTATATTGGTTTTATGTAAAATAAATGTAAATTAAATGGAGTGGAGCTTGAAACACTCCATATATGTATATAGATGTGCTTGATAGACTCGCTTATGGAATTACAACGAACAGCGTCTTGCCCTCTCCTAGCCACACTCTCTCTCTCTCTCTCTCTCTCTCTCTGCCACTCATCCTTTCTCTCCCTTATTTTCTAAGCCTAAAATTCTTTGGCTTACCTGTGATTATTTTGGCAGATGCGGCATATAATATTGAACACTGTGCTTACAATAAGTGCCTCAAACTAGATGTGGCATACACACACGCACGCTCACACACACGCACACATGCACACTCATAAACAGACACACAGACAGACAGACAGACAAAGACATTGCATATCAAAGAACAAAAAGGCGTTGAAGCACAGCAAATTCAATTCAACTACTGTTGCTTAGCTGTTGTTGTTGTTGCCGTTTGATAAAAGGTCAGGCAAGGAGGCGTGGCTGAAGTGTAGTGAACTGAAGTGGCATGGGACGACAGCAAAAACGGAGCCCAAAAACCCAAATAATATTAATATGCAAATTGAGTTTTTTAGTTGAGTGATCTAAGCGGATAACTGTGTGGCCCAACAAGACAAGACAAGACAGACAGGAGGCTGGGGACTGGGGGCTGGGGGCTGGGTTCTAGGGGCCGGCAATGAGCCTTGAATGGACACGTAACCCCTAGAGATCGAGTCAGCTCAGCTCAGCTCAGCTCAGCAGCCCGTCCAAGCACTTTACTTTATTGATTGCCCCGCCAAAGGATGAGCCTGGACAGCGGCAGAGCGAGGGAGCACAGGAGGCGCTCTGTCAATGGCAGCGAATAATACGAGCATATCGCACATTTCGATTCGAAATGCGACTTGTGAATCAATTGAAATCATATTTTATTAAACGTTTACGGGGCCATTTCCCACAGCCGCCACGAGGCAAACAATGCCAGAAGAACATATATATATATATTTATATATATGCTTCAGCCTCGGGGGCCACTGGGGCACAAATCAATGTTTGTAGCTGCGTGTGTGTACATATATATAACATAAATCGGATCAAAATCAAGCAGAGCGCAGCGTGCAGGGGACGGAGGAGGAGGGGGCGACTACTAGCCGCCAGGCGGGACACCATACAAAAATATTTACAAGAAGAAGTTTGCGCTGCATAAAATGTAAACCAGCTCGAGGCAGAGCATAAACACATAAAAACGAAAAAGTTGGAAGAGGAGCAGGAAGAAATAGTATTGTCAGAGGATAGGCATGGGTGCATGGGTGTGGCAGGGTGGCTCGTTCAAGTTATGAAATTTGCTTTTCTGCATGAAATAAATTTCCAAAGAAATTGAAAATGAAAAGCGCAGCGCGCAGATTGAAAGCAAACTCCGACAAAAAGCCGTGCGAAATGTGTAGAAATGGCACGATTCAAATTTCACAGCCGGAACGCAGTCGGGGGGAGTGGCACCATCTATGCCAGTTGGTGGCAGGAATTTGCCTTCAATGTCACGGAATTGCTGCAAGTTGTCGCTGATGCTTTAGCTATTTGCCTGAAATCGGAGCCGATTTCTTTTTCGATTTTTCTTTAATTTTATTTTTTTTTTTGTCGACAACGACTGCGATTGCAGTTCAAAGCAAACACCGCAAGCAATTGATTTATAATTACGAAACGGCTACGGAAGTGAGCCGCTGCCAAAGCCATTTAGCGTTTTGCTCAATTAGCTCTGACATGAAATTGAAACCCAGCAGAGTTCCAGCAAAGCCGCATGACAGGTGGCTCGCTCTCTCTCTCTCTCTCTCTCTCTCGCTCTCTCGCTCTTTCACTCAGTCTAAATCTTTCTCTCTTGCTCTGTCTTCGCGTCACTCCATGGCCTATGCTCTGCTCAATTTCCGCTTGACATGCTGTTCGCTGGGCAATTTCTTTCCATTTCGTTCCGTTTTTTATGTTTTCTTTCAAGTTTGCCTTCCACCTGTGGCGCACCACGTTGCGTATGCGTAACCTGCCTTTGTCGCAGCATAATTTGCTGGTCTTCATTGCGCTCCCAACTCCTCCTAGCATTTTCCTAATGCCACGCCCACAATAAAAAAGCATACCGAAAACAAAAAACTTTGGCGTGTGTTTTGCTAAACATATGCAAATTAGAATATTTGCATGTGGCAGGATAACAGAGCCTCCGGCTGCGTACCACAGATTTCACTCACTGGACGTGGCACACGTATGCGGCATAACAAATCGTATGCCCATAATGTGAATATGTATGTGTGTGTGTGAGGGACTTTGTGTATAAAAACATTTTCAGGCACTGTCTGTCTAGACAATATTTGAAGCCAATTTGTAGTTGCATTTATATGGAGTCTTTTGGCTTAGACTTTAAATGTTTATATAACAAGTTTTCTTGAATACGATTAGAGGGAAAGCATACAAAATTTCATTAAATATTATTAAAGAAAAGAAATTCTCGTTGTCTGCGCAAAAATATTCTAAATTCTTATTAAGCAACAACTTTATTTGTAAATACAAATATTTTAGAATATTTTGAAGCAAACAGAAAGAAATGAATGTTGATAAGAATTTGAGGATGAATATGAATATTTATATTAATAAAAGAAAAGAAAAAATATAAAATAAAAAGTTTTGCTAACAAATTTGCTAGTTCTTCAGAGGTAATTAATATTTTAAGAATTTTTGTAATTTTTAAATTTAATTAAAATGTAAATAAATACATTTTTAAAAAAGAAAAGAAAAAGAAACTCTAATTAAAACTTTTATTGCATAAACAAATATGTTGCAATATTATTAGAGCTAAGCAATTGTTGCGCCCAAATATGTGCTATATAAATGTACAACAATAACAACAATTTACGTAGTAAAATTTACTTTTATATCGCATTTAGGGTTTCTTTAATTATAAACTTTAGTTGAGGATAGGCGATATGTGAAGCAGATTTTATTGAGGCAGCTGCTTTTATATCGAAACTTTGTTCCTCTTCTTTAAAAGCCAAAAAAACCGTAAGAGGAGGAGAGCGGAACTGTTGTTAAAGGACTAAGCTTTAAACTGCTGAAAAATTAATTTCTTCGGCTCACACAGCAACAACAGACGCGAGTTCTTATCAAGTCGGCATTGAAAGGAAATCGAATAGTCCTCCTGCACATGTTACTCTAATCCTGATGTCAGCCCCACACCTCCCTCCCCACCCGCATGCTTCGTGTACCTTTAAGACCCGCCCATTCGTAGGCGGTTTGCCTTGAGCATGTCCGTTATTTTGTTTACAAGAAAACATAAATCTCGACGTATTGAATGAAGTGGAATGGGTGAGCGCCTCCTGCTCTACGGTATGGGCATGTCTGTGTGCGGTCGAAAGGATTGCCGAAACGGTTGCCGTGTGAAATGAAACATATCATCACTTTCGAGAGCTCACACCACCACACATGTGCGGGATACCGGATGCCTCTATGCCTATGCCAGAGGAGCACGTTCCTGCCTCTCTTTCCCACTCTCTCTCACTCCTTATATATGTATGTATATGTACAGAAAAAAAGGACTACATGAAGCTACATTTTTTTTTTTTTTTTTTGGGGCAAGAATTGAGTGGGGGCCAACTTTGGTTTGTACGCGTCAACTGTGAAATCCTTTTTGACATGCCACGGGCCAGCAAAAGGGGCTTTGACTACGTCTGTCCTCTGCAAAGTGGCCATAAAAAATGGGCCAGCTGGAGTATGAGCTGCGAGCTGTGAGCTGGCTGGCCTTTAGATGGAGCAATCCAATTATAAAGAATTTTAAACTATGTACCATGAAGAGGACACTTAAAGCACACACAAGAACCAGGTTATTAGCGCATTAGTATGTGTGTGAGTGTGTGTGTGTGTGTTGAAGCAAGTTATAAAAAGGAGCAAAGTTGTGAAGGGTCACATCAGTCAAGGGCTAACACAGCTGGGCGCTGTGTATTATACGTTTCGTTTTTTGCGGGTCGAAAGTTGAAGAAAAAATATATAGCAACAATCCATAAAGTAAATGTTGCATTTAAACAAACAAAACAGACAAAGAGAGTGTGTGAGTGAGAGAGAGAGAGAGAGAGAGAGAGACACAGACTGACAGTCAGAGCTGTGACAAACACTGACAGTGACAACTGGCTGCCTGTTTGGTTACTCTGGAATGGCAGCGATCGGAACGAGTAGCAGCAGCTTGTTGATGATGATGATGCTGCCGCCTCCGCCTCCTCCTCCTTCTACCAGCTGCTTGCTTCCATTTGGTAGCGAAACAAAAAAAAAATTGACATAAGCGGATATGTTACACAGCGCCTTTGCCAGTGTCGTGGGGCCGTGCAGTGGTTGGGGGGGCGTGGTATGCTATAGGCAGGCGCTGCTGCATGCGACGACTGAGCAGATAAATTAATGCGATTTTTCATGCTACATGTTTGAGTTTGATTTATGCAATTATAGCTCTCACTCTCAGGCTCATTCCACGTCTCTCTCTCTCTCTTCCTCTCTCTCTCTCTCTCGCTCTTCGCTCTTTATATATGCCTTCTTTCTGCTCTGATATACAGCTTTTGTCAAACATGTCTAAGAGCAGTCATTTTTTATATTTTGATATAAAGCGGAAATGCTTACCATGTTTCCGGTTTGTTACCTACACGCAGACACACACACACACACACACAATTATAGTAAATCCAGCTATTTAGCTGTTGAGCTTGAAATACTCTACCCCAAAATACTAAAGGCAGCTGCCAGACGACATCTATTATGCAGCAGTGGCTCAACTAAGTGCAGTTGCCACTGCAATACGACTATTTGTTAAAGTCAGCTGAAAATGTTATCAAAATAAAGGCATAAAAAATTACTTTTCTTCAGGAATTTCTATGAAAAAAAGAAAATAAAAAAAAAAAAAATAAAATAGAAAATAAAATTTGAATTATTTTAGTGTAACATATTTTTAAACATTTCTATGTAGTTACTTTCAATTAGTTTCAACATTTTGCTACTCGTATTATGCCACTTGAGATCGACAAGCTTTCGATTTTAATTGGCAACAGAGCCATCGAGTTCCCGAGGGAAGAGTATTAAATGCCCAGCAGCTGGCGCAGCAGCAACAAGAGGATCAATATGGAGCGGTAAGACTCAACTTGAATTGGCAGCCACGTTAATTTGTCATGGCATTTGGCTGTGGTCAACACACTCACACAGACACACACACACCCATCATATATAGCATATTACACAACAAGTGATTCTCTTTTTTGCTCGCCCAGTGCTCAAATCAGAGTCGTTGTATGCGTGCTCGTACCTGTAATCTGGACAACAAATCCGATTAAATGCAAATGCTGCTGCTCCACAGTGTGTGTATGTGTGTGTGTGTGTGGCAGCAAGTGGCATGCAGCTTAGTTGCGTAAGTTATCAGCAACGGTATTGAAGACCAAAGCAGCAGCAGCCGGAGCAGCAGGAGCAGCAGGAGTAGCCGGAGCAGCATTAGCATCAGCGGTTGCTTTGCAGCATCTAATTTGAAGACGACACCTGGACAGGTGTGTGGCAACTGCAGCACATTGCGCATTTGGCGGCTTCTAATTATTATTTCAATAGCTAAGCTGCAGGCACTTTGCATTTGCATGGGGTCTGCCATGACTCATGGGGCACTCATATGCTCGGGCTGCCAATAGATAAGCTGCATGGCTTAAATTTCCCTGCCCTGCTAGAAAAACTCATTTTGGCCATTAACGAAACGAACGCGAATTAAAAAGGTGTAGGAAATGAAAGCGAAAAGGTAAACGCTGTAGAAGTAAGACAAGCATGAAATGCTCTATTAACGAAACTTAAAGTAAGCCAAGTATATACCATAAATCCATTAAAGAACATGTTAAGAAAAGATTATGAAATACACATTATATACATAAGGATATTTCCCATTGCCAGAAAACTTTACTGCAACTTTACATATTCCACCATTAGATTTTAGTACACACAACGATTAGTCTTAGACTAAGCGTTACGCATTTGCTAAGCATATGCGAATGCCCAACTCGAAGGGTATGTAAAAAAAACTCGGAAATGACAGCCATTTGCTATGCCAATTCCTCTATGAGGACAGGCAGCGTACCCAATGAAGTTCCTGGGAAAACGCGCAACTGCAAGCAGTTAGCAAGTGGGCGGGGCTATATCCATACCATATATATACAACTCACAAGTCGACGACTTTTTAAAGCTCTCGGCGTCTGCACTACACAAATTGCTTGTTTAAAAAATAAGATGAAAAAGGAATAAAAATAAAAATAAAAATAAAAAAAAATGAAATGAAACTGCGGCAAATATTTGTTCAACATTTAAGCATCGACATTATCATCATTGTCGCAAGTTTGTTTGGCTTCGCATCAGAATTTTATGGAGCGCACAAATATGAGACAGGATCAAGCACGAGCAGAATGTGGACAAGGCAAAGGGCAAGAGGGCAAGAGGGCAAGCAAGAGGCTGAGGGAACGGGCACTAGACTCTGCTGGTAAAAATAAAAATGCCTCTTCCGTTTTATTTGCGCAAAATTAAATAAACCGAAATATGGGCAACCATATTGGCGCATAATAGGAAAAATATTTTGTTCATTAATGTGGCCCCCCCGCAAACGAGCCGTAGATGGAAAGCAACTAAAGAAAGAGGGCACAAGCGAGAGAGAGAGAGAAGAAAAACTGTGCGCGACCTGAAGCTGCGCTGGAAGTGCTATGAAAATTAGTTTGAGCTGAAAGTGGGTAAGTGTAGGTAACTCAGATATAAATTTGTGTGATTGCATGTAAATTACCTTTTAGTATAGAAAGAGTGGTTCTAGTACAACATTCTATATCTTATGCTGGACTATACTAAAACTTTATAAGATGCAAGACCATTGTTGTTATAATATACTATACAATATATAAAAGTCTATAAAGCAAGGAACTACTGTACACAGTTTTCATATACCCTACTTACACACCCAGAACAGGGTATACCAAAAGTAAAAATAAATAAGCAGCCAAAAAAAAAAGAGAAAAGAGAAGAACAGAAGGGAAAGAGGCAAAAAATAGAAAAAAAGGAAAGCCGAAAAGTAAAAGCTTTGCCACTAGCCAGTTTATTGTGTACAAACATTTTGCGACAGGGCAACAGCGTGCAGGATATTTATATATATATAAAAAACAACTTTTTTTTTTGTGGGGAGTGACTGGCGGAATAATATTAGATCGAAGTTTTGTGTAAGCCGATTGAATATAACAAGCAATTCGAATCTCGTTTCAGTTCTTTTAAAGCGTTTTTTATTTAGCAGAGCTAAGAGAGAGTAGGAGTGGGAGTGGGAGAGGTAGATGTGGAGGGAGAGGCAGCTAGACCTAAAGGTGAAATCCATCTGCTGCCTATGGGAAGCCAGCGAGCCGCACTAATCAACACAATTACGGTGCAGCCGAAGGAAAACTTTTCTAATTGGATATGAAGACGCGCACATGCGTTTCTTTAAAAGAAAAAAATTTGTTAACCTTCTCGTGGGGGGTCCACCACACAATTTGGCGGCGGCAATGCCAAGCGAGCGAGTGAGGGAGAGACAGAGATAGCGTGAGCAAACGAGAGACAGCCAGGCACACCCAATCCCCTGTACGCTGAAATGCTTTGACAAATTATTTTTAAGCCAATTTACAAGTTGAGAAAAAGTATCAAGAAAACATATCACCCAGGCGGAGGTGATGGGGTGTGTGGTATGTGCTTGTGTCTGTGTGTGTGTGTGTAGGTAAAGCAAACATAATGCGAGGGATAAAAGTGTAAAGTTGACAACCCAAGCACATTACTCACCCGAGGTGCCAGCTACAACGACGACGGCATTAAAATAACCAACCAAGCGATTCAACGTCAAATGAACAAAGAGCTTGAAACAGAAACAGGCTAACCGAAGCGTCGTCGTTGCCTGCCAGCCGCCAGCCTGAATGCCTGCCTGCCTGCCTGCCGTCTAAAATGAGCATGGCCAAGAAAAATGGCCATGCAGGAGGAGCACAAGCCACGAGAAAGCAAAAGCAAAAGCAAACGCAAACGCAGAGCCAGGCAGTCAACAGCCGAGAGCCAATGCCACATGGCGTTAAGTGTATGCAGCCGTAGGTAGTCCAGAGTTCATGTCAGTCGCTGGTTCTACTCTTTCTCGGCTTTCTCCGGGTCTGGCACATGATGCCCCGTATTGGCCAGCAAGCCAGCATTTTCTGCAAACGCTTTTCTTAAGCTTAACAAAATGACGACACTCATTGCCGGAAGCCATTAACTTTGTCACTCTCTTCGAACTGTGTTGTGTTGGAGCTGCCACATGGGAGTTATCGTAGTATAGTATAGTGTCGCCTTCGCTTTTGGGCCATTAACCAGTCACAGTAAATACATACATGTGTGTGTGTGTATGTATGTAGTATATATTGAAAATCATGAAAAAGCAATTAAAGTTCTGCACCTGTGCCCGACCACGGCTTGACAGTCATTGTGTGTGTGAGCTAACTGACTTGGGTGAGGTCCAAGGCATAAGTTAATTGTTGGCAAAGCGCAGACCGCAATGACCGCAAGGATAACAGCAACAGCAGCAACACCAACAACAGCAGTAACGGATGGCGCCCGCTCAAAAGTTCACATGACACTTTGATGATGATGCATTGTGGCCAGCAGCAAGCAGCGTGCCGCAGCGACTGCTCTGACCGCAAAAACCGCTCACATGTTTACAGTTGCATGTGCATGAGTATGTTGTTGTCGTCTTGGCAATTGACTTAATAATTACAATGCATAATTTAATAGTTCAATATGTTGTGCTATGGCTTGTCCAGCCAGTGTAACAATAAACGTACAAATATAAATATATATCCATTTTTTTTAAGTTGAGTGTGTGTGCCGGCCATTCCACTAAACCGGGCAAGTCCAGAAATGCTTATAAATGTCTCTATCTAGCTAGTTGTTCAGTCTCCAATTACGCACATTATATTGATGCCGCTCTTGCCCAAATTGACGCCTTCGAGCATCGATTCCTGATGGCTGCGCATATAAATCAGGAACTGTATGATAACATAAAACAAATTGTTGCGATCATTGGCGCAATTGTGCAGTTCCTTTTCGCTGATGAAATTGAACTTCGGCTTCAGCTGAATGTTCGTCACGAGTATGGCGCAGTGGGCCTTGTTATTAACAGCATTTATAATCTCTTTGGTGGAGCGTTTCTCCTCGCGTATGAGCACATAGCGTGAGTAGAAGGGCCGGCCGCCTCCCTGCGGCAGTGGCATCAATTGGCTGTCGAAGTAAACGCAGAACAGATGGAACACTATCTGGAAGGACATTTGGGAACAGTATTAAAAGTTATTCAAGGCATATACCCAGAGCTCACTCACTGCTGCGTCTGTGGGCAGATGATCGCCCCACACTTTGCCTTTGTACGAATTGCCCGAGTTCCAGCGATAGTCGCCCATGCAAGAGCCCTGCGCAAGATCTCTAATGCGCTGCACTAAATACTCCTGATTGGTGAAGGTGTCCAGAAATGGAAACAGCAGCGGCAACATGGGTGCGCAGCTCTGCACGAATTGTTGATTCTCTGCCATCTTGCGCAACCGTTCAAGACCCACGGCGCCAATCTTGAAGTCGCTAAGACCACGCTGACGAAAGATTTCGTCCATATTATCGATCTGCTTGACTAGGCGCTGCAATATGGTCGTCGAGATCCACTGAAAGCAAAGATTGATTAGAAATAAACAACTAAAAGTTTAGTAGCTATACTTACATATCTGAGATTGCTAAGATACTGCGACAGCTGGACTGTTGAGATGCGCTTGATGACCTCCGAGTTGCTATCCTTGAATTGAACAATGCCAAAATCTTCGATGGACGAGGGCGCGTTCTCTGTGGAGGGCACTGGCGCTGGTGCCAATTGATAGATGGTACGCTTCAGCATAAAGGCAGCATTATTGCAATAGTTCCAAAAGGAATTGGTTGCTCCTATGTTCTGCATTGTTGACGTATCTGCTGTTTCGGCATAGCTGCGCTCCCTCTCCAGCTCCGCCCTTCGCATCAATGCGGGCAGCTTTCGCACGTCAGTGGGAAAATCGTCGCGACAAACTTCTGCATAGGGCGACATGTAGACAGAGTCATTGCTCACATTGGTAGCATTGAGCGAGTTATTTCCGACCATGGAGCGATTGACGGATTGATTGCCCCAGGAGCGATTGAGGGATTGATTGCCCATGGAGCAATTGTGGGATTGATTGCCCATGGAACGATTGTAGGACTGATTGAACTGTTGCTGTTGCTTATTTATTTGTTGAACCGGGCTGCGTATTGGGCTAACACTTCGGCGAACCGACTGCGAGTTCCAGCGAGAATCTTCAAATGAAGAGTGCCAATTGATAACGGGCCCTGCGACTTCGTCAAGTTTCGGCTCATATGGACGTGGCTTCGACAGATTATTGATGCATTGAAAGGTATTATCTAAAAGTGCTACGTATTAATGGATGGTGTGATAGTTTGCATAATTTCCTTACCATTTCCTTCGTCCAGTAGACACCGTTGCACCTCCGTTACGCACAGTGGTGTGTTGTCAATGCAGAGCCACCAAACGTATTTTCCAACACAAGCGGCGACGCTGAGGGAGACGCAAACGGCAACTGAGAATTCGACTTGATACCATAGGGTATTGCGCATCGAGAGACATGTTTGCCACAGATCCAAAGTGATCAATGTCAACAACAATATGTTAATAAACCCCCATTTCAAATAGTTTCTGGCCTCTGCACGCTTCTGACGATGCTCCAAGCTTTCCTGCACATTGAGACGAGACTGTTGCCGGCTTTGCTGTGGCTGGGCGGCAAGGCTGCGAAAACTTGGCGAGCTGCAAATAGCAATGAATGTACATCAAACAAATTTATCGGTGTTAATAAAATCATATTTTACCATTTATTGCCAGAGAAATTCATATTTTGCGAAAAATAGCTGCGCACAATGTGTGTTTCCTAAATATAATGCCGTAAATTGGCGGCCTCAAAAAGTGTGTACACATCAAATTATAACTACATTTGTTATCGATAGACTGCAGCGATAAATATTTGTATGGTAACTCTATAAAAACAGTAGTCTCCGTCGGAAAGCTGACTGCTACAAGACGCCAATTTGAATTAGTTAGCGCATCGAAGTTAGAAAAGTAAAGTATGAAAATGCGCCTTGTATTATCTGAAATAAGTTGATAAATATAAATTTAATTTTTATTGCTAAGCAAATTACCTTAAGCACTGCAACTAAAGTGACACGAAAGTAGTTTAAGCCCGTTAAGCAATAGGCGCGACAATTTATTTCAATGGCCAATGTGATGACTTTCATAAGTTGAACATTTTCAGCTGCATTGTTCGACTTGTGGATTATCTGCTCCCATTCACAGCTGTAGTACATAAGGCTCAACTGATCCGTCTGTAAATTCAGTTTAATTATATAGATATTTGAGAGTTAGGAAGAGTAAGAAACGTACTGTTGTATAGACAATCGTGCCAAGCATGCCCAAAGCTAAGAGTTCACAGAGCTTCGCTGCGAACCACACGATGTAAACAATATTGGCCGATGGATTCTGCAGAGAAGCGAGAGCATAATGAAGAAGTGTATAATAAGAATTCATTTCTCTAAGAGATATACCGTATATGCCTTGAATCCCATGGCACACAGCAGAGCAGCGCTGAAAGCAAACAATATGAATATGCGAAAACTGAATTCCATTTCCATTTGTTCGCCGAATTTATTCAAGGCAGCATTGCGTCGCAGTATATGGACGACTGCTCTTCTATATTTCGCCGAGATCTCTGCTGGATGTACGCTCTTCAGCAAATGTTCGGCCACTCGATGCAGATCTCGTGCCAACAGCTTGTAGCGCGCATTCAGGTGCATCATCAGCTCTCCGAGCACATTCAGCTCGCCAAAGAGCATCGATGTTATGATAATGCCCACCCAGTAGTTGGCGCAGATTAGTGGTATGTAGAAATACAGCTTCGTGTTGTCGAATAGATAGACTTGCTTATAGAGCATTTCCCTGCGATGGTAAATTATATTCTGCACGGGCACCAGCAAAAAGTTCAATAGGGCCATCAGATAAGCCACCGAGTTGAGGCGTGTGGCCAGCATCTGCCTCTGTATGCGAGCGAAGACCACAGGCTCCGATTCCTCCGTTACATAGATATCCGCATAGTATTTCTGCAGCAGACGCTTGAATGCGTTCTTCTTCACGGCCAGCTGAAAGCCGCGAATCTGCAGCTCGAAGAGCACCAGATACGTGGGCATGCCCGTCAGCATCTTGTCGATATCATTTCTATTGGCTAGGCAATAATGCATATCCACTTCGTTGTGCAGGCAGAATACCAGAAATCCCACAAAGATGACGAAGCGCTCGAGCAGTACCACTCGACGACTGACGCCATCCTCCAAAGGCCAAGCGATGTGATTGAGCCGTCGATACAGGGCCAAAGGCCAAGACATTGGCGCAGGTCGGCCATCTCTAAGGCGTGGCAAATACCTCATAGCTAGCTAGACTTGACTCTATGAACTGTTAGCCCCTGCATCATAAACTTACTATTTATACTTGAAACATTCAAAACTAATTGCTGTTAAATATGCCTGAATTATTCATACTTCATATTTAATGAGTTGCTTGAGCGAGTCATGAAAGCAAATAAACAAAATTAAATTTGTGTTTTAATTGTGTTAAATTTTGAATTATTATATTTTGATTAATGAGTTTATAATAAATAATTAATAATTCTATACTGTAAATTCATATTACAACAAGGAAGCTCTCAATGAAACATATTCAATTCACAGCTGAGTCAATGGCACAAAATGGCATGGAACAGAGTGGAATTGAAACTAACGTAGACTCATCTATTTTTAGACTCTACTAAGCAAAGGTCGACTTGTAAGGATATTTTTATTTCAATATGCTGACAACTCGCATGGGAATACGAGTCAAGGCATTGCTATGAAGTCTTAAAGACTTCGTTAGCCAAATTTAAATGAAGCAAAGACAATGTTTTTAAAGCCATGACAATATATAACAAGAGTTGTTGTCAAAAATTGAAGAGTTAAAGTTAGATAGTTTTCACAGCTTAAATCCCTAAACACTCCTATTGGATTTTCATCAAACCGCAGCATGTCCAATTAGAATCCAACTAAAGGCCCAACAAAGTACAATTCAAATAAATAAGAAATTCAAGCAATTGTCTGTTGATGGATTTTCGTTAATTTATTTAGATAATTTGATTTAGTCATATATATATGTATATATATATACACATATATGTATGTATGTATATAGTAATTGCCATGCTTTTATTTCTTGGTATGTATACGTATTTAAAAAATATGCACAATTCGATTAACTAAGTTAAAGTTTTTCCTTGTTTCTAGAAACTAGTGCCATGTTCCGAGTTTCAATTTAGTATAGGTGTGTGTGTGTGTGTGTGTATATATTATGTGTGTTTTGATTATATACTTGGATTATAATACTGGCTTCAGCTACCAAAAAGACAAATATATATTTATATATATATATACTTAGGCAAATTACAAATACTTTGGTAATTTTTCATTTTTTGATTATTCATCTTGATGTTGTTGTTGTTGTTTTTGTGGCGAGCGCTTTCATACATTTTCGGAATTTGACCTACATCCTTTGTTTTTGTTTTTTGGTTTTTGTTTTATTTTGCTAGAACATCGAGAGACTCTACTGGGGGAAATAAGTTATCTTAGATTTCGTATATTTGTATACACAGATATTTTATATTTATATATGTATGTATATAGTTAATTGTTGCATCCATTGGTATTTTGTTGCCTATGTGTGGGGTGAGCGAGATTGGTTTAGTTGTTGAGGGAGCGCTTGCCCCAGCCAGCGTGCAGCTTCTGCCATTGATCGCGCTTGCCCCACATGCCCTTCAGGTTGTTCCAGGTGGGCTCGCGCTTGCCCCAGGCACCTCGAAACTTGTTCCAGCCCTGTGCCTGACGCCGCTTGCCCCAGGCAACGTTCATGTTCTTCCAGGCGCGCTTCTCCATGCCATTCTCCGAGTTGAACTCATCGGCGTCTTCAAGGGAATTCGATGGCTGCTGTTGCTGCTGCAGTTGTTGTTGCTGCTGCTGCTGCTGCTGCAGTTGCTGCTCCTGATTGTTGCTGGCCCAGCGCTCGAAGGTGTTCCAGTCGATGGTATTGGTGCCGTCGGTAATGACCAGCGGCACAAAGTGTCCCGTCATATAGATCGAATCATCCATTTCCAGGGCAGCCGGATCACTCGACGAGCGTTTGCCCCAAGAGCTCTGCAGCGATTGCCAAGCGCGTTTGTTGTTATTGTTGTTGTTGTTGTAGAGATCATTATCGCCCAATTGCTCAACCACCTGATCAGTGAGTCCTGTGGCAGCCAGCTCATTGTTGTTGCCACTCGCGCCATTCGCCATGGCAGCTGCCCGGCTGTTGTGCAGAAAGAGCAGCAGCAGCAATAGCCCAAAACTCTGCGTCGCGCAATTCGAGCTGATTCCCGACTGAGCCATGTTCCTGCAAGGCAAAAGACTAAACGTGAATATGAAGTGAAAAATGTGAAAAATTGAAACATTGTGGAGGCAACAGAGGCGGGAGAAGTGCGTGGATCAATTAAGTTAAAGCGCCGTGTTGCCCTGTTTTCCCTGGGGCACACAGTGGGGGCCTTTTCTGTTGCTCCTCCTGCTGCTGTTGCTCCTCCTGCTGCTGTTGCTGATGTTGTTGGCAATCATTTCCGCCTACGCCTCAAATTACAGCAACAAGCGTAACGATTTAGCTAAATAACCACTCTAATTGAAAGCGGTGGGGCGGCCGAGCAGTCAGTCAGCCAGCGGGCCAGGCTGTCCGAGCACTCAACTCCCGGTGGCAGGCCAAGTTCGAATGCCAAATGCCAACCGCTGTGTTAAAAGCCAACAACGCATAACAGTTACAATTTATGGCCTATTAATGGGCTATTGCAGCGCGGCAAATGAGCCAGAGGTAGAGGTACATAGCTCGCGGTAGGCGGCAACAGCGAGCTCCTAAAGCAGGCATTATAATGATAATACGCATACGCCGCGTTCTACCACACGGATTTTTAACGCCAGCCCAAAAATGCATGAGAGTGTATGTGTGTGTGAGTGTTTGGGTGTGCTTTAAAAGCGATACTGTATAATGATAGTAAAGCTTATGGATATGTTTGCTGTTGTACTTAAGTGGCTGCGAATTGCACTTGCGAACCAATGCACGAGCCACACTTGAGGGAGACCAGAAAGAGAGAGAGAGTGAGAGAGGGGAGAGATAAGGACAATGTGATGCTGCTTGGCACTGTTTGCACTAGCTGCTTAAGAGGTTCAACTTATGCGCTGTCAGAGCTAAGAAACAAGCAATCATATGCGTATACACTGGCAGAAATCGGGTGGATCTGGTGGTTTCTGTGTGGCTTGTGATATATCGATTACAATCTAAATTTAATTAATTATAAGGTTTTAAGAGAAAGTGAATGGTTTTTGTAGATAGCTCTAGTTAATAATAATATTTATAATATTATTTTAATAATTAATTACAAAAATATAGATTTTTTTCAGATTTCCATTACTTTTGCATTCAAGTGAAGAATTATTTTCCCTGTATTAACTTTATTTAGTTAATAAATTAACTAATCGACTGGCAGCTGCCATAAATATATGCAAATCATCAAGAGAAATGCTTCACTGAGCTAATTACACACACGCACGGCCGTAATAAAACAAAAAATTCCAAAGAGTAAAAGGGCTTTTCCCAGGTTCTCGCAAAAAAAAAAAAAGCGTAGCTATTACCACATATATCAATGGCAGTTAATAGTCTAGTCCCATCAGGCATGCGTCATGAAGCAGCAGGAGCAGCGGCAACTGGCGAAGGAGGCGTGACCTTATCGCTATCTAATCGAAGCGGGCGCCGATTAAACGATGCTTTCACATTGTTGCTTTATGGCAAATGCGGCTGGGATTGGAAAGTTAATTGGAGAGTCAACGGGCTGCTGCAGTTGGTCGTGCTGCCCGGATCTTGACTCTTGACTCTTGACTGATTGTCGACGGGGTTTTGGCTTTGGTTTTATGTTGTCTTAGTTTGCATTTAATTTGTGCGCTTGTCGTTGATTGATTGACGTCCAGGATGAAAGTTTTAGCGGCTTTGCGTTAAATTATAATAGATAGCAACGTCGTTTCGATAGGGCACGCATCAAATTTTATGACCCCACACACACACACACACACACACACACACGCAGCGACTCGTTGGGGGCAAAAGGCAATCGTTCAACTGGGAGCTAGAGTCAGCACGTTCTGTAATTGAAATTAACTGAAAATATATTTATGGCTGTGTTAGGGGCTGACATGCCAGTGAATTGTGTTGGCTGAACCTCGCTCCGAGTGGCCTGTATTATTCAGCAGCTGCTGTCCAGGCATTATTCACGCTCGTGTCGCCCGTTGACAAGTACAGGTACTACTTCAACATCTTCTTCGACTGATGCGACTACTTGTGCCGGAGCACATCCTTTACAGCAGGAGCTGCTTGAAATAAATGTGCCCAATATACGTATGTACATATATATAGCGCATTTCACTCGCTGATTGTGTGCTAGTGTGTGTGAGTGTGTGCGGAGGCGTTGCTGTTTTCGAGAGGCGTGTCTCGGCTTGCGCTCTACTATTCATTGCGCCCTTCCTCGAGGCAGGCAACGCCAATATTTGCCAAAGGATGGCATTCGCCTATAAGTATTTTGTTTAAATAGGTACGCAGGCTTTCGGCCCACGTTTCTACGACATTTCATTTGAATAAAAATCATCGCGCCTCGAACACGCAACAACGAAAGCTCGTGAATAAACAGAATATCCACAGAAGTGTAAATAAATTTACTGGAGAACCCAGCTACTGGGGCTTAGGAGCTTTTTTATTTCTTACTCTTCTCTTCTCTTTTTTTTTGTGGTATTTCGGTTTTTGAGCCTTTTCTCTATTCTCCTACCCGCACTGCAGCTGTTTGTGGCAAGCTTTCGATTTGCTGCTAATGTCTTCATTTTGACTGCCTAATATTTCAATTTTTTAATGCCAACAAATTTGCCTCTCGAGTTTATATAGTAAACATATTTAGCTTAAGCTGCGTCATTCCACCAGCAAATATGTCAAATGAGCTCACGCTAATGTCTAAGTACATTCATTTTTAAGGGACTCAAATTTTGATATATTATAAAAAAAATTAAATGCCAACTTGATTTTTTTAAAGTTATTATTGTTAATTAATTTTGAAATATTGCCCAAGTTATATTCGAACTATTAAAATAATTTCAATAAAATTTAGACAATAGTCTTAAAATATTCAACAGCTTTAAATTCTATAAAATGTATTTATTTTTTTAATTTTTGCATATTTTTATCAAGTAAATAAACAAACCATAAAAAGAAATTTTGTATTTTAGCAGGAATATATAACAAAATTTAATTGATTACTTTTAATAGTAGAATGATATAATAAATATGTTTAATATTTAAGTTGTATATGGATATATGCCAAATTATTGTGAATATATTTTTTAGTCAGATCTAAAATTGTTTTATGTTTTTAAATGATTTTTTTATTTTTCTTCGATTCAATTACTAATAATAAAGGACAAAATTTAAAGGAGTATAATATATAAAAATATGTTTTATATAACAAAATTATACTTTTGCTACTACTATTTTTAAGCTCCAAATAATTTTAATTTTTGTGAAGAAAGTGTCCATATGACTATATTTTTTTTAACTAGCAAAAAATCTTTCATTTTGTACAGAACTAAGCAATGTTGAAGGCAATTTTGTTACTAGTTTTTATATATTAAACAGATTGACTAACATTAACTTTAAATAATCGGAGAGAGAGGGAGATATAGAATATATTTTAGAATCAAATTCAATTCAAATAATATTAGATTTGATTTGAAATATTTTACATTACTCTCAAGCTAAGCACTTTTCAAATGTTTTCTATTGCACCAATCACCCATATGCAACTCACCTGTGTGCTGGGTTATTTAATTGAAATTTGAAATGCCGGAAATGTTGCTTCGACTTCCGCTGTTTGTGGTCTATGCGTCGAGTGTGGGAGGGATCTGCATACGCACGCGTTCTATTACACTATAAATTTAGTTAAGCACGTGAAATGACTTTTATAACTGAATTTGTGGCAGCTGCAATTCAATTAGAACTGCTTTTGGATTAACTGCCCCGTTGCTTTGCGCTTTGCACTGCGCTTCGGTTTGGATGTCTGCGCAAACCTGTTGATCAACTGTTAATGATACGCAGCTTGGCCGCGACGCCCGTTTATAAATCAAAACGGAAGCGAATCGCGACACGATTGCAGCGTACGAACGTGACACACGAAGTTCTCACTCGCACCCACACACACACAGACGCGCACGCACACGCATAGAGTGAGAGAGACATGCACACAATAGCGAGCTTTGTGTCGCGCAGCTGGCGACTAACTGCAGCAACGGAAGTGGCCCAAAAAGTGTTGCCTACTTAGTGGGGCAGTCAACAAAGCGTCGATGTCCCCTGCTACTACTTTTACTTACTGCCAGCGTGCCACCCCCTCCCTTTGGCGGCTCTTTCCGCTGCCGCTACCGCTTGTCCTGCTCCTACTTTTAGCGCCATCCTCCCGCTTTTTGTCCCGTTTGACGAAACGAACGAACGCATTGCGCGCTGAAGTTGATGGCACACATGCGCGCCTTTGCAATGTTTATTTGCCATCCCCAGGGAGACGCACACGCACAGGCACAGGCACAGGCACAGGCACATGCACACATATATATATGTGACCACGCGTAGGCTCATTCAAATTCATGTGCATGCTCCATTTGGTTAAGCTCTGACCCGCCCCCAACTCCTGCCCAACCCCCTACCACTTAGGCTTAGCCAACGCCCATGCTGACCTTTAATATTGAATGTACTTGTAACGCGAATCGATGGCCTGCAATTGCATTTCTTGGCCACACCAATTTATATATAATGTGTGCTTTTTTTTTCCATTTTGGATGAATTTGCGCACAAGTAAAAACCCTTTTAGAGCTTCATGAATATTTATGACTGCCAGATGCAGAGCTGCGGTGCTGTTGCTTGTCTGTTTTCTCCTCTTTTCCACTTTTTTCCCTGCAACATTTCAAAAACGTTTCTTCAATTACGAACGCAACCTTTGATACGGACGATTGTGTATCAGTGTGTCTGTGTGTGTGTGTCTGTGTGTATTTGTATGCATGTTTGTCTCTTTTGGATATCAACAGGTTTTCATTTGTGCCATTTGATAGCCACTCTGGTTGAGGACGGCAAATAAACGATGATGGGAATATTTATGACAGTGCCACCTCTACCTGTGCGTATAATGAATGGGTTATGGAGCGGGCGTCGCACGTACGGGCATATCACACCCATCGCTCAACCGATAAGGAAGGCTGGTTGTGGACCTTACGTAGTTACTAATTGATTTTGCCACTGATAAATTGGTTCGGAATAATGCTATCATCAAATTGTAGACAGCTACATGTGTTTTTTCTGTTTGGTCTTCGAGTGCGGCAATTGTAAATCACTCGTCATTTACATGGATAATATTAATTGACTTTGGCCTATTTCTTGCTACCCTATAATACATGAAATTATGTTATTAAATCGAAATCATGGCTTTAATGCTCATCGAACTGCAGTTGCAGTCATGCCCTGCTGCACGCGTTGAAGCCCTGTTTGTTGGCCAACTGTTGACCTCCCCGCCTTCCGTCCCCCTCCACAAACAAACATATTTACTCTTTGAAATGGACACATTTCTAAAGGAATACCCTTGGTGCTTTCATTGTAAGATGAAGTAGCAGACGCTGTTGGCAGCTAATAATAATTTGTTTGCACTTTGCATATGCCAGCTGGCATCAAAACTCAATCACAATGTGGGCAGCCGGAACGGAATGAACGAGAGTGCACATTTAATACGACATTGGTGCATACATTTGTGACACTTCATATAACGTAAAATAATTTATCATATACTTATACATTTTAAAAACGTGCACATTATTGAAAGTAGAGTAAATACAGCAATAACTCAATGTCATTTCCATAGCTTCTATGCATTTCAACTATTTCGATTTTCAAAAATGCCGCTCAATGTTGTTGCCTGACTTAAGCTGGCTGCTACACAACTCATGTTGCTATCGATAAGTAAACTACTCAAACTCTCATCTCTTGCGTACGTGCACACCGGCTGAAAAATAAATATAACTTGCATGGGTTTCTTCTAAACCCAATAGATATTACTGATATTTATTGAATAAAAAGCTCAGAATGGATATTATACTGCCTGAGCAATATAATGAACAGAAATTCCTTGAGTGCGCTGCGAAAATACAGTATGACGAGTTCCATGCAGTAAGTATATAAAACTGGTTTGCATTACTTCTGATTAAATTTTGTATTTTTGTTACTCGTGCGACAGAAAATGTTTGTGTACTTTGCGAGCTTCAGCGATGTGGATGTTTATCAGCTGATACCTGATGATCGCATTCTGCAATTAATATACGGATGGGAAGCGTGCCATATACACAGCCGTGAATGCATCACTGAGGAACTAGGCCACATTGTCCGAATACTGGCGCATCATACGTTGCAGCTGTGGTTCAGCCAGGAGTGGATTGGCTGCTCGGAGAGCCTCAAGCGCATGCTGATGTACTATATAAGCAAGGGCTATAAACAGTTTAGTAAGATTAAGGGACTATGCGACATCGACTGGCCGTATTTACTAAACTACCAAATCAACCCATGGCGTTTACCTTACCTGCAGCAGCTCTTTGCCAATTTAATGCAGAATAAACACAATGTGATTGAACACGCCGTGCCGCCAGCCACGCCAGAAGGTGCTCATATTTACCTTGTGTTGACTTGAATTAATCATTTCTCTTCTTTTGGTAGATATAACATATCTGATGCAGGAGCGCTTGCATTTGATTATTTTGCGGCTATTGAAACTCTTCGATGCTGGCAGCTGGGAAGCTGTGAAGCAGCTTTCGCTGCGTGTGCTCGCCGCCTGGCTGAAATGTTATCCAAGAATATGTGGCACAAGTTTGCCCTCTGAGCAGACGTCCATTGTACTGGTGGCACATCTCTATCTGCTAACGGTTTTTGTTGCAGACGACAATCGTGGATATAATATTGATAATATGGTAGATATACAGAGTAAAATTCAGTGCACTGACTTTAATATATAACTCCCTTTGGCAGATGTACAACATACGCTTCTATGCGCAGAGCATGCAGGAAGCAGCGAATACGGAGGCCATGGGCTACACACCAGCTAGACTGATTGCACAGATTTGTGTGCGCTTGGGCCTGGGCAAGGATGGTTTCTTCGAGCACATTGTGTTCAAGAAGTTCCATTTGAGCCTCGTCACCTCATTCGCTGTCATGCTGGAGGCCTACACGAGCTACGTGCTGGGCAATCAACTGCTAGAGCTGATGGCTCTCAATGAGCACGACTTTATGGCGCACATAGCCCAGTTCAAGGTGCTGATGCATCGCTATGTGGAGGAGCGTGAGAACAGCGAACGTTTCTTACTCAATGAACTGCAGAAGCTAGAGTGCCAGCGCAACAGCCACGCACTGCCGCACACGGTGAATCTGAATCTCAACTATCAGCAGCAGATTTGCAAGGGCAATCGTGCGAGCAACATAGGCAACTACAAGAACTATGATGACGATGAGAAACCACTGCAGGATGTGGACGAGGAGCTAGACAGACAAATAGATCCGGTCTTTCAGAATGTGCCAAACAATGAGGAAGTGTTGGACTTTGTATATAAATTGCTGGCACAGCGAGTAAGTTGACCTTTTTCTATTTACATGTGCATTATATTTTATAAATTCTTTGCTTTTATAGAAATTCAGAGGCTGGCAGTTTGCCAAGATTGCGATCCTTTTAAAGATAATTGGCCAGAAGCTAAATACAATTGAAGTTTGGCGCTATCATCCAGGCTTGACCACGCAATTCATGCTTAACCTGGAACACAAGCTCTCTGATAACTATGCGGACTTGGCCAAGGTGTTCTCGGAGCACGCCTTCATGGAGGCTGAGTTCTGGCTGACTGCTTTCTATTTACATCCAACACGCAGTAGCTACTTTGAAGTAAAACGTTGCTCGCGCATTAAAAAGAAGCGAAAGGATGATGAGGAAGTTGTCTCTAGCAGAGCGAGCGCACGTCCTGATAAACTGGATCATCATATCAAGTACGAGCTGTTGAGTTCAACGATTGATGTTGATGAAATTGTTGCCATTACCAATCATAATGCGCCCGTAGCCGACTATGATCCAATCTCCAAGGCGCTGCAAACACTACGCCTGCCGCGCAGCATACTCAAAGACTTGCTCACGGTTGCCTTTCAGCCACGCAACAAACGCTACTCCTGGGCATTGGAATGGAATACTTTGCACGAACGCTGCAGCGCCCTGTTGAAGAGCACGGATCTAAAGCAGAAGTTTGTGGCTTTAAATATGGCTGAGGCCAATGATGATCTGAAATATTTGAAGATCGATTATGAAAAGTATAAGAATCGGCCCCAATTGGACTATGGAACCATCGAAGAGGGCTACGAGAATGCTGTGAACACAGGTGAAGGAGATGCCGAACTAAGCGCCGATGAGGATGAGGCGGAAAAGCCACCTCGCGAGAAGAATGACCGGGACAGGAAGCGCCACCGAATACCGATTAAGTTCTGGAAGGAAGGTAATTAATACAAATACACATACTCTCATTTATAGTAATATTAACTCAATGCTATGCTCAATAGTGTCCGAGGATGAAGATGAGGAGGAACAAGAATCTGACGAATCGGAGGCCTACTACACAGGCTCTGGAAGGCGCACTCGTTTTCGAGCAGCTGCTCTCGTTGCCAATACGATGATCAGCGACATGGATAGAGCCATGCGCAGTGGACGTCGCTCTCCTGCTGCCGAGGCACCAGGAGAGCCGAAGGTAGAGCAATCGGCGCCCGTAGCAGAAACAGAAAAGCCACCGCCGCCAGAGGAATTAAACTTGCCGAAGCTTTCAATTGGTGAGCTACTGCAATCGCAGGCTAAATACACGAACGAAACTAGCGGCTTTAAAGCGTTTTCTGACATTTGGAGCTACGAGAAGGTCGAACAGCTCAACGTTGAAGTGGATGGCAATATACTGATGGAGAGTAATTCGCTGCTGAGTAAATTTAAAAGTTTGCAGGGCTTAAGACGAAACACACCAGCGACGACTACTCAGCTAGAAACGAGCAGGGAGAAGGCGTGCTCACGCACCAGCAGCCGTTACAACAGTGAGACGGACAGCGTGGAGTCTGGAGCATCGATGATGGCCATGCACGATTCAAACGAGTTCGAGGAGGGACAATCTGAAGCTGTAACTGGCGTAAGTAAAGTGTTCACGCCCCCGCCGGCGCCAACTTCAGATTTTACAATGGAGACAGAAGTGTTGCAGCTCAGAGGAAAGTCTTTAACCAGAGATGAGGCGGCCGCCAAAGCAATGCCGGGCGCCTTGGCGACGGAGGAGCGGACGGTAGCGGAAGTTGAGACGGAAACGGCAAAGCAACCAGCGATAGAGAAACAGCCAAGCAACGAAAATGTCAAGCGATTCAAAGCAAATGATAGCTCATGTCAGGAGCCAAGCTCAACCGTGACTTCAGTTAGCGATACGAATGCGCGACTGATTCAGGAGTGCTTGAGCCGTCAGGTGGAGGTGCATCTGCACAAGCTCTCACCACAGGACATAGAGCAGCTGCGTGGACTGAGGGTGCGCGTAAAGCGCACGAATCTCCACCACTATTATCGGAAATTGAAAACACAACAGCAACATAGCAGATCCTCGTCGACAAGCAAACAGAGCCACACTGACGGCAGCAATGCCTCCACGCCCACCTCGGAGCTACAGAGTGAGTGCGGCAGCAGAGGCAAAATCAAGAAGGAGTTTGTGCATATAACATCCGATTCGGCTGAGCCAAAGGCTGAGCCTAAACTTTCGATCCAATTGAAACGCTTTAAGCACATCACTTCCGATTCGTCCACAGAACCGGATGAACCAGCGCGTCCAGCCTCGTTGCGGCGACGACGACGGGGTAACAGATGGAGCCAAACGAAAATCAAAGTAAATACGCCAAAGTTAGGGAAGGTGAAACACGTGACGGGCGATACGGATATCATCGAACTCTCCTCGGAGTCGACATCATCGTCGCAGTCGCCTGTGCCCGTAACCGTGAGCCGATTCCCAGCTATGGTAGTGCCTTTGGAATTGGATCCACTCTATGAGGAGGAAATCGTACCTTTCTGAAGATGGAAGGCATTTGCTAAGCTGATGCTGGTTTCTCTCTCTCTCGCTCTTGCTCTCCCCGCTCACACGCATGGCCCGAAGCTACGTGACTGGAGCGAATGCAGTCGGGGTTGCACGCCACGCACACACACACACACACATACACAGGCGTAGGCACAGGCAGGGACCAGGATTGGGCACACACAGGCAGCTTGTTAAATTGAATTTGCGTCGCTTGTTAGAATGCAATTTGCCTGAGGCACACATATATTTGTCGATGCGAGTGTATTTGCTTTGGCTCGGACGGTGCTAGGATGTTTGATGAAATTATATATGTACAGAAGCCATCTCATGGACAGGCACAAAGCTGGCATGGCTTTTATTTAGTTAACACTGCCTCGAGGCTATGTCTGCATTTGTGTGTGTGTGTGTGCGTGAGTCTTGGGCGACAATTGCTGAGAAATTGAATGCGCCAGCTTCCATAATAATTCACATACTTTCATGCATAACCTAATAAGCGCTCACACTTCAATTAACTGTATAATTGATACGCATTATGCCTACTCAAAAACCTTCAATTAGCCACACGCGTCCGATCGACGGCTGCCACTTGAGCCACCAACAACCAACACTGACAACAACAACACGTACACACACACCGACACGTGGCGCGTGGTGTGAATTTCGATGGCAACATTTGAATTGCTGTAAGCCACAGCCGACAAGCGGCGATTGCTTGGCTTATAATCTTTGTTTTGACAAGAATATCCTGTGGCTTATCTCACAGGTATTCAAAAAAAAAAAACTCTACTGCTTAAATCTATTGGCGGCGTTTCTCTGGATATCTTGGGACTTATACAAAAAATGTGACCAAAAATGTAAATAAAGAAAAACTATTAGTAAAGAAATTTGAAAATGTATTAAATAGATGATCTTTATTATGTTTTAAGGGAGCAATTCAAGTGATTCGTAAGTAAAAATTTTCTTCAATTTTGTATTTATTATATATCTAAATATTTAAGTTCTGCTAAGTTATAAAAATTAATAATTATAATTGGAGGCGTGGAAAATCGAGTAAAATTGTATCTTTTATAGTTGTAGAGCTATAAACTTAATATTGTATAAATTGATTCTCCTTTATTTTGCCATTAAAATTGGAGGAATATTTATTATATATCTTAATCTAAATACAACAAATACAATATCTATATACAGCATAAAAAAACGAAAGTTCCCACAATTCTCTTAACTCAGTTACTCGGCAAATATTTCTAAGAGTTCTTCAATTGCCATAAATCTTGGCAACTGTCAGCAATTTGGAACAATTAGCGTGCTTCAGGCCTCTCAATTAGCGCAAGCAGTGTGGCTCGCGACTCACTTTAAAAAAATGTTGTCTTGTGTCAACAATTTATGCGGAATGGGCGGACGTATCATAACAAACCTGCACGTGTCCATTGGGGGCGGAGGCATCTGCGGCATGTGGCAGCCACTTAAAGTGGCAATCCCAGCCAGTCTTGGGGGGGGGGGAGGTGAGCTCAGGCAGCCACTCGAGCAGCTGTGAAGCGGCTGGTGCCACAAAGCTCTGGTCCAATTCTGTGGCACGTGCCAGCCAGCGCAGCTTCACACATGTTGCGCCCACGGAAGTGTTGCGGCCACGTGCCGGTAATTCGCTTAGCGACAGGCGTAAGCCCGCAATGATTACTGCGGTTGCAAAAAATAATAAATAAATAATAAAGAGTTGCGCGCAATTGATATGAAGTGGCCACAAGTTGTGGCACACACAGTGTTGTGACAAAGGCTGCTGATAAGTGACAGAGTGCATGCCGCTTTGAACTTTATGCGCTGATCCTCGCTGCCAGACAGAGCAGAGCAGAGCAGAGCTGAGCTGAGAAGAGCCAAGCAGCGCTGAGAGATAGATAATGCACTCTCATAGCTCCCATTGGCTTACGTTGAAGCGTAAAAAATGCTCGCGTTTTAACTGGTAGTGGTTGCTGCTGCTGCTGCTGCTGTTAGTGTACGTGTGTGTGTGTACAACCCCCTTTAGGCTAGAGAGCGAGTGGCAATCAGTGCCGCGCATATCTGTTGGGATTTGTGCCATGGCGCCGCCATCGTCGCGACCGACGACAATGCGTCGAGGGTTGTTACCCGCCTAAATCAGCGGGCTTACCAGCCAGCTCGACCAGCTCGACTAGCTCTCTAATGGCTGCACATAAAACCGTTGCGCACTCCTGTTCAGCTTTTAGTTGGTGCGGGCACGCGAAACGGTTAAGGCTACACAGAAGAGCACAAATATCAGCGATATACGAGAACAAGCAAATAAAATATATCAAAGTATAATGCGCCTATCGTGTTTTAGATAGAGCAGCATCTATATATATACGGAAAGCTACTGCGATCTCAACATGTCCGCCTGCTACAATGCCTACAATCCGGCGCATTCGTTTCAGTTGGAGGAGGCCGATGATGATGATGCTTCCTTTGACAGCGGCTACGAGAAGAGCTTTGAAACGGAGGCCCAGACCAGCTCACGTCGCCGTTTGGACTTTGGCGAGCACTGCGGCAGCACAACTCCAGCTCAAGTGCCAGCGCCGTTGGCCTATGCCGGCAACTGGGAGATGCAAATGAATTCGCCACCTGCTGGCTTCGTCGGGCTGCTGGATTCGAGCAGCAATCACAGCACGCGCAGCGGTCGCACGTTGGTGGAGCACCTGAACAGTCGCGCCGCAACGGCCACATTCGAGCCGCTGGTGACCAGCACGCCGGTCAAGTCGCCGGAGGATCCGAATGCACCGCGACCGAAGCGTAAATATGCCGTCGGCAAGAATCGCGTGACGCGTTCGCGCAGTCCGCTGCAGGTGGTGCGCATCAAGAAGTTCCGGCGGATGAAGGCCAACGATCGAGAGCGCAATCGGATGCACACGCTCAACGATGCGCTGGAGAAGCTGAGGGTCACCCTGCCCTCGCTGCCGGAGGAGACAAAATTGACGAAGATCGAAATCCTACGCTTTGCCCACAACTACATCTTTGCGCTGGAGCAGGTGCTGGAGAGCGGCAACACCATCAATCTGGATCTGGAGAAATTGCAGAACTTTACGCTGAGCGGCGAGCGCATCACCAAGGAGCTCTTCGATGCGCTCTTCGTGAACCCGCAGCCGTATCCCATGTTTGGCAACGGGCGCATCTTTCCCTACGGACCGCATCAGCAGCAGACGCCGCCGATGCACTATCCGCCTGGCCAGGCCATGGACTATCAGCCACCTGGCTTTGATCTGGGCAGCAGCATGCGCTACTATCAACAGCAACAACAACAGCAGCAGCAGCAACAGCAGCAGATGGTGGCACAGTCGGAGCTTAGTCCACAGCCCACAGCTTCGGCTGCCACTCACTTTTCACAGGAGAAATATGATCTGTTTCGCAGCAGCTTTGAGGCAGCTGCCATGCCCGACTCGGGTCTGCATCAGCAGAGCAGCTTCTACACACAAACGCCGCCCTGGAAGGACTACCAAGAGGATCATCACCAGCAGCAACAGCAGCAGCAACAGCAATTGCACTATAAACAGTTTCAGGTATAGCATAGTTTCGGGGGCATCAGTGCGGGTGTCTATCTTCTCTGGGTGATATGTTCGACAGTGTGCTGAGCCCTAAGCGGCACCGACAGCTGGAAAGGATTCGCGCAAGAGCTGCACTAGCGACTCACCTTTGAACTATTGCTATATTCATATATAGATAGATAGATAAAAGTGATTTGCTTAGCGCAGCTGAGAGTCAGTATAACATTTCCAGCTCTCTGTCCCGCTGCGGCTCGCAATCAGTTGATATTTTGCATTAAGTATTAAATTGATAGCTAAGGCCATGCTAAGCCAACCGGCCTTAGTTATCAATTTGATTTGATTCACTTAGTGAGCCAAACAAAGCTTCAATCGGAATTTCTGATCTGATTGAGCTTTTGTTTCGCTCACTAAGCTGAACTATTAAAGCGAAAAGTGTTTTCTATATCAATTAATTCACAGTCCAATATAATATTGGTTGATATGATTAAATACATATAAATTACACTTTTTGCTTTGAGGATCGAATACAAAACGCATCGGTTGTCCATGTAAATTTAGTCAGAGCATCCATGTACCTTTGCTAGCAAGCCATATATTTATATATTAAGATCAGCAGCTCATATTGAAGATGAAGCATTAGCTAGATTTAGTTAGTTGGTTGGGTTAACAATGCAATTGCTAAGGAAAAACGCGAGCTAGTCATTTTTGCAAATCAGATTTTATATATATAAATATATATATATTTCGATTATAACTTAAGCTCAATTTTATGTAAACTATTACAATTTATTTTTGCTAATAAAGTTGAAGAAAAACCGACAAAACAAAACTACTGCAGAAAGCGCTGCTTAGGTAAGCAGAAAATGGAAATGGAAAAGAAAATTGCTAAAGTCAAGCCAAACAACCCTGAGCTCTGCATGTGCATGTGTGTGCGTGTGTGTGTGTGTGCGGATTTCAGATTTTCAAACAAAAGACTTAAATTCAAATAAATATTGTATATCGCAGTGCACATAAAATGAATGTGTGTGTGTGTGAGTGCAGCTTGTTTATTGTAGGGGGCATTTTTGCGCCCTTACAATTCGACATGGGGTGAGTTGAACAATGGAAGATTGCCCGTCACCTGCCACAGAATTACGACTACAAAACGAATGTACCAATGCCTAAAATATATACAACAGCAGCAGGCACAGAGCCAACAACAACAATAGCAGCAACAGCAGCAGCAGCAGCAGCAGCCGAGAGTCCTGAAACATGAGCCAAGTGGCAGTGGACCTGCATGAATGCCACTCAAATTATTTAGTTGAATGAACCGGCAAGAGTCGAAATACTGAGCCAACTGACTGACTGACTGACTGACATTTTCCGTTACACGAAAAAAATAAAGGGTGACTCGTAGAAGATGCTGAGCTACAATATATTGTTGGAATGCAACATCTCCAAGAGAATTGAGTAGAGTAAAGACAGAGAGAGAGAGATAAAGCGGGCGAGCGAACTCCAGTCGCTAAGCTGCGCTTGTCATTTGTGCAGCTTTGTTGAAGGTGTCGGGATTTATCTTAACAATAATCATTATTATAGCCAGTATATTTGCCGTTGTCAAAGGCGCAAATACGCAGCGGGCGAGCCGCTAAGCTGCATTCAATGCCAGCAGAGCTGGCGCTGAGGGTGATGCGCACAAAGGACAACAGTTGGACGGGGATACGGACGGAGGACGGGCATCATTAGCGTGCTGTCCCGCTAGCTGTGTCACGGGGTAGCTCACTGCAGATGCTTATCGTCGGATCAATAACAGCATTACGCATACATCTACCAGCAGACCCTGCTCTCTCTCTATATATATATGACTATGCTAATACTGTGCGAGGCTTTGGTTAAACAATTTGCCGATTGCCGTAAGACGATAAGAAAACCAAAATGGAAACAAATTGCCAAAGCACGGTGCAAGGAGCAAACACAATGCTAGCTGCGTCAAGTGCAGGTCCTTTGGGTCCGATTTATATATGAGCCACTGAGCAATAGATTTCATTGCCTTACGCCTGGATATTGAAAAAATGTAAGCAATTGTTTGACTTACTTGCAATATGTATACAGTGGAGGGTAGAAAAATAATCTCTTGAAGAAATCTCTCTTGAAAAAATACAAATATAAATTTTATACTTTATTATGCGATTCTTATACAGCTTTGATCACACAAAAGAACTCTCTTTTTATACCTTTTCAATATTGTAATATGATGTCCTACAGCATTTGCTTTGATCTTGAAGTATGTATTATCAATACCAAGTTGAATGTAGAACTTTTCCATAAAAACCCTTTAATTCCATCATCTAGTTTTATGATTTACCCTTTAGAAGCATAACAAACCCATAAAAGGAATTGACATTTGTGAACATAAATTATGAACATTTTATTCCATCTAATTCTAGCTCAAGCATAAACGTGCCAATTTGTCTATTTGGTTCCAGATTCCGATATCAAAATTGGCGAAAATCGCAAATCGAATTTTATTTGGCGTATTGATTGTTTTACGCCTTTTTAGCATTGCGCTGACACACATTCACCAGCCAACAAAAAAAAATATATATATGTATATACTATATGAGTAGAAATCAGAAATTTAACCCTTCTGCCGGCACATGTGCATTAACGTAACCCCTTCTGGAAATCCCTCTTTCATTTTTTTTTTTCTTTTTTGGCAAACAGAATTCGCTCTGGTGGGTCGAGTTGAGCCGAGGCAACTCGCCTCGACCTTTTTAGCGATTCATTGCCCTGCTCGAATTGGTTTATCTGTGAAATCTGTGACGCTGCATGTATATGTATGCATGTATTTGTTATGTAGGTCCTTTTGGTCCTGCCCTACCTTGAGTTGTGTGCTCATCTAACCGAAAAACATTGGATAAACAAACAGCCGCTCGAGTATTTTGTTACATTTGTTGCCGCGCCGAGGAAGCCAATCTGTCGCATTTGTGTGCATGCTCGTCCTTGCTGGATAATCATTAGACACACACACATACACACTCTCTGTGTGTGAGTATAAACTGTAAACTGTGCTCGAAAGTTTTGATTGCGATTTTAATCCGATCTGAGCGGTTTTAGTCAAATTTAAGCAGATTTGTGTCACATTGTTGCAACAGAAAGTGGAACGCAAAAAATGTAAACACATGTAAATCAAAAATCATATTCGATACACACGATTCGAATTGAGATAAGAGAGCTACCGAATAACTATTTGAATAGGTTGAGTTCTTCTTATGAGAGAGATGAGCGTAGCTCTTAGCAGATGAGCTGCCTAAGTGGAGTTGTAGCTGTATTAGTAGGGCAACGAAGGTAGCATAAGAAGGGAATACTTTTGGCTGAGCTGATAGTTGCCTGAGTCTGTCTGTCTATATGGCTGTCTATATATAGAGTTCATCGGCTTGGATTCTCTTCGTGGAGCTCAGATCGTTGCCTCGCATCGCAGCCTCACATCGCCTATTTGGATCGTCTTCTGGGTTTCGTCTTCGATCTTTGCCTTGAATCGTCAACTTTTATAGCGTCACCCTAAAAATTCTTGATTTTAAGAACAGGTGGTCAAGTAAGAACGAATACTTTGCTTATATATTCTATGTTTTCATAACGTAAAAATCATTTCTTCCACAGCTAGAATTCCCAAGGCTTGCAGGTGGCTCACTGCTGTTCTCTACTATATTTGTAATTATATCAATATCAGGGTATATGACATATGTGTTATATTTGAACATAGTTAATGTAGGCCTTTTCAGCATATTTTCACAAGATTGATTCCCTTTTGTTTTCCTCTACAAAAGTTCATAAATAATTTGCTTTTTACCTGAGATTTTGTACGTCAACGAATTGGAAATGGTTTTAGCTATTAGGCATTTGGCAGACGCCGGAAATGTCATTCGTTATTTGCAACCCCAGCGGAGAGAGAGAGAGAGAGGGAGAGGTCGCTGCAGACATAGTTATATTTCATATTCCAATCACATAACGAATATTTCCTTTTCCTTTTCCAAATGAATAAACTGTTAGACAAACAATACATTAAACTTTACAACTTCACACCCGCTGGCTGTGTGTATGAAAACCATTAGAGAGCCCTACCCCAGCAGCAGGAGCAGGACCAGGAGCAGCAGCAGGAGAAGGAGAGTCTGGCATTCTACATATAAATATATACAGCCAGTAGCTGAGGCTGTACCACAAACTACGAGTTGATTGTTATGCAAATGAGCTGAGTAGCAGGACAAAACCAGGACGAAATACGGAATAGAGAGTGCAACCCTAAATAAAAAGTGCCTGGGTTAACTTTGGCTGCAGTTCATCAAGTGGTCATAAATATATTGAGCCAAAGGAAGAGCGCCAGCCTAATTAATATGCAGCGCCATGTGCATAATGAATGTGACATTTGTAATTTATGGTTGATATTTGTTAACATTCCTACTCTACTCTTCTCTTCTTTTTTTTTCGCTTTTGCAGTGCATAAATTGAATTTGTAGGCTGGTGCTAAAAGGTCGGCACAACAACGGTTTCATGCCCAGTTATTGTGAGTGTAAACAACCTTTGATTGAGTGAAAGGGCCAAGCTGACAATATTTGCTATTTGCTATTGATTCGCATTCACATTATGCTTGTGTGCCTAAGCCTCAGTAAGTATAAGACCTACTTCCGGTTTAGCGCAAAACTGCGCGAAAATCCCCTGATTAGGCGTCCATTGTGCTGCTGTAAAAAATGAGAGAAAAACTGCCAATTTTACCCCCAAAAAATGGATTGAAAGAGGCGAGCTGACAAGTAGTTAGCTGCAATTACAATTGCATGAAAATTTGGTCGACGCGGGGTGTTGCCCTAAGTCGCTTTTTATGGCACCTCGAACGGGCCAACTCGGCGTTGGCAGTTGACAGAAAGCGACCGTTATGATTTAGTTAGATATATGGCATTGGCACGCAAGGACTTAATACCCTGGAAGGAACTGAGCTGGAGAAGGTATATTGTTGTGTGGATGAAATAAGTAGGAAATACGAAATTTCAATAGCTGAATAAGTTTCTTTACTAAATTACAATTAATATTATAATATTATTATAATACAATTTTCAACTTCTCATTAATAATATATTTATATTCAATGTCTAATTTTTAAGAGTATATAAATACATTCAAACATTTACAGGGCATTTCTAAGTCATTCACATTTGCTAGTTTGCTCAGCTTATTCATTCATTATCCTCACATAAATTGTTTGTGCCGCAAATGTTAAGGAAATGAGTGACTTCCCTCAAGCGCGAACGTCCTTCGTACCGCGGCTCACTCATTAATTGTTCGCATTGTTTGTCCGTTGAAGTTGGACATCTGGCCAGCTGCCCTTCCCACTCGCTGACAGACAAACTGACTAACTGAATCTAGGGTAAAAAGTTGATGTGAGTTGTAACTACATTTGCCTGAGGACACCTGCAAGCCAATGGGCGCTAGGGGTGCTCGACTCTCAGTAGCTGATGTGTTGATGTGTGTGTTTGTGTAGGGATAGACTGTGATAGACTCCTCCTCTTGGGGCTGGCGCCTCACGTATCGAGCGCATTAAATGCTGATTAGCGCAGCTTAGTTAGCTCAGAGTTGGCGCCGACCTTTTGTTTGGCCATAGCACAAAAAGGGGACGATGCATTGTCACTCGAGTTTGAAGTGTGATTTACGATCGACATCATCAATCAATGTTCAAGTGGAAAGTGATTTGGCAACATTTCACAGGCCAACCCAAACGCCAGTTGGGTTTTATGCTAATTGCACTGGAATATATATAGAAATTCTGCTAGTATTTTGAAACAGGCTAAACCTCTCTCTCTCTCTCTCTCTATATATATATTGCTGTAATTAAACAAACCAGAGACAACCCTCATAAGAGTGCAGTCTGACTACACTTGATTTGCTGATGTTGACTATGTTGCTGTCGTTGTTGTTGTTGTTGTTGCGTTTTAAAAAGTTATAAAAATAACTCGTTAGATGTGGCAGCAGCGGCAGCTACAGTTAACTATAATGCTTGAACTGTCCTGCAAAAGCAACCCCTGATCAGTTCATCTACTCACTCACACACACTCACACACACACACACTCTACCACCCTTGTATACCAGCAGCATCATCATCATCCCTTGCAGCACTCGCCAAGGAGCTCAGCCTGAGGCTAATGAGCGCCGCACATTAGTTTTAACAACATTTATTATTTATAGGTTTTTTACTCATTTATTTTTTTCTACATAAAATATAAATTGTTAGTCGTTACAACTTGGCATTGAAAATTCCCATTTGCAATTAAAACAAGCACACAGATTTTAATTGGAATACGCATTTTGTTATTTAATTCATTAATTTTAGATGTTTTATATAGGAATATGTGTCTTGGAATAAATGATATTACATTGAATTTGGAGTGGGGTATTAAAGGATGTGTAAGAATAGTCAAGAATTGAAAGCAAATTAATCTTGTTTCAATATGACTCTCATGAGGAACAAGACAGGAAACTCAAGAAGGTCTTAGATGTCTTGCCGGCATCTTGCTCAACTGGAGGACACTGAGTCAACCAAATGCTTGTCTATATTTAGCAGCTTAAACAAAGCTAATCATAACTTGATATCAGTTATATCAGGCACATTATAGACTCCAAAAGTCAGCCATAAGCTAGACTATTTAGTTGAATGTTTTGTTGACTTACTTTCACATATTTTAGTGCGCCGTATCGCTTTGCATGTTCACGGAGTATAACAAAGTATACGTGTATTTTGTTGTAGATACAATTTATTTGCACACATGTTCACATTCCAAAAAAAAAAAAAGGCTAACTAAATACATAACACATAACATATGCATAAATAAATATATGCATTTAGTTTTAGTTTAAGCACGTCAAGCTGAAGCGAGCAAAGGATGTGGAAATTCCTGTTGAAAACTGAATTGATATTTAGATTGCACTTGTTACGCATTTGCCAGAGAATAAAGATAAGTTGTAGTTTCATATATATATAATTCATTTATTTCATATTATTTATTTCAGACGTTGCAAAAATCTCTTCAGCAGATGACACACATAAGATTAAAATGACTTTCGATTCGATTTTTGCTAGTTTATAAGAGAACTTAAGCCTAAAAGTTTCGTTGTCGACGACTTTATACAGTAGTTAATATTACACAGACGTACTCTATATACTCTATACATAGTCGTATATTATGTACATACTAGATCACATGCATACTGTGCTTATGCTTATGCTTATGTATGGACTGTTTGGGACCCGCTCTGCCCAAGCCGCCCGCACAGAGCGTTACTTGGGTCTCGAGTCTTGAGCACTAATTTACTAGAGTTGAGTTCTTCAGCATTGCCATTCGCTGCTCCGGCGGCTGGCCGTGCAGAATATGAGTGGGGGCTACAAGGGTCCATAGATGGGCTCCGAGTAGAGCACGGCGGGCATTGAGTAGCTATACGAGGTGGGCGTATGCTCTGTGGGCGTGCGCAGACTTGCCTGCAGACTGCGTTTGCTATAGCGCTTGAATCTGTGAAAGAAAATATGTATTCAATTGATGCACTCCCTCTCTCTCTCTCTCTCCCTCTCTCTCTCTCATACTCACTTCTTTCTCAGGCAACAGGCCGTGCAGAGCGAGACCAGCGCTGCGATGCCTATAAGCGCCGCCAGTATGACCAGCCAGGCACCCGCCGACATTAGCAGATTGCCAAAGAGAGCCGCCGTGTGGGTGCGTCGCACCGAGCAGGACTCCAGATCGCTCACGCCGTACGCCGCATAGATGTCGATGAGCTCGTGTCGCAGCTCCTTGGAGTTCATCAGCTTCTGCATCTCGCTCAGCGATAATGCGGCGCCGTTGCGGAACATCTGGAAGCAAGAGCTGGTCGCCGTAAAGTCGAGGCTCATGTCCGCGCGGGTGAACACCTGCGTGTCCAGCACGTGCAGCTCCAGGCCCAGCGGCTTCAGCTTCTTCTGCAGCTGCTCCTGGAAGGGACGTATATTGTGCTGAATCTCGTTCGGTGGCCGTGCGAAGACAAACTTCAGCAGCGACTTGTCCCGTATGACGAACACTTTGATGTTGCTGTAAGCCTGCCGCTTGGCCTTCGCCGAGTTGTTGGCGCAGACGCGCATCTGGAAATAGCCGTCCACGTAGTCGGCAAAGGAGCCGCCCGTGCGCAGCTCACCGGTCCGGTTGTTGAGGGTGAACAGCGTTTGCAGGTTGCCCGTAGCCAGTTTCCGGCTGCGCTTGTAAAACTGCGGCACGAACGTCACGTTCTTGATGGAGAGCGCAATGGGCGCTGCCTCGGCATCCGCGTCGGTGGCACGCAGCGTGGTTATCACCGTGTCGATGGGCACATTGATGCGTATGCCCACCGTGGAGTCGGGATTCTCGAACTTGGGCAAATTGTCATCAAGGTCGAGAATCCGCACAGTGATGCGCAAATGCGAGGGATCCTGCCGGTCGTAGGCATCGCCTATATACTTATACGCCGGCTCGCCCAACTTCAGGCACTTGATGGTCAGCGTAAAGGACTCAACTTGCTCGCGATCAATGGGCTGGCTGGTCTTCAATATGGCCAGGCTGTTGTTATCCCGCTCGATGGTGAAGAGCTGCTCGTTGTTGCCCTCGATGATGGCATAGTCGATCGCCGCATTCTCGCCAATATCCTCGTCAATGGCGCTGAAGTTGCCCACAACTGTGCCCGCTGGCTGCTCCTCGGCCACGGACATGGGTATCGGTCCCGCATCCTGTTGGGAGTTGACTATAAGTAATGGAAATTAAATGGATATTTCTTAACTCACAGTCTCTCTGGCAAATCGGGGCATATGGTCGTCCATGTCGAGCACCTCGATCTTCAGTATGCGCGTCACCGACTGCTTGGGCTGTCCATTGTCGCTGACCTCCAGCAGCACCTTGTACATGGACTTCTCTTCGCGATCCAGCACCTCTCGTGTGGTTATCAGGCCCGTGTGCGTGTCTATGGCAAAGGATTCGGCATCGGGTGTATCGGGCAATATGCGATAGGTAATGGTGCCGGAGGGCGTGCTGTCATCATCCGGATCCGAGGCAATCACCTGAAAGACCGGAGCGCCAACTGCCGCATTCTGGCGGAAGATACGATATTAGTTTAACCTCCTTTCAAGCCATCCCAACTCGACTTACCTCTGTCACATTTGCCATTTGACCCACTCGAGGCGCCACAAAATATGGCACACCATCATTGGCGCTCACATCGCCTATAAATATGCGCACTTCGGCATCTGTGGACAGGCTGGACTGCTTGGGCACCTGATTGCCATTGTCCTGGGCGCGCACGATCAGCACATAAGCCTCGGCGCGTCCCTTGCCCGTCAGGTTGCGGCGTGTGGTCAACAGACCGCTCTGGGCATTCACGCTGAACAGTCCATTGGCATCGCCTTCATTGACCAGCTCGTAGCGCACCTCGCCACCAGGTCCCTCATCCGCATCGGTGGCTTCCAGCTGCAGAACAGTCTCCATCTTGAGCGCGTTCTCCGGTATGACGGCGCTGTAAACCTTCTTGGTGAACTCGGGTGCATTGTCATTCACATCCAGCACATCGATCAGCAGCTCCACAACGCTTTGCTTGGCATCAGTGGGCTTGCCCGGCGAATCCTCGGCCTTCACTTGCAGGCGAATGGAGGGCGTGCGCTCTCGATCGATGGTTTGATTGCGAGCCACAATGATCTGTCCGGTTAGGTTGTTGATCTCGAAGAGCATTGCGTGCTCGCCCTGCAGCGAGTAGATGATCTTGTGATAGCCCCAACGTTCGTCGCGTGCATTGAGGGCAGCGTCCTTATCCTGCGCCCGCACCTGCAGCACCGGCTCCGGGTGGCCCTTGTTCTCAATGATGGTGGCATGGTAGGAGCTCTGATCGAAGATCGGACTGTTGTCGTTCACATTCTCGACTGTGATGTTCACCCGGCTGATGGTGCTGCGCTGGCGATCGGCGCTGTTCGCACGCACCTGCAGCTCGAACTCTGCGCTACCCGACTCCGCCAGCGCTTCGTAGTCCAAGCGCTTCTTCAAGATCACCTCGCCTGTGCGCTCGGAAATGTGGAAGTACTCCAGCTCCTTGGGTGCGACTAGCTCAAAGCTGGTTATGGGCTGCTCGGTAACCGGATCCTCGGCTTGCAGTATGAATAGCGCGCTGTCTATGGGCATTTCCTCTTTGATCTTGACATTGACGACGGGCCGAGAGCTACTCCAGCCGGGATTCTTGAACACAGGATCCTTGTCCTTGAAGGACTGCACATAAACCGTCACTTCCGTGGTGTCCACCTGCTTCTCCGGATCCACCTCAGCGTTCAAGTCTCGCACAGCCACGGTGAAGATGATAATGGCAGCCACATCGTGTCTCAGCGTGCTGTTCACAAAGATCTCGCCACTTTGCTTGTCCACCCGGAAGGCCTCCTGCACGGGATAATTGCTGCGATTGGCTATGCTCACGCCCGCCTTGGTGGTGGCTTGAACCGGTCCCTGCAGACTGTACTCGAGTCGCGAATTGAGATCCTTGTCGATAGCCTTGACGCGCAGCACGCTCTCGCCAACAGCTGTGCGCTCGGAGACATAGGCGGCATAGCTGTTCTGCTCAAACTTGGGCTTCTCATCATTGATGTCCTTCACATTCACGTATACCGTCGTGGTTGCCGTTTCCGGTATGGGCGTGCCCGAGTCCACGGCATTTACAATGATCTCAAAGCTATTCATGTTCAAATCGCGATCAATGCGCGCTTGAGGCGACACTGTGATCTGGCCGGAGCTGAAGACAAAGATGAGCATGAGATCTGCGATTATGTTTGGCATTGCTTAGACTTACAACTCATTGATCTGGAAGTTGTCGTTGGCGCCCACAATGCGATATCTGAGCAGGCTGTCTAGGCCGTCCGGATCGTGCGCAGAGACAGTCGTCACATTGTAGCCTGGAGCAGCATTCTCTGGTATGGACACGCGATAGCTGGGCGGGCCAATCACTGGCAGGTTCTCGACATTCTGGAAGTGACCCTTGAAAATGGGTCGCTGATTGCCGGAGATGCCGACGCGTATCAGAACACGTGTGGTATTGGTCAGTGGGGGAATGCCTGGAAATAAGTAGGATAAATAGAGATATAGGTATTCGCTTAATGGAGCTCAAAACCTACCAAAATCAGTGGCAGACACGACCAGCTCGTATTCGCCACGCTCCGTGTCCATGGATCTGGCCGCCTTCTGCAGCGTTATTTCGCCCGTGTCTGGCTCAATGCGAAACACATTGCCAGCTATGCTGTTCTCTGAGACAATGGCGTACTTCACCATGCCGTTGCCCTGGCTGGGTCCGTCGGCATCGTGGGCGCGCACAAAGAACTGCGGCTCGAAGATGGAGGCGCCCTCTCGGATCGTGCGGCTGTACTCGCTGCTCTCGAAGCGCGGATGATTGTCGTTGACATCGAGCACGTCCACATAGAGATTGGCGTTCGATTCGCGACCGCCGCCGTCGACAGCCACCACGGTCAGGCTATAGGTGCTTTGCTTCTCATAGTCCAGGGCTCTGAGCAGATAAATGCCACCGGTCTCTGGATCAATGTAGAAGTTGTCGGCGCCAAAGCCCTTGAGCACATACTGCACGTGGCCAAACTGGGCTGAGTCGGCATCGGTGGCATTCACAATGCCCACCAGGGAGTCGCTCGTCAGATTCTCGGGAGCTGTGAAGCGATACGTCTGCTGGCGAAACACGGGAGCATTATCGTTGGCATCCAGCAGATGGACCTCCACGCGAGCCTTTGCCTGCTCCACGCCGTGGGTCGTGGCCACCAAGTCGAATTCGAATTTGCGCTGCGCGGGATTGTCATAGTCAAGCTGACTGGCATCGAGCACCTTGACCACAACGGGTGTTCGGCCCTGGCCTTCTGTGGGCGATACGGCAAATACACCAGCTGCCTTGGAGACGTCCTGCAGCTTGAGCTGATAGCGACTGTTCTCGCCCATGTCACGATCATCCACGAATATGGAGAGGCCCGGCAGAGGCATTCCATTGGCCAGGTTCTCGGCAATTGAAATGTTGAAGTGCGAGGCACTGAACTCTGGCCGGTGATCGTCCACGTCAGTCACCACGATGGTCACTCGAGTCACAGAGAACTCGGCGGGTATGGCGCCATCTATGAGCTCGGTCGCTCTTATGGAGAAGACATAGACGCCGCCATTCTGCAGTATATCGGGATTCTCGCGATCCAACGGCTCGCTTGTGGTCTGCAGTATAGCTGTGCCCTCCTTGGCATCGCCAAAGGGCACCAGCTCAAAGTGCCCGAAGGGCTCGTCCTCCAGCGAGAGGAAAATATCTCTGGGTATGCCCACATCGCCGTCGATTGCCTTCACGGTCAATATGCTCACTCCGGCGGGCGTATTCTCGGCCACAGTGGCGGAGTAGGGGGCATTGGTGAAGACGGGCGCTTGATCCTGCACATCGATGACATTTATGGAAACAGTGGCGAATGAGGTCAGGCGGTTCTCTATGGCACTATCCGAGGCTGAAATCGTCATGATGTACGAGGGACGGCTTTCGAAATCTAGAGCTTGTTTTAGTGCAACCCTCGCGGTAAAGTTGCCATCGCTCAGCTTGACAGCGCGCACCTCAAAGATGTCGCAAATGTCGTTCTCCTGGAAGAGAGAGAGAGAGGGAGATTTAAGTCGGGGTAGAGCCAAGTCTGCTTTAGATCTGACTTACCTGCACACATTTGATCTGCACCTCCGCATTCAGTCCGTCATCACGATCCACAACTATGATCGGTGGCACCACGGTTAGCTCGGAGCCCACGGGCAGGGACTCGCTCACGCTGGCCGTATAGGGACGTCCGAGGAAGGTCGGCTGATTGTCGTTGTAGTCGCGCACCGGAATTTCCCTGCGCTGGGACACCGTGTTCGGCTCTGTGCCATAGACGCCCTCGTCGGTGATGCTGATGATCACCTCAACGGTATCTTGGGTCTCGCGGTCCAGTTCCTGGCGCAGCCGCACCACGCCCGTCTCCCGATCCACCGAGAAAACTGGCGCAGATATGCTGTACTTGAGTCGTCCACCCTCCGGGTCGATGCCTTCAAATGTGTAACAAAGTAGTTAAAGTCAGTTAGGCGGCGGGGGCAGACGTGTGGGTAGTCATGTAAGGCATTGTAGTAGTAAAAGCTGTTTGTCGACTTCCCATTTAGCTCGACACGCTCACTGCTTTAATTACAACATCTGACACTCTGCGCCGGGGTTATGCTTAAGCGTGTGAAAAATGCTAATAAGGTTCCCACAGCCTGCTCCATTCGAGTTTTGCAGTTTAGTTGGGCGTGGAAATGGAGCTAAGCTATGCAACTAAGTCTGGGAGTTGGGTCAACGCAACTGAATATGGGGCTTACTATACACAGCTCTACTTTGGCCAGTTTCTCTTTCGCTTTTGCCTCTCTGCCTATTTTTTTGAGAGATTTCTCAAATGCAGGAAACTAAAACGCAGCTTGGGGGCAAACACGAAAAAGAAACATTAGAAATTCTTTTGAATGAAGTGGCTGGGGCCAACAGAAAGAAAACAAATGATCCCAGAAGAGCAGAGCAACCAAAAGACAAACCATAATAAACCCCATGGCAGTCTGGAAAACTACTTTTTTTGGCACACACAACAGACGGCAGACGACAGACGACAGACGGCAGACGATAGACGACAGACGGCCGACGGCTTTTCAGGTTTTCAAGTTTGCTTTAACCATTTTGAAAACGGGCCGAGGAACAGAGAGAGGCAGAGGAACAGAGGGACAGACGGCGACCGACAATTGCAGCACAGCCACAAAGCGGGAAGCAAACAACACGTTCTCTATACAGCATACTACTCTCTACTCGACACACACCCAACAACTTACCAATTGCGGTCGCCAACCCGAATCTTTTTCATTGCCTCAATCTCACATTCTCCACTGTTGCCCCTGCCTCTCCCTCTCCAGCATTGGCGCGTGAGTGCCCACTTTTAATGTACATAATCATTTTTCTAGTTTTTCTTTTTCGGGTCTTACACATATTTTCATGTGATTTCTCATGTACACGAGTTGCGTATGTCTTAGTGCTGGAATTTGGTATATCAAACGATTGTTGTTGCTGCCACATATGGCATCTGGTTGGGCGGGGAAGGGGGGAGGCAACAATAGCAAAAAAACAAACTGGGAAGGCCTAACAGAGCGCAGTAATAGCAATAATTATCCAAGTTTTTCAATGTTGAAAAATATTTGGACTTTTCTACTTTTCACTTGATGTTTTTCTCCTCTTCTTCTTCGTTGCCTTATGACACGCAGCATGTGTGTCCGTCCGACTTGTTGCAAGTGGGAGCGTCGCGACTGGGTCTAAGCAATTTTTGTGATTTCATGCTCTGCGAAGCGTATTTGTTAATATTTCGCTATTTATTAGACACACCGCAAAGAAAAAAGTGAGGCGAAAACGAAAAGAAAGAAACGCCCGCATTGTATTACACGTTTTTTAAGCAATTATTCATTTGGCGTTTGTTTTGGGTTTTACTTTTGTGTTTTGGAGTCAAAATAATTACAGCACGCCATTTGCTTAATTATGTTGTTTATAATTTTAACTTCATTTAAATTAATAATTGCATATAGAAAGTAAAAATATTTATGGCCAAATATCATGCAAGTTGGGAAACTTTTTTAAATATTTATAAAAATATATATAAAATATCATATAGTAAGGTTACCAATTACATTTTCTTCTCCTCCAAAATATTAGCAAACATATTCGAATAATTGGAATATTAAATGCTTTCAACTTTATTTCAATGGTAAAGGCTCATAGAAAAACAGAAAAGATATTAAAATAATGTATATATTTTAATGTAAAACTAATTGATATTTGGACACAGGTCAGGCCTAGCTCAACAAGCAGAGATATCAAGATACCATCAAGAGCGGCGTCTGCTAATAAGAAGACCTATAAAAATGTCCAATGCTGGTATAAAGAACGCTCGCTAAAGACAATTAAAATAAATTTAAATAAATATTTGTTAATGTCAATATATAAACATACTGAAGTTCAACAACAATGCTTAGATCGACAAAATGTAAACAAATAAATCAAATCAAAGCTCAAACAAAAATCTAGTTCTAGATAAAAGCGAGGTTATGCTTGAGGAAAACTCGATATATGTATGTAAATATATACATATATGTATATATATATATATATATATTTGTATGTGTTAAGCACGACCCTGAGCCGCAGTCTTTTGTCCCATTTTCCATTTATTGATTAGCCGCTATTATCGCTTGATTTGTCCAATGATCAATTTGTATGTAAAATAGACAAAGCCAAAGGCAAGAGGAGACCTGTAACATGTTTGTTTGTTTACCGAATATTATATATGTAGTTGATTGTAGCTAGTTGGTCCAGCCGATTGGCCGTGTGATGCAAGAAATGTTGATTTTTCTGATGATTGCCTGTCGAAAATTGCAATTACAAATTATGCAGCTGAGTCGAGTCGATTGGGGTCTTAGCTGCTTCCTGGCTCACAGTTTAGACAATGTTTTGTCTGCCTGCCAATTTTTCAATTTGTGTATGTATATATACATTTATGTATGTATGTGTGTGTGTGTGAATTTATGGCACTCTTAATTTCAAACGCAGCGCGCTGCAAATTGTTGGCCTAAACGTGTTTTTTTTTTTCGACGACGACGTTTATCTCACGGATGCAGCTTGCAAAACTAACTGGCTGGGCAACCGCTCACCCAGCCACACACACACACACACACGCACACATATGTGCAAGTCAATGAGCACTCGGCTGAGTATCAACTCCCAAGTTAATGCAAATACTTGAATGCATTTTGGACCTTTAAGTTGAATTGTGAGCTCTTCATTGAAGCGCAGATGCATTTGATATATATGTATGTATATAAAATAGGCAGCTACTAGATATATTTATAAATAAGTTACATGAAAGTTGTCTGCCTTGGTGTCTGGCCCACTGCTGCTGCTGCTGCTGCTGCTGCTGCTGCTGCTGCTGCTGCTGCTGCTGCTGCTGCTGCTGCTGCTGCTGCTGTTGCGTTGGGCGCATCAAATTACAGGCCGCAGCCATAACTGGGCTAAGGTGTCAACGGGGCATTATTTTGTAGAGCAGGTGGAGCAAAAACAAAAGCTCGCACTCGAAAGCAGCACGAAGATGCAACCGATGCAATCTCAGGCAGCTATTGTTGTTGTATAATAAATATTGCAGCCACAAGCTCAGCCCAGCCCAGCGCAGCTTAGCATAGCCAGCTCCTTGGCCATTGCGAAAGTCTGCGATTACGGCATTTGCAAACCAAACAACAACAACAACAATACAGAATTGCAGCTTTCAATTGATTGGCACCACTTAGCAAAGTAAAAGTGTCGCCAGATTCTATGCGGATAAAAGTGAGCGCGTGGCCAATATCAATTATGGCCAACATTTGCATCTAATGCAGACTTGGCCACACGCCAGATTCCCATAATAATTGGCATCGTTATCGAAGCGATTGCTTTGCTATCGCGACAGCTACGCACAGACGTGTTCAAATGCATTTCCGCCTGTGTCTATCTCACAGATACAAAAGACACAGACACACACACAGATAGATACATGTGTATGTAACTGCTGGCATTGTTTTTGGGGGGTTCTGTCTACACGACTGCAAATTGATTGCCGGAATGCAATCCCAGGCATGCAAGACATACGTATTATCATTTTGACATTACTTAGCGCTTATCGCGACATGCAACGAACATGTCGAGGCACACTTCAGCGAGCGAGCAATCGAAATGAAATTATGAACAAAACAGAAGAAATAAGTGGAAAAAAATAAATACTCTGCACAAGGTTGGCCAAAAATAGGTGGCGTTGCGGCGAGCCAAGCGCTTAATATTTCAATTATGGTCATATAGACAAAGTCCCCCGCCGACCCGCTCCTCGAGTCGCGAAATGAAAGTCAGCAAAGGCAATTCGAGACTTTTGAGCACACAAAAGTCAAATTACAAAAATATAATTAAACTATCAAATGACCAGGCCAAAAGCGCAATACAATTATGATGTATGTATGTATATACATACATTCATATATATGTATATAGTTACTATAGCGAGACTCGCCGAGTTTTAGGCCAAAAAACATTGTCTTAAAATTAATTTAGTTTTTTTTGTGAAAGGTTTTGGCCGTACATAATGTGAGAATTGGGGCTATTGTTGCTGCTTGTATACCCTGTATGCTATATAAATGGGTGGAGCAGGGCATATTGAATATGAAATTATATGAGTCACTCAAAAAACTAGATAAATATTTGATAATTAAAGCTAATGAAGCTTTATCCTGCTCTACATCTCTTTAAATGGGTCGAATTAAATCTAGGATATCATACAACTATTAAACCTTACATAGAAACATGGCCAAAGTAGCACAGCTCTGGCTAAATGTTAACAGAGTCTGTTCCCAGCTTGGTTCGCTTGACCCATAGTAGCCATTACTGGGTATCCCTTAGTCTAGCACACACTGCAAACACCACTGTCTGTTTATTATGAAACATGGGTTTGTCCACTGGCTGACCTCAGTGCCTCAATGCAGCCACGACTTACCTTTCAGTTGATAGACGGGGCTGCCCACTGGCGTGTGCTCCGACAGGCTGAAGCGGGACATGTCGCCCGAGCTGGGCACAAAATGCGGCGGATGATTCAGCAGCTGTGCCCCGGCCAGGCAGCCGCAGCCGCAGAGCAGCAGCAGCAGCAGCGGCAGACACATTAGCGACGGCAGCAACATGTTGCCGTTGCTAATTCCAATGCCGTTAACTATAGATATCCGTTAGCTTGGCAGTATTTCGGTTGTATTTACTTGAGTGTTTAGCACATCTAGCACAATATTCACTGTCGAACTGCTTTCGAGAGAGCCAGAGAGAGAGAGAGAGAGAGAGAGAGAGAGAGAGATGGTGAGAGTGAGATAGAGCTAGAGATATCTTTATGTTAAGCACAGCTAAAATCGAAAAACAATTCAAAAACTCATTCAATGTTAGCCCCCATCCGCCCAGCCGACCTTGGCTATGGCTGCAATGCAACGGCAGCAATTATTGCAGATGCACAGATTTGTGCTCGCTCAGCGGAAAACCGTGCGCTGAACTTGTAATGCGCAGCGTTGTAAGACAAACAGAAAACAAAAACAAATATTTGACCAATTCTAGAAAAGAAATTCGATTCAGCTGCCAATTTCACTTTATGCGCATGTGAAAAGTGGCACATGATGATGATGAGGCGACTGCTGATGATGCTCCAATCATTTGGCGCTGAGGCGCTTAACGATTGGCTTTCTTTCGCAGCTGGAGAATGAGGAATGAGGCACAAAGCATCGGGGAAGTCAAAGAAAGCAAGCTAACACACTCGCACACACACACACATACATACACCAAAATGTGCAAAAAGGCAGCTCAAATAAATAAGCGCAGAATACAGAACTGGTTGCTCTCTGCGCTGGCGTAGCGTGCAGATACATAAGTATCTACAAGATACATATACATAGACCGTTGGTCAGTTGGTGTTTGGGCAAAAAAAAAAAAAGAACTTAAATGGAAATGGCCAGGAAGCAGCGCATAAAACATTAACCATCAAACACTGCGTAGCGTGCAGATACATAAGTATCTACAAGATACATATACATAGACCGTTGGTCAGTTGGTGTTTGGGCAAAAAAAAAAAAAGAACTTAAATGGAAATGGCCAGGAAGCAGCGCATAAAACATTAACCATCAAACACTGCAGATGCCTAGGGTCTAGCTCTCAACTCACATTGCTCTCTATCTCTATCTCTGTCTCTCACTTAATTAGCTTAACCGTTATTACACTTATTAAATGATTATTTCACTTTTATTCACGCGCAAAAAAACCAACAACGTTCGACTATGACGCCAGGCACAAAACTCGATTCTCGTTCCGAATATATTTATTTGTTGCTTTACTTTTTGCGCTTGTTTTTCTTTTTTTTTTTTTTTGTCGTTGGTTTCTTTTTTTTGCCGCCTGTTTCCGACGAATATTTAAACCGCAGCAACGTCTTAACGACGCGACGCTCGCTCACCTTCTGTCTATCTGGCCGCCTTACCTGTTGCTGGCTGAGCCAATGCTGTTGCTGCTGGCGTTCTTCGCTAGCCAACGGCGTGCGTGATTCGGCCAAACAGTGGTAAATACTGGTTTCGTGCCTGTCGCCGGTTTTGTTTTGATATACATTTCGCGCATGCGCAAAACGAGTGGCAATGAAATATGCGCCAGTGTGTACACACTCGGTGCGAAAAGTTAATTTTCTGCAACTGCCTAAAAGTATACTATAGATTCGTAGTTATGCAATGATAAATAGAAAGAGGCGGCAGCCAGAGTCAAATTTATGATAGCTGAAAGTCTAGGAGAAAATGTTGAAGTCCAATAAATGAGAAAAAAAAGTAATTAATTTGAAAAAAATTTAATTCAAACCAAAATTAACCCAAAATCATTTCAGGCAAAGAATTCTCTTATTTTAAAACAGCTTTGAGCCAAGTTCCAGTTCAAAGTAAAAGGAATTCCCCAATTAGATATTGATGAACAATGTTCACATAAGGAAATCCTAAAGTAAATGGAGCTCTCCTATTCTATAGTTCGTTCTCCCATAAGCAGATCAGCAAAGGCTCAATACAGACCACTCACTCTCTTTCTCTCTCTCTCTCTTTCTCTAAAAAACTAGGCCTTTCAAAATCCAACTCTCATATTGATATAAGCACTAAAAATATTTAATGTATTTATTATATGCATATGCATGTTATATAGATAAGTCCTACAACTAGAACGATTTAGAGCGCATCATCCACCTGGAACTGTATCAGATCCTCAACGGGAAAACGGAAGAGCGAAGCTGTTTGTGCCTCGGCAGCCAGTTGATCGATGTGGGGATTCTTGTGATAGCGAAGGTGTTCGCCTTGAACGCTGTAACGTCCTCCATGATTGGAGGACAGAGCTGGGTGGCCGGTGAATGCAGCAGGTTGTGGTAATTGGGGCGGTTGCGGCACCTCGGCTGCGACAATGGGATGCTCAAAGTCAATGAGCGAGAGATTGTCGCTGCGTGAAATCGGATGATTTAAAGGTTGTTGTTGTTGTTGTTGTTGTTGTTGTTGTTGAGTGTGGTTCTGCTGCTGTTGCTGTTGCTGTTGGTGTTGCTGTTGTTGCTGCTGCTGCTGTTGCTGTTGTTGCTGTTGTTGCTGTTGCTGTTGCTGTTGCTGTTGTTGCTGTTGCTGTTGCTGTTGCTGCTGCTGCTGCTGTTGCTGCTGTTGCTGTTGCTGCTGCTGTTGCTGTGACTGTGTGGCAGCCGCCTGTCGTGGCTCGACTGGACTCGGTGGCTTGGGCAATGGCTGATCCCGTTCGCTGGCGCTGAAAGTATTGCGCTGCAAGCCCGAAAAGTTGTGATTGTAAAAGGGATTGGTGGAGGCGCGCACCACTGGCGAAGGCTTCTGCTTGGGAAAGACATTCAGATGCAGCATTATCTGGTTGCTGCTGCTCTCCACGGCTCCACTATTGGCATTGGCGTTGCTGCTGGCCACAGATGGGCCATAGACGCAGTCATCGTTCTGTTGGGACTGCGGCGCATACTTGCCGGCCTGGTAGACTGCCTGCTGCTGGCTGTAGCGTATGGACTGATCGGGAAATATCATCGGCAGGTGGCTGGGCGGCTGCGTGGGGAACTTGAAGGGCATCTGGTAGAGACTCTGCTGCAGCTGCGGCTGCGCATAGATGGAGCCAGGCGAGGCAGCCAGCGCACCGGCTGTGGGCACTGCGTAGTCGCTCGAATAGGGACTGCGCAGCACGGACGTGGGTCTAGAGGGTGGCAGCACTGGGTAGATGTCCAGGTTCACCTTGAAGGGAATGCGCTTGTGCTGCGGCTGGCGTGTCGCATTCAGCGCTATGATGGGCGGAAAGCTCTGCAGAAAGGGATCGACCAAAAAGTGTTGCTGGCTGCCGTGCTCCAACAGCATGTTGTTGTAGTTGCTCTGCTCCTGCTGCTGCTTCTGCTGTTGCTGCTGCTGCTTCTTGTGCTTCTTCTTGGAGCTGGGCTTGCTAACTGGCGCCTGCTGCAGGGCCAGCAAATTGATGTCCTGTGGCGAGCGCGGCTTAAATGGATACAGCTGCTCGATGGCCACGCGCTGATGTGGCGCACCTGGGTACAGCGGCATCGGCACGCCCATGGGAAACATGGGCAGTGGAATGCTGAACTGCATCTGCTTCTTGCTGCGCTTGCCCCTAAAGAAGTTGGCTATGCCACTGGACTTGAGGTTCTTGTAGCTGCCCGCAATGTGCAGCCCGGTGGGCATCATGACCAGGCCGGGCATCTTGCTGGGCAGCGGATTGTTGATGTGCATGTTGTGCAAGATGTCCTGGATGTTATTCAGGCGCTCCGCCTCGCCCTTCTTGAACTGCTCCGGCAGCGGACCGTCGAAGGGAAAGTGAAACGGCTTCGGCTTGAAATCATCGCGCATAGCCAACGTGCCTGGCGTCTCGGAGTATTGGCGCCGCAGCAACGCCGCCGCCGCTGAGGGCGGTCGCTGCGTGGAGAGGCGCGGTGGGCGGGGCAGCTGATCGCGCAAAACATCACGCAGCGGCGTCATGGTGACGGCCCGCTTAGGCAGCCGCTCATACAGATGATTATCGCTAGCGTCGCCATCATCAGGCGTTGCGTGCTGCAGCCCGTTGCCGCTGTTGCTGCTGCTGACGCCTGGCGGCTGGGGTCGTCTCGCTTTCGTGCGCCATGTTCCGTAAATGGGCGCAACATCGTCGGCACGCTCCAATAAGTAGGCAGTTTCGCCAGCCCCACCGCCAGCACCAGCACCAACACCTGGGCCATTCTCCACCTCCAGATCCTCCACATCGTTGGCATGCAGGTGGAGCTGCTGTTGCATTTGCTGCAGATGCAGCTGCATCTGCTGCTGCTGCAGACGATATTGCTGCTGCTGCTCGTGCTGCAATTGCTGTAACTTGGCACGCATCTTCTCAATGTTTAAACGTTCCGCCACTTGACTCGAGCTGTCGTCACTTTCAGTGCTGGGCGTTGTCTCCGACAGCGTCTGGCCCTCAATCTGGTTGAGTAACTGCTGCTGCTGTTGCTGCTGCTGTTGATATAAGGCTGCTGTTGATGCGACCTTGACGACCATAAGAGACATCTGTAAAATGGAAAGTTTTATTCGCTCTGCACTGATCTAATAGCTAGCACTCGTCTCACAATTGTGTACACATAGAGCAGGCCCATAATCCGTGGCCAGCGGCTGCTCTTAGCCTTTTGCTTTGCGCCGCCTTTGGCAGGATGTGGATCCCGCAGCGATTTATCGTGTAAGTCGGGCTCCGGTTGCACTCTTGGCTTTATAAACATTTTTCACAGTAAAAATTGTTGATATCGGTATCTGTTGGCGCACCGGACGCGACTTCCTCATCGCGAATCGCAAAGACGACTGCTTGCAGCTCCGGCCAAGCAGCCCCTAAAAAACTTGAGGCTGCACTTCAGCAGCTAATTAGAAAGTTTAACATACGAAAGCAAAATAATAGACAAATAAATTAATTGCCTAAATGATTTCGTGCGCCCGATCTCGGTGTGGAAAAGAAAATGAGATACTTCAAAGGCAGCCACCATGAACAGCACAAGATCGCGCCGAGCCATGCACGCGATAAAGAATTCAAACCGAGAAACAATTGCTTAGCCGAAGTGCTTAAAACTCTGCTCAATTGAGTGCAAAGTCAAGCTGAATAAAGTAATTATCGAATTTAAATAGTTTTAAGGCTAATTAAACAACAGCTGACACTAGCCCAAAAGTTGATATTTCGACAGATGAAATGAAAGTGTTGTGGTAACATCATATCATTTATACATCACCATGCATGACTATCATGATAAGATCGTATTATATCAGCGTTAACATCCTTATACAATCATCATTATATATATGATCATGCATCCCTATACATGATCATCATCATCGTAATCTTCATACAATGCCTATCATCATTTCATGCATCAATACAAACCTTTCGATAAAGTCATACGATCCACTCATTTGCAGTTTCAACCTCACGCGAGTTTTATCTGCTCTTAGCATAACTATAGAAAACAAAAACTTATTATTAATAATAATAATAACAATGGCAAGCGCTAAAAACACTTCCCGTTGTCCAATTGAATATGCATTAAAACCACATTTAATAGGCCCAGTTTTCGGTTCGGCCTTTAGAAATGATTATAAATGGTGTTTGTTTTCATTTTATTTGAACATAGAGCTAAATAGTCTTGAGACGGGAGACATAAAACATAGCAAGAGAGCGTATTATAGTACATATTTAAGAAGTTTACAAAAAGTTAGATACATATACAGTGATCCCTAATTGTATGAGTATGCGATTCATTAATTCATAAAAACAAACAAGTTGAATTCTTGCTGACGCTTCAGTGGTATCGCAATTTGGAGCACCCTCATGAAACGCTGTAAAAATCTTTTCGACTGCATTGACTAGATGTATCTAGCCCTATAGATATGGTTGGCATTTGCATTGCTAGATATATTTAGAGAGCATCAGTTATTGCATCCCCTCCCTCAGACAATAATATTTCAATTAAAATGAAATGAAATGTCACCCATCTGCCTTTCGAGCGTCGTTGAATTCATCGACGGCTATAACTGTGCTGCTGTACGGGTGCTTAAAAGTCAAAGGGAATGCTGGGTTTGGGATAATCGTATCCCTTGTGCTTGGTCGGCGGCGGTGTTGTCACAATAGTCCTGGTGGTCCTAGGGGTCGTTATCCTCTGGGTGGTAATTATTATTGGAGTCGTACGGGTTGGCGGAGGTGTTACTTTACGGGTGGTCGATGGAGGCAAGTAGGTGGTAGGTGGACGGGTGATTGGTGGACGAGTGGTAGTGATCGCACGGGTTGGCGGAGGTGTTGGCTTACGGGTGGTAATAATTACTGGGGGCTGGGGCTTATTTGTAGGAGGCAAATAGGTTGGTCCTACAGTACTGGGTGTGGGCCTACGGGTAACCGGTGTGGTTACTACCTTACGGGTAGTTGTTGTTGGCCTACGGGTAGTCGTTGTTGGCCTACGGGTAGTTGAGGGAGGCAAGTACGTGGTTGGTGGGCGGGTGATTGGTGGACGAGTGGTAGTGATCGCACGGGTTGGCGGAGGTGTAGGCTTACGGGTGGTAATAATTACTGGGGGCCTCGTCGTCACAGGTGGCTGTGGCCTATTTGTAGGAGGCAAGTAGGTTGGTCCTACAGTACTGGGTGGGGGCCTACGGGTAACCGGTGTGGTTACTACCTTACGGGTAGTTGTTGTTGGCCTACGGGTAGTCGTTGTTGTCCTACGGGTAGTTGAGGGAGGCAAGTACGTGGTTGGTGGGCGGGTGATTGGTGGACGAGTGGTAGTGATCGCACGGGTTGGCGGAGGTGTAGGCTTACGGGTGGTAATAATTACTGGGGGCCTCGTCGTCACAGGTGGCTGTGGCCTATTTGTAGGAGGCAAGTAGGTTGGTCCTACAGTACTGGGTGGGGGCCTACGGGTAACCGGGGTGGTTATTACTTTACGGGTAGTCGTTGTTGGCCTACGGGTAGTCGTTGTTGGCCTACGGGTAGTTGAGGGAGGCAAGTACGTGGTTGGTGGGCGGGTGATTGGTGGACGAGTGGTAGTGATCACTGGAGGTGTTGGCCTGCGGGTGGTAATAATTACTGGGGGCCTTGTCGTCACAGGTGGCTGTGGCCTATTTGTAGGGGGCAAGTATGTTGGTCCTACAGTACTGGGTGGGGGCCTACGGGTAACCGGGGTGGTTATTACTTTACGGGTAGTCGTTGTTGGCCTACGGGTAGTCGTTGTTGGCCTACGGGTAGTTGAGGGAGGCAAGTACGTGGTTGGTGGACGGGTGATTGGTGGACGAGTGGTAGTGATCACTGGAGGTGTTGGCCTGCGGGTGGTAATAATTACTGGGGGTCTCGTCGTCACAGGTGGCTGTGGCCTATTTGTAGGAGGCAAGTAGGTAGGTGCCGGAGTAGTGCGAACTGGAGGCCTGGTGGTTGGTGGTTGAGTTGGTCGGCGAGTAGTCACTGGAGGCTGAGGCCTATTTGTAGGAGGCAAGTAGGTAGGTGCCGGAGTAGTGCGAATCGTAGGCCTGGTAGTTGGTGGTTGAGTTGGTCGGCGAGTAGTCACTGGAGGCTGAGGCTTGTTCGTGGGTGGCAAATAGGTTGGAGGTGGAGGAGTACGAATCGGAGCCCTGGTAGTTGGTGGTTGAGTTGGTCGGCGAGTAGTCACTGGAGGCAGAGGCCTATTCGTGGGTGGCAAATAGGTTGGAGGTGGAGGAGTACGAATGGGGGCCCTGGTGGTTGGTGGTGGAGCTGGGCGACGCGTAGTGATCACTGGCGGCTGTGGCCTATTCGTCACTGGGGGCACAGTCGAGCGCGTTGGCAAAACAAATGGCACATCTGGTACAGGATAGGAATATCCCTCTACAGCACGAGCCTTACGCTGAAATCAATCAATTATTCAATGAATGATCTGTGCTGTAGTTCGGCTACATTTGTCTGTACTTACCACATGCGTGTCAGCCGATGCGGTGGCAAAAGCCACAACGCAAAGCGCCAAGACAAAAAGTGCACTTCTCTGTGGGAGAGCGAAGCAGAAATAAATCTAGTTAGTACGGATGGCTAAAGAAGATGTTCAAATGAAGTTGCTTGGCTGTTAGCTTGCCACAATCGCTGACACCTAAGCTAAGTACCTTATCCAATTGTTGTCTAATACGTGGTGCTAAAGTGATTTGCTCTAGGTCTAAATACAAGGCAACACAGTTAAAGCATAGACAGCAACGTTTAACAGCACAAAAGTAGTTTGTTAAAGTTCAGACGATGTCTGCCATTTGCATATAACAACAACAGCAACAACAACAACAACAAATAACTGGCAATTACAATAAAGATGTTAGCGTGTAGAGTGGAGAGTCGAAGGCATTCAACTTTGACATCATCTCTAGGTCACGGTAGCGATCCGAAGCCTAGTCAAACTCGATTGTGCTCTCAAACCTCTGATCCACAAACCAATTAAAGCGACGAAAATCGCAGCGAAAAGGAAAACGACAAAATGCAGATGAAATAATTAATTGGCTTTGGAGACAAGATGTCTGACTAATAAAAAAAAAAAATGAATTAATGAATTAAATAAAATCAGCATAGATTAAACCTTCTTCCGTGGCTGTCAACGAATCTAATGTCTTATACAATAATTTGCATAATATGCGATCTAGGCAAGGTCGTCCACGGAGAACGTTAACGAAAGTGGTAAATGGCTATGACTGCAATTAATTTGCGGACATCTCAAAATCACTGACAATTTCTTGATAACTAATGTCCGTGCGGTTGCCATCTACAGAAATAGCTAATTATGCTATAAACCTGCTGCGCCAGCCAGCCAACCAAAAATTCTGGCTGCTTTTGCTTTTTTTTCATCAGAGACTACGCGATTATATAACCATAATCTGCGAGCGGCCATTAATAAAGTGAGAAAAACTGAAGTCGTCGCCAAAACCAAATTAGCATACGCACTAATCATTGATCGACGTCAAACAACTGAGGCCATATGCTCAAATTCCTAGCACAAAAGAATCATTTCTATACATATATAATATAAATAGATATATGTAAATTCGTATGTATTCTAGTCGAAAGTTTGAGTTATGGTCAGATCTTTAAAAAGACAGCAACCACAATTCATAGCATATTGAAATGTAAATGACTTTTTAAATTTGGTTGTTAATGAACTTGAAATTTAATCGAGATGCTCTAAACTCGTTTTATATACAATTGCTGGAATCGAATAGATGCTCAACACGGAGCTTGGTTAACACCTCGAAGCTGGAACTTTAAACAATATCAAAGAAACATCCGCCTCCAGTTTTCTGTGTGTGTGTTTTTTTTTTTTTTTTGCAATTATTTTTTAAAAAGCCTAATGAAGTGATGTTAACTCTGATATTAAGAAGTTAAAGAGCTATTAGTCTTCTAGACTCTATTAAACCCGTTCACAAAAAAATAAAATAAATACGTTTGCGTTAGCGAGACGTACCGAGTCCTTATGTCATATGAGATCTTCTTCAGTTGGATTTTCATTTGACTGTAATTTAATATGCTAATTTATGGTTAATTAATTTGTTTTACAACCGATCTGACCTTGCGTTCATATCGGAAACGTCAATGACGACGCTCATTTGGGTCAAGCCATCAACGAAAGTGAGCGAATGCTACACGTTTCCATTAATGAAGATTTTTCGGATGATTTATGTAAAGTGGCTTGGGTGATTTTCAAATTGGAAAAACACGAACCACTTTTGATTGATTTGAAAATGAAATGAAAAGTTAAAAAACCCAACCAAAAAAAAAAAAGGATAAAGGTTATATATAAACTGGTCTATATATAAACTGGATTTTAATATAAACTTCTTGAATATTCTTTTGGCTCAGATTTTTTTTTCTTACTCTCAGCACTAATTGTTCTTCAATAAATCTTTTTTTCATCTTTATGGTTTTTAAGCCTCTTTAATCTGCCTTTGGCACTTTGCTCCAATCGCGTCTTTGATCTTTTGCCGTACATCTGAATGTTGCAAGCAAAAGACTTAGGCAACGAACTTGATGCAGTTAATTAACCAATCGATGTTGATCATCTCTCAATGGCAGAGCCAAGAATTTTACATCGAGCTATAACTAAAGGCAACACTTAATGGTCATTTGCCTAAATATGCCAATTTAAATGTCAATCCATGAAATGTATGGATAATTTGCAAATGATGCAAACAAGTTTTCATCTCATTCGCTGCGTTGACATAGAAACCCTGGCTAAAACGATGCCAGCCAGAGCTTCTGCTGCCAACTGAAAGTCATGTAAATGATTAAAGACGCAATTGCTGACAGCTGAGCTAGCCTGGCAGAATGCCACACGGTGCAGACCACGTTCACGTTGTTCTATCCACGTGGGCGCAATGGGCGTATGCGTAATATGGCTAAAGATATTGCCGTTCGCTAACTAGCACTGGCACAATGTGGCCCAACCGGACGTGTAATTACGATTAAATACATAAACTCTAAATGTCACTTGGATCGTAAGATAAACAGAGAGCTCTGCACCTGCTCTGCCTTGTTATACAGACAAATTTATATAGAGTATACAGTATATAGAGGAGAGGCAAAGTACGAATAATTGATTTTTGTGATTCGTTTGATTGTCTTTTCGTTCTTCTCGCTTTTAGCAACACTTATTTTTGAACACTTTTTATCACGATTGTCTTTTATTTCCAATACAGATTGGAACTAGGTTTAGTTACCATATTGAGCACTTTTAACTGCAACGGACGGCAGCCAGAAAACGTTTATATATATTTTTTACAGAGACTATATATCCCGACAGTTTATTGTGTTTCGTGTATAATCCTTGAGCGTGTCGATCGTATCAAAATTCAATGGTCAATTGAATTTTGGATCGATGCCGAGCAAACAAATTGCTTCAACTTCTGGGTCGACTCTGGGCTAGCAACTAAAGCATCAAAACTTGTGGATTCTCTACTTATATATACTCGGGGCGTCAGATCCAACGCTGTCGCAGTTGCTGCTGCTGCTTCTGCTGCTGCTGCTGCTGCTGCGGCGACGACGACGACGACGACTTGGGCGACAGCTGTTAACACTCGCAACGAGTGAAGATGCTGCCAACAAAGACGCTGACGCCAACCACTGACCAACCCGTTGCCAGTTTTCGGCCAGGTATTCGAACGCGAGCCTCAGTCGCTCGACAGCTGCGCAGTCGCAGTGGCGAGTGCTGCTCTTGATGCTATTGTTGTTGGCTTTTAACAGTCGCATAACATGGCTAAACGCACTAAAACAAAATAATCATAGTTTATTAAATTTTAAAATATGCAAATCAATATAAATAGAAAAAAAAAATCACAGCAGCCGCAGCGTCGTCATCAGCACCTGAGACAATGCCTAAAATCTTGTTGCTTTTTTTATTGACTCTACTATTTAGCTACTTTTATTTGAGCAAATATATTAGAAGACTATTGACTGGGTCTAAGCCCAGACCAATTCCTCAGCTTGAACTCTTTTTTTTCTCTCTCAGTCTCTATTATAATTTTAGTTTCTTTAGTATTTTTTTTTTTTTCTGGCTGTTGTTGTTGTTGCTCGCTTTGAGTAATTTGAACGCCCCTGGATAATGTGGTCGCCGTGTGTTAAACATATTGTCATGCCAAGTCTAATTTGTAAACGAGATTAACATTCGAAGACGAAGATGTTGTAATTTTGGCAATCGCTTTCAAGGCTTGAATCGATGCGAAGCAATGGGCAAATAGCTATTTAGTTGAGTTGCAAATGAAATTAGCTGCCGCTGCTGCTGTTTCTGCTGCTGCTGCTGCATTCCATGCAGGCGTTGTCTATGTGCAAACATGGCCAGGCATGGCTCGCAGAGATTACAGCTGTTTGTGGCTGAGATTAGGCCTAAAGCAACAGAGATGAAGATGAACCGGTTGCTGATGCTGGTGCTGCAGGTGCGTATGGCGGGTCAGTCGTGTCGTCCAACTTTGGAATTGAGCTCTGAATGTTAAGGTAGGCGCACACACAGACGCTGCAGCCCCAATAACCAAATGACCTTTAAACGCAAAATGAAAAAAAAAAAAAAAAACATAAAAACAACAACATGAACACACACACACACGCTCGACAATCGCCCGTACACATTTAGTTTTTTTCAATAAAAACAAAAAAGATGCAACCAGATGGAGATGGAGATGCAGAGATGCGAATACGAGATATGCGAGTGCCAGAGCCAGTGCAACTGAAGCCATTGGCGCATCATTTTTGCGCGTCCGAGTGGCTGACAGCAGCCGCAGTAGTCGCAGCAGCAGCAGCAGCAGCAGCAGCCAAACGGGTTTCCAATTCTCTTTTTTTTTTATCCATTATTATTTAAAGCTGCATTTATTAATTTGTGATGCCCAAAACATGCTCAAGCGGCAGTCACGCCAAAGTGTCGTTAAAACGGCTGCGAACTGAACCATTTTGGCTGCTGCCCACGCGACAACAGCAACACAAAGACACTCGAGGCCCATCAAAATCTGAAACTGATGCTCATCGAGCTGACGACGGCTTTGCATATTTCAAATATTTGTCGCTTGTCGCGTATCTAGATCAGTTTTTCATGAATGAGGTGCTAAACGGGACAACAATTGGCGCTTGAGCTCTGTGTGGACAAGTGAATACACTTGTCGAAAGCCAACAAAAAGCAATCATAGAGCGCGATGGCAGCTTGTTGATGTTCAAAGTATTCTTCGGAATTGGTTCTCAATTCGATTATTGTGGCACACTGAACATAAATTGATTGAGTTAAGGAAGTTTATTGGAAGAGAGAAGAGAAAACAGGACAGAGAGAAGAGTGAAGAACAGAGGCAGGAAAACATTAATATTGAAGAGAAGGAAAAAGAAAAGAGAGAAGAGGAAAGAAAGAAGAGGGAAAAGTAAGACGAGCATAGGAACAATCCCGATGAAAGAGGAAAGAGATATGGGATAACGAAGGAAGCGCGATGAAAAGGAAGGAAAGGAAAAAACAAATTGAAGAGGGAAGAAGTCTAAGGGATGAGGCAAGTGGCAAGTGAGGAAGATGGAAGTAAGCAGCTGGAAGACAGAAGAGGTGAGACGGAAAACCAAAGAGAGTGAAGGGGAAAAAGAACCAAAAAAAAAGCGAGAGGGGCTAACTACGTGTCGAACAACTGCTTTTGCATTTTCAATGATGTGTTCAAAAGCTAAAAATAGTTATGTTTTAAGTTTGCTTTTCCGTTCTTCCGTCTGCAAATTGATTGGCAAATTGCCATGCTATGCATTCAGTTAACTATTTGTCAATAATTACGCAGCCCGAAATTCTCTCAGTGTACACGCTTCTTGTTTGAATGACATTATTAAAAGCTGTTTATATCTATCTGCTAAAGTGGCTATCAGCGATGTGTGTTAGCAGTCATAATTGCGTGCTGCAGAGTGAGTGCTATGCAATGGCGGGGGCCATTAAATGCTCCTAAATGAGGCAGACTCGTAAACAGTTTGGCTTTAGGAAGTCACCCCAAGAAGCTAATTGCTTGGATGACCGTCACAAGCACACACTTATGCATCCGCCTATTAGATATTCTTTTTTATGGGGAAACCTCCACCTAGACGGAGACCAGATGACCAGATGAACGATGCTGTGCGCTGTGCACTGTGCGTTGTGATGCTGACTGACTGAATTCGGGTCGTAACTTGCTTCGCACAGAGGCAATGACACCGGCTGACATTTTCGAGTAGTCATTGTGACAAGAAAATAATCATAAAAAACTAAATTGTAATTCAGAAAAATCATGCCAAAAACTTGATAGAGGAAAGAAAACTATTTCGGCGGCATCATGGCTGCTTGCAACATGTGCCTGTTGCTATGATGAAACGAAATTAAAGCTTGAGTGTTATCCAACTGCGATGTAAAGATGCAAATGAGCGAAGAACGTGCCAATACTCTGCTTTCTGTCTATCTGATTGATCAAACAGAGTCTGTCTATGTGTGCGTGTGTGCGCATAAAATTGATTAAAATTAATTACAAAACTGGCTTGTCAAATTAACGCACCCGATGTCCGTGACATGGGCCAAAGCCAGATGTATTGACAGCGATGTCTAACCAGATTCTAGACAATGTTGTATATAGTATAAAATATATAAAATATATGCATGTATAGCTATGCTAAATATGTATGTGTATAAATTAGCAACATTTTATGGAAGATAACCCTTTGTTGTTTTTACGGAAATAACATGTAACTTTTTGTTATAGCCAAAATATCTCGTTTAATTAAAAGCAACTTTATTCATTTCAGTTCATGCGTCAATCTATCAATTTTGTGTGCTAATTAATGGCAAGGAAGAAATGTATCAATATCTGTCTATGCGTAATTAAAGAGCCTCACGCACAGCTCTTTAAAATTATAATCAAAGCCATATTTTATGTGGCCTATAGAATAAATAGAGAATAGGCTTCGCGATTTTTTTCATACTACTCTTTCACATGATTCGCCAGACATGTATATATTATAAATTGGCGGATCTAATACTATAAGCATCGTAAAAAAGAACAAAAACACATACATAAATATGTATATATGTACATACAAACGTCAGAATGTGCTGCGCAGCAGAAGAGAATACAACTTTTTGGACATTTTTAATTGTGCTTATGATTTATGCAAATTTATCCTATTTATACATACATATATGTATATATGTAGGTATATGCGAATGTATTTTTATGTATATATGTGATCGCATCTACATACTAGTCAAGGCAGAGCAAATTTTATTACTTGTCAAGCTGCTTTAGATTTATATTTATGTAAATGAGCCGACTATCAGAGAGACCCAACCAGACTCGACCAACTAGTTCGGTTTCAGATTTAAGTTATTTGTTATAATTTATGTTTGAAATTTTGGCTATTTTAGAGTTTAAGGAAGTTTACGGTAAATTAAAATAGAACTGATAAGGTGTGGGATATATTCGAATCTGGAGAACAAAGCTCACTTCTGGTCTTTTGTTTACCAAAATATAGAAAATTCTCGAATTTACTTCATTTCTATGCTAAATCAAATTAGATTTCCGAGAATATATATTTATTAAAAGCATGCAGGCTGTGCTGGCAGCTTAGCCTATTTCAGGCTAGATTTAGTCCATTGATTATAAAGTGATTGAAAATGAGTATGAGCAATCTATAAGAGAATTGTAAAATAACAATTATATTATTATAAATATTAGTGCACCTAAACGTTTTAGCACATGACCATTTAGCTTTATGGAGCATTTATATTCTTAAGCGATTTAATAATGCGCATTTGTTTGTCTATATACATATGTATGTATGTCTGTCTGTATGTATATCTGTCTCTCCGTCTATCTCACAGACTGCCTCTACCGTCTGATTGTCTGCAAAGGACGAAGAAGATCTACGTACGAAGTTAAACGAAGCTAGAATGCTTGCAGCTGCAGAGGGTGCTCCCATTGGTCACTCAATGCTTGACTGCAGCGAGCTGTGCATTGAGTCTGAGAGAAAGTCGCCCTATATAAAGGGCAGCAGCTGCAGCATTTCTTCAGTCGCCTGGTGGAGGTCAGCAGTGCAAGTGAAGTTACGCGTGTGAAGAATTAGAGGACCAGCTTAAAAGAAATACTAAGGGGAAATACAAAGAGCAAATACTAAGAGGAAATACTAAGAGGAAATAGTAAGAGGAAATAGTAAAAGGAAATACTAAGAGGAAATACTAAGAGGAAATTCTACTTGGAAGAAAATACTTTGAATACTTAAGGGAAATACTAAGAGAAACTATTTAAAACAAAAAAAATACTACATGTTGCGTGCTAAATTATTATGTTTCATTTATTTATTTTATTTTCTTTAAGAACAAAAAAAGGTTTGTTAAATATAGTTTTGCTTTTTTTTATGTTTTCTTCCATTTTGCATATAGGCAGCTATACCAGCAGTTTCTCCTGCATTTCGACTTACTTTTTTCTGCAAACTAATCTATTTTGGAGCTCATCAGCTAGAAGCACTGCTTGTATGGGTTTTACGATGTGCGGGAATTTGCAGAATTAGTGAAATATTTTAGAAAAGTCGTTTGAATATTTTGTAAGACTATTTTTAAAGCTACTTTCGATTTCCGTTTGATTGGCACACTTTATATTTCAGGGAATGGGAGTCGTTAAGTTTTTTTTTGACTTTGTTTTCATTCTTTTTATGTTCTTGTCCAATTTGTAGCGCTATAACTCACTCAATTCGTCATTTGAATAGCAACAATTTTATTGATATATGAACGAGTAACTGATGACAGTCGATGTTTATTTATTTATCGGCTGCACACAATTCTAACGGTTTATTATGGATTCAACTTAACATTTATTAAGCAGCTGTGAAATTTCATTAAACCCAACCGCCGACTGAGTACAGAGCGTGACGCTTTTAAGTTGTCAAAAAGAAAGAAAAAAAACAAAAAACCCAAAACAAAACGTGTTTGCTCTTCCATTAAAAACGCGAGAGGAGAAACCATTAATAACTAAGTCGTATCAAGGACACCCTCAGTCAGGCATCAGGGCAACAGGGTAACTGGCCCAGCGACCAACCAGTTTCAGCCTGGCCAATTTATTGGCCCAATTGCCGGCCATTGGCATTGAAATCCTTGTGTTCATGAGGGTCACAATTTGGAGCTGGGATACGATGCTTATCGGATTCCATTGAAAACCTGTTGCTCAGAATACTTTTGTGTGGGAATTATGTAATTTCAGCTTACACGCAGCGCGGCCAGCTTAAGCGAAAGTTTCTTTTCAAGAAGATGTTCGCCATTAATCAAGATTTTATTGTAATTAGCCAAGCGTCAAGGGGCCAAGAGCTGTGTTTCAATGCTCAACCAGCTGTAACTCGACTAAATAAAGTCGGCTTATCAAACTTTAGACATCGATCGTTACATGCATACATCGTTTACATATATCATCTACCAATTGAAACTGAAGAAAACTAGTTCTAAAATTTGAATAAAACGTCTGAAATTTGAGTAAATGAACTGTAAGCTTCGTAAATCTATAGCTTCTTGAATTCATATAAATCTCTTCGAACTTGTGATTGAGCCAATTATTCAAGTTCAGCTCGGGCCAAAACGGCCAAACGGAAGGTGTTTGGACTGACTCTGAGTTTTGATTTATGGTTATGCGAGAGTGCAGCACTACAGCTCAATGGTCAGGCCTGTAAATTAGCCTAGTTAATCTGCAAACAAGAAGAAGCAATGTCTTGAATTTTCGCTGATTTTTGCTCTTTTTTTTTTTGGTGTTTTACTGCAAATCAAGCCAAAAAAAATTGGAGCAGTGTCGGTCACACGCGCCGACAGACACAAGGCTGTTAGGTGATCGGCGTCTCGAGTCAAAACAAAAGCAATTTTAGAAATATATATAAAATGTAGCCACACATAATGAACAACCACACACATACGTCTCAGTGTAGGTATATCGATTTATTTATGTGTGCACTAATGGTGGGTTCAACTGGCTTTAAGATGCTGCTTAAAACATTCTACTTGTCTTGGCCAAATTTGTGAGCCAAATAAAAATTATCAACGATCCGATATTCCAAATTAATTTAAAATAAATGACACGCCGAACGAGTTATTTTATTTAAATACGAACTGGTTCGCTTGCTATATAGAAACGTACAGCCAGACGAACAATCGCACACACACAATCACACCTACGTACGTATTTGGCGTATATATGTGGGAGCTGTAATATCAGAGACAGAAAGGCTCTTAGGCTCTCGTCGGTCAAAAATTTTGTTTTTTACAAGTCTCGCACGTAAATTATCAAGTTTATTGCTTATATATTATATACAAATTTATGGCCATCGCCGGCCTGTTTTATGTGTATTTAATTATAGAGGGGATTTTCGGGTTCAAGTTTGCTAAACGAATGCAGGAATTCGCAGATTTTGTGTAAAATGGTGAGCTTGAATTGATTACAGGCAATCAATAACGGAAATCGAGCTCGGTCCATCACTGTCATAATTATGCTATGACGAATCCTTTTCCACCTGTCCACATGACATCGGCTGCTGACTTGGATTAATTGCTGCCGATTAATCGATAACTGTCATAATTATGCTGTGGCAAATCCTTTGTAACCTGTTGCTATGCTCATCGATACTACACGACATCGGTTTCTCAATTACGTAAGCCAACTTACGTCAACGAGACGTAATCGATAGCTTAAATTGAGCATAGTTAATCGCTGTCACAATTATGCTAATGGAGCATCCTTTGCCCCTAGCTGCGCTCAATCCACAGCGTTGCCACCTGTCAACGCGATTAAGTGCTGCCACTCCCCAGACTATATTTGGTCTTTGCCGAAGGTTACTTGGACAAGTTTTCAGATTTTCAGCGTATTTAAATGAAATCGATAGATAATGAAAAAAACAGAAATATATAAATAAGTAAATAGAAATATAATTTGGTTTTAGGCAAAGGCTGTGACCGCAGCGCGTAAAGCTTGCAGCCAAAAAAAGAAGAAAAAGAAAAAAAAAAAAACAACCGAGCGCCTAACTATTTATTAGCTTTAATTTGAATTTCGTATGATACTGCGAACAAAACTTGTTCAGCCGCTTCTGCAAAGATGCTTCTACATATTTCACAAACAAAAAAATAAATAAATACAAACTAAAATAACAGCAGCAACAAAAATCAAGTTCACCTCGAGTGTATCAAATTTGTATAAAATTCATCAGTCAACAAATAAGTCAGCTGGAAATATATTTGTATATACATATAATAATGTAGATATATACATACTATATAAATATGCTCGAAGCCACAGAGTCTTGAGTTATGCAAAACAAAGGAAGCATTGCGGTTTCAGCTTAAGCCAAGCCATGAGATAAAGATACGAGAGATACAAAATCATATGCTATTTGGCACGTAGATGTATCTATCTAACTATGTATATACATATATGTATATCTGTGTATCTAAGTGTAGCTGTTGAGCACACCGATTAGCATTTTAGTGTGGGCATTAATGATATTTTCACAAATGCTGAAGACATAAATCAGTCACTTGTTTGGCCATTAGCCACGGTGGGTATACGTATCTACCTTTATATATTATAATTATATCTTTTATACGCTTGTAGACATCATGTCTAATGATTCTTTTCGATTATAAACCCATCATTATGGCTGTAATATGTACACAAAGTTTAACTGCAACCGCAAGTCAATTGTCCATATTTTTATGGCTAATCACGACTTCTGTGAGTTCTTGAAGAGCTACCAAAGTATATCTCGTAGGTGCGGGCGTAATTGTTTTTTTTTTACCGTTCTATAGTGATTGTTTTTAAATTTATAAATAATTAAAAGTAACCAAAACTCGATTTCTATTCATTAAAAGCCATTCAAAAATAAAAACCTGATCTCATTTAGTGGAATATGTTGTCTAAGAATACATATTAAATATATTAGCATTCAGGTTTAAAAAGCTATTATTATTTATGACGCATACAATAAACAATTTGTGATTTTAATCATAGCCTAACAAGTATTATAAAGAATTAAAAATATACACAATAAATTAAAGTTCTTATTTAAGCAGGAACTGACAAAACACTTCTCAAGAAAAGTACAAAATATATATATTTTAATAATAGTAATAATATTGTACAGAAAGAGTATTAATTGGAAAAGAATTGCAATAACAATGTTGCATAATAAATGCTAATTGCTTATACTACTTTAAAGAAAACTTAAAGAATATATTTGTTGGATATTTATAAATTTAACAAAGATAATTTGGTTTTAATGAACACCAAACGCAACAACTCAATCTGCAGCTGTCATTGTACAGGGCTGTTATTAAAATAAATATGCCTAAAAGCATGCAACAGATTCTTCGGCGCGAACATTTAGGAAGCGCGCAAAAGTATGCAATAGAATTTGCATACAAATAAATTTTGGTTATTTCGAGGTATTCTTAACAAACCTTGATAACTTTCTAATAAAGTTGATTTTTCTATCTTCTCATTTTATTCTATTCGATTTCAAAGTCATTCATTTATAATTTACTAATTATATACTTTATTACATTATATCGTTCTTGTAATCGTTGTGCAGTTGACTTAACAGCTAAACGCAGTTTCGTACACTAACTAAATGGTAAGCATTATTATAATTATTATCGTTATCATATGGGACAAACTAAAACAAGACTACATACATATATTCAAATGTTTAACAGACTCATACAAAATACATAAACACATACATACACAATACATAAGCACAGGCATTCACAAAATTTATCGAAAGTGTCTAGAGGTCTAAGATAAAGCTTAACTACACGTTATTCTGCTTAGTTGTGGCGGCTGGATGACAACTGAATTGTGTTTTTATCAAAATTTGCTTAGGCGGCTATTCAAACTAAACTAATCTTTTATCATTATCTTTATCTTTATCTCTAGGTATATGTACAGTTGAAAACTAGAAGATACACTTTGCATATGGGCATAGTTCGTAGTAGTGGTTCGTAGCTTAAAGATAGATCTGCACAGATTCAGATACAAGTTTTCTCTTATTTTGGATGCGACAAGTCTTTTGGATGTGAATGCTTCGTTTCCGTCTGCTCACAGCTCCGTGGAGTATTCCTCGGGATTGATGTTGAACTTGCGCCAACAGATGTGATCGCCGGCAGCCGCGGACGTCGGCGGAGGTAGCTTGTGCGTGTTGACATTCACCACGGAGCTGGCTGAGCGCTTGACGTGACTCGGATTGTGCGCCGTCGCCGGCGCCAGACAGCCAGTGGAGCGCCCCAAAGGGTTGCGGGACATGGCCAGATTGGCGTTACCGTTGGGCTTGCCATTGCCATAGGTAATCGACTCGTTGGACGGCGATATCTCAATGCGTGTGGCATGGCTGCCGCTGCCGCCATCAGAGAGCCGTCTTATGTACACCACCTCGCGGTGCTTCTCCACTGTCGTCGGACCCGGCGGCAGGCGAGTCAACGTCTGTGGCTGTGCTGTTTGGCGTGTCCGCTGTGAATATCTAAGCGGCTTGCCATCGCTGGCCTGGAATGGCACATACTGCTGCGTGATGCCCGGAAACTTGTCCACGCTAATGTCCTCCTCGATGGCCGAGTCGCCAAACATGGAGCCGCTGTAGTTGGGCGAGCTGTTGCCCGGCGTCGAGGACTTCCAGTGCGTCTGCTGCGGATGCGCTGTCTGACCGTTGGCGCCGAGCTTTTGGCCACTTGAATACTGACCCTTCTTGATGGAGTGCGTGTAGTCGCGAGTGCCACGACGACGCAGGGTAAAGTCACGCCGGCCGGTGTCCTGGCAGACGGAACGCCATTGCTTCCACGAGTGACGCGCCAGAGGATCAGCTGGACCCCATTCCTTGGCTGGCTTCGAGGCCTCGCAGATCATGCCAAAGAAGTTGTATTCCACCTGCCGGAAGATCTGTATGCAGGCAATAATCATAATCACCGCCAGGGCGAACAGAATGGGCGCCCAGCGGGGCAAGTAGCCCGCCAGCAGATCGAACTGATCGTCGTCGGCGCACCACCACACCAAAATGCCCGTCAGAATGGCCGGGCAGCTGCACCACATCCACATCCAGCCCCGGAAGATGGGCCGTCCGATCGAGAACTCCAGATCCGTGTAGATATTCTTGGCGCCATAGATCCACGTGATGGCAATCAGCTCGAACACCAGCGCCGTAATGACCAGAGTGCCCACAATGCGTGAATCCAGAACTCGGGCAATCAGGAACTTGGGCGCCGCGAACGACATGACGGCCACCACCAGGGCAATCAAGCAAATGACATAGCTGGGCCGACGGGGCACCAGGCGTGTCGATGTATAGACGGCGACGGTGATGGAGACGAGCGCCGACAAAATGATCAGCGCATAGATCAACGAGGGTATCAGATGACGCAGCAGCTCGCCCTCCGACTGGGCGCCATAGAGAACTCGATCGTAGATGGCAGTCAGTGGCTTCAGCTCGTCCATAAGCGGGAAGCCATTGGACGAGAAATCGAACTGTACCATGAACAGGGTCACGGCAATGGCATTGATCAGCAGATTGAAGCACAGGTAGACCACAGAGGTGCGCACTGCGTCGCCCTTGTAGAGGAACTTGCCCGTCACCATAGGCATGGCGCCGAAGCCGCAGTTAAGCGAGAACAAAACCTGCATCAAGGCATTGAACCAGATGTTGCTCTCCCCGAGCAATGTACGGTCGAAGGCCCACAGCTCGGGAAAGTAGTGGCGGGAGAAGGAGTTGCGCACTTCCCAGCCGGTCAAGGCGCAGAGCAAACAAAGCCCCACCAGGCCGTAGACGAACAAGCTGCGGCGCAGAACTTTGGCATTGTGCGTGCTGCCAAAAAAAGTTTATATAAGTTAAAAGTGAATAATCTTAACCTGCCCATACATACCACAACATAACCACTATCCACAGACCAATTAGACCCGCAGCCAGCAGTCCAAAGTAGAGCGGATTGCGCCAGAAGGGCGTCAGAAAGGTCTGCTGCAAGCACTCCTGTCCGCTGTTACCCGTCACCGTATATCCTTGCTGCAAGTAGAGCGCGTTAGCTTTACAGACTATTTACATTCAATATGCTAACTCTTACCATGCTCAGCTTCAGGTTGCCCACGCACTCGCGAAACGGGATCCCGTTGGAGGCAAACATGCCTATATAGCCCAGCGCAAGCACAGCCTGCAAGGATATCCATATGGCTGACACCCAAGATGCAAAGCGGCTAATGATGCTGGCCCCTGTTTGACATGATAAACATTTTAGTTAGGTATAATTTATTAAGAATTAAATTTACGATCGGCAATTAAATTCATCTCTATTTCAGCTTCAAAGTTTCGTAGAAGCCAGCTAACGTTGTCAACTAGAAACGTAACGTAACGTAATGCTTAACTCCTACTTCGTACGCTCAATTATAGCGAACGTTGCCGCCAACTAAAATGTAGCAACGTAACGTAGTGTAATAAAGTTAAAGTTTCATAGCATTCAGCTTGTTACATATGTATATTAGGGTAACCGCATATCAAATTCAAATTTGAACATAAAATCAAATGCAATTTAAATTCGACTGACTTTCAAATTGAAAATATTGCATGTGGTTTGCCGATTGCAATCACATACACGCATTTCCCAATCGACAATTTGAAGGCATTGTAATTAATTTAAAATAATATCATATACATATAAATATGGTGTAAAAAAGGGGCGATACGGCTATGGCATTCCTTTGCAGCACCCAGCATTATGTGTATTATACTGAGGTCTTTTTCGAAGGTGTTGTGTCGTAATTTGCAGTTTTTTTTTTTCATTTTTTGCTTTTTGCCATTATTAGTATGTTGCTCATATTGCTCATTTTTGAATATCGTTTGTTTCTTCGTTACAATTGTGTTTTTGTTTTTCATTTTTTGTTTTTCTTCAGTTTCATTTGCCTTTGTTTTCTTGGTTTATACTTTTGTTCATTTAGAATTTGCCTTAAACGTCTCTATGGTTATTTTTTGTGGACGCGCCAGCTCGGCCAAGCGTTATCCATAGCATATCCTCGGCTTGAGGTGAAGGGGAGGACTGCCGCTCCAGGACTCTGTGTGGCCGATTGACGTGTCAGCGATTACACGAACGGGACACACACACCAATGCATTTTTGCAGTTTTTAATATTTTTTTTTAGATTTTCTGAGAGATTTTCTGTTGTCCTGATAACACGATGATGATATCTTTAATCTACTAGGTCACATTTAAGTTAGTTTACTTTCATTGTTCATTTTTTTTAGTGTATTTTTATGCGTTTTATATGTTTTTTTGTTTGCATTGATATACTTTTGGTCAGATAGTATCTTTTGTCTTCTTCATCAATTATCTTTGCGTATCGTGATTTCTAGTTTCAACTTTTGCATTTTATTCAGATATACATGTATAGTATATTAATAGTTGTTCTGTGCCTTATACACTTTAGCATGTTGCGTTTAGCATCAGAGAATGACGAAAGTTTGCGCAGCGTTTGATTTTTGTTTGTGCGTTTGTAGTTGCTGTTGTTGTTGTTCTACAAGCGTTAACCAAACGGACACAATTTCAGAGTGCGGATTCAACGGGCTGTGTCCAACCGTCTTTACTGCGGAATCCACGACCGCCCCAACAGCATGCCACTGGCAATCGCCTTATATACTACATCCTTGCGGAATTCCAACTTGGGAATTATAAACGAAATGCGCCAAAGTGCAGCCAAATGCAAGTTTTCTCAAAGAGCTTTAGAACTTTTCACAAGGACTGCAGCTTTTACGATTCACAGCAAATGCTGGCCAAAAGGGTAGTTTGTATGCCACCTGTTGCACCTGTTAAGCATGCGAATGCCGTTGCTATTTATTGCCAGGAAATTAGCTTTGAACATTCGTTGAAGCTTTTCATAGAGTGCTGCACCTCTGTCAATATTATTCCTTCCGTAATAGCTATTGCTGCATCCAAATGCAAGAGCTTTGCCATCTGCATGAGCTTTATAAATTTTCCGCCTCAATTAGCTTGCCACCAGTTGCATCTGCTTCGATATAGTTGTTGCCATCAAAAGTGCACTCAGCTGCAAGCTTTCAGGCTGAGCTTTCATAGTTTTTAGAGGACTGCAGCTTTGCCATCTCATGCAGCTTTACAGAGAATTGTTGCTAGTCAATCACGTTTGCTTACCTTTGAATATGGGCGATGCACGCCAGGTGTGCGCCGCTCCTTGGCCCAGAAATTGACCCACAGATATCTCGAGCAGTATCATGGGCAGGCCGACTAGAAACAGCAACACCACATACGGCACCAGATACGCCGAGCCATAGTGGTCCAGTTCGCGTGGGAAGCGCACCACATTCGCATAGCTGACGTTGAGGCAAATGCACAGCACAAGGCCGCGAAATACCGAGCATTTGGTCTGCAAAGAGTTGAAAATGGGGAAGTACATTAGTCATATGATAGGTAATACATGTATATATGTGTGTGTGTCTGTGTGTGTGTTGACAGACAGGTGTCACAAGCATCCGCTGGCGAATGCTTAAAAGGTGAAACGCCACCCACAATCCAAAACTCATTTCCGGCACTTCCGCTTTCAAGTTGTGTAATTTTCTTGAATTCGTTTAATAATTCGTCTGTCAGTCTGTCCATTTGTCTGTCTGTTTATTTGTTTTACAGCTCCATTTCGCACACACTCTCACACTAGTTAGCTGGCCCCTACCTGAGCTGAGTTCTTATATTATATATTTATCTAAGCGCGTAATGAGCAGCAAAAGAAAGTGCGGCCCATTACGGGGGTCCCGCAGACCAAAATGCCGCTGCCTGCAAAATGTGCCGCATAAGCCCATTAGATGCGGAGCAAAAACACCAACGCCAACAACAACAGCAACAACAACAACAACAACAACAATAAGAGCAGTAACTATAACAGACTCTGAGTACTTTCAAATATAAAACTTTGCAGCTCGCAGCTAAAATTACAACAACAAAAGATTTTTTTATATATAATAAAACGTACATAAAAAATAAAAATCGCTTTGCCACTACTGGGGAACGCTTTTAAGTGAAATTCATTCAAGAGCGAGACGAAGCGACGCTCGGTTATCCGGACGAATGGACAGACGTGACGCCCAAGTAAACGCAGTTAATAAAGCGAAAACCGCACAGTGAAAATGTAAACAAAAGTCGCTCGCAGCTCAGCTGAGTGCGCGCTATTCAAATACATCCATCTATAGGCATTGACTAAGCGAGCCTAATAATATATGTTTATAAGCGTTAAATATCATGTGCCATATCATGCATGCATTCCACATATATATATAGATAGATAATTATCAATAGATATACATAGATGTTAAGTATTTAAAAACAGAAAATAAACCAAGCTTAAAACTTCAACATTTACGGCTACATCTTTTTGCATCTTGTTTTTGCACATACTTTTAGAAGGCATTATAATTTTGACAGGCATTATGTAACAGCTCAGATGTGATATGATCTAGATAATGTAAACAATCTTATTGATTGGTTTCAGCTTATATGTATCTGTATATCACAGATAAAGATCTTAGTTCAGAGTATTCTCATTCTCATTTTTTGTATGCACATTACTTACTTTGCGATAATATCTGAAGGGTACATCCTCGTGCACAACATATAGATAATCGGCTAGATATTTAGTCGTTGGTATTTCCATCTTTGGACAGATTTTATATTGTTTGTAGGTGCAGCAGAATTTGTCATTTTCTTGCATTTGATATGATTTGCATGTAATTTACCTAGACTTGCTTTTATACAAAACTTATTTCAACTAAAATGATACTAAAAAGGAATTTCCAGAGATTTATTATACGTCGGATTTTTTAAACACTTTAAGCGCTCCATCAAGAGCAGGTAAAATTGTATTTTGTTTATATTATTTTTTGTTGCATTATTAATGTGAATATTTTGTATATTTTCAAGTTTATACAAGATTATTATATTTATTTATTTTTGTTGTTTTTAATCTGTATTTTAAGCCTCGACATTTAACATTTCAGTTTGTTTTTGGCTAAGAAAACAAAAAGGCTGAGCAAGACAGTGAAACGCATATGTGTGCGTATATGTATATGTTTAGGTATATGTATGTGGAACAAGTTATCACGTTACGAGGCAGACGCTTTAAATATTAATTGGCAACACCTTCATTGCTTAGCCCTGAACTGCTTACTGAATGTCTTTAGCGAAAACGTCACAGCCATAACAACGCATCATATAACAACAAAATGCACACACACAAACACACACACACACACACAAATTTATGAAGAAACACAACAGAGCTGACACCGACGCGTGCTGGTTCCGTAAACGAAGACAATTGTCAATTGCAGCGCGTCTGTTATTAGATATGGATTGTGGCCACTGAGCATTGAGCTGGCAATCGCGACACGCGGCGTATGCGTAATGCACTCCAAAATGCAATCGATCGCCAAATTTCGACTCTCACACACGCACACTCACACAGACACTCGCAGTGTCTATTCGTATTCACACGGGCAACACTCCGCATCGGAGCAGCGTCGACTTGCGACTGACTGCCCAAAACGTAAATCGCACGCGCAGACGACTTTTGATTGGAGAGGAAAATTCGTATCGAGAAAACATGAAACGAGTTTTTCCATTACAAAAAACTGAGCACTGCTGAGCAGACGACGATTTATATATGATTTTTCCTTTTCAAATCAAACACCAAATGGAATGGCAGCAAACACTCACTGCAGCTGAAGCTGTGCACAGTTGGACGCTCTTTACGAGCTGAGGGTACCGCCGGAGGGGGATGACGAGGCGGGGCACTGGGGAAACACTTGGCAACTGACACTGGGGGCGACCACACGTAGCGTGCGAGCGAGCATGAACCGAACTGCTCTCTCATTAATGCAGAACTGACTCCGGCCGGCCCAGTCGATAGAGTCTAGAGCATGGCTTTCTACATCGCACACTGGCTGCGAGCAGTTAACGCTCAAGTGCTGTGCCGTTCCGTTCCGTACCGAGCCGAGCTCTGCCGAAGCGCCCTGCTTCGTTTGGCACGCCTCACCAATTCTCATTGCGTCAACGAACGAGGCGGGCCATGTGTTGTTTCTTTGCTTTCTGATACACTTTGCGTCTTGTTAAACACATTTTTATGTTTTTATTCTCAGTTATCTACTTTTATTATTCCTTATCTACTTTTCACTTGTAAAAACATATAAAGAAGAAAAAAAAAAAACATCAAACGCCCACGAGCTGCGACTGCGAAAGTTCTGAAGATGTTTAGAAATATCTGAGGTACCCATTCATTCCCAGTTCTCATATCGTGAGCATAATTAACTCGTGAGCAGAGCAGGAAGTGGGCTAAGCCAAACCAAAGAGAACCCATCCATTAGACTCGGGCTTCGTTTGTGTCTTCTTCTCACACTTTAATTGAATTTCGTTTTAACACGTTCTTAGCTGCGCACAGCACACACAGCATAATTTCATAATTTTTTTTTTTTATATAATTATTATGTAAGCATGCGAGCGAAACTGGAGCCCGATCCCGATCCCGGGGTCCCATTATTAACAGCACTCACTGTAAGCGATTAAAGTCTTGAGCGTCTTGTTTGGTTCGCGTTAATAGAAAATAAAAATATTATTTCTGACGCACACCGCGAGTTGAGTCTAGTCGAGACTCGAAGTCGACCGCATAAGAAATAATGTGCTGAATATTTGGCATTAGCCAGCTACGAGTCGAGCACGGAAATGCGAATACAAATTGTTGCGTTTATTGGCCAACTCAATAAATTTGCGAGTATGTATATATATATATATCTATTGACTGATCCGGCTGGCTGGTCATAAAGCTATCTATGCAACGGATATGTCGAATCTTGATGGATTGGCGGCCTGAGCGTTGAGAGCGTGACTTTCCCGAATTATTTGAGCGGCACTTGACGTATCGTCTACCCCTTAGAAGTGGCACGGAGGGGTATATGGGATTGGAGTTTATTTGTATGAAGATTTGAGTAATTATATTTAGTATTATATAATTAAATACTTGTTGAAATGGGATCCCTACATATAGCTATAATATCACTTATTGTACAATTTATTATTTAATAATTTAATAATGAATTATTTCTTTAAAATTCGTACGTTAATTAGCTTATATAAAATCTATAAGAGCTCACTCAAAATGACAGCAAATCACAAAATTTATTGTTATAATAAAAGACTTTTTAAAATTCGCAAGCACTCCAGGGTATTTTCCAGTCACACAAGCTCTGCCACAATAACTCACGTTGTCTGCTTGCGCTTGTGTTTGTATATTTATTGTGGTATATTAGAATTTAGAGTTTTCGCCTTACGTTTCGTTTAGCATTCATAATTGCTTTATTTTCATAAGCTTTTGGCGGCTTGGGCTCTGGCTCTGTGTGCCTCGCATTGCAAATGGCCAAAGTGGCCGTTAAAATTGTGCTTCATTTGAAAATAATATAGCAGCCAAATGAGGTGAGCCCCAGCCAAAGCCAAAGCCAGCTAGAGTAGAAAATAATTTAGTTGAAAGTGGCCTATAAATAAACCCTTTCATTAATTACTTTTATGCTTTTGCTAGCATAGAATTGATTTCGACTGACATTTTCGACTTTATACAGAATTCAAAGAAGGCTGACTGTTCAGCTGTTTTGTTGCTGTCTCCCACTTATGAATTTATATAGTTTTTAATGCGTCTGTCAATTGTCGAAGCCCCGCACGAAATTGGAGTGTGAAAATGCGTTCACAATGCCAACTGGCTTGGCAGTGGAGGCTGCACACAAAGGCAGCATGAAAATCTTTTGTCAACAGATTGAATAAGAGACGAACGAATGCTTTGTACGCTCGGACAATCCCTTTTGTGTCCGTACTCACTTACACTTGCTCAATGTACACTCTACACTGAGTGCTGTTATAAAGGGGGATGCATTTGTTGGGCACTGGAGCATTACGCTCTGTCTATCCGACTGTCCGACTCTCCGTCTGTCCGATGTGTGTGACATGGGCTATTGTTTTACGATTTTCGGTTGCGTCTCGTCTAATCAGTGGGCAAGTGAAAGGAATTGGAGTCATGAAGCCATATAGCTGCCATATAGCTAACTAGCCAAGTGCTCCGTTACACCCAACCCGGTAGCGCAGTGTTCCGTTGCGTTGCGTTGCCTTTCGTCTTTGCCATTGCCCAATTGTCGTCGTCTGCTGAGATTCTGTGAAGCGCGCACACAATATAAAATTCTACTAGCAATCAACGGCGCACACACATACACACACACACTCACTTCTTGGCCACTTTCACTGTTCGAACCGCTTTCAACAGTCTTGTTCGTCCATGCAATTCTAATAACCGTCAATTATCATATTGCTGCCCACAACAGCAACAACAAAAGCAACAGGCAGCCTAGCCGCAAATGCTGAAGCCGGTTTGAAATCGAGACTATTTGTATCACTGCCTGAATGCAGCCCGCAAATGACGTCATCAGCATTCGGCCAACGCACCAAAACATTCAGCCAGTCAGTCACTCAACCAGGTAATCAACGGGCACTCTCGATCAACCAAAGACCCGTCATCAGCTCGAACTATATAGCCATGTCTAAAGGGGGGAACGGAGCGGCTTAACGCACAAAACGTGCAATTGACGTCTCCAAATTTGCACCAAAATAAAAAGCAAAAACAAAAAAAATAAATGCAAAAATCGCTGCACATTTTTCGTTTTGTTGAACTTGTTAATCAGCGAATTGGAAACGAAAAGGCATAAGAGATGAAGTAACTGACACAAGTGCAGCTGTGTGCATGTGTATGTGTGTGTGTGTGTGCACACCCGCTGCACACGCAGAACGAGCGTAGCTGCTACTGGGCGGCTGCTTGCTGTGGCAAGCAATTGCAAATCAGTCTTGAAAACATTCACATGTGCATGTTTATAATTATAATTAGGAATGCGAATGTGAGTAGATTATAGACATACATGTATTTGTTATAAATATACAGAAATATTTATATATATTTGTATATATGTATATCTTTTTATGTGTATAAATATTTTTACAAAATTATTTAACTTTTAATGTCTTTGCTTCATTCAAACTTTACCATTCTTGTGGCAACACAAAAGACTTAAGCGACAAACGCATTTTTGCCCCTGTGCGTATGCTATACTTTTTTATTTTAATCATATTGGTCTACAGTTATGCTGCATTCTTTTTGGCTGCTGTCTTATTCAATGTGTATATTTTCGAACTCGAATTATTACTTCACTGTTATACTCGCATTTATTAATGAAATAGTACTCGGGTAGAATAAAATTAAGAACTTTTCTAAATGCAAATTGTATTAAGTATAGTTTTATACAAAATTTTGGATAAATTTTAGTATTTAGTAGGTCTCTCTATTAGTTAATATATAAAGACGTCTTTTATTTTAAGCTCCACTATCAGATGAAAGGGCTTATGTTTTACTTTACAAGAAAAATGTTCATTTGATGTATAGAAATTTATTTTTACTGATATCGAATTATCAGTAAGAGAAAAATAGAATTTACTCTGTTCATCAAATATTTGTTGGTATATTTAATATATATTGGTTTATATTTTAAATATATTTACAATAAAAAATAAAAAAAAAACTGAGCTGTTATAATCTTCTTCATTTACAGAGCTCTACAATTTGTCAGAATTTTCCCAAGTGTAACTATTTCCACAGTAAAATTCTACACATCAACAATATAACAACTCAATTAGTCATCCCTAAATTCAAATTAAGGACAAGTAAAAAACGAAATGACTAATTAAAGTCAATTTACACAGTTCTTTGGCATATATTGTCTGCATGCACTCTGCACTCGTTAATGCCCAGAACATGAATACGAATTGCAATTAGCGCAAATTGCGAAAAATCCGCTAGACACACACTCAAACAGAAGGCATTAGGAAAGCAAATGAATGATGGTCAGCTGAGCTCTCAGCAACGGCCACAGCCATAGCCCAGCCCATGCCTCACTAACCCAAATAAACAAATTCAAAACGGAGCACTAACTAATGCCGAAACTAGTTTTACGACGTTGTACGGACAACCCTATAAAGCAGCCGCATTAAAAGCTGCTGAAAAAACAAAGACAAACGACTCCAAAATTTATGTTGATTGTCCTATTTCTACCTCTTAACCTCTCTCTCTCTCGCTCTCTTTTAGAGTTATCAAGGCCCGGAGGGAAACAAGTTTGGATTATTTTGACAGATTTTCGATTTCAGCTGATCATCGAATGTAATCGCCGCTCAATATGTTAATGAGCAAGCCAAATAAAAAAGTGCGAAAATAAATGAATGAGTAAAAATGTCACAAACAAAACATATTCAGATCTACATATATAGACAGACAGCCACGGAAGCTTTGCGCTTAGATAAGTCAAATTATATGTCTGTATTTCGTATCACACGTAGAGTCGACCATAAAACAGATCTAAGACGATCTTAGGCGCCCCAATCGATTGATTCGTCTGAGAATATTCTCAACTACCGGCGCTGGGGTCACGTACATTCCAAATTTTTTGCCCATTATTCAACAGTTCGCAGAGTTTTTGTGGCATGAGTAATTGATTCATTCATGGCTAGCTAAAAAGAAGAACAACTGATAAGCAGACACTCTATATGGCATATATATTGTATATTATTTCGTGCTTAGATTGTGCGCGACAATAGCAGAAAATAATCTGATATGAGATAATGAAGAAGTTATTTAAAGCAGTGCGAGCATTTGAAAAATGCGATTTGATAAAGTCGAAACAAGTTTTAGATAGCGTTAGATACATTATCTATAAAGTTTTATAAAGTTCTACAATCTAGCTCTCCATCTCTAAATTGCGTATTTCACACATTCGTCTTCACTATTCTAGGTTCTCAGCTTTATACGTTTCCAATCAACAAAAAAAACCCACAGCAATTCCATGAAAATCTCCACACCTTCTGCACCTTCCCCGCAGCCGTCTTACCTGCTGCTTTGATTTATCCTCCGGCGATCTTTACAATCGGCTATATCCGACCACAATGCTCTGAACTGGTTATAAATGGGCTCAAGTATAAAAATACGTTTCCCATAAATGAAACAAAAAACCCGTAAGCAATCGGCATTCTCATGTGAATCCCCAGACCCCTGCTCTCACTACCTCCCCTTGCTTACCTGCTGATTTGATTCATCCTCCGGGGCGGGCAGCAGCTTGGCATTGCTCGCCGTGGTTATGTTGTGCGCGGAATGGGCCGAGGCCGTGGCCGAAACAGTGGAATAGTTCTTGGAGACGCCATCGTGTAAATCGTGCTCGTGGTAGCCCTGGATTTCGCTCAGTGTATTGTTGCTGCCGCTGAGCGTGATGATGCCGCTGGAGCTGATGCGGCCCGAGGTGGCTGTGGTGCGTCCCCCGCCGCTGTCCACCACACTGGACACCGTCGAGATGCAGCTGCGCGTTGTTTGTGGCGAGGGCGTCACCGTTGCCATCTCCCCGTCCGCCTTCGCCCGCCGCATATTCAGCCAGGACATGCGCTGTGGCTGGCGACGATCGAGGGTGGCCGCCGTTGTGATGCCACCCGCACCGCCAATGTAGACACAGGTGCGCGCGTTGCTCGAATCACTGCGCAGACGGTGCTCGCTGTCGGGGCGTGGCAAGGTGGCCATGCCGCCGGATATGTGTTTGTAGATGGGCGTGCCCGTGGGCTGTACACTCCTAGGCAAACTGCTGAGCTGCTCCGCGAGTGCCGCGTCGCTGCTGCGACTCTTCAAATTGTTGTTGCTGCTCATCGATCAGATCTAAAGAAGCCAGAAAAGAGATCAGAGACAGATATGAGTTGACGGCATATACATACATACATATACATAAATGAATTCACACGAAATCCAAAATATCCGCTTATAACTTATTTTCAAACGAAATGATTCACATGCGAGGGTTTTGTATGAATTTCTTGGATTTGCATGCGAATCGAATTCGAAAAAGTCACAACTAACGAAAGTAAAATTCCTCTCTCTATCTCCCTCTCTCCCGCTCTCTATCTCTCTAATTGTGCAAATTTCTTGCTGGGAGACAAATATGTCTGCGAGAAAGTGAAAGGCACAATTCTGGAGTCGAGGTACTACAATGGAATTAGTCGAGTATATTATGCACGATTATGACATTATATCTGGCCGACTTTCATTAGATTCTATTTCATCTTTTATTATACAATACAAAATATAATATGTGGCAATAACTTCTGTTTGCCCGTTTTGCACGAAATTTCACTGAACTGAATTCAGCTGCGACTTATTCTCGTTGTTGTTGCTGTTGTTGTTATATTCTGCGTTTTTATCTCTCTCTGTCTGCCTGGCAGTGAAAACACAGAAAGTATACGAATATATGAAAAATAAAACGAGCCAACAAAGTCATTAAAAGCAACTGTTTAAACACAAAATGAAAACAATGAATATTATGGCTCAGGTTACAAATTTTTACGAATTTATACATATTAAAGAGCAACACAATTTGTAGTACATTGAGGCTAAATGAACTTTGGGAATGAAATTGGACGAAGCTGTATAGATAAAAGGCGTCTATGAAGGTTAATCATAAGCTGCATTGAAAGCTTTGTCAAGTGTCTCAAAATAACTTTTTATAGCTCTTTCTCGATTTCGAGTCACTTGTGCGCTGCTTTAGTAGATCACTCTCACCTGTCAGAGCCGAGTCTTCAAGAGGCTTTTGTCAGATATGAATAAAATTTGCAAATATTTATCGTCTCTTTATTTGATGTTTCACAAAATATTTTATCTGAATTAATTCTAATCTATTCTATTGATTATAGTCCCGAGAAATGTATTGTCTTAGTAAGAGAATTTTTATTCGAATTTCTGTTGCTTTCTTGAATGATTTCCAATTGATTTAAATTCAAATTTAAAATAGAGTTTTTAAGTTATTCTCCTCTTCCTAATTAAAATCTTGAATATACTTTAAGCTTCTCTCATTTATATTTCGCTCATATATGTTTTTCTAACAGGAAATCTTGGTGGCTTTAGTTAATCTGCTGTCAAATGTAAACAGTTTTAAGATAGCTTTCGGCTGATATGAAATTAATTCAAGCTCTTCATCAGGCATATTTTGCATGGAAACAATACGAATTTCGTTTGTTTTTCCCCCTACTTTGTGGAGTGAGTCAAAAAATTGACTGTCGCCTATCAGAAAGGTTAAACAAAAGTTGTGTCATTATATTAATGACTGTGTTTGTTTGTTTTTGTTGTTTTTGCTCTTGACAAATACAAATGAAAAAATAAAACAAAAAATTCAAGCATCTTATCGTCACGATGGCATACATTTTATCTTGCCAAGTTAGCTGGAAACAAGCGCATCACACACACGCACACACACACACACACACTAAAAATAAACAGCTCTTATCACAATCACTTGGAATGCACACTTTACAAAATAATTATGCACGCTTGCACAAATCAATGAGCTCAGCTCAAAATGTTTAAAAACCATTTTAACAACAACAACAACAACGGTCAACAGCTTTTATCACGAGTTCGTTGGCATTGCTGACCACGAAACAGGCCAACAGCAGGCAACACCCTCATTGGATACGTATCTCAATCTTGAAAGCATTTTACACACTCAGACACACACACACACGTAATCAGAGAAAACTTCACTTCATTTGTTTAAAATGTTTATGGGCGGCTCTTAACGCAAATTAAGGCACCAAAATGTGGACGCCGGCTACGGCTGTTTATTATTAAAAAAAAAAAAAAATCTTTTTTGTTTGTTTGCAAAAAGAAATCAGGCGCCAGCCACGCTGTAAGATTTGCAAGCAATGCAAATGCGATTGCAGATACAGACAGCAGATAAAGATACAGATACAGACGGCTCAAGATATAGATGGGTGGATAAAGTAACCCGATACAGTAGTACTTATGTTGAAGGGCCCAAATTCGCTGGACCGTTCGAACCTGGGCGTCAGTTTAGTGTCTGGAACGGAATTGGAGAAGTTATATAGCACTTGAAAGTGGCAATAGGCGACAGACAGACAGACACACACACACACACACACACACATAGAGTCAGAGCTGTACAGAGAGCACTCAAATGACGGACAGTGCATTAAGTTACAGGTTATTAACAGGTAAATATTACTGCCCGGCAAATGCACGTACATCATTATGAACCGAACGCAGCTCTTGACAGGCTTTCTGTTGCTTTTCTTTGTGCACTCGAATCGAACGAGCGACAAGAGCGAAAAGCAACAAAAACAAAAACTATGTATGACAATGTGGATGCATTGTAGCCAGGCGCTGCCATGATAAAGGTTCTGACATGCCAAAGCAACAAGCAGCAGCGGCTAGAGCGACAGCACCACGAACGCCACCAACAGATGGCATAGGCAGCCGCGCGTAACCACAACAAACTCGACTCGGACCCGCACTCAAAAACTCAAACTGGGCCCAAAGTCTGGAACTGAAAGTCTGAACATTAACATGCTATTTGGCCCAAACTGCACTTGCCGGTAAAATAAAAGCGCTTTTACTCGTTGTAGTTGTTGTTGTTGGCCATAAAATGAGCCAAACTTTTTTTTTTTTTGTTTTCTGTTCAAGTCTAAAAGTTCTCGGAAACCGAGAGCCGGATCCATAAAAAATTGGTTACGGCTGAAAACAAATTTGTCTGCTAAAAATATGCTAAATTTATGCACTCTTATTGCGCTCGTTAAAAATGCAAAAGGAACCGGAAAGAAGGCAATAATTGCAGGATAGTGAATGGAAAGAACGTTTATATGTATATAATTATAGATATATTAAATATCTCCCGTGAATTTGCAGCGAATATTATAGTTGAGATCGATTAGTATATCATGAAAATTACAAAATTAGACTTGGTTCTATAGTAGTAGCTATGTATATAATTATAGTAAGTCAAAGCTGAGAGAATTTTGTTGAAAAGTAATTACGATTTTACATATGCTACTGTCAGCCATAGAAAGCCTCAACTTGTCTGCTGATATCAATCAAAAGTAGTATAATAATATGTATTTCGTGTCACAATTTAAAAACTTTCTATAAGCGACTAGAAATTTACAAAATGAATAGTAGTCTAAGAATCATATGCACTAAAAGTAAAGCAGAGATAAATGATATGCTACATATGTACATACAAATATACAAGTTCCGAAATGATTCTGATGTATTTCAATTTCAAATAATCTCAACATCAATTCACTTTTTGACTTGAAAATGCCTTTAAGATTAGCCGGAAACTTGGCTGGCAAATGACAACGGAAATTTCAGTTAGTTACACTTCGAGTGCCATACCGTATAGCATAGGCCTGGCTATACTCTATATCAACGATGCCAATTATCTTCCGTGCCACATAGACTTTGACTAACATTTAATCAGCTGAACTTTTGCACAATTCCGGGAAGTCGCAACATTAGTTCAGCTTGACCTCTACTTGGAGCGAAAGTGCGCATTAAGGGGGTACGGGTGAGTGCCCCCCTAAAAGCCCTGAACCTATTAGCAAATGTCACAATTATAGCACAATATGTGATTCCCATTTAAGAAGAATGTGTAAATAATAATTAATAAATTCCTTTATATATGATATATACAAATAATTAATAAGCGATTCTGTGACGAATTTCAAGCTGCAGCGCAGCAAATTGCAGCGCAAATGTTTTCATTAGCTTTGAGTAATTTGGATTAGCTTCTGAAAGTCAATTACCAAGCCAGAGTCGACTATGGCTGTGTGTGTGTGTGTCTATGTATCTTAGTATGTGTATTTAATAATTGAAAGTCGCGACGCTTGGCAAGAAAGGAAAGTAAAACTAGAGGCGGATCGTCTGTTTGTTTCTTGGCTCTGTTTATTGTGGAGCCAAGCAGCGCCATGAACGAAAGTAAAAATAACAAAAATAGAAACAAGTTCAGCATAATAGTGCATAATACGAGCATGACAATGCGTGCGCCACCAGGCACCTGTCGATCCATCAGGTACAGCTACAAATACAGCTGCAGTTGCCTTGTCATTTCGCAGTTGACTTGACACAGTTTCGCATGCAGCTAGATTATGTAAAACGCTTTGGTTAGTCTTGCAGTCTAAACGTTGTTAACAAGATGCAAGCTACAAGCTACAAGCTACATGCGGCGAGCTACAAGCGACAAGATACGAGTAAAAGTATCTGACAGATACTTCGTATCTCTCGCTCTCTATCTGTTCGATTTGCTACCGCGCTGATTGCTTTTTATTGATTGTTCAATCGAATGTAATTAAATGTCGGCGGGGCCAGTGGTGCAAATCACTGTATACAGCCACGCCCCAAAACAGCAAGTAAAACAACAACTAAAAGCAAAACAACGCATCATTGATTTCATTTCATTAATTTACAAATGAAATTTTTTGTTTTTTTTTTTCGCCTTACAAATTTTGCAACAATTTATCAAATTGTGCCATTGACTTCATTTCATCAGCTGTTCCACAAAGTTGTTTATTGTTTTTTTTTCTGTCTCTCTCTCTCTCTCTTTTTTTTTTTGTGGATCACATCTTGAAATGTCATCTTTGTCTGGAGACACGTCGCGCATTCAAATAGCACTTGGCTATAATAAAGATCAAGGCAGATTATAAAAGACCGAGCATAGCGCATTTTAGGACATGGACAAACCATTTCAAACAACTTTTTTTCTTTTTTTTTTTTTTTGTTTTTAATGTGCCAGATTTTATGTAAAATATTAAACAGTTTAGAGTCAGCTACAAATTGCGTTCATTAAGTGAGTTTATTGAAGTGTAAAATAGTTGCAGAGTGTAGCTCTTATTGAGGGTACTTAAATGATTGCCACGAAATCTGCAGAGATGATGTCGTTAAGTTCAGCAAATAGATGAGCTGGATATCTTAATTTTTGAACAAACGTGTCTTGATATTGCAGACTGTATATATATAGTCAACTATAATATATTATATAACTACTATAGGATGTATTTCTATTACAAATTAATATATAAGGTATATGTATTCCAATCTTCATTGAGATATCTTTGCTGCTTGAACTTGGTTACCTACTTAAGTGCTAGCTAGCATCCTCTATGAGGTAAGTGTATTAAAGCTTCGTCTTGGTACTCTTTGCTATTTCCTTCTAGTTGTCACTTTGCCAGTGGGTCAAGTGCATATTAAGTTAAACAAGTTTCAGCACTTGGCAAATTCAATAATTATGTTTGAAATCATTTTGCAGCTAAACATAGCTAAACACAGCGCAAGCTGAGCTCAGCCAGCCCAGCCTGCCTGCTTGTCTAGTTATGAGTGTTAAGTACCCGAAATGATTTGCATAAATATTTGTATTTCGTGGCGCCCTTGTTGCGTTTTTAATTGCAGACATCAGACCGCAAGGAGTGGAGGGGGTAGGGGTAGAGGTCTATCCCCACATCATACATAATATACACCTGGCTCAATCATAATCTATGCAAAACAATGCAAACAATCTTTTTGCCAAAGAGCGTGAAACGAACAGCGCCTTCGTCTTGGCTGTCCATTAAACAAAAAGGCATTCACACAATGCCAATTATCGGAGTCATTAGCTACAGAATTGACCCCAAGCCCCCTTCGACGCCGAGCTAACAAATATTCAAAGTCAATAGAATCGTGTCTGTGGCGCTGAATGAAAACAAAAGCTAAGCGCGAGGCCAAAAAAAAACGTAGTAAACACAATTATTTATAGACAATTGACTAAAGCACACGACTTTGATGAGCAGCGGAATATTTTCCGCAAATGTTACATAATCAATTGATGAACTCGAAATATACTACACTAATTTCGATAATATGTAAAAGGAAAGCAGAGCACCCGAATATAAATGAAATGAAAATTTAAATTGTACTTACTAGAGAACTTAATTGGAAATCGAAATGATTAAAACAAAAGATTGAATGGAATTTCCGAATTGAAACTGTTTTCATTGAAACAAAATAAATCAAATAAAATTTTGAATTGAATTGATGAATGCAAATTCAAGAATATGCCATGAATTGATGAATTGAAATGAAGAAGAATTTTATTAAAAATAAAAAATCAAAGCAAAATTGAAAGTCCGATTTCAATTACAAAAGTAAGTTAACAGCAGTATAAGGTTCAATCAAATTGATTGCCTTAAGTTTCTAAACCAGATTCGCTGAGGGCAATAGGAAAATTTTGTATAACTTATAGACAAAATGTAAATATAACAGAGATGATTAAATCGTTATCAAATTAAATACTAGATAAGCCTTATAGCTAGACTTCTATCTAAAGTATACTAAGCAAATCAATTTTTAGTACATAAAATATATGCGATTTCCTTAAACAATAAAAAAGTTTCATTGAATGTCGCTTTGCAGCATTTGCTTTAGTCACGCTTCGTATAAATAGTTTTAGCATATTTAAAATCAAGAGTGTTCACATAGCGAATTATAAGTTATAAATAGCCCAACTCATATTTATGATTCACAAACAAAATAATTAGTTATATAGCGGAATCTTCAGCTTCATTATCATGCATAAATTACCATTTAAATGAAGATTTATGTTCGCATATTCCCAATCGATTATATTTGCATATTTGCTCAATTTTATACGACTATTATTCACACACACGATCGTGATTTATGAGTATATGCAATTTATAGATTGCTACACTTCTGGTTTCAATAATAATTCGGTAACTGTTGCTTTAACTGTTAACGGTAACACTGCACAAAACAGGTAAATGGAGTCGCGTTGCTCCACAAAACTCATTCGGCTGACAGCTTTTAGATGGAGCATGGAAATGACGTCGCGTCATTTACATACGGGTTCTCATTCCATTCATACAACACTCACGAATGCACTCATATGTATGTATGTATGTATATCTACACTCGATGTCCGAAAAATCAATTCCAATTCAATTGCGAAATTCCTGGAAATTACGTCGCACTCAATTCAATCGCTTTTTTATTCATTCAATTCTGTTTCGTTATTTATTTCGAGTTATTCTCAGCGATTCCGATTCGATGCGTTCCCAGCTGAAATCGTACACGAAACATTAAAATCAAAACCAATGAAAACTACACAATGCCGCGTTCAGGGTCTGGCTGAGCAGAGAGGAAACGCGAACGACAGCGACGACAGGTAAGGCAAGACTGAGCTCACCTCAGCTGCGCTCAGCTAAGCTACCTGTCCGCTGGAGTTGTTTGGACATTGACTGAGCAGTGAAGAAGCAGAAGCAGGCGTTCGCTTACATCAACCGTTTCGCAGTGCTGCAGCAACACGTGTATCTGTCAGATACATGTGCGCAAAATATGTAAGTATCTGATCGAGCGTCTGGTAATTGCGGGTAATATCTACGAGGCACGCAAACAATTGGCAACTGCGACACAGCATATCCTCGCCAATATCAAAATCGAGAGATAAAGTGACGAATACGCCAATACTCTTATGGATAGAGAGCATACATATATGTATGTATAAGAAGTGTGTACAAGGTTTTATTCTATGTATGTTCAATTTTCGAATGATTTGATGTAAGAGCCTTCAGAGTCTATATTTATAAATAAATTCAAAAGAAAAGAAAAGCTTTTTATACAGAGAATTCTACTGTACTGCCATATAAAGTGTATTCAATATCTCTGTCATTTAAAATTTTCTACAAATATGTATAATAAATAAATAAAATATTTACATATCTGAGCCCAGGTGAATTTTGAATATTAAATCAAATAAATATCAAGCTCCTTCATTCTACCTAAAGGTGTTACAAATTTTATTATAGAACTTAAATTGCCCACAGCAAGGGTATTGAGCAGTCATATAAATATATTCTTCTTCTGAGCATACAAACCGCCTTAATTTCATTGAGAAGAAAACCTTCAAAAAATATAGTGCGTTTCGGGTTTTTTCGTATTGTATTGTTCCTGTCAGTCCCAAGAAGAAGAAGAAGAAGAAGAAGGAAGCCACACAAACAAGAACGAAGAACTGAAGAACAAAGTGCGCATAAACAGGAAATTAATCACTCGAGTGTGTAGTATAATGCCAATACCTTTTCACACATACACATATATATAAAATACATATATATGTATATATATGTATGTACCTTTGTAACTGCCTCCTCGTTACCTGAGCCCTAAAATACAAGCCTCGCTGCCGGCAGTTTGTTCAAACAAAAAGAAACAAAATTAAGAACGTAAGCGACTGGCATAACTGACTGCATAATACGCGCTCAAAACTGAAGCTGAGGTATAGATACATTATATTATTATAAACTATAAAAGTAGGCAGTAGCTGAATAGCGATTCAATGAAAAAACACATTAAGCCTCATCTAAAGTAAAAACTAAAGTTGTATGCTAATATACAACGTAGGGATATTTAAGATTAAAGGAATCAATAGATGCTTCTAGTAGCCATAGATATACATATGGTCTTGAGTCTTTTCTCTAAGTTCCATACAGATAAACACAAAGATAGACGCCTAGGCTAGACATCATAAGAAAACTAATATACCCTCGCCGTGTGGCTGGCGAGTATGCAGCCCGAGCCGTAGATATTTCATTAAGGTTTTAGGGTACAGCTATATATACATTTACCCATAGCTGGCGAAAATATTCAAGGTCACCGCACAAACGTTTACAACTTCATTCGTTTCACGTTTCGCCGTTGTCGACGTCGTAATTGAATTCTGTTTATTTTGACTTTTCGATTTTTCACACAATGCAAATGTAGACAGGTAGATAGATAGTTAGATAGATGGCTGCAGGTAATGCTAATGAGTTCCTAGTTGCCATTATAAATAGGTTTTTATGATCTTTGCGTTGATGATACAATGTGTCGACTATGCGAATAACGTTAAAGTCTCTTTGCGTCTCTTCTGAAGATGCTGCTAGAAGCTGTAGCAGTTACCGGTTTCCGTCTCATTTCTAATTATAACCAGACAGCGCAACAATTATTCTTAATCATAATTCAAGCGTACATCTCGTGCGATAGAACATTTTCTTTAATGAACCCAAAAAACAAAACAAATTTTATAGCTCCCAAAAAGCTTACACACGCGAGTCTTTAGCTACTTTTGTTTTTTAATGTGTTGAATAAAATTTAATAAATTTAAGCAATTGATCTAACTTGCAGTTAAGTGCTTCCGTAGAAAAAAAAAAAAAAACAATAATATAATTATAATTCTTATACGCAAACTTTGTAAACTCTCTCATTATTTATATGAGTCACTGTTTTAAATTAAAATGTGGGCAAATTATTAACATGAGGATCATTGTACATATCGCATATTACAAATATACTAATGGACTTAACAGCTGCTTGATAGTATAACTGAAGGATATTTAATACCTCTTGGTAAATGTGTGTTTCTCTTATCATTTGAACAAATGTACATACTCTCTCTGTCCACACTTCTACATTTCCTCCACAGATAAGCCACGGCAGCTCACCTTATTGTTCACCTGTTATTCTTAATTCTCATGTCAGCTGTGCAGTGCCGCCTCGCTGATAGCTGAACTAAGCCCAACTCAAATGTAGTTAAATTAATTGCCTAACACCTGCTAGATGGAATTTCTTTAGCACCTACCATAGAGCTCGTTTTAGTTTATGGAGTTCTTAAAGTTTTATTTTTATAACACATAATTTGGGCTCACTGAACCCAGTTAACAGTGAACAAGACTTTGCTCTTCACCCTCTACATCAAAGCAATTGTGCGTGCAAAAGCGACACGAAGCAAGTTAGCATGGAAATGCTCGATGGCACAGACATTAGAACTGGGCACATGGAAATAGGTAAACTAGTCTGTGCACATAGATATGTATGTAAATATATGTACGACACGAGTACGACCCAACCGATCAGCTGCACGTTTCGGCTGGTGAAAAGAAGCCAAACCAGAAGCAGACTTTTAAAGGGGACGAGCGAACGAGTCGAGCCGCCTGTCGGTTACCAAATTGAGTGCAGCGCCATTTTCCACAACATGCTTTACTTTATATACACTTATATATATGTATCTGTATAAGTCTGTCTCTCTCACTTTTTTGTTGTTTTGCTTTTGCCTTTTTGGCCACTTTCTTAGCACAGGCAGTCTTGGCCATGGCAAAGAACTTGAGCACCATATATGGGAGAGAGCCACAGGCCCAGAACCGGCAACAGAAATTGCACCACTTTTGAGGGCCGTACCAGACCAAAGCGGGGCATCATTATCATTATCAAGACCATACCATTTATTTGCTGCAGTGTACCTTACCTTACTGACACCATAAATGGTCCCAACAGCACCAGAAGCAAACAACAAAAACAACAACTTCTACTACTATTTAGCTGCTAGAGTTACTTTTAGGCTAGCTGAGCAGCCATAGTTGGAGTTTTGTCTGGAACGTTGAAGTCGGCCCTTCAGCAGTGGCTGATTAATGCACTTGGTATTGCTTGTTTGACTTGTGTTAGTTGTTGTTGTTGTTGTTGTTGTTGTTGTAGCTATTGCTGTAGTTGTTCACATGGCTGAGAACAGCTACAAATAAGATTCACTGCCCCAGACGCTGTGTAAGCTGTGTATTATGTCTGCGCCCCATGTGCATATATTTAGTTAGTTAGCACTTGCCGTAACTTTTCTCGCCTGCCCTATACGCCTTTGGAAATGACTAAATGGGGTATACTGATTTTGTTTCAGAGGCAAAAGAAGGCTTAGCTTAGGCATAGAAAATATAAATTATGTTGATAAATAAACCTAGAGAGAGGGAGAGAGAGGGAGAGAGAGAGAGAGAGAGAGAGAGATAGAACGGAACTGAAACATAGATAGAGATAAGAGCAGGAGAGGTCTTTATTATGGATAGCAGAAATGGGAAAGAAAGAATCGCCTGCTATAAATAGATAAATATATGTATTTTTTTTTTTTTTACAACATCAAACGAGTACATTATCAGGGTATCTCATAGTCAATCACTCTGCACTTCGACTTTTAATTTACTTTTTTTTATATACGTATATATTTTTTATATATGTTTTTTGTGGGTCTTCGGAGTGACTTAATTTTCCCAGCCGCCAACATGCAACCCGCTTAATTTCTATTATCGTATAATGTCATTGTTTTGAACAATGTGCAGTGCACATTTCCAACTGCATAATGAACTAAACACACAAACCAAATATAAAACTCAGTTGATGTTTTACGTACGAACATGCATATGTATGGCTAGGTGTTTGTCCATGTATGGCACACTTTAGTTTGTTTTTTTTTTTTTTCCTTTTTACTTTTGTGTTGATTACCAAATCCAAAAATATGTATAAAAAATTATTGTTTAAGCGTCACGTATGTCGACGCCAACAAGTTGAACTGCTGCTCGACAGAAAGTCATTCAATTTTTAGACCTGGTCAGCGATTAGAGCCCAAGAACTTTATGCGATTCTAGCTGAGACAAGCATATGACCGTCCCTCTTTAATTAGTCTAGTCTGTGAAAATAATATAATAAAAAGCAAAAATTGTCTTTCAAATAGCGGTCACTCGCTTTCCAAAGCACCAAAGCGACCCACTGCAAATGGCGAACGGGCGTGGAAATGAAAATGTCGCCCGCCCAGCAGAAAACAGTTGCATTGGCTGAAATGCAAAAAGAACTACATTTATGTGTAACAAAATAAGTAAAAAGAATTGAGGAGAAACGTGATAACGAATGGCGAATACTCTACAAATATTTAATGAAACAGAAACTGTTTAATTGGTCAAAAATCTATCAGATCACAAATATCTTCAAGGAGAGAATTTACAACGAATAGCGAATGCTCTATGCTACTTCTTAGGTATATGCTAACTGTAAATCCTAGCTATTATGGTAAATTCTTAATTCAACTCAACTAGAGCAACGCCATCTCATAGTCAACATTATCCATCCAAATCTACTCTACGCTCTAAAAAAAATTGCCACATTTTGCTTCTGGGCTACAACCGAAGTCGACTGACATAGCCAGTTCTTTGCGGCCAGCATTTGCCATAAAGTGCAAAACAAAAGGCTGCAAGAAAAGGTGTCTGAAGAGCGCGTTCATGACTCAGTGGCAAAGCCCACGATGAAGCCCAGTAATGGCCACCACTAAGGTTGCCCGCCCTTCTCCTCCCTCCCTTCCGATTGCCGGTTACCCAGTGATAGTGGCAGTTGTTCGTGGCTTGGAGTCGGGTTCCTCTATGCTTGGCAATGCAATATCTGAAATAGCGGCAAAAGTTCTTCGCAAATATGCATTACGCACCACTACAAAGCTATCGAGCATTCTCACAGCGGATATTGCACAGTCTCTAAAGTATTTCCTTTATTGTTTGGCAAGTATACAAAAATAATAAAAATAGAAAATCAAAAGCTAAAGCAAAAGTAAATATTTATTGTTTTTTTCTCTCCCTCCCTCTCTCAACAATCGCAAAAACCTTCATTTTTGTCACGGTTAGTAGAACGGATGAAATTACATACAGAACACAGCGTGGAAAACTATTGCCAATATTTATCTAAAAGTTTTTATTGAAGTAAACGCATATTATAATAAATGGGGGTCTGAGTGATAACGTTGACTTTCCACTATACTGCAGACGCCGCCTTCTCTGCGATTCTCATGAATTTGAGTAAGTTCTATGCATCGATCTTATTTATTATTTCATCATTTTGTTTATGTGAGTGTAATAGGACCCACACGCTTTGTATTATTTTCCATTCCCAATTTATAAATTACTGTTGCTGGCGGCGATGTCCAAAATCAGACTTTGAACTTATTCAGGTAAACAAATAAGTGCAAATTTTAAAAGGTAATTTCAAGGGATATTTAAAATAAATTAAGTTATTTATGATATTTTTAATATACTCAATAAACTGAGTGCTTATATTTTCACATTTTTCAATTTAAATAAATTGTTTCTTATATAATTTAATAGTTTACTCTACAGTTCTGCTATATAAACTCTGTTTTGTTTTTAGGCGCAATGCATTTTTATGACACATAACCTTAAAGCTTTTATTTGTCTGCCTTACTTTGTAACACACACACACACACACACACACGCACACACAGTTAAGTCAAGTCCAAATCTTGTGCACGTTCTTTTTTCGTTCGTGGTAAGCAACTAATTAATGTTTATTGACCCGCGGGCGCATAGCGGAAGTTGAAAATGCATTGCAACAGCATTGAACTTGGTTGAGGTTGCCAGCAAGTTGGACCTGCCAGCGGCTTATCAAGGTGGCCAGCTTTTAGCTAAATTTAAAATACAGCTACTACAACAACAAGAGCAATAGCAATAACAACAACAGCAGTAACTGATGACCGCCAGAACTAAACGAAGCTCGAAGAATAACGTAGAGGCAGAGAGAAAGGAAACGATATACTCGTACTAAGACGTTGTTGTTGTTGCTTTTCTACTACGACTGCTCGTTGCTGCTGCTGTTGTTGTTGCTTTAGTTGCCTACGTGCATTTGTATGCAAACAAAAAGTTAAAAAGAACAGGAACACACCAAAAAAAAAAAAACAAAACAAAAGCGTGTGCATAAAAAATGCAAAGGCAACACAAAAAACTTGTCGAACTGGTCGCTTACTTTGGAGTTGGGTAGTCGGAGACCAAAGGCAAAGGCAAAGGCAACGCCTGCGCCGCCCGCGACGACAGCGTTAAGGATCCGCCGAGTGTGTGTAGGCCAAAGCTGTAGGGCACTTTTGAGCCAGTCACAGCCGAGCAATAAGTGTATGCACCCCGTTTGCTGCCAATTTATATGCGATCGTTGCGGCTTTTTCAATTATCATTTGCATATCATAGACGCGCGCAAACACACTCACACACACACGCACGCACTCACGCAAGCGAGCGCAGACACGAGAGTAGTTGAGAAGCGAACAAAACGAACACACCGACGACCAACCAACCGCACGGAACGAAGCGCGCAAATTGACTGATGTGAAAAAGCTAGTCTCAGAACAACACCAACTGTTACGTGAAGTGCTCTCGCTGACGCAGAAATGCTCTCTCGACTTTGGGCAGCTTCAATCTACAACTCTCTTTCTCTTTATCTCTCTTTCGAAGCTTTGAACTGTAATCAGCTGTTTAAATATGTGCGCGTATATTTTTGTCTTAAAAAAACACATCGCTCTAAATACTATTGCACCTAAAAGTAAATCTCCGATGGAGCGCGCACTCAGTGGGAGCGCGCAATATCGGAGAAGAAGGCGAGTATGTCCTGTATGTTGAACTCCAGATTGATCATGGCGCCCGCATAACATTTCTGTATGCGCTCTTCGAGATAATTGTACTGGGCTATGAACTCTTCCTGCATGGCATGCCATACCACCTGCAGAAGATTCTCCTCCTCGCACAGATGCTTTTCCACCTTCTTGTAGAGGTTCTCCAGACCCTTTTTCACTTCACGCGCTGGATATTGGCTGATGACCTTGCGAAGCTCCTGCTTAGAGAAGGCCATTTGGTAGCTTATTTCCGTCTCTTTAACACCCTGCGCTACCTTTTGCTGCACACCTTCAAAGAATTGCTGGAATTGGGAAGAGTTTTAGAAGTATTTGAAGACTGGACTCTACAACACTTACATTCAGCTTCTCCAGTGGCCTGCCAAAGTACTGCGTTACGTATGCCTTGAGTGCATCGTTGTAACGTATTTTCGCCTCCTTCTTGAGAGCATCTAAGCCGGGCACCTTAAGCTGTGCCAGCAGTGAGTACATATGATGATAGTTCTCCATGCGCACCACCTGCGACGGCGTCTTTGGATGCTCCTGCGAGTGTATGCTAATCCCTTCGAATATGGCATTAACCAGCTGCAGGTACCACTTCTCCATGTCCGTGCGACGATCCGACTTGCGAAAGATGCCCTCTGCCGTCTGTGCGAAGTTCTCAAAGTTCTCCACATAGGGCAGAATGGCCTTTGATCGCTTTGGAAGCTTAGCCTCCTTAATGGACTGCAGTTGCTGCTGCATAAAGCGATCAAAGTTACGCTTGACCTGCACCAATGCCGAGGCAAAGGTCATGCTCAGAAAGGAATGTGTGTCCTGGGCGGACATGACGTGCTGCGTTAAACGCACCAACACATATAGAGAATAGCTAGGGAAAAAAGTTATATTAAAGAGGAGACATAGATTATTTTATATAGATGACTCACAAGCTATCCACACGCTCAAAGCTTTGTATGAAGCTAACTAGCTCCGGTTCCAGGCAACCAAAGAGACCCATCATAAGTTTGCGCACTTCCTCATTGATCTGACGATCGATGCGCTTCTGAGGCACTCCACCAGCCTCTGTGCTCGCGCTGGTGGGCGAGGCAGTAGAGGCGTTGAACGACTGCGACATATCCACGCCCTTATCCTTTTCCATATCCAGCGTCGTCTGGGTGTTCTTCGTTGTGGGACTTATCACATCCATTTGAAAGAAATTGATACAGAATAACTGCTCCTGCAGCGCAATGGGCTCGAGCTCGGCCAGAACTTTCTCCAACAGCGCATCGAAACGCACACGATCCGCACTATCCACGCCGGGACCCCATTGATCGCGATTGATGCCCAGCGTGCCATACGGAATAGTGGAGACGGCAGACTTACGTGACGAAGTGGACATATCCAGATCCTCCCGAGAGTTGCGCAGCTTGTCCGAGACTTGAAGCTTGGCCTGAAAAGGAGCCCGATTTTACTATGGGAAGCCAACTTAATAAAAATACTCTTACCAGATTAAAGAAATTTCTGATATCGCGATCATAGATCTTGCTTAGCGAAGCCGTATAGACGCGCATCAGTCCGTCGTAGGTCTTGCGATCCATGGCCTTGGACCAGTGCATCAGCTCCGTATACGGCGTCAGCTCGCGATGCACATTCGAGTGGTTAGGGAGTACCAACTCGGTGCTAGTCAACGGCATATCACCAATTTCATTCCCAAGGTGGATGAAGAGGTTGTTCAGGAACCGACTAACTGTAGCTGAGAACTTTTGTTTCCACTTCTCAAAGCGCTTACGCTGATCCTGTACAGCTTCGAGGCGTAGCAGCGCTGGATCTATATCGCTATTCATGGCCTGCTGCAGACACTGCGCTGCAGCGATTGCTGCCTTGCGTCCGGCTGCGGTCTTTAAATCGGGATCCTCCAGCGCCTGCTGATGGCTATGCGGCAAGTCCAGTTGGCTCTAAAAAGAATTTAGCAATTAATGCATACAATGAAGTAAGATTGTAATACTCACAATGACTTTATTAAGTTCCTTCATTAATTTGATATTATTGTTATTGGCAATTTCAATCATGGCATTCTTGCCGCCTATTTTCTCCATGGTCTCCTTCACATGACCCAATATATCCTCGTAGGTATCCAGACGTGTTTCAAACTTGTCCGCCTCCGTTATAGCATTGTCTATGTGCTCCATCATTTTGAGCACCTTTTGCTCCGAGGCCAACACACTTTGCATATTAGCCTGTAGATATAAGAATGAAAAATTAGCTTAGTTCTGACATATTAAAATTTACTTACACCATCCAAATCGTGCAGCTCCTTGGACAGCTGCTCAATGAACTGCTCCGCGTCCTTAATGGCAAAATCACATTCGGAAAACAATTTGCCCAGCTCGTTGGCCTCCTTATCCGTGAGAGCGGTAAACTCTTGCGCCTCTTCCTCGTCCTCTTCTTCATCCGAATTTGTCGGTTTCTGCGCTACATTGCCTGCTCTTCCTTCGCGACCTGCCGCTATTTTCTCTGGCGATTTCTCCGATAGCCAAGCTTGTGGCACATTACGGAACTCGGCACGTGGTCCACGCACATACTTTTGTATCTGTCGATTGAGCACAGCCAGAAAATTCTGACGCTCGTGCAAATTTAGGGCGTACCATTTGTACAGCTTTTCCAGTTGAATGTCAAACTCGTGCGTCTCGAACTGCTCATTGCGGCCATCGATCCACTTGATTTCATCCAATTGCCAGCTGCGTTTGCGCTTATACTCGCTATCCCGCTGCTCGTATTGCTTCACCAGGCAGAGCGTAACCACCGGTACGGGTGGCGCTGTCGTCAGCACACATAGGTAGCAGGCCCGCTTGTCTTTCTTTTTGAAAGTCTTCGTCACCGTCACCACTGAGAGCAGGCGTTCGCCGCTGCTGTTGAACAGCTCTTTTTGCAGTATGTGCTTGATGTTGGCCAAAGTGCCGATTGTCAGCATGGCTACGGAATGTGAACAGCGTAAATTTTCTTTGCAATTTTTTCAACAATTATAATTGTTTCCAAATTGAAGAACGCCTCCGCCAAAAACAGCTGTTTGATCAACCACTGCCGATGCGCAGCTAACTTCAAGTGAGTCTCGAAGTTGCGCGCAGCCAACATAACGCTGTTCAGTATTTTTTCAACTCTTGCACACAGTCACACTGGTCGATACATAAGTAACTCTTGGTGAGTAGTTTTAATGCGAAAAAAATATTGGAAAAATAAAAACATATTTTGTATGCTTTGTGCACTTTTATAGCAAACATGTTGGTTAAGCACATTGTCAAGCAAGGTCTGCTGCTCAGGAATGGTAAGTACAAGCCTTTTATACTGGATTTGAGCTACTTTTGCTAACCTTAAAAATTACATAATGTGTCGCTCCTGCGTCATGGCGATTTATGTTTATTGAGTATAATTTGGTTCTCTGCTGACTTCTTTTTTACCAGCTGGCGCCATGTCGCGCGCCGCTTACCATGGTGGACACCATAAGCACTCCACCATGGACGATTTGCCTGTCCCATCTGGTGACTGGCAGGAGCAGTACAGCCGTAACAACACCAAATACAATGCCACTCTCTTGACTGGAATTTTGATTTTGGCTGGCACCATTGGATTTGTAAGTAACATTCACTTCCAGTGTCAAAACTGTCAATTGTAAAACTCCCCATTTTCCAGGTTAAATCTTCCGGCTTGATTCATTTGAACTACAGCCCTCCCAGCAGCTTGGATTAGATCTTCGCCAATCCCGTACATTTCAGATAAATATGTGTTGAATAAGCTTAAAGTGGCGAATTAGTAAATCACAATCCCAAACAATGTTTATTTTTTGCTTAATATACGGGACCATCGTCCATATTGTCGTCCTCTTCATTGTACGCTTCGCCATTATCGAAATAATCGTTGGCATAGTCGTTCTCCTCGTCCATTTCATCGTCGAGCGTTGCATCTGGATCTTCCTGTTCGTCGTCGTGGTCCGAGTCGCTCTCCTGCTTGGCTTCGTCGTTTTCGTTTTCGCCACCGCTTGTGAGCTCCTTCTGCTCCAGCTGTTTCAGTCTATCCTCAATGTTTGTCTTTTTGTGCAGCATCTTGGGTCGTGGCTCAGCTGCACGTCGTTTGCGATTGTTTAGATTTAGTTCCCTTGGCATCGCTTTGTAGTTAAATTCAGGCTGTGCCTTATGCTTAAGGCGCTCCAAAGCTTTCTGCAAGGTGAATAGTTAAGTGAAGTTAATATAGTTATTTTGATTCTTACCTCTCGCCAGTCCTTAACACTAATATGTTCTTTTTCCTGGCTTGCTGAAATAATATAATACGGTGAATCACGCATTCGGTTTAAAAAATCTTCTTTCCACAGTAATTGATAGTTCTGCGAGGCAGTGGTCTAAAAGAAAACCAATTTAACTAAATAATTTAGTATAAGGCCAATTTATTCTTACCTCAAGTGATATTGGTTTGTTGAGTAGCGGTGGAAATGTTGGAGGCGGAGCCGTTTGCACTTGTGGCATATCTTTGCCCATGCAGCCCAGCGCCTGCATCTGCTCGGCTGTGAGCGATCCTGTCTTCCCACCACGCCCACGTCCAGCCATTTTCAATGATTTATTTTATATTTTATCAATTATTGACTTGTTTATGTTTTAAAGCTCGCACGCGTTTATTTCCACATTTCCAAGCATTGGAAGCCAGCTGTTTTACCAGGGCTGCGTTATACGAGTTCCGACGTTGCCAGATTACTGAAAACAACAGACAATACCAATTTGAATTACATTTATTTATTACAATTTGCACTTGATGCTTAAAACTAAAAAACTTAATACATATGTATTTGTAAACATGCACATGCTAATATCAATACTAAAATCTAAGTAAGTTAATTTCGCTTCACACTGAATTTATACAAATTCGCTATATTCGATTATTTCTTAGACGCTGGCTCATCATCCGTTGGCGCCAGGCCCACTTTTTGCATTAGCTCCGTCAACTTTTGTGCCTTGCGATCCTCGTTGTGGGCTATAACCGTGCAGAGATGCTCCGTGAGCAGCTCCTTCTTCTCTGAAGCATTGTGAAGATCCAGTTTTGCCTTTAGAAATTGAGCCTCGATTCGTATATACTGTTTTCTGTTGATAAACAATGAATAGGTTATTAAAATTTAATTGGTTGTGCATATTTTTATGACTTACTCAACATTGGCGAAGTGAATGCATGCGTTGTCAATCTGTTTACGCAGGAGAGCAACATCCACGGCCAGATCGCTCTCCAGCTTTGAGAGTTCGTGACGTATCTCTTCAATTTTACGGCATTCAGCGGCAGTTTTTTGCGTATGCTGCTCGATCGCTTGGTAGAGCATTTCTTTCTTTTGCTTGTTCTGCTCCTGAATCATTTTACGATGCTGCTCGAAGTCTTTAAGCGAAACGCCCTTAAAGGGAGAGTCTGTGCTGATCCGTTCTTCCGTCGAGTCTTTGGTGCTGGGCAAGATGCTGGCGTCATCGTCTGTGCTGCTTACCTTCAGTATTGAGCTATCATCCGTCGTTTCGCTGGCATACGTGGCAGCTCCAGATGTTGGTTGAGATTTGCCGTTTTTCATTGGCGGTTTAACGGAACCACAATAGAGCGCTTCGACCAGTGAATCAGATAAGCCACGTTCCAAATTTAGTGATTCTTCTTCTTGTGTGGGAGTGGGCGGTTCTGTCGGTTCTGGTTCTGTAGGCGTGGTTGAGCGTGATTTGGTCTTGGCAGCAACAGTTTGTTGAGGCTTCTGTGGCTGTTGCTTTCGCAATTGATCTGCCTGCCGGAAGAACTTATCCGGCATCCGTCTAATACCGGGCTGGCTTTTGAGCGCTTGCTTAGCTATAAATATTCATGTATTCACATATACCCATGTTTATGTATGTATAACAACAATTGTTTTGTTTAGCGCACGCACACACACACACGTAAAACTGAGAGAAATACTCTCTATCAATCCCAACATTTACCTGCTTCAATATTGAGTTTTTTTTTGCCATCTTTTATTCCAGTTATTTTAAGTATCTCATCGTGGCTAAATCCATTAAATTTCTCAGCCATATTGTAATTTTAATAAATAATGAGCCATTAGCACTTTAACAACACATCAGCAAAGCAAATACAACGAATAGCGTTGCCATCTAGTTCTCTGCGAGGATCGTTGTTATCGAAGGCGATCGAATTGAGGTCGATATACCCGCGTTTTTAAACAAAAAGTAATCGAATTTCAAAACAAAATAATAAAAACTTTATTGAAACGGTTTAATGCCTAATTCGGCGCGCAAGTCGTTCACTTTTTGCTCCCAACGCTTCTCCCAGTAAATCGGCATTAGTGGCTTCATTTGCTTGCTATTTTCAATGGCCCACGGCAAATAGCGTTTCAAGTACTCTCGACGCTGTCTGTGAGTAAAAAAATAATTTAAAAAAACAGCCAACCATGAGTCAGTCGTTTTATGTTGTGTATTTAATTAACGCTAGAAGGCCGACTCACCTGGGTCGCAAGCGCACCGCTCCAAACACTGCGGCCCCATAGCACATGGGCAGTCCGTTGTTCAGGGCCTCCACCCATTTGACAGTCACCTCACAGAGCATATTCGTCGGCATATCCAGCACGGCATGAACTAAATCGTGACATTCGCGATAACGCGTCATTATATAGGCCAGTTTAGGGTCTTCCAGAAAGCGCACTTCCATGCGCGAATCGGGCGTCACATTCTATATAGATAAATGTGCAAAAAGGGGATATAACATAAAAATAGCATATAATAAATATAAAATACACACTTACGTTATCTTTCAAGAACTTGGCATAGGCAAACCCAAATGAATCTGAGGGTAGCGCTTCCAAGCTCTTGAGATCAATTGTTTTTGTATTAATGCGTGGCTTTTCGACAAGGATTCGACGCCCTTCCTCACTCGCCTGCATGGTATCCAAAATATTCAACAGCGCATTCTCACCCGTTGTCTCGCCCAGGCAGGCAATCATGTCGTGTCTGCGAAAGTAAACAATGTATCTAGAGTGCCTCATTTACAGCCAGGTAAATGCTGTGCCCACCTGTGCGGATTCAGCAATGAGGCAATTGATGAGCCGGCGCCCAGTAACAGCCTTTGGAATGTTGTTATCTGAATGCGTTGCTGCAAGTAATCACGCTCAAAGGCATCCAGCTCCTCTGGCGGAACATCCGTGGACGTAGAGCCGCATCTACTCAACAGGCTCAAGGTCACGTTGCGCTGCAAGCGAGGCAGTGAGATGCGCCTTAGCTGCTGCATCATGGCTGTAGATAAACATGGTTAAGTGACGTTAACAATAGATGCCGCGAGCTTGTTGACCTCATCACCAACGACTCACTGACTAATTATATATGTGTGACTCGGCTCTTAAGCGCGACCATGAATTACCCCTCCACAGTAGTATACCCCCTTTGCGTAAGCGATTTGTCTATATACCAAGTCGAACAGATTCGTAAGTAAACATTGCCGCCCCACAAACGGCTTAAGACTCAAAAAGACGAACTAAAATGTGGAAACCGGTTTGCATTTTTCGCTTCCACTCTTTGTTTATATCAACAGAATCGACTCTTCGAAAATACGTTGAACTCAACTCAACCCGAGTACCTATTAACTTTTATGTTTTATTATTATTTTTTCCTCTCCATCTCTGATGAGTAATTTCAACAATAAACATGTGAAAATTCTAATATAAATTAGAAGTAATCGTAATTTAAAAAGAAATATATAAACAAAGTTTATTTATATAATGAAGATAAGCATTACTGCAGGCACAGAGATAAGCGCTTAATACAAGAAGCTGACAAAATGAACAAATATTATAAGAAATGGGCTTTATCAGCGGGCTATCTAAATTATAGGGGGCTAAGCACTTCCGTTTTATTCTGGTTAAACTAAGAAATCTGCTATACGAGAGAGGGCGAGCGAGAGACAGAGACCCACTAATCATGGGTTAAGAAATGCCTAAAGATCTGGAGTGATTGATGGGCTGATTGACAAGGCACAGCTAACAGGTTCTAAGGCAATTAAAATAGCTTTTATCAGTAATTATTTTTTGATAAGAGTAAATTTGAGTTGAAGCAAATTGTGGAAACTTTGTTTTTTATGCGTAAATAATAGATTTTAATAAATTCGTATATAAATATTTGTTCAATGCCGAAAATATCCGAAAATTGTATACCGAATTTGAAAAATGCATAAGTATATTTAAAATACCCAAACATGCGCTTCGCACATAATAAATTTTAGACATGACAGTAAAGAGTCTTTCGAACAGGTAGCACATGGGTAAAGTTGTTCTCATAATTGAACAATACATTTAACTAAGCAACAGGTAAGAGCAATCGCATTTACGGAGTCTCAGATCTTATCAATGGACAACCTTATCTTTAGTGTACGCAAACTGGAACAAATTGTTTCTTTTTGGTGTAGGTGTAAAAACACACACATAATTATCGATATATATGTATGTCTATATATTTTGTTGAGATATATTCAATTAGCTATTATGGTTTGTGTTGCTCTTTTATGACACTTTAACATTATGAATTGCGCGAGTGTGATTCAATTTACAAAGACATTTAAATAACGTAGGTGCTTACAAATATGCATATATATGCTCAGATATATATAATATTTAAATACATAACTACATATGTACAATTTATAGTTTTACAGTATACAATGTGTGCTTCTTTAGAGTGTTTTGTCGTTCTCTTAATCTAGTCGTTGCTCGATGCTCTACATGAAGTTTTTATGGCTTTGGCAGCAGGTTCTCTCACTGATTAGTCTTCGACTAGACGCTCTCTCCTCGAGAGCTAGGCAAATGGGCTTGCTTATCGGGCGCCTGCTTCCGCCGGAATGTGACGTACGTATAGAGAAGGCTTGCCATCACGCTGATGTTTATGCCAATGCAGTTGAGCCACGAGAATACGTAATCTCCTCCAATGAACATGCCGAGATAGGTGACACAGATGTTCTTAAGGCAACCAACGATTGTCGTTGTTAGCGCAGAGTTGAACTGGGTGCACAGAATCGTGCTGTACGATAAGATAAAGCCCATCACACAGCTGAGGAGAAATTGCACAACAAATGCCGGATCGTTCCAGCTGGCGAAATCGATGGCCTTTTGGAGATCGCCCGTCACATAGTTGAGCAACAAGGCAGGCACAAACATGAACAGCGAATTGTAGAACATCAATCCGTACTTCCCGATTTCCGAGGTGTCCAGTTTCTTTTTTACAAACACGCCGTTCGACGCTGTCAGCGCATTGGTGATCATCACGTACGTGTAGCCCTGCATATTGAATGACAGATCGTCGGAGGCGGCTATCAAAGCGCCACCGATCATAGCATAAACGCTAATCTGTACTGCCGTCGTCGGCCTTACTCCAAGTATCTTCAGCTCTAGCAGCATAGTCATCAGGATGGAGAAGCGACGTAAGGCAGCGAACATGGGTAAGCTGAGCGCTTTCGTGCCTCCAAGGCCGAAGATCATGTTGAAGCCAAAGATTAAGGGCAGTGGAAAGATCTTCGCAAACGTATTTCTCTGCAGTGGCGGATAAGTGACTAGCCTCAGTCGTTTGCCAGCTCCGAGCACTACAATACTAGCCGTTAGCTGACCCAGACTCAGAAAGAGGAACGAGGGAAAGCGATAAGACGTGAGCACTGTCTTATTGACGACGGTGATCATAAACGAGGCGATGCCATAGAAGAGTGCACTGCCAACCTTTTTCACAAATATTGCCGCATCCGCCTCCTCTCGCTCTCTATCCCGATGGCTACTGCGCAGTTCCTTGGAGCTAACACTGGAGGAGGTATTCAACTGGGCGCCTCCATTTGATTTGCCGCCCGTTTCTTGATCGCTATCATCGCTGTTGTTGCTGGCATCGAGCAATGGGGTTAAATCGAGCGAAGTGCTGCCGCCGCCACCGCTGCCACTATTACCCCCGCGCGGAATGCTCATTTTAATTATTTTGTAGCGTAATTTTTTTTTCGCTGTGCTCAAACGTCAATTTTTACATGTAGTGCGAAGTTTATTTGTGTGTATGCTTGCTCAGATGTTTGAAAAGTGCTTGCATTTGTATCCACGCCTCACTTCCAATTACATATTGATATTTATTTTGTATTTACAATAACTATTGCACACATACATTTTGCATGTATGTATTTTTAAATTTGTTCTTGTATTAGCGGTGCGAACCGCTTTATGAAACGGAAAACTATTTTTACCGACGCTCACACTCTCACGTCTCTCTCTTCTATAGTTTTAATGAACATATGGCTAGCGGTGTGACCATTGTACATAAAGCCGATAAATACCAAATATAATCGCTCGAGAGCCCATAGCATATCTAAAGTTATTTACAGTAAATCAGTTTTATTTAATGCTAAACGTCACAGAAACGAGGTAAATTTGGTTGTTTTTAGAGTTAACTTAACTCTAGCTCAGCACACAGATAAATTAATTTATAAATAAACATGCCTATGGTTATCCAATTCGTTTTCGAGTATGAGCAACTTGGCGTTATCAGCAGTGCATTATAAATTTTATAAGCTACTTGCTTAAAAACACAGCTTATTTCCATGTACTTACTTTCTTATTTCAACTATAAGTTTAAAAACACTTAATTTCTTCACAATTTAAGCCAAAACACAATTCTGCAATGATTTGCAATCAGCTGTTGCCGCATAGTCTATCGATTTCACAAGGAAGTATGGCAACTCTGGTGACCAGCTGTTCTTGTTTTTTTGTGTCTAGTAAAATTAAGCGAAAAAACTTGCTTGGTTTTAATTTAAGCTGAATTGTATATTACCAACATGAGCAGCTCGAAGAAAAAGATTAAAAGTGATCAAATACCCAAGCCAATAAACATTAAGAAGGAAAAATCAGAGGAGGATCGAACCCTTCATCCTATTTCTCACTACATCGATGATCGCCTTGAGTTGGTCAAACAAATATTTGGTACATTGAAACCAAAGACAATTATGAATTTAGCGCCAGCGTTTTTAAAGGTAAGCTGAATAAAATGTGTAAGAGTATATGGTAAATAATATTTCTCGTAGGAATCTAGCTTAGATGAAATCGAGGAACTTTGTCTGAACGAGCTGCTTTGCATTTCAACCAAGCGACTCAAGTCGATTATCGAAGACTCGCGTTGTCCCACGGACACAGAGAGCTCTGAGGATTCGGATGTAGAGCACAAAGAGGGTGAGTACAAACAGCATGCTCACAATGCATACATATACGTTAATGTACTCTGTATTTACAGAGCACATATCGCTGGAAGAGATATCTTCGGACAGCGATATTGAGGGCAGTCAGCTGCGTCGTGGTAAGTGTTCAAAAGTGTATTCATCTACGCCCAACCCACATTCTTCAAACACAAAAAGGGCTATATAACGTACATTTAATTTTGAATGATCATCAGAAGAGGTATCTGTACAACTGCACGTCATGATTGAATCTACTCGCAGCTCTTAGGTGCCATATTTGAATTTCTCACAATTGAATACTGGGGCCACGTAGAAGGCGCGCAGTATGCACACATCCTCGCCGACACCTAATACAACGTTTTCCTCATCCTCTTTGCCGACCTCCAAGGTAACCACAAAGTCACCTACCTCCAAGCAGCCCTTGCGTCGCATGAAATCCACACCAAATTCAATGGGGCTATAGTTGCATTCGTTCAGATCGGGTGTATAAACAATGGGATGCGTGTTTCGACGCAGATGTAATGCGCGGGCCAAATCGAATTTACATTTGATGGCGAATTCATCATCGTCATCATTTAGCGGCATCATCATATACACTGGACAATAGATTTCTGATCGCGCAAGCGCAACACTCGCGTTCTCGCACTTGGTATACACAAATATCGCTTGACACTCGATGGTGGCAATCGTACGTATTATGAAGTTAACAATTGTCTGATAGGAGGTCAATATGCTCTTCACCTGTTGCTGTGTTTGTACCACACCCACACGATAATCCCGAATGGGCATCAGTTTCTTAACAATCAGTGGATACTTGTTGCACCACGGACTCTTCTGCATGTGTATCGTATCAATTTTCCAGAGGAACTCGTGCAGCTCAAACCGTTTAAAGTCGTTGCAACGCTCTAACGGCACTGTGCCAATGACCGGTTTCTTCTGGCAGTGCGCAATGGGCAGCGCATCCTCCATGATATAGTTGTACACACAGCAGTTAACACTAAACATGTCCGGTATCCAAATGTAGTCCAGTAGCTTGATGATGCCTAGTAAATCGAGCATGTTATTCCGTACATATTCAAAGTCAATGCAGCCAATCAGTCGCATATCGAACTCAGTCATAATTGCCGCTCGAACTGCGCGAAGGAACGATTTACATCGAATCTTCGGCAACACCACGAAGTTGGCTTTGAGCGCTGCGGCCGCTTGCAGATCGGCCAGATAGAGTTCTGGATATACGCTGGGAGCCAGGGAATGGCATTGGCGAGGTAGCTCAATAAAGTCATACGAGGATAAGAGACCTGCATCGATGATCAACACGGCCAGCGCTTCGTTCAATGTTTTGACCACACGACAACGAACCTCGCGTCCAATTAGCAGCACATCATTTAGCCTTATTGAGCCGAGATAGGCGCGTAGATTGATTACGTAGACGATCTCTCGGAAGCCAGCATAACGATAAGCTGGATCTGTTGTTAGCGTCACCACTGAGCCGCGTGCCAGCATTGTGGTGCAGTTGTTCCGCAACCGACCAATGCGACAGCAATCGCCATTTATCTCAACAGCCAGACCCGTCGCAGTGCGCAGTTCCCTCTCATCCGCATGTGCGGATATGGCTATGTTTAGGGTTTCCAGTATGGCGGCTAGTTCGTCTGGCTTGAAGGCAACCATGTCTACGTGAAATGTATAGGTGCCATGCTCGAGCATGCGACGCAGCTCCTCGTGAGTCGTCTCCATGACGACCTTGGCCAGCAGACCCATGTGATAATAGCGACGCCTTTTGCGCTTACGTGCATGTTTCTCGTGCGCATCGCAGGCAGCCTTGAATTCGCGGAGTCTTTGTTCCAAATCCTTTTGTCCATTCAGTCGTACCGTGAACTTTTCGGGTTCCGCTTCACCCTCGGCCTGTTCTTGTTCTCCCTGCTCTGTCAGGCTCGTATTATCAACATCACCCGTCATCGCAGCCATGGCGTGCAGTCAATTTTAATTTTTAACTAAATGCTTTTGCGTAAATTTGAAATTTGCAGCTAACAAATTGCGGAAATCAAGCGCTAAAAGAGCCGATAAAATCAATGAAAATAAGGAACGTAAGTTGAAAAAAAATATAAAGCAAATACTGAATGGCAACAACTGCCTACTCTAACTAAGTGTCATATATACAATAATGTTTCTACAACTCACTTTCACTCAGCGGATGGACAGATCAGTGTGCTGGAGCTGCTTGAGCTGCAGGCGAGGGCACGCGCTATTCGCTCCCAGCTGGCCATGGAGCCGATAACAAAGATCGAGGTGAAGTCGGATGATGATGATGAGGAGAAGGAGGTGCCCAAGAAGTCGGAGAAGGAAAAGCGCAATCACAAGCGAAAGTCAAACGAGTCGACAGCAAACAAGCCAGCTAAGAATCAGGATCAACCCCAAACCAATGGCGACACCAATGGAAAACCAGCTCCAGCTCCTACGAAAAAGATTAAACTGAAGCGAAATTATCGTACGGCGACTAAATCGCCGGAAAAGCAAACCGTTAGCAATGCAAAGGAACCTGAGACGAAGGCTGCGCCGGTACTGGAGCAAAACAAATCACGTTCTGCCTCACCAGATGTAATACCAATACCAGCTGAGCCAGAGACACTGCTCATAAGTGACAGCACGGATGACGAGGGCACGCAACCAGGAAAGCCGCCAGTCGCAACAACAACAGCAGCAGCAACAACAACAACAACAGCAACGACAGCCGCACCAACTACAACAACGGCAACCGCAGAGACACCTGCTGCTGCCCCAGCTGCAGCTCCAGCTGAGGAAAGCGAACCTGAAGAGGGTGAGGTGAGAGAGGACAGCGAAAATGAAGCTGAGACGCGGACAGCAGCTCTCATCGAGCAGAAGCAAGCAGCTGAGACGGAAGCGCCTAAAGAAGTACAAGAAGTAGTAGAAGAAAAAAAAGCTGAAGCCACAACAGAGAATGCAGCCACAGCTGAAGAGGCGCCCGTTGAAACTGTTGAACAAGCAAATGTGAAAGTAGCAGAAGAAGCAGCCGAACAACCCGCTGCAGATGATGAAGATCAAAACGATGATGTCATATCCATAGGCGGCGATTTGGAATTGATTGAGGAACTGGGTACTGTAGAGGATGAGCCAGCTGTCAAAGTCAAGACTGAAGAGAAGACAGTCGAGCCGGATGAAGAAGACAACGATGTCATATTACTAAACACCAGCGACGACGATCATGAGAAGCTGCAGGATACCAACTCAGAGGTAATATATATATTAATAAGACACTTTTTACTTTAAACTAAACAAAAATTCCATTTCTGTGACAGTCATGGCGCACTCGCTACCTGAAGAGCTCCAAGGTCAGCCAGGTGCTAGCTGCCTCGCGGCTGGGCAAGCGCGTGCGTGACAAAATTAAGAAATCGGCTCGCGCACAAAAGCGCAACGATTCGAAGTCTGGCAGCGATGAGAAGTCAGCGTCTCAGCAGCAGCAGCAACAACAACAACAACAGCCATTTACCTCCAAGCATGAGGATGGTTCCATAGAACAATATCAGGAGCTACTACAGCACCGTCAGCGCAAAAGCTCAAATAGCAGCAAGAGCGACAAATAAACGACTCAGCGCAGCGATTGTTATTGAAAACTCGCTTAGTATATAGCCAAATTATATGGCATATAAAAATAAATAAAAAACAGAAAACGGAACTAAAACTCAAATAAAATAGGTACCAAGCGAACGCACAGAAAATTTGAATATATCGTGTTAAGCGCATATTTGATTTGCCTCCACCTAAATACCCTGTAAACGCAAATTTTGAGAATAGGGTTATTTAAATGTGTGTTAAACGCTGCTTAGAAATGCGTAGAATTTTCTTTAGAAATCGGTTTGCTGATATATATAAAAGTATAATGATCCATTTAATATATAAATTAAAAAACTGTATTTTTGCCACAATTGTAAAATTTAAATTATAATTACAAGTTGCTTAGATAGAATTAGTAATAAAAAGTATTTATATAATTATTGTATAAAAGAAATCAAATTTGTTTGACTTTGGGAATATGTTAGAGCCAGGGTATATCTTAGTCTACCACGTTGAACTTGTTAGGATATTTATTTTTTTGTTTGCTCGCGTTTTTAGTTTTGTTTATAGTTTAAAAGAAATGCGAAAACTATGCTTTGTCATTTCCTGCGTACATTTAGCTGCTCCCCCTATAAAAGAAAACTTTTTGGGCAGCCTTTAACGAGCCGCACGCTAAGCGCTGGTTACGCATACGCATACGCATTTGTGTATGTGTGTGTGTGTGTGAGTGCTCGTATTTGTGGCAAGTCGGTGGGTTAGACACAGGGAGTTATTCAAAAATCATTACCCATATTTGTAGGCTGGTTTTATATGTATATATATATATATATATATATATTTCTTTTTTTTGCATTTGAATTTAACCCAGTTTGGCTATTGTCAGAGGACTTGACGCGACTCGAGTTGAGTTTTACCACCCCCGCAGGTTAGCACAGAGAGGGGTAGGCGCAATATCTCAATCATGCTGTGAGCTAAGCGTGAGTATGTGTTTGTGTGTGGCATTTACTTTGAGCGTGTTGCACCATAAACGATGATTGTTTTATCAGAGACTGCGATATGTTGATAAAGTATATTAAAAAACTGTGGAGTGGACGAGCGTACAAACTCTCAGAGAGCATGTTACGAATGCGCATGTTCCGTGTGCTGAGGGTGACGCTGCTGAGTGTGTTGGTGATTGTGTGTGTATCGAATCCATCAAGTGGGCGCGCTGTACAAATATATAAAGATATATAGGCTCACGAGCAGTTAATAAGCCATACATATATGGACAATGCTCATATATATATTTATTTCAATTTATGAAGCAGCCTAAAACTATGCTACAGTTTTTTAATTTTGGGTTTTACCTCACAAGCACATGTTCTCAGTAGAGTGCCACGCCTACTGCAGTCGATCGCCCCCGCAACGAAGGTAAACAAAATAGCAACAGAGCGCCGCCAAATGCTCGAATGGGCGTTGGGGGGAGCTGTTGTTGGCGGTGGTGGTAATGATGGTGCTGCTGCTGTGGCTGGTGGTGGTTTTTCCAAGACTCTCTCGTGCACTGGCTCGGGCTCGCTCTCTCTCGGGCTTGTCTGTGTGTGGGAGTTGTGTGCATCCTTTAGGGCAAACGCGGCGACAGGCTGTGTCCAAATCGAAATTCAGTCTACAGAAAACGCGTACGTGGTGCAGAAGTAGCCGCGCGTGGCCACCACAACGGCGTGCTAGACTTGTCGGTATGATAAATAAGTGAAACGCCCTGTACAAGTTCTGTAAGTTTCAACAACAACAACAACAGCAACAAGAAAGCAGCAACAGCTCTATGAAATATATGCAATCTAAAGCCAATCTCAGTGAACAAAAAGTGTTTTGTAAATAACAAATAAAGAAGAAGAATACAAAAACGTGTCGCAGGATTTCTATAAGCCAAATAACACTGATCAAGTGCTGGGCCAAGCAAGTGTTTCAATATATTATTAAATCTCAAATCAAAAGTGTAAACAATATCAATCAAAATATCATAAAAAGAAAACAAATGTTGCAATTTTGCTTAGCTAACGTTTTTTTGTTCCAACATAATGAAGTTTCACAAACTGATTCTGATCAGAAACACAAAACTCGTAACGTTGCGCGTTTGTTTTCATATAAGTTTACACGTAGGATTAAGGTGCGCTCTCTGACTAGAGACATTGTGAGTTCCACAGCTAAAGTCTACAACAACATTAACAATAACAATCAAAGCATAAAATTCCTATATAATATTGTAATCCGAAAAAAAACGCAGTTTAAGCCCTAATCAAATTATGCGCTATAAATCAATTTGCTTGCTAAAGAAAACAAAAAACTAAAACTAAAACAAAAACAAAATTTTAATTGGCAACAAAATTTAATAAACAAAATTACAATTGGCTTTATGAATTGGCAATAATATACGAACTGTATTGCTTAATGCTTATATACATATATATTTATATATACTACGATCCCTTAGTTAATCATATGAGTGACGTTAATTTCTAGCTGAAATACAAACAATACAAAAGTCTAAAATTGGTCTTAAGCACTTGCAGGAAGTTAACGCACAATAAATATCTAAATGAAGTAGATATACAATATAACCTATATATACAAATTTTTATACCTATCCTCCCATACAATCCTAAGAAATCTCAAAGAGATATTGCATGCTTTGGAGTTGACAGCTGAAAACTAAGAAAATCCTCGAATTTACCTATCAAGTTACCTATTAATTTCGGGCAATAATAAAAGAATTTTATAGAAATATACAATAAATAGAAGGTATTTTGATTATAGGGAAGATATACATATATTAAAGAAAAATATTTACAATAATTCATGATAAGAGTCCACTTGGTCTATGATAATCTCAATGTCTATATAGATTGATACAGCTAAGATATCATATTTGTTGTTATACTCGACTTTTTAGCGTCTTACTTTTTGGCATATAATATATAGACCTACTTAACAACATTCCCATCCTTTAGTATAGACAGTAAATTTAAAAGGTTTTTCTATCATAAATTCTGCAATGGTAATTATTTCTTTTTTTTTTTGGGCGCAATCCACTTTTAGGCGCTCTAATGCACATCGCGCTTTGACGTGGACATGACGCACACAAATACACACACACACACACACACACAGAAAGTCAAACAATCGCACACATACACATACAGCTGGGAACTTATGAAATTTAATTGGACTCATAAATTTTTGTGTGTTTGCGCTTTTGAACACCCTGTAAACATAAAAAACAGGCAAAAGGGTGCTAAGAAGTTGTGTAGAGGGTATCTTTATGTCCTGTAAAAAGTGAGACATAATGTTGTATAAAATTGACTAGCCAAAAGAGAGAAGCAGAGCATTACTGAGTCAAGAGTCGTTCTACATATATTCTTTATCATTGAGAAATTCCTGTTTATACATATAACCACAATCTCGTTGCCAAAAGGGTATGCTCTAGTCTATCACGCTTGCCCACTGACTCTGTTTTATTAAACAAACGCACATTTACACAACACATACGTCTGATATATGTATATGTCATAAAGTTTTATTAATAATGAAAATTGTACTAAAAATGGTGGGGCAATTTATTAAAAAGTCTCATTAGTTGACAGTCACACACACATACATATATACACACACACTCACACGCGTTTTATCGCGCATTACGCATACGCCACGAGAGCCCTACGGGTGCTAATAACGTAAAAATAATAATAATATTACGAACGACGCACACTAAAAACAAATACAAAACAAAAAGAGAGAGAAAAAAAAATGAGGCAGCAAGCGAAAAATCGCGATAAAGTAAAATTTCGATATGGACATTATTAAAGAGCTACCCTCCCAATCCCCAAGCACAACCCCACAAGTGGAGCCACAGAGGGTGGTTGCCATAATAACTTCGCTGTGAGATTAAGTATTTTTAATGCGAATGCCAATAAAAATATAAAAATTTCAACGATAAGCAAGATAAGATCGAAATCAATTTCGTTATAATGCACCCACACACATATATTTGTGTAAGTGTGTGTGTGTGTGTGTGTGTTTGTCCGAGCCTGATAAACATTCAGCCAATCATTTATAGCCTGCGCCGTTCTGCCATTCATTTTACTTTATTTTATTTTGTATTTTTTTTTTTTTTTTTTCTTGCTGGGTTTTTGTTGCGCTCTCCTCTCGAAGTCAAAATCAATAAATTTTCCACAATTTTTCCGCCACTTTCTCATTTGGCCGTGTTGTTGCCTTTGGGCAACTGCTCTGCGCCGTCGCTTGGCTCATTATTAATATTTTTACATTTTGTATGCCTTTTGATATTTGTTGTTGTTCGTATATATAGAGCATCGAGCAAGGCGCCAGTCGCCAGCCCCCGACCTAGCCAGCCGTTTCGACCACTGGGCGGGCTGCTTAAGTGTTTTTCTATTATGGCCTGCCCATTTCTCTCCATTTCCCCAGTGCCTTTTAGCCCACCAATATTATATTTGCTTTTAAATATTTTGATATACAGCACAGTTGAGGCTTATAACTCGGCCCACACAGACACATACAGAGACGATTACCAGTTGCCCAGTGGGACCGAAGGACCAGTGTTTACCTATAGATTTTTTGAGAGGATATGCTTTAGATAGTTGGGGAATCTATATGGAATCTGTTAGCTATAGAAGCAGCTATGAAAGTAATATATAAATGATTAAATTAACTTTTAACTTATTTACTATTGTCATGCCTAGCAGAAGGGATGTTTCAAGTAGCATGTCTTTTTGTAAGAATTTTGTATACAAAATATTAGCTAAATAACCTCCTCAAAAAGTACCCTCTGATTTTCTTTATAAACCACTGAAGAGTTAAGTGACAGCATGCATTGAGTACTGCCTTTTTCATGCATCTGCTTCCCACTGGGTATTCAAGTAAACAGACACACACACACACACATACAGATACTTCAACCAGCAGCAGTTGAGCTGGCAGGCATTTTCTCATAAAAATTTCGTACTCGAATAAGACGAAGTAGCTGCACACACACACAAACACACATACAAAGACACTCACACACACATACAGAAACGAACAGAGATGGAAAAAGTAACCCGCAAGGCATGTGGGCAGACCAAAGAAAGAGAGGAAGAGAGAGAAAGATATATAGGGGGAGAGGGGGAATGAGAGCGAGTGAGGAGGGCCACAAACTTTGAGCCAGCAGCACAGCCAGAAAAGCAAGAAGAAAAAAAAAAAGTAATGTAAAGGATGTGCCATGACGACGTGGACGGAGACGAGCGTAACTGGAAAATAATATTTTTGCCTCCTTTGGCCCAACTACTTTTGCGCCGTAGCCATGTAATTCCCTTTTTGTTCACCTACTGCTGCTGCTTCTCCTGCTTTTCCTGCTGCTGCCTCAGCTGTAGCGGCTGCTGTTGTTGTTGTTGTAGCTGCTGCTGCTGCTTTCTTTGCGTTTCTTGTGAGTGTCAGAAATGGAAAAGAAAATAATTTGATGGTTTCATAAAGTCGCTGCAAGAGGAGGTTGGGGGTGTCTCTATATGTATATGTGGGTGTGTGTGATAAAATTGCAAACTTCCCCTCTACATATGCTTGTAACTGTGCGTGTGTGTGTGTGTCTGTGTAAATGTGTGGGAAAGCGTAGCAGCAAAAATTTATGGAATTTTTGTTGTTGCTAGCGCTTACTTTTTCGCATAGTTTGTGCAAAATTTGTGCGATAGATTTCACTTGTGCGCTCGAAATTATTTGCTGCATACTTTTAGGGGTTGGCTGTTTGTATGGCAGATAACGATGCCGATGACGATCGCTGCTCGCCCAACCCCACCAATACCACCACCACCGCCACGACCACCATCACCAGCTCCCCCCACACACACACACACATAAGGCAAAAACTTGGCTGAGATACACTTGCATTATTATAAAAATGATTATTATTTGCGCCGCCCTTGCCCAAAATAACCAGCAAACACACACACACAACACACAAGCAAATGACTTGTGTATAGATGGCAGACCCACACACACATACACATACATATTTATATGCTCTACATCAGGCGCGTAGCCAGAAAATTTTTTCGGGGGGGGTTTTCAGCATATATTAAATACACATATTGGTATTTAATAATATAATGGATGACCTTTATTTCAAATTTTGTTTTCTACAAAAGAATGTCTATTTTCCGACTTGTTTTCGCCATTTCGTTCAAAATATCCTCTGGAGTGACTTCAATTTTAGAGTGGATGTTGAGCTTCCGACTATTTCGGGGGGGGTTTGAACCCCCAAAACCCCCCCCCCCTGTATACGCGCCTGCTCTACATGCTTGTCCTTGTCTCTAAGCGTGTGTGTGTGTATGTGTGTGTTTCATTATTAATTTTTCTTGTATTTTTTCCACATTTTTCGTATTTTTATTTTATCATGCCACACAGCAACACATACATACATACGTACACACGCTTGGGGGATGGAACAAACACAGACACACACACACATACAGTCACTCATTTTAGTTTATTGTACAAATAATATTTGATAGAAAAAATTTAGTGTCTGAACGGGATGGAAATAGCCGCATTGGCATTCGCATTCTCTCTCTCTTTCTAGCTGGGCAAATTAATTTTTCACTCTCGTTCGCCATTTCTCCAATCAACAGCGAGATGCGAGTAAAGCAGAAATGCGAACGAAAAATATGTATAAAAATTTAACATAATGAGCCAAAGTCGAATACTAAATGATGTCCAGTAAGACTAGCTGTGCGATTGTGTGGGTGTGTGTATGTGTGTGTGTGTGTGTTGTTATTGCCAACACACCTTCATTAGTTTCTAATGAGATTTCTCGACTAATGAGCACGCTAAGCAGAAATTGTTGGAAATTTAGCTGCCAAGTCAACTGTAAAGAAATATTGTACATTTATTTGTTGGGGTGTTCTTTGAGGGGTTTTCTACTTCTATGTGTGTGTGTGTGTGTGTTTGTGGGTGTCTGCGTGTGTATGCAGTGTCCGTTAGTTAGAGCGCCCTTAATCTAAAAATAATAGCTGACATTTCAGAAAAGAAAAAAAAAATGAATTGCATTACATTTGTTTAATTACACAGATTCGATTGTTAAGTTTAAAATTGAGGAAAATTCGTAGCTAATTTACAACTGGTTCCATGAAGCTTACAGAACTTTGTCAATACTATAGCTATAACTATAACAAAACTATAACTATATATATATATATAACCTTGATAAAACTAAATCAATTAATCTTTTCAAAGCCATCAAAGTCTTTAGCGCTCTGCTTTTACTTCAAATCAGCATAAAATAATCTTTAATATTGCATCTATAGTTAAAAATTCTTTCTAATAATTAAAAAAATATATATAATTTAAAAATTTAACTTTTTCAATTTTTGCTATTATTTATACACTTAAGAATATTTTTAAAATTATAAAATTATAAACATAAAATAATTCTAAATTTACTAAAAATTCTACAACTAAATTAGCCTTTGGCACTTCATACTCCCCACGAATAAGTGCCCTGTCAGCCCACTCAACAAGCACTGAAACAACATCAATAATAATAATAATAATAACAGCAGCAGCAGCAAAAACAACTGTGTGTGCTCAGCTCTAAAATCAATTTGTCGCACAACCAAAAACCATCGGCCCACCTCCTGCAGCGGCTCCTTCCGCGCAGCGCATTGGCGTGAACCCATTTGGTGGTTGGTTTTAGAGGCATAATTTCAATTTGATTTTCAACAAAATATTAATTGCATATGCAGCAGTGGGCGGGGGTGTCACGTAAAGTGCGGCATATGCGCGTCCGGGGGCAAAAGACTGGTCATGCTCATATATCAATCATATGGTCTGTCAGGAGCTGCACGCACACAGGACCTATTCGAATAATTTCAATTGTTGTAATTGTCCATGCAAATGTGAGCAAGAGAGAGAGCCAGAGAGAGCGAGAGAGAGTGAAAGAGAACTCGGTTTAAAATTCTTTTAATGATTGTTTAGCTGACGAACTGTCAGGGCGGGCGACAGTTGACACCCGCGCCAGTGGAATAACTATAATTACGTCCCTTCGAACTGTAGTCCAGCGCCTTTTGTTTACGTTTCGAGTGCACACACGTGTTGTGTCCAGCAGCAGCAACAGACATGCGCCTACCAGCGCTTGACCCACTAGCCATACAAGTCCTCATCTCCCGCACACTCTCAAATGCCTACTGTGTGTGTGTGTGTGCGTGTGTGTAGAAAGCGAAAGTGCCGGCATCGGCTATAACGAAACCGATGGCAACCGCAACACGGGACAGCGGGCTAGAGGGACACACACACACACACACACACGGACATGTGCCGACATGTGAAAAGTGAAAGTCAATAGCAAACCTTGACCACGAGACGTGGCCAGACAACTGGGAGGCAGGCTGAAGGCTCCATGCGCTCCATGCGCTCCACGCGCTCTGACCAATGGCTTTTCAATGCTGTTGCTGCTGCCGTTGCTGCTGTTGGGCTATTTTGTTCGCCTGGTTCGTTCAACCGGCGGATTTCGACTTTTCACGCACACACACATGCAGAGAGGGAGTCGTAGCCGGTGCTGAGAGCGCGTACGAGAGAGCTGAATGTACGGAGCAGGAGAAGGAGGAGGAGGAGTGGGTAGAGCCACACTCTTTGCTGCGCATGTCCAGAAATCAGAAAGCATTGCGAGCATTGGACATGGCAGGACAAGAGATAGAGAGACAAACATGAGGACATACAGGCCGACAGGCAAACAGACAGACAGACGGACTGAGAGATGAACCTAGCTAGCAGAGAAGTCACTTTCACTTTCACTTTCTGTGCTGTCTAGTTAGCCCGACATGAATGAGAGTCGGGGGGACGGCAGGGCTTATGGAGTGTGGGGAGCTGTGGCAAAGGGGTGGCAAGCACATATATCAGCGAGACACGCTTTTGCCCACATGCGAGCATCTTGTAAAGTCAAAATCAATCTATCAATGCGTAAGAGGAAGAAATTGGAACACAAACATTGCCTGTTATAAATATATGTCAGGGGAGTTACGTATTACGATCTGATTTAGGCAACTGTGCATTCTGATTTAGTTGTATTTCTTATTGGCAGCTTATAGAGATTTATGGTTGGCAAATATTTAAAATAATTCTTTAAATGGATATTTGGTTAAGAATAAATTTAGACTTTGGAATGAATGAATGAGGGGCATTTCATATAGCTACCTAAGAGCCCCTTGAAAACTCTCATAAACACATCTCTGTTGACCTCACACCAATATTTAGATAACTTCTAATTGAGCCTAATTGACTTCTTTACCAACCATGTAAGCCCTGAAACTTCACTTGAGTTCAGGTACAACAAAAAAGTGTTCTTAGCAACCACCAAAGGAATACAAAATATATATACATATATGCTTAAAGACTTCTCAATTATCTGCTGCAACAGATATTTGATAAAGAGACTTAACTGCCCGACCCTCTCGCCCTATATAAGCAGAACTCTGCAAAGAAGACGGCAATTACATTGTTTCATATTGAAGATTGAGTTGTGTCAAGATTAAAGCCTAAAAGTAGGAAGAGGGAAGGGTCTTACACAGCAATTGCTACAATCGGACTGAAAGAAATAGAGAGAGTGAGAGAGAGGGAGAGGGAGAGACTTGTCAAATGCACTCGCTCGCTAGAGATATGAATACAATGGAAGATATTGGAGTGTGCGAGTGAAGCATATCGGAAATCGCGTAGCAACTTTTTAGGGCGCGACCGACAGAAAAGTCGTGACAAAGTCACAAAATGTTGAATACATTAAAATAACAACAACTGCGACTCGATGGCAACAACAACAGCAGCAGCAGCAAGAGACGGCAACAGTAGCTGGAAAGAAAACAAATTGAAAAACTATCGAACAATGATAAATTGGCACGAGCACGAGGCAAAAAAAAAGTCAACTAGAAATGTGAGAGTGTGTAAGAGTATATATGTGCATGTGTCTGCGTGTATGTGTGTGTGTGTGGTGGTTAGTGAAAAGTTGTAAAAAGGGGCGGAGCTATAATGGTTTTCCGAGCAGCGACGCGTCGCTCAGTTGTCGCTTGCATGTGTCTGTCTGTCTGTGTGTGTGTGTGTGTATTTTTTTTAAGGGAAATTATTTGATTTTTGATATTTTGGGGTGTTTTATTGAGGTTTTTTTGGGTAAAAATGCTGTGGGTAGCTATCTATGTGTTGGGAAAACTATTAAATGTGCTGCGGGGTGTGCATTGATACATTTGTGCATATGTGTGCATATGTGTGCATGTGTGTGCATATGTGTGTGTGATTTTAGTATCAATGTTATTGCTGTTTTGATTTTGCGCTTGTAACTGCGATTTGACAGTTTTTTTTCGGGTTTTTTTCATCAATTTTGTTGTGTTTTGGTGTTTCTGCTGCGTCATGCGACAGTTGAAATTGAGCGAGCCACTTGGCAGGACACGAGCAGCAGCAGCGAAGTGCGCATGCGCCAGCGACTCGACAAACAGCGCGAACTTAACGAGAATTAGTGCAATATCAAAGTGAACGAAACGTGGCAGAACTTAACGAAGATTGAACATTGAGATAACAACTGATAAGCTTTTGCTCAATGCAAGCAAAGTGAGCTTTTTGTTGCAGAAATATAACAATTTAATGAGTATGTGCTATGAAGTGAAACTAAACTGTTATACAGTGTGGGAAATATTATAGTTGATAAATATATTCTTTAGCTTGACTTACAAAGTTTTACCTAAGCGAACTTAAGCTGTTATGTAAATTATATTTTTGCATTAAACTGTTATATAGAGGTTGGGTTAGATTAAACTGTTATAAATATGGCCTTAGATTAATTGTATTCAACTACTTGCAATTGCTCAAGTGTCTTATTGAGTATATGCTCTAAATTAAACAAAAACTATTATACAAAACTATACAAATATGTATAACAGTTGGTAATATATGCAAATTGATGTCAATTTATCAGATTTATCATATATTTAATGTATTGGGCATTCCCTTCATAGCACGCACTAATTTTCTAGCCAGCTTTAGCTTTTATATAAACCTAAAGCACACTCACAATCATATATATGTTTATATATACAAGTAAATATATATTTGTTATATATGATGCTATATTTATGTATAACACATTGTTATATATGCCAATTAGACGCATTTTCTTGCCTCTCAGTTTGTTATACAGAACTGTTTACACTCTGCTCCTGCCCATTTTCATTTAAGTAGACGCAGAAAAAAAAATCAAATAAAATAACATCAAACTACCTTAGGCTTTATAAAAATCCCAAACACAGTCAGCCGCCCACACACACACACGTACACATAGACACACACACACACACATGTGTATATAGGGAGGCATTTTTGCTTAACTCCTGCAAAGTACCAAAAGTGGGCGTAGATTGGGTGGGCAGGGGTTTTGGGCCTTCAATGCTGAAATTGTATAAAAGCAAAGTCAACAACAGCAACAAAATCTACGAGAGAACCAATTTCCAACCATGGAAACTTAATTTATGTCTGCAGCATAGTTGAGAATATTTTTCTTCTGCCTTCACGTCGAGAAAATAGGGAAAAAAATTATTTTTCTTCTACTTTTTTTTTCTTTTTTCTTTTTTGGGTTCATTTCGACATTTTTGCCTTTGCCTTTGCCTTGGCCCCTTGCCACAGACACAAACACTCACACACACACACACAGACGGTTGCATGGCAGCCTGTGCTGGCTGTTCGTCAGCCACTGGCCCCACTTCTCCACCCCACACAACCCGCCGCCCAGCTTTTGGGCCTTCTTCGTGTCGTTGTCGGCTTCCTTTTGCTTTCTTGAGAATCAAATTTATTTTACCAAGTCATGTTGAAGAAAATTTTTATAAGTTTTATGCGCAGTTCAAGTTTGGGGCCGTCCAGAGCGGGGGGCAGAGACTGCTTGGCAAATATTACACAAGGCATGCATGAGTATATATATATGTGTGTGTGTGGGTGGGTGGAGAAAAACTTAGCGTATGTGTGTGTGTGTGTGTGTTGGCCACACAAAATAAGCAAAATTTGTATTCCTTAAATCGGATGACTTTGTATAAATTTTCGTGTGCGGCAATGGGGTTGCAAGTGTGGGTGTATGTGTGTGTGTGTGTTGGTGTGGGTGGCAGCTGGGCGCACAAAAACTTTTCTATATATACAACACACATACATATATATGTATGGGCTGTGTGCGCATGTATTTGTGTACATAATGGAAAAATTTTTCATAGAATTTGCACAAAAATGAAAAAGTGCTGGAAGGAAGAAGAAAAAAATTACAGAGCGCAAAGGAAAAGCAGAAGAAAAATGAAATTAAGCGCATAAGGAAATGAGACACAAAATGTTGTATGCCAGCTGTGCGTGTGTGTGTGTGTAGGTACAACATTTTTGGCAACATACTTTTGCGGCAAATAGAAATAAAATTGAATGGAAGTTACAGCATAGAGAGGGACAGCAACAGAGAGAGAGAGAGAGCGAGAGAGGGGAGAGGATAGGGCAGCGGGTGGAGCTTAACACGATTTAAGCCTCTAGCTATTCATGCCGTAGGCTCCCACCATCCCACATCTCCACTCCCAATCCTTCCCCCCTCCCCCACCCCCCTCTCTATGTTTCTCTTGACCACCCACACTAACCAGTTATAGTTAAACCCCAATAAAACCCATCGTAGTCCACGTACTATATTCAGCTGGCATGCTTAAGCTTCCTCGCAACTTTAGACACCCAATTAGTTTTTTGGGGCTTCTTTAATTAAAGTACATTGGCCTGATGCTTTGTCGTTCTTCCTCTTGTTCCGTTACATTTACAGTAATATCATCCAAAATGGCCGCATCCATATATGCCACCCCACCGCCGGATCTGAGCAGCGAGGATACAGCGCTCTCCGATGTCTCCAACTCATCCACACTCAACACAAATCGCGGCGGCGGCAGCAGCAACAACAGCAGCACCAACACCACCAACAACAACAACAGTCACACACATGAAGCCACAGCAGCAGCAGCAGCAGCAGCAACCACTGCAGCAAACACAGCAATGTCACCCACTCTGGAAGCGGAGTCTAAGCCACTTGGAAGCAACACAAATGAGACAGACATGCCACCAGTCGAGGATGAGGTCGAGGGCGAAGGCGAAGGCGAAGGCGAGAACGAGGGCGAGGCAGCTGGCGGTCTGGATCAGACGGCGATGGCTGCAATGGCTGCAGCAGCAGCTAACGCAGCAGCCATGCAGCTGCAGCTGCTCGAGGCGCTCAACGATGCGGCCAAGAAGCGGCGCAAGCAACACAATCCCAGTCGTCTGGAGGCGCTCAATCTGAGCGGCGGCGAGCAGGAGGAGGGAGCCGCAACGGGTACTGCGACAGCGGGTCAGTCAGATCCAGCGACAATCGACTACGAGGAGAAGCTGTCGAAGATGTTGCTGCCCAAGTCCATAGAGAAGCTAAAGGAGACATTCGAGCTGCTGCAGCAGCAAAAGCTGCAGCCCGAAGACATATCAGAAGCGGAGGAGAAACAGCAACAGCAACAGCAGCAGCAGCAACAGCAAGAGGAGGAGCAGCAGCAGCAGCAACAGCTAATTAATCCCTATCAGACCTATTGCAAGCAGTGCGGCGAGAACTTTGAGACAGAGTTCAAGCTCAGTCTGCACATGTTGCAGGATCATCAGCAGCCACAGCAGCAACACCAACAGCAACAGCAGCAGCAGCAACAGTTGTCGTCTGACGAGCCCATGGACTTGCTGGCCTCCATCAAAGTGAAGCTGGAGCGCGCTGAGAGTCCCTCGCAGCTGGAGCTGCAGCAGCAACAACAGCAACTGGAATTGCCCAACGGGCATGCCGGCAGCAACAAAGAGCACGAACTTTGGCTACAGGCCATGGCTCAGCAACAGCAGCAGCAGCAACAACACCAACAGCAACAGCAGCAGCAGCATCAGCAACTGCCCGGCATGCCGCCCGCTTTTGCATTTCCGCCAGAGGCTGCACTTGGCTGGCCACTTCTGGGCATGCCTGGCTTTGCCGGCGTCGATGGACTCAATCGTCCGCCGTTGCGCATCTTTAATCCGGAGGCCTACTGTGAGCTCTGCAACAAGGAGTTCTGCAACAAGTACTTTCTGAAAACGCACAAGGCCAACAAGCATGGCATCTTTGATCCAGCTGGTGATATGACCACGCCCAACAACAATATCAGCACCATCAGCAACAACAACAACAACAACAGCAGCAGCAGCAACAACAACCACAGCAACAGCAACAGTATTGGCATCAGCAACATCAACAACAACAACAATAACAACAACAGCAGCAGCTCAACTTCCATCTTTCCAACGCTGCAAATGCCACGTGAGCCGCCGCCACAGAAACCTGAGCCACAGTTGACACCACCCGCACCACCGGCAGTGCACTGCGATATCTGCTCCAAACGCTTCACCAACATCTTTGCCATGCGTCGCCATCGCGCCAAGCAGCATGAGCAGGCCACGCCCACTGCCTCGCCGACGCCCAACGAGCAGTCGCCGTCCACAGCACAGGCGGCGGTCAAGCAGGAGCCCACGCCGGAAGCTTTAGCCGTGCCGGAACAGAAGCCGTACCAACTGCCCGAAGGATTTCGCGAGGACTTCACGCTCGAGCAGGAGGAGGTGGCCTTTGCGCCGCCGCCTCGCAAGCTGCCCAGCCAGCTGCAGCAGCAGGCGCGCGACTCCAACTGGGCGCCAGAGAAGCTGCGACGCCTCGGCGTCCAGCTGCCGGAGGCATTCTGTGAGCTGTGCTGCAAGGAGTACGCCAATCGCTACTTCCTGCGCACGCATAAATGGAAGCGTCATGGAGTCTTTGTGCCGCCCGAGGAGCTGGGCAAAGAGGAGCAGCCGCTGATGCCCGCTGGCTGGCCATTCATGCCTCTGAATCTGATGCTGGCCAAGGCAGCTGCCGAGCAGGAGCAGCAGCAGCAGCAGCAGCCCGAGCAGGACGACGAACAGCAACCGCCGCAGCAGCAACAGCAGCAACAACAGCAAGAGGAGCAGCCGAGCAAACGCATCAAGCTGGAGCCCTACGACGAGACGACGCCGCCACAGGACAAGCTGGATAACTCCGTGGTGGGTCTGCAGAATCTGCAGAAGCTGCAATCGATGCTGCAGCAGCTCAACGACTTCAATGGCAAGCGGCCGCTGCCCTGTCATCTGTGCGGCAGAGAGCTGGAGCATCAATATGCTCTGCGTGCCCATTTGATGACGGAGCATGCCGGACAGCTGCTGCCCGAGGGACATCCCATGCTCTACCAGCAACAGCAGCAACAGCAACAACAGCAGCAACAGCAGCAGCAGCAGTTGCCGCTGAAGCTATCGCCAGTGGGCGGTGCTGGGGGCTCCCCCAACGCAGTCACGCCCACCCCGAACGAGCTGCGCTGCCAGACGTGCGAGCGCGACTTTGCCAACTCACAGGAATTCAAGCAACATATCGCCGAGGTGCATCTGGGTCGTCTGCCCGGCAGTAGTCCGCTACGCGAGGGCTTCTACACGCCGGAACGTGCAACGGCTGCCGCTGCGGGGGGCGCCGCTGGAGGCGTGGCACCCGGCACACCGCGTGCCGCCTACACCATCACGCCCACCTCCAGCTACTGCGAGATCTGCAACAAGGAGCTGTGCAACAAGTACTTCATGAAGACGCACATGCAGCGCATGCACGGCATCGAGATCGAGAACGGGGCACAGATCGGCGGTGTCGTCTGCAACATATGCAACAAGGAGCTCTGCAGCAAATACTTTCTGCGCGTGCACAAGCACAATACGCACGGCATCATCGAGGATGGCGCTCCGCTGCCTCAGCCGCGTGGCAGTGCACAGAACGGCCTGAAAGTCGAGGCTCAGCAGCAGCAACAACAACAGCAACAGCAGCAGCAGCAACAACAGCAGCAGCAACAGCAGCAGCAACAGTTGCTCGAGCCGGAGATTAACCTAACGCCGCTGCGTGGCGAATCAAATGAGCTCTGCCCGCTCTGCGCTCGACAGTTCCGCAGCTCCAAGTGGCTGCGCACGCATCTGATGAACGAACACGGTGCCGCTGGCATCGAGAAGCTGCGCGAGCTGGAGCAGTCGGCCATCGGCAACAGCAACAACGGCAGCAGCAAGCCCAACAGTCCCACGCTCAAGATACCCAATGGGAGTGCTGCGGGCGCTGCCAACAATCTGGCCCAGGCGCTGCAGAACGCGCAGCAGCAGCTGTTCGGCCAGATGCAGTTGCCCAAAGGGATGCCGCTGCCGTTGCCGTTGCCGGGCATGTTCGAGCAGACGCCACGCTTCAAGGAATACCAATGCTCACTGTGCCCCTTCACCACGCCCTACTACGCATTCCTCTTCATACACGAACGCTCCCATGCGCTGCTCAACAATGGAGGCAACGATGGCAACGACGCTCCATTGGAGGCGGATCGAGAGAGAGCATTCGGCGCCGTACAGAGCAAGGCCCGAAGCAAGCCGAGCAGAGAGCGTGCCCTCAAAGCTGAACGCTCCGAAATCGAACCCACAAATCTGACCACCAACAACAACAGCAACAACAGTAACAACAGCAACAACAGCAGCCACAGCAAGGCAGGCACGCCCACTCCATCGCCAGGCGCGCCTGCCGTCTCGCCCAAAGCCCGTTCAGCCAGTGTGACTCCCATCCACAACTCCAAGCCGGGCACACCCAACGGTCTCCAGGCTCAGCGTTCGGCCGCCACCTCGCCGTTTGAGTTGTGCGCGGATCTGGCCAATGGCAGCGGCAAGCCGGCCAGCTACGCCCAGCCGGACAAGTCAGAGGAGGCCTATCAGATGCAGGCCTTCCATCTGACGCCCGCTGATGCCGATGCCGAGGGTCTCTTTGCTCCGGCGCTCGTTTATCTGCCGGTGCGCGTGCGCGCCTCGGAGTCGACCACACTGAGCTTCAGGCTGACGCCGGCCTAAGCCTCGCCAGGGCTCAGAGGTCAACAGGTACCGAACACACAAATCACAACAACAACACCAAAGTGTTGCCAGCGTATGTAAGTTAAGAAAAGAGAAACCCGAAAAAACGTTTTCTTCAAAAAGCATATACCACACGTGGTACAATGACACGAGCTTAAACAGGGATTAAGCTGAAAGAGAGTCCTAAAGAAAGAGTTGATGAAGGAACGAAATATCTTAGATAAACCAAAAGCGATAACAGCATGAAATAATTGGATTATACAAGTTTTAAGCAACAATAAGTGTGGTTTACCAAATCACATTTAATGTAACTTGAGGTTTTAATGAATAATGCTAGAGTGTCCAATCAAAATTTTATGCAAAGTAGATGCAAATCATAATTCCAATGTGAGATTTAGCCCTTTTAATATAGCTTAAAGCTTTTATGAACTTGAGTAACTTTTAACTTCAATGAACTATTTGATTCTTTTTTCGATACGAAGATAAACTCAATTTTTATAGGATTATCTTACACTTAAAGCACCCTATTCAGCTCATGTCATTGCATCATTACGATTACTATAGCCAGGCTACAGTGCTGGCTAGCAGTATTCGCCCTCCCAGCCCAGTTAAACCGACAAGAAGACAAGACGAAATAGTGGAACTACAAAAGACTGAGTGCGCATATTAGTTGAGCTCATTAAAGTAAAGTTTATATACAATAGCTATAGCTACAGCAACTGCAGAGATCGATTCTGCACAACTGTGGCACAAATGCATGCGTTTTGTGTATAACATGGAACCCGATACTAAAAACGATCAAACGAAAAAACAAACAAATAAAATCAAACTATAATCAAAATTATAAACAAATAACAACAAGTCCGTTTCAGCTGGCAACACTGTGTGCTAAAAACATATTTTTCTATATAAATCCATAAATGATAAACATAAAACATTGCATAACATACCAAAACAATACATATATCTATATCTCTAGTGATTAATATCAAAGTTCCTATGCGTAATAGTAATTTTTAAAAGCCATTAACGTATCGTAAACGGAAAAGAAGAGAGCTAACTTAGTAAAAAAAAAAAAAGAAAACAATACCATAAAAAAAAAAAAAACAAAATTGAAAATTAAATACGTACATAATACATAAGTCGCATAGCATGGAATAGAGAAAGAGAGAGAGCGAGACAGAGGAGAGCGATATAGAAGAGAAAGGCGATATATATATATACATATATAACCGAAACATATATCGTAGTCACCAGCTTAACTTAGATAGTTGGACATTGGTGGGTCTATGGCTGGGTTCGGTGCGCTTAGCTTAAGGGATTTGGTATAATATATATATATATAGTAGTGCTAGTAAAACCTACAAAAAAGATAGGGGTAAACACATTGAAGCTTCAGCGTATAAGAAAACAAAAACAAAAACATTTTATGCACAAATTTGCTCAAAAATCAAAAAGTAGTCGAAATCAAAATTAGGAGAACTAAGTAAATGATGGATTAAGAGATGGTGTGCTAATATATACAAGACAGTTCCATAGTAACACATACTTAACTGACACTGACAACGTTTTACAACACTGCTCGTTCAAAGAAAATATCTAGAAAAACCTAAACACTATAGAAATTGTTTCCATATAGGACACCCTATGCCAAAAACTAACTGTACATATATATGTAGAATGAGCAACATCTATAGAGCAGTACCAAATTCAGATTTGATAGATAAACCAGATAAATGGCGCCAGTAAAGACATTTTTTTGCTAATTTTTGTATGCAGCAGGCAAGAAAACTAAAACAACAACACAACAACACGAACAACTCAGGGCAAAAGTACAATGACCATAAGTACTTTAAATATACTAAACAAAATACTAAATGAAATATATATAAATGATAAAAATGAAAATAAATATATAAACAATTCCAAAGTTGAATATAAAAATAAAATGCTACCTCAGACGGACTTGAAAACAATAATTTAAATAAATGAATTTATATAACAAAATATATAAACATTTATGCTTATAAAAAAAATAAAAGAAAAACGAACAAAAAATACTGCAATTTATAGAGCAGCAAAGTAAATGAAATTTTTAGTGAATTTACCTCAAAAACAAAAAAACAAACGAAACAACAATAACATGAAAAAGCACAAAACAATTTATATTTAGCATTTAGTTAAAAAGTATTTTTATTATTATTTAGTTTTAATTGTAAGTGAAACATACCAAAAACAAAACGAAACGCATTCCCCAAAAAACCAAAACTGACCAAATTACGAAGCTAGTCGCAAAATACTAAAAACTAAAGCAAAAAGAAAAGAAAAGACACAAATGCAAATCTAGTCAAAGTTTGGCAGCAGCCAGCCAAATGGCCTGGCCATTTAGGTATAGGTCTGCACCAGCTTATAGATGATATATACACATACACAAACACATACATACACATACAATCCATAAGCAACATCAGCGGAATTGCATCAGCTTTTCAGTATTTATTGCGCAGATTTTTGTTTATTATTTTTGTAGTATTTAAGGCGTTTGTTCTTTACAAAAATCTGTGCAGCTGAAAAGTCAATGCAAAAAAATAAAAAATAAAATAAAATAAAAAATAAAACTAAATAAACCATAAACAATAAAATGCAGCGACGTTAGTTTTTTGCTATTTTTAATTTTATTTTTTAAAAACGTGTGTTTTTTAAAATGCTGCGTGCCTTTTAGCAAAAAACAAATGCGTCGCTGTACAACACTGAAAATAATAACAAACAAAACTAAAATAGCTAACCATAAAACATACATATATACCATGCAAAATACTAAACAGTATTTAAATACATAGCATCTAATTTTCATTTACAATTAAACATAATTATTTTCATAATTTTTATTCCAATTATTTTTATAATGTATATATATAAATATATATGAATAAACACGTGTATTTGTTAAAAATTTAATTCAATTAATTTTTGTACATTTTATTTCCAACTTTTGTTGTTGATTTCTATATTTTTTTTCTTTAGTTTGTTCCTTGCCCGAGTTCTGCTGCGTGAATGGGCGGTTTTTATTGACCACAAAATCTTATCGAGGCACACTTAAAAAACTGTCGTTGATTGTGCTCAATTAGAGTTCACACCCAATTGTGAACCTTTTTGTTGTTTTTGATTTTTCTTTAAAGCATTGAGAGTAAGAGTTTTTTTATTTTGGATAGGGGTCTGGTGGAAGTTCTTGTTGTTGATGCCGGCTGAACGCCTTTGATAGCAAATTATTGAATTGATATTTGATTGAATTTTCAAGCAAATGCAATTTGTCAACAAAGCGAGTCGAAGAAAACATATTCATCCCAGTTTTTTTTTTCTTTTCTTTCTATATTTTAAATTCATACCACTCACAATTCGCCTGCAGCAGCAGCTGCCACAAAACGGAGGCACCCTCATAAAAATAAAAAATTAAATAAAATTTTGTGTACGCCGCACGCTTCCGGCTCAACCCCCACGCAAAGGCTGATTAGGCTATTTGCCTAAAAAATATATGTGTATATACATATATACATATATATATGCTTTATGCATACCCTCCAAATGATTAGTAAAAAAAAAAAAAAAAATGAAAAAAATGCGATAAGTATTATAATGGAAAGTGTGTGTGTATGGAAAATGGGAAACTCAGCGCACGGTCAACTGCAGCCACTGTGTGTGGGTCAAGCGCCGCATTTTCCACATTTTCCGCATTTTCAAGGGAAAATTCATATTGTGCAGCTGCTGGTTGTAAAAAAAAAAAAAAATTGTATGCAAGTAAAAATCAATATAGGCTACATGCTGCGATGCAATTGATTAAAAATATATGCATACACTCCGAGAAAAAATATATTGCAATATATATAGAATTTCAGCTCTAAGTCGGCACTGTCGGCAGTCCAAGCAATCCCTCGCCTAAACTATAAATTACATGGGACACCAGTTCAATACATCTCAAGTTTTCATCTTATATTCTTAGCTCAGCAATTGGTCTAGCTAATTTCTCTGAGTGCTTAAACTACGCGGTAATTCAAGCCTCAATTTCTATTGCAAACACACAAATTGTTATCCAGAAATCTTTTGCCAATCCTCTCAGGAGTTGCTTAGTTAGAACACCACTTGATTTCTCCGAGTGTATGCGACTTACACTGCTCGCTGTCCGGCAACCCTCCGTTGGCTCGCGGCCTTTTTCGTTAATTATTTGTCACGTGTCCATGCAAATTTCATCTCATTGATTACGCGCAGAGGACATTCGATACTCTCGATGCAATTAAAGCTACAATTTTCTATAGATATTTATAAATATATATACATACATATATATGTATATGTATAGTATAGTGTGTGTGTGTGTGTATGTGAGTCTGATAGCAACCCTCGCTTGGGCACCCTCCTTTCTTGCTTTTCCTGTGGCCATGCAAATGTTTTTCTCGATTTTCTATTGAATTTTTATGGCTATTTATAATGGACTGGCATTTGGCATTGTTCGGCATAATCCTCGCCCAAAAAGTTGTCCGTCCCGGGGGGTGGCTGTCACAATTTGCATGTTTAAAAAGATGGGTGTATGTGTGTGTGTGTGTGTGTGTGTGCAGGAAATGCAATATAAATGCAAGTATGAGTTGATGTGAAAAATGAAAAATGCAATTTACTTGACAACGCGACGTTTTCCTCCACAATTTCCCTCACTCTCTCTCTATCCCTCTCTACTCTCTCTTTCCACTTGCAAATGCAAAATATTGTATATTCCACGTCATTTGCCAAATTTTCTATGCAAATCGAAGCGTTGCTGCCATTAAATCAAATGACTTTATTACAATTTCTCATATAGATAAATCACAGACAGAACTTGGGCTTGGTTTATTTTTGATATTTTCTTTATGTTTTCTATACACCAAAGAGCGCACAAATCAAAAGCAAAAATCAAAATGAAATATATATTAAAAATATATTACATATATAGAGTATATATATATATAGTATATAGTAGGCATGCTATATACATATGTTGGCTAAGTAAACAATTTTACAAAGAACTTGCAACGTACCTTTAAAGATGAGCATAAATCAAAATTTTTGGCCGCCAGCCGAAGCAAAAAATCAAAATGAAAACAACAAGAAAACTTTTATTAGATTTAAGAAAAAAACTCCACAACAAAATGAGATCAAAATCAAAATTTAAACAACAAAATCAAAAACAATTTAGTTCTAAGCGAAATTCAAAAGAAATTTTCATTGAAAAAAATTTATTATTAATAAAAAAAAATGATGTTGAATTAAGTTAGGAGCATGAAATCAAAAACAAAGCAAAAGTCAAAAAGACACGAGCGAAAATCAAAAATTATATTAAATATGTGAAATCAAAAAACAAACAAAAATTTATTTTGCAATTGGCAAATATACATATATATAAATATATATTATATTTAACATTTTACTCTTCGAAACCCCCCCAAAAAAAAAAACTTTGTTATTATGTAAAACTATGTGTGAAAATTCCGAAAAACAAAAATCAAAATTAAAAAAAAAAAAAAAAAAACTTCAAAGTAATTATTTATATTTATATATATATATTATATGTAATGTGTAACAACAATTTATTGAGCCAGAATCCAAAGCAACTGCAGCAAATACCCTGTAATAACCAATCACCCACTAACCCAACCCGCTCCCTTCGGTCCCCGCCCACAACCCAGCCCCCGCTCCCACCCTTTGTAAGCGAGAGCATTTATTAATGAAATTGTATGTGTTTTAATGATTATATTAAATATATATACACACAACCATATACATATATATATTGTATGAATTTAAACCATTAAATATAACAACAAAAAACAGAAAAAAAATATCGAAAATCTTTTTGCTCTTATCTTTTCTTATTACAGGCCTTGATTTTTCCCACTAAGGCGATTGTTGTCGCACTCCAAGACTTTTGACATTTTCTTTCACCCATGTGTATAACATACAAGTATATATACCATATCGGAACAGTCGCCATTTCCCACCACCCGCTGGCAACTACCCCCAGGCACAAATCAGAGTCTGTCAATATTTGTATTACATGCGAGAATGTCTTATCAATAATTTTTGGCTCTAAAGAATAGTAGATGCTGCTCAACATTTCTGCCGCAGGCGGCGAAACGGAAAGGAATTTGGGGGTGTGGCATATGCGCGCGCGTGTGTGTGACAGACAGTTCAATAGAAGAACTTTTCCTGTTCATAATTTTTGCCCAAATACTTAGTTGAAATACACACACACACACACACACACACACACACACATGTGTGTGTCTGTGTATAATGTAATGTGTATTTTGTGGCAGCACTAACATGCGAGGGGCGTCACTCAAGTTGTTTGCTTAGCCACCGCCCCTACCCCCGGCACAACACAAACCATTCAACACTTGGCAGCACATAATGAGCTGCCTGGGGCCTAAGTGCTGGCCAATGCCTGACTAGGGCTGGTCATTAACTCAAAAACCAAAAACAAAAAAAAACTAATACAAGTTGAAAATTAGTTTTTAATCGATTTTACAATCACACACGCAGCAATCACACTCCAAATTGAACAGCCCCAAACACACACACACACACAGCCAATCAAATATGCTGTTCTCTATATACAACTCTAGACTCTGTATACCTTACAAACACATACATATATATATATATATATATATATATATATATATATATATATATATATATATATATATATATATATTATTTGTGAGCCTTGTGTATATAATTTGGACTCTCAATTAAATTGTTCAGGCGGAGGCGAGCGACAAGCGGCGCCAAACACAAACAACGACAACTATTTTGTCACCATATGCTTTGGCACCATTTTCGAATGTCGTCGTTGTGGTGCGCTGTAACGTAAGCACTTAAAGGGTATGTCTGACTAGGCAGTCAGTGTGTGTGTGTGTATGTAATAAGTAATGCTAATAGACGGTTGCACTCACTGCTACAATAATATGACTAAAAGAATTCTCTCTCTCTCTCGCTCTCTCTATCTCTCTCTCTATCTCTCTTTCTCTCTCTCTCTCTCTCTATCTCTCTCTCTCTCTCTCTCTCACTCTCTCTCTCTCTCTCTCTCTCTGTCTCTCTCTCTCTCTCTCTCTCTCTCTGTCTCTCTCTCTCTCTCTCTCTCTCTCTCTCTCTCTCTCTCTCTCTCTCTCTCTCTCTCTCTCTCTCTGTTTGAATGAGTTGGGTACATTGCACGGCGCATTTCCATCTCAGGCTTCCATCTATAATACTACTACAGGGTATTTGCTAGTCTAAGCAAGTTTCTCAAGTAGCTTGTGGCTCTGTAAATGAACGTCAGTCCTTGCTTCGTCGTGTCAAAAACCCGCAGAGCACGCCAGGCAGTCAGCAACAACAACAACAAAACTTTAATCATCTAACTTATTATGGATTTTTGTTGAAGAAAATATTTTAGTTGCGTTGGTTGTTGTTGTTGTTGTTGTGTTTTTATCCATTTTCCAGCAGAGGGTGGAAATTTTAGGTTTTTATTTCGGCGGCATATGCACATTAGGCCCAAAACGGGGCAATTTAAATAAATGACGCGAATGACACGCACTAAGCGAGGAGCCAAACGAACAGGAGACGGAATAGAGCAGGAGCTGGAGCAGGCAGTCAGAGGGGCGCCGGGGCTAATGAGTCTCGAGAACGCAACTTTTAAACAATCTGTTTACTCTAGTGAATTACAAAGCGAATTATAGCGAAAAGGAAAAAGGCAAAAAAAAGGTAAAAGAGAAAAAAATAGAAGAGATCCAACGACGAATTTTGTGAATGCTACAAATGTTAGATTCATGTCTGATTCTGGGTCACGTATCGAATTTGGGTCCGGGTGTGCTTGTGGTGGCGCTCCGCGGCTTGCGGATATAGCAGACGCCGCAGCAGCTGGAAGTCGACTCGTAAGTCGATTTTGCCATAGCCGCCGTGCAGCAGCATCAGCTCCTCCTCGTCCAGCACAAAGGTTCCCTCGTCCACGGAGCGGCGATGGCGTTTGAAGAGCAGCGTGGCTGCGTCACGCCGAAAGATGTCCACGGCCCGGTAGGCCGCCTCCTTGGCCATTTCGCAACGCATCCTCGCCCTGGGATCGTTCAGCTGCTGGTCCACCCGCAGCTTGCGGGGCATGCGCAGCATGGCCAGCTCCAGCTGCAGCAGCAGCCGTCGCACAATGAAGTCCGCGAATTGCCGCCGACGATTCCTACGCCGCATCCTGCTCACCTTGCTCTCCACAGTACGGATGAGCCGCTGCTGGATCAGAGCCATTGTCAGCAGCGGACAGAGCACCGTGGCGATCAGAGCGGCCAGCAGACACGGATGATCAGCGGAGAGCAGCACCACCTCCCTCCAATACAGCAAGTCCCGCTCCTCGCTCACATAGTTCTGCTCCAGGAAGAACGTAAGCAGCGCGAAGCCCGCAATGACTGTGGCGACAGTTCCATGGCGACGCCGCATACACTGCCTCAGGCACCGAAAGCCGTACATCACGCAAATCTATCGGCTAGCAATTTCAATTACGTCAACTTTGCCTAAAACTAACGAAGGCAATAAAATTTTTAAGTTCTTTTGTTTGGAATAATTTTAAAAAGCCATTTGGCTAATCTATGAATTATGAGGCAGAGAGTTTAGCAAAAAAAAACTCTAGAGATAGAAAACTCGAAATTGACATAAAACGAAAGGATTTTAGAATATAATGCGAGGTCAGAATGGAGAGTGGAAGACTTTTCTTTAACTATTTCATAATCGAACTATTATTTTACATAGTTCATTATACAATAATAGAAAATTCTCGTCTATCTACATATGTATATAACTCTGGCGGTTAGAGGAACTATTAATAAGATCAATAAGAGCAACATCTGTATTTGAGTGAATTATGAATGTGTAGGAGCGAGCACCTTAACTCACTCTCCACTCTCATCAGACTCTTTCCTTGCCCCTACACATACACACATATAATACGCTTACTCCTCTCTTAGATCTCTTTACTGTACCCTGCTCTATCCATCTACTCCGGCCTAGCTGCCTCCCAGCCCTCTCCTTAATATACATTTCTCATAAGACTTTCAATCTCAGTCATGCATATATAGACTGAGAGTGAGAGAGAGAGAGAAAGAGAGAGATCTACTACTACTCCTATTTGGGTCTTGCATTTGGCAAATTATTACAGGTTGAGCAGCGTTGGAAACGGAGGAAGCGGAGGCGTCAGCATTTTATTAAGTAGGGCCAAATGGAACTTTCACTTTGCAATCTGCTGGGCAGCCGAAACAAAACCGAACCGAAAGCCATCAAACTAAACTGGGATTTAGCTCAGTTTGTTGCGTTTTGAGATTTACTTTTCTCTTTTTTTTTTTTGCCTGCTTTGCCCCTTCAATCGAATACACACACACACACGCACACATTTATAGGGGATGGGGCAGGCCAAAGCCAGGCACAAAACTGCCTCAAGCTATACAATCACACACACACACACACACATCAAGCTATCTACATGTATGGTTACGCAGAGGTAGTGGACAGAAAATGGGAGTGGAAGGAGGCGGGGGCAGCACACAAAGAAGCTGATGAAGAAGAAGCATGCAGGAAGCCAGCAAGCAACAAGACGGCAGCGCATTCCATATGAAAGTTGAGAGAAAAATAAGAGAAAAATTGTAATTTTCATCAAAACAAAAAAGGAAAAATCGAGCAGAAGAAGCACAAGCAAGAAGGAGAAGCAGCAGGGGAAGCAGAAACTTTCATTTTATTTTTATTCTGGCTTGACCTTAAAGCAAGAAAAGGAAGCTGAAGCTAGAGAGGGGAGTTGCACCGACTACTAATTGCACTGCAATATGTTAGGAAAATGAAAATGATTGGAGATATGGAATTATTTGCTTAGGGATTTTTAATATAACAGACTTAGTCTAAGGCTTTTTGTGTTGAGATTTGTTATAATAAAATATTATAAATTTCCTATATATTTTCTTCTTATTGCTCCTTCATTCCATTTCCCCAGCTGAAAGCGAATATGCCCATTTCACTCTATGTTTGCTGAGCATAATGAGTAGCTTGTGTTTCGCCTCTACTTATGCATAAGTGTGTGTATGTGCGTGCCTGTGTGTGTATACATCTATATGTATATGTGTGTGTGTGTGTGGCGATACGGTAAGACTATCGAAAAATTCCAAAATAAAAAGAAAAATTTAACGCAAAGGCAAAAGGCAAAAGTTTTCGGTGAGACGGCTGCAGGACACACAAGGATGTGTGTGGATGCTCAAGGATGCTGTTGCTACAGCAGTTGCTGTTGCTGTGTGGCAGCTTCTCCAATTTCAGACTCGCCGCCCTTTGAGATGAGGGTGTTCCTAGCTCCTGTTGTTGTTGTTGCCTTTTGGGTGCGTGTGTTTCGTATTAGGCATCGGGCGATGCGGCGGATGCCAAAGTGAAAAGTAGTAAATTGAACTTTTTTTTTTGCTCTTGTTGTTGCTTCTCTTTGGCTTTGCTTGGGCTGGGGGTGAGTTTCGGGTAAGGGGCATTGGGCAGCTGCGTGTGTTGAGTGGGAGGAGTCGGAGTGGGGACTTTGGGTCTTAGGTTTCCTTTCGTTTTTATATTTTGTGGGCAATTTGTACTTTTCTGCGTTCAGCACTTTTTGCAGTTGTTGTCGTCGTAGTTGTTGTTGCTTTCCTTTACTTTCTTTTCACTTTCATTTGTGTTTTATTTTACGGCATGCGTATGTGTGGGTGTGCGTACTTATTGTAGTTTTTCTTATAGCCAAGTCGCATGTGGGAAGAGCCTCGCTTATTTATCGCTTTTCAAATTAAAGTCGAACGCCTGCGCCACTGTGCAAATTATTTATAGCCATAAATATGAGCGGCAATTAATCCAAGCGTACAAAAAATCAAATGCAGCCAAGGAAAATCGAAAGAAAATTGATGGCAGCCAAGAACTTTGGAGGCAAAGGAGTGAATGGCGTGAAAAGTCAAGTGAATGTGGGCGATACGGGTATGTATCAGATATATATATATAAATATAATGAGATTTATTTATTTATAAATAGATTTAGCTGCTCTACACAACATTAAACGTACAAGTGTGTGTGTGCAAAGCTCTGCCTTAAGCTTCAGCTGAAAAGTATGCTACACTTTTTGCCTCATTCAATTTTGCATTGTAAATCATGGACTTAACTTTATTTGTAGGCAAAACCGAAATCAATATTATGGCCAAACACAAGTTTTGACTATAACAGCAGGCGTTCTGCCCCCGCTCTACCGCCCCCTCCCTAACGCGCCTGCTCCTAAGTAGTTCAATTTCAATGACAGCAATAAAATTTCGATAGAAAAAAAAAACCTAAACCCCATGGCAAAAACAAAATTAATTAATTTATGTGCACAGCGCCAGTCGGAATTTTCCCTGGCAATACACACTCACACATACACATACATGCATACACCCACACACACACACACACACACTGGCTACAATCTATGTATACAATTTTTTCCAATTTCAACGTCATCATCTAACATTTCTGTCCTAATTTCGTCAACGTGCACGTTGTTGTTGTTGTTGTTGTTGTTGTTGCGTTGTTGCGTACAACAACAGCAACAAGGACTCATTACAAAAACATAATAACAAAATAAATATTGAAAGAAATGGCATAAAATTATAAAAGCCTCGCGTAGCCTGCGTAACCAAAAACAAAAATAAGCAACACAACTTGACAGCAACAGACCGTGCCACGCCTTCCCGCAACCCTACATCGCCCACAAACACACACAATTCGAAAGTGTGGCGCCCCCAATGCGCCAATAAATTTCATGCACTATCACACGGACACACACATACAGATAGAGAGAGAGAGAGAGAGAGAGAGTGAGTGAGAGAGAGAGTGAGAGGCGAACGCAGAGCTACAGAAACTTGAAGTGCGTAAGTAAGCCGCTTATAAGTGTGCGTTTGTATGCGTGTGTGTGTGTGTGTGGTTAGAGCCTTTGTGTTGAGTTGAGTTTATATTAAATAAGTAAAAAAATAAGAAAGGGGGACAACGATACAAACAATCAGACGCTGACCAACTGCCCAGCGCTCGCACCCGCACAGCGAACTCCAACCATGCCTCTTACATCGCCCCGCCCCCCTTTTGGCCTGCAGCCTTTTATTTTTATCTCCTGGCTGTGGATGACAAACAGCAGCAGCAGCAGCAACGCATCAATAACGTAAAGCAGCAGCAAAACTGAAATGTATTTGCACAGATACTTCAGCACACACACATCTACACACACACACACATTTATATCTATTGGCAAGCTCTCCTTTGCTCAATGACAGCCTTGAGCATTGCTTCGATTTTATCTGCTTCTGGAATCAAAATATTTGTTAAACTTGAAAATGTGCTTGTCAGCAGCGAGTGGATGAGCAGCGGCAGAAGATTTGCCTTGAATTTGTTTAACTAAATGAATTTGAATTTCGAAATAACTAAATTGCAGAAAATGTTTTCATATATTATTGATAGATCTTATATGTTATATATTAGAGATATCTAGCCTTCGCCAGCCTTCACATTCCCAGTATTCCGCTTACTTTATAACTCTTTCACATCCACATAAGTTCCTCTTTGATAGAGTACAGCATTTGACACAAATAGTTAGTTTACTAAAACTACTCCAAGTATCATTAATAAACTTTAGATAATATGCCCATATAATAAGCCCTAATCCACTTTTGCTATTGCCCAGTGTCGCGTGGCCCGATTGAAAAGTCATAAATTACGCAATCAACCCCCCGCGCTCTCGGCAAACTGACAACAAAGAAGAGTCAACTTTAACACCAACAACACAAAAATGATACCAAAAAGTGAACAGTTTTTCTTATCTTTTTATGGGAAATAGCGCAACCCGATCCCTACAGAGCGTAAGCCCCTTGGATAAACACACGCGCCAATATATAGTTGAATATCGAAAAATCGTATAAGCAAACATCAAACAGACATAAAAAGATACAAATGTTGTGTAGATACAAGGCTTTAAAAACTGCCCTCACTCACACACACTCTCCCTCTCCCTCTCCCTCTCTCTCCCTCTGTCTCCCTCTCTGTGCGTCTTTCATTTGCAGCTGCATTGAATTTTCAAGTTGAAATCGAAACGCGTGCCCAGCTCACGATTGTCAAATGCTCCACACGTCGCATTTGATCGCATGAGGGTTTCAGCTTGGGTTTGCGACTCACATTTTATAGTCTTAGTTTGGATGATTTGCTGGCAGCTGGCCAAGGGGGTAAATCAATTCCAGCATTTTTCATTGAAAATCTATCCAAAATTTTCAACTCTTTTTCCAACCATCGCAAAATTACAAATGCATTTAACCCTTTTGGAAAACTCTTGCAATTTGCTGAGCATAATGCGAAATTTTCTAGCACAAGAATTGAACTTCAGGGTTCAGAGGCTGTCAGGGCTCGGGCAGGGTTGGGGGGTTTCGCACAAAAGGGTCAGCCAATTGTGTAAATAAAGGATCAGCAGCAACTGTCACCGAGCCATGCGAAATTCATAAATTACGATTCGAATTTTCTTTGTTTTCGCCGTTTTTTGCACCCAAAATTTTTGCCAATTTTTGAGCAAAACAAAAAAAAGGAAAATTTAATAAAATTTTCTCTACATTTTTCTTTTTTTTTTTTGTGAAACTAATCTAGTGGAAAGGGTTAAGGTTAGGGTTACTGCTAGGGTTATGCTTAGGTGATCTATGATGAAGGGGTTGCGACACATTAGCTGAACCCATTAATAGGCATAGCCCAACCCCGATTGGCGACCTTCGGCACAGTGCCTGACACGCGCGGGTCAGCCGGTGCGAACCGTCGAAATGTGCCAAAAATAAATAAGCGGAAAAAAATGTCAAAAAATTATTTGAAAAATTGGAATTTTTCAATAAAATTCGTACAGCAGCAGCAACAACAACAAAGGGACGCAACTCTAGGAAATAATCCTCTTAACTGCGAAAACTGTCGCAAAATGCAGACAAAGGACAACGACAATAGTGGACCCTAGGCAAACAGCCTTGTTTATAAGGCTGAATAGCCCGACTACTGTTTTTTTTTTTTTTTTTTTATATATAGAAATGAGATTTCATTTGGAAATGAAGGAAAATCCACGGAAGCTGAAATGGGAAAACTAGCTGAGGCTAAGCTCAACTTATCCGAAACATTTCGGTTCGTTAGATTTTATAGAACCTAATAAAAGCGATTAATTGTAAATAATTTGTGGAACTATAGCAACAACAAAATTTTGTCATAGCCAAAAAAGTAGGAAAGCCGTTTCTTTAAAGATATTGTGTTATATTATAGAAAAAGTAAATGCTAAATGTTTAGTGATTCAACAAAAAATTAAAATATGAAATCTTTAGTATTTAAAAAATTTATAAATTTGGTAGACCAAAAGTTTATAAACGTTCATAAATCTAGAAAAAATATTAATAGGATGCAATATTTTAGCCTACAAATTTGACAAACAATTTGATGTACAATTATTTCATTATAAATTTTATATTCAAAGCATGGTTCAAATGGCATTCCCTGGGCAAATTACTTAATTTTTGCCTTCTTTATGCTCGTTCATAATTAGTATTTTTCCCTCATAGTACCAATTTCGTTTCGAATTTATAAACGGACCTAAAATAATGTACCTAAATCTTCTTTTTTCACTAAGTTGGCAATGCGACACTAAACTATGTTGGCAATGCAGCAGAGTACCAAAAATATTATCACGCCATCTGTTGTCAAGCTGCATTATCCTGTTTCACAACCTTTGTATAACAGGGCTGCTTCTTGAATTTATGCCAGAGTTAGCTGCACTCACCAACACAGCGGGGCGCTATACGCATGCAGCGCCATCTATTTTTAATGTTTAGTTAGCCATATTTAATTGAACGCAATTCGATATCAACAAATGAGTCGCAAAATTTTTCGAAGTCGAAAATTGCGACTTATTCAATACTTGAATAAAGTGTGAGAAAGTGAATTGTGAAGCATTTTTGGCAATTACAAATTATTTATATTTAATTTAATTCCTCTATTGCTTAGCCTATTAAGGCTTTTTATAAATATTTAATTTTCTATGCTTAAGTAACATGTAAAGTAAATACATATATAAAAAAAAATAAATAAAAACAAACTATAAAGCCCAGCAACAAGAAAATCTACGCAAATAGTCGAGGTCTTCATAGGTCTTAATAGTTCTACTTCTATAGCTGTGTTGATTTTCTGTTGTTGTTGTTGTTGTTGTTTTTTATGTTGTGTCATTTGCTGTTGACCCAAATTCCTTAAGTAATATTTAGTGATAAGCGGAAGTGCATATACAAAATAAAAAAAAATAAATAAAAATTAGAAATGTGTCTCTGTCTCTCGCACTGTGTGTCGAAATAAGACGAACAAAAACTGTGCTCACTGCGACGTTTTTGGAGCTTTTTATGTTTCATTTACAACTTAATTAAGAATGTATTTGCGCAGCATATATATGGCATACTACTGCGCACTCACTCATACACACGTTCTACCTCGCTCTCCCTCTCGCTCTCTAGCTGTAGAAATATGAATGGTGTTTGAATGAATGAATGAATGTGTGCGAATTGGGCAGTGTGTGTGTGTGTGTTGGATCAGGCCAGGCCAAATATGTATAAATGCCACACACTCACACACACGCTCACAGACATACGCACAAATACTTACACAGACACAACCGGAAATGAGTTAGTTGAACTTCCGTCTTCGAACGACTGTGAATCTGACCCTTGCACTGTGGGCGAAATGCTTGATTTTCTTGGCAACAATTCAAAGATTTCATGGAAGGCTTCTACACTTATATAGTAGATAAGATGAATTTTATATTTTTTTGTTGCATCCCTAAAATTTCATGGGGAATTGTTACTTTTGTTTACATTTCATGTGAATTTCCCACTGTTAAATTAATTTTCAATGTATTTCTGTTAGGCTTAGAATATCAATTCTTCATGCTAGATCAAAAGGAAGATATGGCAATTGCAAATTATTTATGAAATGTGTAGCTCTGTATTTAGAGTGGTATTTCGGTCATTTCGCCCATAGTGCCTTAGCTGCCTTAGCTTGCCTTAACAGCAATGATTTGCACAGTCACAGCGACCAACTGGCAGAGGGAGAGACAATTCTGGCAGACAGACGGATAGATGGACAGACGGACGGACGTCCGAAGCGAGCTCAAAAGGAAAACGTGTGCACTATACACTTATGAAATATGAATTGGACTGTTGAGATTTTGAAATCTTGAATAACATATTGAATTATTAAATCATTGATATAACTTGGATTAAACTTGGTTTATATACAAAATTTAGATCGAATATTTGGTATAACTAAGACTTTTTTTAGATGCAGCTCTATTTAGCTTCAACAGTCGGGCAATGCACTCTTCGCGTGTTTCCTGAACAATCGAGAAGTATTTGCTGCGAAGGCCCATTAGCCGTTGCTATAAGGCAAATATATCTCCGAGTGCATATCTATATTTGTTAACTACCCGCACGCCCTAATCCCAATGTTCAGCCTACTCCACCCTACCCTTCCCGCCTGCTGGCCCTTCTATGGCATTTGATTTCGATGTGAGTTGAACTGGAAAAGCGGCTGATTGCTGCCGTTGTTGTTGTTGTTGTTGTTGCCTTTGCTGACTTGAGCTGGGAGAAAGTGCCGCACTTTTCACATGGCCAGGGGCCGTCATAATCTTTATCAAATGTGCAACGCACTCGGCCAGAGGCGTGGCAGGGGCAGGGTAGGGGCAGGGGCAGCCGAGGGGCGACCACAAATCAAGCAATTTACATTTCGTGCACTTTTTGCCCAGCGCATGTGAAAAATATGAAAAACGCTGGCTGCCCGCATGTCGCTGACTGACACGGCCATTGGAAATGCGAGATGGCAGCAGGCGGAAGGGAGTCGGAGTCGGAGTCGTTGATGTTGATGTAGATGAGAGAAGCCGGGACACTGGCATGGGCATAGGCATAGATGTCTCGGCGACTCTGTGGGCTGTCAGTCTCTCAAATTGCTCGAACAAAAGTTTTCAATTTCCAAATTAAAGATATGGTTAAATGGAATTCATAAAGCACCAAAAATAAATGAAAAACAAAATATGCACGAATACATACATATTTAATTAGCCAATTAGATATATATACATACAGATATATAGATGTCTGTTTGTATGTATTTAAATTATATAGAAGAGGGCGCACTTAGCTTATATGAGTACAGTTATAGATACGCTTAGAGATTGAGCTAATGCGAGTGCGCATGTGCGACAGCTTCAAGTTTAAGTTACACACACACACACACACACAGAATTCTCACACGCATATAGAGAATTCTAGCAAAAAGGAGCCGCCGCTTCTTACGCAATGGCGCATCAAGTTAAAAGCTGCTGTGGAGAGTGATAGAGCGATAGAGAGGAGGGGGGGGACGAGAGTCGAGCAGCGAGGGTAGTTGAGCTAACTTTACAGTCTCTACATGATCTCATTTCGACAGTTGTAGAACAAAAGCTCAAGCACACAGCTTGGCCTGGCAACAGACCACAGCCGCGCGACCCAAAAACCGAATGAGTAACTAGAACTTCAGCGAAAACCCATTCCCATATGCCCAATAGCCTTCAGTCGAATGAAGCACACGTGCGCCAAGGAGGACAGAAGACAGCCCTGACAGTGAGAGAGAGGAAGAGGGAGAGGGAGAGATCGAGGGAGAGTGTGTGAGGAACAGGGGCAGCCACCCTGAACGCGATCGCATCTAACTCGTCAGGGCACCCCATTTTCACACACATTTTACGACCTATTGATGGCTGTGAAAATGTGCTTATGAATATGAATAGATCCTCACTGCTTGGCTACCTGAAAGACTCGTACCAGCTACACTCAAAGAAATGCAATAGAATCAACTACAATTGATATTCCCGAGACAGTCAGCCAATTAATTCCCTTGCAAGTTAGATGGATGTTGAACCCTTTCTTCACACATTTCTTGCAGTGTAGCTGCACGTGTATGTTGCCCTCCTTTAATGGCAACTTAATAAGCTGAGCGAGTTGCTGAGTTGCCGCAGCTGCTTGACAAAAGCACATTCATGCCATAGAAAATGTAATTAGTCGTCTGCCGAAGGGGTTGCCGGCCAGACAGGATATAAATACAACAGCATTAATGCTTGGACAATATCTGAAGATATATACAAATAGATACCGATACAGATACAGATACAGATACAGATACAGATACAGATACAGATACAGATACAGATACAGATACAGATACAGATACAGATACAGATACAGATACAGATACAGATACAGATACAGATACAGATACAGATACAGATACAGATACAGATACAGATACAGATACAGATACAGATACAGATACAGATACAGATACAGATACAGATACAGATACAGATACAGATACAGATACAGATACAGATACAGATACAGATACAGATACAGATACAGATACAGATACAGATACAGATACAGATACAGATACAGATACAGATACAGATACAGATACAGATACAGATACAGATACAGATACAGATACAGATACAGATACAGATACAGATACAGATACAGATACAGATACAGATACAGATACAGATACAGATACAGATACAGATACAGATACAGATACAGATACAGATACAGATACAGATACAGATACAGATACAGATACAGATACAGATACAGATACAGATACAGATACAGATACAGATACAGATACAGATACAGATACAGATACAGATACAGATACAGATACAGATACAGATACATCTGCAAACAAAACGTGGCCAATTGAAGGCCAACAAGTAGAGCCAAATACAATCGCAATGGCTAAGAGAAAGAAAGAGGAAAAGAAGAAGAAGCCGCTTGCTTCTCTAATGCCAAATGCAACGATTGTAGCTGTATCTTTAGATGTGCAAATGTATCTGTATCTGTGTCTGTATATGTGGCTGTTGCTATGTATCTTTGTTTGCTGTGCGTAGCTGGCGCTGGCCGCATTCGCATTCCGGTGCGGATCCGGGATTGTGAAATGTTTTCATTTCGAGACACATTTACCAACGCGTCTGCACGCCGTCTGCAAATGTATCTGTGTGTCTGTGTATCTATATATCTGCTAGCCATGGCCTGTTGCTGCTGTTGCCGTCTTTCTCTGGGCCACTCACCTCCGATACGTGCCGCATTTTAAATAATCTCGCGACCATCATAAACGACATCCATTCGTCTTACCATCGGGAAGTTTCTACCTTCCAATTCTATTTCTATTTTACAACTTTTGCATATTTCCTCGACTATTTTTAGACACATTTTTTTCAGTATGGCCATCAAATTCAATTCAAACGTTAAACAAAATTTTATTATCATATTTTTTATTTTTTTGTTAATTTATTTTATTTAAGGCAGTTGACGTATATGAATACATAAAATATACTACGTACGTATATACATATATTTAATTATCTACATATACAAAATACTGACTATATTTTGAATTGATGAATCATGGAAAATTATATTTAATAATATTACATTATCGCATCTTATATTAAAAATATAATTTAATTTAGGATTTCTTTAAATAAACGTATAGAAGAGGAAAACTAATATATTTTATACAAAGAACAATCAAAAAGAATTATTAAAGAATAAAACAGTTATAAAACAAAATATAAATCAATCTTAATCTTAATAATATAGTGTTTAATAATATAGTTGAACTTTTTTATTCCTTAAGTGTACAATCAAAATATGTTTCTAATCAGTTTAAGATCAGAATTTAAATTTTATACTAGTTTTAGAATTTTAATTTATATACATACATACATATTTTTGAATAAGATTTATATATTACTTAAATTTTAAAGTATAAAATACATATCTTTTCTTTTTTAATTGTATAACATTACCTAAAATTATATAAATGCTATTTTATGATTTCTTTATATTCCAGATCTCAGTTTACAGAATTTAATAGAGATTTTTTTCAACAACTGAATATCGTACTCATAGAACTCTAGTCCTGTCCAATTTAGCTCTTTCCGAATCAACTCTTTGATTTTGGTCTAGTTAAATAAAAATCTTGACAAAGTTTATGATCTGTACAACATGGGCATTTAGAAAGTCGCCCGGAAATTCACAGCCACAGACGGCATATTTATGCTGATTAGCACCTATTGGATTAGCTATACCGAAAGCATGTGCTGTATGTGTATGTATGTGTGTGTGTGTGTTTGAAAATAATCAATTGGTAAATATGTTTATCACGACTTGTGGAGCCAACGTGCGCATAGCTTTCCTTTTCGTGCTCCATTTTGCAGCGAGTCGAAATCAGAGGCAAAGGCGGCGGCAGCAGCAGCAGCAGCAGAAGCGTAGATTGTGCGGGCAACGGGAGCGGCGAGTGGGTTGAGGGTAGCTGCTTTAGTCCATTGGCATTTCATGAATGAAAAACATATAACATCCGTGAGTGTGTGTGTGTGTGTGAGTGTATGTGTGTGTAGGTAGGTAGACAGCATATTTGTTTGTCGTTTACTTATCTGGCTGCCCCCGCCTGTGGCTTTGCCTTATCACCGGGGCCTTTTGTAATGCGCAAACAAAGCATAAATACCAACACATCAAGTTGTTTAGATTTGAATTCGGTTTTTATTTTCAGTGTGTATGTGTGTGTGTGTGTTTTTTTTTTCATTTTTGTTGGTTTTTGTTGCCGCTGGCATGCTCGGAATGTGTGGCGCCCCAGCTCTAGCTCCAACTCACCTTGGGCTGACTTGACTTGACTGACAGAAAATGAAACAACAACAAGAAAAAAAATGAAATAAAATAAAAATAATACGCATGCACAGACACATACCTACAGACATAAATACATAGATTATATACATACCTATACATACATACATACATACATACATACATACATACATACATACATATGCATAATAAACGATGTTGGCCGATTTGCTGCTTTGACCCACTGTTCAAAAGCTTGGCGCTTACATTCCATCTACGCTCCCTCTCTGCCTTCCTCTCTCTCTCTATCTATCTGTCTCTCTCTTTTACATAGTCTTCTACTGCAGATCCAGTCACATTGTGTACTTACCTATACACAGTTAAACGAAATATTTTGTACTCACCTTTGGAGCGTTAGCGGCGACTGCGACGTCAACGGCAACGGCAACAGCGACGCTGACGTCGACGACAACAGTTTCACTTGGAGGCTGCGCTGGCGGCATTAGTTCAAAGCTTTGTAACATCACACGAATCTCTGTATAAGTGTGTGTGTGTGTGTGTGCAGGGCACACAAAAACCATTGGGATGTGGAATGTGGTTATTCATTGACAAAATCAGCTTTCAAAATGATCTCACTTGTATAAAAAAACAGTCAAACCAAATCGAAAACCGGTTTCGTAGTCAAATCATAGTGAGATAAACGGCGAGCAACACACAAAGAGAGAGGAAGAGAGACAGTGAGCACGCTAGAGAGAGATAGAGATAGCACTTTTAATAATTTCAATTTAGTTCGTTTTCCTTGAATTGAAGACACTCAAACTTACTTACACACACACTTATGCATATATAAATATTTATATGTTATTATACATACATACATACGTACCTCGATCATTTCACAGTTTTCACCGAGCGCGTGCCTACCTCAAAGCCCTGAGCCAAATTTAATACTTAATTATGATTATAATGTGTGTCAAGTCAAAATTAACTGCTGCCATTTAACACATTGCACCAACAGAAAAAAAAACCCAAAAACAACTAAAAAATACCTTTCATAGAGCATAGCCTAAATATTTTCACACGCGCAAAGCAAGCGCAAACAAAAGAAGCACAAGAAAGAAACACGAGCATCAAGAGGAAAGAGGCAGATGAAGAAGAAGCAGAAAGAAAAAAGACAGCGACTAAATTCGGGCAAGATCTTACGGTTTTTTGCTTTTTAATATAAATAGCACACACAATTAGTGGCGCTGAGAGTCGAGGCACACACACACTCACACTCACACACGCACACGCACTTACACACGCGCGCACAGCAAAACTAAAAGAAAGAGGAGGGAGAAAATAAACTGTAAATATTTCAAACTTATCACAGCTGCAACTATGTAAGTCGATTGCTATCGAGGGGAGTTTATCAAATATTCGAAACAAGGAGGGGATGAGACGGGGAGTTGCTAAATATAGAAGTGTGCGGAGGGCGGCAGCGGTACGGCCAATATCAAAGGTGCACATAACTTACTTCAAACTTTAAATATAGACACAAAGCTGTTGCTGCTGTTGCTGCTGCTGCTGCGCAGGCGCGCCCTGTGTGAAAGAGAGATGGCGCGAGGCGTGAACAAGCGCCGACAACGCATTGGAATGCTGGGAGCAACAATCTTCATTTAACAGTCATTAATTTAGACGTCGTTCCAGCTGTTTGGCTAAGGGAGCGCCCGCCGCTGCCGACGCTGCTGCTGATGATGATCACACGCTGCTCGGCTGGGAAGCTGTGGGAAAGTAGCAACAGCAGCAGCAGCAGCAGCAGCAGCGGCAGCGCCAGTGACGGCAGCAGCAGCATCAAAAATTGGGTCAACATTTTTTCATTCACTCTTTTTTTGTTGCTATATTTCGACATATTTTGTGTATGTTTAGTTTTTAGTGTTTTTTATGTTGTTTTTTCTTTCTGCTTCTTTTTTTGTTGTTATTGTTGTTGTGGGCCTGCCATTTTTTATTAACACAAAACTTTCTATTGAGCGGACACAGCACAAAATACACACTGAAATGATTTTTTTTCTGTTTTTTTTTTTTTTTTTTTTTGTAACTGAGAGCCACACACGAACTTCAGCAGACCGTAGCATTCACCGTTACTTTTTTATAGCACATTTTTATGACTGTGGCCTGGCGGTCAGGAACTAACAGACTGACTGACTGCCCGCCCGACTAGCCAGCTGGCCAGCCCGGCAGAACGCCTGCCGCCCCGTTAATACAAATATAATTTTTAATTGACATTTATTGTTGTGCATAAAATTAAACGAGCAACAACTTAGTCTGCGCAGCCGCCCAGCCAGCTCTGATGTCTGTCCAGCTTTGATTATCGATAGTGTTGGCGATGGCGATAGGCCCGACGATAACTGACAACGGCATTCCTTAAACTTATTGCTGCAGCCGACCGACCACCGCCAACGTTGCGCTGTTGGCGTTCCTCGGTCTTTTTTTGCTGACATTATTGCTTTTAACGTACAAGAACAACAAGAACTACAAACGGGATCAGTTTGCGGCTGTCCGTTAGCCCGCTGCATGTGTGAGAGTGTATAAGAAAGGGGAGCGAGAACCAGAGAGAGAGAACGAGAGCGGGAGCGCACACATATTTGCGCTCCCTTTTGCACCCTTTTTGTCTGCCCACTTGGACTTTGGCGTCTATCCCTGTCTGCCGCCAGCAGACGCCGTTGCTTTTGCCTTTTTGCGCTCTCCCTCTTTATTCATCGTTTTCTTCTGGTTCTGCTTGCCTGCCCTGTGCATGAAGTTGTTGCTCTTGTTATTGTTGTTGCTGCTGTTCCTGTTGCTCTCTGTACTTTTGTTGATGTTGTTGCTGCGCCAGCCCGCATTCTATGCTGGTGGTTGACTTTTCTTCATTTTGCCTTTTCTGCTTAGTGATGCAACTTTTGTTATATGGCGTTTGAAGAGAGCGATACCCAAGACCCACAGCGCCGTCGTCCAGCGATTGCAATTATGATAGGCACACGAGGTAGTGTACTCACGCTCTCCTCCTCTTTCTCTTCCTCGCTCTACACCCCTACCCCTGCTCCCTTTATTATCGCCTGCAACTGCATCGTGTGCGCAATTACCATCAAAATTGCTTTAACCACACAGCGCCGCAATAAAAGCTTCAAACGCCAATGCGACGTAACTGTTATACAGTGGAAATTGCTTAAAAGCAACAAAACTATTAGTAATAAAAACTAATTATTAATATAATTCTAGAAAATGATCTTGAGCATACATACTTAACTACATTTATAAACAGTTAAATATTAATATATAATATCTACATGTACATACAAATGTATGTTTATACATACATATGTACATACATATTTTTTTTTTTGCTGACTTTAGTTATATTTGTGCTGTTACTTATAGGCAGTTGATATCGTACTGAAGCCGAAGTTGCAGCTAAAGTCTGGCTCAGGCCCACGCGTTTCGTCGGATGACGCATGCTTGAAAAATTTCAATTTGAATTTCTAAATAGACGCTACACACACACACGCACACACACTCTGACAGAGACAGCCACACACACGCGCACAGACGTCGACGCGCAGCATCCAATTTGAGCCAATAAATATTTTACTTCGTCTCCAAAGACGAAGCCGAGCTTTTGTCTTCGAGACTTGTAACTGGCAGCGAGACACTGTGTGTGTGTGCAAGTGTGTGTGTGCGAGTATGTGTGAGCGCATTGACTGCTGGCAAATTCCACAAGGCTTACTCGCTTACCCATGTGCCTCAACTTGGAGGTTAGAATCAAAGAGCTCCTTAGATGTCAATGGATGTCCCATGCAACAGCAGCAGCAACTGAAGACGACGACACAAAGTCTTGGCCAGCAGAGAAACCAGTTTGTGGTCACATTTTTTTGCTCTTTTCTTATGTATTACTCACTTTTGAAGCGTAAGTTCTATTTGGCTTAGCATTCCATGCTACACCAACACAGGCACACACACATACACTCACCCATACATACATACATGTGCAGAGAGTTCTTTAACTTTAATTTTTCCACGCTGCTTATGCTGTGGCCCACCGTCCGCTCTCCTCCGTCGCTTGCTGTTGTCCACCAAATCGTTATTTGAACTTTCGGAATGCGGTCGCACAAGTTTCATATGTACATACGTACATATGTATGTATGTATGAATGTGTGTGTCTCTCAGTGTTTGCTTGCGCGTGCATGTATTTGTGTGTGTGTGCTTGCTGTCTGCTCCGTTTTGGGCAGCTCCTTGCTGACAAGCCTTTTAATTTAACATAACTTCTGCTGGTTTGTTTTCATATTTCTGTTTTTTTCTTTTTTTTTTTTTTTAATTTATTTTGTTATACAAATCGACGTTTGAGTGTCATTTCAGCATTTCAATATTTACTTTTTGCACTGTTTTTGTTGTTGTTGTTATATCCGCTCTCACAAAAAATCCACAGTGTCTGCTGCGAAACATCCGCGCGCAGCTCGACAACGACCATGCCGCTGTAGCTACAAAAATTTACTGAATGAAAACATGAATTTTCCTTCATGCGATCTTTCGTACGGAACGTCGCGCATGCGCTGCAGCACGGACAGAGACGGGAGATATACAAGTGGACAAGCAGCAAGAACGCGAGTAGAGAGCACAATGTGAGTAGAGAGTACAGCGCGACTCCGACGTCGACCGCGATGTCAGCGTCGGCGTCAGCGTCAACGTTAACGTCGACGGCGACTGAGTCAGCTACAGCAGCAGCGCCAGCGCTTCGATAATGGTTGGAAAGTAGTCGCTTGCGTATGTGTGCCTATGCGTGTGTTTGTGTTTGTGTCTGTGTGTATGTTTGTCTGCTCTGTGTGCCTGTGTGTGTGTGTGTGTGTGTGTATGTGTGCTAGAAAGTTGCTGATGTTTGGGTCACATGCATATGTAACTTACAGAACAGCATTCCACAGCTAAAGCACTGAGCACGCCGCCCGCTCCCGTTGTCTATGCTGCTGCAGTCAAGTTACAAAAGTATCTTTATGTTTGTATTTGTATCTGTATCTGTTGCTGTTGCTGTTGTTGCGTACAAACAATGCGCTACTTCAGACTCAACGTCAATGTCTCTTTGCTGCTTGTGGAATTCTTCAGCGCTTTTTTTTCGGTAATGTTGTAATCTACGAAAAGGTTTGTTATTGTTGTTGTTTTTTTATGTGCGTGTGTGGAATGGAATGTACATATGTATGTATATGTATTTATGGATGTTACATATGTATGTATGTGTTTGTGTGTGTGTAGTTAGTGGCGTTCTTTTGCGTAAATAACACACACGCACACATCAACCAAAATTTTGCCATGGAACGGTAAAATAAAATTCCAACATGCCTGACTTTGTCAGTGGAAGTTTATGTGTGTGTGTGTGTGTGTGTGTGTGTATGTATGGTCTTTTTCAATTACATGAACGAGGTCATTTACAACGAAAAAAGCAAAGCATAGACGAAGAGGGGCAGAGCATTAAAAAGCTGTATATTTGTGTTGTTTTGTGTGTGTGTGTGTGCGTTTTTTGTCGAATTTGTCATGAAGGTATTTATAGGAAATTCCGTAGGTAATACTTTTTAAATTTAAAATAGGCGTTATTTATAGTTGTCGAAGCAGCGCCCTGACATGAATACCAAATGCATAGCAAATAAAGGGGGGAAAGGGTATATAGAAAGCAAAACTAAAGAAATTTTTGGGTGACAATGTCTAAGACGAGATGAGATTAGCGTGAAAACAAATGGCTGGATTTTAAACAGAGAATTATCATAAATTTCCCATAGTACATTATCAAATGGACAGTTAGACAAGGAATTAAGAAGATAGTCCAATATATAAATAAGTTGTGTTATGGAAAACTCAACCGATATGAAAAACAATTCAAATGGCTTTTCCAATTCTCAAATGGTTTAATTGGGTTATTCAGATGATAATTTGAATTTTGGAAAAAGTTTTTCGATCTTATAAATATTTCATGTTAGTTACGATAGTTAACAAAGTGATAGATACTTAAGAGAAACAGTTAAAATAATATGATGTAAATATGTTAGGCAGTTATTGATTAACTTTACCGGCAGTTCATTAGAATTTATTTGGAGAGTTGTACCTAACAATTCGCCGGACATGCCTTTCGACCTAATCATGTCATTCGAATATCTATAAAAAATTCAGAGTCTTCTGCTTAGATCATCGCCTGTTCAAATTCTTTATCTATGAGAAGACAATTCTTATGGAATTCGGTCGGGGGAAGTACGTCATGTGGCGTTCACTTGTGGTGTGACGATAACTCAACTGAACTGGAACTCTCTATGGACTTTTAAGCTCTACAGTAACTTTTGTTGGCATATAGTACAGTTTGCTGTTTGTTTGTACGCACGATAAGAGAGGTGCATCATCGAAAGTTCCGTTTAAATGGGGCGCCAGGTGTAAATTTGTAATGCCAGTCAGCAATGAATGCAGTCCCATTCACTGAACTGTCGTCCGGGGCTGGACGATTGATACTTATCAAGTAGCGGCGGCTACTTGACGCAAGATTTCTGGAATTCCAAATGTTGTACACACACACACACACACACACACACCTGTCGCACGCACACGAATGCAGGGCACGAAGCACGCGCTTTTAGGGCTTATCAGAAATTCAAAGAGGTAAAGTACTTTAAATCACATGTTAACACTTACCTGAAAACGGTATTTGGGTGGGAGTCTAGGTACTCGATACAGAGGGATAGAGGGAAAGAGCTGCAAGTGAAAAGAATGCGAAAGAAAACTGGTTATTAATATATAAGAGTTAACGGTAAGTAAAAATAAAAGTAAGCTTTCGTTCTTCGGAAGTGACCGACTAAAAGATACCATATCATGTATGTACATATTATACTTTCTTATTCAGTCACGCCTACTACTGCCTACTAAAATCCATATACTGTAGAGCCGCATTGCCTACAGGGTATACGAAATAAAAGCAAACAACAAATATGGACTTTCGACTGTTTGTACTATTTACATCAAAAACGTCAAGAACATAAAAATAATTAATAAATCTTATCAGCTATAAAGCTGCCCAAATGACAACAACAACAACAGCAACAATGACGACGACAACAACAATCATAAATACTTGAGTTTATATTGGAATTGGAATTGGAATTGGAATGCCAAGTGTTCAGTGTCATGGGTTAATTGTGAATTGTAATCACAAAAAAACAAACATGAAGAAGAAGGAGAGGAGGAGGAGGCGGAGGAGCAGGAAAACGAAGAAACAATATATAATGAATATCATTCGCTATCAATAACAAAAAATACTCGTAACGGAGCTTTAAAGGACTTAATAATAGGCAGCACGTGATATGCATAACCATTGAACAAGAGGAAGCGAGCGGAGAGAGAGAGAGGGGAGTGGTGGTAGCTAGACTAGACCGCCTGCTAGACAAATTGCACAAAAGTGCACCGAACCTGCCCCACCAAATGCAAAGCGAGACGGCAATAGCTAGACAGCGTGAAATGGCAATAACAATGATGGGAGCGAGTGGAATGAAAGAAGAGAGCGGGGAGTGGGAGAGCAGCAGAGTGAGTTAAGTGTAAGCCCTGAGGCTGTCAGCTAGTTAGTCTCAGTTGACGTCGCCCGAGTGTCAGTTCCAGTCACCGTTCCAGTTCCAGTTCCAATTCCAGTTCCAGTTGCAGTTGCCGCCGTCGACGCTGCCAGCCATTTCATGGAAATTATGTCGTGTGCAATTTTATGCATGAGAAAATCAGTTGCAAGCAAAAAATCAACAACAGTGAGAGGGCCAGAGGGAGAGCGAGAAAGAGACAGAGGAAGATAGGCTAAGAGAGGCGCGTTGCAAATGCCGCCGGCACACGGGCAACTGGCTCAGGTTTGTTGATAAGCCGCTGTGAAATGGCAACTCAACATCAAGTGACTGCACAGTGACACCAAAGAGAGCGAAAAAGGCATTCAAATATAGCCAAGAAAAGGGCTAAGCTACGTATATACCTATATGCTATATTATAATTCCAACATATATAAAGTCAGCTGCATCTTAAGAATTCTTTTAATTTTGATCTATATAAATCTGCCATGCCTTCGACTCTAACTTTCTCGTATTGCTTGTAGATCAATTGTATCCATTGATTAGCTGCAATTCAATGAATGCTTCGATGGTCAACAGAATAACTGCCTTCAGTTCATGGTCTGATTCGGTCAGCACAAAAAGTTCGAAACCACAAAATGAGTTTAATTAATTTTACAAACGTGCAACTACACAATGAATACATATACATAGATACATATGTATGTATGTATATAAATATACAGTACAAGATAATTGCTTTATAAACAACGAGCGCTTTCTTTTGATCGGTTCAATGAAGATGTGACAGGTTAAATAATGTATGGGTATAGTGCACTATGAGTATATGATACTTAACGTATTTTATTATTATTATTTATTTATTTTTTATTAAATTTTCTTTTAATTTTTGCAGTTTTCATTTATTTGAATGTAACATAGACATAACGAAATGTTGGCAATTATTATATTATTATATTTTTTTTAATAAAAAAAAAAATAAATTAAAAAAAAAAACCATTTACATAAATAATCTTATTAGGAATTTAGAATTTTAAGTAATTATTTTAATAATTTTTATTTATTTATTTATTTTTTTTTTTAAATTTTAAACCCATTTCTCGTCTTTCTTCTTTTTAAGTTTTCACTCATTAAATAATATGGTTATAGTTATGTTTCACTGTGTTGCTTAGACTTGACTTTTAGCAGTTGCATGTTGCATGCATTAGCATACAAGTGTTGGCCGCAGAATCAAATCTGCAACAACAACAACAACAACAAACTCCTGCTAACGAACTGAGCGACGCCTCTAGGAGAAGTTGAATGCATTGAAGCGACGCTGCAGTAGGCGCTGTCCCGATGCTGCCCCGTGGCATGAGTCCGCCCCCTGGCCAGCCCCCTCGCAAGATATCCATTCAGTGTCTGTGTCTATGCCCTCGGCTCGCTGTTGGGTGTGGATAAGTCTATGACCGCCGCCTGCCTAGAGGGAAAGTTGCCGCGGGGGCAGCAGCAGCAACAGCAGCAGCGGCAGCAGCAACTGCACAGCAGGCAATTGCTCTATGCCGCTTCCTGAGCCCACACAGCGACAGCGAAGCTGCAGACGGCTTCACATGCATAATTATAGCACATTCCATGCCACAAAGTAGCTGCAATCGGATGTGGATTTGAAGTTGACTTTTCAACGTGGGCAGCCGCCCCCACTCGTGCGCCCCCTCTCTCTCTCTCTATCTCCCTCGCTCTGTAGCATTTTCTCTAGTCAGCTGCCGCCGCCTTCGATCTCGAGACGTATTAATGACATTTGGCCCAGTTTCTTAACATTTTTCCTTCGTCTTCTTCTGGTTCTTCTTCGCATTAGCCCCCACACGTACGTTACAACAGCTGTGCTATGCTGTTGCTGTCCCCCTCCTACTCTCATTCATATTCATAAATTTAACGCATTTAGTTGTTGTTGTTGTTGATTTTTTGCGCGACGCAACGGAAGTTGTTAGCCCCTGCTCCCTGCTCCCTGGCCCCAGCCCCTGCTCGCCTTGGCTAGACAATGCGCCGCTCTATTTTGGCTGCCTAACCGTTTCACTCGACGTTCCCCCTACAGCCCCTTACCGTTTCATGCTCATTCCCATTCTCATTCCCTTTCCCATTTCCATTTTCATTCCCATTCCCATTCGCGTTCCCAGGCAGAAAGCTAAAGTTCAAAGCACTATTGAACTCGCCTGCGCAACACTTTCGCCATAAATAGCAAAACTAACGGCATCCAAGCAGCCGCTGCGCTGCGTTTCGTTGCGTAGCCTTGCGTTGCTACCGGCGTCGCGACGCGTCGTCCCCAGGCAGCGCAACGCTGCGCTATGTTTTTATCGACGGAAGCAGCAGCAAGGCGCGCGAGGAGAGGAGCGAAGCGGCCCATCGATAGGAAGTGGCAAAAAGTAGTAGAAGAAACAACAACTACAAGAGCAGCAGCAGCAGAGGGCAACAAAGAAAGAAAGAGAAACGAAAACAAAAGTGACTAATGCGCCAAGTGTGAGCCGCTCTGCTTCCTCCCGCTCACTTCCTGTGCGTGTCGCCTTATGAGGAAGTGGAAGTGGAAGTAGTCATGGAAAGTAGACGGGGTGCAGAGCGAAATGGAAATAGTAATAAATACATGCACATACACATGTATTTATGTATATGTATAGGTATGGTGGAAGTGCGACTGCATTTCGAAATGGCAGCAGCAGACAAACCAAAAATAAACCATGTGAGCGAAGAAGAAAGAAGGAATAAGCGCAAAAAGGCGACAATTGAATGCTCTAACTGTGAGTAAATGGAAGCCAGCAATGCAAATATGTATATGTACATATGTATATTTATATACATATGTCTTATTAATAACTGCTATATAGTAGAGGAATTTAGTTATTTCTAAGTTTCTCTCTTTGCAGATGTCTTGATCAATTTGTTGGCATTCTGCAGGCAGCCCTGATTAGGGTATATGCAAGTGTACTTAAGAGACGCACCGACAAAAATGCAGACGCTATTTGGAGCCGTTACGTTGAAAGAGTGAGCGGGAGAGTGTTAGGGAGAGACGGGTAGGCACTATAAATAAGCCAAAGGCCGGAAATATTGTGACTATATAGATGGACGCGATATGAGCCAATACAAATAACTTTTATACATAAGCATGTGTGTGTATGTGTGTGTGTGTGTGCGTACGTGCGTGTGTCTGCGTTTCATTCATATTTTTTGCGCACCATTCATTCATAACTGTATATGAATGGATTGGAGCATACGTATGTACAGCGGGGGCAATCATATATATGTATGTGTGTATGTGTGTGTATACATAGCGAGAAGTTTTATAAAATTGTTGTTGCTGCGGCGGTTGCCGTGATTGCGACAGCATGCAGTCCGAAAAAAATAAATAAATAAATGGAAAACCAAATATAATACAAACAACTACAATAAAGACAAATACAAATACTGAATGTATTGGGCGCTGACCCCAAAAAAAGAGCGACAACAAACAGAGATACGAATCCACACTTATCAGTCTGCCTCTATATGTATGTGTGCCTATGTACATACATATATGTGTATGTATGTGTGTGTGTGTGCTCAATGAGAATTCATTGAAATTTAGAGCAAATCTATAAAATGCAACGAAGCAAGCAGCAGAAACTACAACGTACTAAATCTATACACACACACACACACACACACATACATACATACATACATGATTGGGGGGTCTCAATGGCTCGTTGGATGGCGTTGGCGATGGCTGCGATAAACTAACTGCAACAACAACAACAACAACGGCAGCAACAACAACAACTGAAACGCATTGGGGCACACAGTTCAACACGAAAGACCGCAGCGGAGGCGGCGTCGGCGGCAGCTGCGGTGGCCGCAGAGCCAGTGGCAGAGGCGTCGACGTCAGCGTTGGCGGCAGCCGCTTTCGGGCAATGCATGAATTTATGAATGAATTAAAGTCTATCTGTGTGTATGCGTATAGTTGGTGTGGCGTGTCGCCTTGCATATGTCCGTGTGTGTGTGTGTGTGTATGTGTGTGTGCGCGCATTTAATGAATGAAAATCCCAAGCTGAAGCAACGACAACATAAACCAACAAAACACACACACACACACACACATAGACAATGAGAGAAACCACAGCAAATGCAGCACAAACGGAAGTAAATGGGAACAACAAAAGCAACAACAGCAACGAGAGCGTGGCATGCCCCATTGGCTGGCATGAATGTCCCGTCTGATTTTCAACTACGGATAAGATACTTGTAGAATATTTTATGGCTTCAAGTATCCACTCATATGGTGTGCACATAATACGCAGTTGTATGTGTATTATATATTCGTGTATGCATGTATTTAACTGTAACTAACCAAGGGCGAACTATGTAGCTAGTAAGTAGCTAGAGATCAGACTACATTAGCGTACTTGATGTGGGCTTTACTTATTCCTTGCCGAATTTAGGATTGAGTAACTCAGTTCCATTCCCAAAGAAACTGTTCGAATTGAAAATACCCAAGAGATAATTAGAGATACTTTTGTCCATATTCCCCATATATACATACATATCTAAATATTTATATTTTAATTAAGAATTTTTCTAATATTAAAAAGTTTTCTATGTAAGAAACTCAATTTCCCTTTATGGTAAATCAGATTGTAGATTTATAGATATATAGAAATATTTATATATGTATGTATTTGTATAGCAACGATTAATTGAATGATAAATTGTTATTCGAGTGTTACAAAACGTTGACCCATTTACTCAATCAGCTCGCAGCTTAAGTTCTTAATTTAGAAGCCCTGCCGTTGATAAAGGGTCCCCCTATCTGCCTTGCGCCTCATTTCACGCCCTTTCACTTGCCTGGAGATTTATAGCGTTCAGATATGGTAAACTATTTCCGAAAATTAATAAATATAAATAGGGTTTGACATTATTTTTGCCTTTTTAGCCCCCATTTGTTTTTCGATATATGATGATTAGCCGACCAAAAGTTCTGGGAAAAATATTTCACTAAAAACTATTTGCATTTGGCATTATAAATACACTGAGTCAAGATCTTAAGTGAATGACTAACTATGTATGTATGTATGTATATGTATATGTGTATATATGTATATATTTGTGATTCTGTTGAAATTCGATTGGCTGTATTACAAATGAAGCACTAAACTGGAAATCGTACAAAAAGCCATTAAAAACGTTAGTCAAAATTACAAGGAAAATATCTATGTATATATTTAAATATATATACATATACATATATGTAATATATGTCTGTTATATAAATAGCATTTCTAGATTTGTTGTTGATCTTTCAACAATGACGCACAATGACTGCAGGTAAAAAGCAAATCTGAAGCAAACACACACAATTATACAGGACATATAGCCAGATATCTATAAATATATATGTATATGTACATGTATATATATTACGATTTGATGTTTATCGATAAACAAATTACAACAAATAGCCAGCGAAAGTGTAAACTGTAAACTGAGCAAAAACAATAACAAAAAAACAACAGCCGCAAAACAAAGCAAATGACGTCCAAAATAAAACAACAAAAAAAACAAAACTTTTTACAAGGTTGTCTGCGCTCATGTAATTGGCTAAATAGGTTGGCAGCGGGATGTGCTGGGGGTGGCAGGGGGGGCACCCTGTGTACGTCATTGAAAACACTGAATGAAAACGAAAATGAACGCACACACAATCCATTGAGCTTTTACGTCAGCAGCAACTATTTCCATGCGCTGCTGCTGCTGCTGTTAGTTTTGTTTCTTCGTCTTCTTTTTTCTTTCATTTTGCTTGTATTTGAATTGCGATTATTTATACATTAATTGAAAGCTGTGGGCTGTGGACTGTGTGCTGTGGACTCTGGTGATGACGGTGTTTGCATCTGCAGTTGCGTTTAGCAGCCACAGGGTGTTTCGTGCACACCGGAACTGTTTCAATGCTGTTGGCGCAGCGACAGCGTTGCCAACATAGCAAATAATTAAACGATTTATGTGATGATACAGGGTGTTTCAATTGCTCGTTTTCTTTGTTGATTTCCTTTCTTCTCTTCTTTTATGTTATTTTTTTTATTTATTTATTTATTTATTTTTTTTTTTTTGTTAAATGCGTAACATATCAAACTGGTTCAATTCTGTTGATAGTTTTTGTTGTTGTTGTTGGTTTTTCTGTTTTGCTGCGCTGTGCCAATCTTAATTGCGCATTTAAATGTGTACGTTTGTACATGCTATAATAGAAAACAACAACTATAAACACAACTATACAGACACACACACACACACACACACACACACACATACACGGGTACATACAAAGGCAGCACAAATTTACAGTCCATTGTGAACTTTGAGGCTTTGCGGCACTGGCGCCTGTGCCTCATCCATTCCACTGTGCTCGCGTTGCCAACCATGTGTCTCTGTCATATGGACATGCACACACACATACACATTGCTGTATATATTTTGAAGCTGCGCATATTGCGCCTTGGGCTATTTATTATGTATTATAGTTTATGGGCTTTGCAAACAAAACAGAAGCGCAGTGCAAAGCAACAAAAGAAATTAAAAAAAAAGGTTTTTTGCGCTCTACTACAATTCTTAGCGTCAGGTGGCAACGCTGCGTAGCTAAAACACGTGTAGCTAATTATAATAACAAAAATAAATTCATATACATGTCGTCTACTAAATACGATTAATTAATTTCCTTTAATAAGGCATTGCCAATCATTAATAATTTCTATTAAGCAACGTCAACTGTCTGGCAACGCCACGAAAAGAGAGCACAGTAAAAACTTAAGAGAACGACAGTAAAAAAAACAACAACAACAACAAAAACCAAAATACAAATTGAGCGACAAACACCACGACAACTTGTTGCGCCTGCGAATGTGTGGGTGAGCATGTGTGTGTGTCGACGCTGCTGTTGTTGCGTGTGTGTGTGAGAGCGTGAGAGCGAGTTTTTGGCAGGCTGGCCTTGCTATTGTCTGGGCTGTCTGTCTGCGGGCTCGGTATGCATATGTGTGTGTGTATTAATTTTTTGGTGCGCAAAAAGCACAAGCAGCGCATAGTTAAGGACACATGGCATGGCCAGCGCAATGTGCGCACGTGTGAGCGTGTGAGCGCTTGAGTATGTTGACTGCGGAGGACTCGCTGTCTGGCTGCTTAAGCTGCGTTGTGCTGCGCCGCTGCGCTGTCGTGCTGCACAAACAGCTGTTTTCTGTTGTGAGTTTTATAGTGCACGGCCGGACAAGCGCAGTCAGAAACAGCTGTTGCGTTGCCGCAGCTGCAGTCTCACATACATACATATGTATGTATGTATGTATCTAGATATATGTAGGTATATTTGTATATATGCAAATAGTAGATACATTAATATATATTTGTGTGTATGTATGTAGTGTGTAGGTAGAAAATAACAAGTAAAAGTTTAAACAAATTGCTTGATACTTACAAACAAAGCCATTAGTCGGCCAGGCGATGGCGATGTCGCTTGATTATATAAGCAGCGCACTCACACAAGCACACACACACACACAGTGTCGTAGTGTGCGTGTACATGTGTAGCTATGTGTGTGTGTTGGTGCCCTGTGCTGCGCCGCGCTGTGTGTGTTGGTGTGTGCCAGTTTAGTAAATACTTAGCACACGCACCAAATGTAACGTCAACGTAAGCGGAGACAGTGCCAGCGGCAGCAGCAGCGGCAGAAGCAGCAGCGTCAGCAGCAACAGATAGGCGAGTTTGACTTTGTTGTTGTTTCTGTTGCTTTTGCTGTTTGTGTAGTTGACTTTGTTGTTGTTTTTGTTGGTGTCGGTGTTGGCGGCGGCGACATTTGTGTCGTATCTAAACCATTTGCGCTTTAAATAAATATATAGAGGCATTATAAAAAAAAAAGTAGAGGCAGCTACAACAAATTGGTTCAATGCACGCCGCCAAAAGAGGATAAACGCTTATCACAGATGATAGCAGCCATTGGGAGGAGCAGCCCACAGGGGGGCGGGGCTTCTCTGGAAATTTTGCTGTCAGTTTTCAGATGAAAATTAAGTATTGATATTTTGAGTTTTCCATCATGATCATCATGATCACCATCGTCATTTCTCACTTGATCAAAGTTCACTTGTTCTTAGCTTAATATGCAGCACAGGCAAATATTTTAATTTAATTTTATTTAATTTTTTTTATTGTATAATGCGCAATTTTTTTTTTTTTATGTTTGCTTATGTTTCGATTCTTTACTTATATTTTTTAATTATTTTTTTTTTTATTTACTTTCCGCTTCCAATTTTAATTATTCAGTTGCGAAGCTCAAAAGTCGCGCGCTAGTTTGTTTTTAATGCTTCTTCTTGTTATTATTGTGTTTTCCCTCTTTCCATCTTCTATATATGTATACATATGTATGTATATACGTATATATATTTTTTATTTAAAACGTCGTTTAAGCAGTTACGTTACGTTACGTGTGGCTACGTCTTTTGTTGGAGGGGGTCTTAAAACTGCGTCGCAAAATTGCAAATTATTTTTTTTTTCTCTTGTTTTTTTTGTTCGTTTAGCTCGATCGAGTTGAAACGGAATTCAGTTTTTAATTTTCTTTATGTTTGTTTAGCAATATAATTAAAGTTAAGTTAAATGGCAACACACACACAAACACACACACACATATTCAGAAGCTAAAACACACACACACACTAATACACTCACACACACATGCACAGACGCCAACACCAACACCTTTGCACAGTTTTAATTGAAAATCACTTTGATGCCGCCGCCGTTGCCGTTGCCGCTGTCGCTCCCGTCGCTGCTGCTGCTGCAGAAACCAGGAGAATAAGAGCCCAAGCAGTTCAGCTAAGCCGCGCCCAGGCAGAGCAGTTCACCGCCTCCTCCTTCTTGACGTTGACGCTGTCGGTGACGTACTGAATCAAGCAAACTTTAGTTTGCGGCGCATGGTTGCGCTAACGGCGCACACACGCATAGACAGACACAGCGCTTAGCACACAAGCACACTCACGCACACACAGCTACAGCAATAGCAATAGCAACAGCAAGAGAGTAAGCGCCGCGAGAGAGAGCCGAGCAACCGCACAAGGTCCCTTAGTATCAATGAATTTGCTTTTGCTTCAGACTCAGACAGCTACTCTGCTGCAGTCGCCGCCGCAGTAGCAGCGGCACCGGCAGCAACAAGTACAAGTTGGAGCGAAGTTTCAGAACGCGCTGTGTCTGAATATTGAATGAATGTTCCGCAGCGGCTGCCACTACTGTTAGTGTGACTTTGCATGTAATAGCCATCTGCCGCTATTGTTCGGAGCGGCAAAACAAACACACATACGCATACACACACGCACACATGCATACAAAGCCATGCTCTTTCCATTGCTCTCAAAAGCTTGCGCTGCCGTCGTTTGAGCGTGAGAGCGAGCGAGTGCGACTGCTTTTGGCACGGTAAAAAATTTTATTATCAAAGCAAAATGGCGGCATCTCAAAAAAATATCACAATTTTTTTAATACAAAATGGCATTTGAAATATTTTGTTCAATATTAATATTATTTCGTTCAATATTAATATTGTTCAATTATTATGACAATGTAAATTTTAAATGATATATACTTTATTTATATGGAGACACATTATTATCTGCGGCGATCGAGGCAAAATACAGCAAATCACTATGAACATCATAATCAATTGATTTTAGTTGCACACAAATGCAAATGCTAAATGCTTGAACTAATTTAATTGTATATAGCTGCATCATATTACATAGTATGCTAATATTAAGAAAACCTTATAAAAATACTAAAAACTGCAATTTTTTATTTATTATACCATTTTAATATTCGAGACAATAAGTCGCTTTGAAATGTACCCATTTTTTATACATATTATGTTATATCTAATATATTATTGTTATATGTATATCCATTATGTTATATTTTTAAGAGGCATAATCAGACCACATACATAAACTATGGAATTAAAAAACCAAATCATTATTGAAAGCTAACTTCAACTAAATTACATTTAACTCTTCACTGTAAAAGCCAAGCCAGACTTCTAACCAAGCTCAACTTCACGCTTTTTGTGCACAGTGTAGATTAAAGATATTTACCGAAACATACACGCACATATACGATCAAAATCAACGAAAAAAGAGCAGCCAAAACTCAACGAAATCTGTAGAAAACAAGTAAGAGTGTTGAGTCGATGAGGCAGGCTCAGCTAATAGATGCCCTGTAATTGCAATTATAATATAGTAAATTTAGTTAAGCAAACGATTTGTATGCCAAATGTTGTTGAATTTAGCTTTATTTTGCAGCTTCATAGAAGCCCCATTGCAGTGTAACCTATGATTTATAGCTACAAGGCGTCCTCTTGCTCTAGTTCCTCTTCTTCCACTTCCTCTATTTGCTATCTGCCGCATACCTCATATACCTCATTTTACGTTTACAATTCCTGCACCAGAAGCGAATGTGTGTGTGCGTGTGTGTGTAGAGCAAGTCAAGAGGAGCGAACAACGAATTTGTGTGTGTGTGTGTGTGTGTGTGTGTGTATTATATGAAATGTATAATAACACAATACTCACAAACACATAGAGACGCGTGGGTCTGGCTGTGAGAGCTGCCTGATATGCCTATGAGAGTGCGTGTGTAAACGTGTGTGTGTGTACTGTGTGTGATTGCCATGGGGGCAATTTCTAATTTGAAATGAAATGGAAATGAATTTAATATCAAATAAATGTACTTACATTTAATTATTTAAGCCGAAAATGAGCAACACTTTAACAGACGACAAATGCTGATACCGAAAACGGAACTAAAACGCACATTCATATAAATTCATATGTATATACATATATTTATGTGTGTGTTTGTCTATGTACTTGTGCCTATTATGAAAGCCTTGGGCCCAACCTTTAACCGCACGACTGATATCAGTTTACGAGCTGCCATCCTCCAGCTTAGAGTCAAATCAATGCGCAACAGCAAGCTAGAGGAGAGCGCAGCCCTTGACAGCATCAGCAGCAACAGCAGCAGCAGCACCAGCAGATACAGACTTTGCCCCTTTCGCCCCCACCACCACCTCTACCTCTTGACACTTTCAATTATGCCTTAATTTGATCCTAAATGCTCAAAAGTTAATTAAAAATAGTCCACGCTTTAATAATAGTCCACGTGCTATGCTGACGTAAGGGTCGACAGTAGGGGCGTGCACAATATCACACACACAAACACACATGCACTCGCACACACACACACACACACTTATAAAAATGAACGCTTTGTGCGCAGCTATTTCAAAAAAAACATTTCTCTCTCACTCACACCAGCAAGTTCAGCAAATTTCTTTCTATAAAGATCGACACACACACGCACACTCATATACATATATAGACTATACGTATATACATGAAGAGAGCCTCCACAATATCGAGCATAACTAATAGACAAAATGTCGTCGCTTTGCAGCCAAAGGTCAAACTAACTCGAGCAGGCAGCAAATATGAGAAGTTAATTAGGCCAACTAATATCCTTGCAGCTGGCTACGATGCAACCAAGTCCTGTTTCCATGCGCAATACCTACTCTTGTATTTAAATATATATGTATATATACATATGTATATATCTACTTTTGCATGACTTTTTTGGCGAGCGCAAGACTGAGGAAGAGAGAGAGATAGAGGGAGAGCGAGAGCGAGAGCCAGTGCCAAAAAATCACATGTTTGTATAGCATTTTACACTATGCTCAGCAACAACAGAAAGAAGAGCGCAAAAAAAATTTATGTACATATACATATGTATATATATTAATATATACACATACATACATATATATACATATATATTTATATTTACATATATAAAATGAAAACAAAATGGCCGCCAGGTAAATTTTGTTGACGTGGTTTTTTTGTGCGCTTTTTCGCTTTCAATTTGTCCAACTATACTTAATAATTATTTAATAAAAAAATAATTAAATATTTATTCATTTTGTTTTGTGCTAATTGCAATTATTATTTTAATTTAATTTCAATTTGTTAAATAGACAAAATGGTGTTCGTCTTGTGAATGAAAAAACAAGCCATTTTGAATGATTTTGCTTACGTTTTTAAAAAACTATGTTAAATATTATTGTATTAGCATATAAAATAATATTTAAAATATTTTGTTAAGAACTATTTTCAGTGAACACAAAACATGCATATTTGATTATGTTATATAAAATTTTAGTTAAAATTATATGAAAAACTTGTACTGTCTGCAAATCTTACGAAAAGTCACTTTAAATATAAGAAATCTAAGAAATGCAAATCAAAGAAAAAATGTCGTTAGTTGTTTGAATATTAATTAGTTTGAAACTATTCAAATCTTTAGAATATTAACTTAGTTGCACTACACCATAAATTACTCTAAATACTCCTTCATAACACCCAAATTGATATTATTAAATTTTTAAGCCAATCAAATGGAGTCAAATTCCTATAGATAACATCTAGGAGCTGCGATCAAGTAGATATACAATTAGATTTGGCCTCAATTGCCTGTTGGCTAGTCTAAGCGAGCATAGTTAAGCACCTCCATTTGCATGGTGTGGTGGGAGGAGGCAGGGCGCCATCTAAACGAACGACAGCCGCCATTAAAAATGCTGCTCTAGCTGCATTCCAAGAATTCATAAGTCAAAGATCGAATGTGCGGCACTGCAACGATAGTGATGCAGCAGATCACATATATCCCCCCTCCTCTCTGAAATGCTGCGCCTGTTGTCAAGTAAATGTTGCATTGTAGCTGACCGTGGCCAAGCCGCAGCGCAGCAGCAGCAGCAGCAGCAGACAACAAAGACTCAAATTGAATAAAAAAATGCGCAAGATTTATGCATACGAAATTAATAAATTGATAAACGTTTTTGTTGTACACACATACATACATGTACATATGTATATGTGTATATATGCCCATATATCATGTGTGTTTATATTAGACAAGTGCATTGGGCATTTAATTTTAATGCCTGCGCTGCTTTATCTGCGGCCCGTTGCCACCCAAGAGCCCCTACCCTTACCCACGGCGCTCTAAGGCAAACCATCGCTACGACAAAGGAGATTAACAAGAGTAACCAGCAACCAGATATGAAATATGCGCGATATGACCAAAGTGCATTGGTGTCAAAAAAAAAAGAAAGAAAAGAAAATAATAATAAAAAAATAAAAATAAATAAAATAAGAAAGACAACAACAACAACTAATGAAAATACTTACAAGAAGAAGAATGCAGGCCAACTGCTACGAGTACACGTAGCTACTTATCTCTCGCTGCTTATATCTGCTTCTCATACCCATTCATTTTATACGCTCTCTAGAGGGTATCATCAGAGAGTCAAGAGAAGTGACTCAAGACGGGTGGAATTCCTTAAAGATGCCATATAGAGTATGTCAAGTTCACTTCAGTTTTCTTCAATTGGCTTAGATTTTACTGCAGAGGGAACTGGAAATTATTCTGAAAGGATATATACTTTCTCTATGGATCTTCTTCTTAATTACATGAAAATTATACAGAAGTTAGCCTTACTATTACAGACATCATCTGCAGGAGATTTATCAGAGAAGTGCTATTGCTACCATCGCTCCAATATGTTGATCTTGCATCACTTTGATTACACACATGTATATATACCAGACTTGTCGAATTCAAGTTCTTTAATATACTAACTATCCATATACCACATAAGTCTGGGCATAATAATTCAAACTACTTGATTAATAATATCTCCACGAAATTGTAGAAATTCGCAAAATCCTTGAATGATCATAAATCCCGTTCTTATGTGACCATCAAATCAAATCTGACTTCTTTTTCAAACTTTCTTGTTAAGAAAGTCTAGAGTGCTACAAATATAGTAAACCAAATCTGAGTATTACAGATTCATGCAGATATTCCAAATATACCAGTCCCAAATATATCAAATCACCCAGCAGTTATAGTTTCTATATAATCCTGTATAGTTCTTCATACTGTCCAATTTCATTACACAGCTATAGCTGTAAGGGTTATCCACATGATCATCGCAGTTCAAGGCCCTCTCGATGGCATATAAGGGCATATAGTCTTCGGCATACCTCCGGATAGTGTTTGATTCTGGTGTTATTTTGTTTCGTTTGTGTTGAGTGGTAAAGTGATGAAATGCACTGCCACATACTACGGGCTCTCACACACATGCACAGTGCACACTCACACGCACACACACACACGCAACCTCACACTTACACATACAGATAGACATAAGAATGTGAAGTCAGAGTCTTGTTTGTTGGTTTCATGAATGGGGCCTGGTATCTGTATAGCTGCAGCTATAACTGAGCTGTTGCTGTTGTTGTTGTAGTTGTTGTTGCTGTTGCCGCTGCTGCTGCTGTTGGTTGCATGAATGAATTGCCATGGCGCCGGGGTGCATAGATCGAAGTATTGTAATTACTATGAGATTATGCAAAATGCATATGCAATTAGTTGTGGCTGCTGCTAGAGTCAAGCGTCTCGCATCTCCCGTCTTGTGTCTTGATTCTCGAGTCTGGGTCTGAAGTCTGAGACCGGGCCAGTCACAGTTGGAGCCTCAATCGGAGTCACAGCCTCTAGTCTGAGTCATGAATGCAACTGGTTTGACTTGACTGAGAACAAGTACAAACGAACCTACTAGCACTTACATTGCAAATAAGAAGTTGCAAGACATGGATGTAGTTGGATAACTTCAAGACTCAAGGGGTAAGAGATATCGCAGCCTATGGTATGCCGTCTGCAATTGCTAGAGATGTGAGTGTTACAAGTTTAGAATATTTTAGATTTTTTGCCTATTATCTTTTGCACAGATCCTTAGAAACAAACGATCAGAAATTTCAATTATAGTGTCTTTAATGAATATTAAGCTTTAAGATCCACATTCTAAATCCGAAATATCTTCATCTATATTAAGTATACCTAACTCTCCATAACCTCACACGATCTGCACCTCTTAAGAAATCCCTTCTCACTCGTTCCACTCTTGAGGCAACGCCTCTGTGTAAGCTGTGATTGTGATATGAAGTCACGATATTGGAATGTGTGTGTGTGTGTGTGTCTTGATGGTGGTGATGATGATGACGATGATGACGAACGAATGTTGTGCAAGAGACACACACAGAAGTGCAACCTGTTGGCATTTAGCAATTAAAGTGTCTGAACTCGGGTCCATAGAGTATCTATCTATCGAGTTTATAGAGTAAACCGATAATAATTAATTTGATGGTCCATTGTATTGTTTGTCGACATAAGCATTTAGATATGCAGCTATGAGCCATAAGCATATGCAGTCATTCCTCACTTCACTCTCCATTCATACGTAATATACATATGTATGTAGTATATGAAAGAGCGCTTGTGCCGATGCATCGCGATGTGGGAACCAAGCTGGAAATGTCATCAACATCAATATCGACATCGACTTTGACGGCGCTGCGGCCTATCAGTAAGTAAAATAATGTCTGTCCCATAAAGAAAGAAAAGACGAAAAAAAAAAATACAGAAACTGATAATAATGTCGCCTGCGGGAAATTCCTTTAGCGGCATTTAAGGCCACTTAATTATGGCCCAAACCGAGCACCGAACACTGATCGGGCCCGCTTCTCTCAGCCGAAAAACCAATCCTAAATTCCAGGAATTTTGACTCTTGTTAAATATCAACTGCTGTATTTGTACACGCCGGCTCTACGTCTCTACGCTGTTCCTGCTGTGTCTGCTCTATCTTTGTCTCTGTCTCTGTCTATCTCTCACCTCTCCCCCGCTTTGCTGCACTTTGCCTCTGTGTGCCCGTCTATCCGTTGATCTGTCTTACGTTTTGAGTGCATTCTACAATAGTAGAGTATTTCAAATTCGGTTTGATTTAGTGATATTTTGTGTGGAAAGTTTATTTTGATTGAAATTTCTATGTAGCTCATGAATTTTGATGAAGCATTGCAATTTTATGCGTTCCTTTGCCTTGAATAGTAATGTGCTATGGAATTTCAGGTAGAGATTTAACTGTAAATAACATACATAGTGTTATGTAGCATAGATTATTTAGTACGCCTAAGAAATTTCATAGTTAAAGGAATTTCTAAATAATTTTCAATATCTTTCTTCAATATATTGTTGCCCTAGACTGACCTATATCATTACTTAACATGCATATTTCGCAGATTTCCCAAATCCAACAGATAAGAAATCTATGTAAATCTCTAACCATACAACATTGTAAGATCCCTCAATTCATTGTAAACTTCAGCTAAGTTCATTGGCCTCAGCAAGAAATTTGCTGTAAGCTGCCATTATCATTGCTAGCAAACGATTTGCTGATAGATGCAAACGAAACTTGCAACAAATCAGCTGCAATTTAGTGTAGCTTTTTTTTTTGCAGACACCTAAAGATCATGAAAGATCGCCCCGAAGAGCTCGATGAGAGAGCGAACCAATTAGATCAAACGTTTACTCCTGCTGAGTGGCAACAACTTATGCACCAGCAACTGCAGCAACTGCAACTGCAGCAGCAGCAGCAGCAGCTGCCTCCTCTTGGGCCACCTCAGTTCTCAACGCTCAAGCCACAAAGCCAGCAATGTAAATATGTGCACAAATACACAAATACACAGACACACACACACACACACACACATACACGTGTACACAGATATCAGACATTCTTTACGTAGCTCGCTCGGTCTGCAGTCTACGGTCTACGGTCATCAAGTCGGGTTGTTCAACATTCAAGAGGGACGGCGGAGGCATCGATGATAATATTCATTCATTTGATCGAACCGCCGAAGACGTCAACAACAACAGCAACAACGAAACTAACGACGACGACTTTCATTATGCCCCAATGGCCATTTCAACTCCCCCCATAACCCTCGGCCAGCTTGTCCACCACCACCACCACCACCTCCTCCTCCTTTGCCTTCTCCTGCTGCCTCTTCGGCTGCAGCAACGACTGTCGGACCGCCCGAATGCAGTCCAAAATCAAATTGAAGCAGAGAAAAGAAATAACAAAATCATATTGCCAAAGTAGCAGCAGCAGCAGCAACAGCAACAACTGCAGCAGCAACAGCAACAAAATCAACATCATCAACTGCGCTGCACATCATTACACTGCAAGAAATGCAGTGATTGAACAAGTTGAGCTGAAGAGAGAAAGAAAACGAAAGATTGAGAGGAAGACTTCAGTGGCTTAGGCTAATTCAAGTTTCTCTGATTCTCTGATCCTTGGAATCTACATTCTGATATATAGATATTACTTTATACCTAATAATACTTTGCCAAATATTCAATAGATTTCTGATTAAAATATTTGATTTCTTAGACTTCTGAATGCTTTATTTATTTGTATTCTAAAACATTGCGATAAACCTCTGAAATATTTCTGTTAAAACATTTTTCATTAAGGATTTTTTTTCACTAAGATTCATATAATATTATATATTATTCTATTTCTATTATATTATATTCTATTTCTATATTCTATAGACTGTGTTTAGGATTTGCTTTCCCCTTGTTTTTCTAGGATCAAATCTGACTCTCCACTTTCTCTCACTCACTGTGCCTTTCGTATTATATTATTATATTGTATTATACTTGTCTATCTCATTTGCTCACTATTTCTCTCTCGTTTTGCGCTTTAATCTGTCTTCATATTCTTCTCACGGTCTTTCTCTCTCTATATTTGTGTTCCATTCTATCTCTTTCTTTCTCCCACTCTCTTTTTCACTACTTTTCTCAGTATGATTCTGTCTCTATCTTTCATGATACCTTTCTTTCTCACTCTCTCTCCCTCTCTCCCTCTCTCCCTCTCTCTCCCTCTCTCTCCCTCTCTCTCTCCCTCTCTCTCTCTCCCTCTCTCTCTCTCCCTCTCTCTCTCTCTTCCTGCAATCTACACTCATCGAATATTTTCATTTAGTTACCGTAAATTTTCTCTCAGTGCACGCCGTCGACACATTCACTTATAGATTTAAAAATCGATGAGAAAAGGAATATGTTGAACGGGCGTATGGTCTGTAGCACGGCTCAAAAGTGCTGTCCGTTGTCCGCCCATGCACACACCACACACACACACACAAACACACACACACACACACACAGACACACACAATCAGACGAAGCAAAGACCTCTTTTTAATGTATTGCAATTCCAAGAATTTAGGAAGAGGAACGTGAGAAACTTTGTTTTTGTTATTTTCTTTTCTTTGCATTTCATTTTAAGATACGAAGCCTGTGTGTGCTCCAACCTTAATGCATACATACATACACATACACACACATATATGTATGTATGTGTATATCTCCATCTCTGTCGCACGCTGCAGGCCCTAGCCAAAAGTCGCCGTCGTCGTCGTCGTCGTCGGTGGTGGTGGTGGTGGTGCAGGCTATTACTCTTGCAGCTCCTCTGCATTGGGCTCGGGCCATGGCCAATGTTTGATTGCAGTCGCTGTCGCTGTCGCCGTCGCAGCTGCAGTCGCAGTCGCTGCTGCTGCTTGTAGTTAGTCTTAAGGAATTTCGTATGGCAGCAGCCAAAAACGTTCGCATTTCAAAGGTGCAAAGTGTGCGGGGGCAAGCTGCCGTTGTTGTTGTTGCAGCACTGTGCCAGACTTGGCTAATAAAGCCGGCTGATCGGGAGAAAGCCACAAAAATTCCGCGACAACATTGTGGCACTTCTGCTTTGGGTAGAAAGCCCAAAGTTGGGGGCGGCTGTCGGGGCATGCAGCAGCAGCAACAGCAGCAGCCGCAACTGCAGCAGCAGCAGGGCTTTAGTTATTCTGTTTGCTTGCCACAATTTGTTTGTATTGCGGCTGTCTGTATATGTGTGTGTGTGTTGCAAGCAGTCCATTTCTTTTTGGGCTGCTACCTCTGGAATGTGCGCGCCGCCATCGACGATGGCTGCATAATTTTTAGCTGCTGTGGCTGCTGTGGCGCAGGGCAGCGACAAAATAGCAGAATCCTGTTGCCATGATCGTTAACAAGATGCCAAGACAACAGCGAGCGGGCGTGCGGAGGGGCCTGCTGCCCAAGCAGGAATCTGGAATCTGTGGGAGCTTCGAACTGGCAGCCAAATTAAATAGGCGCAAGCGCTTCAGTTAGCCACGAGAGCAGCCACGTTATTGTTGCTGTTGTTGTTGTTGTTGTTCTTCATCTGTTTCTTCCTTCTTTGATGCTTCCTCTTGTTGCCATTTTTGTTGTCGGCCGAGTTGATTGTCCTCTCACCTCGAAGTTTTTGGCCCGAGTCTTTGAGGCTCTCGCATTCGGCCTCTGATGCTGTTGCTGTTGTTGTTGTTTTTGTTGTTGTTGCTTTTTGCATGGAATGCTGCCTTACGAGTAGAGAAAATCTTCTCACCTCCAGCAGGTATCATTGCATTGCATTTGCCAGCCATGTAGATCCGGATTCCACAGCAGCAACAGCAGCAGCAAAAGCTGATTTATTACTTAAGCTAAATAGTAATCCAATAGGCTTTAATTAGCGCTAAGATTTCTATCAAATATGTTTTGGGAATTCCTAATTGGGTTGCACTAAAAGGATTTATGAATATTTAAAAGGTCTGAATCAGTATAGCATTTGAACTTAAGCTTCTACTTAAGATCTTTAGGACCCAAGGAGAAAATTCTAAAATCTTTAAAGAAAAGGCAAAATTACAAAGATGTTTAGAGGATTTCTTATGTTTATCAATACTTCTTCAATCTATATTCCAGTCCCAAAAGACAACCATATATTCAGAGTGGAGCTGCAGCTTTGCAATCTCTAGATCTAACTAATTGAATAATAATAAATATAAAATGTAATGCATTTACCACTTAGAACACTATGATTCCTCAGACAAACGAAGTGAAGGAACAGATAATGTAATGAGACAAAAACTCGAGAAATAGAGAAGTAGTACAGGAATGAAGTTAACTTTAGCCAAGAATTGTTCAGTTAAAACTTGTGCAGAACTTAGGATTCGTATTTGACAATACTCAATAGATGGTAATAGATCTTCTGCATATTTCTTGAAGGATTTGGCTTTAACATAAGCAGTTGTGCATGCACTATGTTCATTAAATTGCTATCAATATATTCTAGATATACCTTATAAGTAGTAGAAATATTATATATAGCTTATAAAGTATTTACCAAACTATCTTCAAAGGACTCAACCGGAGCAGATATTGATCAAATAGAAATTCTGAGTTTGCTATGGGGTAAAATGGATCATTTGGAAGTTAAATCAACAAATTTCTGAAGGATAGTGGGATATATCAAAAGTCAGAAGAAATATTCTACTATCTTCCAGCTTATGCAATATATGATCTATAAGTCATTCCTTCTTATAACAGCTAATACTTGTCATATTAAATAAAATCAAAATCAATTATCTGATTTCCTGGTTCATTCCCGTATCCCACAATTATCACATTGATAGACAAACTAGGATCTTCTGCATAATTATGGCTATCAACGGGTTTAGGTGCTGTTCATTAGGAAATTAAAGCCGTGCAGTCACTCAGCCAGAAAAACGGGACGTAATGAGCTGCAAGGAGCAGCAGCAGAGGCAGCAGAGGCAGCAGAGGCAGCAGAGGCATCTCTGCAGAGGTAGCACCAATAGAAGCAGCTGAGGCAGGAGCCGGAGCAGCGGCCATCAGGCATCAGGCAGCTATGCGTTCCTGTTTTTCTTTTGAATTCGGCTTTTGGCGAATGGTCCAAATGGTTGGTCAATCGGTTGGGTCTGTCTGTCTACCGTTCCCGTGGCTTCTGGTCCGGCATATTGTTCATTATGATTATTTGTGGCAGGCATTTATTTAATTTTTTTTTGGCCTGTAACGGCGACTGCGACGCCGACTGCAAAAATCCGCACATAATCTGGCAAAACCAGTAGAACAGCAACAACAACAACAGCAACAAGGAGTTGCGAACGTGGACTGGGATTGCGTCGGATGGATGCGAACGCGCAGCGCCTTGGCTCATTTATAATGGGAAATGTGTGAGGCGAGGCGCAGGCGCAAATCCCTTTTCGTTACCTTTTCTGTCAGCTCTCTTTGCTGTTGTTGTTGTTGTTGTTGTGGTCGTCGGGGTCGGCGCTTCTTGTTGTTGTTGTTGTTGTTGCTGCTGTTGTTATTTGTTGTTATTGTTGCGCGTCTTCGGTCTTGTCTGGTTGTGTCTGCATCTCAGACTGAACAGCAACAGCAGCATCAGCTTCGGCATCGGCTTTGGCTTTGGGTCTTTTGCCTCTTTTGTCCTGCGCATCGTTCATTCGAATTTTCCCAGAAATGTTAATTATAATACACATACACACAGACACTCACTTATACATACAGACACACATATCTTCATACATAATTACTCGCATTTTTGCCATGTGCATATCCTGTTTATGCCTGAGTTTTGTTAATGCGCTAAATAAATTTGCATGCTATGCGTTTTTTTTTTTTTTTTTTTTTTGGCTTGTTTTCTTTCATTTCTGTTTATTTCCTCAGCTTTTTTTGCGCATTGAAAAAATAAAGAAAATAAATAAAAAGGGGCGATCGCAGCTTGTTTTTTTTTTCGCCTGGAATTCGGGTTTGTTTTGCTTTGTTTGAGCTGCTGTCAAAGGTGTTCACATAGTTCTATTATTACTATTAGCTATGGGAAAAGGATATGAAGTGCCGTTACAGCAAGTTTATAAATGGCTTCATTTACCTGATTGCGAAATGTCAATCAAATTTAATGAACAATTGTTAGACGATTCAACTGAAAATGAAATGCCAAAGTTTCTCAAAGAAATGTTAAGAAATGTAAGATAATAATGAACTATTTAATTATGTTATCATTCTCAGAAAACTCAAATTTGTCGCCTAGAAAACAATTGTTGAAGTAAACGAAAATGTGAATATCTTTTGTATTAATTAATTTATGTAAGTTATATAATTATTTTTATGTAAAATAGTATAAATTTGATAGTAAATTTAATATAAATTGTATTACGAAAAAAAAACAAATTTATGTGGAATGTTCTAATTAATAAAATCATAAAATATTGTCATTAAAAAATATATGAAGTGAAAAAAGTCGGGTAATAAAAAAACCTATAAAAAATGCAAGTAAATATTGTAAACAAGTGATTTAATTACGTTGTAATGAATGTAAAATAAAATTTCAAAATCTCTGAATTTATATAGTAAGCTTAACTAATGTAAGAATTTTCAAAAAGTCATAAAAAAAAAATTTAATTATATTGAAAAATATATAAAATGCTAACGAAAAATGAAAAAGTTTAAACAATTTCGTACAACGCAATTTTTAAATTTTTCTATTATATGTGTGAAATGTCCGCCATTATGTTTTTCGACGCTCTCGAAAAGAACAACAACAACAACAGTGGCGACGACAACAACAAGCGTAGTAGCAGAGAGCGATTGCGGAGCCATCCCACTTCTCGTGCGCCCCATGTCTAAGAACGACAACAACAAATATGTCAAAATTAAATCTATCTCGCACTCACACGCGCATACAGACACACACATGCATACAATTCGCTCCCGCACACGGCAGCACATCACACACACGCGCGCACACATTGGTGCTAGCGCCAATTGATCGCTCACACGCGCATATGTGTGCCAATTTCTCACCTACACAAGCGCACGCTCTTTCACACACACACGCATAGAGGCGCGCACGCTCTCACGAAATAATCGAGAGGGCAGCGATACTCAGCCACACACACGCATACCACAGCGCACTCTCTCACGTTCGTATACTAATCGCAATGTGAACGAAACGAGTGTGGTGCGGCGAAGCACGAAATAATCGAGAGCGCAATTCACAGTCACACACACGCATAACTAACGCCATCCGACGCCAACTGCGGCGGCGACTGCGACTGCGACGGTGACGACGACAGCGACAGCGACAGCAAAAGCTAGTGAAACAGAGACGGGTGAGGCGTGAGGAGTCATTGCAAACCAGTGTTGCAGTGGCGACTCGCGCAATACCAATCCGCATTCCCAACGAAAGATTTTAGACCTCCTTATTCATTCACTATTTTGTACGTTGCATCCAGCAGAAAAGCAGCGGCAGCAGCAGCAGTAGCAGAGAGGGCAAGAGGAAGCGGAGTAGCAGGCGCAGGCGCAGCAGTAGAATGCACTTTTTTTTTTTTTAACTTGTGGTTGGGGCTGCTGCTGCTGCTGTTGCTTCTGCTGGCAGTGACTGGGGCTTGGCGCTTGGCATGCGACTGGAACTTTGGTTGATGTTTAGCTGTTGTGGAAGAGATAGCGAGACAGAGAAAGAGAGAGGGAGAAAGAAAGAGAGAGAGGGTACATAGAGGAAGCTATTTCAACTATGCCTTTAATCATTCTCTCACACAGATCTATCGATATTCGTTGAATGTTTATATTTCTTAATCATATTTTTAAATGCTTCTCGCCCATTGCCTTGCCTTTGGCTTGGGTTTGGCCAATTCTTTGCACAACCTGCGAATTACAATAAATTCCTTAACCAGCCGTGTAATCGCGTTATCATCATTATTTACAATTACAGCAATACAATAAAGAAGTGCGTACACTGAGCGAACTGCTCAAAGGTTGATGAACTAAATAACTTAATCAATTTTTTATTCTAATTGGCAAACAAATGTGAGCCAAAAAAGTTGCTAATAAACTTCTGGGAAATACAAAATATTTTAATTTTAATTAAACTTCATTTAGAAGGTGTCAAATTTTGTCAAAATTCAGATTTATTTTTAGTATGAACTAAGGTTTGTGTGTTTGTTTGCTATTGATATGAATTTAAGATTTTTAGGAACTATCTGAATATGAAGATATATATACATATACATATATAAGATACATATTAAGGTAAATAGTTTGAATTGAATTTACAACATTGTTATCATTGTAGCATTTTCCACACTAATTGTCATACTTTGTGCTAGTGAATTTTCGCTCAGTGTAAAAATGCGTATCTCTATTAGATACTAGGTCTTCGTTTTCATGCGTTCGCTGCGTGTTAAGAAGCAGTCGCTGTTGTTGTTGTTGTTGCTTTTGCTGTTTGCTGTTGCAGTTGGTCTGACTAATAACAGCAACAGCTACGCGACGGCAGCAACAACAACAACAGCAACAACAACTTGCATACGAAACAATTTGTGGCAACTTTTGAAAGCTACACAACAACAACAACAACAACAACAAGCCCGGCATGCCAGACGTGTGTACATACCTACACATACTTCAATGTTACCTAATTAGAGTTTACAAGTAGAAGTAGACGCTGTCGCAGTTAAAGCAACAACAACAACAGCAGCAACAACAACAACAGCATGATTCATTGGAATGCAAAGAATTTTTATATGTTTCTATCTACATATGTACACACGCACCTACATATGTGCGTGCGTTCGGGTGTGTGTGTGTGTGTGTGTGTTGTTGCCTTTTACAATTTTAATATGTACGATGAATGATTTTGTAACAGAAAAAAAATATAGGCAAAAGAAGCAGAAACATCAACACCCTAAAAACATCAAGGCAAACACTGCGCATGTGGAATGCGGCCCAACCATAACAAAGCAGATGCAGCAGAGTAAGAAAGAGACAGACATAGAGAGAGAGAGTGAGATTGAGGCTGAGACAAAGATCGGATGGTGGTAACAAGGCCCCAACCAGGCTGTTAGACGCACAGACAGACAGTCAAACTGAGAGACAGTTAGGCAAATAGACAAGACAGACAGACAGACTGAGAGACAGACTGAGAGACGGACAGAGATAGACTGCGAGTCAGTCAAACGAGACAAACAGCTCCCAATAGATAGACAAATATTCATCATGGCATCAACGCTTGTAACTTTCATATGCCACACATGTAGAGAAAAGTGAAGCATTTCACAAGTCTTATTGGATTTTCATATATTCCAATTAGCAATGTGAGAGTCCTAGCAAAGCTTTAGAGAGCGGGAGAGATAGATAGTGAGAGAGAGGAAGGGTAGGGCAGGGTAGGGCAGGGTAGGGCAGGGTAGGGAAAGAATTGAGTATATATGTGAGTACCTATATTGATTGCTTCTTGATTGATATAATGATTGACTGACTGATTGACGGATGAACAAAATCCATCCCTTAGAATCTATTCCTCAGTAGACCAATAACTGTGTGTTCTGCTCTGGTTCAACACAGCCCTAATAATGTCTCATGGAATATTCCAGAAGAAGTTTCGGAAAATTTATGGAAAACCTTAAAAAAAATCTTCCATTTTATATATTGCTTCATATCAATAAAAACAGATTTGTATCGTATAACAATCATTAAATTTGGTCTATCTGCTGCAAACACCCTTCTATGTGATCCCTAAACTCAGTCAGTTCCTGTGCAGAGCTATACAGATTCATACAGGCAATCTATCTATCTAGCTATCCTTTATTTAAATTCAGGAATTCATATAAAAATACAAAACTCAAGTTGCATTCGCTATTAATTCGAATTACAATCCATTTCAGCTTTTATGATTCACTTTAAGAGGTCTGGAGGCATGCGAGCATTCATTTTTGTAGTGGGAACTCCCAAGAATTTTCAAGAAACCATAATGGCAAAGAGATACGATGGCCATAGTGGGAAATCCCAGCATCAGCTTTCCACGCAGACAGATGCACAAAGGCAGGCAGACAGACAGAGAGACAAACAAGCAGACGATCGTCGACCTAGAACGGTCCAGACTATAGAAAACTCAAGTGTCTGGCTTTAATAATGGGATTGCATTGTAGGCGGCGTTACTTCAAAACGAAACCAAAACTGCATAACAAACAAATTGGGCATATTTTTTGTTGGCCTCGCTGCGTGTGACAGGCCAAGTGGCTGAGGCTGCTGTCTGGTCAGCGCTCAATTTGGCATTTAGCATTAGGATAGGGTGTACGGGGTATCGGTGTCGGTGTGGGTGATGGCAAGCGGCAAGCGACCAGCGGCCAGCGGCATCGATGCATTTTGCAAAATTCGTAGAACCCATTGAGGCATAGGCCAGAGCATTTGAAATAGGAGGCGCAACTGCCAACTGGGATTTTCTTGAGAAGAGGCAGCGGTCAGTTGCATTTCTGTTCTGTGCCCTACCTCCCTCCCTCTGTCGCTCTGTCTCTCTTTCTGTCTTTCAGTTTTGAATGCATCGATTCCTGGAAGAGACCACCACCAGGGGCCATTCCATTTAGCCAGCCAGGCCTGCAATCATTTCTGCTGACAACAACTTCCTGTGTGCCACAGATTACCCTACAACACAAAAATGTCAAGCGATTAGTGTGCGACTCACTCTGTGTCTGTCTGTGTCTGCCTGTGTGCGTGTGTGTGTGTGTGTGTGTGTGTGGGTGGGTGTGCCAATATCAAAGTGAGAATGCCGCAAAATTGTGTCCTTGTCGCCCTGTCTCAAGTGTGGGAAGTGATGTGTTGATTACAAAACAAAGCGAATGGGAACAAGTTGAGCTGCTCGAGCTCGAAATGAACGACTAGGCGATTCCCAGCAACTGGGCTACTGGACTTCAACGATTATCGGCAAATGTGCTAGGCATACAAATGAGAGTTCAGAAATATATATACCAACAAATATTAAAGACAAGCTAAAATAATAATATATATAATAATACAGCTGAAACAACATTTATTAAAGACAAGCTAAGATAGTAAGAAATAATATATATATTGTATAATAATAAAACCGAACATTCAAAATAATGATCGGCGATTTTTCCAGCCTCTTCTTTCACTACTTTCTTCTCTTCGTGTCTTTTTCTTAACCCTTTATATGGCTTTCATAATAATTTCTCTTCTCTTTTCTAACTGCTGCTCTTTCTGCTTCTAGTCTTCCCTTTACTCTCTTTTCATCCTACCCGACTACCTCTATCCATGCAACAAAATCAATATACCCCACCATCAAATGTTCAATGGGTACAAAATAGAACCCATGACCTCTAACCTATTTAAGAAGGACATCAAAAAGTTAACCGTTCACAGTTCCACGAACTGCCCGAGATAGGGAGGAGTTTACAGTAAATACAGTAAATACATCAAATATGCAATCAATTCTTATCGATCGTTGCAGCGTGAGACACTTTCGATTCTCACCAAAAATAAAAAAAAAGAAGAACAAGAAGAAGAAAAAATCAATTGCAAGAGAAACCATTCATGGGTTCTCGAAAATCTTGGAACTAATTTGTGCTCCGTTATCGACTCAACTCGAATTGACACAATAGCATCGATCTATCAGCCCTAATAAAACACATGTTGTTATATAGGGGAACAAAGATGCTGCGGCAACAATGCAATCTCAAAGGGCACAATCCAATCTTTGGCTGCTTAACTCAAATGTGGGAAGCTAAGCTAAGTGCGAACTAACCAATCGTTATCCAAATTTGTGAATAATTCATATAAATTATGATTTTGATTTGCCATGGGAATAATTAGTGTTTTATTTATATACATATATGGGATGTTGATCAATATAGGAAAATATCTGTGCCATTAGACCAGCTAGTAGAGAAAGATCCGTCATCAACTAGATCAGGCTAGTTATGGCAGTTTATATAACAATAAGTTTTTAGGTTTGGCAGTTCGTATTTCTAGAGATGTAGTAAAAATATTTCTTATATAAGCCATATATTGTGAGGGGCTCAAGGAAATTTTTTGGTTTGATATTTACATACCCTACAATCTCTCTACTTTAGAAGATCTAGGCTATTCAATCTTTTAAACCCTTTCGCCTGGTATTTTCTAGCAATCTGGCAATTTCTAGACATTATATATGTGTCGGATATGCTTTTAGTTCATCTTTAACGAGTGGAACTTTGAGCTCTTTGTATAGATGCTAATATATAAAATATATTTAACATATTCTAAGCTGTTATTCGAGCTCAATTTGCTATTCTTCAGTTAGCTCTAATAACAAAGATTCCTAGACAATTCATCTATCAAGGATATGCTTAGCTTAGCCCTGCTTGTATATGTATAATATTTTGTTTCAGTGTATTCTTTTACAATTCATACTAAATCATTCTCCCTAGCGCATCCATCAACTAGTTCTTTTAGAGTTTTGCTAGCCTCCGTTTAGCTCTTTTTGCTGCATCACAATTTTACCTCTAGACGCCATACAACTTGAGCTCTCTCTCTCTCCCCCTCTCTGTCTCTTTCTCACTCTCACTGGCTGCTCTGTTTGCTTTAGCTTTTGAAGTTGGAGCGACAACATCATCACCATTGCCAACGCCATCAACAGCATAGACTGCGTCTCCATTTGTCCGCTGAAGTGCATTGTTGTTGTTGTTGTTGTTGTTATGTTAAGTGCGTGGCGCGTTGGGTCTGGGCCACGTCGCATTTGAATATGAAAAGCATGTGATATGCGGTCCACTGGTATGCCTGGAATGCAGTCAGCCTTTCGCGGCGCTCCGCTCCGCTTTGCTTGAGCTCTGGGCCTCTCTCATTGTTATCAGCCAGCATTAGGGAGTGCCGCATAGTTTTGCCTACCTTAAGCAACCTGCAACGAGCGACATGCAACTGGCCATGGCCATGGCAACAGCAACAGCAACTGCAGCAGCAACTGCAACTGCAACTGCATCTGCCATCTGCATACAATGGATTGTACAAAGGCATTGGTAATTTTTGCTAAATAAGGCTAGCCACAGCAGTAGCTGCTGTTGGGATACCAGTATAGCTACACACGCACACACACACACACATATATATATCCACATTCAAGTCCAACGGTCATTTTCATCCAAGAATGCGGAAGAATGACTCAAGCAACTCGCCGCAATAATTCCAAAATAAATGCTCAAGCAAAAACCAAAAGAAAAAGCAAAGGAAAATGAAAAAGAAAAGCGCTTAGCACATGTCTGTACAACATGTGCGTGTGCGTGTGTGTGTGTGTGTGTGTGTGTGTGTGTCTGTGCAGACTGTTAACTAATGGCTTCTTGACAAGTAGTTAGTTTTGACATCTATATACAAAAGTCACAGACATGCTAATCAAGTTTTATTTATACCGATCCATATCTACATATATGTATAAATATGTATAAACAATTTAAATTTAGAAATTCTAGCATTGAATTATTAACATAAAATAAATAATCAGAATTGATACTAGCCCACGCAATAGTTATGCGCTACAGAAAAATATATAAACTTATATATGTATACAAAAAAATTTGTTAATAATTTTTATTTATAACTAAACTAAATGTCTTAAAGTTGAACTTCGCTTAAGTATAATTTTTATTTCATACACGCAATTTTTCTCCACTGATCTATAATCTATAATCAAAGTGATGCCAAGGCATACAAAGCTTTTGCACAGCTTTGATTGTGCCTGAGCTTTCGCTGCTTTTAAAGCTTGACTTGTGCTCAATTCAGACATCAATTGACGATGGGTTCCCCAATTGGAGCCTGCAGAGCGCCACCTTGAGGGCAGCTGTGCCGTTGTCTATCCAACAATCAATCAAAACATCAACAGTAGCGGCAGCACTGCCACGCCTACCCCCCTTAGCCGCCCTGCCGTTGTTGTCTATGTTTAGCCATACACTCAGACAGACAGACACACACACACACACACATAGAGACAGACAGCGATGTACATCTGTGATCTAACAGTCTGTGACAAATTTTATTTCTGTAGCGGATCGGCGACGTCTGTCTCGTACCGTTCAGCCCCTCGCCACGCCCTGCGCGCCTCCTTGAAAAGCGCTCAAAAGCTAATGTCACTTCGCAGCATATTTAAAAGCACATAAAGATGTTTATACCAAAAATAACATGCACAGCCAAGAAGAACGACCAGCCCAGCACACACACACACACACACACAGAGAGAGATAGATAGACACTCACACATACATACATACATAGATCACAGCCCACCCTTCCCACACCACCCCATCGGCAGACGGGACTGCGGCCCGTGGACGAGAAAGTCAAAAAATAGCCTAGCGACAGCCCAAAAATAAACGAAGCAGTAGACGAAGCCAACGTCGCCGTCGCTGCCAGCGCCGCAGTCGCAGTTGGACCTGGCGATAATGTCGCAATGGTGGCGCTTGCCGTACGCATGATCTGCGCCAGGGCTGCTACCCCTCTGAAAAGAAAAATGAGGTGACTCATGCCGGGCAGGAGAGTTCGACTGGCTTCGGCTCCACTCGCCAGATCCTTTCCAGCATGCGCTCTCTGACCCACATTCGTTGCCTACTTATGGGCGTGCCCAGCTGGCTAGCTGCCTATATAAGCTGGCTAGCCTAGCCCTGGCCGTCTGCAAATTGGTGGCCGTCTGGCCGTCCGGCGCGGTGCGGCGTGGCCTGGCCCGGTCTGGTCTGGTCTAGTCGCGCCAGCTATTCAACTCGTGTGTATCTGCTGTTTGAGTAATGGACTCTGCGACTGCGACTGCGACGAGCGTCGGGATACGGAACAGATCTATGGGGCAGACGTAGACGCATACGTTTAGAGAGCATGCTATTAGCATGCAGCGAACAGTAAGGCGGCGCTATGTGGAACGGGTTGTAAAAGGGCTGAAAGAACTGAGGGAGCTGAGCGTAGAAAATACTTTAGATATTATGAGAAGTGGGATCATTAAAAGCTATTCAGAGATATTATATCATTACTATATACATATATACTAAATTTACTAAATTTGCCAAAGCCATATAATGATGAAACAATAGAGAGAATACTGGAGAGCTTGAAAATATGAAGTACTACAAGATCCCTATCCACCTTTTAATACTAAATTTTTCTTGGTTACCCAATATAAAGTGCCATAGCCATGTCTCACTGTACATCCATATGTATATATGTAGACTACATGCTAGATCATTTCTATAGCGTAAATTCAAATTCAGATTCACTTGCCCACAAAATTAGAAATTTAAACCAGCAGCAACAGCAACAACAACAACAACAAAATAGCAACATTTTTGAGCGTCTAAATAAAGTAGCGAAAAAAAATCCGAAACAAGGAATAAGCAGAGAGCTTCAAACAGAATAGAAGATCCGAACGCACACAACGAGAAAACTGAGGAGAAAGCAAAAGAAATCAACAACAGGGAAAATCCATCCTAAGCGTATGCACAGCAAGCAAAAGTTTTATTTAAAGTTATATGGTATATATATATATATATAGTAGTCTCTATAGATCGTCCAACCTTTGCCTCTCTTACTCACGCGCCCCCTCTCTCGCTCACACACAAGCAGTCTGTCTCGCTCTGGCTCACTGCGCTGCGTTGTCTATTGGGGCATTGTCTGGGAATGCCCAGTGCCCGCCGTATTGTGGCAACCGGAATGCGGCGTCTGTCGCTGTCTGCCCATGCCCTGCCCCTGCCAGTGCTAGGCCCTTTGTTTGATGAAGAACTGGGGAGAGTCCAGAATCGAGACAGACAAAGTCGTATATATGCATTCCATGCTTTCCATATAGCCATGGCTAGGCTATATGGGCTATATACCCTTAATCATTGCAACTCAATCATTGCTCGAAAATAGCAAAGCACACACACCCACACACACACACACACAGACAAATCTCTCTAAACGCATTTCCGTTTATTTTTGGGTTGCCATTCAACGAGGGGGAGGCCCCACTGTGCCGTGTTGCAAGAGAGAGCGAATGAAGCAAATCCCAAATGGAATTTCATTTCAACTAAAAGCTCTCAAGTGTAAGCCTTAAGTAGGGGACTTACAATATCCATTCGATCTAGATGATATTATTGTTTGTCTTTCGATTTGGCTGATCGTGCATACGGCATTTGGGTGGACCGCACAAACAAAAACAAAAACAAAAAAAAAAAACAGAAAAAAAGCACACGCCTAATCACCTGTCCACCCTAAATCAGCTCAAGGCCCCAACATGAGTACGTTTTTCTTCTTGTGCAACTCCAAGTTCAGCTCTTCAGCTCTTCAGCTCTTCTGCCTTTGGGCAACTTTTCTGGTCCACCATGCAGCATCTATAGCATCTATAGCGTCCACAGCAGCAGCAGCAGTCGCATCAGAGCGCAAAGCAACAACAACAACAAAACACAGCGACCAAAGACAAATTCTTGCGTTTTTCCAAGAATTCACTCAATAAACTCAAACAAAACCCAAACATTTAACAAACGAACGAACCGGAGGCAACAACAACAACAACAACAACATGCCACAACAAGAAAAACAACAACAACAACGAGCAGCAAGCAACAGCAACAGCAGCATCAGCGGCACTCAAACAAAGGCCAAGATAGAAGACCAAGTCACAGAATCCAAGACGCAGCCGAAGTTGCAGACGCAGTCAAAGTCGCAGACGAGTTGCGAGCAAAGCACAAAAAACCGAATACAACAACAAAAATGAGAAGAAAAAAAAACAATAACAAAAACAAAACAAAACCTTAAAGGCGAACCAGGAATTTCAGAGACGAGAAGACCGAAGAGAGTTCGAGTTGGAGTTGGAACTGAAACTGAAGCCGTGGTGTGAAACTTATTGGATCTGTAGGTGGAAACATTTACAGATTTTATAGACTTCACATTGAAAAATCTTAACAAATAATAGCTGAAAAATTTAACCATCAATAGGCTCAAAACCAGGCAATACAGCCAAGAAATTAATTCTCTAGATCATGAAAATATGAAAAGAAATTTCTAGAAATTTTGAAATCACTTTCAATATGAACTAGTGATCAGGTTGCAATTAAAATGGAGAAATCTAAAAATGATATTAGATGCTAAATTCCTTATTAAGTTATGTCATATAGTGATTTCATATATATTTTAGTATTTGAGAGTGAAGTTCATAAAATTCATAATAAGTTTTTAATACAACTTATAAAAGGAAAAGTAAGAAAGAGCTCAAAATTTCAAAAGTTGTAAGAAAAACTTATTATGAGCTTTATGAACTTAACTTTAAAATCTTAAAAACCTTGAAAAATTCAGATCTTTAGAGCACTATCAATTGATTGATTCAGTCTTAAGGCTAATACTAAATTTCGTAGCATACTTTTGGGCGAGCTTTTCACTGCATAATTTTAAGCATGAGAAAAATCAGATGGGGAAAATTTTATGGAATTTCCTTTTTATTTTTAATTAAAAAAAAAACAACATATATTCTAAAGGAGTACTAGAAAATAGATAGATATTTATGGTTTTCAAATAATTGACAGGAAAGGATTTATAATGGAGCAAGTGGGAAAAAAGGGAATAAAATATTATTATTTGCTGTTTTACTGTAAATGAGCTCTAGATTAGTGTTGGTAAACAGCAAAAATAAATGAATGTGCAGATGATGAGTGTGGAACTTATATGGATATCGAGTAGGGAGTGCGAATGTTGGCTCTAGTGATTTGTTTAAGAGACAATGAAGTGTGATCAGTATAATGGAGTACTATATATAGAGCTACGGAATTTGTATATTAAGAGTGGACCTGAGTACGAACTTTGAGTGTGGATTCTGAGGGTTCGATGTGTTTCTTACGGTGGAGTACGACTCTAGAGCTTCTAGCATATATAAAGCCAACAGCACTGACAAATAGAGCTGCCCATGTGGTGTGCCAGTGGAATCTAAGCTGCAGTCCGAGTCCAAGTCAAAGTCAATGTCATCATCGTTGTCGTCATCTGCTCTGCCAATGTTTGGCTACTGATGGCGCTCCTGCTGCTGGCTGACTCCTAAGCGTACCAGGCGAATCCTCTAAAAATTATTTATTAACATGGTAGAAATTCGCAAACAGGTTAAAACGACCAATCAAAACAACAACAGCAACAGCAACAGCAACAACAACAACAATGAGAACGAACAACAAAAAGCGGCGGCAGCCAAAGACCCAAAGTGCAGATTATATTAAAAGGCAGTCAGGCAGCCAGTCAGACAGACAAACAGACAGAGAGACGAAGAGACAGACGGGCAGACGGCCAAGCAGCCAAGTTGGAGTTGGAGTTGGAGTTGGGCAGACACATTTCGAAAAGGGCCAACATGAAATTCCATGAGAGTCATTGACTTTATTATTATTGGTTGGCTGGCTGGCTGGCTGACTGCTTGACGTGGCTTGGTTTGGTTTGCTTTGGCTCGCCTTTGCCTTGCATTTGGCTTGGCTTTGACTCGAGTCGAGTCGAGTCGAGCCGAGTTGAGTTGACTTGAGTTGAGTTGAGTTGATTTGGTTGAGCTGCTTGCTTGCTTAATTTTCTTGGGAAAGTTTTTTGTTGAAAGTTGGGCGGCCTTTTTATTACTTTTTGCTCATTTCTCATATATGTATATAATAAATATATACTCTTTCGTTCTTCCTCTTCTTCTGAAGTAGTTAGCAAAACTGAAATACGTTGTAATCATTGACTCTATGATGGTACAGCTGCCTGTAGATATCTAGCTTAGCCTTGTTTCAGTGCAAATATTTGCAGTTATCAGTCAAAGTGTATTTTGTAGTGTTATTTCGGTGTGGGCAACCTCTAGCATGAAAGATTGTAGTGCTTAGGTTTAGATATGAGATACGAGAGATATTTATATGCTTACTTCTTCTGTCAACAGAGCTACAAACGCTAAGGAGAACTTTTGAAGTGTAGCATTGAAAATTAAATGTTTAAACAACCCTCGCAGCGTATTGATACTTATCTATTAATATTTTCTACTTACACATATATTTATAACTTGCTTAAGGTACTAAACCCTTCACTAAACCCTTGTCACGAGTCTCCTCTCATATCTTACAGTCTCTAATTAAATACCTAGTTGATTCGTTCAAATTTCCCCTATGGCGCTTTACATAACATTTAAGCATCCCATAAAAATACACTAAAAAATCCCATTTTAAACCATTCACCAAGTCCATCTAAGGCATATTTCATGCTGTTAAACAAGCAACTCTCTCTACTCAGCCAGCCGTTCCTCTTGCAGCCATCCCTCTGAAAATGAAGTTTTTAGCAAATTCCATTCATACCACGCCTCATTTTTCTTGGTATCGCTGATTTGGCCCAAATAAATAAAAGGCTGCATTTCGTGGCCCTCTGCAAAACGAATGACAGCCCGAAAAGCGCACACACTCTAACGATCTTTGGCATTTATGGAATTTACAGAGTATTTGCGCACTCGCCCTCGCCCTCGCCCTTCCATAGAAATCCGAAGCCCAAAACTCTGAACGAGGCAAATTGATACTTTATTTATAGCGAAAACGAACGAAAATTGGGCGCAGCAACGAAAGCTTAAATAAGCAGAAAGTTTGAAGTTTTTTTGCAGCAGCAGCAGCAGCGACAGCAGCTCTCCTTCTTTTTTTTGTGGGCGCGCAAGTCAACAGAAATCAGCGCTGCGATCCGAGCTGCGCACGAAGCATGATTGTATGTGTGTGTGTGTATGTGTGTGTGATTTGGCCAAGCACTTTTGGTCCATTGGGTTTTAGAGGGAGCTGCCTCTATTGTTGATGGTAGCTGTTGGTGTCGCTGCAGCCGCAACCGTCGTCGCCTGACTCGTTGAGCATATGAATGAATTTATGCTTTTGTTATGTTGTTTTTTCATTTTTTTTATGCGTGTCTCTTTTCACCGGAATTCCATTCGAATACCTTATACGGCACTTTATTTGTACAACTGTGTGTGTGTGTGGGTTTTTGTGTTTTGTTATTATGCTTTATGTTTGATTCGTCTCATTTTGCCGGTGCTCATCAATAAAAGGATACAAATTTAGCTATTCAGCATTTTTTTTTTTTCAATATACATATAAATAACATAAATAATTACTATAACTAATACTAAAACCATGCCAAGAGTAGTGCAAATACCTAACTAAAGTATTGGCTGTTATTCCATTGCTATTACCTGGTCGCACTTTTTCCAAATCACTCATATTTCATGCAATTGCAGAACGGCGAAATCAAAAAACAAAAAGTAATCAACAATTCCGCAACTTGAGGCAGGTAGTCAGACACTTTGCTAGGTCAAAACAACAGATACGTGCAAGCATTGCTGTTGTTGTATGCGCCTTGTTATTGCTTCCCACGAGCATTAATAAAACTGACACGTCTGCCATATGCCAAACTTCAGCAGCGCCGCATATTTTGGCTAAAACGTAGTCGACCTCGAAATGGCAGCACGTTGCAGCTTGAACTTGAGCGTTACAGGTTTTAAAATAGAATTCAAATTTGCGCGGGGGTTCTTGTCTTCGCTAAACACATTTATTTCAGGCTGGCAGTACTGTTGCTAATGGCTGCCACTGACTGCCATCAGTCTGGCAACGCCACAAAGCTAATCGCGCGCTTTTTAAGCAAAAAGCTTTGCTGATAAGAGACGTAATCAATGCGATGCAACTTAATAGTTTCTTATTAAAATTTGGTTCTGATAAGCTGAGCGTTTTAATAACAAGCGACAGTTAGGTGAATTGTCATTAATAAAATTGCTAACCAGCTGGTGCTGATACAAAGCCTCACAACAAATACCCATACACACATGCAAACATTTATACAAATCTGTAACTGATAAGGAAAATAGCAGCAACAGCAGTAGCAGTAGCAGCAGCAGCAGAGGCAGCGCAGCAGCATATATACAAAACAATTATGGACACAGCTCACGTAGTACAGAAATAGCGGCCGCTCGCAACACAACACAAGTTTAATTGCTATCAGCACAGTTGATTGAAAGAGAGACCCCACCGGACAAAGCAAAACGATGCGCAGCCTGAATCGCTTTCGTTTGATAACCTTCGATGTGACCAATACGCTGCTGCAATTTCGCACCAGTCCCGGCAAACAATATGGCGAAATCGGTGCGTTGTTTGGTGCGCGCTGCGATAACAATGACCTGGCAAAGAATTACAAAGCCAATTGGTAAGCGATTGAGATGGCTACAAATAAACGATAATTTGGATTTCTCTCTCTCATCTGGCAGGTATAAAATGAATCGTGATTATCCTAACTTTGGTGTGGACACATCGCCGCGACTTGAGTGGCAGCAGTGGTGGCGTCAGCTGATAGCAGGTAAGCGATAAACTGTGGCTGCCCCTCGGCTCAAGTTCAAAGCTCAATAGCTTTAAATACATTCTCGCTGCTTCGGCCGGACAGGCACCTTTGCAGAGAGCGGCGCAGCCATACCCGATGAGAAATTAGATAATTTCGTTAACCATTTGCTGGAGCTATACAAGACGACGATCTGCTGGCAGCCATGCAACGGCAGCGTGGAGCTGCTGCAGCAGCTGCGCAAGCACAGTCTAACAGACAACAAGCTCAAAGTCGGGGTCATTGCCAACTTTGATCCGCGACTGGATGCGCTGCTGCGTAACACAAAGCTCGATCGATACTTGGACTTTGCGCTCAATTCGTATACAGCCAAGGCGGAGAAGCCACAGTTGGCCATCTTTCAGCGCGCCATGGAGGAATCGAAGCTTTCGAATCTGAAGCCAGCCGAGTGCCTCCACATTGGCGATGGGCCGACGACAGACTATCTGGGCGCCAAGGAAGCCGGCTGGCATGCGGCACTGGTTCATGAGAAGAGCTACTCGTATCTGTCCAAGAAATACGGCACGGACATCAAGCGCAATCACGTCTTTCCCAGCCTCTATGACTTCCACAAGAAGCTATCGGATGACGCGGTCGTCTGGTAGAGAACAACAATAATAAAATTGTGCGCTTAAAATAAACAGTTTCATTTATATTTAACAAACTACGTTTCGGGCTTAGGCAGCTGGGCTATAAATATGTTGCCCAATGGATTTTGTGGCTTTTGGCTTTCGTGATCGTATTGCGGGCCAATAGCCCATAGCGATTCCAGATCATAGTCCTCGCGAGCCTGGGGCGAAAAGATGTGCAGGGCAATGTTGCCTAAGGGAGAATCAGAGTTAATAATCATAAAGCTTTTAAAAGCATGGCAGTTACGTACCCAAATCCATGGCCATCCAATCACGACTTTTCTCGCCCTCGATGCGTGGTAGTAAGTCCCCTTTGGAACGTTTAATCTTAAACATGCGGCGCACAAATTCGGCCGTGGCCAACATATGGCGATAGCTGCGTCCGCTACAAACAACCAGATGATCCACATACTTCAGCTCTTCTGGCACATAGCAAACAAATATATCATCCACATTCTCCTTGCGCAGCAGCTCAACCAGATCCTCAACATCGAAAACGCCGCGAATACCTCCTGTAAGGGATTAGGTATAAATAATGGCTACTCAGGGTAATGACTCAAACTTACTCTTCAAATTAAGACCCATATACTGATCCTCTTCGACATCTAGTGGCAGCTCTTGCTCCTGATAGCGCGCCTCCTCCACATCGAAGATTTCCAGTGCTTCATCATCACGGAAGACTTTGTATTTATTTTGCACGCCGCCAGCTACAAACGATTGTTGTTCCTTTTCAGCAAGTTTTGCATTTTTCTGCGGCTCAGGTTTGCTGAATTCATGATGAAAGCCACGTAAAATAGGCACGCTTAAACGTTTGTCGCGAATTAATCGAAAAATGCGCGTTTTTATCATATTTATTTTAACCAAGAATTATTACGCGACTAAAAACAGCTGAGTGCAAATGGGCGGGCCAACTTGTTTCACTTGTGGGTCAGTGTGACCATCTGATTGAGCATTAAGTTGCCAATCGATAGAACGATAAGTTTTATTGCTCGTCATCGAAACATCAATTACTGCTAATTTTGCGGAAAGAAAAAAGGCGAGAAGGAGAAAAACATTACTAATCAAAACTAAACGCACGCATTTGGTGTTTTAACACAGTATCAATTGAATAATGTGTCAAATGCTGACCGTTTATAGTTAATTACTTATATACAATCGCCGCCAGCATTCGCGGTACAGCGTGTTAGCACCAGACGAACAACCAACCAACAAACCGTCAGACCGTCGCCGCAGTAGTCAAATTTTCTTACGCACTATTTGCTCGGTTATTTCAGAGTCGTTTGTTTCTGTTAGTGTGTCGGTGTGTCGAAAACAAAACGCAAAACGTACGCAAAAGAAAAGCAAGCCAGCTAGCGAGCGAGCCACAGCAGCAGACATTACAAATAAATCGAAATTCTAAAATAACAAGCAACACACACAATCATAATTAAGTGTACAATGAGTGAGAAACGTGCTGCAACGCCGACAAGGGATAATGCCAGGCTCAAAATCGAACAGGAATATAATGACAAAAAAAATGGATCGGGTTGGAATCGATACTACAAGGTAAGTGTACCACCATATCATTGTATATTGTACACCTACAGAGGAACAGCTACACACAGGCAAGAAGCAGAGCACGAGCAAACACGCACACACAACACAAGCATGTACATTACACACACTCGCATGCATGCACACTCACAGGCATTCACTCGGGCGCACACATACTATTTTATTCCTTTTTTCATTCGATTTCCACGAAAATGTGATGAGTGCGCAAAAGGCTTCTGCAGATGCCGATGCCTCCAACACCACCACCAATAAACACACATATACACCGCAAAAAAAAAAAAAACAACTACAAATGTATGCGTGTGTATTCGTGTAGTGTCTGTGTAGGCACGCCGCTCACGGTCAGCCCCACTGCGCTATTATTTTGTTGTCGTTGTTGTTGTTGTTCCCATCGCTGTCATGTGAGCGTGCGCCTGTATTTGTAGCTTTTGGTGTCGGCGTTGGTCAGCAGCCGCAGCAGCAGCAGCCCAACTCCGGTCTTTGGCTTTGGTTTGTGGCGCTCGCGCAGCGTTTGACCGAAAATTTAACAGGCACATTCTCTCAAACACATACACACACATATAGAGAATTTGAGTCGCTCACTGTCGTTCACACGCATACATGCAAAGCATCGCTAACGCTCACCTGCTGCACTTTGCATGCGCTCTTGCTTGTTGCTCTTGGATGCTGCTGCTGCGCTGCCTCTTCTTTTCTCTCTTTTTCCTTGAAATTCGCTTCAGTTCTGATACACTAGGGCCATTTTCTGCACTGGACTTTTGAATGGGCATGCAGTCAAGCGGACTGCTACGATTAAGATTGCCAAAAATTGTTTTGACGTTATTACTATTATTGATAAAGACAACCAAAAAGAGAAAAAGGCGGCGTACACCCCGCAAGCATTTGGAGTTCTGCGAATTTGTTGTCGGCATTTATACATAATTCCGGGAAAAACATACGTATTGTGTATGTATGTATGTGTGTGTATGTTTTGAATTTCAATTGTTTTGATTGCTACCCACTGATATTTGTAATTGTTACTTACACTTCTGCAAATGCATTACACAACACTTACCACAGACACACTTCTAGTGTTGTAAAGGAGCACAATTACAATCTGCTGACGAGCGAACGTAAATAAAATTGGCAATGCACAGGACTTGCCAATGCAAGCCTCTCGCTCTCTTTCATTTTCTCTCATACATACACGCATACATATAGAAAGGGCATAAGTCTCGATGTCTGGGCCTGGATTTCTTTTCAGCTTCCAATGCTACTGCGGCTGCTGCTGCTTCGTCTGCCAGAGCTGGAGTTTCTGCTTTATGGCCAGTTCCGGCGAATTGTGTCTTCAGCTGTTGCTTTAGCCCGCTTCTTCTTCTTTGCCACTCACTTGAATTTGGATTTCACGGAATTTAACTTCGCAGTTAGGATGACATTGCCTGCTGCGTATCTGTGTGTGTGTGTGTGTGCGTATGTATGTGTGCTTGAATTTTTGTGTAATGAACTCAATTTGTTCCCGGCCAGCCATCCTTTGTGTGTGTGTGTGTGTGTGGGTCCTTTGTGCGCAGCGAGGATAATCTAACTTTCCCACTAACTCGACATCGACGACAGCCAAGCTTGATGAAATATCCAAATTGTTTTTCGCTTGAAAGCATTTCCTTTGTACAAACGAACATTTCCATTTAATTATGTTCCTCCTTCTGCGCCGCCTCCAACAGACACAACAAAAATAATAATAGCAGCAGCAAACGTTTCAAATTGTTTGTTATGCTTTATGGTTACTTTAAGCTACAATTATTTACCGTATTGTGCTGCTTTCTTATGCTATATTTTGTTTCTCTTTCTTTTATCACCTTTGCTTTGGCTTATTATGACAGTAACAGCAACAACAGCAAAATATCTCTCAGACTGTGACGATCGCATTGCCCACATTCTATGTTGTTTGTTATTTGTTGCAATGAAATTCATGCAGCATGCAATTCTCATACCCCGTGAAACATATGGCTACACAAGGTGTATATTAGCTGTTAAGTGAAGTCGATAATAATTAGCTAGTATTAAATCGAAAGAAAACATTTTTGTCGATTGAAAAGGGAGAACGAGAGAGAAATATTAAGAAGACAATTAAATCATTTCTTAGTGATTCTAACTAAATTGAATACAATGTTGGAAACAGTTTTTGCAATTAAATTTCTTTTATTAATATTAAAAGTACAAAATCTTCATGAACTAAGTTAACAAAAAATCTGCCGTTTAGTGTTCATGTCGTATGTATTTATTTATCTATTGGGTAGACAATAAATTGAATCTGTTTTTTTTTTGTCCTCTCCGGATAAACAGTTGTTGATAAGAAAGAAGTGCGCTGGTAACAATTACAGTGCTGATAAGAGAATTGATGCTTATCGCAGATATTTTTGGTTTATACGCATATATTCTATTGTTCCTGAGTCGCTTATCTCGCCCTCCCCTGTCTGTGTCTGTCGCGCCCCTCGCCCCTCTACTGCATACTCTCGTCGTTATCGGACAATGTTCTTTTCAATTAAATTTCATAATATTCGCCGCAGTCGTCAGCCTCAATTTGTGCTGATTATCGAGGAGTGGCTTGACGACTTAATATAACTGATTCACCTACTTAATGACGAACTGACAATTAGCAACTGATTTCAGTTTTTCGCACTGCAATCAAAAAACACAAAAAAAAAAAAAAAAAAAAAAAAAATGCGTCGCATACAATACCACGAAATGAAACAACTCGAGCAGCAACAATAAACAAATGACTGCATTAATGCCGCATGCCTCGTTAGTCATAACTCATCTGCCTCCCCTCGTGCTCACTGTCTGATTCACTGAATGCAAATTTCACTACTTAGCCAAGTGGGCAGCAATTGGCTTTGAGCTAAACTTAACTAGAGTGGATCCATGGCATTGAACTTGTTGTTAGCGGTGGGTGCGATATGAAGAGTGGCCTTATAAATGCGCCAATTGATAACGAACAACAGTTATCAAGACGATACCGTTGGCCAAGCAATTAGTCATGCCAGCTCAATCTCTCTCAATCTACTTGGCAAAGAGAAAAGACACGACCAAGCCAATCAGTCGCTATGCTAAGATAACGCAACTTGTTACCCATGACTGGCTGTCGAGCACGCAATGTAAGGGCAACCCCAAACAAAATTTACTATCTATTTGCATTTTCCTTTCTGCATAAGTGTGAATCACACTAGGAAATGCCGCAATGTCATAATTGATTGTGTTCATTGTATTTTTGCTTGCAGGAAATATGTGAAATATGCGAACGCGTGGCCAAAACGCAAATGTACACCACACTGGAATCGGATCGTCCACAAAATCGAGGACTGAATCGATATAGAGATGTTAATCCCTATGATCATTCGCGCATTGTGCTAAAGCGGGGCACAATTGATTACATCAATGCCAACCTGGTGAAGGTGAGTGTGTGCTACATGAGATCTCAATTAATGAATCATTTAAGTAATATCGTTTCTTTCAATCCTTTTCAAAAACAATCTACAGCTGGACCGTGCCGATCGTCAATATATACTGACACAGGGTCCGCTGCAGGATACGGTGGGTCACTTTTGGTTGATGGTCTGGGAGCAAAACTCGCGCGCGATTCTAATGCTCAACAAGCTGAAGGAGAAGAAGCAGGTTAAATGTCATCCCTATTGGCCGGATCAGCTGGGAGCCAATAATGCGCTTAATCTAAAAGATGTTAATCTATCTGTGGAGCTTATTCGCTGCGAGAACTATCAGAACTTTGTGCGGCGGTGGTTCAAGTGAGATAGCCTTACGGAAAAGCAAACTTGACAATTACTAATTTATCTCTAATCTTAGATTAACTGATCTCGAAACGAATAAGAGTCGTGAAGTTATGCAATTCCATTATACAACTTGGCCGGACTTTGGCATACCCAGTTCACCGGATGCATTTCTAAAGTTCTTGCAGCAGGTGCGCGACTCAGGTGCACTCAAGGAGGACGTCGGTCCAGCTGTGGTCCATTGTAGTGCCGGCATTGGACGATCTGGGACATTTTGCCTGGTCGACTGCTGTCTGGTGTTGGTGGACAAGTATGGCGAGTGCAATGTATCGAAAGTACTGTGCGAGCTGCGCACCTACCGACTGGGACTTATACAAACGGCTGATCAGCTGGACTTTTCATATCAGGCAATAATCGAGGGCATCAAAAAACTGAACGATCCTGTACGTATATTGACGACCAATAAGAAATTACGCTTGAATTTCGATTTCAAATAGATAAAGAGTTCATAAGAGCAGGCCACATCGACCATCACCGTTTAAACAGACCTTTGATGGTTTAATGATAATATTGTATAGAAATTCTGTTGCAAACTAAAATGTTATGAATTAATAATTGATGAAACGTAGGTAAATGTTTAAAACAAAATCATAAGTTTGTTTTATAAAACCGTATGCTTTAAATCAAATATGCTAATTTGTAATTATTTTAGCTTTGCTAGATCCTTTTTTGAGCTTTTTACGTTTTCGAATGAAATGTGGACGTAATATTTTACTTTTATTGCGATATGTTTTGCTAATTGGTATTATTTATGTTTGCAGAGCTTTCTTAGTGCTGAAGAGCCAATCATTAGCAATGAGACGGATCCCCACATTCAGGATGAGCAACCGCCTCCATTGCCTCCACGTTCTCATTCGCTGAACTTGCCATTGGCGCCCAATACAGGTGGAGTGCTCTCTCTGGACATGCGAGCAGCGCAAGCCAATGGCGACAATATTGCCATTGGCGATGACCATGGTTTAATAACCACCGATAAGCAGACGCTGAGTAGCAAGGATGCTCTCAACAATATCATAGCCAGTCAACCTGAGATCATAAATGCCGAAGTGGCAGACAGTTTGCTTAACAATCGTCCACTCCCGCCGCTGCCCAAGTTGCCAAAGCATAGCGAACTGGAATCGGATAGCGATGACGACGACGAAGCCTATGATGACAACGAAGACGATGAAGATGAGGAATATGAGAATATTAATGAGCACAAGGCGGAGCCCGCCAATGGCGATGTCACAAACCTAAAACCCCATGAAGATGATGTTAATGCCAACAGCGAAAAGCCAACGGCGATTGATCAACATAAGGTCAACGGCATTGACTTGACGAGGTATATAACGATGCAAGATATAAATAAATATAAGTTAAATATTATTATTAATTCGGATTATGATATTTGCAGTACCGGGGATGAGCTGAAACGGCGAAAACGCAATGAATACCAAGCAAATCTGGAACAGAAAGTCAACGAAATTAAGCGCAAACAGCGTGAGAACGAGGACAATCAGCAGGCGGCGAAAAAACGAAGGTCATTACTCACATATATTGCCGCTGGTGTTGTTGTGGGCGTCATTGCCGTCTACGCGTACACGAAGCTAGGTTAAGTCCTTGCCGGTAGCCACAGACGACAGTAGTAGACAGTAGTAGTAGTTGTAGCAATTGAATCATAATATAGTGGCATAGTAGCGTGACAGTGATTCCCAATTCTGGGCATATGTATCTATGTATGTGTATGTATATGTATGTATGTAGGTCTTATCGAGCTAACATCAAATGTCAGCGCGACAAAAATTCTTGCACACACACACACACAAACACACAGAGATACAAATACACCCACACATACACACACGAGTTGGACAGCGAACAATGCGATGAAAAAGTCGTATTAGTTGAAACGATAATGACAATGCAAATTAGGGAATTTTTTATATATAAAAGAAAAGAAAAAAAAAAGCACACACAGGACAAGAAACAAAACAAAACAACAGCAACATTTAAAACTTAGGAAAGCACAAAAGTTAGATTCTTGCGCAATAGACTGACATTTTAGAACAAATTTTCTCGATACACTCGATACAAAAACAAAAACAAAAAAAAAAAAAACAAAAAAAGGCAAAAACTATAACAAGAAATGAAACACACGCAAACAAACAGAGGAACAGAACAAACCTTAAAACATATATACCTATCTATATATCGACTTGAATTAATCGTGCAAATGCATTTTTATTTTGCGCTCGCTAACCTATGTACAATTTTTCACTTATTTAATATGAAATAAAACAAAAAACCTTATAAGAAGAAGAAGAGAGAGAAACGTTGCTATCTAAAATATTTTATATGTATATTGTGCACGACCTACCACGCCCATGCCCACGCTTCACTTGTTGTTAAACACTTACGTTTCGTAAACATTTTCAAATACCAGTCTGTGCATGCATATATATTCATATATAAATCTAAACATATATATGTATGTGTATCTGTACGCGATGTGTTGTTATTTATGAGGAATTATGATGAAACACACTTGTTTTACTAATTTAACGGCAATGAATGCATTAATGTGCCAAAACAAAAACCAAACAATTGAATGGAAGAATTAAATGAAATTAAAAGGAATATAGAAGTGATTGGAAAAATAATTTTGCGCGCTTTTTTTAAATTTACTTTACAAAAAATAAAAATAAAACGAAGAAGAGGAAATGAAAAAGAAAATTTAATTGAAATTGAAAATTGCAAACGCCGATTAAAGCAATAAAAATAATGCAAATATGTAGCACAAAAATATATATAAAATTTATATATATATATATATATATACATATAAAAAATAATGGAAAATCTATATATAACATAATATATGATACGAGGGAAACCATTTTGTATTCTAACAATAGCATTAAAAAATATATGTGAACTTAAAGCAGATAAGATGATAAAACAAAACAAAAAAGCAAAAGAATGAGTTAAACTATTTAATGGTTTTTAGTAGTAAGATACTATCTTTGAGCCCCCTCCTTCACATTTTCCAGCATATACAAGAACATATATATACATTATATATTAAAATACACATAAAATACGTGTAGCGTAAGAAAAAAGCGTCACAGATGAAAAAACGCAAGTAAAACTAAATGAATTATTTTTATATGTGTAATTCACAAATTTAACAACTAAAATTTAACCAACCAACCACCCACAATGAGAAAGCGAGTGCGCTTAGAATGACGACGAAGACGAACACGATGATGATGATTTTTATAATATACATACATATATAAACCTATTAAAAATACATATTTATATAAAATATATATTTAAAAACAGTAACAAATGAACAATACCTATAGTAATGCCTAGTTAACTGAACATTGGCTAAGTACACTGACACAAATCCAACAAATAAAAACACAATAATATAAATATATATATCTATATTTATAAATATATATCACATTCGATATATATATACATATATAAATATATATATTTATATGTATATGCCTAATGAGTAAACAGACAAAAAACGAAAGTATTCAAATAAAGTTACATTTAAGATACAAAGCCAAGCCAATGAGGTGACGTTTTATTTTTGAATTTGATTAAAATATTACGATTTCAATGCTCTTATTTGATTACAGACGCCCGAAACACCGCAATATGCCTAAAGAAAAGTAAGCTGCCAGCAAAATGGACCCAGTTGTCAGTTGGGAGGCATCCATACATGCACCATGAACATATCATTTCCCACGTTTGTAGCAATTAATTAGAAGAGAAACAAAAATAAATAATTATTTTTTAAATGATTTTTATATTTATATGTTTTTCAATCCATTCAAATTTACCGTATTTTCCATGCTATCACGTAACGCGATGACTATCGATACCTTGTAGTGTTATCGAGTGTGTGCGATACTAGAAGAGATGTACTCGATTCTCTGATAGCTCTAAAAATACTCAATTTGACGACTTTGTTTTCGTTTAGCGACTATAAAGAAATTTATTTTATAATAATTGTTAAAGTAGCAGTTGGTGATTCTAAATTTGATTAAATAGCAACGAAATAGAATGCCTGCAATAGAAGAGGCACAAATAACTAAATATCTATCCAAGGTACGATGAGTCATGTTTTTTGAGTATGTGCCTTATCCATCCTCTACTGCCCAACACGCAATATTAAAATCGTTATTTGATTAATTGAGTCTCGTTAACAGTATAAAAATGTTGCGGCCACTAGGAAAGATGTTGTGGATGTCATTACTGCGTATCGCTCCCTGACGTATAATTTAGAAAAATTTGGTGAGATAAAGCAATATTTGCTGACTAAGATTTACAAATACAAACAAATGAACATTTTTTTTATTGTCCCCCAGTTTTTAACGATGGCAGCGTTAAAGATTTGTTTGCGTTGCAAGGCACAATACCGGTGGTCTACAAAAGTAAGTGCTGATTATTATCCATGTATAAGACAAGCTTTTAAAGTGATTGATATATATGTATTTCACAGACAACACCTACTACATTCCCATATGTATCTGGCTGATGGACACTCATCCACAAAACGCACCAATGTGCTTTGTGAAGCCAACGCCAACAATGCAGATCAAGGTATCAATGTATGTTGATCACAATGGCAAAGTGTATTTGCCGTATTTGCATGATTGGCAGCCGCATAGCTCGGATCTGCTATCACTTATACAAGTTATGATTGTGACATTCGGTGATCATCCGCCCGTTTATTCTAAGCCTAAGGAACAAGTCTCTGCACCATACCCAGCGAATTGTAAGTGTTATAGAATCCAGCTTTCGATTTCGAATTTCTAATAGTTTACCGAACTTGCAGCTTACATGCCTCAGCCAGGCGGCGCAGGTGCCTCCAATCAGTTTCTACCTTATCCAAACGCAAGTGGGGCTAGTGGTGGCAACTTTCCGCCTTATCCCACTGGTGGCGCGAACATTATGCCCTACCCACCAGCAGGAGGACAGCCTGGTAGCTCTGGTGGCTATCCGCCATACATGAACTATCCACAGCCTGGCTACCCAGGTAGCATTGGATATGTAAGTGCTCTCACATACAAAAAAATAATAATTTGTTCATGATATGTATTCATCCTTATAGAATCCAGCTGGAGTAGGCACTCCTAGCTCAACAGGCACCATAACGGAAGAGCATATCAAAGCATCACTTATTAGCGCCGTTGAGGACAAGTTGAGACGTCGCATACAGGAAAAGGTTAATCAGTATCAAGCTGAAATCGAAACATTGAATCGTACCAAGCAAGAGCTAGTAGAAGGTAGTGCCAAGATAGACGCCATCGTTGCTCGGCTGGAACGTGAGGAAATTGAACTGCAAAAGAACATAGCTGTATTGCGAGAAAAGGAGGAAGAGTTGAAGAAAAGTCTGGAGAGCCTTGAGAATGCAGAGGCCATTGATCCTGATGAAGCAGTAACCACAACTGCGCCATTATATAGACAGTTAGTAATCTGACTATATGGTTAACTGTAATAATTGTGTAAATGATTAATTGCTTTTATAGATTACTTAATGCCTACGCTGATGAAGCTGCCACTGAGGATGCCATTTATTATTTGGGCGAGGGTCTGCGTGGAGGAGTCATCGATCTGGAGACGTTCTTGAAGCATGTACGCCAACTTTCTCGCAAGCAATTCATTTTGCGGGCCACAATGCAAAAGTGTAGACAAAAAGCTGGATTGGCTGGCTAATCGGAAATGAGTGGAATGCGTGGGCCAGTCTGTTGAAGTTATATTTTCATTTGCAGTCTTTCAAGTGCAAGTAATTATTCAAGCCGCACATTTGATATGTTATTATAAAATATTCGGTATTGCTTTAAGTTAAAATTGAATCTTTGAAATTAAATATGTATATGAATAAAACGTACGTTCTCACGCCTACATTTAATTTTATTCAATCATGTTCGTTTTATATATAAATATATATGTATCTTAAAAAGGGAATGCTTGCACTTGTCTTGCCTCTCATACGTAAATGCCAACGGTTAGTAGGAGAAACAAAATTCCAAATCCAAGAAATATCGACGCGCAGAGACTAATCAGAAGCTCCTTAATTAATGTGCTTTCCTTCGAGCTCTTCCGCGAGACAACAAATACGAAGAACCATGCAGTAAAGAACGTTCCAATTATGAGTAAAACAGTGGCTAGGTGTGGAAAGACCGCTGGATTGACCGGTGAAACATAGCGATGCATTTGCTCCATGCTGTAAAATCATATGAAAGCGCTATTTAATGCATAATAATGCTACAATTTATTTGTTTTATTTACATTTAATTGGTACTTCGAGTTCTTGTTAATTTCCTGCACTTGTACGTGGCCCGGCTTGCAAACAGATACGGTTGCTTTCTTATTTATCGGCATATTGCGTTGCCCAACACTTTGACATATCGATTTATTTGAAAATACTGTCGATATATCACTGCTGGAACAACAATTCATTCGTCTCTAGTCAAAACGTGGTTTTGTGTGAAATTATAATAAAGAAATTAAAACAAGATTTGTTTTTTAATGCTAAAAATAAACATAGCGGCAGGCAACTACTACAAGCATTGGCACGATGAGCGATGTAAGTAAATCAAAAGCAAAAATCAAAGCTGCGTAGTCAAGTGAGTTTTCACTTTGTCTGTTTTTTGCAGCTTGAAGAAATGGACAGCGAGCAATTGAATGAGCTGGAATCAATTCTTTATGCCTCCATACACTACAATGATGCAACTAGTGAACAGCAACACTACACTCCAGCTGCAGATGTGGATGTGGATGCACAGAATATGCCACCGCCGCAACAGCAAATAGAACCCCAAAAACAACAACAGCAGCAAAAGCAGCAGTACCGATTTGTTAGTAACAAACGAATCATCAACAATGCGACTGCAAAGCCTCGCTACTGGGTTGATAACAATAGCGAAACTGCAACAGTAAATAATTGGTCAGCAAAAGCAAAAGGCACAGCTGAAAGTAAGTCTAATTAGGTTTTCATATACCACCTACACTCATACATACATATGCTTATACTGTGATATAAACGTGAGCGACTGCGCTGACAAAAGTGCTTTACATATGTATATTCATATGTATATCGATATATTTTATATATTTTTGTATACTAGTTAATTTGTGTTACTTATTTACAAATACTTACAATAATGTGTGCGTGTGTGAACTCATATCCAGGAATTTGAACGAGTTTTTTTTTATTTTATATACATATGTATTTTTTTTTAAGATACCAAATTTTGTATCGACGCTGCATAGAAATTTGAAATTAATTTTTGTCGCACAAGCATTTATATTCAAAATTACGTATTGAATTCTCTGGCCAGCACCATGCTCCGTCAGATAATGGCCGCATCGCGTCTTCTACTTAATCGCTTACGCGATATTAATTACTACATTCTTGTTCTATTTATGCTGAAGTTGTTGTGCACTATTATTTATATGGACTATTATTATGTTTATTATGGATACGATCTGCTTTATTGGGTGGATGAGATGGCCCGAAATCCTGTAGCGTATATATTTTCTTACATTGTCCTCACTGTGTCCGTTCATGTTGTGATGTCATGCGTGGAGGTCACCATACTCTCCAGATTGATCAGACGCAACAGAAGCCGCTATAATAAGCCGCGTCAATATTTTGAGGAGCGATATAGGCGATTTGTACTGATGCGTTTGGTGCACCAGCTGGAGAATGCATTGAAAATGCAGAAACGTTTTTCAGAGCAACCGAATCAACCGCATGACATGGCTATACTTGAACAATTGCATTCATCACATCAGCAAATTTATCAAGCTGTCAACGATTTTCGCACCTCTGTGGCTATATTGCTGTGGCCCAATCGTGCCGATCTACAAATGGACGCATTTATACTCTATCACATCGATGAGGGACAGTTAACTAATCTTAAGCGTCACGGCTATAGCTTGAGAAATGCCGAAATGAAAGATATTCGGAATGAGAATCTGAGAAGCTTGCTCAATCCACCAGGATATTAAACAATAGCAAAACTTTATTTGTATATCAATGATTTTGGCTCTAATAGCTTGCAATAAAATATATATGTGTCTTTCATACAAGAAAAATAAATTATATATCTTACATTCTTCTCATTGTCACAGCTTCTACCACAGGCGACGAGCCAAGTTCAACTACAGAGCAGGATAAGCGAGATAAAGACTCAACAAAGAGCACTGCCAAGAAGACCCCTTCTTCGACCAAACAGTCAAAACCTCTCACTCCTGTTCAGAAACTGCTGCAGCAACAACAACAAATGCGTCTACCACCAAAGATGCAGCCTAAAAAACAGCCACAAATACAAAAATCACCGAAACCACAACAAAACACTAACCTAAAAACTGAAGACGATGAACCGGAGCGATTTGATCAACGCCTTTTAGTGGCCATTCCATCCAATTGGCCCATCGGCAAACGTGAGCAAAAAGGGCCGTTTGGCAAGGCCAATCGCAAGCTGGAGCAGCATCAGCGTCTTGCAGAGAAGCGTCAGAAATCGAAACGTGCGCAGGCCAACAAGAAGCTAAGGCAGAACAAGGAGAAGCCCATCGAGCTTATCAGTCTCGTGGATAGTGAGAAATCCTCAGATGCAGACGATGTGGTGATTGTGCCATTGCCACCGGTACCCATAATAGATGTCGATGCAAGCGACGAGGAGCCGGTGCAGCAGCAGCAGCCAGAACTGTCTTATCTGGAAGAGAACGCCATGGATGCAGCTGATGTTAGTTTGACTGGCGACCGGCAGCCCACAGAGCAAGTCACTATGGCTTCGCAGCTGAATTCACCTTCGAGTTCCGTGTTATCTAGCGATGATTTCATTGTACAAAAGGATACGAGTCGCCTGCTGGCCGAGCGTGCTCGCGCTACGGACGAAGATCTGCTCGTACTTACAGAGAATGCCATGCGAGAAGCAGCCGAGCCGGCCAGAGAGGAGAAGGAACAGGCGGCGGACACCTCGTCGGAATATGAGTTTGTGCCGCCCTCCAGGCTGGAAGAGATCAAACAGAACTATCGTGTGGATGAGCAACAATTTCGTGCTCTGGATGTCTATGAGAGCGAATCAGATCTCACAGAGAGCGGTGTCTACTGCAAGGCCAAACAAAAGCCTGTACCAACTATTATACGCAACGTAGACTCCGACTCGGATTCGACGGACATCGAACAGGTCATAGAGCCCATTGTGAACAAAACTAAACGTTTGCGCAAGCGACGCGCTTCGAGCACCAACCAAAGCCAATCGGATCCCAACAATGAGTGCGATCAGAATGACACAGAGAGCGACGATGATGCAGGTGTGCAATCAACAGGTGTGCCGGGCATCGCACGCGGTATGGCTGTGGAGCGTTGCAAGCGTAAAATACGACGCATTAGTCAACGACGCAACTCGGAGAGTGTGATTCCAGCAGAGCAGCATAAGAAGAAGACACCCGTCGATGACGCCAGTTCAGAGTCAGCGGCAGAGGAGTCGCTGCCCACAGCACGTCAAATCGCTGAACGATTGCTCAAACAGAAGAAGGACAGGGAACGGGCTACATCGGAGCAACGAAATGATGGGACTATGGACAGCATTGGTTCCGATGCGAACACTGAGGATGAGGCAGAGATGAATAATGCGATTGTGGCAGTCTGTATGGAATTTGATGAGAATCGAAGCCGAATGCCGAGTGCCGATGACAGTAAGCAGAAAGAGGAAGTGAGCACCACAGAGCCGGACCCTGAACTGGAACCGGAGGCAGAGGCAGAGGCAAAGAATACTGAAGCGAATGAAGCTGAAGTTGAAATAAATAATATTGAAATTCAGTCCGAGCCACAGCTGGAAACAGAGGTGGCTGAGGTGCAAGTGGTGCACAATTTGCCGGCGTTGGAGGAGCAAGTGAATGTCAAGGATTTGATTGGTTGGAATGATGAGATGTGTCGCTTCTACAATGACAGCTGGCATGGCGAGAATTTCAATCTGCAGAAGATACTAAGGAGCATGTCAGGTAAGTGTTTCACTTTATTAAATAGAGCAAAATAATTATTTGTATAATATTAATGTGTAGGTCAACGCAGCGAGTGGCGCATCAACCATGCTGATCGCTTCCCGCCTGCGCGCAAGCGCTCGAATCTGAAGTGCAGTAACTGCTATGAAATGGGACATATGCGCTCCAAATGTCCGCGTCCACGCAAGCCCATCATTTGCTACATGTGCGGCATGACAGGGCATGCCGAGCCACGTTGCCCCAATGCCATGTGTCTGGGTGTAAGTCGCATATTTGATATAGGCTGTGTTGTTAACTAGAGATTGTAGAATATATCTAATGGTAGTAGATGCTTAGATTGTTGGAAAAGTTGATTTGATGTATAGCCATGTACACATATAGTTATTTTGATATGTATGCTTATATTTCTATATCTCTTACAGTGTGGCTCCAAGCAGTCTATCTATGTGCAGACCTGTAACAAATGCTCGTTTCATACCCGAATGATCTGCCAGCTGTGCAAGATGCGTGGCCACAGCAGCGACAAGTGCCCCGACTTGTGGCGTCGTTATCACTCCACAGTAAGCTAAATGAGTTTAATCGAAATACAACAGTTATTCTCACGTTCTATTCTTAGACCCGCACCAATGCAGTCCTAAACAGCAACGTGCAATATCGCACAAAGCACTGCAGCTATTGCGCCCAACGTGGTCATCTCTTTGAGGAGTGTCGCCAGCGCATGGGCGAGTTTCGCAATGTGAACCACACCGTTCGTATTATATCACATCAGAAGGTCTACCAGGATCGCAGTGAACCCATTAGCTATTTGACTGACTTGCGCTCCTCATTTTCCATTGATTTGCGTTTTCACTTTAATTGGAGCTCGGCGTTTTCGAAGAACAGCTGCTATGCACGCTTTCTTAAGGCAGTTGGTCTGGCTAAGCCGGCGGAGAAACGCAAGAAGAATGCGCCAATGCAACAGCTGAAGCTCTATACAAATGACTATGTGCCCAATCCACACACCAGAGCATCACGTCGCCTGTCGTCAGCTACACCTTCTTCGGCGGTGGTTGAGGAGCTGCCCGCAGAACCGAATACTGCTTTGGTAGCTGTAACAGATTCAAGAGTAGCTGCAACAGAGCCCGATTCCGAACAAATACAGCAGGAGGAGATTAGCAGTAATTTTGAGAGCAAGTCTGCAGCATCCAATAAACCCAGCAGCAGTGGTAGTCTGACAGCTTCTAAATCCACTGTCACACCACATGATTTGGACTCGGACTCGAACTACAGCTTCTCGGAGCACTTTGAGGTGCCCAGCTCCACGACTAGAACAAATGTGCAGGATACTGAAGCACCACCGGCGAAAACAGGACCTATGGAAAATCTGCCCGATATAATACCACTTAGCACAAATACTGATGAAGAAGATGAAGCCAATGATGTGTCCATCAGCACGAACAGCCAAGGTATTTCCATGTGTGTGAACAGCAAAGCGGCTACATCAACAGCAGCGGCTCAGCCAGAAAGCTTGCCAGATGTTCCATCAGAGGCGAAGATTCTCATGGCACGCGATCAAATCGAATACCTATTCAGTCCAGAGGGTCGCGAGTTTTTAACTGCTTCAGCCAAGCAGTGCAATGTCACTGTGCGCATGGACTTCAAGGAATACGGCTATGTGCTGGTTATCTACGGATTGAAAAAGAACCAGGAGGATCTACAGCTCATGCTATTGCGTCGCAATCAGGATGTCAAGCGTAAGAGCACTGAATTCCAAAGCCAAAAGCCCCCAAAGCGCATCGATGTTCTCATACGCTTTATGCGTGATGGCATCAGCAGTTTGGCTGGAGATCTGGGCAACGCCAAGGCGCATTACTTCCGCATCAAGGAGCTGGAGCAAATGAATACCAAAAATGGCTACAAGCTGGCCGAACGTAAGCGTCGTCTGCTCAATATGATATTATTTGGCCAGGCGGGCCTGAGCAATGGCAACATGCACTTGGATCAGCTGCTGATCATACTGAAGCGTCTGTTGAATGAGCATGCTGGCGATGAGAACGCCACAAATGCCATGCGCAATGAAATCGAAGAGCATTGGCGCATCATATTCAGTGCATATCCACATCCCAATTATGAATCGCTGCTGCAGGATTATTTGAAGCTAGATGTGAAGAATCGCATGAATTCGCTTAACATAGAGCCAGCTTTGCTTGGTCAGCAGATTGTTAGCAAGAAGCGAGAGCGCATTGCCTCGCCACCACCCGCTGGAACACCTGATTCCAGCAACAAGACTTCTTCGCCCAACAAACGTGCTCTGCTCAATGCCAAATGGGCTGATCAACAGCAGAGGCGACCACCGCCGCCACCTTTATGGACACATGAGGAGCGCGCACAGTCCTCTCCTGTCGCGCAGCCGAATAGTAATTCACGTAATGCTAAGCCACGCACACAGCCACATGCCAAGTCGGCGGGGCAACAGAAGAAGCAGTTGCCTCCCCCGCCGCCCATTTGGCAGCACGAGGAGCAGCAACAGCAACAGCAGCAACAGCAGCAACAGCAACAGCAGCAACAGCAACAGCAGGAGCTGGAGTACAATAGCAACAGCAACAAGCAACGCATACCAAAGCAGCAGCGAGACAAGCCTCGTCCCGTCCAACAACAACAGCAGCAGCAGCATCAACAACAACAGCAAAAGCATTTATTACCCTTTAACAATATGCAGCAACGTACACCAGTTGGTAAACTGCACTTGCGCAATCGTCCGCTGCAATCCGAATGCGTTCGTTTGCTGGCTGGCATGGAACGTGGTGATTCCCGTATCAACACGGATGCGTCGAAGCCCTCCATGTTCTGGTCACGCGAATCGCTGAAATATCTTGACGACCTGTTCAAGCTGACATCAAATCCGGAGACCTTGGAGCGTCTGCAACGCGTGCTGGACCGCTCGCGTCGAGGAGAGCTGTCGCACAACGACTATCGTGCCGTGATACGGCTGCACTCGCTAATGGAGCCCCATTGAGCGGGGTATCATCTTATCAACGGGGGGCTTAGTTTAAGAGAACATAAATAATGGAATCATAATTATGGGTAAATATCAGAGATAATACCCAGTACGGAATAAATGAAATCTTGACTTGAGTATGACTAATGTTATAATGCACTTAACGTTTATTTATTCTTTGGTTATGAAACATAGATTATGCTTAGATCGATAATACAAATAGTTAATACACCATCATGTGGCTGATTTCTTGCTCTAATTCAAATCTGTTGCAGCGCTGCAGAATTAGCTTTCAAGTAGAGAGTTGATAATACGTCGTAGATTGTTCGTTTTCTGTTTATTATTGACTAGAAAGGATTTACAAGAAATAGCGGGTTGACAAAGTAATTTACACATACTAAGCACTTCATGAAGTTTACTTTGTGGGAAAATCGGGCCAATAGTTGATGTAATATCTGTGTGTTGTTCCCTCGAATAAGCGATCTAGCCAATTGCTTAGACCATCTAGCAAATTGTCCTCGAATAGCACATTCGATTCGACATCTGATTCTTCGGAGTAGTTAACTCCCAGGAAGTTTCCAATCTCTGGATCATCGTTGCGATCCAGCAACTGTTTGGTCATCTTGATCATTCGCTTGGTGCCGCGTGCGCATTCTGGATGCTTGGCATGATATACGCAGAAATACTTGCGATGTCCATTCAGGGCTATTACAGTGCCAACACAATTTCTGGGATTGATTTGTAGCTTTTGGTTTGTGCATAGCGACAAGCGTAGTAATTCTGAGTACCAGGACAAGCCCTTCTCAATGAGCATATGGCCAAAGATAAGAGTTTTGGTACGTCTATATGGCCAAACAGCGCGATGATAAGGAGGAATCAGCTTGGCGCGACTCTGCATATCGGTTATTAATAGGATTGTGCGACAACCGGGCTTGAGCAGACGCACTAGTCCATTATATTTCTCTGCCCTTAGCTCGTAAAGCTTCAACTCCGGCACATGTTTGCTCTGCTTGTTACATTGCCCGGCGTTGTTGAGCTGTCCTTTCGCCTTTAGACTCTCCTCCTCGACGCGCACAAAGTACATCATGATGTAGCCAATGATAAACATAAATGCGATGGTGCCCAACAGCGATAGGGCAGCAAAGAGATGTTCATCTTCGATATTATCAGATAGATAGTCTACCAGATATAGTAGCCTAGTGATCCATTTACTCAACATGCCCTGAGCATGTTCATCCAACAAATTCTGTACGAATGCTTCGTATGTTAATGCCTCCGACGTCTTCAACAGCCGTTGTATGGTTAGATTTATCTCATGTTTCGTAGCATTGATGGCGCTATTGTTCAGATAGTCGTCCGTCTTAATATCCAGCTTGGCACCGTCCACCCACTCGTATTTGATTTGGGTGCTATCACGCCGCCAGATTACGACGAGCCTCAATAGATTGTCCTCGAAGGAGCCCTTGGAAATGGCATTAAGAAAATCTGCTTGCTTCTCCTTGTACATATACGCAAAGCGAACCCTCTCCAAGCTATAGCCAGACTCTAAAGCAATATGTCGCAGGGCACCTCGTGCAATATCGTATTCGGGCGAGTTTTCTGTAATAAGTATCACACACAAACGCTTTCTTGGTCTATTCCATTCGGCTGGGCAAACCCCTTCAAGCACATCCTGCGAGGATAGTCGGGGTAGCGAAAGGAATTGATTTGTGGAGATGATGTTGTCCAAAGTTTGTGTCGGTATATCAGCCATAGAAATGCTAGCAACCGCTCGCACAGAGTCCTCATTGAACAGGAAGAGTGTATCCAACTTAGGATTGACTTTAAAACGATCAGCCATAAGACTACAAGCCTTGCTAGTTAGATCCACAAAGCCAAAAGCCACACGGTCATGGAAAGCAAAGGCGCTTATCAGATATCGCAGCCTGGTTACGCTGCGAGGCTCCAAGACCAGTGCACGCACCCGATTATCCGTCCAACCACTCAGAAACTCATCGACATTCTCATCATTGACTCGCTGACCGATCTTAAAGGGCATCTTCTTGCGTATAAACTCGGCCAACTTCTGCTGCGTATATATATTCTCGCGATAGACATAGCTATGCCCGCCGAGCACCAGCACCATTCTTGGTATATCATCGGCTCCAGTTTTGCGCAATATAGTTGGCTCGTGGGCGGCATTGATGGTGACAAAGGATACTCCCAGTGGTTCGAAGGTGTCAATCAATTTCTTGAACGCTCCCACAATTCGTATACAACCGAAACACCAATCGTTATAGAACATTATAATATGCAATTTGGTCTTGCTCTTCGGTATGATAGTATGCTCAAAGTAGTTGGAAGTGACGGAGAGTTTGTGATATAAGCTGATGTCCTGGTCGAAACCAAATTGCTTACCAAAGAACTCTTCCACTGGATCGAACCCGAATCGATTGTAGTTGGTGTAATCGTGTTTCTGTTTTAAGAAATGCGAATCCTCGCTGGTAACGCCATGTTTATCGTAAATACGTCGTCGATCGCTGTCGCTCAACAGCTCGTAGGCCTTTTTAATCTGTACAAACTTACGCTCTGCATCCGGATGATTACTCTTATCTGGATGCCACTCCTTGGCCAATTGCTTATACGCCCGTCGAATTTCCTGTGTGGATGCTGTGGAGCTGACACCGAGTTCCTTATACGGATCATTTATGACAGCCACACAGATGGCAATCAATGTGCAAAATACTAGCACATTGAATTTTCGAATTTGTCCTAACATGACGAGCGTTTTCTCACAAAATTGTAACAATGTATCCTTTTTTCATTAATGTTTCTTTTTTCCGTTTTTTTTTTTTTTTTTTTTATCAGGTCTACGTGCTTTTTGGGGGTTGGTCCGTGCTCCAGATACGAAGAATGACAGATGAGCTTATTGATTTTTGATGGAATATATATTATACATATATTCAAAAGTTTAATACGTGCTGGCAATGCACATGACGTTCGAATTAAATTTATTTTATTATTATCGTTAAGTAAATCCTTTTTAATTAATTTCGTGACAGACAAATTATTACGCTACACCCGACAGGGTTGCCGCGGAGTATAAAACTGCTTTATTATGATACCGGGAAGAAAAGCAGAGTACGCTGTTCATTAAGTAAGCTTGATAAGCTTTCAATAGAGAATTTATATTAAGTTACTGAATTATTTAATACTTTGATAAATTGTTATAGTTATTCTCTTTTTGGTAAAATTTGTATACTGGAATGGGACATTTAAATTTTGTAAGCAATTGACATATTTCAAAAATTTATATTTGACATTTTCGCAGCAGAGTTGCCACTGTGCTGTTAAAATACCAAAAATACCGACGTCAACGTTAGCCAGCACTGTTACGCTTGCCCAGCACTAGGCAAATTAAAGATAAAATTAAATAGCCAGAAATACGCGTGTGACGTGCTAATAGTTAAAGAGTTGCGCTTGTAATCGTAGTAGCATAAATAGACACCTATTTTAAGCAAGTGTTTGGTGCAAAATAAAAAGGAAAATAAAATACGAGCTGCGTTTGCAAACTGCAAAACACACACCTATACAGAGTAGAAACAAATTTTCAAGCTACGGCTACTGGCTACAGCACAAGCCACTGCCCCCGCCCCCGTTGTCGTTGTCGTCGTCGTGTGTCTGCCTTTAGCGTTGCGTCTCCCGTATGTAAATTGTAACCCGATGGACGACGAAGGCGACCCAAACAGATGATATTCATGCTGAGAAAAAAACAAAAAACAACAACTACAAAACGCAGCAAAATCAGCAGCCGCCGCAACAGCAGCAGCAGCAGCAAACATGTACATATAGCGATATTATTCAATGAGTGTGTGTGTGCGCGAGCGTATAAATGAAAAATTAGATAAAAAATAAAATGAAATTAGCTCACGCCTGAATTTCGAGTTTGGCACAAGGTGAACCGAACCAAACCGAACCGAACTGTGGATGTATATAAAAAAAAATAATATATAAAAAATAACGCTGATGGCTAAAGACGAAAACAATTTTTAATTTTCTCTCTCTCTCTTTGTTGTGCGTTTGTTGTTGTTGTTGTTGTTGTGCGTGTGCGAACCTGAAAGTGCGGCCACCTGCGATTGCAATTGTAAATGCATTGATTTACGCACACATACATATATCGTCGAGGATATACGTACATATTTATATATACAGTGGTATATAAATGCACACACTCACACACATGCTAACTGACTGACTGATAAAAGCCTCATACCCACATACACAAATCCAAACACACACGCATACAGTGACGCCTCGTACACAGAGCTTTGTAAGTTTATGATTATTTCGTAGCTGTTTATTTTTACATACAATTTTCGTTGTTGTTGTTCCGTTTTAGTTGTTGTTGTTAACATATCTGCTCTGCTTTCCGTTTTCTATTTGATTTTGCAAACTCATTGAAAAAAAAAAAAAATTATAAAACTTAATTACATTCACGGCTGCAATAGCAGCAATAGCGTAGCAGCAGCAGCAGTGGTAACAGCAGTCGCAGTAATTGCCCCCGCCACATGGAAATTTCTTACGGTACGCAGCCAACAGAGCCAAATGTTAATTATGTGCCGCTACCAACTAGGCCCCAACGTACCTCTCTCTTTCTCTCTCTCTCCTTTTCTTCTGCTCCTCCTTCTACTTCTACTCCTACTCACTGCTCATTGCTGCCACAAAAAAAAAAAAAAAAAAAAAAATGAAGCCCATATTGTTTACGCAGCTCGCGTCACTTCGTATTTGTTTATGCTCCACACACTCACACATGTACATACACATATTCAAACAATCACATATGCAGCCCCAAATTTCGGATTACTGCACAGTGGATTCCTATATCAAGAAGTTTAATATTGATTGATATGTGTGTTTGTCAAATACTATAAAATATAAAGAAGGCTCTGGTCCATTCAAGATTTTCATATAATGATAAAGAATGTCATACTCTAAACCGGTATTCTTTTAAAAGAGCTTTTGCTGTGCATTCCTAGCTGTGCTAAGAAAAATCCCATGTTAATTCCAGTTACAAACTTTGAGTCTTGTACCACTGTGCAAGCATTTGCTCCTGCGTATGCCTTGGATACACCGTCAGCATTAATGAACTGCATTTGTCATCGGCTCTGATAAGACGTGCTTTTTTTTGTGTATTTGCGCGTTTTTATACACGCGCCTAAACTTACCCAGAAATACAATATGAACTCTTAAACAGTTGGAACCTTGGCACAACGACAATACAAAACATAACATGAGCAACAACAATGAAAACAAAAAACACCAAATCTAATTGTTAATCGCGACGAATATTTCGACAATTTGGTTAATGATAGCTGAGCAGTGTCAAGAGAATTTGTACAGTTAGAGGTCAGTTAGGATTCATTGAGGAAGGGCCGTTGGCCAAGGTTAGCATTAATTTCTATGAGATTTTTTTGTTCATAGTAAAATAGCCAAAATCAAAAAGGCTATAAAGGTAGCTGCAAAATTTTGCTGTTTAAAGTGTGATAGAACTTTTATCAAATTAATAAGTATATTAAAATTAAGTATTATTGCTTCAACTCGTTTCCGCTCTATCTATTTATTTTTTATGTTTTGTTCAGAATTCTAATTCGAAAACCCGTTTTTGCAGAGCTTCTTATTTTCCTTTTTTTCTGTTTTGGCACATGGCAAGAAAAAAATCCATTCATTTGCTGTAGCTCCCATATGCAGTTACCCTTCATTAGACAATCCATTTAATAATAGCTTGCTAGCTGGATATTGCATGACTAAAAGAAATATTATCAATATGTATACTATACATGTATATATAAACTGAAGCATTCAGTGTAATTAATATGACACATTTGTTATTACGTTTCTCGTTGCAGTGACCAAGAGGCAGGTGACGTTAGAAGAGTTCGATTGACTGGATTCGTCGGGTCGTCGCAATTGCTGCAGTTGCTTTTGCACTGGCATCTGAAGTGGAGGCAGACCCATCTGGTAGTTAGTGGCAAGCAAGCAAGTCCAATGTCAAATAAAATCAATCCAAAACGCCGTGAACCGACAGCAGCAGCAGCAGTAGCAGCAGCCACGGCAGTGGTGGCCACCAATACGAGCAGCTCGACCGGCTCCAGTGCTGGGAATACATCATCAGCGAATACATCGTCCTCATCCAGCTCTTCACTGTCGTCCGCCGGTGGCGGTGATGCGGGCATGTCTGCCGATCTGACATCGCTGTTCGAGTGTCCCGTTTGCTTTGATTATGTGCTGCCACCGATATTGCAATGCTCGAGCGGGCATTTGGTCTGCGTATCTTGCCGATCAAAGCTCACATGCTGCCCCACATGCCGCGGCCCGTTGGCCAACATACGCAATCTGGCCATGGAGAAGGTCGCCACCAATGTGAAATTTCCGTGCAAGCATTCGGGCTACGGGTGCACTGCCTCACTCGTTTACACAGAGAAGACCGAGCACGAGGAGACCTGCGAATGCCGGCCATACCTATGCCCCTGTCCGGGCGCCTCATGCAAATGGCAGGGACCGCTCGATCTAGTCATGCAGCACCTGATGATGTCGCACAAGAGCATTACCACGCTGCAGGGCGAAGATATTGTCTTTCTGGCCACCGATATCAATCTGCCTGGTGCCGTCGACTGGGTGATGATGCAGTCCTGCTTCGGCCATCATTTCATGCTCGTGCTGGAGAAGCAAGAGAAATATGATGGACATCAACAGTTCTTTGCCATTGTCCAGTTAATTGGGTCCCGCAAGGAGGCTGAGAACTTTGTCTATCGACTGGAATTAAATGGCAATCGACGCCGCCTCACCTGGGAGGCAATGCCGCGTTCCATACACGAAGGTGTTGCCTCCGCTATACACAATTCGGATTGTCTGGTGTTTGATACATCGATTGCGCAACTGTTTGCCGATAATGGGAATCTGGGCATCAATGTAACCATATCTCTCGTCTAAGGATTGCGGCGTCTGTGGGGGAGCTAGAGTAACTAGTATGGATGAATATGGAATATGGAATATGAATCGTTTCTAAAACGATTATTATGATACAGCAATCATGTTATGTATGTATGTATGTACGACAGTGGTACATCAACAGTTTACATCATGTCATGTATGTGCGTATGTATGTATGTAGTAGGGTCGGTTAGGTCAGGTCTGTCTGTCTCTGTGTCAGTCTCCTAATTGCTAGATTCTATGGTATTCATTTTGATTTCCAAAAAGAAGAGAAACAGAAAGAAACAAAAGAAATACACACACAGACACACATATATTTGCATATATACATATATTCAATCGATCGATTTAATAAGATTTTTTGTGGGTTTTTTCTTAGTTTAATTTTAGTTTGTAAGACGTGCGAATACACAAGCAGCTAAAACATAACGTACATCCATACATCAAGCATACATTTCATAAGTACACACAAACACACATTTACACTACGCAGCCTAAGTTTAGTTAATGTAAATTATTTTATACAAAAAATAAAACAAAAGAGAAATACTTGTAAATGCTATAAAAGTAAACATCACTTTTAACGAAATTAACAAGAATACAACAAAATAAAAAACATATATATATATATATATAATGAAATATATATGTACATATATACATATAAATAATAATAATATAATTATGTAATAACTCGAGAGTTGTAAGCGATTGCGACAATTTTTGTTCATGCCAAAACGAAACGTAACACACACAACAATTTCTTTTTTAACTAAACAATAACAATCACAGTGTGCCCCCTCTAACTACAACAAAAAGACAGTTGAAAACAAAGAATGCAAAAGAAAAGCAATGTAATATGTTTAAATTTGATATAATTTAGATCGATCTCCCGTACAAGTTGATTATTTTTTGTTGTCTCGCAAATGCAATTGGAAATTGTTAATGAACTGATTTTGCCCTTAACTCTTACTGTTTCATCATGCAACTGCAATGTATTTAGTTTTAATAACAAAATGAAACACACACACACACACACAAATGCGACAACTACAGAAGAAGAAAAATAAACGTGATTAGTAAAAAAAAAGGTGAAAAGTCTTATCAATGAAATGCTATAAGCAAAAAATTAAGTTTATCTGCGCTACTATAATCTGATAGGCAGTTATTCATAACTACAGTAGATACTGCCTAAATTTATAAACTGTATATAATTTTTATACCCAGAATCCATTGAAAATGGAAAATCATTAGTTTTGTTGAAATATACATATGTAATAGGCAGAAGGAGGCGTGGCAGACCCCACAAAGTATATATATTCTGTAACAGGGTGACGAGCTGATACGATTTAGCACTATTCCTCTGTCTATTTCTTCTAAGTATTCCCTCTACGTATTTCTTCCAAGTATTTCCGCTAAGTATTTCCTCTACTTATTTCCTTTACGTAATTCCTTCACGTATTTCCTCTACGTCTTCAATGCTTAGCTGATCGATCACACACTCTGCTTCACTTTAATGCGCTGACCTCTCCTGGACGACTAAAGAAATGCTGCAGCTGCTGCCCTTTATATAGGGCCACTTTTACTCAAGCAATGTCTCCCAAATGCTGAGCCTTACGGCAGGTAGCGCTCGTTACAGTCGAGCTTCAAGTGGGCAGTGGGAACGCTCTCTGCTGTTGTGAGCACTCTAGCTTCGTTTTACCTAAATACAAATACCAAATGAGAACTGCTGCATACACATAGACAACTTTAATGATCTTGTGCACTTACTTATTTCGTTTAGGTAATTCCTCTACGTAACTCCTCTATGTAGTTCCTCTGCTTCTTTAATGCTTAGCTGATCGATCACACACTCTGCTTCACTCTATTGCGCTGACCTCCACCAGGCTTGGACGACTGAAGACTGACTGAAGAAATGCTGCAGCTGCTGCCCTTTATATAGCGACACTTTTACTCAAGCACTGTCTCTCCCAAATGTTGAGCCCGACGGCAGGTAGCGCTCGTTGCAGTCGAGCTTCAAGTGGGCGATGGGAATGCTCTCTGCTGCTGTGAGCATTCTAGCTTCGTTTTACCTAAATACAAATACCAAATGAAAGCTGCTGCATACACATAGACAACTTTAGTGATCTTCTGCACTATTTCTCTCCTTGCTTGTACTTTTACTCAAGTACTGGGTCTCTCAAATGCTGAGCCCGTGCATGTTCATGCGTGCGTGCCTATGTGTGTCTATGTATGTGTGTTTGCGTGTGTGTGTGTGTGTTTCTTTTGTAAGCAGAAAGACGCGAAGAATTATTGAAATATCAGCTCTCCGAAGGATTCAGGGGATTTCCTAGTCAAGCTTTCTTACTTGTTATATTTTTTTTATTATTAACTTCTCAACTCTTAAAAAATTCTTAAATTGTAATGTTTGTTTTAATATTTGCTTAAGGTAAGTAATTGCTATTTTAATAGTATTTTTTATATACTAAATACTATATATGTATATTTAGAATATGTGTAGTAGGCTAATATCGTTAGAATTTTGAAATGTGGTTTAAATATTTTCATACTTTTTTATAAGTAAAAGTTGCTTTTGTTTATATATAAATCTGTTACTTCTTTTTCCTTTTTGTGTATATGTTATCTTTGTAAACGTTCAGTAAATTCTTTGTCTATATGTTTGATACATACTAAAGCTAATCTGAATTCAAGTTTTTGGTCCTTACAAAACTACGCGTATGTATTCTTGGTTATCTTCTACATCTATATATATACATATGTATACTGTGCAGACAATCCAACAAAATTGTTCTTTTGTCTATCCTTTTTGGTTTGCTTCAAAGTTTACCAGTTTTGTTAACCAAACAACTGAACAATGTCTCTTCACTACCGTCTTGAACTCCTCGATCGATGTCTTTTCATCGGCTGCGTATTGTAAGTTTAGATGAGAATTTATAAGCTTTCAGCTTCCTAAATTTCTTTTTCTTCGGCTGCGATTCGAACCCCTAGCCACGCTTCTATCATTTTTTATGCCCAGCTCCAATTCTCATACTCGTAATATTTTGTCAATTTTCCCTTTGGAAACACTTTCATGATCATCATCTATGCTTGCTCTGGGTTACTTGTGAGGTGCTTTAGAAGAACACTGACATTTGATTAGAGCAGGCCAGGCCATTTCCATGATTCTATTGCCACAAAACAGACGAACAAATTTTAGTTATCTTGAATTTCAATATAATTTTTTTTTAACAGAACTAAATTGCCAAGCGTACGAAAAATTAACTCTGAAAGTTTCGATTTTATTTTTAAAGACCCCCCGCCCCGCCTCCACAAATAAACCCGCCTCATTTTTCGGTAGATAGGCATACGGAAATACCCGTTACTCACATACTAAACGCGGCGCGCAAAATTTGAAAAGTGCTTCCACTTTTAGTCTAAGGAATCCACACACATACATAGACTCACACTTACCACTATTTTTTCAGGCACACATACACATATATTTATATTTATATATATATATATATTCTATACAATATATATATATTTTAGAGGAACCAACGTGCAATCAAGAACAAATCATGCAATCACGTCGTCAGCGTTCTGCCGCTGATGCCCCACAAGCAGCGACTGTTGCGACGCCCAAGGACAACAGCAACCAGGATCAAGAGGCGACATCGTCGCTCGACCAGATCGATGGCGGCAGCAGCAGCAATAGCAACGGCAACAACAGCGACTGCGACAAGCCGACCGAGACGGCGACCAGAGACTTTTTGGTCTCCCTATTGGAGTGTCCCGTTTGCTTTGGATATATGATGCCACCGATAATGCAATGCTCCCGAGGCCATCTCATTTGCTCACAGTGCCGGAATAAGCTAAATGTCTGTCCCGTTTGCCGGGTCCCGATGAGCAATATACGCAATCTTGCCATGGAGAAGGTGGGCTCCAAACTGATCTTTCCCTGCAAGCATGCCTGCTATGGCTGCCGTGTGCGTCTCTCGTATTCGGACAAGAAGGCGCATGAGGAGGACTGCGAATTTCGTCCATATTTTTGCCCCTATCCGGATGAGAAGTGCGTGTGGCAGGGTGCCCTGAAGGACGTGTACAAGCATTTTGTTAGCACGCATCAGAATGTGATCACCATGGAGGGCACCGACATCATTTTCTTGGCCACCAATGTCAATCAGGTGGGCGCACTCGATTGGACGATGATACAGTCGTGTCACGGCCGCCACTTTCTGCTATCGCTGGAGAAGGTGCAGTTGGGCGAGGGCTGTCAGCAATATTTCGCCGCCTGTCGCATGATCGGGACAATGCGCGATGCGGCCGACTTTGATTATCTGATCTCATTGGAGGCCAACAATCGCACTCTCAAATGGAAGTCCAAGCCGCGTTCCATACGCGAAAGTTTCGTGACCTATACAAATGCCGATTTTCTGGTACTCAACAAATCAACGGTGGAACTGTTTTCCGAGGATGGAAATTTGGCGTTAAACATCATTATCAAAAGGGCCAACAACAATGATTAGAATATAGAAGAACTCTGCATATATTGGGTATATATACATATATGTGTATATATATTTATATAGCCATTTAATCTGCCATCGGTCCAGTTAAGTCTCAGCAGTCTATATACGCATATATGTATACATATGTGTATTTATCTATATTTATATGTGTATGTATATGTATATACATATATCTATTCCTTATGTGCTCGCAAATGTATATAACTCGTAATTCTCCGTGGCCAGATGTCATTTCATATTCTACCATGTCTGGGTGGCAAGCAATAACAAAAAAAAAAAAATTAAAACAATAATAATAGCAAAACCAAACTGGATAAGCGCTGATAGCAAAGCATATTTATGTATAAATTTCACTTGATCCAAAAACCAGATAATAATAAATATTGGACAAGTTGGAAACCAATAATTGTCAACTGTAACCCAATTCTCTCCCAGCGTCTTTTTTTGTAAACAGAAATTTCGGTTAACAAATTTTATATATTTTAATTGCACATTTTATATAAATTATATCAAAATCTGTAAGCATTGTAAATTTTTGAATTTCGCCGCCACATTGCAGTGCCATAAAATATGTTTTTGGTATTTTGTTTGTCTACGTTTCATTGTGAGTGTCAAATTGAGGTTAATCTTATCGATAACTACCAGCTGGCTATCGAAAAACAAACCAATTTAACTAAAATGCCAAAATAAACGTAAATAAATGCAATAATGGACGAAGTGGATAAAATTATTATGCATCAGCTGCAGCAAATTGATGACAGCATCGAGCCCACGGATCAATTGGCCAATTTCACACCGGAACAGGTGGTACGTGCCGTTTCCAGCTGCTTGCTGGAAATCGATCCTTCGATGCAGGAATTGCCACGATTCTTGCCAGGTGGAGCGATGGCGCAACGTTTCAGTGTGGCCACAACGTTGGCTGAGCGTTGCAAGGAGCAGGGCTATCGTGGTGACATTGGCTACCAAATCTTTCTATATCCCAACGCCGTGGAGCTGCGTCGCCTGCTGATGCATTTGATTGAACGACTGCCGCGTGAGCGACAGCAAATCGATTTGGCTGATAAGTCACATTCCCTAAGTGCCCGGGAACAGCTGCAGCGGGAGGTGCGCAGGCAGTTGTCCGAGCAGTTAAAGGCGCCTTGGGTGCCCCAGTATTGCCGCACTGTTGCCAACAGGCGGCGGCAAGGCTGCAGCTGCCAGTGCATTGAATTCAAGCCGCATCTGAATTTAAATGTGCCTGGAGCCAATTTCTTGGAGCGCAGCAAGGAAGTGCAACAGTATTTCGAGCAGTTGGCGCCCAATCTATTTCAACAAGTTGAAGGCACCGCTTTCGATCTCATTGCCTCCGTCATGCACAAAAATGATTTGGAACGCTGCGGCGAGCAGGTACCAAAGGCTGTGATGGCAGTGCCGGCTAAAGAGGAAGTGGGTGAGGTGCCACCTAGTCCTGATCCGCTGCCAGCTGCTAAGCAGGCGACCAGCAGTGCAGAGACGGCGGCAACTCCACTCCAACAGCTAACGGATGAAGTTCAGCAGCTGCGCACACAATCCGAGCTGCTTTTGAAGCAGCGCAAGACGTTGAGCAACTGCATCGAAGCTTTGAAGGCACGGGAATCTGCAGCTGAGATGGAGCTGGAGCGCCTGCAGGCAGTGGTAAAGTTGCATGAGCGTACCTGCCTGGTGCTAGCGGAGCCCGAACAGAATGTGGCCAAGCTCGAAGCGCTGCTGCTCGCAACCAAAGCGAAGCGGCAGACCCTGACGCAGCAGTGGGAGGAGTATCGTAATCCCCTGCTGAACACTCTGGAAAGTCTCAAGTCAGCGAAGGAAACGCAGCAGGTGCAACGTGTGCGTCTAGAAATTGAGCAGCTGGAGCAGGAGCTGCTGGCCAGAACCCAGTTGCACAACGAGCTTACCCTTCGCAGTGCCACCCAGACTCAGCTAGCGCCGCGCAAGGAATACACTCGACGTATTCACGAATTCATTGGAAACATACGCAAACAGCGGGAGGACATCTTCCGGGTGCTGGACGACACACGGCAGCTGCAGAAGCAGCTCAATGTGGTTGCAGCGCAGTTGGAGCGTCAATTCAACTACACGGATGACCTGCTTTTCCAGAGCGCCAAGCACGATCTGCATGCGAAGAAGGCATATAAGCTGCTCGCTCAGTTGCATAGCCATTGCAGCGAGCTGGTCGAGTGCGTCTCCAACACGGGCAGCGTGAGCAAGGAGATCCGCGAGCTGGAGGTCCAGATCGACAGTGAGAAGATGAAGAATGTGCTCGTCAGTCTGCAACAAATAACAGGCGACATCCAGAAGTTCGAACAGCACATACAAGAGCTGCAAACACAAATACGCACAGTGGAGAATGCAATAACAATCGCCTAAATATAACGATAAACGATAAATGATTAACGATATTAGTATATTACCATATTACTTATGTATTAGTGCCAATTAAAACAGATCACTTTCGCATAGCGTAGTTTCTTGTAGCCAATTCTCAATATTTATGCATTTTTTTGTAAAAAGCTAAATAAACGGACCTGATCAGCATATATATAAAACTAATATTATTAATTTGTTTAGCTTTTCACTATTAGCTTTTTCGTGCAGTGTTCAACACTCGCTTTACCAGTGTGAATGGTCTCTTTACAGGCTGCGCTCTCTTACTTTTACGCTCTTTTTGAGCATGCGCTCTTTATACCCTACATGAATAGGTTATACGATGTGAAATGTGAATATGTTACATTTACAACTTGCGTGAATGTGTTCATATGTTTTACTCATAAAAAAAATAACATTAAGATGAATACATACGTTTTACTATATGTTTGAAATCTAGATAAGTTTAGTATATTGGTTAAACTCTCATACAAACTTTGTTCACTTACATGACAATCATAATATGCAGTGTATTCATAGTTCGCCTTGCCTAATCCATTTGTTGTTCTCTTGTTTTACTCCCTCTGGCTTTTGAGTACGAAGCGGCAGTTATGACTGCCGGCCCTGGACCCGGCTGTTAGTTGTTGCTCGCCTTTTGAAGTGTTTGAAGCTGCAGCGCGTTGGCGACTGGTCGCGTCGTGTTTTCGTTTCATTTTTGTTGTTGATTTACTTTCGTTTGTTTTTAATTTAAAGTAAATTTCCAAGCAACAGGCACTTGGCCTGGACGTAAGTGCTCAGGCCTAGTGCTTAAGGGTTTCCCTCTTTTTTTTTCGTTTCATTCTTATTCCAAAATAAAACTTTAATTAAACTAAACAACAAGAGGCAACATGTATCAAAATAAAGTTTTGTTTTGTTGTGTTGGTGCTGGGTGCCTCTTGTTGTTGTTGTTGTTGCTGGTGCTGGTGCCGCTCCAGAACTCGTTTGTGGCCTAGAGTTTTAGGTTCTTTTGCATGCTGCCGCGATAACAAGTTTAACCGGTGTGCGTGTGTGCCGCGTGTGTAATTGTGTGTGACTGTGCTAGCGAGCCTGTCTGTCTGTATGTGTGTGTGCCTATGCTCTCCCCCTGTGCCTGTACGTATGTTTGTGTGTGTGCAGCATTTCGCCTTCAACAAACTGTTGCGCTTGGTCGCTGATGACGTTGCCGGCCCTTTTGCCACTGCTGCAGGCCATAATTACAAAAAAAAAAGAAAAAACCGAAACAGCAGCAGCAAAAACAAAAAACGCGACGCTTAACCAATTGACTTCCCAATTAGAATTGCAGAAATTCGTGCTGAAGGTCGTGAGTGCCCAAAACGAATTCGACTCCAATTGGCAGTAAGCCGGCCGGCGTCGGGTTTTGATATCGAATGATTTGTGCACTAAAAATAATTATGAAAACACTGTGGAAAAAAGAACTAACGGTACACGTCACACCAGCACCAGCACACAGGCCATAATTAAAATGTCAATAATATATATATAAAGAATAAAAATTGAAAAAAAGTGCTGTGAACTTATTACGTTAGAGACATTTTTAACCAACTACGCAATAATTTGCTTGAAGCTAAAAAAAGACGTTAAATATGATAATGTGAACAAAATCTAAATAATATGACAGTTGTTCCTCGATCAAATTGGAACTACAAGAACATGTTATGGAACTATAAGAATTGTCATTCTTAGCAATTGTATAGATGTCTAAATAATTATAAAATATTTTACAAAATTTTCAATATTAGTTAAAACTAATAATGAATAAAATATAAATAAATAATAAAAAAAAAAAAAAAAATAAATATTATTATTCATTTTTGTATTAAGCAATTCAAATTCATCAAAAGTTCCATTTATCGAGCGACTACTGTAAATGAAATTATTCCTCTAACAGCACATAATCGAAACGAATGCCTTGTAGCAGAGTGTAACGAAAAGCAATAATACAAATTAAGCAGCAGCAATAAAAATTAAAATTGCATTTCAATAAATTGAGTGAAAATAAAAAGAAAAAGTGAAAAAGCAAAAAGAAATAGAAAATTATTAACAATGACACCATCACCCACAAAGGAACTCATGAACGCGCCCACAATTTCGCGACGACCGCGCGAGGAATTTGCCGAGAAGGTGAGTCCCACTTCCCTGACTTCCCCGACTTCCCCGACTTCTGCTGAGTTCTCATTCTCAGTGGCAAGTGCTAAGTGCTGAGTGCTTAGTCTCTTGTCCTTTGGGATAGTTGCCTTCAATTTAATAGCTAGCTATTTTTAAATGCTACCAAATGTGTGTGTTTCCTGTGCTTTTTATTGATCGCCCTCAAAGAGCAGAAAGCGAACTAAATACAACAAAAAATAGAAGCAATCGAGAATGTAGCAGGCGGGCGTAAGCGATTGCATAATACTCGTTTACATGCAATATTTAGCATTCCTATTGCCTACGCCTGGACAATGGTTATATCATTTGATTCTATAGCTAGGTCTTTTTATGGGATTGCATATATGTAAGTATGTAGATCTATTTGTGGCTTAGATTAACTGTTATCGAAAGATATAGATATATAAAGAAGACATTTATTATTGGAATATATACTACAAAGTACTTATAAGATCTTTATTCCTTAGCTCTAATACTATCAGACATACATAGAATATACGAAAATTTCAAAAATAAACCCAATATACTCCTTTACCACACGCTAAACGGGCATCGAAAAAAAGAAGTCGAAATGTGCTTTGTATTCTTGGCATGGCTAAAATGTATAAACATTTGGCGGGCTTTTGTTTGATTCGATTTGTTTGTGCAATGTACAATGTATATATACACTCCAGACTATATCTATACATACGTATGTATATAATATACTACATACATATATTTATATAGACAGAACACATCTGTATATAAGATAAACAGATAGAGGAATATATCCATCTGTCTGCCCTATGTCGTAATTTAGCAAGTTGCCAGGTAATCGAAATGTCTTAAATCACATGCCACATCAGATTTGTCTTTATTGGGGCCTCTCCAAACTCTCGACACTCTCTGACTAATCATGTGGCATTTGTTCTGGCTTAAATCGATATCGCTCTTGATAAGATATAGGCAGATACCGTTAACTGATAATCGATTGCTGGGAACCAGCAATGCGTATACCATATAGGTATTTGGGTCTATATGAACACGGTTAAAACAGCTATGGATCATTTTATTGCTGATGATGTATCAGAAAATTCAGTGGAAATATCATTAATGTTTTGGATTTATAATTTATTTGCAATTTTTATTTGATTTGATTATAGAGCGTTTTGCCTTTAAATATTTCAATGTATACAATGTAAGTATACAAAAATACAATTCAGGGAATGATCATAATAAATCATAAGTGTACGAAGCTTATTATACATATTTCCAATGCCCAGTCAAAGGGAATGCCCCAACTATATATAATAATTCATTTTTTGATAATACCTAGCACTGCATAAGCAACCTTCCCAATTAGACCAATTTATTATTTTACTTAATTATATATCATATTTTATATAGTAGAAACCCCAAAATCAGTAGTAAATCAACTGTGTAATATTATTAACCAGGGACACATTCCATGCCATTTGTGTTGTTATTTTGTACCTTTTGTTCTCTGTGCAATGCATTTGCACTGACGTCAAAAATTCATTTGGTATGCAAAATACAAAATACATTCTATACATATATATTTTATATACGATAAGTACAACCACAATAAAAGCAAGCGAACAACAAATTCGAAGCTTGACTTAAACCAGAGGTCAATGAGTTATAATAAAAAGAAATAGAGAGAACTTGACTTGTGTCGAAATTCTGCTTTGATTATAATACGAATAATATACTACGATATATTTGATCAGATTTTTGGGAGTGTTCTCTATAGACTTCTTACAGTTACAATTTGATATGTTAATCAGATTATTTATGGCTCTTTTGCTGCTTTCACAAAGATATTGTCAACGCATTGCTGTCAGAACTTTAAATAAGATATATTAATTTGTGTGACAAGCAGAGAGACGAAGCCGTGGCAAATACCATGCCAGGGAGCATATAAGAATAGGTTACTACTGACTGAGAGATGCGTGTTCAAAATTTTGGGTTGGCTCTGAAGTGAGAAATCTGATTAATCATTTAATGTCTTATAGATTTGTGGAACAGTTACTCAGCGATATATTTTGGCAACATTTTTAGAATCTCTCAAAAAAGCTTTATGTATGATGTGCAAGAGAATTGTAGAAATATAACTAGAGATATATAGATATAGATTTTATGGAAGTTATAGATGTTTACGAATTGCCACGCCTTCACTGGGTGTGTTCATATTTAAGCTTGTTAATAATGTGGCGATGAAATAATCATAAGGATTTTTTGCCAGTTTAAGAAACTTATTCTTGGGAAAGATTCGAATTGAAGCTTGGAACTAGGTTTATTCTTCTGCAGCAGTTAAATTTGTATAACTTCCAATAGGTAACATATATATCGCCCAGTAAGTAATATAACCACATATACCCGTTTCATTCACCCAATCAAGTATAACATTAAAAGCCGAGGCAATCAGCAAAGTTGTTGTTTTTATATATATATTTTTTTTGGCTGATTGATTTGCAACATTTGGTAGTCGTGAGGCGCAGTGTTAATTTCATTTGAACCTGAATGCAGATCAATCAATTTCTCAGGGACCTGCGCAAAGTTTTAAATGAAGTTATTTACCCATGCTTATATATTTGTTTTGGTTTTTGTTTTCTGTTTTTTATATACCCACATAGGTTTTTTTTTATAGTCCCAATGCAGCAAAGTTTTGATGGCATTGGCCATGAAGAAATATTTGGCGCGCCTTTAATGCGTTTTGCTATGGAGGTTTATTTCTTATATATAAAAATATATGTATATATGTTTATATGCTCAGCTCGGCTATCATCAACGCGATTGTCGTGCTAACAGCTAATTTCGAATATTCTGCATATGTGTTTTACAAAAAACAGAAAAAAAGAAACAAAAAAAAAAAAGAACCATCAACAAGAATTTCAGTTTAAATTGTGAGCCACATAACGACATGCCGTGCGAAATCTGATGCAATCGATGAGATCATCAACAGAACCTACAGACAACAAGAACAACAACAAGAGAAAACAACAACAACAACAACAACAACAAATATATATATATAGGCATATACGTACCAGAATCGCATTTTATATTACCCGTACGTTAAGCTCACACGCGCGTAATGAGCCGGGCAATAATAATAATGCTAATGACAATAATAATGATAATGTTAAAGCTTACAATGAAAAGCTCGTTTAATTGCATAATTTAGCAAGGCGTTCGAGTTAAAGATTTTCGATTTCTTAGACAGCGCACTCTGAATTTATCTGCCACAGAATTTGACTCGATTTAAACACTTGAAGCTGTTATACCCTGCACAGGAAGTGTTACTGCTAAATGGGGTATAATGGTTTTGTTGAAATGTATGTAACAGTATTTCTTCAAAGTATATCCGCTAAGTATTTCCTCTACTTATTTCCTTTACGTAATTCCTTTACGTAATGCCTCTACGTAATTCCCCTACGTAATTCCCCTACGTAACTCCTCTATGTAGTTCCTCTTCGTCTTTAATGCTTAGCTGATCGATCACACACTCTACTTGACTTTATTACGCTGACCTCCACCAGGCTTGGACGACTGAAGACTGACTGAAGAAATGCTGCAGCTGCTGCCCTTTATATAGGGCTACTGTCTCTCTCAACTGTTGAGCCTGACGGCAGGTAGCGCTCGTTGCAGTCGAGCTTCAAGTGAGCAATGGGAACGCTCTCTGCTGCTGTGAGCATTCTAGCTTCGTTTTACCTAAATACAAATACCAAATGAGAACTGCTGCATACACATAGACAACTTTGATGATCTTCTGCACTTGTTCTCTCCTTGCTTTTACTTTTACTCACGAACGTCTAAGTTTAACAAAATGTTTTACATGAAAATATTATCAGTCTGTCAGAACATAATATAAAATTTGCTGATCTATGCAGAAGTTGCTAAAAATCGTTGTTGATCTACAGCAAAAATTTAAACAAAATTTCCAAAATATTGCTGATCTTTGCTAAATGATTGGAAGTAAATAATGCTCATAAAATGTTAAGGAATAAAGTGAATTCAGTTTTTGAAATCTGAAAGGTTTCCAGTTAACATTTCATTGTGAGTCATTTGAGATCTTCAGCATCAGAATCCGGTCTGCTTGAGTAGTGTTTATTTGTACATATATCTCACATACAAGTTATATTTAAATTTGATTTCTTACTGCATCTTAACTAGGAATTCCCGCCTTAAATCACTTTCAGTTCCAACGAGAATTTCGCAATTCTTTTCTGCCAAGGCAAATCAGATTTAACATTGCAAACTATAAAGTTTAACAAACGACCTTTGCTTCGCTTGAAGCTCATAAAAAAATAAAAAGAATTATAATTAAAGAATTTTGTTTTATATGTATGTTTTATGGTTGAGTTTTTTTCTCGGCTATTTTGTTGCTAGTTAACATATTTGGCTGTCCATTGAACTCGGCGACCATAAATTGATTTAGCATAACGAGCTGTCGCCTTTGCATATTTTTGTTGAGGTATTTTGTAGTCCAAGCAGCAACTTTTTGGTTGACTTTTGCTGCTGCTGCTGCTGCTGCATCATCGTGTTGCATGAGTCGCCGCGAGCTCTCACCCTCACCCTCTTGCAACAGTTGCCTGCAACTTTCAATTTCAGCCGCGAGATCGTGTTCTCGTCGGCATTTCTGCTGAAAAACTATGGCTATGCCATAAACTGAGTCATCAGCAGCTCCAGCAGCCCCAGCATCTAGTGGCAAACAGGAGCAAGAAGAAGCAGCAGCAGAGCTCAGAGCTCATATTCAACATGAAATATATAAGCAAGCTGAGGTCTATAATGTGTTTAGCTTAAGTGAATATTGCGCGTTTTGCGGCTAAGCTAGGCGAGCTGATATGTATCTGTATATAACTATACATATGTATATACCATATATATAATGGTATATATGTATATCGCATGCTTTGCTTATTTGCGTTTTAAAAACCTTGCACTTTGCTAAGTTACGTCTGGCAAATTGACAACTTTGACAACTTTGTCAACTTTTTAATTGCATTATTAGTTTTCATAGAACCAGCTTCAGCTGCGTACAAGGCAACAAATTATATATATACCTATACATATATATAGCTATGTCTACCTTCTAAGGAATTTAACACCCGCCCCTATTTTAGCGTGGGCATGGCTCTGGCTCTCAGCATAATCATTCGCTGGCCTGGTAATTGTTGCGTGTCGCTCTTATATTTCCCCTGGGTGTGTTAGTCCAAAAACTACGTTCAGTTACGCACTGACTGGCTACAAGGGGTGGGGGGCAGGGGGCATGCGGCATGTGGCATGTGGCATGTGGGGGACTCTTCTATCAGCTAGATAGCTAGCGCACCTTTTAGTCGGTTTTTTTTTTTTTTTTTTGCCAGGTGGCCAGCGGAATGGCTCTTTTTTCTTTGCTTCTTTTTTATTTTTGTTTGGCCAGTTTGGCTTGTGCTCCGACCCGGTCATATCATGTGGCACTGTTTGCGCAACGAGCCGGTTGCACGAACAGCGACTAGCCTACCCCTGCAAACAGTGCGTGTCTTAGCGATGGGCGCGTGCCTTTCAACATACTTTACATTGTATATTATATACATACATATATTAACTTGTGTCAAAAGACTTGAAGGTAGTAAACATCTAATAACTACTACCATAATAATTATTAAAATTATCGCACTCGTACTCCTCTCCTTAGCTAGAATACTGTCTGGTAAAATTGGTAATACTTTAAATAATTTGAAGATTCTCAAAAATATTTAAGAAATTCCATGTTCATCAAATTTCAGACATAAGCCCAGACCTCCTCTTCTGGCATACTCAACTAATCAAAAATTGAATAATTATTCTTAATATTTACCATTTGCTGACCTTCCTCCACATTGCTTTTTATTTGTATTCATTTAGTTCAAGTAAACTTCTGTAGTCTATCCTCTATATATAAAACACGAGTCTCCCCTAGTTTCGTGTCACGTTTATCGCATCTCTCGTTTATTTATTGCCCAGCCGAGTCACATTTGTCAACTGGGCGTGGCATTTGGCGTGCGTGCCGCCTATCAAGAGCGGCGCCCGGCTCATCTCATATACATACATATATGTAGACATAAATATTATATGTGCATATGTATAAATATTATGATATTCATAATTTAATTGATTTTTGTTGTTGTTTTTAATTCGTTGATTGCCTTTCGAACAGCTGGCCAACATTTCGTTAGTTAATTGCAATTTTTGTTTGTTTGTTGTTATTTTTAGACACTTTTGAGCTGAATCAGGCGAGTATTAAAAATAGCAAATTTATGTTAAATTGATTCGATCATACCACCAGCTGTTTGGCATTATCCATATAGTCGGATTCGGATTCGGATTCAATTCACGTTACTCCCCCGAGTGCCAAATGGCATCAATTAGCATTAGTTGAACATTTATGGGACGTAAACAGTTTCGTTTCTTATTGCAATATTTTGCAATATGATTGCAATTTGTTTAGCTTAAAATACGCTTCAAATGTTGCCAATCACCTGCGAAGCCAGCGCCAAAACAGGTGAGCGGAGAACAGAGCAACGCATCGAAGTCTAAATACTCTAGAATTAATCAATGATAATGATAGTGATAAAAGAATGATATAACAATGACAATGACAAAGACAATGACAATGACAATGACAATGACAATGACAATGATAATGATAATGATAATGATAATGATAATGATAATGATAATGATAATGATAATGATAATGATAATGATAATGATAATGATAATGATAATGATAATGATAATGATAATGATAATGATAATGATAATGATAATGATAATGATAATGATAATGATTATGATTATGATTATGATAATGATAATGATAATGATAATGATAATGATAATGATAATGATAATGATAATGATAATGATAATGACAATGACAATGACAATGACAATGACAATGACAATGACAATGACAATGATAATGACAATGATAACGGTAATAACATTGCTAATTAATGCTAATACTAATTATGATAAAAGCAATGCATTCACTACTAACATTTATACCCAATTTTGAATGAGCTGGGGCGACCTTATCTATAAAGTCTAATAATAACTGTGCGTAAACAGTTTTCTTTTCTTTCATTTCTCAATTGAGCTTTTCGCTGTGGCCTTTGATAATTGGCAAAGTTTCGCCGCCGTCGCGCAGCGCAGAGATAACGGCCAAGCAAAACGAGTTATGTTTGCCAATAAGTAAATTCAACAAAATTGTTTTACTTTACTTGCTGTTGTTGTTCAAAATAAAGCTCGACGTCATCGCAAACGCAAACGCGCAACGCTAACTGGGCAAAACATTTGGATTTCGTTAATGGTCCAACTACTCGAACAACACTCGAAGCCGGCAACAGCTCGACAACAATTCGAGTCGAGTGTCTGCAGCGGTTGCTGTTGCAGCTGCTACAAGCTCGACTCGCCTTGCCTCGCCTCGCCTTGCCTCCCACATTGCCTCATCCAGTTGAACGCCATATGGCCTTTCTCCAAAAATTCAAATAAAACAGTCATGAGGCACGTCATGAGCCTAACCCCCCCTGCCCCCTTAACCATGTGCTCATAGAGCGCTGCAAGGCACTCGTCATGCGTGCCACTTGGCACCTATGTAGATAAGAGGTGTGTGTGTGTAAGTGGCAAGAGGGCCGCTTGATGAGTTCAGGTATGAAAGGTGAAACGTGTATGCATAAATTTCTTCATTGCATACATTTGTTGAGCAGCCCTCGCTTCTGACTATCTCTCTGGGCCAGAGTCTATTTAGTGCGCCGGCTAGCGCTGAGACTATGCGCACTGCCGGCAACCGGTCACGTTTATTGTTGTTGTTGTTGTTGCTGTGGAGTAGGAGTCCAAGTCCGAGTCATATTTGTGTATCTGTGGCTGCCGCTGCGGCCTCCGCGGTGGCCCCCATGGAGACCAACAGATTGTGTAGCTGACTAGCTCTAACTGGCTGGCTGCTTGACCAGCTGTGCCCGCTGCTCATAACTGTAAAAACACGCTCGCCCACTTCCTTGGAGCATGGAAAGTGGTGACTGCAAGAGGAAGGCAGAGGAGGCTGGGGCAGAGGCTGGGGCAGGGGCAGGCATTGTCCACATGGCGTGTGTTTGATTTTTAGGTTTCATTTATTGCTTCATTTCTAGCATTGTTGTGCGTGTGTGTGTGTGTGTGTGTGGGCATGTCATTGGCAGACTATGTGCATGTGTGTGTGTGTGTGTTAATTTTTAATTGTGCTAAATGTGCACATAAATATCAACAGAGATAAATACAAAAGCACGATATATATATATGTATATACAAATGCAGCAACAGCAACAACAATGCACACAATATTCACAATAGACTCGTACAATTCACAATTTTCAATTTCAACACCCACCCATGATTTGGCTTATTTGCGATTGTTGTTGTTGTTGTTGTTGTTGTTGCTGGTGTTGGCATGAATGGGTCGAATATGTGAGCTGCCTTTTGTTAGCTGACATTGGCACCAGCAGCTGTCAAATGTATCTATGTGTATGTGTGTGTGTGTGTGTGTGTGCCTGGGTATGACTTAATAGCTGATAAATAATGGCAGACGCCAGCGTAAATGGTCGTCACATGTGCGTCTATCTACTCTCTCTGTGTGTGTGTGTGTGGGTGAAATGCATTTCGAATGTGTCAAATGTTCGTTGGGGCCCAATCAATGCCGATTCGATGCGTAGATACAATATTGTATCTCAAGGGATAACAAGATACATTTTGTTGTTGTATTGTAAAATAGAGCTAGAAGAAGGCAATCAAAATATAACATTGTTGTTGTTGTTGTTGGCGCACACTTATGGCTGATTTGGGCCATTCACGAAAATTGGCCACATTTTGGGACAAATATAATATATAGAAATATATATCTCTCTGTCTCCATCTCTCTCTCTCACACACACACACACAAACTCTTTTAGCCTTAGAGTGTGCAAGAGAGAGCGATGCACATAGTGTGAGTGAGACAGGCAGTCCGCCTTTATCTGTCTGTTTAGCCTCCACTTTAACCTCATGCATAAATCTCACTTTTTGAATTTATTGCATTTCGTTCACAATCAATCAGCAGTTTTTTCTTTTTGTTAATTTAAGCTAAATTATTTGTGTTTTATTTATTGTTTTTTTCGCCGTTTTTGAGATTTCGTTTATTTTCTTTTCGCATTTTTAAATAATTCAACAAGTATTTGATATATTCGCATAAACAATTTTCATTGCACTCATTTGTGCTCCATAATAAACACATTTGGCCTTTGGTAATATTTCTTTGGATGGGTCTATATACGCGGTTTTTTTTTGACCCACTGCTGCGTGAGGCATGTGGCATAAACCGCAAAATTTTATAGATATTTTCATTCACTGGCGGGTTGACCTTAAAGTTGTAGAGACAGAACTTAGGGAATAAGTTTAATTTATAATATTTTTTTGTAATGCTCAAGTGTTAAAATTGGAAAATTTTTCTCTCTTAATTAATTAAAAAATTAAAATTAAGAAAAATTTGAATTTCTTTATTTTTTGTATTATCTGATGTTTGTTGATTTTTAAAGAATAATTATTCACTAAATAAGTCTGCCTAAAGGCCTTTATCGCTTTGGCTTAAAACTTGCTATTTAGAATTAGTTATTTGTAACCATAAATAAATAAATAAATTATTAACTTTTTTACTAAATTGTATTTCTTTAAATATTTATATATACATATATATAATAATAATAATAAATTATATCTAATAATAATAATATATAATATATGCTCTAATAATTTAACTAATTAAGGAATTTTTTTTATTTTTATTTTTATTTTTGTTAATGATCTAAGCTCCTCATAATATGTCTCATTAAATTTGGCTTAGGCATTGAGTATAAACATATGTATGTATGTATGTATATGTATATATATAGTATATCCTATTCTTACGCAATAAAACACATGTCTGAAGCACACCTCGTTCTTTACGTATGTATATGTCTGTGTGTTGCTCCTCTTTCTCGGAACATGTGTGCGTGTGCGTGTTTATGGCTCTGCAAATGGCGTGAACTTTTTCGCAGCGCCCGCTGCGATTCTGAGATGGTTCGGGTGTGTGTGTGTGGATGACTTGATTTTCCTAATGGTAGCTGGCCTCCATTTACCATTCACCATTCAGCGTTTCCCATTTGCCATTTATTACAGCGAATTTCAAATTTCACGATATCTGCTGCAGCCATTTTCATTGCCTACTTTGGGGCCGCTGTGGTTGGGCGTTAAGTGTGCGCCTAAAAGCAGGCAACGATAAATTCGACGTGAGATCGGCTTATCGAGGAGCTGCCAAACAAATAAATACATATTTCGTGCGTTTGGCTGCTGGTCAACAAATTGCCTTTATTTAACGGCTTTCATTGGCATTAATATTCATGTGGGAATCGAACAGGTGTACTTAATCTGTTTAATCGTCAGCATAAATAATTAAATACAAACAGCTGCGGCTGTTGCTGCTGCTGCTGCTGCATTTAGCGCTGACTGCTCTGAAGATACAATCTAATGACTGCCATAAGCTGTTTATTTGGCTTGTTTGTTGTTGCTTTTGTTGTTTGCGGAATCGGAAGCGAAGCAAATCGAATAGCAGACAATGTGTGTGTGCTCACACGAAACCCAATCACTCATTAAGGCGAACAATGAAGCGTCTAGCATCAAAAGCCATCGATAAGTGTAGACCAGAACGCGGCACAGTGGAGCAAAGCTGTGCCCCAAAGTGATTATCATAATGAATTATAGTAATAATTATTATATAAGATCAGGCGTTTATACTTAACTGCATAAATTGTTCGTAATGCTTTTTTGCTGATCTCTATACTGGGGATAGGTTTTGCATGATTAATCAAAATGCGATTTGTGTTCTGAGAGACGAAAGTAAACTGAAGTCAAGTGAAAATATGTATTTAAATATATTAAAAAATAAAAAATAAATGAAATACTATATTATCAAAAGTAGATATGAATATAACTAAAGATCTTTGACTCTATATTCTTTCTTGTCTGCTTGTCTAAGAAAATAATACTGCTTAATACTGTCTTAATCGCTTTTTCCTTCCTTCTACTGTTTTAGGTTTGTTTCTGTCTTTATCGTTTTTTACTTCCTTCCTTCCTATGGTATTCTCTTTTCCTTAGATCTGTTATTTTAGCTCTCTCTCTCATTTCTTGCACGAATAAGTTATTTTTCTCTAATTCTCCGTATCTCTCTTTCTTTATATAATTCTCTTCTTATCTCATTTTGTTTCTTCAACACTTGTTCTTCCTTTATATTAAAATCTTGCTCATACTTTATAATTTTTTATGTGCTCTTTCTTTTCCTCTCTCTCTCTATTTCAAATATAGATTATATCTCGCTCTCCCGCTCCCTCTCTCCCTATCTTTCTATTTCTGTCTCTCCTTTTCTCACTTTCTCTCTCCCCATCTCTCGCTCTCCCTATCTCTCTCCCTATCTCTCTCTCGCTCTCTCTCTCTCTCTCGCTCTCTCTCTCTCTCTCTCTCTCTCTCGCTCTCGCTCTCTCTCTCTCACTCTCTCTCTCTCTCTTTACCTCTCTCACTTACTCTCGTCCTCTTTCTCCTTCTCCCTCCTTTGTCTATATTTGAAGAATATTTTATTTTAAATGATTTCGTTTGCTATTCAACATGCTTGAGCCACTGTGCAGTGTTTTGTCAAACAATTTAACTTTGCTTTAGTTCGCACTTCTCACAAATAAACAAAGGCCTTAAACACAGCAGAGGTGTTGTTGTTGTTGTTGTTGCAATTGTTGTAAATGAGCTGCTGATGCTTTGCATCAGATAACAAATTAGAGCGCTTTCTGCTTGCATAAATTACGAAATGAAGAATCTGAGCTGAAAACGAGTTTTGATTTTTTGTTTCACTTGTAACACCCACGCGAACAGCTGCTGATCGAGTCACTCACTTACACACACACACACACACGCACGCACTCGACTATAGCCACTCGAAATATGGCCATAATAATAAGCACGATAATGACGTTAAGTATACGCCAAATTGGTCAAAACAAAAAAGTAGAAAAAGAGCGCCCGAACACGAAGCGAACTGAAACGAAGTCTGAGCGAGCCGATTGCCGCAGAGATTCTAGTGATCCGCATAATGGCTGAGCCGACTCAGCCAGTTGCTCCGTGGCAGTTGGCTGAGACAGACTGAGACTCGTAACGCGCTTCGCTTTTTCGCACTTGAACTTTGTGCGGGCTTCGCATCTCGCTATTTCCACCCCGCCTCGCCCCACCCCGCTGCTCGGCTCGTGTACAATGTCATTTTTTCGCAACATCCGCTCCTCACTGGCCTCGTCCCGCAAGAGTTCGTCGCGTGACACGACGCCCGTGCGCAGCTGCAGCTCTCGGCCGGCGAGCGTGATCAGCTCACGACGAGGCTCGACGACGAGCTCGACGCTGCAGCGCGGCGACACCTTCATACTGAATGCCTCCGACGAGGAGCAGCAGCAGCAGCAGCAGCAGCAGCGCGGCAATGAGTCGAACAGCAGCACGCTTGAGAAGAAGTCCAAGAAATCGAAGGTGTTTAGCAAATTCAGCACATTCACCAAACGCAAGAAGCAACCCTCGCCCGAGGAGGCGGCCAGCTACGAGCACCATCCCAGCGACACCGCCACAAACACCTACTATAAGTGGCGCAACGACGGCGATCGCATGCTCGACTACGATGCCCATGCGGATCCATTCAATTTCCTGTACGAGCAGCAGGGCAAGGGCAGGCAATCGGCTGGCTCGCCGGCCGACGGCATGCAGCGGCAGCCGAGTCTGGGGTCCAGCTCTAGTGGGAGCTTCGATTCGAGCACGTATCGGAAGAGCAAACCGCCGACGCATCTGCGCGAGCAGCTGGAGCAGCTGAAGAGCCACTCGATTGATGATCTGCTGGAGGAGGAGGAGCGCGACAAATACAAAACGGTCACACTGAACAGTTTTCGCAAATCGTTTCGCGATCGACTGCTGCAGCAGCAGCAACAGCAGCCCCACAATCCCGCCTGGTTCGTCGAGGTGCCGCCGCCCGAGGCGAGGCCCGAGTTGAGCAGTCAGCGCAGCGCCTCCAAGGAGAATCGTCCCGATTTTCTGGTCTTCGACAACGATAACTATCGGCCGCAATCACGCTCCCCGCTGTGCGATCGACCCTCGCGCTCCGCCACCCGCTCGCCCGTCAAGCGCAACGAGACGTTCCGTGTGGCCCAGCCCATGCTACGTCGCATGTCGCCATCGCCCACGCCCAAGCACACGCCGCCTGCCTCAGCCATACGCATCGAGATCAAAAACTCCATACTGCCCCATTCGCCGGGCAGGCTGGTGCCGGTGGGCGTGGCCAAGCCGATGCCCACCACGGAGTACTATGCACAGCGCCTGCTGGCAAGCCAGGCCAGGCAACAGCAGCCGCAGCAGCGGCAGCCACAATCGCCGTCGTCGCAGCAGCAGCAGCAGCGCAGCGGGCGTTATCAAACCCTGGTGCACATTGGCAGCGAGCAGGGCAAATTGTCGCCAGCGCCCGCTAGAGGCCGTGCACCCACCCGCGTACAGCTCTACGGCAGCAAGCCGAGCAGCAACCGGCAGCAGCCGACGCCCACCTACTTTGGCGGCCACTACAATGCACCTGTGCCCGTCTCGGCGCGACCCTTGTCCAGCTCGCGGCAGAGTTCTGGGGGCGTGAGCGCCAATTGGGGGCGTCGCGAGCAGCAGCAGCAGCAGCCGCCGCCGAAGCAGCAGCCGCAGCCAATGCCACGAGTCGCCCACGCAAGGCAACGCAATCGCTCGCCAATCAAGATTCCATGGCGTTAGATCGAACACTCGACTGAACAGCTACAGCCTAGAGCTGGACGCGTGACACGAAACACGAAACGAGCGAAATAACAACAACAAATATATGCATATAAGTCTACAATAATATATAAAATACAACTAATAAATGAATTTTAATTTATGAAAAAATAACAAAATGAAATTTCTGACTGTGATTGGTTTAAAATATGCCCCCACTTTTTTGCCCAGTGTAGTCATACTAATATAGAAATTCTTTTAGCATAACAAACATTTGTTTAAATTTGACGCCTGAAAACTCTGCTGCATTCGTAATGTGATTTGGCATGCCTACTGCACTCGCGACACGCGCTCATCTCCTGTTAGGGATAGATCATCAGTTGCCGTGACGATAACAATTTGCGTCAGTTCCAGGCAAATTTGATTTAGTTCCCATATTAATTGTGCCAACAACTGATTCATCTTCAAAGTGAAGAAGTTCCTGAATCTGTTTGCCTTGTCAATTTCATTATTTATTGCAGTTGTTGGTGTAAAAAGTTTAGATCAAGTAAACAAGCATACGAAACAAGACAAAAATAGGTAGACAGAGAAAGAGAGAGGTAGATTGGGGAGCTGAGGAACAGAGAGAAAGAAAACAAATATAAAGTGTGTTGTGTAAATTGTTAATTATCATTTATTTCGGGCTTCAAAATCTGTTTGACCCACGGCTACATTGCTGTCCAGTTTCCTGCAGTAAGATATGTACATACCTATATATATGTAGATATCTTGTAGCGTAGTTGCAGAGCCATTAACGCTAAGAAACAAGTGGAACGCATATACAAAATTCACATTTATTCAGAGGTACATTCACATGAAATCGAATTCGTTTGCGCACTTTTATTTGCTCATTAATTATGGCTACCTTTATGCTCTGGCCTTTATAAAAACTTTAGATATTTCACATACTTTGGCTTTACTAAGTTGTTATTATAATATTTTTTTTTGCTAAATATTTGCCAAACGAATTTTTGTGAAATATTTCCTGTTGAGTTTGCAACTAATATAAGACGGAATATTTGCAATTTGAATGGGAATAAATATTATAATATTTTATTTTTTAATTAAATACCCAATACTCCTTTTTTTTGTAATTTCCTTTATATATTTTATTTTTATTTATTACTTGTTTTTCTCCAATTATTTTCGATTTTTTTTTTTTCACATTTAAATGCCCTCTTCCTAAACTCACTTCAACTATTTTATTCATATTTTTTGTTGCGCAATTCTTAAAGTTTGAATATTTCTTATTAGTTTTTTGCAAACAATGTATAAATTTTTGGTCAATATTGAGCGACGCATTGCAAGTGTCGGGGAGTTATTGGGTCTCTCGGCTGACTAACTGTGCATGACAATAGATGAGCGTTACGTGACGAGCATTCGACTCAATTTGACTGCCTGACCATATTCTGTGGGGGTTGCTTAGAAAGCAGATGCGCTTGTTGTGCGAGCCCTATTTGGCTTGACAGAGTTCTACGCGTAACGGCATATACTATAGACATAGCATATATGTCTATATAGACAGACGTACCAGATGACGTCAACAGTTGATTTGTTTGTGCGCCTTTTTGAGATGTGTTGAATCAAACGAAATACGGATATCTATATACATATGGATGAGGGCATAAATGATTTAAGCCAAATATGTGTATTTATTAGAGCTAAATGAATCATAGATATTATACGATTATCGCATATATATATAGTATATATATATCATATTGTTGTTTGCTCGTTCGACTTATAAGTTGACTCGATCGATCGTTTCATTAATAGTTATTCAGTGAATGCATAATCAATGTGCTCATTTACAAGCAATTAACAAGCAGCTACATTGAAGGCATTCCCTAAATGTATTTATTATTAGCGGTATTTCCTAGATTAACAATATTTATTTATTTTTTTTTTTGCGAAACTCTAAACTTTTTCAAGCAAATGTGTTTGCTATTTTAGACCTCTAGACTTTTTGCAATGTTAGGGGCATTCCCGCGTTGAAAACGTTTCTCAATTGCATTACACTAAATTCTCGGAAGTTGAGCTGTTCATGTGGCTCAAGACCTAAAGGTAATTGAACCGCAGCCTTTTGTGGAATAATTATAAATGCATTAGTCTCTTTGTTTGCGGTCAGATTCGGATTTTATATTTCGTAAACCCACATTCGATTATGCTTTTTTTTATGAGGCACCTTCGTTGCTGAAGCTCTTGACGTGTCACTCAAATATAAGACAGAAAACTTCAATTCATCTCTTAAAAATCAAAATATTCAAGTCTTATTTAGATGATAAAAAATCAACTTAAAGATCTTTCCGAACTGAGCCTCAAGATGTTGGTCTGAAAGCGGAAGCATTTGGATATTATTAGATATATTATATATAGATATATCCTTGATATAGATATATCACCTTGCTAATGCAATTGAAAACGATAATCATAATGATAATGAGAACAATCATGCTGTTGACAATTATTGTGATGATGATGCTTATATTAATGAGAATGGATATAATAATGACAATATTAATAACAATTTATATGATAAAGAGTTATATATATGCTAATGATGATACGATAATGCTAATGAGGATCACAGCAGTATCGTAATACAAATTATGGTATTGAAACTCATAAAGCTAATGATGATAAACAATTTAAGACTGACATATAATACAATTTTTGGGGCTATAATAATAGCAATCGTTATGTTCATTGCCTCTCCCCCCTTTCTCTCTCTCTCTCTCACGCACACACTCATTCTTTCTCTTAAGGCAAACTAATTAGCAAATCGTTGCTCTAGTATCATCAGCCCAAAACTTGAGCTTCGACTATATATATAAACCCATCTAAATACCAAATACACTTTCTAATGTGGTCACAACGGGGTCGTTGGCAATTTAGACGCATTCGCATTGAGTTTAGGCTATAGAAGTCGCCAGCTAGTGGAAACATGGCAACAGCAACTGAAACAAAAACCAAAAACAACTCGAATGGAGGCAACAACTAAACTTAGCCAAAGATCTACAGCGTCTGATCTTGAACTAGTTAAGTAGATGCCCAAGTTTGCTACCATTTGTATATATAGTATATTCAGTTAGGCCTAACACATTAGCGCTGTGTGTGGCAAATCCTAACTAGACTGTGAAAAAACAAATGTAATGCAAACTTTGCTCAACTTTGGAGTCGTCGTAACCTCGCTTTGCATCTGTCTAGCTATCCATCTATATGGGTGAGTGGATGAGTTGCTCGGCAAACAGGTTAAGTAGTCGTAAAAATCATCAGCCCCCAGACAAAATCGTGTTAATTAATGCCAAAAATTTGATGAACTTTGTCGAAGAAGCGATTGGCTGATGGACTAGGTATTACTCTGTAAATGGTATTGAAGTAATTTGGAATAGTATTTAGTTGTACTTGGCTTTATATGTGTCGAGATCTCTTATTTCTTTTGCTGAATTTGTTGGAGAGAGTAGATTTATTTTGGCATTTTACTCAATTGATCAAACAGCTACGATGTATGTAAGAAATGGGAGTATTTGATATTCTTTTTTATAGCTCTTCATATACAAACATAGCCATATATCAAAAGTGTATCGATATCGTTGCTTATCGAAAATACGAAATGCAGCTTATCGAATATTTATTAAATCTAAAGTATTAGGTAGAGGTTTGATAGGTATAATAATGTTTAGATCTCTACTTTGCATCCGCTCTACGTAAAGTTTAAGTTGTTGTTTGTCTATAACCCTTTAGATCCATCTAATGAGTTCTCTCAGCTCTCTCTCTCTCTCTCTCTCTCTCTCTCTCTCTTTCTCTCTCTCTCTCTCTCTCTAGTGGACTATATATACCTTTTCACCCAACATCTGACAGGGTAGAGGCAAAATAATACAACGAATTTCTACGAAATTCGGTTCCTCTGTAAATTGTTAACTTTGTACTTGAAGTAAGCGCTCTTTCTTTGTCTCTTCCCCTCTCTCTCTCTCTCTCTCTCTCTCTGCATTGCTGTCTCTTTTCTTTTATTATTGCTATGTATTTTGCAATAAGCAAACACTTGCGGGTTCTGTTGTTGATTTTGTTGTTCTGCCAGCTTTTTGACGATATGTGGCTCATATACGTAGATTGTTTTCCGAGTAACTTGGAGCCGGTTTTGTTTATAACTTGTGTTGTTGTTGTTGTTGCTGTTGTCGACCTACGGTCTCTCTGTCTGTCTATATATAAATTTTTGTTTTTATTATTATTTATTTTGTTAGCACAGTCAAACACTTGCATCGCGTCATAGTTTCTAAATTGTGGCTTAAAGTTGACTGAGCTGCTTGCCCAGTAACAAATCGTTTTCGAAAATTTGTTAGCCCAGAACTTTGGCAGCTCAAGTGCGCGGGCGTGACCCACTGTGCGTGTGGGCCGAACTAGTTCCAGTTCTCAGTTCTCACTAATATAAATATAACGTCTACGTCTTACATTTGACACTTCTCTATGTTTTCCAGCATTTACATTCAAAATAGGCTTTATGTTTGCCTTTGTTTTTCTCTATTTCGCCTTTGAATTTAGATTGATGATATCATTCAGTAGAGCTGTGCAGATAAATTATAATTCTTCATGTTTCATTTTGAGAGTTATTTCGCTGTGTCATGAGCTGTCTTCCAATGTCAAATGATCAGATTTGCGACGTCAATTGGCGTGGAATCCCCTTGACTTAAAGTCGACAACATTAGGGGTATTGCAGCTGAATTTTTATGAATTAGGCAAATGTAAATTTTGAGTATTATGTTATTTATAGAGATATTCTTTTGATGTACAAGTGCAGCAGTCAATATTAGCTTTTAACAATAACATTAAGGGTATTCCCTGAGTTATATATGATATTAACAAGCATGTAGAGTGGAATTTTATTTTTTAAAAATTTGTTTATGCTCAATTAGATTTTGTCTTGTTTTTTTTTTTTTTTTTTATTAAACTAAAAGCATAAACTGTGCTTGTAAATACCCTGTAATTCACAACAATCACAAGCAGAGCTCTTGTACAGCCTCTCTTTTCCACTCAATTTGTGCTGAAATCTGATCTCTTGTTTGATTAACAAATATTGGCAAAATTATCATTATTTCGCTATTAATATAGCTGCTCGAATACATTTGGGGTCTTCCCTTTATGGCCAGCCCGCATTTCGCAGCCAAATTTGTCAAATGTCAGTTCATTAATTTGTGGCAAAGGCATTTGCATATTTGCCCAACTTTGAGATACTTTTTCAGATACTTTTCAGCTCTTTGTGTGGCACAATGTGAGCCGCTTTCCCCATGTGGCAGCAGCAGCAGCAGCTGCTGTTTCTTTGTTTGTTTGTTTGTCTTTGCCTTAATATGCGCATTATAGATATATTTAATTGTCAGATCATTAATCTGAAAGGGATTTACTTACAGCGAGTTGGGGGCAGCTCAGCTGTGGCGCCTCTTAAGTGCCCGTCAAATATTTGCCTTCGCTTGCAACTTAATGCTCCGCACATCCGTCGCCGCCAGAGTTGTCGCCAGAGTGCAGAGGGTTGCCCCACGAACTGGGTCAGCATCGATTTTCGTTTGTTGTGGCTGCGGACAACGCGCCAAAAAGCACAAAGGACTAAGGACTCGATATCCTTTACATATTAATGCAGGCAAAAGTCAAGCAGCAATAAAAAAAAAAAAAATGAATTGGCAAATGAAATGCCTGCGCAATTTGAATGCCCCGCTTGAGCGTGAAATGGGCTAGATTAGTTGCAAGCTAACTACGGCCGTCTCTCTCTCTCTCTATAGAGGCTCCAGAGACTCAAGTCTTTGCTGTTGTACATATTCTTGAAGAATTGAAAAGTTATCGGTTATCGATAACTTGCACTGCAGCTTTAGTATAGTTATCTTAAGCTATATCACTTTTGTTGGGCCTGCCTAGGCTTTGCCGAGCTAAACTCTGCTAGAGTTGGTCTTTTATATTATATGCAGCGCCTATTGAGGCGTGGCATTGCTCTGCATATCGCTAAATTGAACTATTTGCGTATTGTGAACGTGTATTGTGCAGTTGGTTAGGCTCGTTAAGAATATTTTTAGTGCATTTCTTTTTAAGCTGCAGTCAAACACACACACACACACATGTACACTGCAGTACACTCTCTCTCTCTCAAACACACACACACATATAGCTGTAAACATGGCCAGAATTGGAATGGAAACGTGCCAAGTTGTTGTTGTTGTTGTTTTACTTCACTCATGTTGTTGCTTTTCTTTTGTTCCACATATATTTGAGTGTAATTTTGGAACAAGTGTCGCCTCTGCACCACAACAACAACAACAACAACAACGGCAACAACAACAGCAACAACAACAACAACAGCAACAACAACAACAACAACAACAACAACAACAACAACAACAACGGCAACAACAACAGCAACAACAACAACAACAACAACAACAACAACAACAACAACAACAACAACAACAACAACAGCAGCCAAAACATTTGCCTCTAAGTTTTGACCTCTCTGAGCGAATGTTTTTTTTTTTTCTTCTCCAGAATTCAAATTTTTTTTGCATTTAGCAAAGACCATGCCACGCCCTATTTATATATAGGAGTCAGTTGGAATGGCGCAAATGAGCCAAATACGAATTTCTGTTGTGTAATCCATAAATTGCATTTTGCTGTTCGAATACCCTGTAATGGGCATTGGAATGGATGTGATAAGGTGTTAGTGCAGTTGGCTGAAGGAGTTAGGAATTTAACAGTTAAAAAGAGTTTCAAACTAGAGTACATGAAATATCCTTTAAAATATGTAAAGAGAGTACGCTATACTCTATAAGTTAGTCAAGAATTCAGCAGTTTATATACCCTGTACTATCTGATTGAAAAATGCCTAAAGACAAAACCATTTAATGTACGTCTATTTATGGTTTATGACTTATGGAATCACATAAAGAAAATGGAAGGTAAATTAAAAGTACTATAAAATATAAATATTAAATACTTTTAATTTTCTCCAAGTCATATCAGAGCGATTATCCGATTATCTAATTGAATATGCTTAAGTAGCACTTTTATCTAGGACATACGCAATTATCTAACAAGCAGATAAACATGATTGCTATCTACATATGTATGTGTGTATTTGTGCTGCATTTTTAATAATTCAATAATTGTCCAATTAAAAATTTACTTTTTTGCAGGGTGTCATAATTCGAGAGGTGGATGACGGTGTTCGCTGCGAGCAATGCAAAACAGAATGCCCTGGTTTTGCGGCGCACGATTGGAGGTGAGTTATAGTACTTAAAACTAAATTATAGAAAAAAGTAATAAATTTGAATGAAATTAGTTATTTATAGAGTTTAAAATCAATATTTCATTGAGATTGTCAACTAGAATATATTATATATGTTAAATAAAAAGTAATCTTATTCTAAAAAAATTTTAATATATTAAATTTATTTGCCATATTGCTTAAAATCCATTAAAATTCCAAATTTTAAATTCGTTAAAAGCAGTTACCTAACATCAACATGTCGCAATATTTTGAGCAGCACTGTAAAAGCTAAACGAAAGCTTTCTGTGCGCTTGCCTCTGCAGACAAACGCTAGATGGCGCTGTACACATCACTCATTTTTTGTCTATTTTCAAAACTGACCCACAAAATCGTTTTTCAATAGCAAAATCAACATTTTTTTCGCTGTCAACAACAATAGCCACGCCTACCGCCCCAATATCAGCTGCGTTTGCCAAAAAAAAAACTAAATAAATAAAAGCCGTGGCAAATCTTGTTAAGCAAAAACAAGCCATTAAATTAAAAAAAATAACAAATTGATATTTCAACCGATTTTTGGCCAAATTATCAATTTAAAGGCTTAAATAAAAATGAGTTTATTTAACAATTGAGCGGCATTTAATTGAGGTGCGTAAATGATTATGAATGATGCGGGAAATGCAAATTGGGATTTCAGTTGGAAATGCGCGTGTTGCCAATTGGGAAATGCAGTTAACGGTCAATGTGACCGCAAATTTGAATCCGAATTGTGCTATTAATTTGTAAAATTAGTTTGTCTGTCTGTTGGCTGTGTCTGGCTTTTTGTCTAACTGCGGTTTTAGTTGTGCAATTTCATTTCGAGCACTGGCCGCAAGCCAATTGGAAGGGAGAGAGAGAGAGAGAGAGAGATGAAGAGAGCGGCAGAAATCGCAACTTCTGTTTGATGTGCGGGGCGTATGAACGTTTTTGTTCCAATTCGTTCATGTGTGAGTCTATGTACATGTGTGTGTATGAGTGTGTTTTGCTATAATTCAGTTGTTGTTTGGATTTATTCTTTTTGGATTTTATAGCATTCTGTTTGACTTTAATGGCAAAAAACGTTGGGCATAAATTATAATTGAAAAATATATACATACATGCATATGTAAATATACAGAGCAGTCGTATATGTATAATTCGCTACGTTATTGTAGAAATATAATATATTTAAAGTCTTTTTTTATAATTTGGTTATTATTAATTTGTTTAAAATACCCATTTATAACGTCAACTGCTCTATAAATAGTTCGACTCTGGCGCATAAATCTCACAGTCCAGAAAAAGAGCTCAGCATGACAAACAGTTCCAATTTCATTTGAGTTTTTGCACATGCTTTTCATGGGGCGTAACATGATAGAACGCTGCGTGCGATCATTTCTATCCACTCAGCCCGACGCTTGCTCGCACTTGGCGCCAGCCATTGGTCGGCTCTTCAGTTGCTGCAACGGTAATTAAAGTGCTTGCGAAGACCTTGACTTGCTTTATTTGCTGTCTACGCTACGCTTTGTGCTCTCTCTCTCACAGCACGCACACACACACTCGCACACAGTGGAAGCTTCGGTTCTAAATTGATGGCGATTGCGCCAATAAAAAGCTTGAGCTTCCATTGAAATGTTGTAATTGCGCTCAGCTGTTGAGGTTCAGCCGAAGTTCAAGCTGTTAAAAAGGCAGCGTTTGCAATTTTTTTTTTCGTTCACTCAGGGCTTGAGCAATGAACTGACATTGACTAGCTGACTGAGTGACAGACTGGCAGACTGACAGACTGAGTGAGCGACAATCGACTTCGTGCTTATACTTGGCCTATTAAGCTTTATATTTTATGCAGCCGACGTTGTTTAACGGCGCTTCGTGTTTAGTTTCGTTGCGACGCTCTTACTGCGGCTTCTGCCTACGTCTTCACGTTTGACTCACGCTCAATTCCAGGCTTAGTTTTTCGCATTTCGTTTTTTTAGTTGCTCTGCAGCACTTGTGCGTTGCCCACGCGATCAAGCGGCGAATTTCGTTAGTTAATGAGCAGCAGCTGCATAACATTAAAACTCAACTTAACTCAACGAAAGAAGAGCGAGAGAGAGAGAGAGAGAGAGAGAGGAAACAAGAGCGCGAGTTCGACTGAGAGCTGCAAATTATTGCTTTCGTTGTTTGCTGAGAGCAACGCTGCATATATGTACATACGTGCGTGTGTGTGTTTGAGTGCGCTTGGCTTATCGGTATCTGTGACACGCATTAAATATGACCGCTATAGATAGCTGTCAACTGTTGTCATTGTTTACATTTTAAACTTGCCAGCTCAGTTGTCGTCGCGTTCTCTCTCAACAACAACTGAACTTTATGTAAGATGCAGCTGAAAATGCAAAACTGCGCGTCTCGTGATGTCTTCGAGGTGCAGCCAGTGTTGGTCAAGAAACAGCCAAAGTTTCCCACACGCGAACGTCACATGGCAATCAGACGCAAAAAGTCTGTCGGACTGACGTTAAACGTGACGCCATCTGGCGGCACTGATGACAAACAGTTCAATGAGCGGTGAGTGCTAAGCGATATTTATCGCTACAGAGGTTAGAGGGAGACAGAGAGGTTTTAAAATTAGCCTGAATATTTACAAAAAAAAAACGCTAAAAATAATATAAATATTTTTGGGCAATTTGAGGTTAGGTAAATGTTGTATACAGAATCATTAAAATATTAATTGTAATGGGTATGCTTAAAAAGTTAGCTAGAATTCTCATTTGCTAAAATTTTTTGGGACAAAAGTTTCTTTCCACAGATCGTTAAGCGATAGTTGGCAAATGGTTTCATGTGCTCAGTTTATTAGTTATTAAGTCTAGAAAATTTATTACTCAAAGACTTTCACCGTAAAACTGATGGCCTATTAAAAACTTGTTGAAAATCCAGAAAATTTGCCAAAAAAGTTTAAGACATATAAATAAATTATATATATAAAATACATAAGCAAACCCGATATTTATTTATTATATTAATCGTATTAGTTTAATATGGCCAAAAGTCATTTAAAAAATCAACTGAAAATGTTAGATTAGTTCTGTTCGCTGTAGAACTGTAAAAATAAGTCTCAAGATCGTTTAGCGATAATTTGTGCATGTTTTCACGTTTCCAAGCACTAATCGAAGTAGGGCTAATGGGGCAGCGTATAAACCGCCACGGGCGCAATTTATGAATTATTGTTACGATAATTATGAGCGAAATGAATTCTGGCTGGTAAATCGAAAAAGTATTTTAATTGGTCATCAATCTTTTTGGTTTTCGTTTTCGATTTTTTTTTTTTTTGGCAGTTGTTGAAATAAATGAGAGATGAAATCAATGGAGAGATGGGAAAATAAATGTTTCTTTGATTTTCTGATTTCAAGTTCGTATGTTTTGCATCAATTCGCACTCAATCGAGTTTTCTTTCGATGATACGTATTCATATTGAAGTTTCAAGGATATTGGGAAAGAATCTTCTCGGTATTTTGCTAGTGTTGGTAAACGCGTGCAACTGACGCATGTCAAATAAATCGCATTTCTTGAAGACCTGACCCCCATTAAACTCAATTAGTTTGCTCATCTCGTGTACCAAATTAATGGCCAGGCGTGAATTAGAGCCCGTAAAAACCAAACACATCGACGATTTACCAAAGAAATATTTGAACAAATGATATTTTACTTGGAATAAACGCAAATACTAAAAAGAAAACATGTACATGTCTGTTCATATGATGTTTTCCTCAAATCAAGTCTGAGAAATATATAAAAATAAATATTAGTGTAGGGAAATACAAAAAAAACAACAGCATGAGCCATCTTTCAGAGGATTCACGCCGTACATTATCTAATGTAATGGCCTTAATGGTCGGTAGGCAGGGGCTGTTCCACAAAAAAAAAGTATCTTACAGATACATTTATTTTAATGCATCCACAAGTACACCTATCTATATATGCCACACAGATGTAATTAAAAGCAGCAAATGACAGGCACATGTATCATAGGCGGACAGGTAAATAAACAGACCCAAATGAACCCACATTCAAGTTTCCAAAGGTTCACACACACACACACATCAACAAAGAAATGTTTGTGATGCTTGTGTAGCGGTATTTATGGTCCGTAAGATCTATTGATAGATAGCTTTTGTAATAAACACAGTTCGCCTCTGGCCAAAATGTACAAAACACAAACATATATCTGGATATCTATGTTCTTCTGTCTGTATCTGCACAAACTTATCTATAGTTGGTCAATTTATAGAGCAAGTCAAGTCCAAGGTTTCATCAAACTGAAATGTTCCAGAAAATAAATAGAATTTCGTTTTTATTTACATTTCTTGTGGAATTATATTTAAAAATAAAACAAAAGGAAAATCTATTGCTAATTGGGCTATTTATAAAACGTAATGTACCACAATTTATTTAACATCTGCATTACTTATTTTTGCTGAAATTGACTTGTTTTTGTTTTTTCTCTAGTTAACAATTTATTTAACAATTAGATACCCTGCATGGATACTAGGAATTCGATTTTATGTGAAGTATCGTAGAATCTCGAGTTAAGTTTAAAATCTTTGATGATAATGATGATAATAATAAAACTACGGCTAGGAATACAATTCTAATTATGAGGTTGATTATGATGATTGACAATGACAATGTTTATAAGAACTAAATATATTTATATATATTAATCTCTTATTTATCACCTCTTTGCTTATTCCATGTATAAAGTAAAGTAAGATTTAATCCGACTCAAGAAGATTACATTTTAAATCATTCCATATCCGCGTTTGGTCTCTATATTTATTACCACTTGGTATCATCACTTTTTACTTAGCCACTGTATCAAGCGATTTCTGTTTTTATTTTGCACTTTTTTTTCGCTATGCAGCGCCAACTTTTTCCGGCATTTAGCTCTCCCTCTCGCTCTCACTCTCTCTTCCCTCGCTACGACAATTAATCAGCCGTGTTGACGAAGTCACGTTTTGCATTTCGTAATCGAATATGAATACGTACATGCATAAGATTACCTGATACAGGTAGATATATACACATACATATGTACATATATAGATACTTTTAATGGTGCTGCTTATCAAGTTGATGGATAGTTGGCACAGTGGCAGCTGCCACCTTGTGGCACCTACTTGGTCCAGACTCAATAATGCATGCAATTTGCGAGACCTCTAATTAAGCGTGAGGGGAGAACGGTGCCGAAGGCGATTTCGGGCAGAGGGGTATCATCAATCTTGGAGTACACCTACGACTGCTTGATAGCTGGCGCGCTGACACGCTTTACGTAGACACAGTTATATTTGACTGCCCTGATGCCCCTCCCCCTTTTTTTTTTGCAATTGGAAGCCAATTAATCATTTTTGTTTGCATTAAAACAAAATCTCATAAATTATGAGCAAAGCGAAAAAAAAAAACAGAAATCAAGCAATGAATCGCTTGTCTTACTCTTTGCTGATCCGGCCAAGGGATTCGGATGTCTTATTGCTGGCGTCACAGCGATATACAGACATACATATATATTTATATGTATGTATATGTATATGTTTATATAGGCATGTTCATGCGTGCGCTGTCCATCACAGTTGTTGAGAGACTCTTGAGGGTCTGTTGACTTTCGGGCGCGTACGCCATGAATGAAAAACTCTTGGCCAAAGACCAATCGCCCATTGAGCCGCCCAGCTGGCACGCCCCCGCCGCCCAACGTCGGTCGGTCCATTTGTCTATTTGTAGTGCAAATATACAAATCGAACAAAGTGCCGGCAAAGTGAGTTGAAGAGAAACAAAAACAATGCGATGAGAAGGAGGCAACACGCAGCATAAATACCCTGTAAAGATTTGTATATGGGGTATTTTACGCTACATTTTCTTATTTTTTTCATGCATCTCTATTATCTATTCTCTATTCTACATTCTTTACTCTCTATCTTCTGTGTCTTGCCTTTTCTTCCTTGTCTCTTCTCTCTCGTCACTTCCCTCTTCTCCCTCCTCTCCTTTCACCTCTCTGCTCTATTTTGTATTCTTTATTTTCTCCTTTCCATCATTTCTTCTCCCTTATCTCTGCTCTCTGTTTTTCATTCACCATATTCTCCACAACTTTTACAGGGTATTCACTCAGCCATTCAACCCACATTGTTGCACATACTCTCAGTAGCAACTCGTGCCACATTCAATGGCATCATAATATTTTTACGGGCCATTTGTGTTGTCTTTATGGATTTCGTATAGCCGCTGACAATGTTTGGCCCCCACTCTTCCAGTTGCCACTTCCCCTCCCCCCGATGCTCCCATTCTCAGCGCTAGTTAAATGAGAAGTAAGACATTTCAATTGGTCTATTGGATACTTTGTAGTCGCCTGGCCGCTTTGTTTATAAATACGTGTAATTTGTTGCTTGTGGCAATCAATGCGAAGGCACTTTGATAAATGTGGCTGCCACAGTCGGGCGACTCTAGTTGACTCTGACTCTGACCTTGGCCGCCTTTCTCCACATGCTGCAGGCCATGGTAGCCGCCCACTGCCCGCTGCCCGCTGAGCTACATTTGTATAATAAATGCAGTGCCCGGTGCCCATTAATTAGTCCCGCCCACTTGGCGCCCGCCTTCCGAAAAACTGCAGCTGCGGCTCCACTCGAAATTCGTTCGACTCCACTTTGGGGCAGCCAAGCGGACAACCTGTTGACTCATTAGCCAATTCTCACACGTGTGTGCAGCATGCGTTGCATTAATGAAGAAACGAGGCAGAGATTAGTTTGTTGATAGTGCTCGACTAGCAGTTGACCTGTAATATATTGATAAATATGTGCTCAGAAAAGTTTGAATTTCTATTTATAATCATACAAATATAAATATTAAAAGCTAGAATGCTCACAGCAGCAGAGAACGTTCCCATTGCTCACTTGAAGATCAACTGCAACGAGCGCTACCTGCCGTCAGGCTCAACATTTGGGAGAGACAGTGCTTGAGTAAAAGTGGCCCTCTATATAAAGGGCAGCAGCAGCAGCATTTCTTCAGTCAGTCTTCAGTCGTCCAGGCCTGGTGGGGGTCAGCGCAATAAAGTAGAGTGTGTGATCGATCAGCTAAGAATTACGTAGAGGAACAACGTAAGGGAATTACGTAGAGGAATTACTTAGTAAAAATACTTGGAAGAAATACTTCGAAATACGTAGAGGAAATATTTAGAAGAAATAGACAGACGAATAGTGCAAAATCGACTCAGCTTGTCAGCCTGATTATGAATATATATACTTTGTGGGGTCTGCCACGCCTCCTTCTGGCTGTTACATACATTTCAACATAACCATTATACCCTGATTATACCCTGACATTGAAAATGGGTTCAGGGTATAAAAATATGAGTACACACTCTTTGCATTCGCATATCTTAAAGCCATAAAATATTTGTATATAATATGTATATTTATATATAAAACCACTAATTAACATTTCCACGAAACCATAATCCTCCTTTTCACACGTAGTGGATAGCTACAGGGTATCTTAAAACGCTAACGCACTCGCATTGCTAATAAGCGGTTGCGGTGCAACGCCGCCTGTTGGCAGACGCACCAGCAAGAGTCACACAGCAGCCAAAACAAAGAAGTGGAAGAAGAACAACAACAACAAGAAGACACGAGCAGGTGCCATGTCATTATCGCTCACACTCTCTCTGTCACTCACACATACACAGACACTCGCTCGCTCGCTTACTCTCGCTCGTCAAGCCGAGCGTGCTCTTTGGCCCCATCTCCCACGATGCTCGCTTTGCTTTCTTTTCGTAGTGGAGAGCTTCGTTTATGCTACGCTTCGGCTGCGCCGACGACAACAACAACAACAGCAACATGCATGGCATAACAGCAGGCAGAACAGACCAGACCAGACGACGACGCCGACGCAGAGTTCAGTTGGGATTGAATTGTATAACGGTGCGGTTGGCAGCGCTCGCAGCGCCCTTTTTCTTCATTTCGCACTCGCTACGCAAACGCGCGCGTTTTTCACGCGACTTTCGTGCGGCGTTCGTTGACTTCTTTATTTCTGCGTTTGTCTGTTGGCCAAAAAGGTGTAAGGCCCAACAAAAATTAATTAAATTAAAAGATAATGAAGTGTTTATGTGTGTGTGGGTTGAATTCATGGCTGTTCAAGTTCAAGTGCTCACAGAAATTCGAAAACCCCAAATCATATTCTCTGCTCTTGTCTTCTTCTTCTTCTTCGGCCCAAAACAAAACGCCGATTGCCAGCCAAATTCTTGTTTACATTTATCCAATTGCGGTTTCTTCATATTTATAAACAAATCGAAAAGTTGTTTGTATAAAAGACATCCAAAAATTATGTTTGACCGAAAAATTCTTGCAAAATTGAATTTGTTGTTTTTATTGCTGTTGTTGTTTATTTATGCGGTGACAGGGCGAACAGATCAAAAGTAAAAATTTTTGGCACAACAAAAATCATTTCAATGAAAACAACCAAAAATTTTGTCTTTGTTTAGAATTCTGTGTTTCACGTGGAATAAATCAGAAGCAAATATTGTAATAAAAATAATAATTAAAATTGTTGAAATTAAAGGTGTGAAAGATATGGAAAACTCATAACTGTGGATGGAAAATTCTTTTAATAAAATACATATTGTATATGTACATATATTGTTTAACTTTAGGCTGGATTTTTTAATAAATGTTCAAGGTTTTACTTTTAAGGAATTTATTGTATATCATATCATTTTTTAATTTATTTATAAGAATACATTCTGCATTTTTTATATATTTTTAATTTTTTTCATTAATTTAACAAAAATAAAAAATATCTCTTTAAATATCTAAAAATTAAAAAACAAAAAAGCTTAAAAAATAAATGATTTGCTTAAACTATTTAATAAAATCTACATCTAAAGACAATCAAAAATATTTTTACATTAAAAACATTTTATTATAATTTTTTTTTTTTTTAATCATTTCATTTTCATATCCCTCATGCTCCCATTAAAGATACTTTCCAGAATTTGCGTATAAAGATTGTATGTGACAAGAATACCGGGTTGAAGCAGAGGTTCGTCCACGATTTATGGAATTTCAGATCTTAACCTCGATCCATTACACAGAACGTGACAGGGGTAGGCGAACTAAAAGGATCTTAATTGACTTGCCAACATTTTGGCTTTATATATGAGACATGCAGTAAGGCACGCACACACACATACACACATACACGCATGCACGTTCGCACACATGCACATTTGCAGCTAAAGCTAAATTTATCAAAGTGCATCATCCGGCTTTGTCATTTGTTGCGCCTGTTTTGGTTTTATATATTTTTTTGTGTAGCACATTGTGGCCAGATTTCGCGGAACTGCAAACCCCCGCTTATAATAAAAAAAGAGAGAGAAAGAGAGGAGAGTCAAGCAAATGCTAAAGCTAAAGTAATGTGCATGCAAGGCCGTAATAATTCACAAAGCGCAATGCAATTTGGCATTTATATACAAACACATACATACATACATAGAAAAGACTAAAGTAACAGTTGCAGAAGAATATAATTCTTTTCCGTATTAGTGTGCATTCACGAGTGTGTGTGTGTGTGTGCGGCTATGCGTGTGTCTGCAAGTCATAAACTAGAAGCTGCTTTCCAGTGCTGTCATGACAACAGCCGCTGCTTAACTTCCAAGCGGGTGGGCACTGCTCGCACGCTCTCTCCCTCTCTGCCACACTCTCTTTGTCTCTTTGTCTTAACGGCATATGTTAATTATCTACCTTATCGCTGGTTGGTTGCTCACTGATTCAATTAGCGGTTGCCATCTACACGCATCATTTATAAACTGACTTTTATTTAGTTCAGTTTATGTGGGACAGTAGCCGCAGTCAAGTGCATAGAATAGAGCAAGCATTGTTACTGTTGTTGTTGTTGTTGTTCTTGTCGTAATCGCATTAAAAGTCATTTAATCGAAAGCGAAAAGCGTGCGAGCAGCGCAGTAGCGCAGTAGCGCAGCAGAGTGAGCTTGCCGTGTGGGTGAGCTGGGCAGTGTGCGTGTGTGTGTGAGAGTGTGAGAACGGTAGCGCTCGCGCGCTTGAGCTTTGAACTGCAGTTATTCTATCACGCACGCCATCTCCCTTCGGCACACGTTCACTCTCACTCTCACTGTTAGACTCGTTCTCTTATAGCCATCTAGCCATCTCTCGCTCGCACGCCTTGCGCGCTGCGCTGAGCTGTGCTGCTAGCTCATAATTGAGATTTGTTGCACTCCGGCGTTGACTTTTATGCGCACATTTTTATTGTTTATTGTTTATGGCGCAACCTGTTCAATTATAGTGGAAAATTGGATTTCGCTCAGATTCCGAGTTGTTGTACGAAAAGGAAGAAGAAGAAGGTCAGACGAGAATTGAGACGGACAGCCGTAGAGACGGGGTTGGCCCTTAAATGTCGGTTTGTCGCCAAAAACTTTTCCAATTGCTCGCCGAGGCGCATAAGCATACATACATAGATATATCTATGTGTTTATATGTATGTATGTATGTTGATATATAAATGAAAGTGACTTTGGTGCTTATCAATTGTAATTGTTTGACCGCCCCGCGCTTACCTCAGCAGCAGCTCCTCCTGCAGTTCTACGGCTAACCAGCAAACTGCCAAATGCTGCGGGCAACAACAAACGAACGTTTGTCTATGTTTGTGTGTGTGCGTGTGTGTGTGAGCTAGCTTTTAATTACATTTATCTGGCAGCAAAACTTTGGCAGCGACTTCGACGCTTGCTGCTGCCTCTTCTTCTTCTTGCTCTGCCGTGTTCATTATGTTTTCATACGCTTTTATCCGCATGTCAAAAAATCATGTTTGCGGGCATACATACATACATATAGTATAGTATATCATATAGACAAGAAAATATTTTCTATTGTTAACTTGTCTAAAGTAAAAACCGCAAAAAAAATCATAAAAGTAAATGCTTAAGATTTCAGATATAGCAATTAGAACTAACCAAAAATTGGAATTGTTTTCTAAGAAAATTTATGTTATTAAGTAAAATCTTTAAAAACTTAAAATATATGAATATATATATAATTGTAAAATTTTATATTACTATGGTCAATAGATAATAGCATAATTTCTCTCATTTCGCTATTTTTTAGGGTATCTCTAGAAAATCTACCCTTCGATAACAATTCTTTATTCATATACATACATATGTATGTGTATATAGACATTGCATATTGGGCTCAAGTCTCTCGCTGATTGCTCTGTGCTATCGTTTATTAAATTCGTGTTGCTGTCGCAATTCAATTAAATGAAATCTGTTCGCTTTTTTCGCTCATTTGATATGGGCGTACGACATCTGTTTAATCTGCACTGAACACGTTTTAATGGCACAGTAATTGTTTGCTCGAAGTGAGATAAGGCTGCGCATCTGACAACTTTATGAATATAAAAGGAACTGAATTTATTTAGATAGTATGCGAGACTACTCTGAGTGACTGGCAATGCTACAGTTATCTCTGTCTATATAGCAGGTATACTCTATTCTGCATAAGATAAGAAGCAGAGAAATTTATACTTTAGCTCTTGACTTTTTGGCCTTTTGCAAATTGTAACTAAATATATCTGTACTATATATATTATATTCATGTAAATGCCATCGTCTTTTGGCTATTTATAGCGGGTATTAGTATGATGTATTAGCTTGAGGCACTGTGATTAAGTTGGGAATGCTATAAAAAGAACTTTGCTTGAGGTCACAAAGTGCTTAAATTCGAATTTTGTAATTTGTTTTTATATATATGAAACATAGATTATATGGAAGAAAATAGAAATTAATCATAAAGACAACATAGATTATGAGGACAAATATGAACTTAATTTGAAATAAATACAGAAAAAACTGTTGTTACTAGAAACTTATAATACTTAAAATTCTATAGATTTTAAATTAGATATAATATCATATGATCGGGATACAAAGAAAATTATAAGAAAGTTCGATAGCTAAAGAGCGCATAAGGTTCAATCGATTCGATAAGAGAAGATTATTATAGAATTGGCTTTCGTACAGTTCTAGTACGTAATTTTTGTTAAAAAGTCTACATGACGAAGTTTTCTGCAAACAAGAACTTCTTTGTTAGTCATATAGCCTTAAATTATATGATATTGACATCAGATGCAAGCTATATCAATATATATACTACTTGAAGAGAAGAAAATAAATTAATGATAAGTTTTATGACAAACTCTTTATAACTGTGTGATTGATTGGCTGGGTATTAGATTCAAGATTATACAGGAAACATATATACCTATATAAGAGAGATATATATATTCTTCTTCTATTCTCATAATCCTTCTTCTTAATTGTCGCTACAACATGCCGCAAAAATTCAACTTATCTACTTTCTTGTTTATGTTCTTTGACAAGCTCCATAAAAATTTCTACTATAAATCAAGTTATCTCCGCTCTAGACATAGATCTACCCCACTCTCTGCAATTTTTATGGCTTATCAAATGATATAAATGTTTTTTTTTTTTATCTAATGATTCATAGTTGTAGAAACATAAGTTGATCTCGTTTCTTGATAGCAGACAGAAAATTGCGAATATGAATCATGGAAGTAATTCCATTAAATTATGCCATGTTTGCATTAAGATACCAGATACCAGGTAAACCCCTACCCTACTCTCCCCTCCCCCACTGAGCCATTTGCATACCTGTTGCATTTTCCGCATTGACGTCGAGTCGTGAGCAATTAGCAACAGTTGGCGCTTGCTTTGTGCCTATAAAAGGTCAGCTCGAGCTTTCATGCATTTCCTCTTATTGGACTGCGTGTGTGCGTCGTTCTTATTGGACTTATCTCTCTGGCTGGCTGGCTGGCTGCTTGCTCATCAGCTATTTTTCGACTTTATTACCTACCTGAGCTGTTTTACTTTTCGTGGCAGTTGACAATCTGTTTTTGCTGCCTCAGACACGCCTCCACCGCCCAGCCGCCCCGCTGATGACATCACGCAATCCAATACGAATGTGTGTTGAGTTTCTTTATTTTTATTATTTTTTCGTATTTATTAATCTTATCAGAAAGTTGGGAGCTGCTGTCTCTGCCGTTGCCGTTGCCTTTAGCTTTATCTTTACCTTTACCTTTACCTTCGCCTTTGCTTTTATTTTTTATTTTTATTTCATTTTCGAATACCTTTTTGAGTGCTGGTCATTTGGCTCGTCTCGTGTTTCTGGCGTGGGTCGTTGTTGTTGTTGTTGTTGTTGTTTGTTCCTTTATGATGTTGATTGTATTTGTCTAATTGGAAAACAGAGAAGACATATAAGAAAACCGAAACAATTAATGGCAATTCAAAGAAAACAAATTGAAACTCAAATAGCGTAAACAGAAGACGTCGTAAATGTGTGCGCGCTCGCATAACGGTTAAAATTAACACCTTCATCAAAATGTCAATGAGCAAATAATCCAAACAGATGTGCCAAATGTAAACTGTTTAACTTATATATGTACATATATATAAATAACTCATTCCCTTACTGTGTGGAGGCGCCTCCCAAGCAACACTCGCTGAGTCAGGCAGAAACCCAAACTGAAAGCAAAAGAAGAAAAAAAAGTGAAAAAGTGAAAAATAATTGTAAAGCAGAACGCAAAATTTAATAAGCAATAATATTTTAATAGATTCGTAAAACTAGCCAAAGTTTCAAGTGCTGTTAACGTTAATGTGCGGAGCATCGTAAAGTGTTAACCGTTAAGTAGTGCACATAAAATGGTTAAGATGCTCGACCTGGACCGCCACGCTGATTGCCCCCTGTGGGCGGCATTGGCCTCCTCCGATGTGCCCTGGACGGGCATGCATTACGCCTGCCTCAATGTGCTCAGCGTCTACTGCAAGGTGTTCGATAGAAAGGAAATTTACGATCTCATTGTGAGGTAAGCGTGTGTGAATGGGTGTAAAAGCTGCCGCTAGATGGCGCTATGTGTGCTCTGAAATGAGCTTTCAGTGAGCGCTGCTTTCGCCAGTAGCGGCTAAAGTTGGAACTACAATGGAAATTGAGAGTGGGAGAGAGAGAGAGAGAGAGAAAATAATAATAGCAATTATAAATGCTAATAGAATATAAATGAAATATTAATTATAACAATTAATGGAAAATATAGAAAATTTTTGTTTTTATGAAATTTTGTATAGAAGAATTCTTGTTAGATATTTATTTATATTATTTTATCTCCCATTATCTACTTACAACTTTCACTCATCATCTCTCGTCTTTTATGCTCTTCCAGGAAGACCTGTCAGTCGTGTAAATGTCCACGTGAGGCTCACGCCATTTACCAGCAACAGACGACGAGTGTGCACGAGCGACTAGGCTTCAAGGTCGTGTCGCCCGCGGATTCGGGCGTGGAGCCACGAGATCTGGGCTATACGTGGGTGCCGGCTGGTGTGCGTGCCTCGTCGCGGGTGAATCGCTACTTCGAGCAGCTGCCCGAGGAGAAGGTGCCGCGGCTGGGCAGCGAGGGAGCGCGATGGCGAGAGCAGCAGATTGCGTATCAGCTGCCCAAGCAGGATCTATCGCTGGAGCACTGTCGGCATCTGGAGGTGCAGCATGAGGCGTCGTTTGAGGACTTTGTGACGGCACGCAATGAGATTGCACTGGATATAGGTGAGTTTTACATGAGATTGGGTTAACTCCTGCAGCTTACTCATATGACTTTTGTTTATCCTTTATACAGCCTACATTAAGGATGCGCCCTACGATGAGCATTGTGCGCAGTGCGAGAATGAGATCTCTGCTGGCGATTTGGTTGTGGCCGCACCCAAATTCGTGGAGAGCGTCATGTGGCACCCCAAGTGCTTCACGTGCAGCACCTGCAACGAGCTGCTGGTGGACCTCACCTACTGCGTCCACGACGACAAGGTCTACTGTGAGCGCCATTATGCGGAAATGCTGAAACCCCGCTGCACGGGCTGTGATGAGGTGAGTGCGCGCTTTCAAATCCATCACCAAATTGTCTCACACACATACATATGTATATACACTTATACTGGACTACAATATGTGAACACAAATGCTTAGCACACTTTCAGGCTGTTCATCTAATTGTTTCACGGTTCTAATTGCCTCTCGCTCGCTCTTCTTAGTTTTGTGGGTTTTGTTTTGTTTTTGCTTTTATGGCCTGTCGCACGCTCAGTCAGCTTTAATGACTGAGGTGTGTCCTCCATAATCTTTAGCCAGGTATATTCTACTTAATTCATTGAACTTCATATCTGTTGGGCCATATCGAAAGGTCAGCCAATGCAGCTTTTGGCCCTTATCGAGGCCAGCTGACAGTTCCTTTGTGGCATTGTCCTTTGACATGTTGACATCGCTGGCCGCAGCAGCAGCAGCAGCAGCTTGAATTTGGAAGTGAGTTTAAGCATTAGTGTTAAGAAGTCTTTCAATATTGGCCAAATAAGTGTTTTTAAAGCCAAGTGAAGCAAAGCAACTCTTGAAGTAAGTCTGAAGCTGGAAATCTGCTTTCAGAAATGAGAAAATTCTAAGATTTAAATATGATTTTATATAAAAAGTTAGTAAACTTAATATATATAATATAATATACAAATAAAAAAAAAAAAATGAAAAAAAGTAAAAAAGTAAAAAAAAAAAAAAATAAAAATGAAGTTCAACAAAAATTAAATTGAAAATCAAAAACTAAAATAAATAAATAAAAACAAAAAGATAAAAAAATATAAAAAAGAAAATAATAAAAAAAAAAAATAAATATAAAATAAAAAAATGTGTAAAAAATAATAATAATAAATATAAATTTAAAAATTAATAAATAAAAAATAAATACAATACAAAATAAATAGTTCAAATAATTAATAAGGAATTAAAAACTTAAAAAAATAAATAATAAAAATGAATATAAAATTAAATAAAATAGTAAAAATAATAATAATAATTATATGCTTAAAAATAAATTAAATATGCAATAAAAAATACAAATTTTAAAAATTTATAAGTAAATAAATTATAAACAAAATAAAAAGATAAAAATATATACAAATAAAAAGTGTATAAACTATAAATTAAAAAAATAATATTAAAATAAAATACCAAATGCATTTTTTTTTATTATTTTGTATTCTTATTTATGCTTATCTAAATCCCATTTTCTTGAGCTGAAAATTTGGTTTATGTTGTTTTTATTTTTAAACAAATTTCAACATGAAAACTTGTACTGATTGATCTCTATATTTTTTTTTGTGTTTCTCCTGATTAATGAGCAGTATATGTCACCTAAAAAACTCGTCTCGATTCTTGACCTTCTAACAGATTTAGTTTCGTTAAGCATATTGGCTCAGCAGCTGTTCCCTCTCTCTGCTCTCTGCTCTCTGCTCTCTTGTGCCAGCTGTGGGCTTCAATATAATCTCTATATCATGTGGCGATCTCATTCGTTTGCCATTGAAAATAACATAAATATATAGCATAAGGCTGCCACGCCCACCACAGCTGTCGCAAACACACTTTCCCTTTCAACACAGAGAAAGAGAGAAAAACAAACGCCCAGGCATTCAAATTTATTTTTGGCACATTATTTCGATATTTATTAAAAAAAAAAAAAAAATAATAAGAATAGATGAATTTCTTATATCTAAACATGTTTGCTGATAAATAAGATGTTGTTGTTGTTGTTGTTATTGCCATAATTTGTGGCAGCAACAACTGCAACGACATTGGCCATGGCAAAAGTATTAAAAAACATAAATAGCCCAAAAATGAAAAGCGTGAACGCAACAAATGCGAAAACTAAGTGAAAATGGAAAATGTGAAAAAAATAAAGAATATATGTATATATAGCTATATATATATATATATATATGTGTGTGTATTTTGGTATGCATGTATTTATTCATTGGCCTTTTGCTGAATAGATTGTTAAACGAAAAATCATTCGCAATTTACATGGCGCGCTGATTAGGAATCGCGCTCGGCCAATAAGAGAGTGAGAGAAAGAAAGAAAAAACTATAGCCCGTGGGCCAATTTCGTTGCCAAAATACTTAACGAATCAACCCGTTCCGCTGTCGCCCTCTAGCCTAGATTTGTTGTGATTCACTCAGCCGCTGTCGGCCCTTTAGCTGCGCGGCATTAATCAGTTGCAAGACGATCGATTAGGTGGCAACAACTGGCGCCAAGTGCAACTGCAACAGCTGCCACCACGCTGCTGCCTCGCTGCCCAAAAAGTGAAAAAAGTGTGCAAAATATCTCTCTATATATATATATATATATAAATTTATATATTTAAAGCAAAATATATATTTATTGCAAATTTTTGCAAATATTTAAGTAATTTCGTTTCAAGTGAAAATCGGAAAAAAAAAATTCTAATTGAATTACCTAATCGCTTTTGAGTGTTTCGATAGTCTGTCTGAGTGCGTGGTGAATACACACACACACACACACACACAGTCACAGTTATACGCGTTGTATTGCATTGCTGCCTCTGAATACTCTATAAAAAGTCGGCGCATTACGCAAGCGAACGCGAATGGCTGCGGACGACGCGCTCACCGGCATCGGGGAGCTGCTCTTCTCGCTGCTGATTGGCTACCTGGGCGCCTTGGAGTTTGCGTTTGTGGCCCGCCATCTGTACCACTGGAGCTGCCAGCATCCGAATGGCAATAGTGCGCCGATCGATGCGGCGGCCGATGCCGAGGAGCTGCCGCGACTGCGAGAGCGGCTGGACAGGGAGCTGGCGGAGGCGGCGGCCAAGGAGGCAGCTGCGGGCACGCGTGTGATGCAGGACGGGGTGCTCTATAGCAATGGATTCCGCGTGGAGTCGGAGGCAGAGAAACGGGCGGCACTGGCTGCGGAGCTCGAGCGGCAGCGACGCATCGAGGAGGAGACGCGCAAACAGCTGGCGGAGGCGGAGCACAGGCTGCAGGAGGATCGGAAGAGAGCCGAGGAGGAGCGATTGGCGGCCGAGGCGAATGAGAGCGCACGAAGGTTAATCGAGGCGGAAAAAGAACGCGAAGCAGCCGAAAGAAAGCGCGAAGAGCAAGAACAGCGAGAAAGGGAACGGGAGGAGAATGAGCGCAAATTGATTGAGGCGGAAAAGCAGCGCGAGGAAAATGAAAGAAAATTGCTGGCAGCCGAAAATGAGAGAATATCACTAGAAGCAAAAGCAGAGCGCGAAAGACAGGAAAATGAAAGAAAATTGCAAGAAATCGAACGCGAGCGTGAAGAAAACGAAAGAAAATTGCTGCAGGCCGAATTGGAAAAAGAGGAGAGGCAAAGAAGAGCGGATGACGAACAGCAGGAGCTGGAGGAAAATGAAAGGAAACTGCGAGCAGCAGAAGAGGAGCGACTCGAAGCCCAACGCCTGATCGAAGAGGAGGCGGCTGCTGCAGAGATCGAGCGCCAGTTGTTCGACTTGGAGGATGAGCAGGAGCAGAGGGATGCGGAAATTGTGGAACGTCTCCTGGCAGCAGAGCGCGAGCGTAAGCTGAGCGCCACAGAGAGCGAGCTGGAGGAGGAGGCGCTAAGACTGGAGGAGTCGCGACGAGGGGCAGCTAGCAAAATAAATATGGAAAAGAAACAAAGATCCATTGAAGAGAATGCGCGACTCTTCATGGAGGCGGAGGAGGAGATGGTGATGCTGCAGCAGCGCAAGCTGCAGGCGGCACAGCAGCAGGAGGATGAACAATATGCGGGCATGGAGCCCGTTGTTGAGGAGCCGTGCATCAAGAAGATATTGCCGCCCAGATTCGAGGAGCCGCCGGTCGAAGAGCCGGTGGTGGTGCAGCGCGTCAAGACGCAGTTTGGACAAAAGAGCGGAGGAGTCGAGGAGCCTTACACGCGCTCGAAGACCCTCATGTTTCCGGGCGTCTCCGATGAGGGCTCCTCCGTGGAGCCAAATTCCAGCCAGCAGTCCTCGTTCAGCACACAGCCCTCCGAGGAGCGCAGAACAGAGGAGGAACGTCAGGAGCCGGAGGGCGAGGACAATGTGCCCGATGTCCAGTATAGCGAGGACTATTTGCGATCGCTGGATGGCATCAAGAGTCGATCCCTGATACGTGAGGATGGCTCTGGTCGTCGACGTGCCTTCAAGAAGCGTCGATCGAGCGGAAGCTCGAATTCGTCGCGTGAGTCACGCGCCTCACGAGACGAGGAGCTGAAAATGTTCACATCCCTGGAGGAGGAGGAGCTGCGACATGGCGATAAGGCTGACTACAATCCCATCAAGTACACAGAGCCCACTCTGCGCGTCAAGTCGCATCACAGGCGACACAAGCGCAGTCCCGTCAAGGACGTGAAGCCAGCGTCGGATGTGAGTGGCTCGCTGGAAATGCTGGGCGAGGAGGGCACAAATCCCTGGGGCGAATTAACACCGGAACACTATAAGGACACGGAGTTTTGGAAGCGCGAGAAGGCCTTGTCCATTGACGAGGAGGAGCTGGATCTGGAGAGGCGTGCCTCTGGCGAAGAGGTGCTGGATGATTCACAGAACTTGCCCAAAGCCTCATCCTTTGAGCACGCGACTGAGGAACAAAATGAGCTGGCGGCCAATTCACTGCGACAGCAGCGCTCGAAGGAGCAATTGGTAAGTGATGCACGGAAGCTTGAACAGCCGATTATAATCGATCAACTTTTGATCAGGAGAAGGACAACGACAAGGAGCAAGAGAAGGATAGCGCGGAATCTTCGAAAGCAACGGAAACGAGCAGCAGCGACATTAAATCGAATGTAAGTGCTTTGGCCAACTGTTAATCCACGCACGCAATGCCCGCCCAGCCTCCCAATGCCCGCCTCGTCTTAACTATTTCTCCCGCAATTGCTATAACCGCTTTCCGTTTGCCTTTCATATCTGCTTCCGCCTCCTGCTTTCTGCTTTCTGCTTCCTGCTGGCCTTTGCCTCTGCAGCTGCAAACCTCTTCAGCGACAGAGGAGCAGCCACGTCTCGGTTCACCCGGTCTGCGTCGCAGTCCGCGCATCGACGAAATGGATCACTACGAGGAGCGTTGGCGCGAATCGGAGGCAGCAAGCCAAGCGCCCAGCATGCCGACGCCAACGATAACAATTCGTCAGCCGGATACGGGTCCCTGGAGGGATGAATATGGCTTGCTCATGGAGGGCATCAGCGACTTCTACGACTTTCAGGCATCCGTTAACCCCTCGAGATCCAGATCTGTCTCACGCAATCCGTCGCCACAGCCGAAGAACGTGGCCAATCGCATGGACGTGGATGAGGCGCACACGCTGGAGGTCTACGATGACAGCGAAGCGGGTCTGCTGGCTGGCGAGCTGAATTGCGAATTAGTTCTGCAAATGCTGGAGGCGAATATCAATGAAAGCCAGTCACAGGGCGAGCAGCTGCAGCTCCACAATGTGGCCGACGAAGTGCCGCAGAACGGTGGCGGTAGTGCAGCTGTGCCCATGGTCTTTGAGACACAACCTCAGACGGTCAACGAGCTGGAGCAGCAAATGCAACAAAAGGCGGTGAATAGTCAAGGAGAAAGCGAAACAAATGGACTTGGGGAGCCTCATTCAACTCATACTGAATCCGATGCCAATCTACCCCAACCCATTATCGAGATCAACGACATGGTTGAGTCGAGAGTAGACGACTCGGAGCCGTTGCCCACACGCGAGGAGATGCGTTTGTTTGTGGAAAATCTGCGTGCCGAGCGCAATTCTCGTGAGCGCTCACAGTCACGCTCCCGTTCACGCTCACGCTCGCCTTTGCCCACGGCGGATAATATAGAAAGAAGCTTGGAGACAAGACGTTTGAAGCGTATCAAGCAGAACGATGAGCTCTTTAAGCAGCTGAGGGATGAGCAAGCTGCTTGCCTGGATGTTCCAGTTCCAAGTATTCCCGTTATTGCGCTCAGCCCACCGCCCTTACCCACCATCTCCATTGAGGGCGTGGAAGAGCCCAAGGAGGAGCTAGAGGAGCCCGAGGATACGCCTGAGTCGATGGCCAAGCTGTTCGAGCAGCTGCGCCTGAATCGCGTTCGCTCGCATTCGCGTTCCCGTTCGCCTCTGCCATCGGCCGCCAATCTGGAGCACAGTTTGCAGCATAGAAGGGAGAAGCTAATTGCTCAGAATGATGCGTTCTTTGAGCAGCTGGATCAACGGGCCAAGACACCAGAGCCGGAGGCAAGACATCAGCCTATTGAGGAGCGGCCAGGCAGCAGTCGGGATATGCGCTCTCTGTCGCCCTCGCGCTCACGCTCCAATTCGCCAAACGATGAAACGGAGGAGCTGGAGTTCCACCTCATGCTCAATGTCGAGGGCGCCGATCAGCGGAGTCTGCGGCAGCACAGCGCCGAGCTGGAGAGTGTGCTGGCCAGCATAGCCAAGCAGCGAGAGTTCGATCTGGAGGCGCTGCATCAGCTGACGAATGCCAGCGAGGAGGTCGAACTGCGCGTCGAATCGGACTATCCCTGCGACTACGAACGCAGCATCTCGGATGCGGCGCGTGAGCTAAAGGAGGAGCTAAACATCAGTGGCTTCAAGCGTTCCACCTACGTGGGTGAATCCCTAGACCTGGGCAGCGAGTACTCCCAGCAGCGGGATGATAATGCGCGCTTCGAACGCTCTCGTACGCCTTCGCCCTCGCTGGATCTGTCGATGGCCAGAGACCAGGCGGCAGCACAGCGTGAGATGCAGGAGGCGATACTCAATTCGCTGGTCAGCGCCAGTGGATTGGAGAACGAGAAGCGACTGGGTGCCAAGCCCAAGACGAATGAGTATGATCGCAGAGTCTCAGAGGAGCGAAAGGAGGACGCACTCGGCGCAGGCTTATCTGGCCAGTTGGACGATCTGCGTCATCGCACGGCCGAGTTTCAGCGATCACGCAGTCAGAGTCGTTCGCCCGTGCGGGATGTGGAGGAGGCGCGTGCGCTGCAGAACATAGACGCTGAGGCCGCCAAGCGGGAGCTGCAGGATCAGCTGCTGGATCAGCTGGCTGCTTCGAGCGTCAATTTTCAGAACTTTTCGCGCTATCTGAACGCCGATTTCCTGGATAGTGAGAGACGTGCCTCTGATTCGGCGATCATGCAGCTGGATCCGTTTGCGGAACTGGAGCCAGAGGAGTATCATCATTTCAGACGCTACTCGCTGGCCCAAGAGCAGCCTGTCGAGGAGTATCCGAGCGATGAGTGTGTGTATATCTCACAGATCGAGGTGCGTTCGCTGACTGGCAAGAGAACCTGGCTCAAAGAGGATTTCTATACGCGCGATCTGGACAGCCTCGAGCTAAACTTGCAAGAGGGCAGGAAACTACTGGGCGAGTCGGGCAAGGAGTCGGAGTATGCCACTGAAGAGGGCTCATGGGCACGCGCTGTGCTCGCAGCCGAGGCGGAGGCAGCCGAGTTTGATGAGACGAGCGCAGTTTATAATTTTGACATATGTGGAGAATATCCGGGCAACGATGAAGCCTGCAGCAGTAATGACAGCGAAGACGAACGACAGACTGTGGTCGAAATGGATGACGACGACGAAGATGAATACGAATTCGAATTGGACGAGGGCATCTCGGATAACAATGAGCGTACGCAGCCAACGGATGAATCGCATCACGATACGTCCGAGTGCGAGGAGGCGGAACGCAATGCGGATCGTTATGCGAATCGGGAAGCCAACGACTGGGAGGAGGTGGACAATGTGGAGGACTTTGCAGACTTCAGTCTGGACGATGGGGCTGTGGGTGGAGCCTATTCCGATCCAGATTCGTTTATCGAACAGATCTACAACGATGCCGTAAAGAACCGCAAACAGAGTGGCATTCTCAGAGACTACGAGACAATAGTGCAGGAGCAGCTGCCGGCGGATAATGCTGATCAGAGCGAATCGGACAAGGAGAAATCCAGTTCGGAAAGCGATCGCTATGCGCTGTGGGCCAAGACCAGAGAGCTAACTAGGTCTGAAGATGGCAGCAGGCATAGAGATATAGACGTATCCATTGGTCTACTCGAAGGCGAGCGTCGGGATACGGAGATGCGTTATCTAGGCGATGCGCAGGTGGCTGCTCGGCAGTCAACACGCCTACGCACCCGCTATGGCTACAGTCCAAAGCTCCAGGGTGGCATTGTAGAGGATGATATTGAAGTGGATCTGAACTATAAGCCGAAGAGGGAATACAATTGGCGCAAGAACTTTAAGCTGGACGATAATGAGTCAGAAGAGCCCAGCGTGGAGCAGTCCGGAAAAGGAGAGAAGGAGCAACAGGAACAGGAACAGTTGGAGGAAGTAACTATAAATGAGGAGCAGCTAGAGATGCAACTGGAGCTGGAGCAGGATCTATACGAACCGGCGCCAAGTGGTGAACTGGATCTACGTCGCTATAGTCTGGGAGGCGAGAGCATAACCCTCTTCAGTCGTAGTCCAGAGCGCGAGCTGTTGTCCGTTGTGCTTGAGGAAACGTTGCCAGAGCAGGAAACTGACATCAGAGAGGAGGCAAACGATCAAACGGAAGCTACACATGCTGAGCTACCGCCCAACGAAGAATCTCTTGAAAAACCCAAGAAGAAGAAGAGCAAGAAGAAGACACGAAAGGGCTCTAAAACAGAAGAGGAACTACGGGACGAGAACGACTCAGACACGAATCAACAAGTGAATCGACGTGGCTCCGAGGCGACCAGAGAGGATGGGGAAACTCTAACGGAAACCCCTAAGCGCAAAGTGCGTTCGCGACGCAGCTCCAAGAGCAGCGCCACCACTGAGGAGCCCAACGCTGGACTCTTCTCGCCACGCAGCAGCATTGGCTTTGTGGCCGAGGAAACTTTGGGTGGCATTGCGGAGCTTGAGCCAGCGGGCGAGCCAGCACAGAAAAAGAAAACGAAGAAGCGCAAGAAGTCAATCAAAGAGTCCACAGAGCTGGAGTCTAGCGTGGCTCCAGACCTCTCCAATGGCCCAGATATTGATGCAGCCTTGGCCGAGGCGCTGGCCAAGATTGCGCCTGTTACGGTGTCGGCCTCAACGAATCTAACGCCAGCTTCGACGCAGCAGAATCTCTTGTCCAGCCTAAGTGCCGGGCATAGCTTGTGCCTGACTCCCGCCTCATCTTTCGAGGAGCCGCCGAGCTCCGATTTGGTTACTAACAATGCACTTGCACCAACAGCTGCGCCTGCTCGCTCTGTTGTGGACACCTTTGACCTGATCAAAGATGCCAATTTCTATCCGCTTTTCTAGGCAACGAATATTCTATACTTTTTCATTTGATTTCTTCAATCTTTATCTGTTTCTTATAGACATGTTCATAAGTCCCACATCCAAATCGCGCACGCTGCATAAAACAATCCACAAAATAAATCAAATGCAATCAAACTGTTATGCACCCAGTTCCAGTTCCAGTACCAGTACCAGTTCCAGTTCCGCTAGACTGAGGGATCTTTCACTGTATTATATTAACGACCAGACCCAGAATCGCACGAACGATCTATAAATCGAATTGAGAGCAGGATTATTGTTATTATCATTACTATTATTATTTATTATGATATCTGTTAGTTTATCGATTACTGCTGACAATAAATATGAATATATGAATATATAAATATATATCTAGTAAATATATGTGATCGATTCGGTTCATTCAGAAACTGCATCTGACGCAATGCTCGCCCCGGCTCGACTCGGCTATAAATATTTCTCATCTATTTGCATCTGCGCGTTTTCTCGTCTCTGTCGTCTTTCCTCTCACTTCTCATTTTTGCCAGAAAACATCGGACTGCAGAAATGCCCTAGCATTGAGATCATTTTGTTATCCAAATGGTCGCAATGCATGCGCCAAGTGCACTGACATTCAGCCAGAGACAATTGGCCATATAATATATATATACAGTATATAGTCTATATAGTTGATGTAGTATATATCGTATATATATACCATATGCTTGGCCCAATTTGCATTTGGCTCGTTTCAGTCATATGATGTCATCGATTCGAGTACCGAATCTCTTGGGTATTGTGCGAATAGCTCAGTTGATGGCCTTATTCTATTGCTCTTGTCAGCCAAGTCGGAGAATACTTAAAATGTCATGTTTAAAAGATCTTTTTAAGTAGCCATAATAGAATTTCAATTTATTATTACTATAAAAATTAAATTTTATTATGCTCTATTCATGTTTATGATAAATATATATGATAAATTTCTTTAGTATATTTCCTGATGGACTTGAAGTTGAATATGCACATTGGTGATAAATGTGATTACCATATAAACTATACTCTATATTTGATATGTATTATGATAATATATGATATACTCTTTGTTTTATAAATATTACACTAGAAATAATATAAGTTCACGCATATATTGTGTTTTATATTAGATAAGAAAGTTCAGTTTCTAGTTTCTAGTTTCTAGACATATATTGTTGATATGTTTACTATGCTAGATAAGATCTCTTTTTACTTTTAGAGGAAAATTTGCTATTCAAACTAAATTTTTCAAAAGTCAACATTGCTTATATATTGATTATGTTGAATCTTTGATGATGACATTTTTGGATATGCATAAATATATATTTATTATACTTAACCTTATTTACTTTTGGGCATGGCATTTGAGCAACTCTTGTCTCTTAAGTCAGTCAATTAATCAACTGATTAAATCTCGTTGACAAGCACAATAACTCTTAAAGCAATCAATAACTCAAATTGCCTGGATAACCTTCTTGATCTATCTACATATTTTTATATTTTTGATATTATACTTTGAATATATATAATGCAATTGTGATATCTTATAGTTGAATATGCTAGGTATACTTTTTATTATATTATCAATATTGTTAAAAGATCAATCTAATGCTTCCTTTACTCTTAGAATGATATCTCTCATTTGGAATATTTTTCTCTCAATTATATATTTAATTTTAGTTATATATAATTTGAATTATATTTACACTGACATCATCTATGAATCGCACTTTATAATGCGCCTAAAAGCATGCAAGAAACATGTTAATTCATAGATAAAATAGCAGAAAAATAATTTTTTTTAGCTTTCCCAATGAGAAAATCCAATTCGCTTTGATGCAAAGTGTTTTGTTTGGGTTTGCTTGATATTGTGAGCGCTAGTCAGCTTTATGCCTTATGTCGCTGAAATAATGCTGTCAACTATCTTATGTCATATCCTTTGTCAAATTAGTCGCTGCGAAATCATATTTCTTGGTGACAATTCAAAAGAGATTTGCGCCAAGTTGAGCGAGTGAATTTTCGCGCTAAAATACTTCTGACAACAAAACACAGAATCTATGTCACTCGGATGATTTGTTTACGCAGCTCACTGTGCCGCCACACTTTGTGGACCTGTATGGGGGGTCTCTGCTCCTCAAACTGTTTGCCATTTGTTCTTTTGTATTTGTATTCATTTTTTTTTCGATTTGTTTTTTCTTTCGGCTGCTCGTACAGGGCCTTTTGCATTGCGTAATCTGGATGTACGTAGCTGAAATACTGTATATATATATGTATATATATATAGGCGTACATATGGTTCTTGTTGCACTAAGAAAACATGCGAAATACGTTTGCCAAAAAGTCTTATTCAATAGTATGTCTTTGACATGATTTCATTTTTCCTGGCGTACTTAAAAATATTTTTCTCTACAAATTTAATATTTTTTTGAAAAAATACCTAGAGCCGCAAATGCCAAAGGGGTAGATTAGTGTATCGAGAAAAGTCTTTGATTAGGTAAACAGATTGGAGCTATTTAGGGTATTTAGTCGTCGGCTAATTGTTTCTTTATCTCTAGTGCTTGAATAATAAATTGAATTTGTTGTCGAAAACGAAACACCTTTGTGGCCAGTTTTTCCAATTTTTCATGAATATATATACATACATACATATCTGCCCCGTAGTTGATTTTTATTGATGTGTATTTCGGTTCCAAGCCGCTTGACCGCAGAGAATAATATAATTAATGATGTTTTGTGCCGCGTGCAAGAGATGACCAAATGCCATTTTAATAGTCGATCTATTTATAAATCGACAATTCCTAATGGATAATCCCAATTTCGATTTATTTATAAACAAACTTCAACTTGAACTTTTGGCCCCAGATGCAGATGTAGAGATTCGCAGCAAAAAACTGTTCAAGTTTTCTATAATTTTCAGCTCTTTTTGCTGCTCATAAATTTGCCAAATTTTTATAAAAATAAATGAAAAGCTGGAAAATTTATGAATTTATGACCCAATTAACGCTTCGAGTGTTGAACGTGAAACACGCCAAGTTTTATCAAAGATTCGCGAATTGCATTTATTTATAGACAAAAATGAAGAGGAAGAAAACGAAGAGAGCAGAAAATATGAATTGTAAAATGAAAAATAAATAAAAATTAAAAAATAAAATAAAATCATGCAGAGATTGCATTTCATTTTGCTCCATTGCTCTTGTCTGCTGGCGCTGCTGCATTAATAGCTGCAATTATTTATATATATACGAAAATTATTTTTAATATATGTATATATTCATATTCTGTGTCTACATGGACTCAATTATAAATTCTCTGGTCTGCCACAAGAATTTATACAGAATATATTCTTATTTTTTGTTGCATATAATAAAACTAACTTTTACTACCTTGCTTAAATGTGGAAAAACATAATAAAAGATGCTTTTAGTGCGTGATTTGATGATGATTGTACCTATCATAAAAATTAATAATATATTTTGTTTATATTGGGTGAAAATTGTTTGATTGCTATGGGTTGTATATTGAATATACTTTAAAGCTGTATGGAAAATGTTTGCTTATGGCTTCTTTATATATTAATATTGATTTAAGCAAGGAACTGTTTTAAAAATATTTAATTTTTGTTTAAGAAAAAAAAAAAAAAAAAATTAAAATAAAATAAAATGATTTGTTTTATGTTTATATACTTTTAGTAAAGGAAAGTTCTTGATCTTTTCACGAGCTTCTTAAACTTCACATTATATTCAGAGCATTTTTCTGAATCGACATTCTTTTCCTATTACCTATTAACATAGCAGAACATCAAGTAATGTTGAAATCATTATAGCTATTCCTATGTCTTTATAAATGGTTATATATAGTTAAGGTGGAACGTATATATGAAGGGCATATTTATACGATAAATGGTTGTTTTTTCAATGATTCTTTTAATCTGAGTAAACTCTCAAAAAGCGTTTCTCTTTTAGGCCTTCTAAATAACATTTAATTCTCATTTTCTCGTACTTTCTATTTGCTTGAACTCTTCGAAGTAATGCCAACTTTTAATTAAATATTATAATACGTGTATTTAACTTAATCACAGAGCCTGACTATGTGGGCTCAGAGTCTCGAACTGTTTGCTTCGTCTGCCTACGTTAAACGTAGCTAAACATGCGATATTTTTTGCCTCTCTACAGAGATTTGAATGTAATATTGTAATTGTGATGTAAATGTAAATGTTGTTGCTGTTCATCTTGTTGCTGCTGTTGTTAGCCTTGTCGGACTTGTCTGCAAATTGGCTGCTTTTAAAATGTCATCGTTACATTGAGACAACAGCAAAAATCTAACTAATAGAGATTTCGATTTGATGGGCAACGCTATTTACCTTGGACGCTTGCCCTTAGCTTGTCACCGGCCAAATTCGCTGCACACAACTGAATAAGAAATCAAATAGATGTATGTATGTATGTATATGTTCATGCACTCATATTGTATGTCAAGAGAGAAATTTGAAATTCGATTTTCCAGTTGGAAATTCTTTACGCTGCAGCTGTTTGCAATTTCGCATTACAATTTCCACTGGTATTTTAACGGGCACAGACAGAGCTGTGCCAAAATGCTGTAACGCAGGCGGGGGGTGGGCTAAACTGATATTAATCATATCCAGTGTACAGCCCACGCGATATTTACTGATCAATTAAATTAAATTCTATATGGCTGGATGTTGCAAAAGCTGCTGCAGACAGAGAGAGCCAGACAGACTCAAAGAGGAATTTATGCTATCCAAAAGTTGTGGGAGAGTGGGAGAGAGAGAGAGAGCGAGAGAGTGTGCGTGTAGGTGTGGGAGTGTGTGTGTGTGTGTGTGTGTGTGGGTGACTTGTGTGTCGTGTGCACAAGCGCCAACAACAAAGGAAAACTGAATTTTCCGAAAAATCTCTCTTCTTGCGTGTGTGTGTAAAATGACGTGTATGATGGCAGCTGCTGCAGGTGTGTGCCACACGCACACACAGACACACACACATACATTTATTGATATATTTATAGATGTCTGCTTGATTTATAACAAACAAAATTGCAAACTTGACTTGATTCCATAAAGTTGCCAATGATCAAATATTGTCTAAGGCAACAAGCAAAAGAGCTCAACTGATCGTGCACTCTCTCTCTCGCTCTCCCTCTCTCTCTCTCTCTGCCTCTCTCTGTATAGTTGGGCTCTCTCTCTTGCGCTCAGCGCGCGGCTGCTGCGCTCTGCGGCACTCCCCGAGATTTTATTTATACACTTGCCTCTGGGGGCGAAACTAGATACACGCGAGACTTTTCCTTCTTATTAGACTGTTTCAGTTTCTATTTTATTTCTTAGTTCTTTTGAAAAGATTTCGAATATTTTGTGAAAGAAACGCGTCAGTTGGCATCACGACTCGGCAAAGTTCAAAACGTTTCGCGAAAACTTTTACGGCTAGCCTCAACGTTTTAGTTTCTTTTTTGTTATTTGTATAGGGAAAGTTCAGTCGGTCACTAGAGTGCACATTTCTTTTGATTGGGGACTTTTTTGAGTTTAGTTTTTGGAGATTTTTTGGAGGCATTGAGTTTTGAGTGCGGCACAAAATGGCGGACGTGGAAATTATGCAAACGATGACGGAAGTCAAGAAAACGAAGAAGGTCAAGAAGACTTCAAAACGTCGCGAATCCGAAGTGCAAATCAGCGAGGTGGATGCCACCAACGAGGAAAGGGGGTAGGTGGAACGTGTTACGTGTGGTTCAGTACAGAAAGCAGATGCACAATTATCGAGTATAGAGAAAAGATACCAAATGTCCAGTAGCATGGTAGCATTTTGGTATTTTTCTGGTATTTTGGATAAATATTTCTGTAATTCTTGTCTTGTCTTGGCTCTGCTCGTCTTTTGTATCGTATACCCGTACATCATTCGATCTATTCGAAATTCGAATACTCTATATTTCTCATGTACATTCACAAATAAATACTATCCAATGTACTCGCATAATAATATCGAACGACACGTTTACTACCTTCTTTCCTCGGCAAAACTGTTTACTAAAAGGTACCCAACATAAAGCTGTCGTTGTCTATAAATGTCTATAAATGTCTACACACACTCCACAAATAGAAAAACCAACAAGAAAACAACTACAAACAACAGCAACAACAACAACAACAACATACACTGAACAACAAACTAAGAAAACAAAACAAATAAATTGAGAAACTGAATAACAAGTGAATACACACATTATATTGAGTATATACTATGCCTACCCAGTGAATATACTATATATACATAAATATACATCTCGCCTAGGCGAGCAACATTTTACACTGACCCACACGCAATTTGAATATTCCAATATGGACTCTATGCATTACTACTTCTCTATGTTTTATTTCGATCGAGATCTATTTGGTTTGGCTACAACGTCGTGTGTCCTTTTTGCAGTTAATTTTCAGTGGCGAATACACAAAGGCCATGGACAAGGACTGGCATTCGGGACACTTCTGCTGCTGGCAGTGCGATGAGAGCCTAACTGGACAGCGTTACGTCATCCGGGACGATCATCCCTATTGCATCAAGTGCTACGAGAATGTGTTCGCCAATACGTGCGAGGAGTGCAACAAGATAATCGGCATCGATTCGAAGGTGAGCCTAAATAATCTAGATTGAAATGTAGATAGTAAAAGATGGAAGATGAGTAAAAAGATTAGATATAGCTTCAAAATCGATAAAAAAAAAGATGATCATATAGGATCATATGATCTTCTGTATTAAGAGAGACTATTATATAGGCTAACATATGTAGTTGCTAAAGCAACAATAATCTATAATATTTAATAAGCAATGCCAACCTAGTTATAATCTCTACCCACTTATCAATATTCGTTAAATTGATCTTTAAATTGAAATTTTGTTGCCTCCTCTCCCCTGCAGGATTTATCGTACAAAGACAAGCACTGGCACGAGGCCTGTTTCCTCTGCTTCAAATGCAATTTGAACCTGGTCGACAAGCAGTTCGGAGCGAAGGCCGATAAGATCTACTGTGGCAACTGCTACGATGCGCAGTTTGCGTCCCGTTGCGACGGCTGCGGCGAGGTGTTCCGTGCAGGTGAGTGCACTTGCAACTGTGCCACCAATTGTTGTGGCATACTTTCTGGCGGCCATTGTAAATAGCATCTAAATGCATATGTGTGTGATATACATATAGAGCAAGTTAAAGTATAATGAGAGCGGCTGCAACCCGTTTTTGGTGGGAGGCTCGGGAGAGAAATGACATTTTTGTGTGCCAAATTAATTGCGCTCTCAGGGCAATTTGTTGCCAACGGGCGACACATTCCATAAATCGCCAATGTGCGCGGCCATCTGAACGTAAATAACAGGCGCGCATACCCTGTAGAGGAGTTGCTATGCGGGGTATGATGTGCTGTGGACTGTGGGCAGCAGCTAAGAGCTGATTAGGGACAGTTTGAAAAGCTTTCATGTTATGAAAGCACATTAAGCTTTTAGGCGAGGATTCTTAGGCGTATGTAAAGATTTGGGTACTTAATAGATAAGCTTTAAAAATATTTTAAAATAATTTTGTTAGAAATTCTTTAAAATTCAATTTAAATATCTGATTCTTCTGTATAATGTCAGGATGCATACTTACAATATATAAGACCTGGACCATTTCATGAATTCATAGTGCAAATCTCTCTTAATCTTCAGAGAAAGCTTTGTGAATACATTCGATTACTTAATGTCAACTCAAGATTCCCTCTCTATCCCCAAGTATTCCCTTTATACATTCTTAAAGCTCTCTTTGAGTTTACCCCATATGATAATGTTTATCTGTTAATATGCTGAGTGATAGGCTCTACAGATTCTAATGCTAATGACAAAGAGTTACTAGGTAAAGATAATATCATAATCAGCTAAAACTCCACAACTGCAAGTAGATTATGCACATATATTAATATCTGATAAAAGCCTGTCTCGACTACTAATTGATTTGTGTTAATATTTGCTCTGCACTCGTATATAGGGTATATTTGTAGTCGTGTTATCTAGAGCTAAACGCTCCACTAATGAACCTGCTACAGTTGAGTGCGTGCAGCGTTCGCTGCCTGAGGCCCCGTTGTCGTAAATGTCCGATATCTGTTTTCATTATACGTTGACTTAACTGCAATTTGTGTCCAAGTTTTCGTGCTCGAGATGCTCGAGTCGAGTCGAGTTGAGTTGAGTTGCGTCGACTGCAAGTTCATTGCCAGCTGCCCACGCTCCTCCACAGAGCCCCGCAATCCAAAAGCAGCTGTACGGCAGGCCCTGAACCCGAACTTGCGCAGGTGCATGACATTGTTTTCATTATTGTGGGGCGGACGGGAGGTGAGAAGGCTAACAAAAAGGTGTTAAATGTGACAAGCGCTCCAGTTGTTTGTGCCCCACTCAAAGTCAAAACAAATACGTTTCAGCTAAGAAAAGGTCTTATTCATATACATATACATATATATTTAAGTGCGGCTGCTCCGATAAACGAAACGAAACGTTTCCCATATCAATCAGGTGCTAAAGCCCAGTTAAAGCCACTGCCAGAAATGGTATTTCACTTGAAAGTACATTGTTGACATTGCCAATTGCGAGACTTGGCTGATAAATATCTACTGAGATCAATGTCAGCAAGGCAAAGCCCACACAGCCACAGCCAGAGCCAGAGCCACTGCCAATTGCAATGACATTTCATAAATATCTCTACATGTATTTAAATATTTACATCTTTATTTATTTGCATCTGTGCCTTCTGTTTGCCAAAGGTGACTCGTTTGCTTTGCCTATTCAGGCATTAACTAATTGTCTAATCAAATTTATATTAGATATTTGTTAATTTGCCAATTTCTGTTGTGGACAGAGCTTAATACAGTGGAATCGCAGACAATTGGGGTATATTTGTTTTGTTCAACTGAAGTGGGGACTAGAAAGTGTGGCAAAAACTATGAAGCAAAGCAATTAAGTAATTATATTGATTTAACTTTGGTGTCTATTCATATCAACTTTTCTCTGCCTCTTCGACCATCCATTCATCATTATTCATCCCGGAATGGTATGCTCTTAGAATATTCTTCGTTTAGTCAATTCTTCATTTCCCCAGACCTTACGCTTAACTGGGGCTCCGCTTGCTCTAGCTAGTTATTATCTTACCCAATTCTTTCTATAGGCAGTTCTTCTTACAATTTATCGATTAATATCGATAGTCAATTTAGTTCTTCTATCATTTCTTACACATATATAGCTATTGGTTATCTTATATAGATTCATTTTGGCTCACAGCTCATGAATTCATACCTCAATGACATGTGCTTCAGCGATATATGCTAGTCGTACACTCCCCATCTATGCACTCTTAAGTTGATAATTGTCAAGTCTATGTCACAAATTGTTTAGATTGCAACGCCCACTCAATCAAACAAGTCTCTGGTGTTATGTTGTTATATATTGCTGAATATATTTATGTCTATCTATCTTATACATCTGATATATTTATATTTACGCGCATATATAATCACCGATCGGCCATGTCATCTATGTTAATTCATGGCAAATTGTGTAGCATACATGTTTAATATAGCATATAGCATATGTTCTCTGACTCATCATCATATTTGCTTTTATTTGTTTATATTTTCATATAGAATTCATATTTAAATTTTCATCTGTTTTTTTGGTAATGAAACTTGTTTTTTTTTTTATTGTTTTTTTTTTGTTGTATATTTTTTGTTGTTGTTGTCTTCGCATGATTTGTGGCTTTTAAATAGCTTTTGGCTGAGCGTGTTGAGGAATTATTATTGAAGATCGTTGATAAGCGTGTGGAATTAAATTAATGTGTTTTATATAGCTATTGTTTTTATTTGATGAGCGAAAAAAAACGATGTCTAGGATTTCTGAATTACTCTGCTGAACTGACAGAAAGTTGGCGGAATTATAGAGATTGTAGACTTGAATTACAATTTAATGGGGATTTTACTAAGATGATATTTTTTTTAGCCTGATTATATACATATATAAGAAAAGAGAATATTTGTAAATGAAATTTAGATATTTCAATGCTAAGCAGGATTAATATATAAGTAAAAATATGCTAGTCTATAGGGAATGCCTTGGCCTGTTTATAAATACTCTTTTTAATTACTTAAGAGTTGGGTTGAATATCATCTGATATGCTTTATACTATAGAAACTCTCTGCTTTTATAGCTAGTACATATGGAAGAGTAGCTGTATGTTACTTGGTCCATCATAAATCTGATCTCTTTTATTCCCCACCTCACCTAACATTACAGGGTATTTCGTCAGAGAACTTCGCTCCTGTGCTCTACACTTAATTTATTTAAGAAATATATATGTATTAGTTGAGTGAAGTACAATGAGTCAAATGTTGAGTAAATTTTCGATAGCTAGCTCTAGGAACTCTACTTTGCTCTTAGGGACTATCTTCTGCCCTCTCTCTCTCTCTCTCTCTCTCTCTTTCTGTCTCGCTCTACTCTTGCAGCTGCACTTGAAGCAACAGCGTCACTCCAGCTGCTGCTGCACTTGCAGTCATTTGCCGTTCGATTGCCTAATTGCTTAATTGCTTGCAGATAAAGACAAAGAATGTATGAATGAATGAATGAATGTGTAGATCGCATTTAATTGCAGCTCAATTGATTTATACATATATATATGTATTTCGTATATATCGCATGCTGTTAGAGCTGAACAGAAACCCACGCATCAAGCTCCAACATTTCCGTTCGGGCCAAACAATTAAACAGCGAGCAAAACAACAAATAAATAATAAATGTCAGCCGTAAATGGAGAAAGGCCTTTAGGGCTCTGTCTGCCTGTCTAACTATAAATGGGGGCATGTGTTATGCACGCAATTTCCCAGTTGGGCGGCCATTTGAAAGTGGCAGCAACAGTTGACAATTTCCATATCGCATTACCTGATTGTGGCTGCTGCAGCTTCCCACGTTGGCTTCGCTGGCTTCCTCGCTTATGTGGCTAGCCTCGGTCGTTGGGGCGTGGCCGCATTGTCAGGGGCATTGGCAAGGCACTTGGCGAGCATCTGCATAACATTTAAGCTGGTCAGTCAAGATGAGACGAGGCGAGACGAGACGAGGCGAGGTGAGCCAAGACGAGTCGAGTCGAGTCGAGTCAGTCAATCACACTGTCAATCAGCTGCAACCAGTTTCCGCCTGTCAAAATAGTTCATAATTGAGCCTAAATGGCACGTTGCAGTCAGCCTTCGGTCGATCTGTTTCACTCGAACGCAATGCAACTCAAACACAACTCAACGACAAACTCACCACAGCTCGGCGCGAAACTCACCACAGCTGGCTGTGTTTGTTTACGTTGAGGCGTTTTGTTTATGGCGCTCGTTCTCAGTCTCAAAACGGCTTTCAGAGCGCTTTGGCCAGTGCCACGGACGTAACTGAGTGTTAACTGTAGTAATTGAGTTGAGGCAACGTGTTGCATGTCCATAAACTAAACAACTATTAAAATTATTTACAACGTGAAGTACAATAACAACAACAAAAAAAAAGTATTTTTGCACCTTACCCAAAAGTTGTTTAAAGGAAATGTTCTTGTAAACATTTGAAGTGCAGCTGCCAGCAGAGTCATAAACTTGCAACTGATATTGAACACGCCGTGGCACGCCGTGACACGCTGTGGCACGCTGCGTATGCGCAATATATTTCCACAACCCACACGCACTTGGCGACAGTTGAGCTGAGGTTTGACAGGCATTGCATAATATTGTAATATCGCTAGCCCGCAATAAATTATCAATTTTCATATATGCATGTTAAGGCAAATGAAACGAGCCAGACTTAGCTGGAGTCCAATTGGATTCCGCTTAGAAATTGCATACCAAAACCGGAAACGAATTTGAGCTGCTTTTTGGGCTGCATTTAAAAAATGTGGCGATAGCATCGACGTGTGCTACATTTAAAGAGCTAAATGGAAAACATGAAAAGCAGCAACACACACACACACACACACACCAACGACGAAAACAGCAATCAGCATGAATATGCACGCAAAGAGTCAGGTCGAAGCCCACTTGAGCTGGCATTTCTTTTTTATTTATTGTTGGCACTGCAATTGAATGCCAATTGAAATGAAATCGAAATCAAAATCAAAATCAAGAAATGAAATCGCATTGAAATTATGACGAAAGCCTCAACTTAATTAATTGAAGAGCAAAGCCATATGAGGCTAGCTAGGTAGAGCTGACCCAATAAAAGAAGACGTTCGCTTCCAGAGCCCTTGATCAAGTGTTTACATCATTCAGGCAGATATATATGTATATATATATATGTGGCATCTGTAAGAGGTGCTTAGGCAAATGAATTGAATGTCATTTGTCTGTTTGGCTTATCAGACAAGCCGCAAAGCAACCAACAACAACAACAACAACAACAGCAATAAATTTCAATTTCAGTTTCAATTTGAATTTCTCTTTTCTGTTTGGCTTTTTTTTTTGTTGGCTGACAAAAACTAATAAATCTCTTATAGTTTTTTTTTCTCTCTCCCTCTTGTTTGCCCTGCAGCCGTTGACTTTTGTGCAGGCGGGTCAAATGGCTAAACAAAGAGACATCTTTGACAGTTTTGAGCGAGATCAGATCGTGATATTGTCATGTTTAGCCAGCTTAAAGACATTGCCAAAGGTCAGCGGGAAGTGTTTGGCTTTATTGCATATAGGTTGAGCGCAAATTGAGCTACTTGGCTATTAATTTGATTGAGTTTTATTTGCCCATAAATTCAGCTTTTTTTGGTAGTTGAGTAGAGTTGCCAGAGTTTAAGAGGAAAAAGGGAGTTAAGTATTGATGGATCACATATGGGTTTCAGTTCTCAAACTCGAGAGATACTGAAGATACTTGAAGAAGATACTTGCTCCTTGATGGGAATTTCATTTCAGAACTGCCAGACTTTAGCTTATACTCTTTACTTTGTTCAGCTGAAATATAGATTTTAGTTAGTAATTAAAAAATATTTCAGTTTAAGAACTTACATTTTCTCGTTATATATATTATTTTTAATTAGTAACTGACATCTCGTAATAAATTATTCATGCTTAAAGTCTCTCTCTGCAATAACTTCTCACAAATCACAAATGCCCATAAATTCACAAACGAAGTTGCCAGATCTGCGCATAAATACTCCATTAGACATTTATTGACTTGAAGTGTTAACTGCCCGTTAAGTGCATAAGCAACAGACAAATTGTGAACACCAATTGGAGTAAACGTAATTTGAATGCTCGACCGCCCGCAATGTCAAAAAGAAAGAGAGAGAAAGAGAAAAAAACAGTTGAATTTTTAGCTGAGCTCTGAGAAAAATTTATTGCTTATATATGCAGAACGCGTTTTCGTGCGACACTTTCCATTTCGCATTGGCCACGTAATCCCCGAGCAGTGTCTCAAGCCGGCAATCAATCAATCAGTCAGTCAATCGCACAGCGCTGGCTGTCTCTAGGCTATAGCTGAAGCATTTCAATGTCGCCTCCTCCGATCTGCACTCGACCTCAGCGCGTCGATTGGCGGCGTCTCTACATGTTTTATTGTTGTTGTTGTTGTTGCTGTGGGCGTTTTTTGTGGCGTGGGCGAAATCTTTGGCGCTTTGGCGAATCGACTCGACTTCAATTAGTTATAATTATTTATGTTTGCTAAGGAAACCCAACGAATGCGATTCGCTGTGGTTTGGTAATCCAAGCTGTGCCACCTAAATTCTTAGCCAGAGCTTAATTACAAAACACACACACATATATATAGAGAGTTCTATATATGAATGTTATTAACTGACTGAATTTCCTGTGGGGCAAAAAACTTTTGACTTTTTTTTTTCGTCAATTTCCTGTCTCGATTTGCGCACGCGCTCAGCCAATTTCCAAGCAATTTATTTGTTATTGTTTTGTTGTTGTTGTTGTTTTTTAGTTTTGTAAAAAGTTAATTATTTAATGATTTATGAAAGGCAACGTCGTCGTCGTCGGCGTCGTCATTTGCTGTTTTGTTATTTATAAACATTCTCTAAGTTTTAATGAAACTTGTTGCTTAGCCAGCCAAAATTTTTGTTGGATGTGATGTCATTGCCTTGAAGCTGGAGACTCGACGTCGCCAAATTTGCTAAAATTTATAGAGTATATATATATTGTTAGAGTATCTCAGTCGGTTGGCTGCCCAGCTGACCCAGTTAACAAGTAGTCGATGGCATCTCAGATGGCTTAGACGCTTTGAGTCTGTGTTTAAGCCAAGTCGTGACTTATTAGGCCAGTTGCAAGTAGCTGGCTCTGTTGGCAGTGGCTCGATCTGCATTTAAGTAACCCACTCACACTCACACACTCAGTTGGTAGCTGTCAATCATGACTGACGTTGATGTACTGAGCTCGCGCATGAAGTCGCGTTTGCATTTGCAAACCAAAACAATTGGCGCCGATCGCATTAAGAAGGCCAAGGATAACAACGAGGACATTGCCGTGCTGAGCATGTTCCTCCCCAATGCCAGCGCCGTCGAGGAGAATCGCAGCTTCTATTGCTCACTGGGTGACTACTGCCGCCTGGGCGATCCCCGTGCCACCAAAGCAGGTAATGATGGACCCGCTCTGGCTGCTCATAAATTAACTATGTTAATTAAATCCCGCGATACATCATAATTTATCAATATTACCGGCCATTAAATGGCCCGAATGCTGGCCAAATTGGTAAAAGTCACAACAAAAAAATGGAAAATAAAAAACTAAAAAAAAAAAAAATATAGATATAGACGCCCCCATGGATTAGGTTGAGGTGTTTGTAGCCAGCTCTCTATAACGTCATCGCAGATCTGCTTTGTGTCTGTGATGAGTAATTGGAAGTCCAAAAACATACACTGAAAGAAAATTGCGTATGCAAATGATGTGATTAGGCGGCCATTGATCGCGTTTAATAATTTATTCTAATTGGGAAATTGTTTAATTTGTGCCACATTGTATTTGAAATTTATGACAAATGAGTTTTTAATAATAATCTCTTTGAATTGGGTTTAAATAATATATTATTATTGGGCGTTTAGCTAGATTTTGTTTACTATAGATGAATGGAAAATAGAATTAATTTTAGATTAAACTCTATAAATAGAAGAGTATTTACATATATATACTCTAGATTATTTTTATAATTTAATGAATTCTGTTGCAATACATATAAAATTGGTTTAACATTTTGTATTTCCTAATGAAGATGTCTATATTTTATATTTTATATTTTATATTTTATATTTTATATTTTATATTTTATATTTTATATTTTATATTTTATATTTTATATTTTATATTTTATATTTTATATTTTATATTTTATATTTTATATTTTATATTTTATATTTTATATTTTATATTTTATATTTTATATTTTATATTTTATATTTTATATTTTATATTTTATATTTTATATTTTATATTTTATATTTTATATTTTATATTTTATATTTTATATTTTATATTTTATATTTTATATTTTATATTTTATATTTTATATTTTATATTTTATATTTTATATTTTATATTTTATATTTTATATTTTATATTTTTCACTTTAGATTTCACATTTTACATTTTTTAGTAAAGACACTTAAAATTATACAAAGCTTTCAATTGTTTCATTAATTCATTAAAAAATCTATTCAATTTGTAAGTTAACTCATTTTCAAACATGTGAAATGACTACTTCCAATTAGTATTACTCACTCTCTGCTTTGAATTCTAATTGGAAGATCGTTAACTGTTAAATATAAACCGAATTCCATATTCTATTGTGCAGAAATAAGTATTTAGTAGACATTAACTAAAGTGCACACTTAAGGGAAATAATTCGCCGTAATTGGAGGGGTGATGAAGCAATTTGTTGATATCTGCATATTGCGGAACTGTTAAACGAAATTGCCTTCAAAGGCAATTGTAAATTGTTAAAATATTTGAATGTAAACAAAAAAACTACACTGATATCACTAGCCATACAAAGGAAAGAGCTAAGTGAATAGGAATACACAGATGTGGAGCGTGGATAGAATTTATTTAAGTGAAAATTCCAAGACAAATCTGGGAAGTAAATCTTAACAAATAATTCCTGCCCAGCCAATTCTATACGTAAGCCCCGTGCCATGCTAATTTCGCCGACTTTTCCACATATGACGGTAATAAAACTGTCTTCAGACACTTAACTTTGATGAGATAAATTTGGCATGCGATTTAGGCAAGTTTTGTGCTGCTATAATTTGCCAACATATAGAAAGGTATTCATTGTACCTTCGCCAAATGGCCCAAAATTAAAGCAGAACAATAGAATTGCTGCCCTGACATTATTCAAGTCAATTAGGCTGCGCTGTCGCCTCGATTGGCGGCAGTCAGTGAACCCAGAAATTTTTGGTAAAAGTTTTCGCTTCACTCTGTATATTTGGCAACAAATTTCGAGCACGCAATAAATAAACGAAACAGTTTTTTTATGCACACAACCAAAGCTGAAATAAAGCTATATGAAGTCAGGGTATATAGTATATATACATATATATCTTGGGGCTCATATTTCGCTCTTGTCTCTCGAGTCTCGCAAAATTTGAATAATTTTTGCATTAATTGTTATGAAAAGGCGAGCTCTTGGGCTGGGGGAGTTGGGGGTTGGATTGAGTAGCTCTTCGACAGTTGCATGTCAGCTGCACATAACGGTAGTTCTCCATTTATATATTTATTATTTTTTTAGTTATTATTGAAACTAAATGCTGATTGGGTTTTGGTTTTGGCCTGAATGTGTCTGGTTGGAATTTGGGTCTATTTGTCGATTTGTGGAAAAGTTCAAGGTTGCAATGAGTGAAAATTGATTTGTTCTATTCCATTCTGTTTCAGGCACCAAGAAAATGGAATACAAGACCCGGCAGTGGCACGAGAATTGCTTCTGCTGCTGCGTCTGCAAGATGGCCATTGGCACCAAGTCGTTTATACCGCGCGAGCAGGAGATCTATTGCGCCGGCTGCTACGAGGAGAAGTTTGCCACGCGCTGCATCAAGTGCAACAAGGTGAGTAAAGAGAGAGTGGGAGAGAGAGAGAGAGCTTTAACAGTTACTAATTGATCTTCTTTTCATTGGCTTGACAGGTCATCACTTCGGGTGGCGTGACCTATAAGAATGAGCCCTGGCATCGCGAGTGCTTCACTTGCACCCACTGCAACATCACGTTGGCCGGGCAGCGCTTCACTAGCCGTGACGAGAAGCCCTACTGTGCCGAGTGCTTTGGCGAACTGTTTGCCAAGCGCTGCACCTCGTGTGTGAAGCCCATAACAGGTGAGCAGCAGCAAGGAAGTCTTACAAGACAGATAACTAACTCTCCCTCTCTCCCTCACTCTCGTTCTCTAGGCATTGGCGGCACTCGCTTCATTTCGTTTGAGGATCGTCACTGGCATCACGATTGCTTTGTCTGTGCCAGCTGCAAGGCCAGCTTGGTGGGACGCGGCTTCATCACCGACGGACCCGACATCCTGTGCCCCGACTGTGCCAAGCAGAAGTTGATGTAAAGCTCGAACGCCCCCTGCCCCCTCCCACTCCAAACAAATCAAATTCAAATGGATCAAAAACTGGGGCCAAGTGCCAGCGATAATTAGCCATACAAAAGAAAAGATAAAAGAAAATCGAGAAAAAAACTATGGATCAAAAATCAGAATATGTATTAATCTATATATACACAGATACATATATATATATCAGTATATATATATGCAAACAAAATAATGCCTTACACTTACACATATATTAGATATCGAAAATTAGCTAAAACAACAAAAAAGGAAAATAATTTAAAAAAAAGGAAAACCCTAAAACAAAGCAAAACTTTTTATGTAAAATTTGACTTCTTAGCTATGAGAGAAATGTTTGAAACTATTTAGAGCTATAGCAGCAACACTTGATATTTGATATTATATTTGTGCTTTATTTGTCGAATTGTATAAAGATTATGAAATATATAATTATTTATTATTTGTAATTGCATTTGAGCGCGCGACAAACCGAAAACCGAGAAGCAGAAAAGTAAAGCAAAACACAAACAAAAAATGGAAATATGTACTGTAACTATTGTATGTATATGTTTATTTATTTATTTTAAGTTCTTTTAACACACAAACAAACACACACACACAGACAGAGAACGAAAGTGAGTTAGAGAAAGATGAAGAGGAAGAGAGAAAGAGAAATGCGTGCAAAAGTTTCCTAACAACGGGTTTTTTCTTCAGTTAAATACTTACTTATTAAAACACAGTTTTAAATATCTTTCATTTGTTATTAAACGAAAAACAAAAACCATATTTAAACACACAATAGCAATTGAATTGTTTAGTTTGTTTTTTAATTTTAACTTGTATGTTTTTCTTCTATTTCAATGGAGCACAAAGCGCAAAACTAAATAAAATACCCACACACATAATTATTTTACAATTGCCAACAAAATGTCAATGTCCTTAACTATTTAATGAAATTAAAGCTAAATAAATTAATAATATTAAAAATGTGTTTTTAATTGTAGATTTTATAGAATTTACTTAATTACTAAATGAATTTTGAAGCTTAAATGTTACTGCTTTTACCAACAACGAATCGGCCAATTTTTAACTTCGTAATTTGAAATCAAAAGTGAAAATACGTTAACAGAGCTTACGTTACGTATGCCTTCAGCGCAATCACTATATTCAGGGACGCAATAAAGAGCACTGAAAACGCATGATGAGTAGGGCAACGCAAAAATGAGTGAGCAACTCTGTAAACGCAATGCTAAATGTTGCTGTTCACTGTGAATGGCAAATGGACAAAACAATAACAGATTAATGATGAGCAACAATAACACACCGGATTTAAAAATAATACTAGAGTTCAGGTAATATGGTCTGCCATAAATATTTAGCAATATTAACGAAATTTGTGTCTTCAGTGCTGGAGCAGAGCTGCTCTTTGGCAATATCAAGCGACGTGAAATCAGCTTGGATGGCACGCAAAAATGTGAGCACGCCTAGAATTTACTTCAATTTTGGTGGAGTTAAACGATTCATTGCAGGGACCATTGCGAATTTGCTAAAGTGGATGCATGTAAATATTTTGACGGAGCGGCCAGAGCTATTCATACAAGGAGACACAGTGTAAGGAGAGAGTGGTGGAGCAACACGTGCAGTTGTAATATTTATATGTATTTCTGTTTCAGGCGGCCTGGCATATTAGTGCTGATTAATGATACAGACTGGGAGCTGCTGGTAAGTGATATTTACATTATTTAATTACATTTCATTTATTGTTTGCAATTAGGGTGAGCTGGAGTACGAGCTGCAGCCGAACGATAATGTGTTATTTATATCCACACTGCATGGCGGCTAACACTGACTGCTGTTAAGTAACAGAGACTGTCATGTTAACTAGTATACTTAAAGAGTTTTGTATTTAAAAAATAAATAAAAATATGAAAAATATACCTTTAGCAAATCAGAATTACGTCCCTTTGACAAAAATGACAAAGGCCCACATGATGGTTCGGGAAGTAAAGTTTTCTTCATTTCAGTCTGAAATTCGAGCATTCAACTCGTATATAAACCAGTGTTTGCCAGAATAAACAGTTGGGAATTACAGCGCAACGTGTGTAGCAGTCTGCTACTAGCAGATATTCTAATTGAGCACATTCTTATAAGACTAATGAGCACATGCTGATAGCTTTACGACTGTTTTATTTTTTATTTTTCGAAGCAACATTTATTCAATTCTTTGCTTATATGTGTATACATTATTCATATATTAAAAGATATGCAATTATTTATGTATATTTTCTTTTCCTTTTACGATAAATTATAGATAGGCACTTAATTTACATATATTAACTAACTGTACGTTATGAATTTCGATTTCGATATATATATTTTTTTGTTTTTATTTTCTTCTACTTTTTTTTTTCGTTTTCCTTTTCGGCTGGCACTTTGTGGTATGCCTCTCGTTTTGTGTGTGTGTGTGGGTTAAGGTTGATTAAGAGCTATGAAATATATTTCGACATTGACACATTGAATTCAATAATTTCAAATTTTCTAAATGAAGATTAGAAAAGAAAAAACAAAAAAACAAAGAGGAAAACTGCATCCAGGGCAAATTATAATAATTACAATAGGATGAAAATTGATGACAAAAAAATTTAACGCAACTAAAATCAAATAAATAATAAATAACAAAAATTATAATAAGTATTCATGCATATATGTATATGTATATCTATGTATGTATGTATGTTCGTATATGATAATTTGAATCTGATGAAACCGTTTCGCTAAAGCTATGTATACTCTCTGTGCCTCTGCCTCTTCCCCTCGCTCTCTCGGGCATCCATCGGTGCAGAGGAAGGCTTCACTTGTTGCTCTCGGGCGGACTCGCTGACTCAGCTGCGTGGGCGTACGACTTGTAGCGACGCAGTATAACGGTCGAGGTGCTTGTGTTCGTGCTGGAACTGGCGCTGGCCAGGCTGGTGGACCAGCTGCCTCGGTTGCCCGACAGCTGCTCGGCGGCCAAGTGGGCATGCTCCTGATCCGGCGTTATGGACATATCGGATAGTATGCCGCTCTCTAGATATATAGAGTATAGGAAGAGTGTGGGTTATGCAGGTATATCATTTGAAAACTCTCTCTCTCTCTCTCTCTCTCTTTCCAGCAATATACATAGAGCATGCAGCACAACTATAGTTGTTAGGTGAGCGGGAGGTGTGTGAGGTTGGGGTCTATATACATATATACAGTTGAGTAATACTGGGGAGTGGTGTGTGTGTGTGTGAGTGTTTATATACATAGGGTTTCGGAAACATTAAACAAACAACAACAAGACAACAACTAAAAGGAACCCTAGGCATCTAGAAGAAGTAGCACAATTCAAGCTCTATACCCATGGACAGCTGGCTGACAATTGTCGTCGATCGTTTGTGATGTCGCTTGTTGCTGCGGCTCGAGCCGCTGCTCGTGAGCGTGGGCGTGGCCTGGCCTCTGGCCACTGCTGAGCTATCCTGCTGCTCGCTGCTGCTGCTCAGCTTCAGCGCTTGCGTCTCATTGATCAGCTCCAAGGTGGCCGGACTGCTGTTGTTGTTGCCGTTGCTCGAGCAGTGCTTGCTGAAGCTCAGGTTGAGGCTGTGTCGTCCCGTCTCATGCGCGGCATGGCCGGAGGAGCAGCCGCCGCTGATGGAGCTGCTGCTCGTGGTGCTGGTGCCGCTGGAGAGCGAGCTCTCCGAGATTAGCGAGTTGGGACGACGCATGCTGCCCTTGCCAGGCTCCGCATGACGCAGCTTGGGCGCTATAAGGATTCGGGTTAGGAGCTGCTTTTCCTGCTTAGCTTCGGACTTACTCTTGTTCAGCTGCGTTAGCGGTATGGAACGGTCGCTGATCTGATTGTTGCTCGGACGTATGTCCAGGCAGGGCTTGCTGCCAATGCCCATGGATGACATCTCTGCCAGGCGAATGTCTGCAAAGATATTGATTAGATCTCAAGAAAGCAGTTCAGTTCAGCCTGGCGCACTCACCTCGATTTCGTTTCGCCTGCTTCCAGAGCAGCTTCGATATCTCCTCGGTCCAGGCATTCTTAATGTCCTCCGACATGCACTGCAGCACCCAGGTGTCATCCGGCTTGCGTTTCCTAAACCAGATCTCAAACTTGGTCGTCGAGTCGCCCGTGTGCGCAGTCAAACCAATGTCTGAGGTCTTGATGCTGTTCTTATAGATGTAAATGTCCAAGTTCTGCAAAGGAGGAAGAGCAGGCGAGTTTTTAAGCTGAGGCGCGGACTCTTGCATTGCTGATCGAGCCTACCTTGTGGTCGGGAAAACGTCGTGCCTTGCTGAACAGCACCAGCTCCTCGAAGAGAAACACTTGTCGCAGCGTCTTCTTGCCGCCGCGTCCCTGCCACACGAGAAACTCGTTCTGTCGCAGCAAACGTCCCTGCTCCTTCACATTGACATCGCAGTCCCTCAGGGAGTCCATGGCCAGCAGGTCGTTGCCGTGGCGCAGCTGGAACTTGACCATCTCCTCGGCACGCTGCAGCTCCTCCACATCGGCGGCAATCTCTTGCAGCGCGGCGCCCTCCACGCCCTTAACCGCCTTGACCAGCTGCTGCAGCAGCAGCGCATACTTGCCCATGCGCTGCACAGGCTTCAGCAAGTAGGAGGCCAGGTCCATCTTATCCTGCAGCTGCATCTGCTTCGGCTTGAAGAACGAGCTGCCATATTCACTGAGCAGCGTATCGCTCTTGGGCTTGTTCTTATTGTACAGCGCATACAAATAGAACTTGGACTCCATTTCCAGGAAGGCGGCGCCCACCTTGAGGGGATTGCGCTCGTAGCGCTCCAGCTCGCCAAGGAAGTGCGAGTTGTGGAACTCGAAGATCTTCTCAATGTTGCCAAAGATCACGTTCCGCTGACCTCGCAATGGCTGCGGAATATCCTCGCGCAGCAGCTCATCGATATAGTTCTCGATTACGTAGTACAGGGAGCGCACGTAGTCGCGTTCGGTACCAATCATTTCGCGCATGATCAATAGAAGCGTTCTGTGGAGGTGCGAGAGAGAGTGAGAGATGAGAAAAGGGAGAAATAAAAGAAACAAGAGGGGAATCCTAAATAGATTCCCTGGGTTATGGGCAGATGCTAAAGTAGGCTCATCCAAAGCTTCCCAAAGGAATTTACTTACTTTTGTATTTTTGGTTCCAAACAGCTGAGCTCCTCCAGTGTGGTCAGCTCTAGGTTGGAGGCATGGCACTGCAGATGAGCATTCGCCTCGATGGGCGAGTGCATGTCCATGTAGCGCTTGGTCGGCCGATCGAAGCACTCATCCTCGAGCAGCTCGTCGTGACTGGGAAGGTAATGCGAGCTTTAGCTTTGATCTCGCCTGCTGCAGCAGCTTCAACTCACCTCTTCTCGTTTAGGCTCTGGCAGCTGCAAATCCTCGCCAGCTTCGGATTGCGTTCGCAATTGTCGCAGACTCCGACGCCGGAGTCGGCTATCTTGGACTGTTGCTCCTCGCCGTCGGCATCGCCCAGGCACTCGCGATCCTGCTCCTCCTCTGGCTCGTCCATGTCCTCCAGATTGCGACTCTCGCGCCAGCAGCTGCACTGGCTGCCCCCGGTGGCGCCCTCGAAGGAGCTGCCATTGCCGGAGCTGCAGCGATAGCTGCCCCGCTTGCTGCCCTGAGCCTGAGCCGGCGTGCTGCTGGCTGCTGGCAGCGTGCTGCTCCGGCGCACAGCTGGCAGATGCTTGTCCAGTAGCGCTGTGGCATTCAGCTGCGCGGCGAGACGCTGCAGCTCCTCTAGACAGCTCGTCTCGCGCTGATGCTGCGTCAGCAGATGCAGCAGTCGTGCACCGCCCTCGATGCGCTCGCGCGTCTTCTCCAGCTTCTCGGCGAACTGGTCCAGCGCCGTCTTCAGATTCAGTGCGCTCTCGCTGAGCACGGCAATCTTATGGGCTGCCAAGTGCAGGTCGCGGCCCTTGGCCAAGTGTTTCTGCAGATCACACGGATTAGAGCCAATCATGGAGGGTTTCGCTTCGACTTACCCGGGCTATGAAATAGTACTTCTCAAATTCCAGCTCTTGGGCCTTCAGCTGCGCCTCGGTCTCCAGCTGCAGCTGTGCGAATCTTTGCAAGGTTTCAGCACCGTCATTGCCCAGCCAAGAGGTGACCTACAAAGCGACAGACAACGAAATGAGTTTGCATTAAGTGTGGATGGAACCTTGAGAGACGCGCCCACGCCCATGTCAAGGCTTCCCTCTTTCTCTCTCTCTCTCGCTCTCTTTCTCCTGACGAAAAGTGAAACTCAGCGACGATCTAATTAGGCTCCACTTTACAAATTAAAAACCAATCGCGCACAAATCAAATCAAATGATTCCTCGTTGGGGTATTTCAGCGTTCCCAAAGGTATTGAAAGCAATAACAACAACAACAACAGCAACAACGACAACAAAGGCAGCAATAGCAACAACATTGACAACAACCACGAGCCAATCAACGATCTCACATTGATAATTTTGTAGCTCTAACCAATTTTTAATCACCTGCTGCGTCCAATTGAATTGATACAATCGATAATGATGATGATGATGACGATGATGATGATGATGATGGTGCAGACTAAGACCCAACCTTAACTAACTAACCAGCTTCCCAGCTGACGACGCGTGTGCCACGCCGCATTCACTTTCCGTTTTTGGTTTCTGTCTTTGGCTTTGGAGATAATGCCCCTCAGTCAGCGCGTCAGCAACTTTTTTATTTTTGGGGGCATGTCCATGTCCTGCCCAATGAATGAAACTGTCTGCCTACGTCTATGGGGGCAGTGTCAACGCCAGCTTCACCAGCTTCAGCTGCTGCTCCAGTTTCAATCAGGCTGACTCGGACTTCATGCTCTCATCAGATATGGCCAGGCATGACCAAACTGACAAGCGTGCATATATGTATATGTATATATGTATGTATTTGTATATGTATAGACATGTACAGGGTGTTGCAATAGCTCAGAATTGATAGAGGCATTGAGTGCCTTCGAAAATTGATAGCAAGTTCTGTTTGGGTGACGAAATGAAAAGTGTAGCTCATTTTCTTGAAGTGTAAGAGCTAATGGCAATTGATCAGAAAATTGTAAATATATGCAAGATATCTTAAATATTATTGAAAAACCTAAACCCGAATAGAAACACTTTTGGCCTTTCAAAAATCTCCTGCTAAAATTCTTTTGGAAATGCAGCTATTGAGACATCATTTTCTTTCAGCGTAAAAGCTTTTTACAACTGCGCAGATATTTCTACACAGTAATGTATATAATATCTGATATCTAATGACAAAAAATACTTAAGAGTTATGGAGAGAATTTTTTATGGCAGAATCTTTTGGAGTTGGTGAATTTTGATTTCAAAACATTAAGATGAAATGACGGAAATATCTTTTGAATAAAGAATGCATGCGGAGTTTTCAAAGATAACTTTTCACATATTAAAAGGAATGCAAACAAAATATGACAAAAGAATATTAAGTATTATTGAAAAGCATAAGTTTAATGGAATTTTGATAACTTCAACTGAATGAAATTTTGCTTTCAGAGACTTTGACTAAATGTTGGCCAATTTTTAGATTTCTATAGCTATTATAAGACTATTATATAAATCTAAAAATTGAGCAATATGAGTAAAAATGTCTAAAATGCAAACTTTTTCATAATTGAAAAAAATATATAAGGTCTTTGTGAGTTCTGCCATAAATTATTAAAAATATTTATATGTTATTATACTTTTTTTTACTTTTAGTTATTCTTTTAAATATGTTTCACTACACTTAGTTATCTCAGCTAACCTCTTGCAAAACAAGCCGTAAAAATGTGCCCCAACAATCTTCGTTTATAGACATTTTGAAAATGAAATTTTCAAACACTTTATTTATTTTATTTTTTTTGCACCGATTTCAACACTTGGCTTTTTTTGACTGTTGGCAATTTTTGACTGTTTAATTAATCGATTTATTTGTATTTTTGCACACCCTGTTTTAGTTTTTAGTTATTGCTCTCGTGTGCAGCCGGCTCAGTTGCTAGCATTGTTTACATGACTGAGCGCAAGGCCTTTTTTAGTTTTATTGGCTGATGGCATTTGAGAGATTGCCACACACACACACACATGCACGAGCACAGACACAGATAAGCGCACACAGAGTCAATAAGAGAGTCAATATAATAAATAAATTAATTGATTTTGATTTAGTAAATCGCTGCTTCAATGAAATTTGTAATGCCAGCGCCGATGCGATAAGACGCGCCTGCAGCAGCCACCGCTCGAACCTTACGAATGGACGTGCAAGTGAAATCAAATGCAGGCAGAGCTAGCAGCAGCAGCAGCAGCAGCCGCAGCAGCATCACAAAATGGCCAAAACAAAAGAAGAAAACTTTAACAAGTCTCAGTTGGTTGCACGTTGAGCTGGCTGATGAGGCGACTCAGGCTGCTCTGTGTAACTGTAAGTGGCTGATGACTCACATAGTTGGCTATTTGGGCTGCCAAAAGGCTGGCAGCTGTTTCACGCTCGCTGCCAACTAACGACGACGCCGACGATGACGATGATGTCGGAGCTGCAGGGGAGGAGCTGCCGATCATAATGCGTACTGTGCTCAAAATGCGATAACAATTAATGCTGTCCGCTAAGCGCGACAACAGCAACAACAACATGCCACCAACAGCTCAGAATTGCGACTGGAACACGAACTGGAACTGGTGAAACAATGAATTGGAATTGAAACTGCCAAGCGCTGCCCGCTGCCAACGTCGGCATCGCTCAATGAAATTCAATCAAATCCAAACAATTAGTCTGTGCAAATATATAATAATCAGCCAGAGGGCAGTCGCATTTGGCTGGCACTGGAAGATGTTGCTGGAATTGAAAGCCTAGAGCTGTTGTTACTGTTGTTGTTGTTGTTGCTGTTGCTGCTGCTGATGACAACCAGCAACAGGCGCAGGCAGAGTCACAGACTAGGCACTGCAAACATCATTATCATGTTGCTGACTAGCGGTGCCAGCTCTACTCAGTTTAGCTACTTATTAGCTGAAATATTAGCTACTTTATTATGCCTAATCAGATTCTTAATGAAAAGTGGTTTATGTTTATGTTTATGATTATATTTCTTTTGTTGCTTATTTTAAATATATGTAAGTGGAATTTAAAGCAATTAATGGGGGGCTTAAGAATCGAAAATGGTATAGGAAAAGACTTTAGGAACTCTACTTTTATTTATGTATAAGAGTATATTTATAATGCATATATACACTTTTGTATACATGTAACAAAGATCTTTCGCTGAAACGAATTCAATACGTCGAATACATTGTACTTTATATAATATAAACCTTATAAACATGCACGAAATTCGTTTGGTACAGCTCACTCAACTGCCTTACTTTGGCAGCTATTGTGTTTCACTTTTAATTGAACTTTTCTAAAAGCAAATTGCTCAATTGTGATTGAGATTTGCTATTACCTTTCAAGCTTTTGTGCTCTAGTGAATAGAACTGAAACATTCCAAATGGCTAACTCAACTTTAAGTGAAGGTGTGTCATAATAGTAAAATGTATACTTATATATAAATACATACATACATACATACATACATGTAGAATCATGTAAGTTTCTTGTGTATATATATGTCATATACATTTCTTTAATTAATTGATTTTTTACAATTTTTATTTATTTTTTTTTATTTTAATCATTCTTATTTGCATTCGCTAAAATTTGGCTAATTTCTAGCCAAATTTTCTAGCTACTTCAGGGACATTCAGCTCTGTTGCTTTGTGTGCTTGTTGATTATGCTGTCGCTGTTGAATGTTGCCCTGCTGCAATTTGCTTAGCTAAGTAAATATGTGAGCTGCAGGCACATCTCCGGCAGCAGCAGCAACAGCAGCAGCAACAGCAGCTGCAGGGCCTGTTGCTGCAAGGCAGTGATAAGCTTTCGATTGGAGACTCTATTACTCTATTATTCTATTTGCCAGCCGGTGGCAACTGTCGTCGTTGCAGCGGATGTTGTCTTTTGTCAGCTTTGCTGATAACTCGCCCAGTTGACTGCACTCTCTATCGCCAGTTGGCGTATGATGCGGCACATCATAGAGAAGCTGCTGAGGCTGTTGTTGTTGCTGTTGCTGTTGCCGTTGGGTGTTTGCTGACATAAAACGCAAATTTAACGTGACAGTTTAACAAGTTGATCGCATGCGCCATAAAACACATGCAACACCTACAACAACAGCAATAGCAACATCTATGTTGCGCATGCGTGGCAACTGTTGCTGCTGCTGCTGCTGCTGCTGCTGTCGTGTAATTTACGCAAATGTCGCGTATTTATCTCGCAGCCATAAACATTTTTTAAGCCACAATATCGAATTTATTTTGACACTTTACAAAGTTGTCGCCATTGTCGAAGCTGTTGTTGTTGCTGTTGCCATAGCCGTTGCTGTTGCTGTTGCTGTTGCTATCTTAGAAAATTGCGACAGCTATTGGGATTTTCGGTCTGTGTCGGCTTCGGGGGTTCTGTTTCTATTTCTGGTCTTGGGTAATTTATTTGAAGTGCGTCTTAAATGATATGCGTTTGCCATTTGCTATTGCCATTTGCCATTGGCCATTCGCCAATCGCCATTTGCCATTCGGCCTGTCTCATTTCCAACTCGAGCTTAACTAATTTGTGGCTCTTCATGGTCGAGGCATATCAGCCAGCTGCTTATCTACCTCTCTCTCTCTGCCCCTCTTCCTCTCCCGCTCTCTAAATCGCCATGTCGTGTAATTTGTCCGCAAATTTATGGCAGTTACTCAGAAATTATAGCGCCGATAACTAGCTCCAGATCGCTAAAGTGAGTGTGCTATAAAGCAAACAGAGAGAGAGAGAGAGAGGGCGCCAGAGTGGAGTTGTGGCAGATGCGTAGATACTCTAGAGCAGCCAAGTGACAGCTGTGTGTAAGTGTGTGTGTGTGCGTGTCTGCTCCAAATGAGACATCAAACATGAATGTGGCCTGTGAATGGCAACACTTAAAGTGCACTGAAGCCTTAAATACAAAAAAGCTGTGGACCAATTCAAAAGAATAACACTTAGATATACCCTATAAAACTTGAGTGAGTGCAGAGGGGGAGAGGCTGATGGTAATTTAGAGCACATGCATCAGCAGAAGCAAGTGAACTGAAATGTTGTTATAACAAAAAAAAAATAAATAAAATAAAAATGAGAAAAATAATAATTTAAAAAAAATATATATAAATAAATAAATAAAAAATAAAGATATAATAAAAATAATAATAAAAACAAATAAAAATAAAATAAAAAATAAATTGAAAAAAAAACAAATTATTAAAACTTATACAAAACTAAAAAAATATTTTTTTCTATCGATAATTATTTTTTTTTTCAACCTTCCTCCTTTGGAAATAGGAATTTTTTTTTAAAGGCCAGCAACAATCTATAAATTCTAGCCATAAACCTAGAAATTAAACAATCTTAGCCAAGGAGAAATTGTTGAAAGTATTTTATTTATATTTTAGACATAGGAATATATATTTCAGCAGAAAAACTTCACTCTACTTAAGTGTGAACACATAAATAGAAAAAAAGAAGTGAAAAAAGTAATAATAATAAAAATATAACCCAAAACTAGCAAAAATTTCTAGACCAAGCCAAAAATACTTTTGCACTTTCATAACTCTTTTAAAACTGAACCGATTTCCATGCCTAATGGATTCGCATTTCAGTTCGGTTTTATGCTCTGGCTTTGGCAAGCCGAAGTCGAAGCCGAAGTCGAAGTCGAGGTAGAGGCAGCTTTTTGTAGTGCAATGCGAATGTGCATTAAGTTTCAATACGCAACATAAATTAAAGGAATCGCAGCATTAACCTGTGCTTAAAGCTAATGACTGAAAAAAAACAACAAGAAATATATCTCAACTAAACTGGGATCTTAACTATAAATTGTAAATCAAGCCTGTGACTTTAAGAGCATCGTTAAAAAATGCCCAGTCGTGTAGAGGCTGCAGCAAACGAAGATGAAATATGTAATGGGACTTTGGTTGGTGTATGGAACATATAGTATAGGAGGGCTGCATTGCATTGGCGATCGGAATACCGATGAGAAAATGGAATGAAAATCGGAGTATTGGGGTTGTATGAGAGAGAGAGCTGCGCTATATGCAAAGGAAATATGGAATGGATATTGGTGAATTGATGTATTCGAGTATTAATGTAGTGGTGTATTAGTGTATTGTTGTATAGTTGCATTGGTGTATTGATAAATTGGTGTATTGGTGAATTGGGAGAGTTGAACTAGAAATGCGCGCATGTTATAATAAAGTAATTTAAGCTGAACTGTTTGAAACGCGAAAAGGCGATTAAAATTTTACTTATTTTTCACTTTCCAAACAGACAGAGAAAGAAAGAGAGAGAGAGAGAGAGAGAGAGGGAAGCTGCACGCACAAAGTCATAAATTGTGAACACAAAAGGCCAAAGACGTTAATGTGTTGACAATATTGCATGCAGCCGTGTTTTATGTCGCAGCAAGTGCAACAACAACAACAACAACAACAACTTGCAACAGAGTGACAGTGAGCGCAGCTTATCGCTGGCATCAGAGGCGCAGCAGCAGACGTGACGACGCTTAAAAGCGGTAAAGAAAAACTGAAAACTGAAAATGAAATGGAAATGGAAAATGATGACAGCCGTTGATGAAGTTGACGATTTCTAAAAATGCGTGTAAAATTAGTGTAAGAAATGAAAAGCAAACAAGAAGAAGCTAAAAACAACATGTCAAAGTCAATGCGACGAATTAGATTTTGACATGTGCTGCGAGGCTTAAGTTGATTCAATAAACGTATGAAGATGCAGCAGCAACAGCAACAGCAACAGCAACAGCAACAGCAACAGCAACAGCAACAGCAACAGCAACAACAGCAGCAACTGTTGCTGCCGACATTCTAGACATTGCAGCGCCTTTGGCGTTGTCCGTCTGAGCTCTAAGCGTATGATTAACGTTCACATTGATGACACAGAGCGACAGGCAGGAGTTGGCTGGCCAGGCTTGCCACGCCACGCCTCGCCTCGCCTTGCCTTGCCTTGCCCTGCCTTGGCTCGTCCAGCATTGTTGCATTTGCATGCATCAACCGGTTGCCAGCCCGTCGGGGTTATTATTAATGCCACGCGAGTCCAAGAGGTCTTCACCTGACTGCTTCTCTCCATTTCCCCCCACTCACTGTCTCCCCCCACCCTCTCTCTCTGTTCATTTGCCCTGTCGACACTAAATAAGCCTTCATATTTCATGGCCAGTTTCTTTTTGGTTTTTGTGACCGAAATTCTATGCTCAGCCAAGTTCTCAACAGTTGCTGCAGCTGCTGTTTGCTGTTGCTGTTGTTGCTGTTTGCTGTTGCTGCTGTTGCAGTTATGCAAGGCACATTCCTGTCTGGCACACGAGCTAGCCGCGGGTTCAGATGTCAGAGGCCATAAATAAGTTAAGGCGTTTGCTTGCTTCCGCAACAACAAAAATAAAATAAAACTTGTCGCTTGGTCAAATGGTCAAGACATCAACAGCAGCAACTGTTGCCACTGGGACTGCTGCTGCCGCTGCTGCTGCAATTCAAGGCGCGAAACAATTAAACATAGTTTTCATTGCACAAAAGCCGCCGACAGCGCGCAAATTAATTTAATGAAAATATATATATATATAAAGCTGGGCAGCTACAGGCAGCACTCAAAGAAAGCGCCCCAAACAAATCCAATTTCACCGCCAGCGTTTGTGGATTTTTTTATCGCTATCTGCAGGCAGCTATCGTCAGCTCTTTCACCGGCAGCAGCAGCAACACCCAAGGCTACACACCAACACTTGAAGACTTGTAGCACACACCCAGAGTCAACAGTTTTGGCCATAACTGGAGCTAAAGTCAACGACTAATGCAGCCGATCAACAATTTAGATATAATATCGCATATCGCATCATAATGTTGTTGTCGTTGTCGACGTTGTTGTCGTCGCTGTTGTCGTTGTTGCCGTTGCTGTTGCTGTTGCCGTTGCTGTTGCAGCAACAAAATGGCGATGGCGGCATCTTTTTTCGCACCTTGTTTGAATGCGCGCCTAATGGACGACAGCGACATTTGTTAGGTGACAGAGCTGTATTCAGAGTCGCAATTCGCAATTCGCAATTCGCGTTTCGCATTTGGTTTTCGATTCAGTTTTGGCATTGGCTTTGCCAGCCGAAGCTCGCGTTGACTTGGTTTAGTTGCGCTTGGCTAGTTAACTACATAAATACATTGATTTAATTAGCTCGACTAAACAAAAAACAAGTTCAACGAAGATTCAATACGCTAACGGGCTATAAATCTATTGAGAAATACGACAGGTATATGTATGTACATAAAAGAGTCAATATCAGATATCAACTATTACAGTAACTATACGAGTGGATGGATCATAGTTGAGTTAAATATATGGGATGGTAAGCTTTATAGGATTGTTACTTCATCAGTGTAGAGTATGATGGCCTGTCCGGTAAAGCAGGTAAAGTAAATACTTATAATTTATAATATTATCTTTATATGTATATATAAGCATAGCTAATCTTATTCATATATATAAGACTATACATCATTATTACCATCTATAGTTAGATTCTCATTCACGTCATTCTTATATTCATAGTAAAGGAGCTGCAGCTAATACTTTTCTCTCTTTATCTGCAGATGTATCTCATCTATCATCTAATGTATACTCTCTTTCCATAATTCAAACAAATTAAATTTGAATATAATGAAACACCAAATTTACTGTGGAAAATCAACAAAATTGATTTTATATATAAGACTAAGAGTTTGAAAGAAACCATTCTTAACTAAGAGATCATTGTTAGGTAAAATATTATATAATAATAAATTTCAAGTCAAGTCTAAAGTATATCATAAATTATAACAGCAAACATGTGTCTCTTCCAAATTGATTTACATAATTGCAAACTGTCATCAATCTAGTTCCCAGCTAGAACTACAGTTAATCAAAGCAAAGTAAGAAAAGATACCAAATGTATCACAGCTAAGCAGAGCAGTCAGAGACACAAGAAAGGCTTAGCATTGTATCTATATATACCTGACAGATAATAGATAATAACTATGCTTGTACACACTATTCTAGAATAATAAATTAACAATATCTAAATCGAGTTGTTCGTCAACTGAATGTGATTCACTTGAATTCCAAAATTCTTGACAAACTTCACTGAAATCCATCAAAGTTGTACTCAAAGTTCAAGCGCCTCTTTAGCACCTCATTTGATTTATGAGGAGACCGCGAAACAAACTAAACTCAACTAACTGATGAGAGCTTTAGATAGTTACAGCTTTCTAGTGAAATGGGTACGACTTCCCACGGCAACTATTGTTGATCTGTGACAACAACTCCAAAACTCTTTCAGCTCTTTCAGGGTGTCAACAACATTTGAATTTGAGAGCGCGTGTTTGTAGTGCTGAATGCTGTTTGCGTATCTTTTAGTTTAATTCGAGCGGTGATCGGTGATCGGCGGGTCGATTGACGATTGGCGATATGACAGACATATTCCACGATGACAGAGAGCGATTGACAGAGAGTGTGAGAGAGAGAGAGGGGGAGACAGCCTTATCGCTGAACTACTTTTGAATGAAAACTAATGAAATGAGCTGCCAGCGCAGCCATCAATGAAGCAATCAATGGGGCAACTGCCAGACAGACAGACAGTTAGGGGGCTTATTGCAAAAAATAAAATATAAATATATATGTATGTAGAAATAAATCGATTGAAAATCGCACAAGAAACGTATTTAATTTCTTTAACCTTGCTTTCACTTTTCTCATTAACTTTTCGCCGGCAATTAAAATTCAATTTTTGCCAAGTTAATTTTGCTCGTTGATAAATTGAGCCAAAAGGCGGAGAAGCGTGTGAAAAATGTACGAAAAACTGTTAAAGCCAAGCCAACAACAACAACAACAACAATAATAAATAAACAAGGTGGAGATACGTTAACAAGGCACTGGCAAATTTTTAAATGCCAATTTCCGCAAATTATTAAATGAAATGCGAAGATGATGAAGTTGAAGCTGAAATTGAAGTTGAAGTTGAAGTTGAGACTAAGGCTGAGGCTGAGGCAGCAGCAGGAGCTGGCGTTTATCTATGAGAGTATCTGCGTATCTGCGTATCGTGTGTTGGCAATTTGACATACTTTTGTTGCCGTTTGTGGCATGCAGCACACATGCAACAATCATAATAATCATAATACCAAAAGAAGGAGGAAAAAAAAACCGACTTAATAGTAGCTGCGAAAGTATGACGAATATGTAAACGTATAGCTGGGGAGTTGGAGTTTGGGAGCCTTGCTTTATGACTGCGCTAACTAATCCCACAACAAATTATTGTGATTAATCAGCGAAATTGCATTAGCAACTGTTGCTGCTGCTGCGAGTCGTTGGGCGTTGCAGCAACTGTCATTGGCGCTGATTAAGCGCCAAGCGGAGCCGCAGCCAACTCAAGATTAGCCGAGCAGAGATAAAGCCCAAATGGGAAGAGCTGTTGTGGGTGCGTGCGTGCTCAATTATGCAGCAGCCTGGGTTAAAGGTAGACAATGATCGTGTTCATGTTCATGATCATGTTCATGATCATGATCATGGCATGCCAAGTCAAGTTAAGCCAAGTCAAGTCATTCATCTGAGCCCTTGCAACTGCACTGCGCATATATATGTACATATCCATTAACAAGTCAATTAAAAAAGAAGAAGAAGAAGAGATGGCCAGGAAATGCAATTGGCAATGGGGATGACAGCATTGATTGCAACAGTTGCAACAGTTGCTGCCACAGCTACTGCAACAGTTGCGCATCTTGGCAGGCTTATCTAACGGCTCCATTTGGCTGACCGACTCCGTGCTCAACCTGGCCTAAGCGGATGCGCGTAATAAATTAATAAAGCCAGCTTTTAAGCCAATGCATATTCAATTAACAATGTCGCGCGACTATCTGACAGTTGCATTTGGCATTTCGAGTCTCTCTCTGCTCAGCGCATTTCCTGTCCACAAACTTTAGCAGCTGCCCCTCTCACTCTGTGTGTCTCTCTCTCTCGCTCTGCTGCTTGATTAAACTTTGTTATTATCGTCACATACATCAAAACTCAAAGCGTGGCACGTTTCGAGCATATCAATTGACAGACAACATGAAACATTTTCTTTTTTTCTTTCGGTATTTTTTTTTGGGTTTCTTAGAAAAAATATATCAACAAATTTAGTTAGAATTGATTTGACTTTTTTTTTTTATTTTTGTGTGTGACAAAACAGTTAAACTGTCTGGAAGAAGCGCGTGTGTAATTAAATAGAAAAAAATAGTTTCGCTTGAATAATAAGTGAAGACGAACTTTTAGTAGTCACTGTTAAGCCGATTGCAGCTGATTAAGTCATCTAAATTGAATTTTCCTAGACAATTATGATCCATAGCCTAACATAATGTAGCCAAACCCATTCCCACTCAATATGCAATGCAAAATCTGCCAACTCACCTCATTGATCTCATCCTCCAGGGCGCGTTGTCGCGTCAGTTGACGCAGTCGCTCGCGTCGCTGCTCCGTCAGCTGCTCCAGACGCTGGGCGGCGCGATCTACCTCGCTGTAGAGCAGAGTCACCTTGCGCAGCTTATGAGCTGCATCCAAATGGTATGCAGCTGTTGCATCTGGAGCGGGCGTGGGCGTAGCTGTGGGTGTGGCAGTTGCTGCAGCTGCTGGCGCTGCATTGATGGCACTGGCTGCCGCCTGCAGGCGCAACAGCTGGTTGGCGCCATTCTTGCGGAGATTATGCAGCTGGGAGTCCATGAGGGCACGGCTAAGGGCACGATGCTGCCCATAGAGCTGACGGCGTGTTGGCAAGCCCAATAGATCGGCGGCGCGTATGTCGCTCAGAGCGCCAACGAGACGACCCCCAGCAGTGGAGCACTGCCGCTGGAACGCCTCCAGCTGGGCAAAGAACTCGCGCCACTTGCGCGCGTCGTGATGATGCTGGCCCCGGAGCGCACCGCTCGGCAACTGTGATGGCGCAACACTTGTCGTGACTTGGTCCACGCTAATGAATTTAACCAAATGCAACTGCAATTGTTGCTGCTGCTGCGAGTGCTGCTGCTGTTGGTCCTGCATGTGGTGGGAGGTCAAGAAATGAAGAAAAAAAAAAAGAAACAAAATTTAAAGCCATCATTAGTTGGCCAGAATCTGTCCATGTAAAGCGCTTTAATTGGGCGTCTGTGCGGACTTTTTGTGGGGCGTTAACTTCAACCGAGGGAGTTGCTTGGCCCTCGCCTAATGATTTCATTTTATGCTGCAATCGCAAAGGTCAAAGCCTGAAACTTACCGTTTGATCACAGCTATTGCTGCTGCTCTGCTGCTGCAACTGTTGCTGCTGCTGTTGCTGCTGTTGCTGGTTGCACAATTGCAGCAAATTCGCATCGAGGCAAACGGCCAAAATTTCACAATTGCCAATTTGCTTGCTTAACAATTTGAGGCTTTGGCAAATTAAGTCGATTACGCATAAATGTTGCGACTTCTCGATGGCAATTAAAATGGTAAATGTGCGCGAGGCTGGCTGCAACTGTTGCTGCTGCTGCTGCTGTTGTTGCTGTTGTGTACTTTTATGGCCAATGCTGCAAATACATAAGTTAAAAGGCAATGAGTTTTTTACTTCTGCTATTTTTTTTTTTTTTTTTTTGTTAGTGAGAAGTGCATGGCCAGAGCAGGCGCCCATAAACAACGCATGGCTGTCCATCTGTCCGTCTGTCTCTCTGTCTATTTGGTGTAAATTGCGGCTGTGGCAGGTTGCAACTGCAACTGCAACTCGCAACAGAACCAACTGGCAACGCCCAAAACAAGTTCAGCATAATTGGCAATAAGCGGCCTCTGCCACTTGGCCAACAGGCACTGCCCACAACTAGATGCTGCTGCTCTGCCTCCCTTTGAGTGTATCAAGAGAACTGCTGCGGCTGTGGCTGCGGCTGCTGCTGCTCGACTGTAAATATGACAAGTTGGTAGCCACTTTTAATCAGCGTAAATAAAAATTGAAAATTGCTGCTAATGGCAGCTGGCCTATTAATAAAATGCCCAACAGGCACTTCTTAACACTTTAGCCAAAGTTTTATCCAGCTGTGCCTGCTGCCCGCTGTCCGCTTGCCAAGCTCTGCTGCTGCAGTTCTAACTGTAAATGCATGCCAGCTGTATGTTGGCCTCTTAGCCAGTCAGTCAGCCAGTTCTCGGTGTTCTCACACAGCGCACAGTCCACCCCCGTCTGTGTGTAGAGGCCACGGCGTAGTTTTCAGTTGATATTTGCACGCAATGCGGCAAGTGGCAATGCAGCAAAAGCGGCAAAGCTGCGGGTTGCCACTCTCAACTCACAAGTCTCACCAGCTTCATCATCAGCGCTGGCATGTCTCGAGTTTAATGATGCCGCACACAGCACACATCACACAGAGGCCATCAAAAGCGTTTGGCATTTCAATTTTCAAGCAACCTACACATGAGCTAAGCAGCGAGCAAGATTGCAAAACGAATTTGATATGCTCTTTATTGTTGATATGAAAATGCTGCTGTTAGTTAAGCATTTCATCTTTTAAGGCAACAGATCTTAATTTAACAAAAATACATATCAAACATGATTATTTAATATTCAATTTCTTGCAATTGAAATATTCGCTTCATTAACATACGCCTTAAGCCTACTTTAACAGCTGTCTGTTAAGCAAGCATATTTAACATTTCACTTTCATGTTGACAAAGCTTGAACTGTTAAGAAACTGAGTTTGAATTTCTATACTCTGTTAGCGTTCTTATTAACAGAGCTGCTGCTATTTGAATATGAAGTGTTGCTGTTAAGCTGCCAATGAGCAGCAACTTCTACTTCTACATGGAATTAAAATTTTAAGTGTTTAAAATGCAAATATACGTTGTGCTGCCTAGAGCTACTACATAAAATTGTAACTTTAAATTTAATTAGATTTTCAAATAAAAATATTATTGTAGTTATGTATATTAACACCCCAGAAGCTATAAGTTCTACTTAACAAAACAAGCAAATTATAAGAGCTGTAAATATTTTAAAGGGCAATATAAGACAAGCTGCCTACGGGCCTAATGTTATTATAGCAAGAATCTGTAAATGAAATATAAGCTAAGCTGGGCTGGGCTGACTGCAAGAGCAGGGAATTTTATTTTAAAAGCAGTCTGTAAAGGAAGCTGAGCTGGACTGACTGAAGCTACTGCTATTTTATTAGACGTGACTATTAAGAGAGGAAATATAAGCAGAGGCTGCCCCAAGGGCTGCACAGCTTAGCATAAATAGAAAATGTAAGTGCGAAGAGGCAAAACTAATTAAAAGGGAAATATAAGTTAAGCTGTTTGTAAAGCGTATTGAATTATGCTCTTAAATGTAAACTAAGGGCTATGTTATGGCCAGAGGGCAGACAAATGTTATGTATATTTCATTCGACTCGAAGTGCAGTGAGTGCAATAAATTTATGAGTGCAGTCCTAGGCCAGGTCGTTCGTGTGTAACCCGAGCTTTCTTTATATTTATATTTGTATTATGCACAGGCATGCATATTAATACCTTTGCCACTCGTTGCAGGCGGCATTTAAAGATTCCCAGAAGTGCAGACCCCATAAAAACTAATTTAATTGCAAGCTGTCACACACACACAGAGATGAAGATAGAGATAGAGAGAGACAATTGTTGTGCGAGAGAAGGGTCAAATGGAGGAGCTCTTGTTGATGATGTAAGTTTTTGGTTAAGCGACAAGTTGTCAAAGACAACAAGCAAAGTTTGCTGTTGACACTGCGCCCAGTTCAGTTCCAAGCCACAGAGTGAATCGCAGACTCTCCTGGTGAAAACTTGACTCAGCTCAAATATTTAATATTTGCGTGCAGCATAGACTGGCATTTGGATTTAGACAGCCAGCTAATGAATACCTTACACATGTCCGCAAACAAACAGCAAATAATGTCAATGGCTGCACTTGAAGAGCGTGCGAGTGGCAGATAGAGAGAGAGAGAGAGAGAGAGAGAGAGAGAGAGAGAGAGAGAGGGGAGACAGTATACTTAGTGTGACTGAGCTCTGTCCAAACTTCAAGTTTTTAGTGTCATACGCATGTCTGATGACATGTTGTGCCAGTTATCTAGCGAGAGAGAGAGAGAGAGAGAGAGAGAGAGGAGGGTGTCTCCTTGCTTGAGCATAATATAATCTGAGCAAATGTTTGTCAAAGTTTTCTACACGATTTGGCCGCATTTTAGCAATTGGCATTGAAGCAATTAACATGCAGCTGGAACTCAAGTTGAAACGGGATTCTGCATCCGAATCAGATTTAGAATCAGAATCAGCAATAGCTGATTGCCAGCTCTCGTAAGTGGCCAACGGGTCCCCTCTCTCTCTCTCTCTCTCTCTCTCTCTCTCTCTCTCTCTCTCTGTTACGTATGTCGATTTAGATTTCGCAGATTGTTCTGTGATATTTCCAGGAATCGTGGTAAAGCAGTCGACACACACACACACACACACACACACATACACACAGCGAGCATTCAACGCTGGGCCACAAAAGTTCACATCATAAATTCAAAGTGTCACGAATCTGTCTGAAAGATCATTCATATGCCTGCAGCAGCAGCAGCAGCTTCCCCTCTCTCGCTCTCTCTCTCCCTCTCTCTCTCTCTTTACCCCTTCTCACTTGCTCCAGCTGGCGTTGTCTCCCTCTTGCGTTCGCTACAAAGGGAAGCCGCAACCGCAGAGTCCCTCAAGCAATGTTGCAAATCTTGCCTGCCTGCCTGTCTGCCTAGCGAGCTAAAAACGAGAATTCTAAGCTACACTAGACAACAAAGTTGCCAGCTTAAGTCTACGATTCTCTTCTACTAAGTAGGCCACAAGCAATTTACGAGCTCAGACTATTAGGCATTGAAGATAGAATTGCAATTTAGGTCAATCAATAAAAGCGTATCTCCAGTAAGTAGCAAAAGTATCTTTGAATATAACAGCACAAATAATCTTCTCATTAACAGAAGCTTAACATGGTGTTTCATATAGATATAGAATTAACAGATTAATATGTGCTTAACTTCTGTTAAAGATAAGAGTATACATATGACAGATATAAGTAGATATCTTTGAGTAAAGTCAAGAGAAAGATAGCACTATCTACGATTCTTTTATGTTATCATTGGCGAATTTTGCAAAGCATTTTGTTGTTGTCTTTCATATAATGTTAAATATAATAATAGAATATATAATCACTTAAATTTGATCATAATATTATTTTTGTATTTATATTTTTTGTATGTAAATTAATTTATATATTTATAGTTATTTATATATTTATTTTTTAAAAATTTAATTATTATTATTTTTTTTATATATTTTTTAAAATTGTAATATATTCTTTTATTATTAAACAAATTTTTGAATATATTTTTATTTTTATTTTTATTATATTGTATTTTTATTACATTAAATATTTATTATATCATACTAATTTTCGATATCTTGTATAACATCTAATGCTGAGGATTTATAGAAGTTTCTCCAACTGACAGTAGTTCATAGATCCAGCTCTTAGTTCACTCCAATCTTCTTAGCCAACGTAAGCCCCATATAAATAGAGTTAATAAAGTGCAGTTTGCTCTATAGTGTTATTGACTTTAAGCTAAAGCTTTTGTTCTATTTTCTGTGGTAAAGTTCTCAGCATGCAATGCAAGTGCTGTTCGATGTTTTGTTGTTGTTGCCGCTGCTGCTGTTGTTGCATGTTTCCTTTTAGCCAAAGTGGCAAATTGACTGGCATGCATATTCTTAAGCGGCAATGAGTTCGACTGCCTGATTGCCAGACAGCCAGACGACTGAGCAAGCGCAGCAGAAAGAGACAGAGACAGCGAGAGAGTGAGAGGGGCAGTGCTGCTTTCCCTCTTGCACCACCGTTAGAACATCTTAAAGGCTTAAGTGCAGCAGCGTCGCGTTCTTCGCGTCTTCGGCTGTTCCCAGCGCACGTTGGTGGCTCTTGGCCAGGCTTTAACTGCACATTTGCATATCAGCTCGTAAATATGGATGGGCTGCTTGTGAGTCTATGAACTTAGCTCATTCTACATGTTTTTCTTTTCCTTTCTGTTTTTTTGCTGTTGTTGTATTGCAACACAAATTGAAATGCCTGGACTGTGAGCCTGTGCCCATTCCCATGCGTTTTACATTTGACATTAAACTGCCCGATTCTGATTGAGGCAATGGCCCCTCCGTCCCGCCCACAACTTGGACTCACCTGCGCTCCGGTATGGTGCTATAGTAAAGCAACAGCGTGGCCAGCTCGTAGCAATTGAGACCGGCGTCGGCCACCGCGTCCGCCTCCACATGGACAAGTGGGTCGCCTTGGAGGGTGCGTGTGCCTGCGAATAGATGCAAATCGAATTGAGTCTCAAAATGAATTTCAATTGCTTTCGAACAGCGCCTTGGGTGGTCGCAGCGCCACAGCGCCAACGGTGCGCGCGTTAATGTGCGAAAAAGTGTGTGAATTAATTGAATTGAATGGCTGGCAAATCACTGTGAATTGGAATTCCAATTGGAGCGCCAATTGGAGCGCTTTTCACCCATGCCAGTCCAGGCCAGGCGGGCCTTGCAGGCTAACTGCCTAACGGGGCGTTGTGAATTTTCCAATTTATATTTATAAGTTTTTCGGCTTATAGACTCTAGCGAAAGTCTAGAATTATATGCGGAGCAACAAAATGGAAAGTCGGGATATATATATATATATATATATATATGTTTACCTGGCAAATAGACGCCGCTGTTCAACAGTTTCTCGGGCAATTCGCTGATCGAGCTGGGCGGCAACAGTTCCGTCTCCCTCTCCGTCTCTGTCTCCGGCTCTGCCAGCTGTGTCGTCTCGCTGTTGAGCGCTAGAAATTGACAAGTTTTTATACATAAATATTACATTTATCTTTATATATATATATTTTTCATTTTTCACTTTTCTTATATATATCTTTTGTTATATAGGTTAATTGCATTTTAAACGCTCGACGAAAACCTTGAAAACTTGTTCAGGATCTGCTGGCAACACTTTTTACTTTTTGCATAATTTTGCCATTTGATTAATTTGGCCACACACTTCAGGTCCCCGCGGGTTTTCGGGCAGGGGGCGTGGCCAGACCAGTTGGCCAACCATTAATTTTCGAGCTGGGCACTTTCGCGTGCGACAATTTCGCGCTTGCAACAAATGCGACACATTGCAGCGTCTGCACAAATTCTGTGTGCACTACCTGCTGCAGCACCACCTGTTCGCTGCATACAAATGCTGCCCAGGTGCTCGGCTTGGTGGCTTGGTGGCATTGCATGCATAAGCATGTAACTCAATACCCTGGCCACAATTGCCCCCGCACTTGTCAGCTGATTTATGCACGCTTGCAAATTGCACCCACACGCCCGAAATCCGACTGCGATTCGATCGCATTCCGGCGCACAGTGGTGCCAGATAGCCATCTCTGTGCACCGTTTAAGCGAGGCGTAGCCCTAACGCAATCAGCGAAGTTGCTCGTTGACCTGATTGGCGAAGTTTTTATGAGTCGCACTGGGCTTGAATTCGTAATGCAAAAGGGCTCAGCTATCCGGGTACGAATCAGAAGCAGGTACAGTCGATGCTATAATATCAATGTCAACAACAATATGACAAGTTGACAGTATATATAAGTGGATACTGATTAGAAGTACTCCCCACTCTATTGGCATAACGCCACAGTAGTTGAAATCTAGCTAGCATTACAATCCGGGTTCTAGCTCCAATCCCAATAAGCATTTATCAAAATTCTAATTGGAATCTCATAGACGCATAGATCAATATGGACTGCATTTCTTGCTTACATTTTTTATTAACTTTATTTATTGAATTTTTCTGCAATTTAAATTTGCACCACATTCTGCACCACTGTGCGCGCTGCACTGCTTTGGTTTCTCATTTAATTTTCATATTTTAGGCTTTGACAAATTAAAAGGCATTTGCACCGTTGTTGCTGCTGTTGCAGCTGCCGTTGTTGTTGTTGCTGTCGTGGAGACAACGATATTTTGTGGTTAACCAACGCCTGGCGGATGCTGTGGGCCGCCGTTGTTAATGGCTAATGGCTTTTTGTGTGGCTTTTGTGGTCGAGCCGTGGGCGTTGGCAACGCATTCTATACTGAGTCGAGCAATTCAAAAAGGCTTGCAAGTGGACAAGATATTGAAAGCAAAAGCTGCGATCTATCGATCTATCCACAGTTACAAAAGTATATATCTAATCAAGTTAAATTGCCAAAGCTTCTGTTGTTCAGAAGTTTCTGAGACGTGTCCTCAGCTTCCAGTGGGTTATGAGATTCACAGTGAAGAGCACAAAGGCAAACCAATAGCAGTTGGCAAAGACGAACCAGAACCAGCTATCATCTGTGGCAAAAAGGCAGCCACGTTTATAGAGATTCTCGGGAGCCTCCACTTGATTTACGTAGCAGGAGGCTGGCACGATGTCCTTCTGACTCACATTGCCATAGTTGCTGGGGCCATCGATGCCGCAGCAGTGGTACACGATCTCATAGTTCCACAGATTGTCGGTGTAAAAGCTGCGCACCACCACATAGACATCCGTATACCTGATGACGCTGTAGCTGCCAGCAAAGAGCAGAAAGACCCCCAACGAAAAGCAAACTATAATAGACTAAGGAAACGGGAATTGAATAGAGTAGATCTCTCTCTCTCTCTCTCTCTCTCCCTTTGGATCCCTTCCACTTACCGCCAACAGTAGATTGCCCATGCTACAGCAAATCCAGCATAAATCGAGGAGCAGCAAAAATACGCAAATACCCTCCACCCACGACATGAGCACATAGAGAGTGCTAAACTCATACGTTTTGCCAATTTTGACAGTCACATAAACAAATTGGAATAACGTGCCACTATACAGATACTAGACTGAGGATATTTCGATGCAGACTGAGTTATTTTTGCACATCACATTTACCGTCAACACCCCATTGAGCATGAGACAGGCTCCAGTCAATTGCTGACTCGTGCATTCCCAGGCGGTCTTAACGCACATCTCCTCGCTTCAACGTTTTCGTTATTCCCTATGTCGACATAAGGCCTTAAGGGAGTGCAAGATTGATCCAGAAAATGTTTTAGAGTAAAGAATTTTAGAGTTCAGTTTCTGAAGGTTTGAAAGTGTTTCCTATGCTCAATATGTTGCATAGCAATAACATAACAAATGTTAATTAGAATAATTTTAAGTAGAGGAATGTTAAGAAGTAGAAGTAGAAGTAGAAGTAGAAGTAGAAGTAGAAGTAGAAGTAGAAGTAGAAGTAGAAGTAGAAGTAGAAGTAGAAGTAGAAGTAGAAGTAGAAGTAGAAGTAGAAGTAGAAGTAGAAGTAGAAGTAGAAGTAGAAGTAGAAGTAGAAGTAGAAGTAGAAGTAGAAGTAGAAGTAGAAGTAGAAGTAGAAGTAGAAGTAGAAGTAGAAGTAGAAGTAGAAGTAGAAGTAGAAGTAGAAGTAGAAGTAGAAGTAGAAGTAATTCGATAAAGAGAAAGCTGGAGTTCACATTCTGATAGTTCACATTGCTTCAAGTACTGATGAAAGTGAGTAAGAAAATCAACTCTGAATGAATTACAATGAAATCTTCTCTCTTGCGACCCTAGTTCAAACTGGATTGCCACCAAACTCTCTATGAATGCCCCAAACAAATAATAAATATTTCCCAACAGTAAATCAAATTTTGTTCAAATGAAACCCACGAAATCAGCCAGCGAAAGAAATCATAATTAATCAAATTGAACTCGAACATACTTTCGCTAGAATTCTTAACAAAGCTCCACGATCAGCGTCGCTTTAATTGAATTAAATGTTGAGCACAAATTTATGCACAGAAAATATATCAAATTAGCGCTAAATTTGCGCGATATCTGAAATCGTGTTATTAGTGTAGACCAACTTCAACTTCAACTTTGGCTGGCAACTTCAAAGCGAATTGCTGGCTGCGGGGCGTTTAATTGAATATTGTTTAGCTGGTGGGCGTGACGCTTTGCATAGCACAAAAGAAGAAAAACAAATAGAAATAACGCCCAGCAATTGAGATAAGCGCAGCAAGTGAGCATTGGCTGGCCTGCTTGGCGTATGCGTAATGCAATATATTACGTATACGTCGCGCTGGCATTTACTTACCGCGTGTCTGACGCTTCTCGCCAGCATCGGTGGCCTCCTCGTCGCTGTCAATGTGCGGAAATGAGTTGCCCAAACAAAATAGCGGCAAGGCAGGCGATGTCGATGCAACAAGCTCTGCATTATTGTTGTTGTTGTTGTTGTGGTTGCAGTTGTTGTTGTTGTGGTTGCAGTTGTTGTTGCTGTTGTTGTTGCTTAGATGGCTGTGCAGCTCCTCGCTGGCGCTTGAGCTGGTACTGGTGCTGCTACGCTCGCTGGCATTGCTGTTGCCCGACGAGGTGGAGTTCATGCTATCCTGTCGATTGGTCAGACGCCGGAGCATGTAACGATTGTTGAACAGTTTGTTTTTGGTAATTAAATCGCTGCGCCTCAGTGCGCACTTTGGCGATCCAATGTTGTTGCCGTTGTTGTTGTTGTTGTTGCTGTTGTTGTTGTTGGCCTCATCGAGCTGATCCTCGTGCAGTGCCAGCGGCATCTGCAGCTCGTTTAGCGACACGCGCTCAATGCTCCGCTCCACGCTCACGAGCAAATTCTGCAACAGCTGCGGCAACTCGATGGCTTCGTTAGCTTCACCCAGCAACTGCGCCCTCTCCTGTGCCGCACTCTGTGCGTGTCCTGCTGCTGCAGTTGCTGCTGTGGCTGATACTGTTGCTGTTGCGGCTCCCATGGCTGCCATTGACATCTCTAGTTGCAGCACGCTCAGTGGCTGCTGTTGCGTTTTTGTGTAATCGATATGAATGCAATTGCTCTGCCCTCCACTCTGTGTGCTCCCCTCTTGCTCCTGCTGCTGCTGCTGCTGCTGCTCGGACGAGCGCCAAACGACATAAAGCTGCGGTGTGGCCTCTGCGTCAGAATCTGAAAGGAAAAAGGAAGTGAAATTATGATTAATGCAGGCAGATAAAACACTTGAGAGCGAATATATAGAGTCGTAAATCTACAAAGATTAATTGCCTTGCTTCGCCTGTAATCAGTGGGAATAAGTGCAAAGAAATCTGGGCAACTATTTTTAGAGTATGCTGAAAGTAAGAGTTGAGATGGATGGATGTATGTATGTATCTGAGATATAGATATGGTAATATGTAGTTATAGTCTGAGATATAGATATGGTAATATACAGTAATAATCATTATAGTCTCCACTGCATATTTATATGATTTAGTCTTCCAACAATTTCACTTTTCTCTTATTCTTAATCTCTTATTATCTCATCATTTGTCTCTTCTCTTTTCTTGCTCGTCTCTTATAATCTCCTCAACTGTCTCTTCTCATCTCTATTTTTCTTAGTTCACTCTTTTTTCTTCTCTCTTCACCATTCTCTGTTCTTTATTTTATATTCTTTATTCTCTTTACGTTCTCCGTCTATCATTCTTCGTTTTCCTCTGTTTTCTTATCTTTTCTTCCTATTATTCTCTCTCTCACTCTCAGTATCTCCATTCTTTCTTTATATAGAATCATATATCCCTCTTTAACTAATCATGTTTTTACATTTTTATAGCTTTTCAGTTTGATATCCATGTGTAGTTCGTTCCACTTACCCAATTTGACACACAGATAGAGCTCGGCGGGTTGGAGTGCGTGCGCGAACTCAGAGTCGCTCAGCTGGAGTACGAGGGCTCCATTGGATGTGGCCAGCGGCCAGCCGGCATGCCATAACCAGGACTGCAACGATACCCAATGAAAGAGATTGAAGATTGAGTAACGAAATCATTTGCAAATTTTTATTATTACGACGATTACATGTTGCCAAAGCACAGGCTGCGACTACAGTGAAATTATGTAGACAACAACACCCGCAAGTGTTAAGCTGCAAAAAGGAAACCAAAACCAAAACCGAAACCGAAACCGAGACTGAAACCAAACTGAACCGAACCGAACGAAAACTTCAAATCGCTTAGACTGAAAAGCGCATTAAAAATGGCCCAGGCTGTCAGATATGCATAGTAGAGGTATTCCCCTCTCTCTCTCTCTCTCTCTTTCTATTTGACTGTGGGCCTATCAGATGGCGAATATACCAACCAGTACCGGGCCTGGGCCGCGTGGCGAGTCGCGATGCAAAATTATAGATAAATCATGCAAGTCAAACTTTAGCAATTTTTAGCTAATTTTTGGCCATTACCCACAGGCTCAAGAAACAAAACAGAGAGAAAGAGAGAGAGAGAGAAAAATATATATATAAAACAACAAGATTTCACCCCTACGGGAATGTGAAATCGAACTTGCAACTCAGAAAACTGACTTGCAACAGACTCTTTGCGGGGACCTTTGGACCTTGTGGCTGCACTGGACTGCGTTGCCGGAGTGCGCTATTAATTGTTGCAAGGCGAAAATGTTTTGCGCATTGTTGTTAATTTGCGGAAAATGCGCAACAACAACAGCAACAACAACAGCTGAAAAACCTTCACTCAACAACGAATTGGAGGTGCGCTCACATTTGGCTTGATTTATAGCACCTTTTGACTCAACACAAAAGCTCTGCTATTTGATAGTTGTTGTTGTTGTTGTTGTTGCTGTTGCTGTTGCACATGCCACACAACAAAGACCCCACACAGAAAACAGAGCAAGAGCGAGAGAGAGAGAGAGAGAGAGACAACAGCCAACATAAATCAATTGTTGGCAGCACAGAGCTGCGCTGCATGTGGGCCAGGGTGCAGGCGTTGCAAGGGGAGCAGGGGACGGGTGGAGACGACTGCTCCAAAATCCATTCAAACAGAAAATGATCAATTTTGTCATTTGATCAAAGCCGCAGCGAAACGATCGCAACGCATCGTTTACAATCGATTGAACAAAATGATCATCGCCACACACACAACAACAACAGCAACAACAAACAAGAGTAACAACAACAACAACCGACAACAACAACTTCCCTTTAGTCAGATTCATGTTGTATAAGCCGCTGTCGCCACATGCTAAAAATGATGCCAGCTCTCATGCAACATTTTCAGCTTGATTGAACGCCAATTCCAGATCAGACTCGAATTGTTGTTGTTGTTGTTGCTGCTGCTGTTGTTGTTGTTGCTCTTCAATATTAGGTTCTAAATCATTGGCATCGTCGTCGCTTCGGTTTCGTCGTCATTGACCCAAATGCGCGCGTCGCTCGGACGCCGCTTGTCATTGTCATCCAAAGTCGACGCCGAAGTCGAAGTCGAAGCCGCTCGCTGCCTGCCTACCCCTCACATGCCACGCCCCTGCGCCGCCTCAAGCCCCAATTTCAGTTCTTATTTTTAGCGACGTTTTTTTTGTTAGAATTCTTTTGCCCATTTTGGCTTTCAAAGTCAGCTTCGGCTCGTTTTCAATTTGCTGCGGCGACAAATTTCCGTTCCATTGGCGGCATTTGCTTTAGGCTTCGTTTCGTTTATGGTTTTTATTTTGATATAATTTTTTGTTGCCCTCCATAAATCTGGGAGGATTTGTCTGAAAGGATTCGGCATTGGCAAAAACAAACGCATTTATCATTGTGATAGGCTGAGCCGTTTCGTTTCGTTTTCATATTAATTTTAATTTTAATTTTTTGTTTTCTGTGGCTCATTCCCACGCCTTTGATGTTGAAAACTAAATTACAATTCGTGTTGTCCACGCAAAAAGTTCGCATAAATATTTATACGTGTTGAATGGAGTAGCAGTGAAAGTGAATGACTAAGAGATACCCTGTAAGCTATAATTTTATCATGAGTTTTGGTCTTCTTTAGAGCATGGCTCTATGATTATGAATTACAGGGTATTTTTATGAAATATATATAAATAATTATTCATAATTATAATTGTACTTTTGTCCTATTTCTTATATTATGCTATTAAATTACACTGCATATAATATATTTAACTATTTGCAACCTCTTCTATCTGTGTAGCATACCTCTGTTCAGCATTTCACAGGGTATTGCGTATCTTTCGGCGCACTTTATGAGTAATCAAGCCGACAAGCAGTTGGCATTAGCATATATGCAGATCTAGATACAGATATATGTACATACATATATTTTTATGCATATACAAAAATACATCCGAATCCGAATCCATGTCCCAGTCTCATTCCCTCTCTCTCTCTCTCTCTCTCTGAGTGTAGTGTCTGTTCCGCTATCGTGTGGCGCCCAGCCTATGGCAATTATTCAGTGCGGGTGCCGTCGCACTCGGAGCGGCGCAGACTGGGCCGATGACGGGGCCATTGGGACCACCGTCAGCGCAGCACAAATTACGCATGCAAAAGGCGCGTTGCATGGACAGGAACGATGGGATGTAGACAGGGGGGAACGAGAGAGGCGGACAGCGGGACAGGCACACTCCCTCAGTCGCACACTCTGCATTTGGCTTGTTTTCTTAATAAATTATAGAAATATAAAATGAAAACAGAGACACAACTTGTTGGCCGTTAGCAGTTAGCCCGCTGTCCGCTGCCCGCTGGCCGGAGACAATTGTTGTGGGGTGCGCCGACGCCCAGTTTCATTTTCGTTATTATTTTTGTAATTTTTTGGAAATTTATTTCTCTATTTTGGTTTTTGTTATTTTGTTGCGCCTTCTGTTTGCTGCGCTCCCAGAGTAATTAACATGTCGGCGAAAAGGGCCACACCTGGCCAAAAAGTGCCGCTGGCACAAACAATTTTAATTACACATACGCCGCATTTGCCGCCAAAGCAAAGCAGCATGAGAAATCCGTTTCGACAGAAGGCCGTCAATTTGGCGAATCAATTTGATATTTGCCTGTCCCTGGCGGCGGACTTCTCGAGTGGCCGTTGGTGTGACTAATGCTATGGGAAATTCATTGAAACCCATTTGTTAAGGGTATTGATTAACATTTTTTTCTTTCTTTTATTATTTTTGGCTTGGCAGCACGCAAATTATTACGTAGAAAAATATTATGAAATGTGGGCGTGGTGTGAGGGAAATTAGAGAATTCGCTTTGAAGTAAAGAAAGTTTTTGCATAATTCGTAAAGCATATGAAATTGTAAAGAGTTGGCCGAACAATTAAATTCTGTTCAAGATGTTAAGTAACTTAAGCCAATCGGATATTAAGTTCATTACTGTAAAGAAAGAGCGTACTGAGGAAGCGTAAGCCACTCAACACAAGCTGTTAAGCTAACAGCGTCTATTAGTACAGCAAACACTGTTAAAAGACACTCTCGCTCAATCGTGTACAGCAAAGACACTGTTAGTGTTAGGCCAAGCAAGTTAAAATATTCCCTGTAAACTTAACAGCATTGAACTAAGGGAAATTTTTTAATAACATAATGCATTGCATTACTAGAATGACACAACGGAGGCTGTTAACAGTGCTAGATTGGGAATTTTGACTTGGCATCCCTGTTGGGAACTTTAGCTGTTCAGTTAACATTTTCCCAGGAGGAACTAAAAGGTGCTAATAAAATTAACAGCATTGAATAAAGGACAACGAATAATGTTAAGGCACGCAACGCTTAAGCTGCTGTAACTTCTAAGCAAACATTTAAGTCAAACTCAATCAAATATAATGACCCCAAAAATGCATTGAATCTAATTAAGCAAAGAGTAATTTCTATGAGCAAAGAACAAGCAAACAGCTTATTAGTGAGGTCTCTTTAGTTAACATTTTCACTTGCAAGCACAAGAAGTGAACAATATTCAATTGCAGTCAATTACTTTAACTTATAATATTGGTTGACTTAGCATTTAAGAATGCAATGAATGTAAACTGAACAGCATAAATATTTAAATCAATTTCAGTCAATTAGTCAAAGCTCAGGAATGTTAATGAGCTTCATTAGGTTAACATAAAATTAATTTTATGCAAATTTAAATATTGTCAATTAAATATTTAACAAAAAAAGAAAACGCTGCAATGATTTCGAATCATGGAATATCAGAAATTTGATGATATTTATCTATCTCACCATAAACATTTGGCATTCCATTGAACACCATCTGCAATGCGCTTAGCGCTGCGTTTCTTTTGAACTTTTTGCACAAACAAAAGCGAGTGAATTTATTGCAGTCAACGTCACATTTCCGCTTCATCTACCAGAACGGCCATCAAGAGAATGCCAGCGAGCACCACCGCCACCAATGCAATGGCCAAAGCCAGGGCGCAGCCACACCTACAAATTGTTTGTTTTGCAATAGCAGGAGCAGCACACACACACACACACACACACACACACACACACATATGTATTTATATATATGTATATACTCTGTGTGGCATATTTATGTATATTTTGCATGTGGCTGGAGCTGCCTGAGGATGGGGGCAGCAGAAGGCGCAGCGTGACCAAAATAGATCAGGTCTAGGCTGTCATGCTCGCTGCATGGCCGGAATGTAAAGGCAGACGAACTTCTGCAACCCCCACGTCGCCGTCGTCGTCTCTGCCTCTGGCCCCCCATCTTCAACTGAGCTGATGGCATGCCAAATTCAGCTGTTGTTGCAATTTCTTCAAAGCGCGGCACTGGCAGCTAGATGAAGATGATTTAGGCAAACAGCAAGCAGGAAGTACAACACTGGCCATATCGATTGAGTGTTGAAATATTATAGGGCAGCATGAATGCTCCACAAACAGAGAGGAGTGCAACAAATTGGAATAAAATATGCGAATCAGGCACTTCACAGCCTGTCAACTTAACGGGCTTAAGATAACAACAGGCAACAGGCAGGAGGCAGGAGACGGCAGGCAACAGCTAAAGATTTTCGATTTCGTGGCAACATCAAAGCAGCAGCTACGATTACATCAGTGCGCCGTGAACGTAATGCAACAGTTGAGGCACTACGCTTAAAGACAGCCAACGAGATGAAGACAATGATGCGATGCGATGCGATGCGGCTCAATTACGACTTACAATTGCCGTCGAGTAACAGCAAAAACCGGTACAACTTAGAGCTGATATTCTACAGCTGCCGCACTGCCTTGGCGCTGTGGTGCTTGGTGGTTGGCCCGGTGGTTGCTGCTGCTGCTGCTGCTCCAATCAACCACTTTCAGTTCACAGCTGATCATGAACTTCGGCAAAAGCAAAACACAACAGCAACAGCAACAACAACAACAAATCAGCTGAAAACGAGTTTTGATAGCCTCATGGCATAATAACTGAAAAACAACAGCAACGACAACAACAACAACAACAACAGCTGAAAGATGATCTTGACTTGAGGTCTGGACTCTGATTCTGTCGGGTAATTGAAAATGTTGTTAGCCAACATCAATACCAAAAACGTTCATAAACTTGCCACAAACAGAGATAGAGATAGGGAGAAACAGAGAGAGAGAGAGAGAGAGATAAGTAAAGTCCAAGGGTTTTCCAAGCATGCGATTTGCTTTTTTGGCCAATAAGGAAGTCAGAATTCGATATTAGAAGAAAATCAAATAGACAGCAGTAGCCTTTTCTCTTTTACTATTTGTTGAGCTACGAATTTGCTCATTCGCAGTTTCTAGGAAAAGTTCTTGGTCGCAAACCACGAAATGTAATTGTTTTTCGTTTTTCATTTTCTTTTGTGGGGGGGATTAGAAGACATTGACTTTGAGCTGGAGGTTGAGTATATAAGGACGTGGACAGCAACAAAGACAACAACAACAACAGCAACAACAACAAGCAGAAGCAGTCGAAATAACATCGACAACGACATCGTCGAGCAAATCGAAATCAACTTTATGCACGTAAAATTTTAATGAGCACAGCACGAAGTCAATTTCAATGCTAATCCGGCGGCTAAAACGGACAAAAGACACAGACAAACAGACAGACATAGGAACATTTAGACAGCCAGACGGACGCATATTGCATTGACCAGGAGTCTCGAAGACCACCGGGCCACAGCTCTGGCTGCCCTGGCTACCCTGACTGCCCTGGTCCTGGTTCAGCTGCCACATATGCCCTTAAGCCACAAATCACGAAGGTGGCGCACAATCTGACATCCCACTCACAACTGGGCTCCAGGCAAGGTGTCGCTGTTGTCTACACAAAAAAGCCACTACACTGTGCTACACGATTGCACTGCAAGTTCTAGGTAAAGTAAAGCTATGAAAGCGGATAAAGGCTTTGTAAATTTCTGCATATACGTATATAATAATAATGATATACAATAAGCTAAAGTATCTTCCAAACAGAAAACTTTATAGTATCTAGAAAACATTTGACAAACATTTTAAGTATATTAAAGCCAGCCAGCAGGTGGTTTGCTTCAATTTATTTGAAATTCTTGGAAATTTTGCTCATGCAGTTCTAATCAGTTTATTGGCTAATATCTTTGCTAAGACAGCTGAAGACAGCTGTGTGGATAAGTTTCGAAGAGCATGAAAGCACATGCTGAAAAGTTAAAGTAGAAAAGTTTCAGATATGGCTTGAGATTATATATAGATAGATAGATTTGGGTGTAAACTTTAAAGGTTATGTAAATGGGAAAACACATTGAAGCATTAACAAGTTATCAGATTATAAAGATTCAATAGGGTACAGAGCTAATAAAGAAGTATTACTAATTAATTTGATGCTGTTATATATTTTATATATATGTAATCTTATATATGTTATGTTATATATATGTTATCTTATATGTATATGTTATGTTTCTGTTCTAATGTGGATATAAATATGAATAATATGAACCACAAAGCTCATATACGTATGATAACTAAAGCTCTACTTAAGGCTTGTGACTCTATCAATAATAGACTTTAGCATGATAGAGCCCATTGAGAGATTAGAGCAAATATGAAGAGTTACAATTCTAATATAACAAATTCTACTACGAGCTCTATAATAGTTGATCAATAAAAAAAAGTATTTCAGTTAAACAAAAATAAGCACTAGGAAGTTTATAATCTTTGCTTTTATAAAATTTTCCATTTTCTGTATATATAAATCTTTGCTAAAACCAATTGCACTTTAAACTTTGGCCAACTTCTTTCCATGCCAGTTAAATGCACGTCTTTTATGCCGCACCGCAACTTTGCCTTGTTGTCTAGTGTTATAAACGAGCAACGCTTTGAACTTGACAAATGCAAAAATAACGTGACGCCAAATCAAATAATCCTGGCGGCAACTTCAACCTCCAACTTCCAACTTCAACTGCAAACTTCAGCTCCAACAGCAAGTCTAATTTATGATTGAACCATTTATTAGAGCTTGGTCAAAGTTGCACAGACAATTGTCGCAAAGGGCTTGTCAGTCATTCATGAGGATTTGTTACTGTAGTTGCCGTAGTAGTTGTTGTTGTTGCTGTTGCTGTTGCTGTTAACAATTTATTTGAAGCATTTGAAGCAGCCGTTTCTCACAGCGCATGTGTCTACCTGTTGTTTGGCATTGCAGGAAGCGTTCACCTTACCCAGACGAGACGAGACGAGACGCGTCGAGTTGGGCAGACAATGACGATAATGACATAAAAAAAAGAAGAAAACAAAGTAAAACAAACAGCAACAACTGCAGCAACAACAACAACAACAGAAACAACAACTGGCAGTCAGTCATACAAAAAGGAACACAATGTAGACACACACGCACACACACACACATTTATTTGTTGTGTCTCGGTTTCGGTGTCTGCCACTTGATGTGGACCCCAGCTAAGGCAACAACAACAACAACAACAACAACAACAGCAGCTGCAGCTCGATCTCCAGCTTTGGCTTCAGCTCCAACCGCAGCTCCTGCCGCACATCTCCCCCTCTCTCTCTTTCTCTCTCTCTCTGTCTGTCTTCAAAGTCAATCCAAGCTGCGACTCATCATCAGCCTGGAGCTGGCTTTTGTTGGCTGGCTTAATTACTAAGCAAGTCACACGCGCTTGAATAATTCAAGGCTATCTCGAATGCAATTCTGGACGACGTCTTCGTATCTATTGCCAACTGCACAGCTGCGCATCCAGCTCTTTGTATATAAATACATATATGTATATATAGAGAAAGCGAGAGAGAGAGAGAGAGAGAGGGAGAAACGCATCAAATCCAAACATCACTTAAAGCTACTGCGTAACATAATCTGCCTGGCTAGCGGAGATCAGGGAACAGGGAACAGGGCCTGGAGTTGGTCTTGGTCTTGGGATTGGGATTCCGTTTGTCACTGTCATTAACAACGCAGCTGCCAGTTAGAACTAAGTACCTTATAATGAACTGGCTAATGTGCAAGTATATCAACAAATAGTTAACCAAAGTAGAAACAGACGCACAGCAGGTATTCCTAAGAGTTGTCTATGGTAAGTGATATGCTGATAGATGTGAATTGCATAAGAAGGAAAAGAATCGTATGTAGTTGTTGCAAGTTGGGTAAGTAATACATGTTAGATAATTTATATGGAGTATACCAAAAAGTATCTATAGAATAGTTTGCATAAAGCTAAGCAAGTTGTGCAAGATGAAAGAGATCTGCTAGAGTATGTCAGGGTAAGTGATATGATATATATTAAATGCACATGAAGTTGCAAAGAAAGATTGTTTAGCAAAGCAAAGAGTAAATGATAAAAGAACCAAAATATCTCATATACTATATAGTATCCATTAGATACCTTCTATAAGTAAATGATATGAAGTGACAATGATACGAATATATTAATAAAATATCTATAGTTTTCTCGGCTCTATAGCTGCTTTTATAAGATTCTTATATCACTTATCTTAATTCGAAACTTTCCAGATAGGATTATAAATTTACCAATCAGACCTTATGGGTACTTGAAAGGTTTTACTAAGAGTATATGAAATATTAATATTACATTAAATAATTATATTCTAGATATAAAACAAACAAATAAACCGCTTACCTAAAACTACAGCTTATTAACATTTCAAAGTACAATAAAGCTCTAACTCACACTTGATTGAGTTAAAAATTCGCTAACTCAAGCCAAAGTCTATTAAGTTAGCCAAGTTCATTAAAGCTTTAAATCGCATTTGATTAAGTTACAATGACTCCCAACTAAAACTAAAAGCTCTTCAGCTGTAGCCTGTTGTAGTCGGCTGTTCAAAGCGTGTGAGTCGACTTGATGTTTGAACAAGAAAAATGAATGTTCAATAGATTTGTAAACACTTGAATGCATTCACTCATAATTCATGCTCAAATGTTATAGACGCATTATAATTCATCCATATCCATATCCATATCCATATTCATATCCTTAACGACAACTTCCTCTTCAGCTCTAATACGACATGTGATTGTCATGACTTTATAGCCAATTCACACTCACACCACACACACACACACACTCGTACACACACTCGTACACACACTCAGTCATGCACAACACGTGTCTATTCATATGAATGTGAGTGCGCACTCGTGAATGCATTTTACAAGTTATTTTATGCAAGCCATAAATATGCACTTTACACTTTGCACATTTCTTTTTCTTTACCTTGCTAACTCTCTCTCTCTCCCTTCCTCTCGCTACCTACTCTTGCCGTCTCTTTCTCTTTCTCTGTTAGCCTTTTTAATGTGTGCGCACAAGCAAAAAACAAACAGCCAGAAAGAGGATACAGATCGAGTATCTCTTGGCTCTTCGAGGAAGACAAAGTGTGTGAAAGAGAGAGCGAGAGAGAGAGAGGGTGTGGAAGGGAGAGAGCAACATGTCCCGTAGTGTCTGCCTGCATACAAATTATGTACAAACATGTTTTTCAGAAATGTTCAATTCATTATCGCTAACAAATGCCGATCATGTTTGTGTTCAACACACACACACACACACAATAAACAGTTCAAAGCACTTTTAGCAGCTCAAAAATTATTGCCAGACTGCAGAAAATCTAAAACGTCTGGCAACTGCATTTGAAATTGGGTCTGCAGAGACTTTATGAAGTGCGGGGAGGAGCGGGAGGGAGCAACTACTGCTGCTGCTGCTGCTGCTGCCGGGCTCAACTCGGTAGCCGTTTGCCATCCAAAGCACTTCGATGCTCAAATCTCTGCAGCTCCGACAGTAATTGCTGTCGAGCTAAGTGATATGCCATGTACCAGCTGCAGCAACAGCAACAACAGCAGCAACAGCAACAGAATCGGAATCTGAATTCAAATCCGAATCGGAATATGTATTTGAGCGTTCAGGCCTAATCAGTTTGAACAGGGGCAACAAACAAAGGGCAGCTAGCCCCTAGTCTCTGTCCCTGCCCCTGCCCATGCCCCCTGCCTCTCCTCTCTCTCTTTGCTTAATACACAATTTCCGCTTACAATTTAGTGGCACTCGAAGCGAACAAAAAGCGTAAAGCGTAGCAAACCTGATGAGAGTTGCGACCCTTTCCCCCATACATATGCACATACCTATATACATGTTTATAAGTATATGTGACCCCTTCCCTATATACCCTATATTGCCCTTTCTAAAGTGTGCGTGTCGCTGCGTCTGCGCACAAAAAACCGAATTAAATTACAGAACGTGCTTCATTCATTCAAAAAAAGAAGAAGAAGAAGAATAAAGAAGCTGAAAGAACAATCAAATAAAAATAAATAAAAGCAAAGTAAAAGTGTTTGAAGTGTGTGTGAAGTGTTTAGTGCCAAGTTGCCAGATACCTCGCAAGGGTTGGCGTTACTCTAAATTCTAATTCAAGCTCTCCAACTCCCTCTCAGAATATAATATAAACAAAAATATTATAAGAAGAGTTATACAAAAAATCGAATTCTCATCTCTTCAGGCCTAATTGATCTTCTCTAATATTTAAATCATCTTTTAATTTTGTTTGCTTCCAATTTATCATAATTTTATTTCATCTATTCTTTGATCTTTCTTTAATTTATTCATCATTTACCATTTCTTGTCTCTTATCTTTAATCTAAACATCTCATCTTGTTCAATTTAGAATTTCTCATATTTACCCAAAAATGCTTACCCCTCTCCTCTTCTATCTTCCCTCATATCAACAACTTCCATCAATTTCCAACCTCAATCTGTTCTTTTCATTCTTAAGCTGTGAGATATCCTGTAAAATATTTTAAGCTGTTTTCTGTCTGTATGCCTAAAGTGCTTTAAGTTGACAGCATATCAAAGTAATTCTTCCCACTCAATCTTTACTTTTCTAATCTTTAAATTTCGAAATTTTCATCTCAGTTTGATTTTTTGATTGCTGATAAAAATGTTGAGTGGGTCAGACAGCTACTTTACATATTTGTTTATTTTTTTTTTTTTATTGACAGTTGAAAAGCAATGAACATTTTTATTATTTATTTAAGCAAAACAAAAATAAGAAAAATTTATATTTCACTAAAAAATAAATACTAATAAAAATAATTAACAATTTAAATTGAAAAGGGAAAACTATGTTAAGTTAACACTGTTTGATGATTATCCTAGGGGAGAGATTGCTATTAAATACAACCCGCTAAAAATATAATAAATATTTATAGTTTTACGTTTTATTTAATTACACTAAATAATTGAAAATCATTAAAGTAACGCCTATAGTTATATAGGTGTGGGTATATATTAAATTTACTAAGCAGTTTAAAATTTCTCTCTAAAAATATGTAATTTTTACAATCGTAAAAAAGTATGTTCAAAAGTGAAATTGCCATAAGCTTTTAATATTCTAAATAAATTTAAGTTTCTCAAAAAATTAAATTACTAAAATTTTTGCAGAATATAGCCAAACAATTTTTTGTTTTTAAAATGATTGATCTTTTCTAATATTTACAAACTTTATAATTAGTTTTTCTATCATTTTAGTTCAATTTTATCTTTTCTTATTTCAATTAATTTTTTTTTTTTTTAATTTTGTGAACTAAGTATTGACTTTATGATCCTTGTAATCCTTTTACTCAAAATAAAATATTTTAATATTCATTTTATCATTTTAAATTACTTTAATCTATTTCTTTTCAATTTATTATTAACATTTTGCCAACCAACAATTAACTTTTACTCTTTCTATACAAAAAATTTATTTTATAGGGTATAAGAACTCATGAAACGCCACTTCACACACACGCAGCTAAGATTCTTTGCAGCGAATGTTTTAAGTTTCATTATTAAACACACGCACACACACTTAAGCACTCACACACATGCATACATGTGGAGAGAAGAGAACGCACAGCTTGAGAAATTAAAAGGCAATTAACATGCAACAAGGCAGCTGCAACTGTGAAGTTGCAAGTAGCAGAGAGTAGAGGGGGGAGCAGGAGGCCAGAGGGCGCCCTCTGCTGCTGCTGCTGCTGTTGCTGCCACGCCGTGGGCTCAACATATATTTTTTTACGGCTTCTCTACAAAAATCAGCTGCAAATGTGCGTAGTAATTTTTCGCTGATTGATTCAAATAATAATAAAAAAAAGAACGTTTGCCAGAGTCAAAGTTGTTGCAGCTTGTATGTAGGTCACTTCAAGCAGAGATAAAGACAGGGAGAGAGGGAGAGAGAGAGGAAGGGAGATGGATGTAGACACCCACAGCTAAATGTGTTGTGTGTGCCACGCTGCGTATGCGTAACGCAAATTAACATAAATTACACTTTAGACACAGCAGCAACAATTGCAACAGCAACGCAACAACTTGTTGATAAGCCACACACCAACACACTAATACACACACACACATAAGCAGACACTTTGTCAAGAACACATTTCGATTGTAAGTCTCTCAATAAGTTTTCAATTCGATTTCATATTTATTTTTCCATTCTCAAGTCTGCTCTTGGTCGACAGCCCACACTTAGTCTTTGGCTTTGTTTGTCATTGAGTGACCAAATCCAAAAGCCTCTTATCGAGTGAAGGTTCTTAAAGTCTTAGCGTAGGTCGAAGGACGCATTTCCGTACTTATTTCTCTTTCTATTTTTTTCGTAAACAGACAGAGCAAAACACATTCCAATTTACAGTGCTAATTGCTTGAAAGTTCAGGGACGCCACTTGGTAGAAAACCGTTATGCAAAAGTCAAAATACAAATTTACAGCTATAAAGTTTGAGCTTTGAGCTCTGCATAATAAAGAAACAATTGTTGGAATTACCTCAAACTGTATAAAAATAAAAAATTGTACAAGCTTTGATTAAGTATTTTATGGGCACTTTTATGGCTACTTTTCTTGCGGTTTATTATTTATCAAATATTCAAATATTTCTCTGACTAATCACACTTTAAGGCACTTCACTTCACTGAGATTAATTTATAGATATTTGATTAATTTATTTGATTATTAATTTCTTGTTGTTATTATTCCTGTTGCACATTTCTTGTTGGCGTCACAAAAAAACCTACGAAATATGAAACGTTTCGTTTCGTTTCGTCTTCGCTGCTTGCTTTGTTTCTTGTTGGTTTTTTGTTATTATGATTTTTGTTGTTTTCTGTTTTGCCGCTCACAAGACTGCGCGCCGCGAATTCAAATCTCAAACTGACAAAACCCGAAGCCGAACAGCAATGCGACTTATTTCGACCTATTCGTGCACTTCGACCAATTCGCTTGCGCGCACGAAGTTGTGAGCAATCCAATTGGTAAAGCGCATGCATGTTATACTCAGAATGGCACTGCTATGCTCAGTTTGGCACTGCTAAGCGTGTGAAGTTGAGTGCAGCGCGTTTGCCGGTTTTTTTAGACCTAATTTAACAGTGACCAGGGCTGCGCTAACAGTGTTTTGATTAGAGATTTGTTTGATTAGATTTATGATTATTTTTTATTAGAAATATGTGTGAGTGGAATTTTGAGGGTTAAAAATTAATAAAAATCCATTAAAATATGTGTACTTAGGAAGTAGTATTAGAATTTTCAAGTAAGTCGAAATTGAAAAACTTCTACTTTTTCTTATTTTTAATCTCCAATATTTACTATTTTTTGCAATTTTTTACCTGCCATTTTATAAATAGCATCTTTTTAATGAGTTCTTTTGAGCTTGTGTGTTTTCCGGCATGCCCCATAAATTATTTATCTTACGATCCGAGTTTTTTTTAGGTCATCGGCTAGCTTTATAGCGCATATAGATCTGTCTGTAAGTAGCCATAAAGAATGCGCTATTGTTCGATTAAATATACACAGGCACATAAACTATGCCCATTCCTCGATTCCTCGATTCCCAATCCCCAATTTCCATTCCCATTTCAGAGTTCTGCCTACACCCATTCCGAAACCCCCCCTGCCAATGTTAGTGCTATTTTCACTTCCATAGCTGGAGATCGTTAAATTGCTCATGCGCTAATTTGCGAGAATGAGAGAGAGATAGAGGGAACATCTACTAAATGATAGATCTCTGCGCTGCGATCTCTTCTTTAAGGGTTCTCGAATTGGGCTGGGGCCCAATTGTAGGGCATCCTACATTCTGTGGGGGCACTTACCTCGCCAATTTGATGAGTGGCGCGCAGCGTTGCGGCAATTTGCGCAAATTTGCATAGGTAACGCTGCTCGAAGCGCGGCAGGCAGCCATCGTATCTCAGGGCGAGCAGCTCACGTGCCTGGCGCATTAAAATCGCACGCGTGCGTGCCCAGTAGACGGGATAAATGTGCGACAGATGCCTGTCAATCAGCTCGGCCAGCTGGAGCCCATCCGCGTCCATGTGGCATTGATTTGTGGCAACTGTTGGTGCCTGCTCGCCAATCACAAATGAACAAATTAAGGGCTTAAGTTAGTTGTTGATCTAGCAATTGTTGTTGTTGTTGCATTCGAATGGATAGTTACCTCTGGCAATGGTACCCTTTGCTCTGCCACCTCCTCCTGCTGCTGTTGCTGCTGCTCCCTTGGCTCTTCATCGGCTTCGGATTCGCTGCTGCTGTTGCTGCTCGACTCCTGCGGCGCTGTTGGTGCTCGGCGCATACTTAAATCAATCGGCAAGCCGTCCACGTAGGCGCTCGCCGAATCTCTGCTGCCACAGCTGGAGTCCTCTGCCGCCTCCTGCTCCTCCTTGGACCTCTTCTCCTGCTGCTGCTGCATCATGCATCCTAGCTGAGCAGTCGTGGGTGCTGTTCCTTCGTTCTTGATCAATGTAATCGTTGCTGTTGTCGTTGTTGCTGTGGCCGGAGATGTTGCTCTTGTTGGTGTTGCTGTTGCTGCTGCGCCTGCAACAGTTGCTGTTACTATTGCTACATTGGTTGCTGTTGCTGGTCGGCTCTGTTGACCCGTTAGCCGTTGCTTGCATTTCTTTAGATAGCTGCGTACACGCGACTTGCTGCGGCTCGCAGTTGCTGTTGCTGCTGCTGCTGCCGTTGTTGTTGTTGTTGTTGCTGGGCATTGACAGCACACATAATTAGCATTCGTTTTGGCCAACTCCTCCTCCTGCCGCAGCACCAACTCCTCTTGCATCTCCTCCTCCTGCTCCTGCTCCGACTCCTCCTCAACAAACTCGTCGCGCGCTATTGGCGCTGTGTGGCCCGCTCTGGCCTCGTTCATGTTGTTGTTGCTGTTGTTGTTGTTGTTGCTGGCTGTGTCCGTGTTCATGTTGTCCATGTCGATGGCAACTGCTGGCGGCGCCGACATCGCGGCCGGGCCATCGATTTGAGTGTCACTCAGCACCAAGATCTCGCTTAAATGGCCCTGATCCACAAATTCAGCTCCTGGGTCGCTGTTTGTTGTTGTTGTTGTTGTTGTTCCAGTGGTTGCTGTGGTTGCAGTTGTTGATGTTGCTGCTGCTGCTGCTGCCTTGTTTGTGTCAGCCTGCATTGGGGCGAAAAGACAGAAACAGAAACAGAAACTTAGACACGTGTGAAGTTCGAAACATTTAAAAGGTAAATGGGCTTTAAGGTTACGATGTGTTGCAGTTCAGATATCTTATAAATTATACGAGTCTTTTTGGGAACATTTAAAAGTTGAAATATTTCATAAGGAAGCTTATTAAGGGTTCTCATCACGGAAGGTGCATAAGGAGAGACTTAACTAATCTAATAGACTTATCAATAGCTTACATAAAAAGTCTAGTCTAAGTTCTCTCACTGTCATTTCTATATTTATCGTAGTTTAACGTGTTTTAACATGTGCAAGTTCTGATAAGAAAACACTTGAATTTACTTTAACTGCGATCCACTTAACTGCAGCACACGAACTAACTGTTCAAGATAAAATATTTATATATTTCAATAATAATAATTATTAATATTTATTTATTATTTATTTTTTTTACAGACTATAAATTTCCGCATTGCGGCCGAGTCAACATGTGGACAGAACTAAAATGGGGTGTGCTACAAAACGGGGGCATAAAGACCCAAGTAAAGCCAGTAAGAGTGCTTGCAGTGTAGACTGCACGACTAGTAAATACCCTGCATTGCTATGTTTTTATACCCTGAACCCATTGAAAATGGGAAGTCAGGGTATAATGGTTTTGTTGAAATGTATGTAACAAGCAGAAGGAGGCGTGGCAGATTCCACAAAGTATATACATATATTCTTGATCAAGGTGACGAGTTGAGTCGATTTAGTACTATTCCTCTGTCCATTTCTTCTAAGTATTCCCTTTACGTAATTCCTCTACGTATTTGCTTTACGTATTTCCTCTACGTAATTCGTCTACGTCTTTAGTGCTTAGCTGATCGATCGCACACTCTACTTCACTGTATTACGCTGACCCCCACCACGCCTGGACGACTGAAGACTGACTGAAGAAGCGCTGCTGCTGCTGCCCTTTATATAGAGGGCCACTTTTACTCAAGCACTGTCTCTCCCAGTCGAGCTTCAAGTGAGCAATGGGAACGTTCTCTGCTGCTGTGAGCATTCTAGCTTCGTTTTACATAAATATAAATACCAAATGAGAACTGCTGCATACACATAGACAACTTTAATGATCTTTTGCAATTCTTCTCTTCATGCTTTTACTTTTACTCAAGTACTGTATGCGTGCGTGCCTATGTGCCTATGTGTGTGTGTGTGTGTGTGTGTGCGTGCCTATGTATGTATGTTTGTATGTGTGTGTGTTTGTGTGAGTGTGTGTGTTTGTGTGTGTGTGTGTGTGTGTGTGTGTGTGTTTGTTTGTTGTGTGTGTGTGTGTGTGTGTGTGTGTGTGTGTGTGTGTGTGTGTGTGTGTGTGTGTGTGTGTGTGTGTGTGTGTTTGTGTGTTTTGTGTCAGAAAGACCTGAAGAATTATTAATAATACATATATCAGTTCTCTGAAGGGTTCAGGGGATTTCCTAGTCGAGCAGTCTCGATTAAAGCTTTCTTACTTGTTTTTTATACATTGCACAAGTAATAAAAGAATCTACCACGCCTGCTGCTTTTCTTTAAGCTAATATACCCCACATTTACATTTCCACATGGGTTCGTTCTTAACCCACACACACACACACACACACACTCACACAGAGACAGTTCAGGGGTTGCCTGGGCTACCGTTTGACCGGGCGCATGTTAAAAGTTAAACAGAAAATCAATTGGGGACAACATTGATCCGATTTCACATAGCCACAGACAACAACAACAACAGCAGGAGGGCGTGGCTGGGCAAGGGGGGCTGCCTTCTGTGGAAAACAAATGCAATTGCAGTTGCCTGTAACTGTGTGGCAGCTGCAGCTCGCATTTGCATTGCATGACAATCAAATGACTTTGGCCGAGCTCAAAACGTCAAATGTTTTGTGTCTCCCAATTGTTGTTGTTGTTGTTGCAGTTGCTGTTGTCATAGGTCAAGTGTAGCACAGTAGAATTCACTTTCTTTTGCACACACACAGAGATTGGAAAACTTTGCAGTGAAAGTGGCTGGCCGCCTCCTTTTTGACCATAACACACAATGCCCACTGGCCAGAGTTTATATTATATTTGTTGTTGTCTCTTTGCGAGAGACAACAGAAAATACTTAAAATTGTTCAGCCTGACAATGTGACACTTTTGCGCCATATAAGCAATGCTAACACCCACAACAAATCGACGAGACAGCTAGAGACGTGGCGAGAGAGAGAGCGGGGAGAGAGTGAGAGAGAGACGCTGCTGGCAGCGGCACGCGCTTTGTTTTAGTCACTAAACACAGTTTGAAGTCCTGTGCTGAGTCCTAGCCGAAAAAAAAACATACGTTGCGTTTCGCCAGACTGGCCGCCAGATGTCGCCAGTGGGCACAGGCGCATGCGCATGCGCCACAATAAATTGCCAGCGCTGCGGCTGCCTTTTGAAGTGAGTGCACAAAAATAAATACCAATAAATATATCACAAGAAATATCACAGAAATATTTTCATTTGTGCCCCATTGCCATGGCCAACAGCAGCAGCAGCAGGAGCAGAGGTAGAGACAGCGACAGAGGCAGCGACAGAGGCAGCGACAGCGGCAGCTGAGTCCAATTTACAGCCGGACGCAGCTCATCAATTAATTACCCTGGTCTGGTCTGGCCCGCAGGCGTGCGTGCATGCGTCTGTCTGTCTTGGATTTCCACTCTGGTCTCTCTCTCTCTCTCTCTCTCCGGGCAGTGGGTCGACAAAGCTGCTCAAGACATTTAAAGGAAGGTCGCTTCAGTGCATTTGCAGACCAGGTTGGCTAACCTTGGGGCAATTGGAATTCGATTTCGATTTGAATTGAAGCAGCAACAACAACAACAACAACAACTATAAAGATATATAGCACATTAGCTTCTCACGCGTGTACAGTTACGCGCACTGACCCACATCCCAAATCAAATTAAAAGAAGACAACACACATCTTCCAATTGGATTCAAGTTGGAAATTAATTTTTATGCGTCGCTTGTCACATTTGTGTTAATCAAAACATTATGACTGCGTTTTCTATTTATTAATTGGACAAGCTGGCCAACTGCCTAGCCTGCCTAGCTGACCCAGCACACACACACACACACAAACACCTGCCTACAAATTAAATTTATTGCGTGTGATTTTGATGGTGGACAAAAGACAAGAAAAGACAAGAAAAAACACGATAGCCGAAAAAAATACAAATAAATTGCGTCAGCAAACTAATTTGTTAGCAACGGCAGTTAACGGGGCGCCACACACACACACACACACACACACAGAGGCACGCACTTGGCGCGTTGGCGTTGCAAATTGCAATTGCCCATTTAGATGAAAGCCTGGCGACAACGGGCGGCAGTGCGTGGGTGCGTGGGTGGCCACTGGCCACTGGCCACTGCATCTACATCTGCTCCCGCTTCCAAATTAAGTGACAGCCACAGCCAAAAGCTGGAAAAGAAATTGAAAATTACTTACACACACGTTCGACTCTGACGGGCCGTTAATGGCTCTGGCCTAACCTCTACAGTGAACCCTCCCCGCCAAAACCCCGAAAACGAAAGAGAAATGAATTTCGCATCGAGAGTTGAAGCTGCGCTGGCAATGTGAGAAAAGTCATTTGCATGTTAAGCAGTTGCATACACACACACAGAGAGACATACATGTGCTTGGTTAAAATTAATATGAAAATGCCCGTAATATTGGATGACAAGTGACAAGGCGTTAATGTATGCAATATATACCCTGTAATTAAGCGAGACTAACGATTGCATGATGTGCATATTAAGTGATTATTAACTGATGCTGGGCATCATTTAAAACAGAGGCGAGACAGAGAGCGAGAGAGAGAGCGAGAGAAAGAGAGAGAGAGAGAGAGAAAGAGAGAGAGTGAAGATTGGCAAGGGAATATCAACAAAATTCAGGTGATGCATAATGACAGTAGCAATGATAATGATAATTACAATGATAATAATTATGATGGGGTTTGATTATAATATATATGTACATAAATGCCAACACTAATAAAAAAGACTGATGATAATGGCAATAGTAATGCTAATGCTAATGCTCATTTTAATTAAACTGCAGATGCTAGGTATGCAATATTATGATAATGACAATTTGAATAATAATAAAAATAATAGTAAAATAATAATAATAATAATAGTAATATAACATATTATATATTATAATGTTTATGTTTATGCTGATAATATGTTAAATATTTGATGAATAATTATTAATTAATATTAATATTTATAATAATTAATATGCTAAAATATTAATAATAATGATCATGCTAATGACATTGAATGTTTTTAGTATATTTGTTGTATTGTATCTTTAGAAAGAGCTACTCAACCTCAAATCTCGATCACTGCCCAATCAGTGACTGCATAATACTATTTACAGTTATAGCTATCGATAGCTAATAACAGCCAACTCTGTACATCCAACTCTCTCATCATCTCGAGCATCTCATATTTCAGCTGTACTTATGATATAATATAATACTCTCTTTTTGATCCCCAAGGTGTTGTTCTCCGATTTCCTCAATTACCCAGATGCCGTGTCGCTTATCAGCGGCGCCTTTTCCTGCTTTCGGCCCTATCGCAAAGTCTGGCCAAAGTCCGACGTATTTCTTTCATATTGCAATTGGGCATGCACAAATCTTATTCAAGTCGAATGCGTTTGCATTTTTCATGAGTTTTCCCACGTTGTGCGTGCGGCATAAAAAAAACCCAAAAACAACAACAACAGCAACAAAAATCAAAAGAAAAATAAAGGAAAATATGGAAAACTTAAACAGTTTTCATGTCGCTGTCGCTCTTTTCCTCAGTTAACAGCTACGAATGCGATTTGAAAGCCGCTCAACGGCAGAGATGTTGCTGATGTTGTTGTTGTTGTTGCATGTCTCTTGGCTTTGTTGTTGTTGCTTGCATGATTTCTGGTTGAAAATGCAAAACTTACATAGTTGCAATAAATAAATATGCATGGCCATGGAGCTGCCCAAACAATGTGGCAAAACAGCAACCGAAAAATTGACGAGCGGATGCACAAAGCGGCGGCAACAAGCAACATCGGCCCCCAACTTGCAACTGGCAGTCAAGCCAAGTGGCAGCAACAACAACAGCAACAGCAACAACAACAACAACAACAACATCAACATTCATTGCAATTAGCTGCAACAATTTTTATTTGCTTCTCTCCAACATTTTTTTTTTTATTTTTGTGGGTTTATTGGCCAATGGCTGCAACTGCCTCCCCGCCTCCTGCTACTCCTCCACCTCCTCCACCCACTTGCTGCCTGTCCATGCAACAAATGAGGCACTGATAAACATTATTAGCGGTTCACTGGCTTTGCTCAGGCCAGCCAGCTAGCCAACCTAGCCGCATGCCACATTTGCAGCCATAATCGCAATTTATTTAAATGCGAGCTGCAGCATGTGGCAGGGGCAAGTTGCCCGTTGCCATTTACCAGTTGCAGTCAGTCCACAATTAATATCGACATTTTAACACTTAGCGCTGACTTATTGCAGCTCTTGTTTGCCTCTCTCTCTCTCTCTCTCTCTAGCACTTGGACTGTTTTTATCAATGGAACGTTTAAGCCGGGCTAGCGATTTGGCCAAATGGCTTTTGGCCAACAGCTCTGGCCATTGGCCATGGCTGCTACTGCTGGTGGTCCACCATCTCCTGCTCTTCATATCATATCAATAAAAAACCAAATTGCGGCAACTTTTTACTTTGTCTTGCTTTCATTTCGTTTTGTTTTTCTATTTTTTATATATCTTTCTTCCCAAATCTTTGGCCATTTCCTGCGCTTTTTAAATAAATATAAGTCTTATTATTATTATCTTCCATATACATAAAAAAAATATAAAATAAATAAATAAAAATAAACAATTAAGAAAGCTCTAGCCGAGACTGCTCCTCTGAGAACTGATATATTAATAATTCTTCAGGTCTTTCTGACACAAACACACAAACACACACACACACAAACACACACACACACACACACACACACACACACACACACACACACACACACACACACACACACACACACACACACACACACACACACATACATACATACATACATAGGCACGCACGCATACAGTACTTGAGTAAGAGCAAAAGCAGGAAGAGAAGAAGAGCAGAAGATCATTAAAGTTGTCTATGTGTATGCAGCAGTTCGCATTTGGTATTTATATTTAGGTAAAACAAAGCTAGAATGCTCACAGCAGCAGAGAACGTTCCCATTGCTCACTTGAAGGTCAACTGTAACGACGTCAGGCTCAACATTTGGGAGAGACAGTGCTTGAGTAAAAGTGGCCCTGTATATAAAGGGCAGCAGCTGCAGCAGTTCTTCAGTCAGTCTTCAGTCGTCCAGGCGTGGTGGGCCTGTGTGTGAAGCATTAAAGACGCAGAGGAACTACGTGGAGAAACTACGTAGCGGAAATACGTAAAGGCTTTCGCAAAGGATTTAGAGCAACAACGTAAGGGAATTACATCAAAGAAATAAGTAAAGCAAATACTTAGAAGAAAGAGGAAATACTTAGCACAAAAATATGTATGTATTTGGAAGCAATACTTAGAGAAACTGTTAAGAACAAATATTTCGAAATACGTAAAGGGAATACTTACAAGAAATATACAGAGGAATAGTGATAAATCGTCACCCTGATCATGAATATATATATACTTTGTGGGCTCTGCCACGCCTCCTTCTGCCTGTTGCAAACATTTCAACAAAACCATTATAACCTGATTTCCCATTTTCAAATTTCGGCATAAAAAGAATACAAACGTAAACAAAACCTCGTCACAATAAAAAAAATCTCAGTTTTAGCCAATTTCTGGTTGCTCTACAGCAAGTCGGCTTAAATACGATATCAATTTCTGTGATCTCTCAATTGATAGTGCTTAGTTATGAATAATTTGGTGGCATTAAATTGCAATTACACGTGAGCGAAGCTCTCGCATTGCAAATTGCTCAATTTAAATCAATAAAGCAACGAACGATCTGTAACAGTTTCCAGGTGACCCGCATGCAGCAGAGCTAACTATATTATGGTATGCTCATACACATTTCCAATTTCCATTTTCATTTGGAGTGGTTTTTTCATATTTTCTTTCTTTTTTTTTTTTTCTTTTAGTGAATGCCCTAAAGGCAAAGAGCCGTAGCCACCTACCGTTGCAATGGCCGCATACGAATGCCAGATCAATGTCGGCCTCAGCGGACTCAGCGGACTCAGCGGCGGCTGCGTACGCAGGCGAGCATATTGCTGCATGAATAGTTTCCAGATTACATAAGACATCATAAAGATCGATGCGAGACGTGGCCAGGCCAGACCAGGCCACATGCAAATTGTATGCGTGCCAGGAAATCGTCTGACTCTCAGACAGGGCAAGACAGGGACTCCCCGATTCGACTGAGATTTTTCGCCTTAATGCGTAGTTTGTGTTGCGTTTATTGTTTTCATAAATTCAAAAAGAAATCAAGCGCGACTCGAGTCCGAAATTTGTCGGCTTACATTATTATCATTATTATTATTATTATTATTAGTATTGCTTATTATTATTATGGCAGCAGGCGATTCACTTTACAAAAGACAGATTCACTTCATTTTTCACAAAAGCCAAGCGAACAAAGGCAGGTTAGTGGCAGGGGAGGGGTGGGGGCGTGGCAGAGGCGACTTAGTGCACTTTTTTACTCCCTGCTTCTTCTTGTATTATTTTAATATTTATTTACATTTGAGCATTTTGCATAACGCGCGGGTCACGACGGAAATCGTCGGTTGGCAATTTATCAATACATAGTTGTTGTTGTTGCTGTTGTTGTTATTGTTGTTGGTTTTTGTTTATTTTCAGTTTTTTTTTTTTTTTCTTTGTTAGCTCGTAGCCTAGGGTAAGGCACAGAAAGGTTCAGGTCCAGCTACGTGCAGCAAAAATCAGCAGTAAAAAAAATAAAAAATAAATAATGAAAAACGCGCGAAAAAATCAAAACGCGCACAAAATTTGGTTTTTTTTTCGACGATTTTTTTGCGATGCGAGATCAATGGGAAAAAAAATAACGCGACGCAGCCACACAGAGCTCTCGGGGCAGGGCTCCAATTGGCAAACGGCTGCTCCAACTGGAACTGCGCTTGCGAATTGGAAAATGTTCGCGTCCGTTTGGGAAAACAAGTTCGAAGCGTTTGCGGCGCGCAACTAAATTGAAATGAGCCGAGCGCCAAATGGAAAAGCCGCACACACGCCCCACACACACACACACACACACATACGCCTAGGCACACCTACACCTATACACACTGCAAGCTTGAATGATTTTCCATGCGTGCGAATGATTTTCAATGTGAATCCGCTGTGCGAATGAATCGTCGAGGCGCTCTTGAATTGATTGAATGAAGTCAATCAAATTCTATATAGAAATACACTATGCTAACAGTTGATAAATGTATTTTTGTTAAATTATATTTATACTTCATATTTTATTTAAAAATTATTATATTAATTATTAAAATTTATATATTTGTTTTGCTTGAAAATAATTTTTTTTTATTATACAACATTTTTTTTTTTCATTTTTTTTTGGCTAAAGAAATTTTTATCGAATTATTAAAATTTATTTTATTTGTTTTTATTCAATTTTATTTATTTTTATTTATTTTTTTGCTTTACAATTTTTTTTTTTTAATTATAAAAAATTGTTATAAATTTGTTTTCTCACTATAGATTTATGCAACTAATATTTGAGTTATTTTATAACTTAAGTAAACCCATTAATAAAATTTCCTTATATGCCTTTTATGCTGCAACAAACATCATGCTTTGAAGGTTCGTATTTAAGATCATTTTATACACATAAATATATATGTTATTTGTATTATAATAAACTTCCTTATAATACTTTCCTTACCCCCATTTGACTGCTCTATTGATTTTGTAGCAGAGTGTTTTTTCTGATATATGGCTTTCAAAACAACACACCCACATTTGCTGCGCACAAGGGCTAGGGTATTCTTTTATTGTTCGACTGTTTGTGTGTGTGTGTGTGTGTGTGTGCCATGCTCAGAAGGGGGCGACAGAAATTCTCTGTGTTTAATGCTCCCCATCGCATTGTTTGCTTTATTTGCCTCTCCCTTTTCCCCCGCCCCCCAACTGCCCGATAGACATTGTTATCCATAATTGCGAAGTGGCAAGCGCTCATAGAGCGAGCGGCCACAGCTGCCAGCGCCTTGAACTTGGCTAAAAACTCAGATACTTTCCACACTTTCCATGCACCATACGCGCATAATCGTCTGTCTAGCTAGCTGACAGGCCCTTTGTTTGCGGCTATACGAAATGGTTCCATGGCACCATAGCTCGACGGCTCCATGGTTTCTGATGCGATTTCGATTATCGGAACATGCGATTTTTGTTTACTGCAAGCTGAGTTTAAGTGCTGAGAAATAAACATTTGCGCGAAGCGAATAAATATTTTGTTTTGATTTCAATCTACGAAAAATACTTTGAACGAAGGTGTCTTTAAAATGTGCTATAAATAAAACATTTGGCAGGCGAAATGAATACGCTCGACTATAGATAAAGTATCCAATTATATAGAATTATAATTAATCCTTTCTTTGTTTGAATTACATATGTATGTGTGAGCCAAGTGTTCCCTCTGTAATACCTAGTATATAAATAAATACCTATGTATATGTATAAATTCTCTCTAAATTAATATAACTTGTTGTTGTATCCCCTTACATGCAGAGACTATTAATCATCTGATAAAAAGGTCGTAATTACCCGATAAATATTCCATCTTTCAACTATTCGTGTGCTACTGTGATCTTAACTCATTAAAAGTGCATTTCCGGCAGTTGTTAGCTAATACAAATGTGAGTCAACTTATGACTCTATTAATTAGCTTGAAATATACTTTTCCCTAACAATGATCTCATATGGAACTCAAAGTAGTTTAGAAACCTGATTGAAAAGTCAAAGGTATATCAACTAACAGCGTTTAATCAAAATTAATAATTGATGTTTATTACAATACACTGTTTAGACAGGAAAGCTTAGCAACTGAAATGTATACGCCTTTTTAAGTTTACTTATTGGCTTAATGAGTCTTAAAAAGTTGCTTTCAAACATATATGCCCATTTCTACACTTACACAGTGTATCTCAAACTCTGATAAATTTCGTGCATAGAAAACTCTTTGCTATGCTCACGGCGTCTGTCATACTCTCCCTTATACGTGTTATGCCTGCAATACGCCTAGTTATAGAGTGGTTACAGCAGTACGCCCTGAAACTATTTCGAAATTGCCAAAAAATTTCATTGCAAATACAACAATACAAAGAAACTCATCAAAAACTTTCATACAAATTCGCATAAATTTTGATTTCTAACAATGCAGCGAAAAGTGTTCGAAATTGATAACGACTCAAATGGCGAGCAGAACTGTTATACAAGCTGACAGCGATAATCGCTCAACTTGAAGACAGGCCAAACATGCAAAATAGCAACAAAAACAACAGGAGCAACAGCTACGGCTACGGCAATGCGGCTCAGGGCTAGGCTGGTGGACACACCTACCGTTAGGCTAGAGTGTTTAGCAAATGGCAACGGAAACGGAACAAAGCGCCAGACAGTTGGCAACTACGTCACGGTAACGGTGAAACGGGGGTTGAGCTTATGGGCAAACCTGATGGAGAAATTGTTGCAAGTCACGCCAATGCAAAAGTACGAACCCTGCCCACAAATACGCAGGAAAAACAAAATTTACCGCAAAATTAAACCACCAATTATTGGCTTTAATTGAATTCCAGAGAAATTCAACATTAGACGAAAATCAATTAGTAGAGTAAAGTTGAGTCAAAGGGGTTGAATAAATAGTTGACCTGCTTTTGAACGGCACTCAGGACGCTTACCCGTTGTCTCTGCTGCTGCTGCTGTTGCTGCTGCTGACGTCGACGCGGCAGCGCCAAACGCTTTTTAATCCACTTGAGCGTCGTTTGACGGCTGCGCGTTAGCGACATGCTGAAAACGTTCCAGATGTGCAGGATCAGCAAAAAGATAAACTGCAGCCACTCGACGCACTGCTCCCGCGTTGGCAGACGCAACATTAAGCACAACACTTGCTGCCTAAATGCAGCAACAACAATTTCATCACTTTCAAGTCGAGCGACAGAGATAGAAACACTTCCAGTCGCCTGCGCTTGGCGCTCTTTCAGCAATAGTTTGACTTCTTCTTATTCTTGATTTTTGCACACAATATTTTTGTTTTGTTTGCCGTTAAATCACTTTTCGTTGTTTCCTTTATAGCACTATTAATTTATAGAGTCGAGGGAGGTGGGCGTGGTGTATTTAATATTATTGGCCGCGGACACCGTTGTTACTTCAGTTACGTTTGTTGTTTGACTGAGAATGCGGTCGCATTTGCCGCTGCGACGACGGCGTCGGCTGCGAAGTCGCTAACTGCGAGAGCGGCTTAGACTGAGACCGAGAGTGTTGTTGCAGTAGGCGCAAATTGTCACCAATGCGACACCCCGTTGCTGTTGTTGTTGTTGTCTGTCTCTGTGTGCGCGCTTTGTTTATAGGTTGCGTGTGTGTGAGCGAGCGTATGTGCGTGTGTGTGCACGCTCAAGAAAGTAAATGCGAGCGCGTATAAATAATGCAATAAGCAACAGCTACGAAAAAACCCCGAAACCTTAAACGGCACTTTTTTGCAGTCAGAGCACATCGCACTTCAAAGCCGGCTTCGCTGCTGACGTCGCCGTCGCTGCTGCTGGCCGCTCAGCTAAGCCCTGCCCTTCTCTAGGCCGCGGCCGCTGCCGTTGCTGCTGCTGCTGCTGCCGAAACTGAAATTGAGCTTTGCACTCAATTTGATTGTCCGTAACGGCAACAAAAGCCATATTTAAGTACATGCAGGCTAGTCGAGCTTTTTGTTGTTGCTAAGAAATTGTTATTGTAATAGGCCTCGGCACAGTGGTTGAATTGTAATTAAATGAGATTTAATATGTAATTAATATTTATACGAACTAACACTGTATTAAATATAAACTGAACGTATATTTTGTGTTTATTTTATAAATTTATTTGATTAAACTTCACTTATATTTCATCTGGCACCACAGTGCTTTGAGCACGTGTGGGTGCTTTATAGCTACTGCCGCGTGTCAAAGCGTATTTAGAAAACGAGAGAGGGAATCAGAGAGAGAGAGAGAGAGCGCCCATGGAAGAGAACAAAAACTAAAGCTTGGCGTGCATTTCCGATGGACTGTGTGAAAAAGAAGAACCACCGAAACGCAACAGAAGCCGAAAAAGCTTTATTGCTCTTTCTTATACTAATTCTTGTTGTTGTTATTTACTTGCTCGCGTTGCCTATGCACTTTAGCGCTGACGTTGTTGGTGTCGCTGTTATTACGGTTATTTATTTATTTATGCTAATGTTGCTGTCGACGACGACGTCGGCGCTGACGTTGCATTGTTTAGAATGAGAACAGCCAGACAACGAGAACAATAACAACAGCAACAGCAACAACAAGTACAGTGGCACTCACGCGACAAAGCCCATAAATATAAAAATTCTCTCATAGTTAGGCCATCCATCGTGTGCTACATACACAGCCATACATACATATATTATTTACTTATTTATGAAGAAAGTGCATCAGGCTCTTTCCCAGGGCAGTGATTTTATATTTGTTTTTATTTTATTTTATTTTTTTTTTTTTTGTGGAAAATTCTCAACACGTTGCTGGCCCTCGCTCACGTACTACGTACACAGAGGTGACTCGCATTTGGTATCCAAATGCAAAAACCACCTGTGCGGATGCAACGGCGTCTGCGTCGAAGATGTCGCCGCTGGGTACGGCGGACACTGCAGCAGGTACGTGCCACTTGCGAAATGAATATTTGTTGCTATTGAATGAAGTGCGATGCCGGTTTCATTCATAAGTCGGGCCAAAGCCTGGCACGGCTCGAAGCTGTTGCATAGATCGCATGACATTTAGGCATTAGCCTTATATCATCGAATGTATACATTTATAATCAATTGCTATAATATTTATGATTATCTTTATGTATCTTGGTGAGTATAACTTATGTCATAAATGGCATCGAGTCTATAAAAGCATTAGGCACATATATTTTCGAATTTGATAAGTCCAAACCGAATATACATGCATACATATAAAAAAAAAATTTTTAAACTTCTTTAGCTTTATGAAATTTTTTACAATATGACAATATATTACAAAGATCCAGCATCTATTGTTGCTATTTACTGAAGTATAGCCTATCTATTAGGAAATATTTTATTCAAAGTTCATTTTCAAGATCTACATAACATAGAAATTTAATTTTCGGCATCCAAATTGATCTAAAAACTACAATATCATACTTCCAAACAACAAAGGCATTCAAGCCAGAACTCCCTCACATTTGCTGTATATTCAACTAGTCTCAACCAAAACACTGTCCAACTATATTTTATACAACATATCTACATACATATATCTATATATTGATCCATGATGGATTTGAAGATACCAGAGACTAATACAACGCAAAGTAGTTTCCGTTCGGGCAAAACTGGGGACGAGCCTTCGATGGGCGATTCGGAGCATCGGGAATCGGCGAAAGTTGAAGCAGCCGATGAGGCAGCCGACGAGGGAGCGGGTGAGGGAGCTGGTGAGCCGGGCAGATTCAAGCGTAAGATGGGCAGCTGGGTGTTTGAGAGTGTGGGCGGTTTCTATATGCCTACCGAGGATGTTACGAAGCTCACGTTGCAACAGCAGGAGGAGCTCCTCATACGCGATCTGATCTATGCCTTTTCGGGCGTGCCCTCCTCCCACATTCGTCCCGATCTACCCATCGAGCAGATCACGAAGGTGCGCGCCAATCAGGTCGAAAAGGTGCGCTTCAAGATCAACGAGAACTTCAGTAGCGCCTTTCGCACCCTGGCCACCGAGCTGCTGCCCTTGATCGGCTACTATATCACAGTGCAGAGCTTCATTGACGATGTGAATATGTCGACGGGATGCGGCCGTTCCCTGGGCTTGGCTCTGCAGCAGACCATGCAGCATTATTTCGATTTGCAGTCGGGGCTGGAGACGCAGCTGCAGGAGAAGAAGCTGGATCTGCATCAGCTGGTGCAGCGCCTCCGTCCCTGGCTGGTCACCATGCAATCCCTGGCCAATCTGACTAGTCGAGTGCGCTCCCTGAAGCTGAACAGCGCCCAAATGCTGACGCTGATTGACGAGCATCAGGAGCACTTCAAGTGCGAAAGACTGAAGCTGCTGCTCACAGATGTCTCCCACTACTACATGAAGATGGTGCAGCTGTGGACGCAAAAGGGCGTCCTCTACGATGTGCGCAGAGAGTTCTTCATTGAGGATACCAGTCCGGGTGATATGAGCAGCACGTCGCTGTCGCCCAAGCAATGCTGCCACGCCTACTGGATGAATCGTTACTGCATCTACATGAGTCGGCTGCCCAGTTTCCTGGAACCGGAAGCCGAGTGCATCTTCCTGGCGGGAAAGTACCTGAATGTGCTGCGGCAGTGCAACGTGCAGCTGAAGCTAATGCAGGCCTCGCTCAGCTATGTGCCCGGCAACCAGTCGCACGTGGAGCTGATCCACAGCAGCTATGAGCTGCCTGCTCATAAGCTGTACGAGGTCTTGGTGCAGGAGCAGAATCTGCTGCAGCATCTCGACAATCTGCAGGCATATTTCCTGCTGCAGCAGTTGGACTTCAATGAGGCGCTGATGGAGTACTACGCGGACCAGCTGGAGTGCAATGTGGACGAGCTGAGGCCAGAGAAGCTGCACAAGATCACGCTGAAACTGCTGCAGTACAGCTCAGATCCATTTAAGCATTTGCTGCGCAGTCAGCTGATGGACTGCGATGTGACCACGCAGCTAACCAGGCGCAGTAAGCGTCTAAAGGCTGGAAGGGAGGGACAGAAGGAGACTGAAGCCGAGGCGAAAGAAGAGCAGGCGGAGCAGCAAGAGCAGAAGAAACGGGAGCAAGCTAAACAGGCGGGGCAGGCGGGGCAGGCGGAGCTGTCGGACCCCATGGAGCTGACGGATTCGATGGAGCTGACTGAGCCGGAGGAGCAGCCTGAAGCAATGAAGCAGCTGGAAGAAGCGAAGCAGCCAGAGCAAGTGAAGCAGCCGCCAGCTGAATTCGAGCTGTCCAGCGAGGCGGACGATAGCAGTCGAATGCCAGAGCAGCTCTCACTCTATGGCTATGAAGCACTCACGCTGCGCTATGAACCCCAGTGGCCCATCAGCCTGATCCTGCACGAGGAGCCGCTGGAGCAGCTGCAGCTGATGCATCGCGTGCTCTTCTATCTGCACTACGTGCAACGCAAATTGAAGTCAGTCAGCAGCACCAACGATCGTGCCGAGGCGCTGCATAAACGCATGCTGCAGTGCATCCTGCACCTGGAGCAGCACATGACCCAGGACGTTATAAAGCCACGCTGGCAAGCCTTGATCGACGATGTGCCGAAGGCACAGTTTGTGGACGAGCTGATCAGCCTGTTTCAGGAGACTCTGGACAGCTGTCAGGTGATGTGCTTGCTCTCCGAGCCGGTGACCTTTGTGCGCTCCCTCTTCACGCTGGGTCAGCTCTGTCTCAACTACAAACTGTTGCTGGAGCGCCCGGATAACGAGCAGGACTTCGACGCCAGCCTGGCCGAGTATGAGCAGGAGTTCAATGGGCTGCTCATTGGCATCTTGGAACTGCTCATGGAACTGGCCAGACCGAGCAGCTCGAGTGGCAAGGAGGAGCGCGAGTCCTGCAAGCAGCTGCTGCAGCGCCTAGAGGAAATCAGCCAGGAGTTGGCTTAGTTTTCGTTTGATTTTATTTCATTTTTCCTATTTGCATTCCACCCATTCCAAATTTCATGTTGCTAGAGATGTTTTTAAAATTGTATGCTGGGAATGCCTCATGAGGCCTTTGCAGCAAGGCGCAGCAAACGGAGAAAGTTTCGTAACCCTGATAACTTTTAAGAGTATATTTGAACGAACTTTGGGTAATTTTAAAATCTTAACTTTTCAGTTTAGCTACGCAAAGTAAAAGTAAAAAAAAAATTATTTTAGTTAAAATTAAAAAATATATTTTAAAAAAATGTAAAAAATTTATAATGTTAAATAAATATAAAATTTAAAATATAAAATATTAAATATAAAATATAAAATATAAAATATAAAATATAAAATATAAAATATAAAATATAAAATATAAAATATAAAATATAAAATATAAAATATAAAATATAAAATATAAAATATAAAATATAAAATATAAAATATAAAATATAAAATATAAAATATAAAATATAAAATATAAAATATAAAATATAAAATATAAAATATAAAATATAAAATATAAAATATAAAATATAAAATATAAAATATAAAATATAAAATATAAAATATAAAATATAAAATATAAAATATAAAATATAAAATTTTGCTTAACACTGAATCTACATCCCAATTTGATGGCTATTGTATTTTATAGCACTTTTATGAGTAGGATCGGTTTGATTGTATAGTTAAATGGGATTCGAACCCACTTAGTGGCCCCATCACAGCTTCGCCTTGCGTACAATGGGCGTGAATAATCGATTTGCATGCTTAATTTCGGGACACTGCGACAATTTATGCCAAGTCACGGATAAAAATGCATCGAGCAAAGTTGTTTTTTTTTTTCCTTTTGCATAGGATCGTAAATTATTTTGAATGGCCGCAAAAACGTTTTTAATGTGGCCAGCCACACTGTGGCACTTGCCCCATCTACCCCAGCCACGTTCCCCAATTGCGAAATCCAAAGGCCAATTGTTATGTAAATCGGGAAAATTCACTCAGAGCCAGTCGAAGTTTGCGAGCAGAGCCTCACGCAATGCTGTTCAAAAATCTCTTTATGAATAAATATTGAAAAAGGTAAAAAAGTTAGCAAAAAGTTAGAGGATGAGTGGACTGTGTAATACCCTGTAAAAAAATAAATATAATTGACTTGATATACATATGAGTTAGGACTGATGTAATATAGTTATCATTTCATAAATATTATATTGGCGGTATTCCTTAAGAAGAAATTCTGCTGGCTTGTATTATTATATATTGTATTTTAGATATATGATATTTGAACGATAATGCCTAACGAAAAACACATTAAATGGTGTACAAACTAATATACCTTTAATCCAACTTCGCAGGGTATTTTAAAGGCAACGGTAAAATAAAAAGTGCATCAAAAAAGCCAAGTTGAATTCACTTTATATTTATCGCTTTGCGCTTTAAGGACAACAGGTGGTCACTGACTGACGACGATGATGACGTTGATGCTGTTGCCGATGCTGATGATGATGATGCAACAATAAAGTGCGGCCGGCGGCAAAGCAACCAAGCAGCGACCACGAGTCGTAGCCAATAATAATGGTCGCAAAATTATGGTAAAGTTCAGATGCATTGCTTCCGAAATGTATATCATTATGTGCTTGCGAAAATGATGGACTGTCGACTGTCCAATACCATTTACCTGATCAATGGGCTGCACTCACCTGAGTGAGCTGTGTCCACTGATATGTGCATTATGGCCCAGCCAGGCAGTCGGACAGTCGTGGGAAAGCGACTGCGGTTGCGGTGGCTATCGCTCGCCGTGCGCGACTGTGGTTGCAGCTCTGTCTGCTGCGGTCGGTGGCTCAGTTCATTAAACCTATGACACGCCCCGGTCCCGAGATGACTTCATTTGTGCGTCGCTTAGAAATGTCGTATACTTGAACTCTGGCAGCTCTGGAGCGGAAGTGCGACGTCAAGGTTCAATGCACGTTTAATTAACGCATGTTTTTCGTTTGTTTGTCTATTTTGGCAATGGCATTGGCAATGGCCATTTATACAAAAAGCTAAACAAAGATTGAATTGTTTTTAATGAGCATTTGGCAGGTAATTCATAATATTTAAATAATCATTCAAGAGCTATACACACACATTTAGTTAGGGTTGCATTTATCAAAGGTTTGCAAGACAAAAGACATATGGGTCTAATTCATTAGTCACGCATTTCAAATTATTGGTGATCGATTTTGAGATGGGGATATGATAGAATTGGCTTATGAATGATTGTATGTACATACATACAAACATATATAGTTTATCGTTCACTCTGAAGGTCTCATTGTCATTATCATCGACATTATTCTTGTTATTATTGTGGTCATTATAATTGCCATTGTTTTCGTCATTATTTTCATTTTCATTTTCATTATCATTGTTGTTGTCATTGTCATTATCATCATCATTGTCATTGTCATTATCATTATCATTGTCATTTTGATTGTCAGTCATTCTCATTATCATTGTCATCATCATTGTCATTGTCATTATTATTATCATTGTAATTGTCATATTTATTATCACTGTCATATAGTCTTTAATATATTATTGATACATATATTCCTTATAAATTATTAATATACCTCTTTGTTCTTTTTTACAGCCCTTTATTGAGACAATATATACTTAGTCTTGATCTTCTTGTTCTTCCTCTCCTTTGTCCACGTCCTCAGACTGTGGCTCTACCTCGATTACCGGCTCTGCCTTTGGCTTTGGACCCAATTTGCGCTTGTTGTAGAGCAGATCCGTTCCAAAATCACATTCAAAAATCTGATTATCGCGCAGCTTCTCCTGGTACCAGAGCAGACGCTCGGTATTCCCGCCCAACGATTGATCCAACAGCTTGCGCCGATGCATGCCGCGCTCGAGCAGCTCAATATAGTCAATGGACTTCAGTTCTGGGAACTTCTTCAGCTTCTTGAATGCTTGCTCACAGATGGTCTCGTAGGACTCGGCGGCGGCCATTTCGTTCTTAACACGCTCCGCTATCATCTCGCTGCGCTGCATGTCCTGCACCTCGGCGGGCAGGATGCGTGAGCGTATGGTGGCCACGTCGTCCTCGACAGTCTGCAGCAGCTTGGCATAGGAGTCCTTCTTGGCCGTTTCGTACATCTGACGCTCCTTCTCCAGTGCCGTCTCCCGCGCCAGCTTCTCGGGGTCCATTTGCTTGCGGGACATCAGGATGGTCATCATGCGATGCAAATTGAGCTCATCGAACTTTTTAGCCATCTTCTCGCTATAGGTAGCTCCGCCCTTCACCTTACTGCAAGAGCACCAGCCTTTAGCTTGGCTTTTATTCTATTTGAAATTCACTCAGACTTACGTTGGCTCATCATCTGCGTCGGAGCCGCGTTTGCGTGGATTTAGCATATCGCGCTCCTGTTTCTCCATTTCCTTGCGCTGCTCCTCCTCGGCCTCGCGCTTCGCCTCGATGATGTCCTTGTTCAGCTCGTAGTACTTTTGCTCCCAGGCCACTATGCTCATCTTACGCGTGATTTGCCGCAGCACATATTTCATCAGTTTCTGTAGGGATTCAGGAAGGCTTAGATGTTTTTCGAGCGAGGGAATTGAGTTAGACCTACGGCCAATTCATTGTCCAGTGGCACATCGAAGCTGTGAGGCAGCTTGACCATGCGTATGCTGCTGTTGTAGTCGCCAATGCCCAGAATCTTGTTGGGCAGCAAGGGACGGTGCTCGGTGACGGCGGTGATGATGCCACCGCCCAGGACCTCACTTAAAACGGCGTCATCGTCACGGGCTGAAGTCAGAAGACAATAAAGAAGACAATAAAGAATCATCGCTTATATTCACTCACCCAATATATCCCAGGCCTCCAAGATGCCATCCAGGCGTGTGATGTATAGGACAGCAGGACGCGTCTCACTCCAAGCCACAGCAGTGAGATCACAGGGACGCTTGCGCCATATAATGGGTGAATCATGGTAGTCCTCCTTCCACAGAGCGAAAACGGTGCGCCCTATCGAAGCGAAGAGCTCCGGGTAGAAGGGATTCTTGCTCATGGCCACGACGGGTCCATCGTGGACCATGGCGAAATTAACGGAGGCATTCACCTGCTCCTTGGCCCCCGCCTCGCTGTACATGCCCTGCCAGTCCACGCGCACAATGTGGCCATAGTAGGTGGACAGGATGAGGGATTGGCGCAGCTCGGGCGGATTCTTGGCCAGAACCGAAATGGGATAGTTGTTTGGGGACTTGTTGATGACCTTCGGGGATGGCGTAAGAATGGAGAAGACCGAAGTGTCGCCAATGAGACCAGTGACTGGCTCGCTGTAGGAGATGCTATAGGTGGGCTTGATGGTTTTGGTCCTGAGCGGCGATTCGTTCTGGGTGAGCTCCTTGGGCAGATTCTTGCTGCGCTGCTGGGCCTCCTTCTCCTTCTTGGAGCTCTCGCCATCCAGATTCCAGAAGCTCACCGTTCCGTCAAAGGCGCAAGTGACGAAGAAATTGTGATTGGCGCGCTTATCCAGGTCGGTGCACACCTTGCCAAAGTTATTCAAATAGAAGTGCCTGCTCAGCCAGTAGATGCCAGTGATGGCGCCCGTGGGCGAGTGTTCCAGTGGCGAAATGGTGGCCGGGGCCACCACCACATCCTCATTTATGTCCAGCGTCCAGTTGAGATAGTCACCGATCATGGTGCGGTACTTGGCCTGGGCGGGCGTCAGATACTCCTCGTCCTCCAGGTGCTCGCAGCGCCCCTGCAGATCCCAGAGCACGACCTGACCATTCTGGCAGCCGCCCAGCAGGATGTCGCCATTGTAGGGACAGAACGAGAGCTTGGTGATCTCGAACGGTGCCTCGAACTCCAGCTTATAGTTGAGATTGTCGGCAAAGCTCCAGAGCAGCACAGGATTCGGCTCCAGCACCTGGCGCTGTACAAAGTTCACCTGATGCGTGGCCAGATCAATGGTGACCGGAGTGCTAAAGGCATACGAGACGGCAACCAGGCCCGACAGCTTGGGATACCAATCACAGCTGGCCACGAAACGTTTGTCGCTCTTCGAGATGTTCGCAAAGCAGATGAACTCCTCCAGAAACGGATTGGTGTAGTGCACCACCTGCCTGTTTGTGATTAGCTGATAGTCGTAGCTGATGAGAAATGAGAAATGATGAATGAGGAGATGGGAAAGAGAGAAACTAGAGCCACGCCCACCGATAGCAGTCGATCTGATTGAAGTCGAGTGTCTCCAGCAGCAGTTGCATTTGGCTGGACATCTCTGGAATTTGCTTGGGCTTTGGCTCCGTTGTGCCTGGCTTGCCGGCCTCCTCCTCCTCCACATCCGATTCATCCAGCTCCAGATCTGAATTGGAAAGGGATTGGGTAACGTCCATTGAACATATTTTATCAACTCACCATTGTCATCGATTTCGTAGAGATACTGCGACCAGGCGTTTGAGGGGAACGTCGGATTGGTTTGCTGCTCCACGCTCTTTGTGGCCGGCGCCACTTGGACGGCCACGGGCAAGCGGCGCTTGGTCACCGTCTCGTACTTGATTTCCTCCTTGGGCAGCAGCTCGACAACGCCGTCACGTACGTCGCGCGTCATGCGGTGGGAGAAGGCGACGTGGCGGGGCTGCTTGATGGGGTAAACGCTCTGGATCTCCACATCGACGGGCTGCTCGCTGAAGCGCTCGACCACGATGCTCATCTCATCCTCGGTGCCGTGGCTGACCCAGCGGCGTGGCTTCTTGCGCAGGCGTCGCTGCATGCGCCAACGCTCGAAGGCCTCCATGTTCTGGATGATGCTCATGGCGGTCTTGGTGTCCTTGCTGTTCACATAGAAGATGAACGGATCACCCTCGGGCGGCTCCTCATCGGACTCGGTGAGTGTGGGGCAGTAGCCAATCAATATGAAATGCTCCGGATTGAAGCCCTTGAACAGCTTGTGCAACTCGGCGGAGTTTTCCAGCTCCTCGAAGAGCGTATCCCGCAAATCCTTGAATTTGACCTGCTTCCATGGGAACTCCTGGGTGACATTCAGCCCCACCTGGATTTTCAGCGCCTTTTGCACGTGCTCGCTGCAAAAGTGAATGGACGTGCAGTGAGCTGTCTGTCCATCGGGCAGCTCTATGGGGAATACCTACGTGACCATCACCTTCTGGCAGGTGGGCAGTGTGAGCAGCGACCGCCACGCCTCCTGCACATTGTAGATTTTCGTCACATCGCCAATTTCCTCGTCCGAGTCGGGCTTATCGAAACGCTTCGCATAGGGCCGCTTCCTTGCTATGCCTGAAGCATCGATGAAAGTGTCTCCTTCCCCCTCGAAGTCATCCATTTTGTATTTGATTTTCGGTCTCTGATTTTCTGTTTTCGATACCTAGATCAAATACAAATTTCGAAACTCTATTCTGTCTCTATTGCTAGTTTGTTTATTTTGTGTCGGGTCTGAGCCTCCTCTGTGTGTGTCATGGCAATAATAATGGAGCATGCGCCTGGGCAGAATTGGCGCCTGACAGTGGGCCAAATCACATATTTTGCGGCATTTTTTTTCGCTTTGTTTACTTGATGCTCTCAAGTGAATCGGAATGTTTATACTTTATACTTTGTATCTTTGCCCCACTGTGCATCTGTGGCAACTTCTATTGCTGAGCTCCATTTCAATTGAAATTCTGTTGCAACAGATATTTTCACTCATTTACATGCATGTCCAAAATGCAACAAATATATAAAGATGCCAACTGCCAATTTTTGAGTGGGTGATTGTTGTCGATGCTCCTGTTGCAGTTGTTGTTGTTGTTGTTGTTGTTGTTTCTGCTGCATTTCACATCATTATCTTTGACCAAATACGGAACTACGAACAAGAGAGACACAGAGCGTGCGAGAGAGAGAGAGATAGATGTAGAGGCAGATGCAATGGCAAACGCAATTGTGTGTCACTCACAGAGGCCTCAAAAAAACAGAAAAAAACGAAAAAAAAAGCTGCGCACTGACAGAAATATGTGTGTTTTTCTTGTGACCATGCCCCCTTCGCTGCCGGCCGCTACATGATCTGTGGCATGTTCAATGTTGGTTCAACAAACGGCAAATGTGGAAAGCGTACGGCACAAGCTACGCAATCGAAATCGAAAGTTCTCTGATGGACAGCTGCAGTTGAATGTCAATGCACCAACAGCAGCAGCAGCACCACCACCACCAACACCACCAAATGTGGTGCTCTGTGTGCAGCTGACATACATTTAATGGATGCACGTCGCTCACTTTCATTTGCAGTCGCATTCTGAGCAGCGGCCTGGGCTCAACTTTCGATTTCAACTGAACTGAACTGAACTGAACTGAGCTGCACAATTTATGCACCTGTCAGTCGATAGCTGGCACCTCGCGATTAGCCTGTGGCATGCTCGAACACACACACACAACCATATTTCTATATAAATCACTCGACAAATTGTTGACAAAACATTTCGTAATTTAAATAAATAAAAAACCTAAAGCAACAACAACAACAACAACACGACAAGCTGCCGATAGTCAACGGCCGATAGTCGCAGTCGAATGCAGCTCAAATCCCCAAAACAAACAAAAAACAAACAACACAACACTGCACAACTTCCTCATCCGCTAACCCAAGAGCCTGTCCAGACACAACAATGACGTCGACGTGGCCCAGGCTGATAATTTTTTTGATTGTGCTCCGCTCATATGCAAAGTGGGTCCGAATCGCTGCCACAGCGAACAATAGCCGCCTGGCCGGGCTAGCCGCAGCCCCCTGCTGCCCCCCTTGCCCCCTGCCAGCTGCTACCTATTGACAGTAGTCGAGCGAGCGAGCAGGATTTAGCCAAAATATTTTCACTTAGCGGCACAGCGAATACGTGATACGCTTTCTATGCTAGGGCTAAGCGTTGAAGCAGGGTTGAACAATATAGATCTAAGATAGAGACTCATATATTTTCAATTTCAATTTCAATTTATTGCACTCTTTGTTATAACTACAGATTTTTTATGAATGGTATTTTACAATAATTTAAGAGTTCTATTTAAGATATTTTAACTTTTGTATAGTGAGTAAGAATTTTGGTATAGAACTGCAAATTCAAGTTTACAAAATAAATAATCATAAACAGACTTTAAGGCCTTCAAATCAACATTTTTTTCTCTTTAAGGAACACAGTTCCTAAGAAATGCTTAAGGATTGCTTTCTCAAAACCTTGAATCTTGAGCCTTGGCTTGCAAATAAACAATCAAGCAACATTTGTTGAAAAACTTCTAAAGCTGTCTCTGATATATACCTTCAATTTAGGATTCCTTCGAAATTTTGGTAAGGAACGATCTGCAGCTTATTAACGCCGATTCAGGAAAGAATTCTCTGTAGTCAAGGACACAATTTGCGCAAAACAATGAATAGTTCATTAGAGGCCTCTTGTTATGATTAATGTGTGCTAATTAATCACAGCATATGAGGGATATATCAAGAAAATATATTATAGATTTACATATACACACACATATCTAAACTCACAATTATATATATAAGATATAAGATAAGTTAAGATAAGATAAGTTAAACAAAGATCAATCTAACACGATCAAGCCATTTGTTTATATAACTTAATTTGAAAACGCAATATCCAGTTCAACATGAATATATTTAAATTAGTTGTTGTTGTAATTAATATGAAGATATCTACAATTTTATTCGAGCTGCTCGCATGTTAAAACCCCAGCAGATACAACTCTATATATAAATCTGTGGGATTACGATATGCTCCTGTCACAAACATCATATAAAATTATGGGATACTTGCGCTAAGACAACAACAGCAATAGCAATTGTTGTTGTTGTTGTTGTTGGAGCTGGGGCTGGGTTCGACTCGATGGCAGAGCTGGCTGGCTGAATGGTTGAGTGGGGCAGAGCCAATGGTTGTTGGAGTCGAGTGAGCGAGGAGGCAGTCGTACAACTGGCGACAAAATGTTGCATGTTTGCGGCTGTCACCAGCCGCCCGTTGCATGCCGCCTGCCGCCTGCCACATGTTGCCCGTTGCCCGTTGCCAGCAATATATGCAAAAAGGTGCTAAAAAGATCAGAGGCAGCGATTTATCTTCATTTGCATTTGACGTCGTTGGCTGTGTGTCAAAAAGGTGTTAAGTGCCACAGCCACAGTCAGAGTCAGAGTCAGACTCAGAGAGCCAGAGTCAGAGTCAGAGTCACAGTTGCAGTTGCAGTCGGAGCTAGAGTTGCCACGTTTGACTCTGCGGCGCCGCTTTTGATGACAACCGACAGCAACGGTAGTCGAAGCGCATAATTTTCGATATTTTATAACTTGGCGGTAGCCGAAAATCCAAAAAGAAGTAAGAAAGAAGAAAAAACAAAAACAGAAATCAAAAACAAGAAAAACAAAAAATTGGCTTTAGCCTGGCACATCAATCCAATGGACCGACCGCCCAATAAGGCAAGCCACCCCAAGCACCGTTATTAGCCGCTGCCAAATTGGCCAAATGCAGCAGCAACAACCAGAGCCAACCAGGCCAATACAATGCCCACTTCTAGGCAGAGAGCTTAGATAGTCGCACCGATAAAAGGGACATGAAATTCAAATTTGAGCGCCAAATTTACTTTGCGACTTTTTTATCAGCGAGTGAAATTTGCTGCAATTGGCTTCCGTATTACGACGTTTTGTGAATTATGTGAGAAATTTGTTAGTGAGCTAAATGCTTTACTGATTTTTTCCCAATCCCATTGACGGTGCCAATGCTGCGGCACATGCAAGCCAACCGAAGCCTGAGAGTAGGCCGTGGATTATGGCTTTTATAGCACGGAAATTGGGCCACCCACAGTGTGTTCCATTAAGCCCGACGACCGCTACAAATGGCAATCAATTAAGATTAGGTCAGATTTCGGCACACTTATCTAAGCGAAGTTGCTCAGCGTGAAAGTGTTGCAAATTGGTGTTAGTCGGTAAGTAATAATAACAGAAGAGACATTTTGGTCATTCCTGTAAACTTATTAACTATTGATTAAGGAAAGTTGAGGGTATGAAAAGAAAATATGGACAATTTGAATAATGAAAACATAGTAGGTAAAGAAGGTAGGCTTCAAGAGATTGATTCTATTTAAATTCTTCACAATGACAATGACAATGACAATGACAATGACAATGACAATGACAATGACAATGACAATGACAATGACAATGACAATGACAATGACAATGACAATGACAATGACAATGACAATGACAATGACAATGACAATGACAATGACAATGACAATGACAATGACAATGACAATGACAATGACAATGACAATGACAATGACAATGACAATGACAATGACAATGACAATGACAATGACAATGACAATGACAATGACAATGACAATGACAATGACAATGACAATGACAATGACAATGACAATTATAATGACAATGACAATTATAATGACAATGACAATGACAATTATAATGACAATGACAATGACAATGACAATGACAATGACAATGATAATGACAATGACAATGACAATGACAATGACAATGACAATGACAATGACAATGACAATGACAATGACAATGACAATGACAATGACAATGAAACAAACATATTGCTTATGACAACGATTAGTTATGGGCTCAATAAGCTTCCTATCATCGTATGCAATATCAAGAAATAATAATCAATTTACATATTCAATATTCAATAAATGAGAATATTTGCAACGGATATTAGCCGAAGATAATTCCATATTAACCCCAACGCCATTGAAGACTTTCCCCTTTTCTGTGCTTGCGATGAAAATTTGCGTAAATCTGTTAGGGAAAATCTGTAAATTAGAATTCGCATGTGGCAAAGAGTGGCTGCCGCATCGAATCGCCGTGTGGCAATGTGTCTGGCTGTGACAATGATAATCCCTGCAAAAATATGCGCACAAATTAAGTATCCCAAGTGCGGCGATCCAAAACGGATTTGGTGGCGGTGCTTAGTGGCCGTTCGGCCCCCGGTCCATTGTTGGCATATTTAAAGTTGTAAAATAGCGAAAAACACGTTTGACCGACATTCGTGACCAAAGTGCGGCTGCTGTGGCTAAAAGCTGAGACGCCGAGACTCTCAGACTCTGAGACTCTGAGACTCTGAGACCAGGATTTCAATTTCGATTTCGATTTCGCTGCGGCAACGGCGACAAATGTGCCACGTCCCGCCCGTCCCAGGCAATTGACCGTGCGACTACTTTAGCAAATGAAAATGGTTAACAGAAGGCAACAGAAAAAAATTTCAAATAGTAGAAGAAACCAACAAAAAAATTGGATATAAAGGTTTACAAAGCCAAACATAATTTATGATGCACTTATGTGGGGCTTGGGCCCCGGCGACAGCCTGTGTGACTCATGTTCGCTGGCTTGTCGCCAGGTGTCGCTGCAGCGTTTAAGCAAAAGTGAAAATGAAAACGAAAACGAAAACGAATACGAATACGAAAATGAAAATCAAGAAAATCAAGAAAATGTCCACACGGTCCACACATAGCTGGCCCTAAATTGTGGCGCATTTTGATATTTATGATGGTCTTGCATTTTAGCTTTTAATCACATGTGAATGCGACCACGAGTCGAGTCCCCGGGTGCACTGACCTCAACCTCAACCTACGTACGTAGTGCAGTGCAGTGCAGCGGCTACTGTATTGCGGTGAAAATCCCCCAAAAAAATAAAAAACCTAACTATGTTAAACAGCGAAATCTGACTTGGGCTGGAGCTGGAGCTGGGGCTCAGGCGCTGGCGCTGGCACTGCGGCGCATGACTCCCGACGACAGCGGCATCAAGATAAAGCCGCATGACATACGGCGACAAGAAGCTACCAGAGCTTGCGCCAACGCCAAGCCACGAGCAGGAGCACAAGCAGCAGCTGGGCAGGAGGCGGGGTAGCTGTAGCTAAAGCCGGAGGAGCCCAGCAGCAGTCAGCGTCAGCGTCATCGTCATCGTCATCACCATTTGGCCACAGCGATCGCCCCAAACATTTTGTGAGCCCAAATTTGGTCAAACGTGCAAAATTGTAGCCGCACGCTGTCAAATCTTTTGGCATAGAAAGCGAAATTTAGCTTTGTGGCCAAGTCAATGGAGTTTTGGCCAGCTGCCAGGGCGGTGCGGTAGAGGCGAGGCGAGGCGAGGTTAACCTTCTCCTGTCTGCACTGTGCTGCCTGCTGCCTGCTGTTACTCGTCGCTGCTGAGGTAATCTTTGTGGCAGCCAGACAAACGGTGCCAAGTGCCACGAAAAACGAGAATCGCATAGAATTATGATACTGAAATCGAAAGTGCTTGAAATACCCTGTAATGGGGAGAGCATGGGGTGTTTTTAACTCTTACTCAGTCTCTATCTGAATAGCTCTCGCTCTATCCCACTCTCTCTGAATATACACATAGCTCTCCATCCCTCAGTCTTTCTCTCTATCGCTGTCTCATCTTTACATACACTCTTCTCTCTCGCACTCACAACCATATTCGTTTGCTCAACACTTGTTTAATATATAAAATGTTTAGGAAATAATATAGGCAATAATATTCGCTTATTAACACTGCCGCTTCCTCTCTCTGTCTCACTCTTGCTGTCTCCTCCCCACACCATCTCTCACATAACCATGGGCTTTCCATTTCAATTGTTGAAAAGGCGAACTATAAATATTTTCAATTAAGTTTTTTATGTTTACGACCAAATGCGCATGGGTTAAAATATTATCGTACAAAGGCGTTGCACCCAAATCCCCACAAGTTCATAAAAAAGCAAATTGGATTGTAAATGCTGTACAATAACATTAATGTGATCCATTAGCTATTAAAGTCCCTAACTTCAGATCGACTAGCATATATAATATTTTATAGCTGTTGTTGCTTGCTGTCATTTGTCGCATGACGTCATGGATGTTGGCGACTCGTGTTGCATACGGCAATGTGGCAATGTGGCAATGTGGCAATGCTGGCATTAGCGCCGGCCCACGCGGCGTATGTGTAATCAATCAACATGGCCAACGGATCGACAGAGGCCAAGGCAGAAGCCACAGGGCGTTGCAAATTGTTGTTGTTGTTGCTGCTGCTGTTGTTGTTGCTGCTGTTGATGGTTGCTTGCCACAGTGTCAGGGGCAGAGGCCGTAGTTGCCGTTTGTTGCTGGTTGGTGTGTGGCATTCGAGGGCGTAATTACATTTTTATTGCCAGCCGAGGCAGGTGCAGATGCTGCCACATGTTGAATGCTGCAAAGGCTCCCATGAAAAGAAAACACAAATTAATGTCAGATTTCCGTAAAGAGCGAAAACTCGCATTGATTGCCAGCCGGCGGCCAGTTTAATGATTAATTTTCCCAGCCAATTGAGCTGAGCGCAATGTAAACGACAATAAAACTAAAATTTATGTAGAGCCAGCCCCCGAGAATGTTGCACACACAAATCGAATCGAATCGAATTGAATCGAATCCGAATTTTTTGCTTGATTTTGTATTTACAATTTAATGTGGCACTCGCATGAAAATGAATCGGCAATTGGGGGCGATAAACATCGGCATGGCACGACTACGAGAGCCCAGAATCGATCTTGGCCAGGCCCAAGCACAGTGTTGGCCAACAGCGAATCAAGCGAAACTAAACCAAACCAGCCAGCCACACTCGAGACATTTAGCTGGGTGTGTACAAGAATCAACAGCAGCAGCAGCAGCAGCACCTACAACAACAACAGCGACAACAACGACTACAATAACAATGCGAAAAAGGTCAACGGGCTGCAATCAAAATAACTCAAAATAACTCAATTTTCGGGAGCAATTAAAACGCTGGCGCTGATCTGCCCCGAGCCGATAAAAGCCCACACATCGTTCGGCGGCAACATGTAACATTTGTCTTTGACGCCAAGCCAAAAAAAATAAAAATAAAATACACAAAATGCAAGTAAAAAGATATATCGATGAAGTAAATAATCAACACAGAACTTGAGAGCTATGGCTAGACGAATTTTAGATACTCTAACTGGCATTTGGTAGCAGTGCAGCAGAGAGCACAGCGCTTCAAGAGTAACTTAGTTAAGAAGACTTTAATAAATGATTTTGAGTATAGATATATTCAAATTATCAAAGATATATCACTTTGGCTTGATCTGTTTCAGTTAGTTAAAATGACGTTAAGAAAAGATTTTTAGTATAGAATATGTTAAAAGAAATTATTTTGGCTTAATCTGTTTAAGAGTTGACTATGGTCTAGCTGAATCTCAATTTCTGTTATCTAGACAGCACTCTTTTAACTATGCTATGTTAGCCATGCTATGTTAACCATGCTATGTTAACTGTGCGCTGCTATGGAAGTAAATTGATATATTAACTATAAAATATATAAATGATTTCTTCATTTCCTTCTATCTATTATTCTTATGATTGATTATTAATAGAGCATAAATTCTATATCACATAAGACTATACATATCAGCTTCTCGGTTGTTATCTTAAGTATTCTAAGAGAATCTAGAATCGGTAATTCTTGACTTGACTCTTTATATGCCGTAAGTGGAATCATCTGAACAAATTCATTCACATTTTCATAAAGCAGCCACAGCTTCATCTTTCTCGATTGCATTTAACTAAGTATTTTCTTTTCCCTATAGACCTATAAAAATGGTCAATAATATGCCGCTATACTATAGCTCTCTTCAGCTATTATTACGTATATGCCTTACGTTAGGGTATGTGAATGTAATTAAGAGTCAATAATCAAAAATTACGTATACGCATACGTGAATTTTTGGCAAAGTCGAAGCAATTAATATGCTCATCGATTTTGTCTGGCCACGCAACGGCTGGCCTCTGTTCATATGGCGGGGGCAGCCAAAGCAGCGAGATAAAAAGAGATAGATGATGTGAGAGGAAGTGAGAGAGCGAAAAAGTTGGAAGGGGGAAGTGTACAGCGTGCAGCGTGCACCCGCAACGAAAGTTTTAGCGAATTCTTGGCTTGTTTTTGAGTGAAATGAAAAGTGAAATTACTTATTATTAATGAAATTAATATATAAGCATGTTTGGGTGCGTGTACTCGTATGTGTGACAGCAACACGTACATATGTTAAATCATAAAAAAAACGCAACGATAAATAAAGAGAGGCCCCAGCTTCGGGCCGGGCCGGGTTCGGTCTTGGGGCCAGGCCACGGCGAGTCGCGTTGAGCCATTCCATGGAACACGTTTCGCAGGCAGCATCACAGATAAAAATGCTTTGGCTTTGGCCCCGCCATTAAAAAGTTCACTTTCGTTTGTGTCCAAAATATATATGTATGTATGTGTATGTGAATTGGGCATGTTGATGTCGTTTTGTTGGCTATGCATCTGCTCAGTACTCTCCATTTATATGATAATGAACACGTAAAAATTGCGCAAAACCAGTCGCCAATCGAACCCAAAAAACGTTGCAAATTGTTGCGGATGCTCCAGCAACAGTCGCAGCAACAGCAGCAACAGTCGCAGCAGCAACAGCAGCAGCAGCTGTCCCACTGCCTGATAGCCTGTCCCAATTCGAATCTGTGCGGCAGTGAACCCAATTTAAGGTTTATTTTCATTGTATCTGGACATCTCTCAGCCAGTTGACAAAGTGACTGCACATGAAGGTCGCCTTGTCAGCCAAAATGTGTTATGATGAAATATGATATTGCAAGATTAACGCATTCAACTGCATGCGAGCTGCGATGACTTCCATAGATAAAGCTCGAACTAATTAGTCAGCGAGCAACCGAAACATATGCGCAGATGCAGCAGACATCAGACATGAGACATATTACATGTCGCATACTAATACATATAAGCTGTTATGCAAGCTCAACTGTTTTTCTAGTTTCTGGGAATAGCTACAGAAAAAACCTTTAGATTAATTACATTTGTTTACGAACATGACATAAAATGCAATTTAAGATGTTCAAAGCTGTAAGATAAATGGGCAAGAATGGGGTGTATTATGAAAGCTATTTTGTATGGCTGTGCGTTTGTCCACAAGCTGTTTATATAATTTAATAGGAAATAATCGAAATCATGTGAAAATAATATTGAAAATAAATACACTGTAAAAGTAGCAGATGCTGGTTTCATTTGACTTTTCTTGAAATATGGCAAAAATCTGGCATTTCTCAACAATTATTCCATGTTATGACATATTATATAGGTTTGAGCAGTAAAAACGACTACTATAGAGAGGTATTAGTAGTGTTGGATTATTGGGAAATGAGAATATAGAATGATAGACTTGCAATATGTGCGTATAAATCTCTAACTTAGAAATAAATATCTAATATATCAGCTATTATAGAGAACATAGTTCCCTCAGCTGTAAGAATGACTCTGTAAGAATGATCACTCCTGGAATTTTCTTCCCTCACCTTTTTTATTCTTTATAGCAAGTGATCTAATTTTTCTTCCATTCACAATAACTGTTTGATAGGGTCAGTAGAGAATTACAAGAAAGATTTATAGACAAATATAATGAATTAAATATATAAAATAATGAATATAATATAATATAACATATAAAAAAATTATAATATAAATATAAATAATATTAAAAATTACTCACTTATTATTCCATCTCTAAGAATAGTACAATAGACCCCTAAAGACATCTTAAAATGTCTAAATATACAGCTCACTAAATAATTTAAGAATACTTTCATCTTTAAGCGCAAATCAACATAAAATATTTTGAGAAGAAGAAGAGAATTTATTTATTTATTTACTTAAAGATATTGCTCTTATGAACAAAGCAGATTCCCATTGCTAACATCGCTCTCAGCCCGAGATCAGCCTTAACTAAACGTAATAATTATTGCTATCAACCATTAAACCAGCTTGCCAATTGGCCTGGTCAGACTTCGGGACAAACTCAAAGTCTCTTTCAACATTTTTTACAACGTCATTAAATTAAGTCTTCCATTAGCTCTGGCCACTAAAAAATAAAATAATTTGATATCCTGTCTTTCACTCACTGTGCTGCTGGTGACGCCCCCTCCTTGACGCTCTGCCCACCGCAGGACCTGTCCAATTGTCGTCGTAATCAAGCGAAATTTGTTTGTAAACAAATTTGTGTGTGTAAAAAAAAAAACAAAAACAAAAGTAACGCATCGAGCCTGTAAATATCGGGGCAATTACACAACTTAATTTGGATTAATGGCCGGGCATAAATTGCACCCTATAAAAGCGAAATAAATGCCACGATTTGTCTGCAGCGGGCAGCGGGCAAATGCGTTGCGAAAATTTATGTAATTTTCAATTTCCTTGTGGCCTTTTTAATTAAAACATAAATATTTATATGGAATATTTCACATAGCGATGTGCGCGCCAAGCACTCGAAATTAATTCGCCAAATAAATAATAAAATCATTTACAATATAATTGCGGCGCCGATGCTGGCAAACACTTTCACCTTCGCCACGACTCGCTCGCTGGGTGGGTGGAACGGTGTGTGGGGCAGGTGGTGCTGGTGGTGCAGTTGTTGCAGTTTGGAGGCTGGGTCGCCGTTTGTTGCCGTTGTTATTTATGCTTTGTGGGTGTTCAACATGCAGCATTTTAAAGTCTTTACCATAGATTTTTTTATTGTTACCCACACACACACACACATATCTATATTTTGAGCAGTAAAAAAAACTTTATGACATGCGAGTGCCTGCAATTAGCCAGGTAAAAATCAAAAGCCAAAGAAAAACCACATTTAAAATGATTTCAAATAGTTGTTTTTTACCTCACTCCCCCTCTCTCTTCTCTTAACGTGTCAATTGATAAGCCATACACACACACACAGCAACGCCCAGCAAACATTTATTGCATAACTCACAAAGTGTTTGATCCATCGTCACATAGAATCTCAAATATTTTCACCTGCCCATTTGACAGTTGGCGATAAATCGCTGTTGGCAATCAATAAATGTTTGATTAGCCCAAAGCACATACATAAAACATGACCAAGATGATCATAATGCTTACGATTATGAGCCTAGCGCACAATTGCCAGCTGCTGATGCTGATGCTGATGCTGCTGCTGATTGCCCAAAATAAACCTAAACAGTTTGGCACAGTGGGACCAAATGGAGGAGAAAAATTGGTAATGGAAATGGTGAATATGTTTTAAATGAAAATGAGACTAAAATGCAAAGTGAATCTTCTCAATTAATTTTATTAATTATCATATGCATAACAGCAGTTAAATCTGAAAGAATATAAAATAAAAATAAAACATTTAAAATAAAATATTGAAAATAAAATATGAAAAATTAAATGCAAATATCTATTTAAGATATAGATATTTATTTATTTTTATTTAGTTATTAGAAATTAGAGAATTAATAGAAAACTAAGCACTGACAACTGGGAACTTCGGCATCGGAAATACGTATATATATGAGAAGGCCTGTCTAAACTGATCATATAAAAAAAAAAAAAAAAATTATATAAAAAACTAAAATTAAAAAAAAAAAATATTTACAAAATATAGAAAAATAGAGAAAATATATTTTAAATAGAAATATCTCTACCAGATATTCATTACTTCACATATTAATTACCCACTCTAAAAAAAATAAATAATGTAGAAGCGCCGAATACGTACACAGAAAACATATTAAATTAAATTTAATATAAAAAATAATATTAATATATTTATATAATAATATTTATACATATTTATATACATATATCTATAATATATATCTATAAAATTCTTTAAAAATTCCTGCAGAAATCGCTAAAAAATTCTTCTAAAAATCCTGAAATAAAAAAAAAAAATCTTGAAGAATTATTTAAAAAATTCTTTCAACAAGCCTGCATTAAATATTCATTCTCAATTGTTTGGTAGTCAATGTACTATGTCTAAGGCTAAGCTGTCTTTCTTTCTGTCTGTCTGCTTGTCTGTCTGGTTAACAGCGGCTTAACTGGCTGGGGCATAACTCATAAGCGTGCTGCAAGCAGCAGCAGGCATTTGTTAAGTGGCACAAAATGCCAATGAACTCTGCCATGCGGCACCAATTGCCAATTGTTGTTGTTGTTGTTGTTGCTGCTGCTGCTGCTGCTGCTGCTGTGTGGGTTAGAAGCAACGCAAGTTGCACTGTAAAACGGAAGCGACCTCGAGTGCCATCCAAGTTGGGCGATAATTTGCGACCACTTGACATGCATATCAGAGCAGTAGAAGAGGAGAGGGCAGGTAGAGCAGGAGCCAGTCACAAAGAGGCTGCAAGGCCATTGCTGTGCCCAGGCATGTTGCAGTTGCAGTTGCGCTTTTTTTTTTTTGGGCTTTGCTGTGCATGCTTGAAGCGCGTTAAACGATGATTTAATGCCAATAAATAAGTGTAAACGTTCATTACAGATAATTAATGTATCTGCGCCATGAGTTCAACGGGGTCCCGAACCGTTGCTGCCCCAGACTGCAGCACAACAGCAACAACAACAGCAACAACAACAACAACAAAAAGTGAAACTTCAATTAGACGCTTAACAACATTATGGCGTGGACGATTAAGACTTAAATTACGAGCATGGTTCATGCAGACGATTTGACATTTCACCTGTAAACTGCAATGGGAAGAGTAACGAGAGTTGGCTCTACCTGCCATTGATCGCTTTATCAATCTCACAGCAAATTTTACATTGAGCTCGCCCTGACAATGTCGCCCAATTCGTCTTGCTGTTTTCATGCCTGCCGGCCTGGAAATTGTGTGAGGCTCGATTTTCGGTTTCAGTTTTCAATTTAAAATGTAAATCAAGTGTGAAAAGCGCCAAAGCAAAAAAAAAAAAAAAAAAGACGGTGTGCAGCGAAAGTGTTGCAATCGCAATTTGCTTGTTGCAAGTTTTTGACACATTTTTCCTCTCGGGCTGTGTATTGATTTATTTTGATTGTTAATCAATTTGGCGCGCCTGCTCCTGCTGCTGCTGCTCCTGCTGCTGCTGCTTTTGTTGTTTCCCTCTCAGCTCTGGTAATAGTTCAATGAAATTATAAATCAGTCGCAGCGAGTCGAGGGCGTCTGTGGAAGGAATGCAGGTGACACACTTTTCGCTTGGCTCATTTGTCAGGCGAGCGCAGGGAAAAAGGTTGTGCCACAATTTGCGCATGCGCACGCAAATTATGCGCCATAAATCATGCAGCAGACGCGCTGCAACCAACGGGCGGTGGCAAGTAGGTGTAGCCGCAACTGTCGCCTGCTGCTGATTGCCAGCTCGCAGATAAACTTACACACACACACACACACACACACACACTCACAGCATGTAAAGAAAGTGAATACACATCGATTATGTTCGATCGCGTGCCTCGGCAATTGGCTGCAACTGTTGATGCCACGTGTTGCATGTGTTAGTTTGACAATTGTCTGCCTGACCCTGACCCACAAAAGTCAGCCAGCCAAATTGCAATTGCAATTGCAACTGCAACTGCAGCCTGACACCGCCTGTTGCAAGTCCAATTTGAGGCGATCGGCCAATTGAAAAGGAAAATAAGAAATGAGAAAAGTCAGCGCGTCAATCACTTTGCCACTTTGCAACTGCAGACTGCACATGGCGGCATGCCAAAAAGCACCATAGAAGACGCTGAAGTAGTGCAAGAGCCAGCAGTAACAGCAGAACCTCTGCCCCAGACCCCCCAAGGTTAAAGTGGCGCAAACACAGCCAAACGGTGGCCAAGTGGAATGAAGTCAAATGAAGCGCAGGCATCACTCCACATTCCGCCAACAGCTCCAGGCTAGAGATGGACATGACCATCTCTGAGTAGCCCAATTTCTATGTGGAACTAGTTAGTGTCTGTCGTAGAGTTTGCGAACTAGTTTAAAATTCTTAACTAGCATCATAATAGAGGAAAAAAAAGAGTCTAGAAACTTCATTTGAACTACTAAAATAAGACTACAAAACATGCATTGGTTCATAAACAACAGGAGCACATACTAGATTTGGAACTAGAGCCAGTTAAAGAAAAAAAAAGAAAAACCTAGATCAAAATTCTTCCACAGATGGCAAATTTATATTTGTATGAAGATTTAAACAATTTTGATGAATTTTTGGTTTGATATATCTAAAATAAATTTATGTTAGACCCAATCACAACTAGTTCCGAACTTCTAATCCTTGTGAACTAGTAAGAATTCGAATGCCTTAAGCAAAAATACACTTCCGATGTTTAAGTGATTCTGCTCATATTATGGAAATGGGTTTTTTCTCTAGACGGAACCAAATAGAAATAGATTTTCTATTCAAAAGAGATGAAGAAGATGAACTAGTTCAAAAGTGACTGCACAAAGTCTTCACACAATCAATCACAACAAAAATATCCAAAACTAGATCATAACTACTTCAATTCAACTAATTCATCAATTCAGCATACACGACAAGCCTTTGAGACTCTTCAGAGATATTATTACAATCCGTGACTCTAATATCTATACATTGACAGCATATGAACTAGTTTAAATATAGTTCACTTAAAGTTCAACGGCAAAACTAGAACAATCTGATGCTTAAGCTAAAACTAGTTCACATTTCAGTTCGAACTCAAGTTGAACTTGCTCCAAATGCATCCAGCGATGATGCCCGCCGATTCTTAACCTGCCATACATACATACATATGTAGATGGATGAGGCCAGCACTCGATCCACTTACATATGGCACTCACGATCCGTCACGCGGCCTTCTCTAGAGCTCGCGGGCACAGCACAGCCTCCCAATCGCATCGGCACTCGTTGCTTTGTTCTTTTGAAACGCCAAGCCCGAAACGTCACTCCAAAAAGACTAAAGAAAGAAAGAACCGGGCAGGCGCACACACTCTTAACTTATTTATTTTTTCTTCTTCTTATATTCTCATCATCTATATATGTATAAATATTGTTTTATTTTTTTTTTTTTTTTTAGGTTTTTTGAGTAGCCGTCTCAAGAAGAGCGCCGTTGCCTTTTTGACAGCCGCCTGGCATGTTCATTTTTATGGCCATCAACGTGGTCTAAGCTGCCTCTCTCTCCCACTCCCCCTCTACACCTATCTCTTTCTCTCTCACTCTTTCACTCTTGCCTTTGTAGTGCATTCTTAGAAGCTGCTGCTCCTCCATAGAGCTCTACCTATGCGCTGATTTGTTCTAAGACTTGCGGTATTTCTCAAGCTTCAGTTTTAGCTTCGTCTTCTTCTGCTTCTTCTTCTATAGGGCGTATGGTTTTTTTGAGTTTTGATTACAAATTGAATTTTATACGTTCGCCTTCGCACTGCATTGATTTATGATATTTTATTCTGCCCGCTCAGCTACAGTTCGTTTCGTTTTTTTTTTCTCTTTTAATTAAGTCCGAGTCCAAGTGTTAGCCAGTCGCATTTGATTTATGCTCTGCTCTGCCTCCCCCATCCTCCCTCCCTCTCTCACTCTCTATCACATTTTAAAACATATATATTTATATATATATAATTAAAGTTGAAAGTAAAGAAACTCTGGCGATCGGTGCTTGGTTAGAAACGTCGCGCAGAGCTTTCCCTTGAGTTTGTCTTGATCTTGTCTTTGGGCCTTGGACATTGCGTGCGATTGCATTACGAGTGAAATTTTCTGCCTTTTCTCGCTTGGCGATCTTGAGGCATCGATAACCTTTTTGCTTAGGTTTTTTCATTTTTTTTTTGGCCATCTAAAACTGACATCATCAGAGCGCAAGCAGTTCGCAATTTAATGCCGTGCCATGAAGTATTTTTTGAATACCCTGGCAACCAAAGGAAAATGGGTTTAAGGGGTATGATGCATTTGGTTTAAGTGTGTGTACCAGGCAGATGGAGGTGGGGAGCATTTTATGTCTCTCTTTCCGTACTTATGCAGGCCAAGATTCAAGAAATCTTTTAGAGCTAACGAACTGACGTGATAGACTTGAATCTTCTGATAATCTTTTCAAGCTAATATCCAAAAAATACTATAAAGACGGCAGCTTTTAACTACTTCACTACAATTTCGTATCATCTCTCCAATTTAGCAATACTAACATCGGAAATATCTAATTACCACTTAGATGTGTATGTTCTAGTCGAATACTCCCGATTGCAGCACTCGTGCTTGATTTTCCTTTAGCTTCGGTTTCTGATTACATAAATTTGGCGCCTGACCACGAATCAAAGAAGCAGAGGGGAGGGGGAGATCGGTCGGCTCCGCATTTGCATCTGCGAAGCGCCGTCGAATGTGTGTCAGGCATTGGGGCGCGGCATATGTAATTACAATAACTGCAACTTGCAACTGGCCAACTTGCGACTTGCATCAATGCAAATAACGCAGAATGTGTGTGTGTGCAGGAAGCGGGGGCTGAAGAGAGACCACATCGAGAAGGAGAGAAACCTGTCGCTTTTAATTAAAGGCCGCCCGACTCTAAGTAACTTTTCATGTATCAACTTATGCGCACAATTTTAAGCGACAGCAGCAACACCAACAACAACAACAATCAGAAATAACTTTTGCATTTAGTCATAACTGCATTTAAAATATTTTCGATTGTTGACTGGCCCCGCGCACAACCAAAACTCGTATTTTGATTTTATTTGGACTGTTCGTAACTCCCCCATATGCAAAAAAAATAAGAAAAAAAGAAAAATCAAAATAAATAAAGAGAAATATATATATATAAATGGGATAGACGCTGAATGCAATTGTATCCCAGCCCAGGTACGACCCACTTCTGTCATGTTGCACGATAAATACTTGGAGATTTATTGTTCGCCACAGTGGCAGGCATAATTACAATTTATGCCCCATTCGGGGGCAGCACAAACAGCCAACCAGCTAACAACAACAGCTTGTGCAATCTACGAGCCAAGTTCAAAGCGTGTTTTGAGGAAGCTGTCGCCAAAGACAAAGACCGTACAAATTGCAAAAGGAAGCTGTCCATCGTCTTTTGTCTCTCAGTCAGAGTCAGAGTTTGTCTACCTGCCACACAATTGCCATTATTCTTGCGACTATTGAAAGTGAATATTTATAAATAACGAGGCAACGAGGAGAATGAAACACATGTCGCAATATAAATACTCTAGCATTCCATGGTACATGGAGGTGATTTTTGAATAGCTAAGATGGTGCTTGACGGCAGACAAAATAGAGCTTTAGTTATTTCCAGCAGCTTTTCGTGTATGCTTTAAGGAACTTTATGAGCTTTCTTCTACTTTGATTATATTCTGCAATATTAATGAGCTTTATCAGCTCTTGCAACAAAGCCTGCGTAAGCTTTCGGCATAACAATAAACAAGTTGATTGTTAGCAGCAGAATTACATGAGCTTTTACTAACACAATTAAAAAGCTTTTGAGTAATACATACTTCATAGTGTTTATAATTGAAGATAAGGTAGAATTTTATGAGATGTAAAACACTTTGAAAGCATTTATGTTTTAAAGTGTGCACCTTTTAATGAGCTTTTATAATAGTAAGGAACTTTTGTCAGCATGATAAAGTGCATAACAAAATTTCTTATAAATATCAATATAACTTTCATTTAAACTGAAGTGCTGTTTCCTAAACAAGTATATTAAAATCAACTCTGGCATGTTTAAGATGTCAATTGACTCGACTTTAAGACAAATTCAACAAATAAGTATATTATTTTCCAAGATAGATATATATATTCTCACTACTGGGAGCACTTCGTAGTCTCTCTAGCAACCCTACTCCGCCAGCTGATTGTCCCTTCGGTTAGGGTACAATTGACTTTCGCATACCTATTTCAGGGGGGGCCCCATTACATCATGTGAAGTTGAAGCACTTGGCTGCTATTGTTGAGCACATAATTAAGCGCCGCTTAGCTTATGTAATTAACGTCAGGTAAATAAGAGAGGCAAGAGAGACAAGCGGTAGACGCCGAATAAGACGAAGTCTAATGAATCGTTGGCCAGCTGCGTGCGCTGATTTATATGCGAGTTTTTCAAGAGTTTTGTTGTTGTTGTTGTTGTTGCTGCTGCTGTTGTTGTTGTTGTTGTTGTTGTTGCTGCTGTGTGAATTGTGTTTTGTCACCGCGTGCACAAGTCCACAATTCGATCTTGCGCACTTAAGAGCTACGTTTACGCAGACTCTCCACTGGAGCACTCATATTCGCCAGCCAGTCAAAGTCAGTTGGCGCTCAAAACGAACTCCAAGTTGAAGTCGCTGCCGCAGCCACAGTCGAAGCTAGAGCCAGAGCGGAACATGTGACATAAGTCGCCGGGTGTATGGCAATGATATATGAATATGACAAAGCGACATGGACAACTTTATTGGCTCATGAAAAGCGCTGTCACTGCCGCTGACTGACATAAATCACGAGCAAAAACGAAACAAAAACGAAAAAAAAGCGCAAAACCATTCGACGAACCCAACGAGCTGCAAACGCAGCCAACTTCAATCGAGCGATCGCAGCTAAAGATCTCAGCTCTGAGTAAAAACCAAAGAAACTTAAAAATAAATCAAAAATCAATTTTCGCAAAAGACAAAAAGAACAACGAGACGAGACGAGACGAGACGTCACAATCTTAACGTTCAGCCAGCGTGAAGATCGCGATCTTAGTTCGAGTGTATCTGCATCTGTGTGTGGGTTTATCTATGTAGCTACAACTAACAATAGTTAAAAAATATTAGAAAAAAAAGACTTGAATATATCTCTGTTTAAATCGAGGACAAGTTCTTGGTATTTAAAATTATATAAATGATATTTATTTATTATTATTTTTTTTTTTTTACATTTATATATTTATATTTGTGTCATGGAACTCTTTTGATGATGATCGATTTGCAGTTGTTATGAACAGTTGACTTATAACAGTCTCAAACAGTTAGTGGCACAATTTGATCAAGGTTAAAGTCACGAATTATGATAATTGCTCCAGTTTATTTTAGCCAGCAGATGGCACAATGACCTGAGTTAAGCTCGAACACAAGCTAGTTTACTGGTAGTGCAATTATCATGACATAATATATATATATTATATTTTAATATTTTATATTTTAATATTTACATATATGGTAACAGTTTAACTGTTAATGGTATTTGATGAGGTAAGCTAGCAATTTCTTTAACTCAGGTTAACCTTGAGATATTTAATTGAGGACATAATAATATTGTAAATAGGCAAGTTATTTTTACAGAAGTTGCTAAACTAAACTGGTGAATAAGTGCTTGTTCTTTAGCTAGTTCTGGTAACTACAAAGCTCCATAATGACAAGATTCTAGCGTAGAGTTTATTCGCTAAGGGGTATTCAATAAATGCTTAATTATGGCATATGTAGAATCAAATGCAAAGAAGAGAGTATCTTCCTTTCAGTCTATCCATAAAAGAGTTCAACTGTTTTTGGTTCCATTTGTAATCCAAATAATACTCTTCGCATCAAATGAAATATATCCTCATAAATTTATGTAGACTCATATTCACACACAAATAAAATACTTCCTATATTCTAAAACCAGTTCATATAATTTTAGTGATGATTGTTTTTGCACTTACTTGTCATAGAAATATTATGTTTCATATCTTAATATCGATATATCCAGATTATCTCTACGTATTCCATTTTCATTTCATACATAATTGCTGCAGCTAATGTTTACTTTTCTCCCCCCTCAAATAATATACCCTATATATAAGTGCATATACTCAACGACCTACCCTAGAACCATAACTGTTCCCGTTTTTCTTTTCATTTGTCATAGAACCTCAACAAACTAGACCAACAAGTGAAAAACTACGTCATATGTGGCAGCCACAGTACACACACACACACACACACACACACATGTATATATGGAACACTGACACGCCACCTATCGGCTGGCGGAAAGCGCAGTGAGACACGCCATCTAGACACGCTAGAAGTGGTCAGAGTACACACACTGAACACTCATATTTAGCCCATTTGGCTGGGCTTAGAGTTTCATTATATTGTTTTTTTTTTTTTACAGCGAACCCTTTAGCCCTATAAAATGTGCGCCCAACGCGCATGACCTCAACAATTTGGTTCACTTCAATTGCTAAACGCACACACGAATGGCCAAAAGGTCCTGTTGCGTGCTCCACTACGACGACAACGAGTGCTCATTGTAAGTAAGTAAGTAGTTGTTGTTGTAGTTGTTGTTGTAGTTGTTGCTGATATTGTTAGCAGTTGCTGTACTATTGCCATTACTAAATGACCAAAGCCTGACTGACCGTACGTACTTTCGGGTCAGCTCGTCAGTTGCGTTGAGTTCGTGAGCAAAGGCGGGCGCGTTGTGTTCTAATATTCAGATTGGCAACTTTTGCTTTTACACATAACACGCTTAACGCTACAATATGAATTTCAAATAACTAAAAAACAAAAACTGTAAAGTTCTATATATACTCGTGAATATATATATATAGAGTGAGAGAGAGAGAGTGCAGCCATGGGCTGCGCCAGCAGCACTCCAATGGTTGCAACGGCTGGCAGCGAAATGCTAAAAGCTGCCACACATGTGGCTGGCGATGTTCAAAAGCAAGGCGAAGCGGCAGTTGCAGGTGTGTGTGTGTTTGGTTGACATTTAAAATTGCATTTCTCAATATATTTACACAGTTGCAGTCGAGTCAGTGCGTATACTTAATATTTGCAACTCAACAGCTACACAGCAAATCAATTGAAGCAAATGAAAGTAACGTAATTGACCTTTGAACTCGCACCTTCTATTGTGCTAGGCCATCACATAAACACAGTTGACATAATGAGCCAATGCCTAAAATAATCAAATAATAATGCCCAACTAATGCCCAACTAATCAAGGGCAATTGAGCAGGCGACGTTGCTCTACAAGGACTAACTATATATAAGCATATATACATATATATATGTATATACTCACACATACATAGTCTCATACACACACATATTTATATGAATAGCATATGAAGAAAAACGAGTTTATTGCGTGACCAGCAAATTGGAGCACTCGACTTCTATTTTAAATAATAAAAAAAAAAAAACAAAAACACGAAATTTGCATATTGAGTTTGAGGAGCGTACGTGTTGCTGGGCATTTTGCTAGGGCAAATGGCACATTGATTGATTGAATCAATTTGCCGTTGAATAGAGAACAAAAAAAAACTCTGTTGAGCAACTAGCAAACACATCTAATTAGATGGTGAAATTAACTAATTATGGGTTGGACTACGAAGGAAGTTAGAGCTCTGACAAAGATTTATGAAAGTTGTGCTGAAAATCCTGTTGGGATTTGCTATTTGACTAAAGTTATTTGACATGAGTGAAATATTTACATTGTGTACTACTCTTTCTGAAGTGTAAGGAATACTTAGGAATAGTAGCATATACATATATAAAATAATGTGATATATGTAACGTGTACAGCTTGTATTAATTTACATAATATTTTTTATATTTATCCAGAAATATTTTCGTTGTAAATTTCATGAAATTAGTAAGAAATGCTTTAAAAGAACTGCATATAAGTATAAAATACAGTCAAGACGCGATAAATCGAAATGGCAAAGGGGTTCATTTTTGTTCGACTTACACAGAAATTCAAATTATCGATAAATATCGAGAATGAGTTTTTTCAGAGGATACCATTTTTTTCGATTTATCAGCGTACAAATTATCGAGGCTCAACTGTAATATGTTATTGGTATTAAAATTCTACAGCATGTCTATATATAAAAAGTTTTCATAAAGCCTTTCACAAATACCCTGTAATACCTTACATTACCTCTCAAATAGCTATGCAGCTGTGCTCATGAAAATCTCATATAGTGAGACTGAAATCTATATCTAAATAAATATGCTCAAACATTTATTCATCATTTTATCAAACTACGATCTACATACACTTTGCACACACAGGGTATCTCTTGGTTCTCCATCTCACTTCACATATTAGAAATAAATCGATTGCAGTCTAATTGACAGCAGCGGGTCAATGGCCTGGCCTGCTGACAATTACGCCAACGGCCCACTCAATTATGGCCACATAAATAGATTTGAACAATTTGTCAATCATTTTGTGCCTTTTGCAGACGCCACACAGGCCATTAGCTCGACCATGGACACGGCCAAGGAGACAGTCAGCACAGCCGTGGCGGGCATTACCAACGAGCTGGGCAGCGCATTCAAGGAGGGCAGCGAAGCGCTGGAGGAGGCCAAGCACAAGGTAATGGAGGGTTTGCATCTGGAGAGCAAGACGAACGCTGAGAATGCGGAGACGAGCTCATCGAGAGCGCCGACCCCTGCTCTGGAGCCGGATGGCGATAGCTTAAAGACCTCAACACCCGAGCCAGAGATCGAGAGGGCGCTGGCCAATGAGGAGGAGGCGCCGCCCACGCCCAAGCCCTCGCTCGAAGAGCTGGCCGGGCTGAGCGCCCAGGCGAGCGAGTCGAGTGTCGTTACAGTGGTGGCCGCTACAGTGGTGTCCGAAACGACAGCCAATGCGGAGACGAAGGCAACCGTGGAGTAAGTACGCATCGAGTGCACCCCGCTGCCTACGTAGAGACCGTAGTTGAGACTCCACTGCATCAAATGTAGAAACTGCAACAAGTCGCGTAGTTTGTACTTTTTGGCTTTTGTTTTTTGAACGTAAACCGTAGCTCAAATTAAACCTACATATATCATATACATATATAATATACGTATTTTATCTATATCTATATATATACTGCTCTCTTTTATTCTCTCTCTCTCTCTCTCGTCAACAATATGTAAATTGTAAATAAATAATCTTTATCTCCATGTACATATCATATACTCTGCATTTCTTATTACTGCCAGCTAGCAGCTCTTCAGCTAGCGGCTAACAAGAGCAACAGCAGCAAGTCTTGTGCGTAGTGTTGGTAAATCATAAAGATATCTAGACATATATACTAAATACTAAATAATACTACTAAATACTAAATACACTTCTATATCTATATACAACTTTGGCCTGTCAAAGTTTATTGTGGTAAACTCTTGCTCGATGCATTAAGAGAGAGGAGCTTTAGAAGTACTTAAACTGTCTGACTCTGTCTGAAATCGATTTTGTATCTTACTAAAAATTTTAATATACATATTATATTATAATTTAAAAAAAAAAATAGTACTCTTTTGTGTATAAAAAAAATATACATATATGTATCAGTACACTTGAATATTTATTTTTAAATATATAAATAGAATTTTTTTGTATATATAAATAAAATTCATTTTATATTAAAAATACTATATATACAATATTTGGGTATTTATTTAAAAAAAAAAAAAAAAAAAAAAAAAAAAAAAAAAATATATTTAAAAAATTTGTATATTTACTAAATATTTCCTATTTATTTTTATTTATTATTATTATTATTATTATTATTATTATTTTTTTTTTCATTGCAATATTTTTCTTTTGTTCTTACAATCTTAGTTAATTCTTAATTATTCATTACTTCAAATCAAATTATTTTATTTTTGTTTAAATTTAAATTTGTTCAATAAACTTCTTACTTCAGGGCATATATTTTATGTAACTTAAACTGTTTTATTTAAAAACTAAATTAATTGTTATCTGAAACTTAGCTAAAAGTTTGCTAAGGTTTACTTCCTTCTTTCCTAATTGAAAGCATATGCTTGGGAGTAGATCTCTCAAAACACATTCATAGATCTATTAAAGCCGATTTCCATTATGCTCCATCCAAAAATAAATCCATTAATAACAAGAGTTTCAGCAAATCAAAATTCACACACAAAACTTCTAATACAAAGAAAATTACCTAAAGAAAGAAACCAAAATGAATCCTTATTAACACACACACCCACATACACACACACACACACACACACATATATATACATACCGACAACACACTCCCCTGCATTAGTAATTGGCAGCGTAAGGGAGACTTCGAGCAGGAGGAACAGCGTCGCCCCAACACCACCGAGTGGGAAAAGCTGGCCGATCTGCTGGCCAAGGGCCACAGGTTTCGGCCTTACGAGAGCTTTGCCCGCAATCAAAATCAGTTTTCCGTCTACAAGGACTACACGAGCCTGAGGGATAAGCCCGGCCATTACGATGGGCACTTTAGCGACGGCACCTCGCTATCAAGCACCCAGTCAGACCTCTCCAGCGGCCACTTGACACCAGCCCCGCCCAAGGGCCAGCGTGACTATGCCAAGTTCGTGGGCGCTGAGCAGCCGACGAGCGTGTCGCGTGCCAGTTCCAGGCTCTCGAATGTGGGCGGAGCTGGCACAACCCCGCGCGCCTTTGACTATAATCCACAGCGTGAGCGCATCAATCTGGGCACGCGAGGGGCAAGCCGCGTGGAGTCGGCGCGTCGCTCCCTGTGGGCCAGGAGCCAGCCCGACGTGCTGCCCGAAGAGCCGGGCTATAGTCCGGCGAGGCGCAGCAGCTTGGTCTCAGCAGTGCGCCCAGTCACCGATGCACCACAGCGGCCAATGAGCAGGTCCACCTCCAACCTGCAGATGACGAGGAAGCAGAGGGAAGAGCAAAGGGAGTCGGTGCCGGGCAGCCGCAGACACTCCGAGGTGAACGCCGTGAGACCCAAGGAGATGGAGAGCAAAGCAGCGCCACAGAAGCCCGTGAGATCGAAAGCTAAAGAGGCCAAACCACTTGCCAAACCGCCGGCTGAGTCCAAGCCGCAGCTAGGTGCGACCTTCAAGTCCGCGTTGGAGTCATCGCGCGACATCAGCTCGGCGCTGCTGTCGACCACGCCCTTAGCCGCTACCTCACTGCTGCACAGCCCTAAAACTGACAGCGGCAGTAAACCGCCAACGCCCACTGTGGCACGTGCCGGCACTTTTGTGGTGGAGCCAAAGCAAACGCCAGCTGTCACGCATGCCACGCCCCTGCGGCAGGCAACGATGACAAGTGCTTCGCTTATCGCAGATGCCATTGAAGCAGAGGAAGCGAGTGCACGCATCCTGCCGGAGTCGCGCATGAGTATGACTCAACGGACACTCGCCTCACCTGAACAAACACCGCCCAATGCTGCCTCAGTCGTGACCAAATCTCCTCAATCCCCATCAGCGTCGCGTGCCTCGTCGCGCCTCTCCTCCAGCAGCAGCAGCAGCGGCACGGATGTGGTCATACAGCCGCTGAGTCATCTGAATACGCCCAGCGCCGTTTCCCTGTCGCCCGATGTCGTTGTCGCGGAATACGATGACAACGACCTGGAGGCGGCCCTGGCACAGCTCGCCGGTAGGCGTGGCTCGACTGCAGCCTCACTTCACTCCCAGCGCCCGGCCACGCGCAACTCGAACACCTCAAACGTGCGCGACTCGCGACGCACTTCACCCTGGCTACGGCGCAACATGGACAACTATTGCAGCCAGGAGGTGAAAACTCATACAACCTGTGGCGCTCTGGGCGTCTGCTCGTCCGCCCAAGGCCAAGGTGCTGCACACCTGCTCGAGCGTTGTGAAATCTGTTGCAATGAATTTGTGATGAATTAATTTAGTGAACTAATGCAACTACTACATAGCAAAAGGAAAAACTATGAGCACAAATCAAGGGGAATATATAGAACTAGAGACCCATTTGCTAGTTTATCATTCCCAAACAATTTTATATATTCTTTATATATACAGAGTACTAACTACCTCATAATTCCTTTCAAGATCTCAGTCAATAGTTAATTAAATTTTCAGCGTTGTCTCTTGACTTAAAAAAAAAAAAAAAAAAAAAAAAACCTTTAAAAAAATTTTATAAGCAAAAATTTATATTTAAAAAATGACTTCCAATTTTATAGTCTATTACAGTCGAGTCTCGATAATTCGTAATGGCAAGGGAACCGAATTTTTTACGAATTATAGAGGTTTTCGATTTAGCGGGGTACGAATTATCGAGACTCGTCTGTATATTTCTTCTCTTATATTTACTAGGTATCACATTATAATTCTGATTTCTTTTACATATTAGCTAAAAATGTTTTTATATGCCTCGTTACTAATAATATATCTAAAAACTAATATATTTTATTAATTTAAAATTTCTTTAAAAATCAATATATGCGCAGGAAAATCTGTCTTCAAAAAAATATAGTATATATATTATATATAAATACAAAAGAAATCTTTTATAAAATAGCTTTATACATCTAGTGCCTAAACAAAATATTATTAATAATAATAAGTAACCCAGCGATTTTATTAAGCCATAAACAAAACATTTTTCATGAATACAAAACACAAATTTTCAAACTACACAAAATAAAACAAATTTCAACAAATTAGAGCGAATATATAATACAATTATTTTATAAAAGAAAATTGTTTAAATATATAATTAATTTTAATATTGAAAATTTACTTGAAGCGAAAGCTAGGCTCTAAAGCAAAGTATGAAATTCCTTCCTATTGGAATATAATACCAGGATCTAATTGGATTCCAATACCAATAGATCTCTCTTAAGCACATATTCCCTCAGCATTTTAATGTCGAATGGAAACTAATTGGCATATAATTCCAAACAAATTACTGTTATGCTCTGCTGTAAATGCCTAACATTTTAAAAAGCATACTATTAACTGGATTATTAAGCTGCTTTTTCACTTCAGTTGTAAGTAAACAAACCAAAAGACAACAACTCCATGGTTAAAAGTTCAATTATTGAATTATGAGCGCTTTACAGCCTCCGACTGTGTACTTAAATTTGTTAAACATTAGATCTGTTTTGTGTGTTGTCTAATTGATGACTTAATATAACAACAACAAAATTGAATTGTTTATCTTTGCCGTTCACTCAATTATTCTGCCACTTTGCTGTATGTGTGTGTGTGTGTGGGTGAGGAGGGGGAGCTGTGGCAGTTAGGTCTTTATGTTCGTTTTATGTTTCATGTTTCACGTACCACATGCGCCACGTCTACCGTCCGTGACTTAATGAACTATTAACAGCAATGATAGTAATTTGTTGTAGCAGCCGCAGCCGCAGCTCCAGCCACAATCGCAGCAGCCACAAATGAAATTGCTTTCAGGCAACAGCAACAAACAAGCAACAACAAGTTGTCTTCATGGCACTTTTTGGCAAACAAATAGACAATTCAACAAAGCGACATGCAGACAAATGACTACAGCAGAGCGCAGCAACAAAATGAATATAAAAAGGAAGGAAAAATAAAAAGCAAGGCAAAACGAATAAACGAATACTCATACTCATACTCAGCGATATTCATATACTCGAATAGTCAAGCATTTTGCGGGGGTGTCAGATCGTTAGACCCCGTCGCACCTGTAGCCTATAGCAGCAGCAGCAGCAGCCGTCGCAATTGGCTTTGCAACTATTTTGGCACGATTTTCAAATTACGTACATTGACTCGCAAAATGTTTGGTTTATGCCGCAATTAATTTCCAGGCGGAAGAAGAAGCAGCAGCAGCAGAGGCAGCGGCACAAGTGGCCCCGCAGTTCAGTTGGAGGTGGAAAAGTTGAAGGTCTTCTGTTACTGTTAAAGTCTCTTAACATTATGTTGTTGTTGTTGTTGTTGTTGTTGCTGTTGTTGTTGCTGTTGCTCTGGCGTGACATTGAAAGTGAAAGAACAAGTTTTATACGTTGGCAGCGGGGCATTTCTATTTTTTAATGACGCTGACTTTTACATGGCAGCTGACTAGCTGCCTAGCTGCCTAGCTGCCTAGCTGCTGAGCTGACTGACTGTCTCAGCTGTTGCTGCTGCTGCTGCTGTTGCTGCTGCTGCTGCTGTTGGTGTGGTTCATTGAACGCATGCGTGGCAGCCACAAGTGGCCGCAGCGTCCACAAGTAACGCTAATGATCTATGAAGTGTAAGTGCTTTGTACTTTTACTTTCATTTATCATAAATGGAGGCGTCATTTGTGCTCGACACAGTTGAAATTAGCAATGCGCCCAAAAAAAAAAATACATTTTAGCACTTCATTCAAAGCTGTTGCTGTTGTTGCTGTTGTTGCCGTTGTGGTAAAACTAGCTTTTAATCAAATTTACATGCGCCAACAATGTTTTTTTGTGGCCGTACGCACTGTGGGCTGTGCCGCAACAGCAACAACAACCAGCAACAACAGCAGCAGCAACAAGTCTTTTTCTTTAGTGTAAAATTGATTTATGCAATTGTTTGTTAGCCACCAGCTGATTTGTTTATATGTGCAACGACAGCAACACGGCAACCAGTAACAACAGCAGCAACAGCAACAACTGCAACCAGGCAAATCAATAAGTTTATGCAACATGTGGCTGATTGTAGATTTTTGAGTAGATAAAATCAAAAAGACAGCCAGAAGACAATGACGGTAACCGCGTTCACAGTCTTCCGCTACAAGTTGTTACCATTTCAGCAACAACAGCAGCAACCGCTCTTAGTTAACAGCAACAGGTAAGGCTAAGAAGTAACAGCAAGAGATAATATAGTTACAGTTACAGTTAAGCAACATCTAGACAACAACAGCTAAGAGCAATATCCATAGTTAACAACAAAGGCTAACAGTAATCGTTAACAGCAACAACAATATACATCAGCAGCAGCAAATCAAAGCGAACCTTAGTAACTGCAGTCAACAACATATAACATCAAGAACAAACAACATCTACAGCTAACACCAATCTACAGAAATAGCAACAGCTAACAGCAACAGCTAGCAGCAACAGTTAGCAGCAACATCTAGCAGCAACATCTAGCAGCAACAGCTAACAGCAACAGCTAGGAGTAATATCAACAGGTAACAGTAACTGCTAACAGCAACAGCTTACAGCACTGTTAAAAGACACTATCACATAATGGTGAGCTAACAGCAATAGTTAACAGCTAACAGCAACAACTAACAGGAACAGCTTGGAGCAACAGCAGAGAACAACAGCAGCAGCTAGCAATGGCCACTACTTAACAGAAAAATCTAACAGCATAGACACCACTTAACAGTAACAGTTAACAGCATCAATAACAAACACCACTGTTAAATTTAAAACATTAGCTGCACAATTCACAATTTACATTAACATTTTTAGACCAAAAGAAAAAATGCTTTAAAAAAAATAGGAATTCAGCAAAACTAAAAAAAAAAATGAAATAAAATATGAAAAATAAAAGGCGCATGCGAATTTTCAATTAATATTGCAACTGCAACTGCAACTGGGATGTTGCAACAGCAGCTTGGAAAACGCACTGCGTCTGTCTGACTTGGCAGACCTGGCCAAATAGCAATCATTTGTTAGCCAAGCAAACGAAAAAACAAAAAAAAAAACATAAACTTAAAATGCATTTCTACAATTGGCGGCTGCTTTCGTTCGTGGCCTTTTGGCTAACATTTTGCATAACTGCGGGTCAAGACGGAAATGGAAGACGTTCGCCAGCCATTAATAATTTTTATTATACGCTTGGCTTTGGCTTTGGCTCGTTGGGTCTCTTTGGCGACGTGGACATCTTCAATGCGTTTCGAGTGCCTTTTGTTTTTAATGGAAACGTGCCACACAAGCCACCAAGACGCCTAAACTGCCAAATGCCACATGCCACATGCCGCATGCCACATGCAACCCATAAACATCTGCTTTTTAACTGTGCCTTCTGTCTTCTGCCTTTCGCAGCTATTTGAGAGTCTGGCTGGTCGTTTTTTTTTTTTTTATTATCAGTAGCCGCCGCATAATCCAAATTAAATTGTCAAAAGAAATGACAATTCAATATGCGAGACAACGGCAAATCTTGTTAAGCGAATGCTCAAGAAAATTGGAAAGAAACCCAAAGCACTCCGTCATCTTGTCTCACTCCTCTCTGTCGCTCAAACTCTCTCGCCGTGGTCGAAATGTCAAATTAAACTGTCAGGGCGACTTTTAGACCATATTTTCTTCTTTTTTTTCGGCTATTACATAAGCTACTTATCAGCTGTGATAACTGCGGGGAAAAACTCCAACAGAAATTACTATGTAAACATGTGAAATATTAATGGGCAGCTCCATCAACGAGGGCAGTACGAGAAGGATGACAAAACAATCATAAATAATTATATATTTATACATCTCTTTCTCTCTCTCTCTCTCTCTCTCTCTCTCTCTCTCTCTTTATCAATCTTTTCTTATCTTTAAATTCGATCGGTGCAACTTCTGTGACCACCCTCGCCTAGCTGTTTGCGTTGGTGTCGCTGTGTGTGTGCTGGCCGCGTAGGTGTCTTGTGCGGTCAAGCGCATAAATCAGCGCGACAGTTAAGCAGACATTCGTCCATTCGGTCGGGCACTCGCTCATGCGTCAGCCAAACAAAAGACTTAGGCAACGAACGCGACACTGTTGCAACAAAATGCGTTTTATGGCCAACAGCATAACATGTGGCAACAGCTGCATCGCTGAAACGAAACATATTCTTAACCATATGTCTGCAACTATAACTATGCGAATGAGAGATGGAGCAGGAGTCGGAGTAGGAGCAGGAGACGTGGAGTCAGGGGAGACAAACAGACCCAGCCCCAATCCCTGTCTCAATCCCTGTTTCAAACTGAGCTGCGCTAATTCGTGACTACTTTGTTGTACATTATTGTTGTTGTTATTTTTATTGTGCTGCCGTCAAGCAAAAGCCCTAAATTTAACAATAATAGCGAGAAAAAAACAGAATTTTGCATATGTCTAACGAATTTTGCATGCGCTTTAGGGAAGTGAACGGAGATTATATGAATTATATAAACATGTTAAGTATAAAATTGGATAAAAATGTTAAGTTTACAATTTTTATTTATTTATTTTATTTTTTCATTATAAAAAAAAACTTTTTTAATAATTGATATTATTCAAAATTATTTCTATATATAGATATAATAGATGATAGCATTATGAATATGAAATCAATTTTATTTGGAATATTTATAAAAACAAATATAAAAAAATTAAATTTAAAATAATAATATGGAAAAAATAAAAAAAAAATCTGCAATACTTTTAAACAAATATTAAGTAAGCAAGTAAAATATTTGTGAAATTTTATAGCCAACTTAGTAACTAAATTTCATTTTTATTGATTATTTTATTTAAGTTATTATTTTAAAGAAATTTAACATATGTTTAATGCTTAAACAAAATTTCACAAAAAAAAGCTTAACTATACGACTCGAACTATCCAAGACTTTGCTCCCTGATCAAATTTAAACATTCATCAATTAGTGATCAGCTTTATATCGCCCTTATCTAGCTGCCTAGTGTGAGATTGGCCAAATTCAATTAAATAGTCTGAACACCCGAAAACTCAGGCATATTGAAACGCAAATTGAGGGAGTCGGATGCTAAGCTGGGCTGCCAGACGCTGTCAGAGGACTGGCAGGCCCAGGGCGCAAAACGTTTGCGACTTGCTGCTACTGCGACGTGTGAGTCATGTGCTAGATCATTTCAGGCAACATAATGTATGTATGTATGTGCACATATGTGTGCACTTTACTTTTGTTTTCAAAGAGCCAGAGACAGAGCCAGAGCCAGACCCTGTTCCAGTCACAGTTTGAAAAGTCCCAGCTATATTCCCAGTTGTCAGTTTGTGGGGCTTGTTTCGATTTCAGTCTCTTTTTTTTTCGTTGGTTGTATTTTGTTTTTTCGTTAAGAGTTTTTCTTCTTCAGCAATTCGACAGCATTTGGTTGTCGCCGACGACAAAGATAGAAATCGCATGACACGATCTTGTAGCCCGAAACAGGCGCCAGTAACCCAGTTTTCAGGTTTTAGCCAACAACAACAACAACAGCAGCGAGCGACTCCCTTGGCCAAATGAAAATGAAACGTTTTGGGCATAAATAAATAATGACAATACTCGTACTCGTACTCGTACTCGTATTCGTACAACAGCCACCAAAACAGGCAACAACAAATGAGCGCCAACTCTAACTATCTCTCTCCCTCTCTCTCTGGTGTATCTCTCTCCCGCTCTTTCGCTATGTTGCATTTGCATTTGGTTTGCTGCTGCGGCATTTGCTTGTTTGTTTTTCAAGTTGTTGCGGCCCAACAACGGCCGCACCAACCGTCTGCCCATTGTCTCCTTTATTTCATTTACTTGGTTTTTTCTTAGCCATTTTCTTAGCCTTTTTTATGCTGTGTGGCTGGCATTTTTCTAGATTTGCCAACCACCCTCAAAAAAACATGCGCTGAACTCTGACATCGTCCGACAAACAAACAAACAAAATAAACAGCGAGAAGACGAAGAAGGAGAAGAAAAATACGGAGCTGCTCCTGTTGCTCATACAACTGGGCGCCTACACTGCGCGAAAATTGCTTGGCTTGCCTTGGGCCATCCACACATAGGCTGTTGTTGTTGGTGCATTGAACTTCGTTAGCCAAGCCCATAAATTGATTGATTTTTCGCTAACAATGAACGCTTGATTTATTGCCATCGCCTTTTCGCTCAATTCTAAGTTTCACTTTCAGTTTCGACAGTCCGTCACCCACACGACGTGAGCCAATCGCCAATCTGGGAAAGCTCGACGAGTGTGCGGTGGATGCACCCTAGGCGTCGGTAGCCGGGTCGTCTCTGCCTGTCCGTCTATCTATCTGTCTGTCTGCCAGTCATCTCGGTCTGTAGCTGCGCGATGCCAAGAGTTGCATTTTCTACAACAAATCAAGGTGACTGGACATCAAGATAAAAACATAACAAACGATTTGACTAAGCCAGCCAGTAATAAGCAACAGCAACAGCAACAACAACCGCTAACCGTTATTGTTATTGCTATTGGCCTGGCTCTGAGTCGCGCTGTGGCCTGGCTCCTACTCCTTCTCCTTGAGCCGGGCGCACCAAATTTGGTGCGAAACTGAAGCTGCGTTGTCGCAGTCTCCTATTTTTTCGCTTTTTTTCTGCTTGCAGGCTGTCATGGACATCGCACAGTGGTTAAAGAGGCTTAGGAATTTATTTTAGAGACATAATTTCAATAGTCTAAAGTTATTTCACATAGAAAGTTGGTGGGGAAAATAAAAATGTAGAAGAGTTTGGCTGCCTTGATTTGAGATAGCTCAGACTCGAATATTTATATAGTAAATCAAGTTAGATATATCTCTGAAATCCACTTCAAGACTGATTGATCTAAGAAGTACTGCCTCGTTAGCAAGAGATATGCAAAGATATCATAATATAATATACATACATATATTAAATAAAATAAATTGCATATCTTTGCATATAAGTATGTCTTCTATTCAGGTCATTCATTTCTATATATACACGAATATATTTATTTTCTAAGCTGTTCCAAATGAAATTACACTTGTATTAAAACTACTTTATATAAATCCGACAAACTTTCTATAGTATATATTATCTCTCATCTAAAGTCTCAATCAGAGTTGAATTACTCTCAGCTTTTCAAAGTTAATCTAGGCTTAATGATTCTCAGTATTCCTTAAAAAGTATTCGGCATAATATAAATATATCTATTATATAACCACCCATTCTTTTCTATACATACATATATCTAGTCCGTAACTCAATCCCATCTCATATATGTACCTATATATACCTAAATCATAGCTTCTTCATAACACCCCCGAACCAGCATTTCTATGCTGTTTGTACCACTGTGCCTAAGTCGTGGCTGTCGTCGTCATATTGAAATTGAAAATAAGAATCGTATTTGGTAATTGTAATGAAAGCGAAAGGAGTGAAAACTTTTTTTCCTTCAGTGTGTGTGTGTGTGTGTGTGTGAGCGCTAAGTACGAGTGCGAGTGCGACGTGGAGTATGTGTACAGAGTTTTTGTTTTGTTAGTTTTGGTCACTAAGATAGATCACCAAGGATTGTCGCAGCCACTTTCTATATACACACACAGACACACACATACACACAGATAGACAGAAATACGCACAAAACTGTGTGCAGTTCAATGACACAGCAAAGCAGCGCGGATCAAAGCTGGCAATCTGAAGTGGACTTGTGCCTGGAGGCCCAAGCAACACACTTATCGCCAGCTAAGCCACTAAATAGCAATAACAACAACAACAGCAACAACAACAACTGAAAAATACCAATCGAAACCTTTTGACATTTTTATCACGCACAGCCAAGCCGCATGCTAATTGACCTTGACATGCGGAAGATTTTTCGAATGCGTGCGGCTGATGCACTTCACGGAATGAACAGAAAAACGAAAGACTCAGGCAACGAACTTGAGACAAGAGAGTAGGAGAAGGCCCTCGTTGCAGCTGCCAAGTGTTTACCGTGTGCTGTGTTGCAACACATCATCTACACCGAGTGTTAATTGCAATTGAATTCAGTGTGACCAGATTGCGCAACGATTTTCTAATTAACACAGGCCAAAACCAAATTTATCGATCCATAAGTAGCTGTAAATTTGTTGCTGGGCTGTTAATTAAACTGAATTGGTTTTCCATTTCATTGCATTTTGTTTTTCTTCGACTTAATTATAGTTTTACGCCCAGCTTGTTTTGTTATACGGTCATACTAATTAACAACATGCAACTCTGACAAGTGCATATTAAATATGTATATGATAAACACAATAAAAATGTAAAAGTGCAGGCGAGTGAGGCGAGGGAGGCGTGGCCATAAAAATGACACCAGCCGAGACGGAGGCGACACTTCACCTTGAGCCGCGTGGCAACTTCACGTTCACGTTGTTATTTTTAAAACTTTATCGCCTCGCGCGCAACAACTTTATTTTGTTTGCCTTAATGTCCGGCGCGATAAAATGAAATTTTACACACTGCGCGCGGCATTCAAAAAGAAAACAGCAAATTGAAAATTCGAAAAGTGAAGCCAAGGTTGCAGTCAGCACACAGGAGAGTCTAGCTTCCATCAGCCAATCCCCCAGCTCCTGCCCAGCTTGGCGACACTTTGTGACGCATTGCCACTAAAATTGATAACTCTATTGGCCATTCAGCTAGCGGCCATCAATTGCTCACCTGTTGATTGATTTCGCTGATTGCCAACACGTTTTCCATTTGCATTTCCAACACACACAGACACACACACACACACACATGCACACATTTATGGCGGCCAATTATAATTAATTTCCATGCCTCAACGCTCGGGCAACTGCAACTGCAACTTTGCTCTCACCTGTCCACCTGTTCAGCTGTCCGCCCGTCCATCCGTCTGCCCGCCTGTCGCATCATCGCAGAATGCGCTGCATTTTGTCAATATGCAAAATGGGAAAGAGAGAGAAAAAAAAAACACACGAACGAAACGAAATGAAATGAAAAAGAGGAAAACGAAAGTCAATTGCTGAACTGAGTTGTTGACTAACTGACCAACTGACTGACAGCAGCAGCTCTCACAAAATGCCAAACAACGCGCGGTCCGCTTAACTGTTTGCCGTTCAATAAACGACCCAGACCCAGACCCAGACCCACTGAAACAGACAGGCCAAGTGGCAGAGCTAGAGACAGGCCCAGAGACAATCTCAGTGACAGAGACAGTGACATGCCCAGAGGCGAACCCAGAGATGGGCACAGACCCAGCACAGACTAAGGGCTACAAATGAACCCAGAGGCAATTACAAGTATAGGATACAGATAGATGGACCACAAGGCAGGCGAGGATAGAGAGTCTTAAAGCTTAGATTCAGAGTCAGACATAGAAAGAGGCTCTAAGCGAAAGACTGATTCGGATAGATGCCCAGATCTACACCCAGAGGCAACTAGGAACAGTATAAGACTAAAAGAAATTCGAAATATACAGCATATTGTATGAGATATAATACTTATATGTTCTCAAAGATAAAAGCTCATTAGAGAATAAAAGGGAAATTTATAAGAGAAAACCAATTCGTAATCATATCAAAAAACTAATACTTAAAGAGAAAAAAGTAGTAGACAGCTTAGAATTGGAAGTTCAATCAAAAAATACTAAAGTCGGCAGAAAAAGTTGGAAAAAATATATAATATAGAAAGAAGTATTAGTATTAAAGAACAGAAGTTTCTTTTAAGAAACTCAAGCTCATTAAAAGCAACAATAAAAGTTAAAATTTGAGAAATAAACTGAAAATTAAAATATAATAGCTTAAGTATAATAGAAACTAAGCTGTTTAATAATACTAAAATACCAAATAGGCTATTTTCATATGACAACAGCTGCATATTCTCATATTGGAAAGCTCATTAAAAGCTTGAACTAAAAAGTAAATAAAAAGTGAATTCAAAGCTAACAGCCCCAGACATGCGTATAACAGAAAACAAACTACATTCATGAGGCCAGTGGCAACAGCTGTACATTCTTAAACTGGAAAGCTCATTAAAAGCTTAGAGTAAGAGCCGAAAGCCTCTGTTTACAGCTGATGCGCTTAGCTGCCCACCTAACGGCGCGAGCCGCTTTTGAAGAACTTTCAATTGCAGTGGAAAGCAAACAGAGTCAGAGAAGACCTTGAGCGTCAATTCAGATCAGTGCAGTGAATGGAAGATGAGAGTTGAGAGTGGACAGCTGATGACGTCTAAAGGTCGTCGCTGCATTGCAATTGAACAATTATTTAAATTGTTTTATTCATTTATTTATGAAAGTTGCAAAGGCGAAACATATGCAACAGTTGTTGCCAATTGCCTGTTGCCTTGTTGCCTTGTTGCATGTTGCGGGCAATTGAAGAAAAGAGAGCGAGAAAAAAAAACCCTTTACATGTTTGCCACAACAACAATTGGCGGCGCTTTGGCTTTGTACGTGTTGTAGTTGTTGCGCGCTGTTGTTGTTGTTGTTGTTGCTTTAGTTGTTTCCTATTAACGATAAAAATCACATGACACGAACTGGTTGGCGATTTTGGCCTCGACTGCAGCCAAAGAGTCGTTGCCTATATTTATTTTTATTTTTTTGTATTTTATTTTAAAACTCTTTTGGCGCCGGCGCTAGTAACCCACTTAAATCCTTAACACACACACACACACACACACACACACACAGAGAGAGACAGATGGACAGATGGACAGAGATTTGCGTTGGCCAATTATGCCACATTAAACGCTCAACATAAAGCGATACAAGAGGCATGGGACATGGGGCATGGTGCATGGTGCATGGTGCATGCTGCATGCTGCATACGTTGAACGTGCCTCCATTCAGGCTTGCTGCACATTACGCAACGCCAGCGTCAATTAAATCAGTTTTACTCCAAATATTTTAAAGGCAATGTCAACATAAAGGATGCCACTGTATACATGTGTGTGAGTGTGTGTGCATGTGTGTGTGTATACATATTTATGGCTCAATATATTGACAAGGGCTGGCCGCCTTTGGCGCTGGCCACGCCTGATTGAATTTATGTCTGCGCTGCATTGCACTCCAATTGTTGTTTACACAAAACTTTCACAAATTAACCCAAGCCCCAAAAAAAAACCTGTGAACTAAGAAAAACAAGTAAGAAGGCTCTAGTCGAGACTGCTCGACTAGGGGATACCCTGAACCCTCCAAGCTGATATTCTAATCATTCTGCACTTCTTTTATGCACACATACATACACATGCATACACACGAACGCATAGGCCCGCGCTCTGCTAACTGCGCAGCAGTGTGGGCAATATTATAAGAATTTATTTGTTGAATAATTTCTTTTGTAGACGTATGATCTTAATGAAACTTTTAGAGCGTAATCATAATGTATAAATGTGTGTACATTCCAAAGCACAAGTCTCTAGTATTTGATACACGTTTTTTACGAATTGGGGGCGAAGGGGGCGTGGTATCCAAAATCTGTAAATGACAAAATGTGTGAATCCATCTGATGCGTATACACAGTAAATCTGAAGTCTCTATGTATAAAAGTGTTCAAATTAGACTGAAAAAACAATATAAATTTATCGAATATCCTCGATAAAAAAGATATCGAATGAGTTATCGAAAAAATTTGATAAACTTGTACTGCGTATGGTATACACGAGTCTACATACAAAATTTCAGCTCTCTAGCTCTTATAACTTCTGAGATCTAGGCGTTCATACGGACGGACGGACGGACAGACGGACAGGGCTATATCAACTCAGCTCGTCACCCTGATCAAGAATATATATACTTTATGGGGTCTGCCACGCCTCCTTCTGCCTGTTACATACTTTTCACAAAACCATTATACCCTGATTTCCCATTTTCAATGGGTTCAGGGTATAAAAAAAAAAAACGACAAAAAAAGGGCTGCTGTTGCAGTGAAAAAATGCGCTTGCAACGAGTTGTTGCACCAGCGATTCGATTAAAATGCTGCACATTTAATTGGAAGCAAACGGGTCGCGCATTCTGGGTGGCCGGCACAGTGGGACAATGTGGCAATAGGTGGGTTAAAGAAGAAATGAGTGTGAATGGAAGAGAACAAATTTAAAGAATATAAAAAATAAGAAATGAAAAAAGTAGAAGAAGAAAAAGATAGCATAGATGGTAAGAGGAAAAATTAGAGATTAAAATATATTATAAGATATAAATGAACAAAACAGATAAAGAATATAACAAAGGAAAAAAATGGTGTAAAGATGGGAACAGAAAAAAGAACATAAAACAGATATTAAGAAAAGAGGATGAAATTAACGATGATGAAGAAATGAGGAAGAATGAAAAGCGAATAGACAAAATCATAGGAGAGTGAAAATTAGATAAGATAAATCAAATCAAAAAATCAGATAAGAAAATCTTGTGCTGCTGTGATCCTATGATCCAATAAGAACGTACTAAACTAACTAAACTAAACGTAATGAGTAAGAGAACAAAACAGAAAATAAAGTAATGAGAAGTGAAAAATGGAAAATATAACAAGAGATAAGTACAACAGTAAGCAAGGCAAGAGAGATAATATAAGAACAAATTAAGATGATCAAATAAAAGTAAACATATTATATATAAAGAAGCACAAAAGCAAAAATATAAATAAAAAATTATAAATTAATTAAAAATAAATTTTTAAAAAATATATATAAAACTTAATTTAATGCAGTTCCGGTCTGAACATATTATAAAATATAAAATAAATAAAATATCAGCTCTAAAGTTGTGGGAGAAATAATTTCCCTCATTAACTCTAGCCTTAGTGCTACAAAAAATTTCATATAAATAAGAAAAGTGTGACTTGATAGAAGTACAAAAAATTGTTTTTATCTGTCGCCCATCAAAAATGTCATTTCAGCCCACTGTGCGCTGTTTCAAATTGCTTAAGCGTCGATCGGTCAAGTGCAAGTGGTTATTTAAAGAATCGGTTAAAGAGCGTCGCATCGAGTGTCCAATGTTGGCGCCCCCATATGATGTTTTTTTGTTGTCGTCGTCGTTGTTGTTGTTGTTGTTATTATTATTTTGGGGAAGAAAGTTGAGCGACAGTTGCAACAGCAGCAGCCACGGCAGCAGCAACAGTTGCTGCGGCAGCGTTTCATGTGTTTGTTGTTAAGTGAAATGAAAAGTGCATAAATAAATCTGCCGCCTCCTGTGGCAAGCGCAGCGGCGCATTCACTGCGCTTGCTACCGATAAGAATCGAAGCTGGCCAAAAACAAAAACAAAAACCAAAAAAAAATCAGCAGCGCCGCACAAAAGAACTTTCGCTTTCGATTTGGGCAACTTTTTGTTGTTACCTTGCCTCCTTTTCTTTCTTTCTTTTTGATTTGTAAGTAAAAGTGCGAGTGCATTATTTAAGCCAAGTTTGGTTATTGAAATGCAACCGGTCGCCCATGTGAAAATAGTCAGACAGATGGACGGCGAGACGAGCAGACAGACTGGCGGTCAGCTAAACGCACACCTATGGTCAGTGGAATAAGTACATGTGAGACAATTAAAACTTATATGTGGCAGAGGGTTGAAGCACTTAGAGTACAAGAAACTTGGAAGAAGCTGAAAAGATGCTATATAAGAAAATATGTAAAATATATATACAAAGTATAAATAAAGATGGATGTGAATTTAATGATAAATAAGTAAGTGAATCTAAAACTAAACTAAAGCATATTTCATTATCCATTTATCTATGACATTAGTTTACCATCCTTAGATATTGATGAGTGTAGCTTAAGTTCTTCTCTCTTCTGTTTACATAATTCTTTGACTCTTTTTTCTATACTCCAAAATTTCTTATAATCCATTCTATATATATATACATATATATATATATATTTTATATTATAATTTCATTCACACTCATTTCTCACTCGGCTACGCCTGTCGCCAACTGTGCCTATTTGTGTGCCCCAGCCTGTGCGCTTACACGTACTTAACAGCAATTATGCTCAGTTTAATGAGCCGCTGAAGTTGCCTGTCATGCTGCCAGACTGACTCTGATGGATGAGATTGCATAAGCAGGCCAGGCACATGGCAACATTGTCAACATTGCAGCCCGAACTCCTGCTGCCAGTCCCTGCTTCACAATCACGCTTTCACTGTGTAGAATCGTTTAGAAGTGCAGCTGGAATGATATTTGCTTGTTAAGTTTGATGCGGCGCAACGAGTGATAGTAAAAGTGATAGTCGTTTTTTTCAATACCAGATTATTATGGCTTAAATATTTTACGACTTATATAACCACACACACACACACGGGCAGTCGCACACGTCAAAGCAATTAAGCTACCAAAACACACACAGACAGAGCCACGCACATCGGGGCACTTTTCTAATTAATTTCGAAATAAAAAAATCTCAATAAAATTTCATTTTCATTGACAGCCGCTTTTCAACTGCACTTCGCCGCAGATGAGGCTGGCCAACAACAACAACAACTAAGACAACAACAACAACTTTGGTACACTTAATTGACAAGTGTGAAACTTTCGATTTCTATACACCCATTGACACAGAAATATGCCCAAGTCGAGGAGCCTCATGCCTTGATTTGTTATGTCTAAATGTCACAATTTTCCAAGACGGGGGCGTGGCTACTTGCAACAAGGTGTGCTGCCTGCCTAGCTTGTCTGGCAGCCTCTGCAATCTGTTATCGACTCGTCTGATGGCTTCGTCTGATAATTATTTGATATGCCTGAGAAGGCAGCCAAGTGTTAAACTGGCAGCAGAAAACGTTCAAATTAAATGATTAACTAACATTTGCCAGATCCCGTCGAGTGGCATATTCGCTTCTTTATTTGCTTTTGGCTGCCGGAGGAGGAACGTGCCAAATAGGTGAAATTTCTGACTATAACACATCTCTTTCGCGCTCCCTCTGCCTCCACCTCTCTCGCTCTCCCTCTCTCGTGCTCAAGTGCTGCTCTGTGGCGATTTGATGCCACTACAAACTACATAGACTATATATAAACAACTCAATATGTTTCAATTATTGCCGACGGCGCTCGTCTGAAAAAAAAATCAGTTTTTTTTTTTCTCAACAAAAAGGAAAGTTGTCATATATCTCAATTGAACAGCTTAATTGTGTAGCGAGGCTGCTTTTCGACTTCGAGTGTGTGGCTTCATTAAATATGAAGAACTATGAGAAATTTGTTAGCGAACGAGCAGGAGCAGGGGGAGCTAGTTGGACTGGCTGCAGATAGCAGAAGAAGAAGAAGAAGAAAGGCGTTATTAACTAACTAACTTAGTTGTAATGTTATAATATGTTAATAATCCTATTTCTTTCTACAGCTATGATTGGATATGTGATATGATCTATGGGCGTATTATATGTATATTTTCTAATAATGTTTACTAAATTTATAAATTTGTTTTAGATAATTATAATAACAATGCTCTCTCTCTCCCTCTCTCTTTCTTCTTTTCCTTTTGTCTTTCTCTCTCCCTCCCTGTCTCTTTATCACGTTATCTCTTTTTCTCTCTATCACGCACTTTCTCGCTCTGTCTCTCTCGCAAGCATCCAGTCTCGCTCTCTGTCTACCAGGTCTGTTTCTTTCTGTGTTTCTCTCACTCTCAGACAATCAGACTCTCTTTATACATCTCTGAACTTATCCTTTCCCATCTTCATTATATAGAATTTTGCATCCCAAAATATTCTTAAACAATATAATATCCGGCTTTCATTAGAAGACACGCAATTTAATTCTTGTCAGTGCTCCTCATCAGCAACCTTAGAATATTTCAATTCAGCAAAGCAAAAACTTTATGCCTAACCAAAAGCAGCTTGCAAATGCGCTCAAGAATTGATTTCCCAGAAATGCGATTCTCATCTCGTTTATATATTTTCAGCTCTTGACAACCCATAATTAAAAATCAATTTGGCGCGCTTAGAAGCGGCTCATGTCAGTTGCTAGCAAACATACAAAGCGTGTATTATGCAAGAGCCGACAGGCAACAAAGTCTATCTATATTTATATGTATGAAAAAATGAAGCGACTTGGAAGGGGCTGCTAGACCTGAAGTTACCCTGTACTATGAGTATCACTATTGATAGTTATATTGAGGGGGAGAGATTTATCAAATTATTTATAGTAAGTTGGAAGCAATTGCGTCTTAAGTCTCTTAAGTCTCCAGATAGTATATCTAGTATCTATCGATGCAAATGAATTTTAAGGAAATTCGTCATATTAGAATATTTATTTCAAATTCCAACTCAATACCTTTTGCGGAAGTCGAGATTGCTGCGAACATATCTAAATCATATTTATATACTTCCTCCCTCCCTTCCCTCCCTTCCTTCCACACATCGAGCTACCAAACATTACACCCCATTTAGCCCATTTCCATGGGTATACCAAAATAATAATAATAATAAAGTTTGTGCCCCAAGTCTTTTGTTTTGTCAAAGGTGCAGGCAACATAGCCAGCAGTCGCATCAACGTGAGCTCAACATATCAACACAAATATCTGTAAACAAACACATATAACATATATAATATATATACATACACCTATGTAGATATGTATTGGTATAAGTAGGCTCTGTCGGTTATGCGGAGTTCACGCTATGTCAAGCATGATTTTGTTGTTGCTCCGGGGCTGAGTGGTTAAGTGTAGCTGCCGTCGCCTTCCCAGCTGCCATAGAAACTCATTAATGAGCGCACAAACTGGCATTTGACAGATTTTTTAATTAAACCATACAAATTGCAATTTTTCATGGCTTTTGCGCTTTTTCAGTTACCTACATAAATATATTTTTCTCTCTCTATCTCTCTCTTTTTGTAAATAAACTGAAATGGCAAATGCGAGCACGCAGCTGCCCTATTTAACCCTAAAAATGTTATGGTTACCGAAAATGTTATTCATTTTATGCTTAATTAATCTATAATATGCAAACACATTCGCCAAAGATCGTGAAATGCTTTTCGTTCGTCTCTTATTTAAATGAGGTATGCCTTGCTCCCTAAATGTTGTTTACATTTATATCTAATCTAAGTAGATTGCATAAGTTAACGAGTTTAAGCAATGGGTTTAGGCTATGCAAAAATAGTATTACATCATTAATATGTAATCCTGACTTATAATTCTTACCTAATAAATCATAAATAGGAACTTTCAGAAGCTTCTAAAAGCATTCAGCCTATGCAACTCAAGTGCATTAAAAGCTTTACTTATCCTATTGGAATATGTGTGTCTGGTATAATGAGAGCTCTTAAAGCTTACTCCAAGCAGAACTTTATACAAATTATGAATAATTATCTAATTCTCAGCTCTATTAAATACGTATAATAAATCTCTGGCTCCAACTTTTTAAACTGCTTTTCTCGTAATCAATATAAAGCTCTTTTTATCGATTGCTTAATACTACAAAAAAATTTACATACGCACTTAGCTAATGAATTACGCTATGTTTACGTAATCATCATCGTTATGAACACTATAAGCTACATTATCATCATCATCATCATTATCATTATCGAGTTGCAGCTAGTCTGCCCGTGTTGCTCCTTTCACTTTCTGCACAGCGAGTGCCTAATTATTCCTAGCCGCCTACACAGCATCCCCCTGCAGCCCGGTAGCTCCATCTACCACTTCTGCCCCAACTCCTGCATTGTCCGTAGCTGAGATTTCGCACATAATTAAATTGCGCAAAAATTTACATGAAATTAATCGTTTTATTGTTGTGTCTCGCTGGCATGTGCCATGCGGAAGCATCGCCCTACCAAAAATGGACACCAAAAACCGTTGAAAAACAGTAGCCAATGTCCAGGCAGCTCCACAAAAAGCAGCCGAAACACGCAAGATTTATGCGCCAGGCCCGTGAAGACAACAATTATTGAGGCATTTGCCAAAAGACAAAAGCAAAGGCAAAAGATTCATTAGATTTCTTCATTTCGGCTCATTTCACTTTCGCAAAACGGAATTACATCACCTCGATGATGGTATTTATACGGCGTAGAAACTGGAACTGGAACTACGTAAATGATAATTCATTTTAATGGACTGTTGCCTTAGCTAGAATACATAATAAGTTTTAAGGAACTCTAGCCTTAGCTAGAATATATAGATGTCAAGTATATATTTATATAGTATTCAAAGAACCTTTAAAGGAATTTTACACTCAGCTAGATTATTTCACTCTCTATATTATTATCAATAATACAGTCATACATGGAAAACAGAAATCTTCACTGCATAGGCCATTGCAAATTCCATAATATTTATTTATCTATAGTATATATTATTGATAAAAAACAAATTAAAAAGAACTCTACCCTCACCTACATTTTCTCATACTCTATTTAGATCAAAGATATATATATTTATATATAATATTTATAGGCCTCTCTAGTCCCTAGGGTATTTCAACTTCCATTTCACATCTATTTTTAGCAATTCGATTCGTATTTGTAAAACTTACCCACCTATTTGAGCTCTCATCTTCCTTCCTTGATATAACATCAATATTCAGCAACTCAGCTCAGCGATGTTTTTTTTATTCGTGTTTTTTTTTTCTCTGCTTTGAAATTTGTGTAAATTATGTATTTGTGCACTTTTGATTTCATTTAAACGAAGTTTCCTGATGGCCCCCAGCGCATGTCAAATATCAAAACCAAATCGCGTCGGCCAGCCACTTGCGCAACACCACATCCACCACATCCACTAAATCCACTACATCCACATCCACCACATTCACGTAGCATCCAAAATATCATTGCCATATGCGGTGGGCGTGCTCCGTTAATGCCACCGCCGCTGCATTGGGTGCTGCGCCCCCTCCTGGAATTAACATAATCGTGCTCAGCCTCTGCCGGCACCCCGCCCGGTCCCCCTCCTGTCCTGGCCAGAGCAAAGTGTTGAGAGCTGGCGATGGCTGTCAAGTGGTGGCTGCTGGGCATACGAGATGAGGATGTGAGTTGACGTTGGCAATGGGCGGGTGACGGGGGGCAGGGCTGCAGGCAGGAGACAAATTTGTGGCCGTGCAAACGTTTAGCACTTTTCGCCCCACTGTTGTGCAATGCGAGCAATCGAAATTTGTAGGCTTTTGACTTTTCGAGTGTCTTTTGTCTTTCGTTTGTTTTTGGTTAAAATAAAGTTTTTAATTTTATGAAAATATGATTTAAAATTTTACTTTTCTTTTTGTTTTTTTAGCACAAATGTGTGTATATATATATGTGTGTGTGTATGTTTAGCTATATGTATATATATAATATATATATGTATGTATATGCGTGTGTAAATCTCTTGAAGCATTTCCACATCAGTTTTTGTTTTATGTTTTTATATTTTGTTGTATTTTCTGTTTTTTCTTTCTTTTTTTAATCATTAAGTTACGCTTAGACAAAATATTTACGTATTCTAACCTAAATGTATACCATTTCTTTTGTTTAGCATTTATTAATAATAATATTTTATTTATATAATTTTTGCTTGTTTTTTGCTTTTGTTTTTGTAAATTTGAAACTATTTGCTATAAAAATGTTCAACAGCAAAATTATATGCATTGCATTTTGTTTTTGAACACAAAACGCACATAAATTCTATTTTTTTTTTTCTTTTTTGATTTGTTGTTTTTTGAAAAATTTCATAAAAATTGTTATTAATAAAAATCTAAATTTTCGCTTTTGAAAACAAATGTCGCAAAAAACGTAAAATATTTTTTAAAAAATTTACAATTACAAAGCACAGACACAAAAAATGTTTGTTGTTGTTGTTGTTGTTAATTTGAATATCCTCTTGACAATGCACAGATTAATAATTTCTTTTTTTGTTTTAAAGCTATATAACAATTCAATTTCTGATCTGAAGCGATCCTCAAAATATTTTTTCATCTTTCATTCGTTTTTGTTTAATAATTTCTTTTTGGTTTCTACAACAACATTTAACAGCTATGAAATAAATTATGAATTAGGCAGCCAATTGGGGTACTTGACTCAAATATGGATCGTTTACAATTGCTGAGTTGATGCTTAGGATGAAGACCCTCAGTGCTGTTGTTGCTCATATTATTATCATTATTATTATTATTATTAACTATACATTTGGAGTTGATTTCTATTACAAATATGTTTAAAAGCCGACAGAGAGAAAGAGAGAGAGAGAGAGAGAGAGTGGGAGAGGGAGAGAGAACCTATTTAAAAAACTGTTGAAGCCTACACATTGCACGTAACTAGGTTTGTTTATGTTGCAGCTGTTGTTGTTGTTGTTATTGTTGTAGTTGTTGTAGTTGTTGGTTCACTCATACAACACATCACATATTTTACAGTTTAATAATACTTTCTTACACATAATTTTGTTATTAGTGAATTTATATATTCAGTTTGTTGCTATTGCTGCCATATGGTTGTTGTTGTTATTTTCTTCTTCTTCTTCTCTTTCTTGTTCCCCGTCAATGTGTTGCGGTTGTTGTTGTGATTTTAGCTGCTACTAGTTTTGCTGCTGTTGCTCATGCTGATTGATTGATTGATTGATTGGTTGATTGTTTGACTCCTTAGGACAAAAACGGATTTGTAGCGGCTGCCTCAGGCTTTATCCACGGCATATTGTTGTTCTGCTGCAAGAATTCAATTCGAATTATTAGTTTAAATAACTCACACACACATTGAAGCTAATTCAAGCAAAACTATCTACATGCAATTTCTAGCAGCTACATTCGATTATATTAGTTGGTTAGTTAAGTGTGGTTTTAGTTAAGGTTTTTGTTTTTTTTTTTTGGTTTCGCCAGCTAGTGGGCATTTTGTGGCTTTAGTTGCTAGTATTATTTGGATAGAGCAGAGCATGCACATTCGAAAAAAACATTTTACCCATTTGCATTGTATTTATGGCATATTATTGCATTATTGTTTGTGTTTTATTTAAGCGTCCAAGCCTCCATTGTTGGCTACAATTAGAAAATATTATGATCAACTGTGTTTATACTCATTCATGTTTCTGTATTTCTTCAGCAGTTGAGCAGCTGCTTGTTTAAGAATGATTACTTAATTATTTTAGGCGTAATTCACAGAGAGAGAGAGAGAGAGACAAAGCGTTGTGCAGGGAATGAAACGGTTGAGTTTTGGATATACAACAATAAAAGTAGTATATTATTTGAATTTAAAATTAATCTAGGGCTTAGAGTGACTCCAGCTATGAAATTTTAAAGTAAATTTAAAGATATATCAATCTAGATTCGAGATATAATAGATTTATATCTTAGTTATCAGCATTACAACTCAAGTTAGTTCATTCAGTTTCATTCCCTGCGACGCATTAAACATTTTCTAGCATTTTTTTTTAAAGGAAATCATACAAAAAAGGAAATCAAAATAACATAAATAAACAACAAACAAACTAAATAAAACTCAAGCAAAGCAACAACAAATCGCAAATCTGTTTCTGTTTCTGTTTCTGGCAATATCAAGTAGCAGCAATAGAGACAACTGCAGAACGACGAGCAACAGGATTAGGGCAACAAGTCTCCGTCTAACTCACTTCCAATTTGCAATAGGTGCCGCCCATGGCTGGGTTCGGGTTGCCATAGATGCCGCTAGGGGGCGCCATGTTGTTGCCGTCATAGCTCAATGGTGAAATGCTCACGCCCGGCGTATCGGCCAATGATTCGGATAGGGCGCTGCTGTAGCTATGCGTATAGGGCGAATAGCCGGGAGTATTATAATTGCTGCTGCCATATTGCACCGAGGGCGATGGGGCCGAGGGGCTGGGGAAATATGAATGCGGCTGCGTTGGCGATTCACCCAATATATCCATGTTGCGTATGTTGTCAATGCCGGGACTAGTGTAGCCATAGCTAGGATTATAGAAATTGTTGTTGCCGCTCTGTGGTTTGTTGTTGTTGTTGATATTGTTGTTGTTGCTATTGAAGAGCTGCTGCTGTGGACGGGACAGGGTTGGGGGTTTATTGAAGGCGCCTAGCAGCTGAAAGTCATCCGTTAGCTGCAAGCTAGTTGGACGCATTGGCTTTAAAGGATCGGGCTATGATTCGATTCGATTCGATTCGATTCGATTTGGATTTGAATTGTTGCATGCAACAGTTGCTCAAAATGTCAAAGCAAATTAAATATACATTTAAGAGGAAACAAAATGCAATGAAGAGAAAGAGAGGAAACGATAATAGTAGAAAAGTAAAGTAAAAGAATTACCCATAAGAAATGATTAGACTAATCGCAGAAAGAATCTTACAACAATATTGATATATGACAACCATATAAACCTAGCGCACACTCACCTGAGAAGCTGCACTGACGCCACCGGTAACCGGCGCCCACGGATCCTGATTCATATTGACGGGAAAGGGCGGCTGTTGTTTCAATTGATTGATGGACGGCACCTGATTCGATTAACAACAACGATAATTAGATAAAAGCCTCTAGAGAATTTCTAATCATATTTACGGCTGGCTGCTGCTGCTGGAATAGATTCGTCTTGGGTGGCATCACATTGTCCGCGAATGGATTGTAGGCGGGCGCCAGTCCTGACTGTGTCTGTGGCGTATTTGGCTTAATTAGATTATCCAAATTAACCAGCGCTGAATTTTCGCCAAGGAATGCAAGCGGATCACGATAGGGCTTCTTTGTGGTGGCACCTGTTGATGGATGCACTGAGCCGCTGTTGCTGCCATAGTTTGACGAGAGCGGATCCATATCGTCCAGCAGCGAAGCTGTGGAGCAATCGAAATTGGTTAGCTAATTGAGTTGATTAAGGATTGGGTTAACATACCATTGTTGTTATTGGAGGCATTAGAATTGTTATGTTCGGCACTTTTATTGCGATTGGTTATCAAATCGAACTCATCAAAGTCGGGTGATTGTTTCTGCAAGACGAGAGAGAAAGAGAGGAGATTAGCTCAAAGCGCTTATCGTTGCTACTCAGATGCTTACCTTAATGGCGCCTGTCTGCATTGCCTTCCAGGGATCATCCAAGTTAGATGCACTCGGTTGCGCTGCTGCCCAGGGATCTGCTGAAGCAGCTGGCGCTGCAGCTGCTGCTGGCTGTGATTCGCTAAGCCAAGGATCCGCAGAGCCACCATTGCTGGCCGCGTGTGTTGTTGGTGGCGCAGCAGCCAATCCGGGGCTGACTGCTGTTTTGGTCAGCCACGCGTCCGCAGGCGCTGGCGCTGCAATGCGACCATTTTGATTGGCATTGCCGTTCGTTTGTAGCCAACCCTCAGTGGAGGAGCCCGATGCCACAGATGGTGACTGCGTGCGCAGGCCCCAGGCATCGCCAGGTCCGCCCAATGCCTGAGGTGGCGCCTGTGCACCAGCTCCCAGTGGCACACCTGCACTCATAATCGTACGTGGCGCAGCCGCTGGATGCCACGGATCGACGTGGGGCGAGGCGGCAGCGCCTGACCAAGGATCTGACAGTTGACTAGCTGCACGGTTCGGTGGCGCAGCCCAGGGATCCACAACAGCTGCAGCGCCGCCAGCAGCGCCCAATGGTGGACTTGAAATGCTTGTCGCGCCCAGCGAGATGTCCAGCAAATCCAGCAAATGACTCTGTTGTTGCTCCTCCTTCTTAGGCGCCGATATGGGTCGTCCACTAGAATCTCTGTTGTAGCGGGAATAATATTAATAAGTGACTCATGAAATTTATTCAATTACACTTACTTGAAGTCCTGCTCACTCTGGCTCAGCGCTAGCTGCAGACGCACATCGTCGCTTCGCCGCTTGGCCTCCTCCTGCTCGGCTTCCTCCCGCGACATGGCCATCGCCAGCTGCAACTGCAGCTCCTCCTCGCCGGCTGTCTGTGGACGCACCATTTCCAGCTCGGAGGCATTTTTGGGCGGCTCCTCTTGCCAGCCCGGCGGCATGTCACGCTGTGAGGGTCCATCAATGTAGCCATCGCTGCCAAAGCCACTCGGATGCAGAGCAAAGCGTTCTTTGGCCTTCAACGCCTTCACACGCTCGTTCTTGAGCCTCTCATCGTCCTTGAGCAGGTTAACCAGCTGTTTGGCCTTTTCGCGCACATGCGTACCCTGATCCTTGCCCTCCTCATAGTAGACAAACTCGCGCAACGTCTGTATGGCAAATATGTTCTCCTTGCACTGCTGGGCAACCTTCTCGGTGCCGGTCTTAATCAGATACTCGAGCAGTATGAGCGCCTTGTAGACATGGCGCCAATTCTTGCCATGATCATTCAAACGTTTCCATATCATTTGCATTATCTCCGAGAAGGCAACCACATTGTACGTCAAATCGGCTATCTCGGCCATAATCGTGGCCGATGGCCCCCATGGATCATTGGAAGTTGCCTCGCGTACCTTGACCTGCAGTTCGAGAAAGAGTTGGGTGAGTGATTTGAATAATGCCAAAGATATTTCAACTTACCTGTGCATCGGAATAGTTGTGCGCGAGATTTTTGATGTTTCTGCGTAGCCCGGCGACATTGACCTGCATATCGTCTTTTTGTTTTCTCACTGTGTGACGAGAAGAGTGAAGAGGCGTATTAACATGGCTAGAACTGAATACAATTCTCTGCGTCTACAGTTTATGTTTGTACTAATACTCTAGATCTGCTAAACCTTTCTCACGAAATTTCGCTTTCAAATCAAATTTATGTTTTGCTCGAATTTTGTATCTATACATTTAAATGCTACCAAAAACTAAATGAATTCTGTGTTGAAATGACTGTCACATTACATATGTATGTATGTATATTTATATATATTTAATTTATATGAATATACAATCAATACAAACAGAAAAGCACAAAAAATTCCAAATATATCGCACAGGGGCGCATCCGATCTTTGACACTATAAATTTACACTATTACATATCAAATAATATGAGGTGGGCGTGTATCTATGTGTATGTGTATGTGTGTGTGTGTTTTGACTAAAAACTCAAAATCAAATGCATGTAGATAAAAATAATACAAATTCTTAGCTACTGTTCAACTAAAAGCTCTGCTTAAAGCTTCTAATTTAATCGGCTTTAAGCTTCAGTCAACTGTTATACCCATGTTCACATTTATAGTGTCATGTATCAAATATAAATGTTAATAATATATAGATATGTCAAAAAATCATAGGCGGTGTATTTTAAGTAAAATTTTATGCAAAGAAAACATTAAGACTTACTTTTCGGTTTGTTTTTGTTTTTTGTTTCTTTGCGATTGACTTATACAAGTAGATTTTTTGTTTTTTGCTTTTTTGCTTTCTCTATATGCACTATATATAGGTGTTTTTTTTTTTAATTGCTTGGATTTGTCTTTAGCTTTTTTGTTTTGCTGTTATATGTGCTCCAAAGCAAGCTAAGTATGAGATACAAGATAATACAATCAAAATACATAGTATAAGAGTACATAGAGATATATATATATGTATATATTTGTAAGTATATATAGAGTTAGAAGTGTGGTGAAGTATTAGGGCACATTAAAACAATAAGTGCAACGAAATTATATAACTTTAGAGAAAACATAAGAAAAGGAAACTAAATTGTGCTCGTGTTGCAGGTCCAAGTTCAAGTCTAGAATAGACCCACAACAGCCCAAACACGCCAGAGGTACTTGTAATTCAATTTGCATAAAAAAAAAATAGATAAAAATAAACAAACTAGTAAAAACTAATAAAAAGCTGCGAACAAAGTCGAGAATGAAATGCTCTTTGTAAACAACGCGGACAGACAAAAGCTGAGTGTTATATACGTTACTTGTATAAGAGAAAATATAAGACTGGTATGCTAATTACACGCTGTAGATCTTGGCAATATACCCTACCTTTTCGTGTCTGCTCTATTCACAAATCACAGAAGCCACAAAAGTGCAGCAAACAGACAGCAACAATGGGAAAGGGTGTTTGCTATAAATAGCAAAAATTTGGAATAAGCAAAATTGCAGCTAAGCTGCATTATACAAAACAAAATGAGAAATAACAATAACTGTTGTTATTTTACCACTGACAGAAAATCGAAAAGATCGAAGACAGCAGAAGCAAGGTGTCTATGCTGCCTGACCTTCGACTGTTAATCAAAAAAAAAAAAAAAAAAACAGACTAATTTCACATGTGCTAATGCAATTAAATACAATTTCTTATTTCTTTTAATGATTCGTAAACAGACTTTTAGCGAATGTTTTTGCGATGTTTTAGAGTAGCACATAAACAACACAAGTTAATACACAATTCACGTCAGAGATCTAGAAGATTTTACGACGTTGCCTAATTTAAAGCTGATAAGATATCAGCGCGCAATAAGAGTTTATTCTATTTGCTGTCACTCAGAGCCAGAGGCAAAGCCAGGTAGAGGCAGGTAGACAATTAGCACACAAATATTTCGACATCACGAGAATCGAGAACGAGCTGGAATGCGTAGTTGCCGTTAAAGTGTGAGTGAGTAACGCACTTGACACATATTGGAGCCGGCTTCAAAAGAAACTTCGTGCAGATTTCGAACTCGAAAAGAGCACAAGAGTTCGAAACTAGTCGAACGAGTCTACCTATGTGTATGGGTTGTGCATGAGTGAGTGTGTGTGTTTGTGAGTAATTTTTTGTGAATGCTGCGGGATTCATTGACCGCTGCTCAGTTGTAATAACTGCGTGCAGATCAGTGAGAGAAAGAGAGAGATAGACTCGGAGAGTAGTTGAAATGCGGACCGGTGGTTAGCGGTTTGTTTGTTTTGTTTTGTTTCCTCTCGCTCTCTGCTCGATGCAGCAGAAAAAGTAGTAAAAGCAACACGAATAATTTAATTAAATGTCGCACAAGAAACAAAAAAAAAAATACAAAAACACAAGCAAATTTAGTCAAATGAATTGAGGAAGTGAGGGGGAGGTGCATTGGCCTGAACTTGAGCAAACGAATGCCAGACACCAACAGGGCATTAACGCGAAAGAGAAAGGGAGCTCGCCGAATTTGTGGGGTGGTTGTTACGACGCGAACTTTCTTTGTTGTGACGCTTTATTTTTGCACTTGACTTTTGCAGTGACGACGACGACGGCGACGTTTTTATTGCCAAAATTATATTAGGGTGTCTGTGTTGGTATGGGAGTGCATGTGTGCGTGTAGATATAAACTGAACAGCTTGCGACCAGAGAAGCCTTGAATTTAACGTCAAGTTCAATGAACGGCTGGCTAAAAAACAATTCGCACAACGGAAGCGCAGCACCAGCAGCGGGCGAGAGCTTTGCCGAGATCGAGATCACAAGCGAGACTGAGCAGGCGAATGAGTGCGTGATGCGAATTGATACGAATGTTATTTAAATGGCGACCAGCAAGCAACAGCAAGCACACTCGGGCATATGTACACATTAGAGAAAATATTCCGTGCTCTTTGTGTGTTGTTGTCTAATGCCATTATGAACCCCTTTGTTTGCGGCTTGTCCGTTTTATCGTTTAGCGCAACGTTGTGAATGTGTGGAATCGATAATGGGGGTATGTGTAGTCGAAGGTCAGTCAGCATTTGCATAGCGTAGCCCACTGTGCAGGTCTCTGATCTTACACTCGCTCTCTGCCTCTCCCATACACTCTCTCTCTCTCTCTCTCTCTATCATTACAAATGTTGCATTTGGTGCATACGGGCGTTCAATGTGGGGCGTATGCATTGCATTTGTGAGTGTGTATATGTGTGTCTCTAATGCGTGAGCTTGTGATTGCGCGTGTGTGTGTGTGGGTAGCTCTGTGATAACAAATCGAAAACGAAAATAACGATAAGATTCCATAACTACATGTGTGTGTGTGTGTGTGAATTCGTATATTTATATTTATAGTTGGTATGCATCGACACACGATATAGAAAGACACCTTCATTCATTAGTCACTTCTATTGCGGCGAAATGGGCAACATAAACCAGTTCCAGCTATGACTAAGCGGCGAGGCGGCGGCGAAATGAGCCGGCGAAAATACTCAGTAACAACTGTTATCAACAAAATAAATATACTATATAAATGAAAAAAATAAATCAGAACTACAACTACGAAAACTATTAAGAAGCGCGCACAGTTATTATTATTTCCTTAGTGCACAACGAAAATAACAACTTCCGTTAAACGAGGCACACATTTGTGACGTACATACACGTATTACACACGTACACACATGTGCACATATGTACAATATGCTCGCCTTGTTTACAGTATTCGCTGCCAATAATAAAATATACATATATAAAAAAAATTTAACAAAATACAAACACAAAGAAGCAAACTAAAGAGAAATGCTCGCCCCAAACGCTGCCCACGTCCGCTTACCTGCTGCAATACTTCTTCTCTCCGCTCTGTGCGTTGCGTTTGCTGCAGTTAGCTAGTCCGTGTTTGTTGTCTGTGTGTGTGTGTGTGTATGTGAAGATGTGTGCGTGTATCTGTGTAGGTGTGTGTATATAGTGTATATTGTTTCTATATCTGCGTATATGTATGTGTCCGTGTGTGGGGCTCCAAGAAACAACGACAACTACTCCTCCCAGCTAGTTTGATATATTTTTACGACTTTCTTTTTGTATGCCCGACACAGTCACAAGACGATGACAACAGACGGCGACGTCAACAAAGTTGCAATGGAAACCAATTATATGCAGTTGTAGTGTACGCGTTATTTACACAATTCTTTGCACAAAACACACAATTGTTAGCCAAATATTATTTGAAACAGAGCAATGGATTTTCTTGTTTTGTATGGCTTTTGCGATTGCTTTCTTTTTCTGCTGCTGTTTTGCTCCGTCTCCTATCGCTGACGATGGTATAACTAGAGAAAAGAAGTTATACGATATATCGATATAATAGTGGAGATGAAAATGCGTGCAAACAGATATCGATGCACAACGCGCCTGTCGATTAAAAAAGCTAAAACTGAAATTAGAAGAGGACCAAATGAAAATCGAAAAAATCCAAGTTATTATTTTTGTTATATTGATTTCTTATAATTGTATTAAGTGGAATTAGTTTTAATAATTGAAGCAGCTACTGCAAGTCATGGTCATATCGATAGTATGTAAACTAACATTATAGTGTTATTGAGAAGCCGCCACACAATGTTAGTGCATGAATTCTGTTAATTAACAGCAAATATTATTAAGAGCTATCGAATTTATATTATGGCGCGAGCATTTGAAAAAATTGTATGTTCGACATACATATAAATGCAATATTTAAACAAATAATTCTTTTTCTTTACGACTTTATTTAGAATACCATTTTCATTTTCGTTTATATAATTACGCGCTACAAACTAAATTCATTTGTTAACCAACTGATAACAATATATAATTTCATTCTGTGTTTTTATGTGCGTTGCTACTGCTGCTGTGTGTGTGTGAGTGTATGTGTTTGTGGTTTGTTCATTTTTCTTTTTGTTCTTTTAACATTACCTTTTTTCTTATTTATTTTTATAATTTTTGTTCCTCTTTTTCTGTATGTGTTTTTTGTTTAACTCTAAGTACCTACTTGTAAAACTTTTCAACGTATGTATATGGTGTATACAGTTATTTAAATATTTATATTCGCTCTCCTCTTCCTTTCCTACTGGCCAGACATGCTGCACCCACCCCCAAACTATGTGCCCCACCCGCCCAGCAATCAACTTATAACATAAGCCGGTCCAAAGTATCGTTCGTCCTTGCATCTGTTCGTGTCCGGATCCACTCGAAAATTTTTTGCTGTTTCTTACTCTTTTTTTTCTTTGCTGTGAACTCTCTCTTTGCTTTGATATTATTTGTTCGATTCGATTTCGCGTTTCAACTTAGATTAACTTAAGACATACAATCCAAAAAAGTTTCGTTGCTTGCCACGCCCCCCAAAAAGCACACTACTCCTACGCCTACGCCTGCCAGCGCCTTTACAGTTAAATAAATCTTGTGATGTGTATGTGTGTGTGTGTGTATTGTTTTTTAGTTTTAGTTATTTTTTGCTCTGCTTCTTCTTCTCCCCATAATGATTCCTCACTGCTCCGGCGGCTCTTCGGGTATTTGGAGATTCTGTGCCGCATGCTCCACATCGCCGAGCAGCACCGACGGATACTCTTCGTGCACCGAATTGGACTGCGAGTCGGCGTCCTCATCGAGCAGATTCGATTTGCTCGCTGGCACCGGCGTAGGCACCAACACCACATTCGGTATGTACTCGACCGTCTCATACTCTGTCTTGGCCACCGTATCGGCCTCGGCCTGCTCGACCGGGTTCGGCTGCGGCTCTGGCGGCAGCTCGACAGCCTCGGCTGTGGCATTCATCTGCGATGGCTTCATCTGATTGGGCTCCTCGATGTCCAGGACCACGGGCAGCGTATCATTCGGTTGCGGCGTTGTGGTGCTGGTGGTTGTGGTGGTTGGTGCTGTGGTGGTTACCATATCCATCGGATTGGCCGGAGTGGGTGTTGTCGCAGCACCAACTGTGGGAGGATTCGTTGTCGTTGTTGTTGTTGTTGTTGTCGAAGTTGTTGACGATGTTGTTGTTGTTGTTGTTGTTGGGTTTGTTGAATTCGCTTCGCCGAGCACTGGCGGCGGGGTGGTTGCGGCTGCGGCCAGCAGCAATGTGGGTGCCACTGCCGGCGGTGCAGCTATAATAACCGGATTGATCAGCGGCTGTCCCAGTGTCGCTATTATCGGCGGCAACAGCTCGTCGTTGTTCTTGATCAAGATGGGCGACGGCACCAGCATCTGGACCAGCGGCTTTGCATCCTCTGCATCGACAATCTTCAGCTTGGTCACCAGCAGCGGCAAATCGTAATTGTAGAGCATCGGCAGCACCGTGCACACCTCCTGATCATTCTCGAAGCACTGGGATCGGCCACGTATGCGCGCATCCTGCGCGATCATCAAACGGCACAGCTCGTTCAGGCGCACATCACACATGATGGGATTGTCTAAGGGAGAGTATGTAGAATTAATGTGAGAAGTAATATTATAGAGCTGTATCTTATTTATAGCCTGACAACTAATTTTTATAGGAAGAGATTGAGGTACGGATAGCCGGACTAAAATTATAATAACTTCGCTTAGAAAAAGAGGAAATACAATGAAAGTTTAAATTCTTTCTATCGCTTCTTTCTCTTCATTTCATAGCTTTTCATTTATATGCCCCTACTCTCTCTCTCTCTCTTACTTTCTCTCTCTCTCTCTTTCTCTATTCACTCACCATCTAAAAACATCTCCAGTTTGCCAGGAACATTGTGATTCTTGCAGCGCGTGTTGGTGACGAGCTCACTAGATATGCTCGAGATTTGATTGTTGGTCAGGTTAACCTGGCAGAGCATGGGCAGGCCATAAAAGTCGTGCTCCAGCTTCGTGATGTTGTTATAGGCCACTTTCAGGATCTTCAAACTGGGCAGCAGAGTCTACAGGGAATAAAAAAGAATAGAAAATAAGCTTAATCTTATCATTCATCAATCAGTCGTCCATCCCATCAAATGCTTACCGTTTCCAGCTGCTTCAGTTCGACCAATTGATTGGCGGTCAAGTCGAGTATTTCCAGTCGATTCATGCCATTCAAGTCTCCCGGTTGTATGTATTCGATACGATTCTCCGGCAGGCTAAGTATGCGCAGATGACTGAGGCCCGCCAACGCCGAGTCCAGAGTAACAATTTGATTATGATCCAGGCGTAGATCGATGAGAGCCAGCTCGGGGCTGTGCTTGTGGGCGGGCAGCAAACGCTGAATGCGATTGTAGGACAGATCGAGCACTCTCAGGGAGCGCATGCCATGCAGCTCCTCCATGGAGAACTCCTCAATGTCGTTGAACGAGAAGTTGCCCCTCGTCAGCTTTACCATCGGATGCAGCGAGAAGTTCAGCGAGCGAATATGATTGCAGGCCAGATTCAGTGTGTCCAACTGCCGGCACGACTGGAACTCATCCTGGGCCAGGTACTCCAGCTCATTGTTATTCGCGAGCAGCTCGGTCAAATGCTGGGCATTCCTCAGCACACGATCGAACGATCGCAAGCGATTGAAATGCAAATGAATGATCTCCAGATCGTCCATGGTGGCCATATTTGCGGGCAGATGCTCCAGTCGATTATTGTGAGCCATGAGGAGACGCAGCTTACTTCCATCCGGCAGCTCCTTATCAAGATCACTGATATTGTTCGCATTGATAAACAGTGAATGGAGTTTGGTTAATTCGGCCAGCGATCCATTTAGCGATTCCAGTTGATTTCGACCCAAATGCAGGATGAGCAAGCTGAGCGGAAAGGCGCCACGATCCAGTCGAGTTATATTATTGCTGGGCAATATCAAATTCGTGATCTTCTGTATGCCTTTGAGATCGTCCTGCTGCACGACTCGTATGTTGCAGCGGCTAATGTCGAAGGTCTGCAGCAGCGGCATGTGATTCAAGACGTGCTTCGGAATCTCATCGAGTTCGTTGTCGGCGACGCTTAAGTAGGTGACATTCGATAACCCGCGAAATGGCAGCTCTGGCAGCGATCTATAAATAGCCACAAACAGCACAAAAAATAGAATATATACGTTAATGCCATTTCAATATGCGAAATTGTTAGAATAACAAGCGTATCAGACCTACTTTAGCCATTGGGCACAATCACAAAAATGAATTATCTTTTAAAGATGATCTTGAGCTGGAAACGAGGAATACTTTGCCAGCAGCAGTATAAAGCGTTTAATACTTGAGCAAGGAAAACGTTTAGTGGAGGAAAAACTTTGGATATTAAACGATTTCTGTACTGCATACTTTTTGGCGCACATGTGCGAGTGACACGAGCTGAAACCATGCATTAGTATCTGTATCTACGTATCTTTGTATCTATGTATCTGTATCTATGTATCTATATCTATGTATCTGTATCTGTATCTTTGTATCTGTATCTATGTATCTGTATCTATGTATCTGTATCTATGTATCTGTATCTATGTATCTGTATCTGTATTTTTGTATCTGTATCTATGTATCTGTATCTATGTATCTGTATCGATGTATCTGTATCTGTATCTGTATCTTTGTATCTGCATCTACGTATCTGTATCTACGTATCTGTATCTACGTATCTGCATCTACGTATCTGTATCTATGTATCTGTAACTACGTATCTGTAACTACGTATCTGTATCTACGTATCTGTATCTATGTATCTGTATCTATGTATCTGTATCTACGTATCTGTATCTACGTATCTGTATCTACGTATCTGCATCTATGTATCTGTATCTATGTATCTACATCTACGTATCTGTATCTACGTATCTGTATCTATGTATCTGTATCTATGTATCTGTATCTACATATCTGCATCTACGTATCTGTAACTACGTATCTGTATCTACGTATCTAAATCTGTATGTATAGATTAACGCGTATCTTCTGCTGCACCCCCAATTGATTCTTTTCATATTTCGCTGACACAGCTTATCAAACAGCCTAAACTCGATATATCATATAAATACCTGTAGCTGAATGCTTGTCTGCCAACCTGACTGCCCCATCTGCTCCCCCTGCTTTCTATGCGTGTTTGTATATCTTTATCGATGACTGCAGGCGGCTATTAAGTTGTCGCCGTCGGGGCGCCAAATGGTCGCATTATTCATGATGGGAACTGGGCTGGGAACTGGCTGCTGCTGCGGCTACTGTTGCTGCTGCCACTTCTAGCTGACTATCTGGATGGCGTGCAAATTGCTTGATGGCAGCCAGTGGACATCCTTGGCGCCGTTATTGGCAGCAGCCGAGGAGCCTGCCACTGATTGGCAGGCATCTATTTTTAGATCTCAAGACACTTGATCTTGATTGATTGCGAGCTCGCCTGTCCGGCACTTGATTATGTAATGTGGAAAAAAAAACGGGCAAGGATGATGATAATGATGTTGCAGTCAGCCTATCCCAACCAGCCGACTGCAATAGATACGAGTATTGTATCTATAATGAGCAAAAGGCAGCGTTCGCTCATTGAACTTGAGCGCATATCAGGCAGATACATAAGCAGCTATATAACAAGTAAGATATACATATGTATGTATGTTTGTTTGTATTATATATAAGTATGTATATGGACAATTCCTTAACGTCAGTCATTTAATTGTCACACGACCTAAGCTGGCCTCTTGATCATTGATTGAACGTAATAATAAAATTCAATTGGGAGCCCGCTCACTCGCTCTTTCTGCCTGTCTCTTTTACTCTTTTGCTATGGCCTACTCCCTCTTTTGCACAAACTGACCCCAGGCAGACCAAAAAATATATATGTATATATAATAATAATAACAATTACAAATAACAATAACAGAAACAACGGAACATTCCATTTCCAAGTATTCATTAGGCCTCTCTCCCTCTTAGTGTCATTTTTCTCTCTCTCTCTCTCTCTCTTTTTCAGCTAAATAATAAACCAAGTTTAGTGTAAACTTTCTTGTTGATTGTTTACCTTCTTAAAGCAAAACATATTTATATACATATACATATATAATAAACATATACCATATATACATTCGATTCGAAGTAGTTGTTGCGTTATCACTGAAAACGTTTTGTTCTCGGAATATTCCATAATAAATTATGTAGCTATCGTACTCAACACTTTTTCGCACTTTTGTCAGGGCTGCAACTACTGATCAACTGTTTAATCAGAAGTATATATGTATATGCATGGAGAGATGTATTTATATGACTTCTCTAGACATTGCCATCACGCATGGCTCTTCAGCTCTTATCAGCCTGAGAAAAAAACAAAACAAATCAAAACAAAAGTGATCGATGCATCGATCGATCCAACCATCCAAGCTCAGCACATTTCAGTCTCTCAGAAGCAGAATCTTCTCTCTCCTCTAGTTTCATTGTTCTCTAATTTCATTAGAAAACCCCCAAAAGAAACAAAACTGAAATTGTTGACAACATTTTTCAACAATTTGATCAGTGGAGGATCGTTAAAGCGACCGTTAAAATCACATTATCTATCAAGTTGGCGCCAGTCATAAACTTATGACGAGCCCAAGTCCATTAAAACAGCTGCTCTTATCACAACCAAATAGAATTGTATATATGTAACTGTGTGTGTGTATACGTATATATAATATGATTCCATATGTTTTTTGAGGGCTCTGGGTAAAGGTCTAAGACAGGAAAGTAATCTGAATATTATAAATTTGACTCAATTTTGAGCAATTGCTTAAGGCCGGCGAGATTTCTAATTGTAGATATATAGAAATATATTATATTATATATTTCCAGATTTAAGCTTTCTGTTTGAATGCAATTATCATTGACAACAATTAAGTTTCAGTTTCAAGGAGTTAAATATGTTTATACAAAAATGAGCAAAACATTTGATAAATATTCATATTTTCAATCAGTTCGCACCTTCCACAAGTACGGCTCTTGCAACCCTGGATTAGGTACGTACATTTTAAAGATTTCAAACGGATTTCGTTGACCACGCGAATCACAGCCGATTGCCACGCGTTGCTCAAGCGATTTCGAAGCATAACACACAGTAGCAGACACGCACACACACGCACACACACACACACATCAGGCACACTCACTTGCAGCACATGTGTTTTTCCTGGCTCTGTGTTGGGTGGCCTGGCCTGGAATGATTTGGTCAGAGCGCGATATTAAGGCAATAGGTCAATTATATTAAATTGACATCAATGTAAAAAAAAAAAAGAAGAAAGAAACAGAAAATACACTTTTCAGGCAGCACGCGCTGGAAACCCAAGTCGCATGGCATCGAACCGAATCGGCGTTGCATATGCGCTACACTGAGAGAAGTACTGGGAGGAGTTGAAGCTTAACATGGGATATTCTTTAAGCATTTGTTTATTAAATATTTCTATGGAAATGTTGCCAATATTATTTAATAACCAAATAATATATAGAACAAAAATTGAACAATTTCTAGGAAAAGAAATTTATTTTAAAGATTATTAAATAAACTTTATTTTTAGCGTAAAAAAGTAATATTTTATGAAGTATTTAAAAACAAAGAAATTTAAATTTAATAAAATTTGTTGACTCATATTTTGATCTTTCTCTAAATAAAACTAATCGCATTTTCTTCAAGTGTACTTAATATGTATGTATTATATAGCACTGATTCGATTAGGTTCTAGTAATTAAATCATTTTTCCAAGTTTTTTTTTTTTTTTTTTTTTTTTTTGCTTTTTACATACAAATTGCAACTGATGGAAAGATGACGTTTGACAAATGATGCTGCCCGCTGATAAAGCAAAAGTCAGCCAATTGTATAACCCATCCAGAACTTGGCAGTTAATCGATTTCTATGCACAGAAGTGTACAGAAGTTCCATATACTATATATACTACATACATATATAAATTGCACTGTATCTGTATGTTTGATTGTTTTTAATTGAATTGGCAGCTCATTAGGCGCAGGAGTCAAATATCAATGAACCCCGCTTATGAAATAGGCCTGAATATAATATTACTAATATACATATACATTCTGATATGGTTATTTATATTTGCTATTAATACTGGCAATGTGTGTGCGTGTGTGTGTGTGTGTGTTTTGTTTAAAATTGAAATTCATTCAGAGTCTTCGAATGAGCGGAGAAAACGTGCAGCTCGCTCGTTCGCTTTCAGAACCAGAATCGAATCCAATTGCAATTATCAGTTTTGCATACGCATTAAGTATACGTCGGATGTCTCTGGGGATTTACTATATATACCCGTGTGTGTACATATATATGCCTCTCTCTGTGTTTATATAGAAACAGTTTATATAGAAACAGAAATTGATAACGCCACTCGGTCGCAGCCATTCAAGTATCAACAATCGAAGCACGAAGCTAAACGTTTGTTTGGCTCGTCTAGTTGAGGATCTAATCTTGAGTCTTGAGTCTTGAGTTTGAAACGCGTGTCGCAACCAGCCCGAAACTAGTTGTAATTTGTCTCAATTGCATAGAGCTGGAGATCCCAGAGTAGCTCGGCGAATTTCTAATTGAAAAATTAAATCATTTACTTCGGCCAGGTCGTAATTAGATCCCAGAACCAGGTCTACCCAATTGAGCCTCAATTGAAAAGCAGCTAATTATGTTTGCTTCAGTCCCCCAGATCTACTTATACGCATATACCTACATATATCTGTCTATGATAGCTAGGAAATTGACCGCGAAACACGTGAAGCGCATTTTCTCATTATTATTATTTTATTTTTTTTTTCGTATATTTCTTCTACTTGTTTTTATTATGCTTAAGTACATTGGACTCGTATTTTCGTAGCTTTGTTGTTTTTCTTCTGGTGTTTTTTGTTTTTTGATTGGGTTTAAGGAACCTAAATTGATAGCCAGCCTACGGAAAATTCTGTACGCTGCTCAGATAGCAAGACACTGACGACGACCTTGAAATTTAGCCGATAATTGAATTTCGTGGGGGGGCTTCGAATGAACGACAATGTTTAGGGGTATACCCAGGCGGCGAGACTTGTCAATCGAACCGGTAGAAAATGGGAAATACCATATATTAATAATGCAATTTCTAAGCCTTATGGGTTTATTGTGAGAGGAAAATCGATTGAATAAGAAAAGGATGGATTAATGATGGATTAATAGCTTATGAATAGTTTAAGAGCTTGTTCTTATATTAACTTGATACACACTTAGAAGAGCTAAGACGTACTACTTGTATACCTAGTTTGAAATAAGTTTTACATACAGTTAAATATTCCAAACAGATAAATGCAAGATCTCAAGCTTAAGCGGAAGACTAGTATTAAGGAAAACTGCTCAAAACAATTTAGAATCACAACATACATAATGTTAAAGCAAGATTTCAGCTTCTGTTTGTCAACTCCAGAAGCAGTTTATAAACAACTATACGGATCACACGTTCATTTGGCAAATCTTACGCACCTTAGGCCGTTCCACTGCATACGCAGCTTGTAGATGTTAAAGTTCATATCTCTGAACGATCTCATCTCCAGATCGTCCAGTTGCGAATGGGTTATTTTCAGATCGATGTTGACATCGGAGTTCAGCTTATTGGCCAGACTGTCGACGACAGCGTTGAAGGACTCGAGCTTCTCGCAGGCGAGCTCGACGTGATTGAAGGCTTTGCCCATTTCGCACGTGCACGGCGATATCTCCGGGCGGGCCGAGCATTGCAGTGCTGCAAAATGGAATACGGCGTACATCACAGAAGCCATATTGTTGTTGTCGTTGTTGTTGATTTGTCGTTTAAGATTTTTTCAAACTTTTCCGATTCACAGTTCACAGGATATCTCTAGCCGTTTAGTGACTCTAGCGAGCAGGCAGTCGAAAATGTTTTTGGTGGGAAAAAACTCTGTCTCTCTCGCGTTTTGTTATACGGATGCGAACATATGTGCCGGAGTTTCCATACTTGGGTTTCGGTTTTTCTTTTCCTTTCCTTTCTTTTCTTGTTTCAATTTTACGTTCACTCGATTTTTCGATATGTTGTCGACTTTTGAGGACCGTTATTAGAACCGTTTTTCCCGTTCACTATGTGGCCGGCATCGAATTTCACGCGACAAAAAGTCAAAAACCAAAAACCAAAAAAAAAAAGCAGAAGAAACCCAGATGTGAGAGTTCTGTGTTTCAAATGTGGACTGCAATGCTCAATCGTTTGTTTGACCTCTTGACACGCACATCTATGTATTAATCTTCTATGAACAAAACAAAAAATAAAGTAACACACACACGCACACACTTGCACACACACCCAAACACACTCTATATTGATTTCTCTCTCGCACTCTGTAACTGTATATGTGTGTGTGTGTGTGTGGATGGATGGATGTCTATATATTTTATTTACTTTTTTTATTTTTTTGATTTATACTTTTTAAGCCGCGCGTATTGAGAGAGATTGTGAGTGTGAAGTGTGGAGTCGATTTCTATATAGTATTATTATTATATATATATATATAATATATACATATATATGTATTTGTATTCGTATATTATGTTGTTCTTTATAGCACTCAACGTTTGTTTTTTTTTTCTGGAGCCCGTTGCTCACGTCTATAGCCCAACACGGTCCGTTTGCGACTGGGAAAAATAATGGAAACGCTGAGGATCCGTTTGTTGGCTGCGTCGCCAGCAGCGGCGTTGACGGCGACGCGAGCAGCAGCAGCGACTGCGCATGCTGCTGCTGTTGCTGTCTTAGCTGTTGTTGTTGAGGTTGCTGCTGCTGTTGCTGCTGCTGTTGTTGTTGTTGTTGTTGCTGCCTTGAGAACTTTGAGCGCGTTTTTGAATGCAAAAGTTTTCTCTTTTGGCCACAAAGTATTACAAGTTGTTGTTGCTGTTGCTGCTGCCACTGTTGCTACTGCTGTTGTTGCTGCTGCTGCTTCTGCTGCCGCTGTTGCTGCCACTGACTGTTAGGCTATGTAATTGTTCAAGCAAACACTCAATTACATGTATTCCTGTCTTCTCAATCTCAATCTGAGTAGCTGGCGCCGTTGTCTGTTTTTGGTGCGTGATGTTTTTTCGTGTTGCCCCCTTTGAGCAGCACCAACAGCAGCAGCAGCAGCAGCAGCAGCAGCAACAGCAACTGAGATGGGTGTTGCTGCCACATGTGGCATGTTTGTAAGTTGAGTTTCTTAGGAACCTAGGCAGCAGGCCATGCTATGCCATGCATATACATACATACATACAAACATATCTATGTATGGGGGCATCATTATCAACATCATGTGTTTACAAACTCTGGTTGTTGTTGTTGTTGTTGTTGCTGGCTTCTACTCTTACGCACTGCTGATAAATTGTCCTTTACGCACGCACACACATACATGCACACACACACATGCCAGCGGCTGCCACATGCGTTTTAAAAATCAGTTTTATTTTGTACGCAGCATCTTTTATCTGAGCATCTTTTGAGCAATGTTTTCAATTATGACGTTCTCAACTGCACAGGGGCTGAATGAGCCGGCTTGTTATGATTTTGTTGTTGTTCGTGTGCCGCCTCATCGATGATAATCATGCGTGAAGATACTACACATTTGGCAGACCCATCGAATACCCTAGATGCATAAGATAATGACTGAGTACTAGATAGATGGGTAGCTACGCTACGATATGCATACCCTTTAATAAAACTTGATTAAGAAATAAATAACAAGCTCTTTATTTTATTTAATGGTAAATTGTTTTCATTTTCAAAGTTTCAAGCTTACATAAATAATAATTTTAATTAATCCCTAATTTTAGTTGACTATCAAATACTATCTCTAGCAGTTAAATTTACTCACACATTCTACAGGGTATTTCTGCTGCCTACACTCTCACAAAATATACACGCAAAATTGCAATAACGGTGAATAGTTAACCATTTTGAGCTAGATATCGATTGTCGATAAAGCTACGCTTAGTATTTAATAAGTATTTAATTTGGTATTTAATTGCCGCTGCCGGCGCAACCAAAAGTTTTCAACGTACTCGCAAAAATAAATCAACAATAATTGGCTACTGTGGCAACTGTGGCGCCACCTCGTTGCTGCTTGGCAGGCGCCACATTGAAACGATTGCGCTGTCAGCTGAAGAGCAAGGGGCAGCAGCAGCAGCATGCACCATGCATCAAAGTCCGCAGTCTTAATTTATTTTGAAGTTGTGGCTGGGCACAGCGCATACATAATTAACCAAAGCCCCCTTAAAAATGCCGTCTGTCGCGGTGAATTCCGCACGAAATTCCTGCCGGCTGCAATGCGCGTGCCAATGTGCCCCATCACAGAATTTCGCCCCGCGCAGCCCCGCTCGCTGTCATACGTTTGTCGCCCTTGCGCCCAACTGCTACTGCTGCTGTGCTGCTGTTATAGCTCCTGCAGCAATTAATCATGGTTGTTGGCAATTTTCTTGTGATTCGCTGCGAGGCTTCAACTCATACTCAATCTCAATCTCAATCTCAATCTCTGTCGCCGTCTTTGCTATCATCTCTGATGATGAGCGCACGTCATGGACGGTTATTTTTAGTGTGACCGTTACACGCCCACATTGCAAATATCTGAAGACTAACTAAATATTTATAAGTAATCGATAAATCGTATTAAAAATATACAAAGATTGCGTAGCTGAGCTATTTTTAAATTTCAATCATGCCTAAATCAACAACAGCGCACAACAGCAACAATTATGAATTATTATTTATTCATACATATTTGTGTTGATGTCACATAAATATTTCAACATTTCTTAATGTGACAAATTTTTCGTGTTTCGCGCTTTCTCATGCAACGAAATTATACATATTTCTGCTCTTCTCTCTTTTTTGTTCTTATTATCTTTTTTTTTCTAGCCGATTTCTTTGATAGTTGTTGTAATGTGAATTCCACTCGAGAGATTGACGAAGATTCTGCAAAATTCCAGAGTTTGATTCGCAACGGAAACGATCATGTGCCAATATTGATAGCCCTAAATCGAAAAAAAAAAACACGTCAATTGGGGCCTGGCTGTTTAATTACGACCAAAATATTTGGCTGGAATTTGGTATTTGGCTGTCGTCACGGCTTTGTCTGCCGCCTGGCCACTGCGTCATTCGCCACGGGGACGCCATTGGATCAATCAACTATATAGTCGATCGATCGATCGATAATGGAGAACAGAATTGATTTTTGTGTATGTATGTAATTTTATTTAGCTTTCTTTTTTTGCAGAGTTGTCCTAAAAAGTTTGACCGTTAATTTCGTGTAGTTTCTTTCAGTTAATTACGTGTGTTTGTGTTTGTGTATGTTTATATCTGATTGTGTCAGCTTTATTTAGTATATATCAACATATATATGTATATATATATGTGTGTGTGTTTTTATCGGTATGTGTCTTGAAGCATCCACAGCCGCGCAATTCGTGTGACCAAAATAGACTTCAGAACTTATTCAATTAACTAAATATGAAACATAGCAGTTCAATATTAAAGTAAGATTTACATATATAAAGCACACTAGAGCACGCTTCATTCACGGCCACGGCCATGGCCATAGCCACGACCGCGCCCACAACACGACCCAAGCTCGTCGCCTACTTTTGCTCGGTGAACTTGGTGATTTGGGGATATTTGCTTGGGTTATAATCGATATCCTGCTTAAGGCGCTCACGTGCACTGTTGCGCACGGCTTCCGTATAGGACGCTTGTACCGCGGCATCATGGGCAATGGCATTGATCACAACATCCGGATTAACAGTCGGATTCATGTTGCCGGCACCCGCACCATTCGTGCCAGCCAGACCGGAGCTCTGGAGAGCACGCTGCACACCGTTAGAAATTAGGCATTCCACATTTGATGACTTCTCGTTCTGGATGATCTTGCGACGCTTGGCAGACATGCCCGATATATAAGCATCGGAGTATGGTGGCTGCGGTAGATTTTGCTGCAAGTGAATGTAGAGCTTGATTTAGCTATTGCTAATCATTTGTTTTTTACTCTCTCCACTCACCTCTGTTTGGGTCTGCAGATCTCGCGTTATCACAGGCAGCCAGTCATGAGGGAAACTGTTATGCCAAGGCTCCGAACCGATTGTTACCGCGGGCAAGGATTGCGCTTGCTCCGCAGAGTTGCTGCTGCCGCCGGCCACGTCGGCCATTTCAATGTCGGTGTCGAGTGATTGCTCCGCCGGCTGTGAAAGTGGGGGAAAGGCGAGTAGTGGAGGCCACACAAAAGGCTCCTATTAGTTAGTGTTTTATAGAAAACTTGCTCAGCAAATCATTCGCAAACTTACGTCGGCATCTGGGCCCGTTGTCACTGCATTGCGCAGCACGAGGAACTGTTGAGCATCGGCGGTGTCCGTCGTTGCAGGAATTGTGGGATCTATGTAGATGCACAAGAACTGCAAGGCCTCATTGCGGAAATCTGAAAGTATTGAAAGGACAACTGAGGTGAGTATCTACTTCAAGCATCAAGATCAAGTCTTTACTTACTGAAACGCAGCGGCACGCTGAGCCGTCGCATCAGCTGCCGCCAGTAGAGCTCCGCATTGGCGCTGCCCAGGCACAAGAAGAGCACGCTGTAGAGACGCTTACGGAACTGATCGCAGATTTGCTTTAGCTGTTGCTCAAACTGGGTGTTGCAGGTGTTGCCGTAGCACAGTTTGATGATGCATTGCAGGCTCTGGCGCAGCGTATTGCATACGGAATCCCGCGAATTGTACTCCGGCCGCTCATACTGGCGCAGAAAGACCAGATTGTCGCCGAACCAGTCCAGAGCTCGCCCCACAGCCAGTTGCATCGTGTCCGGATTGATTGAGGCGCCCTCGAAGACGCTGTTGTGCAGAAAGTTGCGCAGTTGGGTGCGCAGATTGCAAGTCTCACGGCTGACCGCCACAGCTGCAGCTGCGTCGCCGGCTGTTGCTGTTGCTGCAGCTGAACCCGAACCCGTGCCCGAGCCCGAGGCTGCAGCTGTGGCTGCGGCTGCTGCTGTTGCTGAGGCGGCCACTGGAGTCGCATTGGTTGCTGAGGCGCCGCCATTGTTGGTTGCTGCGGTCGAAGTGGCATTAGTTAGTCCCGTTGTTCTGCCGGCTAAAGCTGTTTGCACATGATTGCTCATATTAGTAACCAGGAAATTGTCAATCATAGCGGATAAAAGTCTGGATACGGTTCTTGGCCTGTGCCGACCGTTCGGCTGGCGTGCAACGGGACGGCGGCTCATTGAGAAACTCGAACTGACAGGAACGTGCACACCACCAATACCATCACTAAAACCACCACCACCACCACCACCACCACCATTACCACCAACACCATTGGCACCACCAACACTACCACCACCAATAGTCGGCAATCCCAGTGCGCTGCCCCTTCGGCTCCTGTTCGACAAGAAGGATATACGCCGTAGGCCTGATTCGCTGATGCCACGCGGCACGCGGACAGTGCTGACTATGAGATGAGATGACACGGATAGAATGCAGATTAGAATGTAAGAGATGCAAACCGGAAGCCTACAACATTGTGTGTGTGTGTGTGTGTGTACCTAAAGGTAGAGTCTATAGGTCTAGTCTATAGCTTCCCCTTTACCTTTTTGGAATTGGAGTATTCCAGTGGCCAACTATAAGCTTAACTACCAGTGAATAGATCTTTGGCAATTATAAAACTACATTCCAACCTAGGCTCAGACTCGAATTGGTCTTTAGTCCTTGAGAGAATTATATCATATGGAAATTCCCGCATAATAAAGAAATTGGCCTTAAGCTCAGGTATGTTTCTGAGTAGCTAGAGTAGGTATAAGGATAAACAGGTACGATATTCGTATTGATCTGGTACAGAATTCTACATATATGTATCTAGAAATTCTGATCTAAAATTATACCAAATGTAGTACAACATACTAAATATGTATATTCTGAAAAATCGTATGATTAATAATTGATGTCAATTGAAGCAACGAAAATCATAGGAAAATTAGAAAGCTAACAGTTGCATTGTTTTCCTAGTTATAAGTTATAATATATATATAAATATATGTATTCTGATTGATTGACTGATCAACTCCTAATAAACTTATGCGAAAATAAGTCTACCGGAAGCCTTTGCTCTTTGTCTAAAAGTCTAACATCTGTTATCATCTTCTATTGCTCTATTAATAAACCCGGTTTACATCTCTGGTGAATATGTTAGGATGAGGAAAGCAAGTCGGCCACGTGGCGATGCCGCGACGACGCGAAGCCGCGCACTGCCCGGGACATTACAGCGATTATAGATGTATATATATATATATATATGATTTGATGATTATATATATAGTATGTATCTTTTCACATATATATATTAATAATCTCATATCAAAATTGATAGATATTTGTTAATCTACGAATTTTCAACTTACGCATTTCATCTGCGTCTTGCAAAATGGGCGGTCGTGGGAAGTTGTTTATGTGATTGTAGTTGATGTTGTTGTTGTTGTTTCTGTTGCTGATGTTGTTGTTTCTGCTTCTGATGTTGTTGTTGATTTGCTGTTGTTGTTGTTGTTGCTGCTGTTGAATCGTTGGCTCCGGCTCACGAATATGATGGCTATTGCAGGGCAAGAAACGATCGAACGCCGTATGGGTGGGTGCAATGCGTCCGGCCCAATTGTTGTTGCCGCCAATCTGAATCTGTGGACGGGACGTCGAGCGCGTCTGCGTGGCCGTTGTGGGCAATGTACTGGCGCGCTGCTCGCCGCTGCGCGTGCCACTCGATGTGGATGCGGCAGCCGCAGCAGCAGCAACAGCAGCAGCTGCAGCAACAGCACCAGCTCCAGCTGATGCTGCGGCAGCTGCTACATTTGCTTCGCTAATTCCGGCACTGTCGGTGGCGGCTGCTGGTCGTCCCTGTGCCTGTGCCTGACCCTGTCCTTGGGCTTGGGTCTGTCCTTGGGCCTGGGTCTGGGCCTGGGCCTGGGCTTGCGGATGCACAGCAGCGGTCATCACATGCACCGGCAAATTTATGGACATCACATTGGGCACATTGAATTCGACACGCAGATCCGCATCGTTCGTAGCGCTATTGACCACAGCCTGAATCAAACGGGCCATTCGCATCTGAGGATCTGCAAGCGAGACAACAAATTAGTTAAATGACCACAAGATAAGCTAAACTGTAAGCCAAAACAAAAACCAATTAACTGCGACAACTTTGTATTAGTTTATATCAAGTCATGGATCTGTTGAATGGAGACATTTAGATTAATCTAAGTGCTAAATAGTGTAGAGCCTTCTTAGCGAATCTTTCATATTATAGATTCCTTGGTTTTAGAAAAGGTCTGCTTAAGCATTAACAAAATATAAAGCTAAGCTTTGGTCGGGCTTTAGATCAGTTGAAGTTGTTTTCAGCCAGTGAAATATTATTATGTTAAAGAGAAAAGTTATCATATTGCCTTCCAGCCAAATAATGTGGAGCAACAGAAATACGACGCATCAAGACTTGAAGCGTTGCAGCTTTAAATACTATATTATTTTGTTAAGTAAGGGAACAACTAACATATTATGGAATGTGTTTCAATTCATTAGCAAATCTGATTAATCAAACAGATATTAGCGGAACAAAAGCTGGGCTGAGCTGTATTGGAGGAGGAAAACCTACTGGGCGTTGGCATTGGGACAGGCATATAGAGACGAAACCTTGGCCTGGGTGCTTCATTAGCCTCAGCCGCACGCTCGGCGTGCTCATCTAGAAAATCGACAAAGGCATTAGTCGTAGAACTTGATTTTCCTATGTTTTGGCTGCTTAAGGCTGGGCATAATCCCTGGGCACTCACCTGTCTCTGCACGAGATTGTGTGCCAGCTGCATTGGTGCCACCTGGCGCCACCATGGGCTCATCCACAGGATCCTCAAAGTTGTCATTTCGATTGGCTAGGCCAGCAAGGGCAGCGGCTGCAGCATCTGCATCAGCAATTCCTGCCGCTATTATCTCATCTTCCCTTCGACTACGTTCCTCGAAATCTGTATAATCGTCCTCCTCAATATCTAGCATACTAGACACACCCTGAGTGCTCTGCGGACGCTGCTCCGCATCGTTTGTAGTGTTAGAAACAGCCTGAATTAGACGTGACATTCGAGAATGTGGATCTATTGGCGGAACGAAATAGAATGTATTCAGTAAATTGTTTAGAATATGAAATTATGAATTGAAATACATATGTATGTAAATAAATCTATGTTTTCTAGAAAAACTTTTGTGGATTTCTTATACTTCAAGAACATCAACAATAAGATAAATAGCTTTTAAGCATCAGCCGGAAACTTTTATAGAGCTAATTTGTACTAGCTGAAGCCTTCAGCTAGATGAACTCTTATAAAAGAATGCTTACGGAACAGCAACAGTAGAAGAATTAGCTCTTAAGCTTCAGCTTCAAGCTTTTGGATTAATCTTGCGTTAGTAAAGGAAGAGAACAAGTTGGGACTGTAAGCACTATTTCTTAGCTTTGAGTCCAGCATTAGTATGTAATATATCAACAACAATAATAAGCGAAGCTTTCTGCTTTATGAATCAGCGCTTTCGATAGCGAATTACGCAAGTTTGGTAAACAAAGAATTGTATTCAAGGTAAACCTACTGTGCATAGGCAATGGCACAGGCATATAGAGACTTAGCCTTGGCCTAGGCGCTGCATCGACTTCAACAGAGTTTTCCACTTGATCATCTAAAGAAATTGACAACAAATTGACATCGTCTGCTATCTATTGCTGGGATATTTCGTCTAATCTGCATATATATATATATATATTGAATAGACACTCACCTACTCCATCCTGATTAGATCCGGGTCGTTGTTGTTGCGCTGAAGCTGTGCCAGTGCCTGTGCCCGTTGCAGCCACAGGCTGCTGTTGTCGATTAGATGCAGTGGCTGGTGCCACAGCTGGTGCCGCAGCTTGTGGTACTGCAGACGCTGGCGGCACCTGGACAATGGGGTCAGCAAGCGGAGTGCTCGACATACTGGGCGCAAAGATATTATTGGAGCGTATGTAGCCGCTCTGCTCCACAAGAATGGGCCGGCAGGTGAGCACACGCGGACCGGGCTGGGACAGATCCAGCATCAAGTCTGAGATGGCATGCTGGGCATGCGACAGATAGTGCAGAGCCTCGGAGACACGATCGTAGATGCGTTGCGCATTCTCGCGTCCCGCTGTATCCTGCTCCTCGAAGCTGGGATCCTGCTGCAAGATTTCGTAGTAGCGATCGAGGAAGGGCGCCAAACGTTGTTCGACGGTGCGATAGCGCTGAAAGACTCGCGCCAGCACCTCGGGACGTGTACGACGGCGCGGACCAATGCCAGCGCCATTCGGTTGCGTCTCTCCAGCAGTCGGTATACCACCTGCTGCGCCTTGATCTGCTGCCTCTGCCTGTGGAGAGTTGGAGCGATCGTCCTCGCCTGGTGGCGTGTTAGTTCCATCGGCTGCCTCATCATCTGTCTCAATTACATCCTCAATGATCACTGCGGCTGCTGCTGTCGTCTCCTCGCTCGTGTCGACGCTGGCGGCGCCATCGCTGCTGCTGCTCCCAGCACGATCCGATGGCTGTTGTGGCGGCTGCTGCGACTGTTGTTGCTGTTGCTGCGGCTGCTGCTGCTGCTGGTCGCCCTCCTCGTTGGTGTAGACGGTGGGCAGCTGCACCACTGTATAGTTGCGACCAGGTGTGTTGCGTGTCAATGCAGCGGTGACTGCGTCCTGTACCATGTCAATGATGTTATTGTTGCGTGGCATGTCGGTGGATGACACGCCCACCTCGACCACTGTTGATTCCATAGTCCAATGTCCGCGCTGCAGTATATCTAAAGATTGATTATTCAGCCCGATCTCCGGGTTCTCCAGATATGCAGCTATATTATTGGCACAGTCGATCATGTGCTGGGCAACAGTGATGCGATTAATGCAGAAAGATGACGAGTTGGGAAAGCGATTCGGACGTGTGCGAGCCTGAAAGGATTACGATAATTAGCAACAGGAATTTAAGGTAGCCTCGACCGTATCTATTCTTACACCCGCAGCAGTCAGTGGTCCATTGTTCACGGGTATGGCCATAGTGCCCACCAGCATGCCGTCGAGTGCCCTGAAATATGGCGCATTGCGCAGATTCCGTGGTGCTGGTCTGCCTGGTAGGCGGTTCAAGTTACGCATCGGTTCATCGTTGTTCGTTGCATTGGCGCCGCGCTGCGAGAAGGGCGGACGCTCGGCCACATGCAGAACTTTGCCATCGACATCTAGAAAACGGAGAGAAGTTCATATGTCAATATGTTGATTGCAACTACAAATGCAAACTAGCCATGACTCACCGTATTCCTTCACTTGTTTTTCATCAGATAACACGCGGCCCTGGTAAATAATTCGCTGATTCTCGGCTGCAATGTTCGTCTTCTCTGCGATTTGGTCCTTGAACTGGCGTATGGTTAACTGGAAATACAAAAATAATATAATTCCAATAAAAGCGTTCAACACACAACCTCAAAGATGCACACATCCAAACATACTTCCACACAAAATCACACACACACACACATACACGCGGGCTCGTTCATACACGTACTTACCTCATTGTCGATGCTGAAGTCGTGTGTGCGAGCATCTAAAGTTTTCACCTTTAGGTTTATTAACATTTTGTTAACCGTCCTCGTGCTTGTCAAATGCTTCTGAATTAGTTCCCTTTACTGCAAAAATAAAACTTACAACAGCCCACGGCAAAGAAAATCGGTGGCCGATGTACGACGGCAATCGTTGTGTCTTGTTTCTGCCAATCGAAACGCATTCGCATTCGAAATTCGCCTTCGCTCGCTCTTACTCTTTCGCACTCTCTTCGATCCGGTCGGTGTAGCCAAATGTGTGAAAATTTATATATTATTTTTTGTGTTTTATTGAATGTTATATTTTCCTTTCGCCTTTGCTTGCGTATCGGTAATGTCGCTTTTGTGTCGTATTAACACTGTATGCCAGTCGATTATAAAGCAAATAACTTGAAGTATATTGCTGTCTAAATTTTGATAATCACACAAATATAGCGAGCGGCTACGACCCAGAATTCCTTGCTTTATTTGATTTTTCACAAAATATACTGTAACAAACGTCAGATAATTTAATTATATGGTATTTTGATACTTTAGCCAATATGGTCACATGGTGTAAAACTTATGCTAACAACAGTGTTTTCAGCAGTCTGGCTAGGCTGCGCAATAGAAAAATGATTATTTTAGCTATATGGTTAGCCCGCCCTTACGCTGCAGCCCTGGCCTGCTGTTATATGGCGCAAATTTTAAAAATTTGAATTTCTCTGTTGGTTTTTTTTTTTCACTGCACCCGGTTTGTATGGGAGAGAACAGAAAACGAGCGACTGACGTGCTTGCCGCATGTATTATGCCACAGTTAACCCGCTCCAAGGCCTTTGCGACGTCTGCTTTGAACTGCATCCTGTGGGAATTTGCTCAAAAAAACTGAATAATAGCAGCAAAAAAGCGAGCCATAGCCGAGGTGTAGAACAACTTTTCGCTTTGAATATTTAAGTGGCAAAGCCAGCAGCGGCAGGTATGCTAAGAGAGTGGGCGGGGCGTGGGAGAAGGCGTGCCAGAAAGGCAACGTCAGCGGCTGCGGCAGCTAACACAATTTTTCTTAGACCCCGGAAAATGTGAAAATGCGGAAATGTGATTTAATGTCGGCTCAAAATGATTGCCGCATATTTTGCTTGTTGTTCGCGTTTGAGGGTTAAAGCTTAAATGCTTTAATAAATAGACAAGGGAGCGAGAGAGAGAGAGAGAGAGAGAGAGAAACTATTTATGCGAGGGTGGTTTGAAAAATTGACAACTGTGTGGGTTTGGCAGATTATAAAGAATAATTTACTTACACCTTATATAAAAATAAAAAAAATAAAAATTTGGTAAAAAATTTAAACAAATAAATAGATGAAATTAATTCTTATTTTTATTATTATTATTATTATTTTATTTTTTGTTTTAAATAAATATTAAATTTATATATATTATTTAAAATATATATATATTATTTTTCGACTTTCAAAAATTTAATTAAATATTTAATTTAGCAAAAATAATTATAATAATAATAAATAATAATTAATAGAGTTTTGCCTTGGGCTCGCGCAATTTACAAATTGCTTTCAAATGGGCTGTAAAAAAGTTTTTAATGAGTTTTCGACACTTCGCTTCGGTCTCCAAACAGGGCTTTTCCCGGGCCACGCCTCCTACGCGCTACAACCACCCTCCACCCTTACTCCCTCACTCACTGCGTTATGCATTTCCATTTTCATTTTCATTATTATTTATTTTTACATTTTTTGTTGCTTTTTTCGGTGTTTGGTTTTTTTGTGTCACGCCAAAAAACTTGGTCGTGGCGCGAAAAGTGGGCGTGGCAGCAACAATAATTGCTTTGTTGTTGCTGTTGTTGTTGTTGACTTAATGAAATTATATCAATCGGCGGATCAGCTACCCTGTAAATGGAAATTGTTGTTGTTGTTGTTGTTATTCGTGCATCTGGCAGCTGGCAAATGACTTTTCTTCTTCTTCTTCTAGTTTAATCTTAATAGTTTCATAAGGGAAATTTTTGAATAGGAATTGCAATTCGGAAAGTGAATTGCAATTATTTTCCTTTTGGTCAGCTCCATTATTTTTCTGCTCTTTTCTTTTTATTGGTCTGCGCCCACTTTTCCGGCATTTTCTCGAGAGCGTGAAACAAATCCAAGTCTCACGTCAAATTAAATCAAGTTGTAATATAAAGAAAATTGAAGCCAACTCCCATTTGTGCCATAAGACACAAACATACAGCTGAAGAAGAGGGCAAAACTAGGGTAGCGTGTGTGTGAGGGGAGGAGCGGTAGTATGAGTGGTTAGCTGATTGGCAATATAACAAGCGGAAGGCAAAGACGAAATTAACCCTTAGTTGCGCAACGACATAGATTGAAATGAAAATGGATTTACTTATACAATAATATTATTATTAAAATTATTTAAAAATTGATCTCTATTTACAAAAAGCATCAATAAATTGTATTTAATCTAGCTAAAGTAACTGCCTAAAGGTTAAGCTTGTACTAATTATAAGAGTATGCGAGTTGAGTAATGCGTTTATATGTGCTTCTCTACAAATCACAATTAACACACTTACGGGTTAAGTTTAAGGATAACTTATAAGTATAAGAGTACAGCCATATACATACATGCTTGTGTGCCACTCTAGAAGGTCACAAATCACACATAAACACCAGCTAGTAATCAGACTTCGAATTATAAGAGCTCGTTTGCGTTTGCTTAAGCTACACAGCATAGCCAATGGCTTTGAAGCGTGTTGTCTCTCTTTCTCTCTCTCTTCATATTTAAGCTGCTCAAGATGTTCTCAAAGCACGCATCAACTCAACGGTAGTATCGATCAAAGCAGCTTATAATTATAAGAGAGCATTTATGAGCGTGTGTGTATGTGTGTGCCAGTATAATTTTGCTACTCTCTACAGCTGAACCCTGAATTAAATTTACAAGTAAACATAAGTGAATGTGTGTGTTAATTTTGCTTCAACTTATATTCGTAATCGTCTGGGAGTACATGCGTTACCATATATTGGTAAAGACTTAGCGATTCATAGTTTTAATTGCTACCAAATAATTTCCACTAACCACTGGGGCAATTGCAATTTGCTCACATAAATATATCGCGAACTATTTTGGGCGCGACCCTCCACAAATTTATGCTGCACACTTAATCTAAGCTGTCAATGCAAACAGAAACAGCAACAGAAGGAGAAGCAGAAGCAAAAACTCTGCTGAACTAACGTAATTGGTGCACATTACGACAAAACGTAAAAATCGCTCAGTGTTACGTTGCGCATTGACCAGCACCGGCAAGCGCACATATGTGAAGTCGTAAAGTTTTCGTTGCATTCTCAAGCCTTGCACATTTTCGTCTTCGTCTTTCGTCCACGTCTTTGACTTTTAATTTATGTTTCAATTCCAATTAGCAGACGAGGCGCGTGGAGTAGCTTTTATGCGAGTTCCGTTAATTGACTTTCGGCCTGGCAATGGCGCGTCATTTGTAATTGTATACGAAATAGAGCGAGAAAGGGAGAGAGAGCAAGAGAGATGTAGAGCGGCAGAGTGTGCGAATGCACGAAAAGAGGGGAGAGTCAGTGTGTGGTGTGAGCGCAGGAGAGTGAGTTTAAGTGTGCACGTTTATTAGGCTAGCCAATGCAGCTAATTGAAGTTCAAATTGTGCTCGGGCGTTGAGTAAGGCGCTTAGCGAAAGGAAACCGTTGAAATGTAAGCGCATGTATGTGTGTGTGTGGGTGAGCGAGGAACTTGAGAGCGAATACAAAGGCGAATTCACAGCAAATTCACTTAAGCGACGAAAAGGCAACTAAAGCCAATTTAACAGTCAATACAAAGGCACACATGCACATACACACATAAGCTAAGGCTGTTAAGCGCCCACACAATCACATGACGATTGTAAGGCAAACGGAAATAAAATCAAGCATAAATGCAATAATACAATTTATGTGCCAAATTTCATAAGAGCCATAATGGACTCACACACACAGAGAGAGACACAGGACACACACAAATCAAGCAAAAGTCATCAACAAACAAAGGTGACTCCTTGCCGAAAGTTGGACGTAATCGTAATCACATTTGTGCCTTTGCCCAGATCCTGAATGTTGATGCTATTTATGTGTCATTTTCATTGAGCGCAAAACTTTTGCAGACGGTCAAACGCAACAATGTCCTTTGCCTTTCTACCCACCCACTCTCTCCTTGCGTCCTCCTCCTTCTCTCTCACTACTTCGCTGCAAGTTAACAACATTTGCTTTACGTTTGCCAATTGCATTATAACTCAATTGTAGCTGAGCGATTTTTATGGTATCGAATGGATGTATCGAATCGTTTTCTTCGACTCGCCTCGAGTGCCCAGCCATTGAGTGAGTGTGTGTGTGTGTGCAGCAACAACGTTACTTGAAATGCCGCAAAGACGATAACAAAAGTTGTTGGGGTATGGAAGAGTGTATACCCTTGAAAATATATGAAGTAAGCTAATATGGAAAACTTAGGTGTAGAAAATAATTAAATTAAATTAAATTAAATGGTAAACTATTATAATTAATAATTTTAAGAGTATATATTTAAAAAATATATATTTCTATTAACTTCTACAAGCCCGAAAATCGGTCGAACTAAAAAATAATGTTAATGCAGTTGAGTTAAAGTTGTTTATAGTTATGTATAGTTAGTTATAAGATATATATTTTGGGTATAGGATTATCTTGGTTATATCAAGGGTATATAAATCTTGGGTATATTAAATTTATGTGAAATACTAAACACACAAAATCCATCTTAAAGCTGTAAATAACATCGAAAAGCTTTAAGATGAACCAGCTAGAATTTTTCTTTAATTTCTAGCTATTCCTGAACATGAACTAAAAGAGTTTCTCACATAAATAAGAGTTTGGCTATGTATGTAATGCATTATTGTCTGTATAACATTGTTATGCTGCCCCAGTTAAAAGATATATATGTATACACGTTAGAGTAATTGTACAATTGGCATGCAAAGACATTTGAAAGCAGTTGAGGCAGCAGAAGCTGTCGAGATGCATTCACAATTTGGGCATCCTTAATGCATCTCAGATGGGCCATAAATTGTGTTTGGGTTGTTATTATATTTTGGGCATGGGCACACCGAGCTTGAGGGCACTTCAGAGCCGGAATGCTGGTATGTGGAGCAGGTGCGCCGACGACCTCAGACATGGCCAGCTGTAGCTCAATTGACGTTATGCAATGCCGTAAGGCCGTAAGTGTGCGGCACGCCCTCCATTTGCTGTCACATTGTGGCATAAATTGATTTGCCACGATCGCCGGCTAGAAATGGATTTATGAAAGTCACGCAAAAGCCAATCGCATTAGACGTAACGCTTCGCCCACAAATTGGGCCAACGAAAAAAAAGAAGTAAATCATAAAGATATGAGTAATTATTGATCGAGTTAATGCGCATTTATAAGGCCTGCGGGCGGCAGCAATGGGCAAACAGTTGCTCGACTTCCCTCACAGCTCAAACATGTCTCGCGTATGCCTCTCACTAATCTCAGCTCTTTTGCTGCTGTCGCCCACCTGGGCGGGCATTGGCTACCTGGCCGACGAGCACGCCGTGGCGCACACCCAGCAGAATGTGGTCAGGAGCTACGACGGCACCGTCTCCCACTATGCCAAGTCCGTGTCGACGCCCTACTCCCAGGTGCACAAGCAGGACACACGCATCAGCAACAATGTCTACCAGCCAGCCATAGCCAAGACTATCAGCTATGCCGCACCAGCTCCAGCTCCAGCTCCAACTGTCTATACATCGCATCAGCCCGCCGTCTACAGCCAGGCTCCAGTCTACCATCAGCAGCAGCAGCCCATTCCGGCTCTTCACCAGCCCATTGCGGTGCACTACTCACCCGCTGAGGCGGTCTCCCACATGAGCTTCGATGGTTTCGGCACCCACTGGGGATACTAGGGAAGCAATTTCAAATAGTTTTAAGACTTTTGCATTCAATAAAGACACTTGTTAATATGTGAGAGTGATTTGCTTATGTGGAAGACTAGTAAATACCCTATTTAACATTTGGGGAATCGATAATGGGCCAGTACATACAGAACAGAAAATATAGAACAGTCTTTAATATTTTATATATAACTACACAGATTCCCCAAACCATTCTTCGCACAGCTAGCTCTCTTATTCATCCACTTAATAATATCCGCCAGAGATCTCTCTGACTCTTAATGTGTTATTTAATAATCGTAATCTAGTTTTTATCACATTTCATGCCCGGAGTCGGATTTTTCGCTCACGTCCTCGTGTTGCTGTATATAAACAAATCATAAAAATCCACACAAAGTGCTGCATACTACAAATAGCCTGAAGTAGGACATTAGCTTGTCTCTTCTACTAATGCCACGCCCACCAGCTAACGCCCCATCTGTAACCACAGCGAACGAGCAGCGAGCAGCAGGAGCCTGAATGGTCGGGTTACGTGATTTGTGCAGCGCAAACTTAAAAATCGGACATGAACGCTACGTGACTCGCATGGCAAGTGAAGGTCGAGGGACTCGAAGATGGAGACGGAATCGGAAACGGAAACGGAGCGAAGGACACAGCAGCAACTGAACTAATCGGATTTCTTTTATGCGCCTTTGGCGAGTGAAAGGGGTATATGGGGTTGGTATTGGGTAATAGAGTGAATAGTTTTAAAGATGTTTCATTACAACTCAATTATTGATAAACTACAAAATCGATTATATGAAAAGCGCATCAATAAAACGATTATAAATGATATCTCTTTACATATCAATTCGCAACTCAACTCGGACGGCAAGCGAGCATTACGCAGTCATTTACACCCGACTGCAGCATCTTCACTTGCTTCTCTCAGAAGTTTGCCTCGTTATGAATTATGCACATTGGCACAGAGAAAGAAAAGCGAATCGACCTGAGATTCAGAATCTATAAATTGAAATCACATTTTTGCTAGCTCATTAATTCGATGCCACTTAACTTGAGCTAACAAAGAGCCAAGAGTCAATTTCGTCTCGTAGTCTTGGCATAAATGATGGCTCCATTAGATGGCAATCAGCTGAATTGCCTCAGCCAAAAGAACTTCAAATGAAAAACTGACAAAAAAGGCTCAAAAAGGCTCAAAAACTGTGCGAATTACATTTCGCTTGAGTAACCGAAAAAAATAAGAGGGAAAAGAAAAATGTTGTAGCTTGCAACAAATTGCAGCAAGACAAAATTTTGCGGCTATAAACAGCGCTTAAATGCAACAGTCAGCGGCAGCAGCAGGAGCAGGACGTGGCAGCTCCTGCTCCTGCTGTTCCTGCTGCTCCTGCCTGAGGTCCTGTCGCGCCACTTGACTGCAGAAAGGCGCAATGATAAAATATTTGCTGGCTAAAAACTTGCCAGCTAAGTGTGTTTGTTGTTGCGGCCAAAGTTGAGTGGCAACCGCTACTCGCCTGCCTCGCGTCCTGCTCCTGCTCATGTCCTTTGGCTGCCCGTCGACAGGAAGTTGTGAGAAAATAAAAATGCAAAATGCCCAGTAAGACGTATTTATCAACATAATTACATTTTTTAATGGCTTTTTAAACCGCAAAATGGCCAAGCCGCAAAATGCAGATAAAACTGGAACAGAAGACTAGAAGATATACTAGCTAAACTGTGTTGTTGTTGTTGTTTTTCTATTTTAACTGTATTGCTGCCCCTTCTATACTGTTTTGCAGCAAAATGTTTGCTAACTCAATTAACCAATTCAGCGAATATGCTTACGTTGTGAACTTAATGAAGTTATTTCCAGTGATAATTACCTAACTATATAACTAAGCACAACTGTAGTTAAATATATACATATATAATTATTGCATTGTTAGCAATCAGAAACTGCAACGCAATTTCAATGAGAACAACATTTCCATAAACAACAAGTAACAAAGTCCTCTTCATTTGCCTTTACGCAAGAGAATAAAAAGCGCAAAGCTTTGCAAAAAATTTATTTGTAAGAGAGCCTTTACAGCATAAGTAAGAGCGCGCCGATCCAGCTCCACAGAGAGCTTTTGCAATAGAGAGCTTTTGCAACAGAGAGCTTTTGCAAAAAGATATGTTGAACGTGTGTAAAAATAGATTCGCATATGCCATTCAACTTTTGATGAGCACAAAGAGAGACCGAAATTTGTGGGGGAGAGGGAGACAGAAAGAGAGAGAGAGCGGGAGAGAGATTCCTAATTACGTATTAGTCAGCATGTGCTTGATAACATGGCGAGTGTGAGCTAAAGAGAGTGTGTGTGTGAGAGGGACAGGAAGGGGGCGATGCAATGAGTGTGAGTGTGACCGTGAGGGCTAGCAGCAACAGTTAAGCGTAAAATGAAATGAGTTGCGCTCAGTTTTTGCTTGCTGTTAACAGTGATCGGTTCTATGTTTAGCATTGTGAGGCGTATCCATAATTACATATACATATATATAAATATCTATATTTATATGTAAAAGAATGCCGGTTCGCTCACGTCAAGTTACGCCGGCAAATGCGTAGCATGTGGGGAATCGAGAATGGCCTCGGGGTCAAGCTATGCATGTTAATCTTATTGATAACGCAACTCCATCAATCGCTGGCATTGAACGCCTCGCGTGTTGACACCTTCAAGCGGCGACTGCGTCGACAAGTGTCGCTGCAGTTACAACTCGATGATTACCTCAGCTACGATGACATGCTGGACTACATGGGGCAGCTGGCGAGGGCGTACAGTGAGCGCGTCACTATGCAAGATGTGGGCGTAACGTATGAGCAGCGTCCATTGAAATCTCTAAAGGTAACTAATGGCGATGGACGCGTCGGCAAGAAGACAATTCTGCTCATAGCCGGAGCACATGCGCGCGAATGGCTGACACCTGTTGCCGCCTTGTACACCTTGGAGCAGCTGGTGGTGAGGTATGAGGAGAATGCGGATTTGCTGCAGGACTACGATTGGATTCTGTTGCCGCAGCTCAATCCGGATGGCTATATGTTCTCCCGCACTGTGGACAGATCGTGGCGCAATACGCGTTCGCCCAACGGCAACAATTGCTTCGGTACAAATCTAAATCGGAATTACGATATTGAGTGGGGGCAGGGCTCTGCGGAGTTGCAGGATTCCTGCACCGAACACTATGCGGGTCCTAAGCCCTTCTCCGCGCCAGAGTCGAGAGCGGTGCGTGACATAATGCAGGATTTGGTCCAGAGCAAGTGTGGGATGCTGTTCATGACGCTGCATACGCATCACACGACCGTTTACTATTCCTGGGTACACACGAAGTAGGTATAACCAAGAATCGATGCCGACATTGAGTTTAACTCTTCCTTTTCTAGTGCCAGCAGTGCCAATGAGAAGGAATTGCACGCCGTGGCTGAGGCTGGAGCTGTGGCCATATTCAATGCGACTGGCACAAGATTCGCCTATGGCCAGTACGGCAAAGAGAATACCTTTGGTGGCACCAGCCTTGACTATGCCCATTCTATTGGATTTCCGCTGAGCTTTGCGCTGGAACTGTCCGGTGAGCGAGATGGTCTTACCTTTGACTTTTGGCCACCAAAGCACCTGCTGAAGGACCTAGCCGAGGAGTCTTGGGTGGGCATCAGTGCCATGGCAAGGAAAGCCATGGAGCTCTATCCACCGACGAGGTCTCTGTCTCTGGCTAAGAATTACTCTGCCTCGTCTAGCTATAGTCTGGTTAATATGATGAAGATACTATTGCTTATGACAATCATAACGGTAGTCTCTCGCTGACCAGTGTTGGTTAATGACTTACAAATAGCTTAAAGGAGTGTGAATTTAATTGATAATGAAACTAGCTTTAGCATATTTGTTATACAAACGCTGATATTAATGTATATAATGTATGTATGTATCATATATCTAAAACTGTATTAATTTTGTTCAATATCTACTGAAAATCAAAAAGCTGTTACTTAAGTAATTATATACAGTTATTACAATTATAATAATATTTTTAAATATTATGTATTAATATAAATAAATGTAATATTTAATATCATTTATTATATCTCTTGCAATTAAAAATCCAATTAATGAAATAATACGTATTTACATTCGGCTAGTAATACTTATAAAATTTCGACTGTGTCCAACCTATAGGAAAGAAATGAAAATTCTTAAATTATTTATTTATTTTCTTCTATATGCCATTTCGATTGTTCATTTATATCAATTTTCAGAACAGTTGGCGCCTTAACCGAAATATCAGTTGTCTCGCATTTAACAAAAATTATTTTAAATCCCCAACAGAGCCAGGCTGAGTTTGCCGTTACTCACGTGTCTGCGTAATGCACACACACACGCAGAGCCTTGCCTCATTGAACGAAAAGCTCGCATTACTCATACGCCGCGTTGTTCGCGTGCTATTTGCTTATTTGCGCTGGCTATCAACGTGACTTGGCTGTTGAACACTGGGCGGTCTCTTTTTTTGCTTCTGTTTCTGTTTCGGTCTGTGCTATCACTCGGATTGTCTGATACGTTTCACATGCTGCAATTAACGCAACAAATTGCATTTTTAATATGCGCAAATTAATGTGGAAAATCTTCCATTTTTTGTTACCCCTCCCCTCCGCCCTCTCCCCCTCAGAGAGTTTTATTTATAACAGTCATTGCGAAAATTGAAAATGCACAATTAAAAGCACGCCTATGCTATATATCTATATACGTACGTATGTATGTATGTGTGTGTGTATATAAGGATGAGCGTGTCTGTAGCTCTACTCGCTGACCCTTTTTAAAATAATATGATAAAATGCCATTACAAAAGTCAAAGTCGAACTTCGGCTCGACTGCAGGAAGCAGCTGTTAATTAGTTTTTTTTTTTTTCTTTTTTTTTTCGACTGCAGCTCTTCAGAACGAAGTCCTGCGCTTTGGCAGCTATCCATCCCCCAGTGTTCTGTCGCTGTGCAAATGTTTTAATTTCCGCACGAATGTCTCTAACGGAAATTACATAAAAAGAACAAAAAATAATAATAAAATAAAACAACAAATATAAAGCGCAGATAACTGTCTGTTGCGACCTACTGTTGCATGTCTCTGCCTTGTGTGACCAAAACAATTAGCATACTCGTTTCGGTTCGATAATAAAAAGAAATAAGAGATAGATAATAAATGCTCAGTTTGTGTTAAGCGCTGAATTAACGCACAAGTTATTCGCTATTATGGCACTTTGAGAATAGAAAGAGTAGAATAAATAAAATCATGCCCTCGCTTTTGCTAACTTTCGTTTTCCATAGCGTAAACAATAAAACATAATAGCAACAAAATTTTTTCTATTAATGAAACCTTATCAAAATTGCATCTATTATTAGCTTTCAATTTCTGGCTGTTATCTATTTGATTATAAACAAATAAGTAGGTAGTAAATAATCTAAAAGTATAATAATCCTCGCCTAATAGCTATTAGACTAAGAACGAGTGCTACGACATTGAACACATCACACTCTAGCTAATTATTTATAAAAGTCTTATCGCATTGCATTCCAATAAGAAACAATTTGTAAACAAATAAGTGAAGCAATAGGGGTATTCCCTGATTAATTTAATTTACATTTATTTTTGTTGAATTAAAACTAAATTCTATCTAGTTAATTATGAGCTAGTTAATCTTTTTACGTGGCTGCAGCGCCAACTGAAAGCCATTGGTGGAGCCCAGCGCCAAGCGCAGCTGCGGACGCAGTGCATCGCCATAGGGCAGCAGCTCATATTGCAGCAGCAGCGGCGCCAACAGCTGCTGCAGCAGGCTCAAGCTCATTTGCTGCGCCGGACAGCTGCGTGGACCCAGGCCAAAGCTGAGCAGCTCGACGGGCTGCTCCAGAAAGCGCTCGGGCTGAAAGTGCTGCGCCTTGTTGCCATACTCCTGCTCAGCGCGTTGCAGCTCATAGAGATTCATGTAGATCTCAGCACCGGCAGGCAGCGAGCCAGCGCCCAGCTGGGAGTGAGCTATAGAGAGAGAGAGAGAGAGAGAGTGAATGTCACGCTTCATTAGTAAAAGATTCCTTCACTTACTGTACTCAAAGTCCTGGCTCAGCTGACGATTTACGATCACCTGCGGTGGCTGCAGTCGTAGGCTCTCTTTGAGCACCGCTTCCAGGTAGGGCAAGTGCTCCTTCTTCTCCTCGTTCGCTTCGCGCAGCTCATCCAGACAACGTTGCTGCACCGCCGGATGCCGCGCTATCAGCACCAGGGCTGAGCAGAGAGCGCTGCTGCACAGCAAATAGCCCAGAAAGTTGCAGCAGTTGAGCTCAGCGAGCAGCTGGACATCGGTCAGCGATGCTTCGCTTGTGAGCAGCAGCTCGAGCAGCGATTGGTATTTCACGCTTGGCACCGGCTCAAGGCGATCTATTGTGATGCCCTCGATCTTTATTTGATTACTGCTTAGCTTATGCTGCCGACGCTGCTCCAGCATCTGTTTGTTCTCCTCATTGATGCGCCGAATGAGTCGCTGCTGTCGTCGTCGAGTGAGAGGCGAGCAGAGCCAGAAGGTCAGACGATTGGCTGATCTGACGCTTAGGAAACGCTGGCGATAGAGCTCAGTGAGTCTGTTGGGAGTTAGAAAATTTGATGATTGTTAAAATAGATAATAATGACGGAAAACTATATATAATGGGAATTAAATATAAAACTAGTTAATTAAACTAAAATAGTTAAAGTAGTTTAATTTTCGATTGGTTTCTAACTAACAGATCTACTTTTTATGGGTTAAACTCCGAGTCACTATTCAAAATATTAAACACTGTTGAGGATATGGAAATCAGTTTGCGGAACTAGTTCAAACTCCGAGTCACTATTCAAAATATTAAACACTGTTGAGGATATGGAAATCAGTTTGCGGAACTAGTTCAAATTACTAATATAAGCGAAAAACTTTGAATTTAACTCCGCCAAAGTGTTGCCAGCTGTTGAGCTCCAAAATAAATTGACATATTATTTGCAGTAATTCTTTTTTTTTTCTTTTTTGGTCATCATTATAATCTAGAATTATATTCTAAGTGTATATTCTAAGTTGCTGCTCTAAGTCTTTGCTCTTAGTATTTGCTCTAAGTCTTCTAAGTCATTGTTCTAAGTCATTGCTCTTCGTCTTTGCTCTTCGTTTTTGCTCTAAGTCTTTGCTCTAAGCATTTGCTCTAAGCATTTGCTCTAAGCATTTGCTCTAAGTATTTGCTCTAAATATTTGCTCTAAGTACTTGCTCTAGGTCTTCTAAGTCTCACCTCTGAGTATTTTCTCTAAGTCGTTCCCTATGTCTCTCCTCCAAGTATTGCCTCTTAGAATATCCTCTTAGAATCGCCTTCTAGAATTTTCTCCTAGTACTTCCTCTTAGAATTTCCTCCAAGTATTTCCTCCAAGTATTTCTTCCAAGTCTTCACACACTTCACACACTTCACTGTACTGCACAGCTGACCTCCACCAGACGACTGAAGAAATGCTGCAGCTGCTGCCCCTTATATAGGGCGACTTTCACTGGAACACTGAATCGATCTCAAATGTAGTTCTTCTTCTTCCCTTGCAGTCAGAGAGTGAGACGGAGAGACAGAGTATGAGCTAGTCAGGGAGACTGATAGAGAAACAGAGAGAGAGGGAGAGTGTGAGAGTGAGAGAGAGAGAGAGAGAGGGAGAGAGAGAGAGAGTGGGAGAGAGATAGAGGGAGAGTGAGGGGGAGAGAGTGTGAGTGTGAGAGAGAGAGAGAGAGAGAGAGAGAGGGAGAGAGAGAGAGTGAGTGAGTGAGAGAGAGTGAGTGAGAGAGAGAGAGAGGGAGAGAGAGAGAGAGACACAGAGAGAGAGAGAGAGACAAGTATACAGACAGGCATATGTATGAACTGATATTCCATCAAAAATTGCGCCAATTTGAGTTAATGTGGAACTAACTTCTGCTATGCTAGCTATTCAATAATAAATTGAGTCAGTTTAAGCTTGGAATGTCTGGAATTCTACTTTAATCTGCAGTTGTATATACCATTGCCTGCCCAGCTACTCACTCTTTGAATGCCTGTTTATAGTGCTCGCTCGGCTGCATGCCACAGCTGATGCATAGCATCAGGTCCAGCACATTGTCGGCCACCAGCTGCCAGACATCAAAGACCTGTCGCGCTTCCGCCCGTGCCGCCAGCTGCTGGCAGAGCTGCTCGGCCTGCTGCTGAAACAGTTGGCTCAATTGCAACAGGTTGTCGGGGCGGGAGAGTGAGGCGAATAGCTGGTGTCGCTGTGGCCAGTGCTGCGGCTGGCAGTTGAGCAAACTGTCGCCCAGCCAGTCGCTCATCAGCTCGTGGCCCGTCTCCGAATGCGTTTCGCTCTGCAGCAGTTGCTTGGCCAATTCCAGGTCGGCGACCGGTACGAAGAGTCTGTGAAAAACCCATATTCGGCTCACAGCGCCATATTTGGCCAGGTAGACAGCGCTGCGCTCGAAGAAATCTATCGAGGTTGAAATTTTTCAATGTCTATATAAGTAAATCGAGTTTCGTTTTGGTTTCTTGGCTCTTACTCTTTGGCGATAGCAGCACAATTTTGTGCATGGCACCCATTAGGGGCCAGGTGAAAGGTCCTCCAAGGTTCTTGATGAAACCGCGCTGTCGACGTTGCCTCAAATAGTTGAATGCCGACACCAGGCAGAAACACACAAAAATGCTGGCCAAGATCATTTTTTGAACTGTGAACGCAACTTCAGCTGCAAGTGCGTCCGACTCTCTGCGATTGGAACCGGTTTATGGCCGAGCGACTGGGGGCATATTGGCTATCTCAAGTGTTTTACGATTTCAGCTAGCTCTTAACCGATAAGCCCATATTTTGAATATGCCAACAGCATGTTTATTTACAAATATGAATTTACTGAGAGAGTTGTTAAGGTTATTTGGAAATTATAAATAGAGATTTTAATAAAGTTTTTTTTTTTTATTTAAAAAATTTTTTTTTATTTTTTAGATTATATATATTCAATTTAAACATAGCGTATAGCTTTGGCTATATTCAAATGGGTTCCACAGCATGTTGCTGGCAGCATGTTGCTAGCAACATTTGTGCTCGCTAGCAACATTTAAATTGTCAATTGATTGCAGCTGAGATTTGAAGAGTCATAATTAATGGGAAAATGGAAAGCAAATGAAAAAGAAACAAAAATAGAAATTAAATAAAATAATTATTGTTGTTTTTAGCTAATAATCAAAATGTTTTGCTACTAAGAAAAATTATGAATCAGCATATAAATTGAGGCAAGAAATACATATGCTGCATAAAGCAGCAGACTATTTATATATCCACTTAAATATCTACATTTATTATTTATATTACGCTAACATAAGCAATATGTTCATTTGCTACCTGCAATAGTTTAACTACTTCAGCTCGCATTACATATTCATTTAGATGGCTCGCAAATCCCACATTAATAAAATATTTAAATGCTTAGCTAACATTTATTGCAGAAGCTGCCAGCTAGAAAAATTATTTCAGAACTGTTACAAGTAAGCCCAGCTATTTGGGTTTTTGTTTTGGTAGCATGGCTGAGGGTTTGTGCCCCTCCCTGAGGCATTATCATATGGCAGCTGTTGCTGTTCCGAGCTGGAAATTTGAATCTTTTGCATTGTATAAAGTTTTCTCGCTGTATATGTGTGTGTGTGTGTGTGTGTGTGGGCTGTCGGTCAACCCTTTCAAGAGTCCAACTGTCAAAAGTACATTTGCCTTGGTTACGCCACAGAAATATCCTCGAAGCATGTAATGACAATATCAGCCAACAACGCCAGCGACCCTTCAACTCCCTGAACCAAAGAGCTGGCCGCGGGGGCTTTGGGGATTTGAGAGGTTGGCCGCTCTTAGCTGTTGCTCCACTGATGAAACTTTAATGGCACAAACACGCACTCCACACAGACAGAGAGACAGACAGAGAGACAATGAGACAGAGAGACAACCAGGGCCATGTGTCCAAACAATTTAAGCTAGCTGCTTTCTGCTTTCACAGCTCTGTTTTTTTTTTTGTGCCTTCTGCTCGATTTAATATCGTGTGAAATGTGATGCACATTCCACTGGCTAATGGCGACTAATGAAGGTACTTTTATTGCGGTTTGCCGAGTTCGTTGAACCCCCATGTTGATCATTTCTCTGCCTATACATGTGTACCTAACGAAATACACATGCATGTAAATGTCTTTATAAATTCATACGTCAATGTCAGGAGCAAGTGGAGAATGTTCGCACATATGCAAATTACATGGCAAATACAAAGAACGAAATACTTTCCGGCGACAATGAAAACTAAGCGAAAAGCAAAGCCAAAAGTCTGTCCAGTCTGTCCATTGTTGCACTGCGACAAAAAAAAAAAAGGAGGGAGTTTTACATGCCGCGCAGCACACAAATCGCATTCACAGGCCCATCGAATATCCTAGTGTTGGCTGGCCAAAAATTAAAAACAAAGACATAAAAACAATTTACATTTCCATTGTTGTTTCCCATTGCCTTGTGGCCGAGCGAAAGTCTGTTGTGCTTTAAAAAACGCTACAAGTGCACGAAAAAACAAAAATCGAAAAAATGCCCACAGACACTCGACACATACATAGATACTCAGTCGCCCATACATATAGGCATATAAATTGCAAATGCAGTCGGTCAGCCGGCAAGTTAGAGACAGCAAAAGACACACGACGAGCGACAAAGAGTTAAAAAAAAAGAGAGTCTAACTACTGAAATAGATGGGAGTGGCCAGCACGAATTGTGCAATGCGCTGCAATGGCATTAGCTAAGGTTTGAGCTTATAAATAAACATATAAATAAAACATGTATGATTATGTATAATTAATTATAAACCTAATAATGAGTCTGAATTTATTCAATAAAATAAAATTTAAAAAATAAAAAATAAAATAAAATTTAAAAAATAAATAAATTAAAGTAAAATAAAACTAAAATAAAATAAAATAAAATTAAATTAAATTAAATTAAATTAAAAATAAAATTTAAAATAAAATAAAATACAATAAAATAAAATTAAAAAAAAAATAAAATAAAAAAATAAAATAAATAAAATTAAAAAAAAAGAAAATAAATAAAAAAATACAATAAAATAAAATAAATATAAAAATCAAATAATATACAATAAAATAAAATAATGGAAAATAAAATAGAATAATACAGCTTTTATCATGAGTTTTTAAGAAAATTATAGTATATAGTCTAAAACTAGCTCCCTAACCAATTTATATTTATTTATAAATTTATGTTTTATTTATGAGTACAAACCTTAGCTGATGCCATTTCACAATTCGTTATTTATATATTATAAATATATATATAACAAAAAATTTATATTAGTTTAATAATATTTAATATTAAATGATATTAAATTAGATTTAAAAATTAATTCTTCAATAAGTTATAAATAAAATTATTATTATACCAAAAAGTATACATTAACAAAAAGGATAAAATTAAGCGTATAAATATTTATTTAAATTTGTATATTATGAATTCTTATTTATTTATTTTATAATAGATTTTAGCTGATTTATATGCTCACTAAACTTTAGCGTAGCTCATCCAAAAATCACCATGGCCGCTGCATTGCCTACAGGCAGCAGGAGGCGTCAGCACTGCTGCTCCTGCTACTGTTGCTGCTGTTTTTGCTGTTTTTGTGGCTGTTGTTGTCGTTGGCGACAGGAAGCATTTTGCATGAAATGCCCATAAAAATGATATGCACATCAACACTGTCTGATATCAATGGTGCGATAAGCGCGAGAATTTGTTAACTTCGTTGCGATGCGACTGTTGTCAGACTGCGTCTATTTCGGCTATGCCACTAATTGAGGCATGTTTAGATCGAGGACATTTACAGTGTGTGCGTGTGCTGTCAGTTAATCAAGACGAAACTGCGAATGCCTGATGCCTGATGCCTGATGCCTGACTTTGTTGTTGACTAACTACATTTGGCTAGACATTTAATTTGGTTGTGCAGCTAAAAGGTTGCCATCACTCACAGACATACACACACACCAACACACACACACACTTGCGCTCAGTCATATGGCATTATGGCATTGACTTTTGTCTCATTTTTGGCTTTCACATATTAATTCCCAGTTGTCATATGTCAGGCATGCCTCCCCCCCCTAATAATAATACAAGCTGATGCGTACGCTATGATTACTGTCAGCGACAGCCACTCAGACACTATGAATAAGCACTTATGGCACTCACTCGCACATCCTTGTGGGCTTATTCTCGGCGACTTAAGGTGCCCCGCAGCGCAGCTCTCTGCCTGCCACGCCCCCCCCCCTCTCGCTCTCGCTCTCGCTCTTATCCTGTGGCAACAACTTTGACTGCGCGACAATTTATCACAGCCAATTTAACCACTTAAGTGTGAAATACGCTGCCGGAGTAAAAGTATACTATGCATATGCATACATTCGTTACATACACACACACACACACACACACACTCACATATACATAAATATTGAAAAATATGTAAAGTTACATTTTGCAGGCAGTGTGCCAATGGCCTGCAGCGACGCTCGGAATTCAACTGTAAATTGCCACAGCGTTGACCACTCAATGTGCGTGTGTATGTGTGTGCCGCTCTCTCTCTCTCTCTCTCTCTGCGTGTGTATCAGTATATTTCTGCTCGTGGCATTTATTTGTTTACAATCTGTTTGCGAAAAGCTGGCGCAAGGCTTAAAAATCTGCATTTGCATTTTAACAGGCAATGCCATTGTTATGCATGTGTGTGTGTGTGTGTGCGTGTGTGTGTGGCATTTGTATTCATTGCAAAGACAGTTGCAACTATAGAGCCAATTGATTTTTATGCAAATTGACACTTTAAGCATTTCACTTTGGCAAATCCGCTTTATAAATTCGATTTGATAACTAGAGTTATTGCCGCAGCGCACACGGCGTATGCTTAATATATTTAATTACTTTTCTATGCTCAATTGAACTAATTGCAAGCACAGAGCTACGTATAATATTTTTAATATTATTCAATTTAACACAATTAAAATTAATATTAAAAACGAAATTTTTAAATTTTAAAAACGTGAGCTGTTTATGAAAAATAATTATTTTTAAAGGCAATCTTATTTTAATTTATAAATAAAATATATGCATCATTAAAAATTATGTTAATTAATTAATTTAATTTTCTTAAATAATTTTATGTGTTTATACAAATATATTTTGCTTTTTTTTTTATTTAACTATACTTTATTTATTTATTTTTTTACTTTATTTATTTTTTTATTATGAATAAATTATTTAGTAATTTTGTTTTTATTTTTTATTTTTTATTTAATTATTTTTTTTTTATTTTTTTTTTAAATTTTTTTTTATTTCTTTATATTTATCCCCACTTTTATATCTTTGTTCTTTGAATCAACGTTGCCACTCTTCCCTCTCTTTCTCACTCTTTCACTCTCCAACTATTCTCCATGCATTGACGCTCTATTCTATTCAATTAAAGCTTTTGGCCACTTGAATAGGCCAGCAGAGCTGGCGCCGCTTTGGCTTTTATGAAATCGGCTTTCAACAGTTCGCATACATAAAAGTGCAGATTCATGTTTTGTTTGACAAAATCCGTATAAATCTAAAGAGCAAATGCCGTAACAAGCTGCCGTCAGTTAACTGGCTCGCACATGAGCCGGATTTAAGCGAGAGAAGTAGATAGAGGCAGAGGCAGAGGCAGAGGCAGAGCAGCAGCTCTAACTGACGAAGAAGCAGCCGCTAAATGGAATTAGCCACAGTCAATGATGGCTCAGACAGGTGGCTAACAGCAGCCCCGACTGGGGCACGTGTTGCGCTCAAATACAATTTTCACACCCATTAACAAATTTGCATAATTACAGCAGGGAGCTGTTGCTGTAAAAAAAGAAAAAAAAACTCGAAAAAGCACGAAAAACGCGCCTCATTAACGCATTGCGCATACGCCGCGTAGTTCGCCGTTCGCCGTGTTCAGTGTTCGCTTTGAAGTGCTCGGACACTCGACACTCCTAACCTGCGGCCGTTTGTTAATTTATGTGGCACAAAGTAAATGAGCTCTTCATGACACTCAAGAGCCGCGCCACGCACGTTGCCAGCGCGCTAAATTATAAATGCATTGAAATTAAAAACAATTACATGAAATTACATTTTCCATAAATACATACAAATACATGTAAATGTGTGTACGTATGTATGTGTGTCGTAAAACAAATAAACTGCGCATAATGATGCTAATCCCTTAAGCCAGGCAAACTCGACTAACCGCCACGCTCCCCCGCGACCCAATTAGTCGCACGGACGGCCAACAGGCGGCGACTGCGGGCTGTGGGCGTGTTGCCCACAAAAAGTGCTATCAATTTGCATTGCGTTTGGCTCATTAGCAGCGATGGACACTTTTGCTATTTGCCCGCCTAGCTGGCAACACATTAATATTATTTATAGTTATGAAAATAAACAAACGAGGTGCGCCCAAAGAGTTGAGAAAAATATATCAACAGCAGCTATAATATATATACATAGGTGAATAGATAATAGATAAGAGAATAGATAAGAGTAACACACCTCAGCGATTGATTAGGAATATGTAATAGACGTAATGCTTGCATTTATACTCGCTATAAATTTAATAAAAAATAAATAAAAATTTATACATCAATGCAGTTAAATTCTTCTATTATATTCAATATAAATATGTAGGCAATTCTATATTTATATTTTCCGCTTATCTTATTTTTAGCACTGATTAAAATTTATCAGCAGCCAAGCAATATTTATATATTTTAATTATTTATTTATAAATATTATCTATATATGGCATATTGTCCATCGGTATAAGTCACAAATAAACTGACCGCGTTCACATGGCAGTCGTGGCCGAGCGGTTAAGGCGTCTGACTAGAAATCAGATTCCCTCTGGGAGCGTAGGTTCGAATCCTACCGACTGCGAGAGAGAGTAAATACTTTTTTTTTAATTTTTATTAAATTTAAAAAAATAGTATTTTTATAATTTTACATTTTTTGAACTATCCCACTCATGTGAGCAACAATTTCGAGTGTCGCATTTGGCATTTGGTAAAATATTGCGGTTTGCCTTTAGTCGACAGCGGCAAAAATGTTAAGCTTGAATTACAGCTCAATGCGCGTTAAATATTTATTTAAAAAAAAAAACACACATTATATTTATTGTGCGAGTATTTTGCCATAATAATTAAATGTCAACAGTATTAAATGGCATAAGAAAAACAGCAAAGCTGCCATTGACAGCTATATTGTGCTCACATACATACACACACACACATATATATATGTATGTAGAAGCGCTTTAAGCTTTTAGTGAAAACTTGGCGTGTTTCCTACAACATTTCCACTGCAACAATTGTGACATTCAACAACAACATTTGCCATACAATGGCAACAATATATATTGTGTATATATATATATCCGATCAATTGAGACTGGATTTCCGTGTTCCGCCGTCAACTTTCAACTTATTATACAAATCGCAGACGTCGCCAGAGTAAATTTGCTGCGTCGCTAAGCCGAAAGTCCAACAAGAAAAATCACTTTTCGACCTGTACCCCAACAAAGGCTGGGGCGGGGCAGCGGGGAAATTTTCTATGGAGTCAAGTGGATCGGAGATTTGCTTTCGTTTTTGAAATGAATTTTCGTTTAATATGCCAAACACAATTTTACTTTTGATTCAATATGCAAAAAGATAAACGTCAATTTGTCGGTGCTAGATATATGTATAACTGTATATATCTTTCAACTTTTTAATCTGAACTTAAAGTCAAGGCAAGGAGCTCAGCTCACGTGAGCGGGCAAATGGCAATAACATTAACTTCTTGCTAGTGCGAACATAAAAGATGTTGTGGCTAGATTTATGTTGGCAGTTTTACAGTTATTTTAAGCACTACCTAAAGACGCTAACGCACACACACACACTCGCAGATAGAGAGTAGGAAAGAAAGAAACAAACAAACGGTTCAACAAGCAAAGTAACAGCTACTTAAGCGAAAAGGAGCTGGGCAAAGTTTTGCAACTATTAAAGTATTAAGTAGATGTGCATCAAGAAGCTGCAACAACAGCAGCAACAACAGCAGCAGCAGCAACACGACACCAACTTTCAACATTGCTGTAAATGCATTTCTCTCACAACAACAACAACAGTAAGAGCCATGGCAACAACATGGCCAAGTTTTGTCCGTTGGCCAGCTTCTTGCTGCGTGGTTCAGTTCGGCTTATGCGCAATGCTTAACACTTTTTTGTTGTCCTGGCCAGCACGAAAGCTGGCTTAAAGTGTATAATAAGTGGTATCTTTATGTGAATAATTGTGGGCAGAACAGAGTTGTCACCCATGCTGGAAATGAATATATTAAAATAAATATTTTTTAATGCTGCTACTACTTTATATTTCTTCTGTCACTACTATTCTTACTTCTTGTATTCCTACTACCTTTACTTTTACTTATATTAGTTACTATACAACTTTGTCAATACTTCTTAAATTTCTACTCTAATTTAACTTTTTTCACTTCTACTACTACTTCTACTATTACTTCTATTACTATTAGTACTTCTACTACTACTTCTACTACTACTTTTACTACTACTTCCACTACTACTTTTACTACTACTTCTACTACTACTTTTACTACTAATTCTACTACTACTTCTACTATTACTTCTACTACTACTACTTCTACTACTACTTCTACTACTACGTCTACTACGACTTCAACTTCTTATACTTCTACTACTACGTCTACTACTAACTTAACTTCATATACATATGTATACTACTACTAATTCTGCCCTAAATCAACTGTTGCTTTGACTTATACACCTAATAAGTACGACTCAACACCCACTCTACTACTTATATTCTCTATATTTCACATCTCTTCTTGCAGCGCTTCATCATTCCCAATTCTAATCCTACTCCTCCTACTCCCTAACATTAAATAATATTTCTTGAATAATTTTCAAAATCGATTCACTTACAGCATTCTAGCCTTTTGACTTCCCTGAAATATTCAGCCTGATCTGAAGATTAAAAAAAAAAACAGAAAAGTCAAGGATAGCAAGCTGACATCTCAGGCTGTGGGCCAATCCTTGTTTTTTGTTTGATATATGCGCTCGTCTCAGCTTTAAATCAATGTTGACAAACTTTTATTGGATAAGTTTGTTTAACGACAGGCATAAGAACACAAACGCAAAACGCAGGTAAAAAGTTCACTTCGTTTTCTTTGCTTTTTGCTTTTGCTTCGCCCAGCGTACTTTGTTGAAAAATCAAATTGAGCAAAAGTTGAACTTATAAGAAACTTTTGTGCTAACGCGAATAAAAACAAGTTGCATTCCAGATGGGGCTGCATGACCCGAAGATACCTAGATAAAAGAGCTCATTTTGATTGGAATAATACATATACTCATATCTCAGTTGAAAATATGAATAAATTGAGTGGGTATGATAACAGAACAGTCTTGTAAAGCAACTAACATTACATTAGCGTAAAACCAATATACCCTCTTTAGTCTCTTATTCACAGAGCATTAAGATAAAGGCATGGGTTGGCAAGTTTGCAATTTGATTTGTGCGCCAAGTACGAGCAATTGATTAGCCTGATTCGTGCTCAGTTCATGAGTAGCCAACCAGCCACTCACACACACACTCACACTCATTCACTCAGTGGCACTCACTTACTATCTCATTCACACTCAGCCAGGCACTCACTTATGATTGGCTTTTCACCTTATTTTTTGTGCTGTCCTTGGCTTCGGCTTTGGCTTTGCGTATCTTCAGTCGGCAAAGTTTGCTCGCAATTTGCCAACGCTTTGCGGTGGCAGCGACAGCAACTGTTGCACTCTGGCTCTGACTGCCAGCTAGGTGAACTAGCTCAGTGCTGTGTGCGCCACAGACTCACAGCTGTTTAATATGCTGTGAAATTGCATTACATATTGAGAAAATAGAAAAAAGAGTTGGCTTGCGGTTAGACGGCTCAGCTGCTCGGCTGCTCGGCTACTGCCTGTTGCCATTTGAAAGCTGGCGATAAGCGTATTAGCATAAGACTCAACACACACTTGTTGTGTGAGGGTGTATGTGTGTGTCTTATCTGCATTTAGCTTTAAGCATCTCTAATTTTGTATAATTAGAAGCTAAGCTTCTGCTATTTCATAGAAATGAGGAGTTTTTAACTTTAAGTGAGCTTTTATGTGCTTTGATATGCTATATATAAATATTATGCTGCAGTTCATTTAATTATGCATACAGATGCGTTTAGCTGAAAGAGCTTAAAGCTGTAAGTCCGCTTAATGAGCTTTTACTTTTTATTACAAGTTCTGCTAATCAGTTATAGTTGTGCTTTTATGCATAAGATTCTACAATCTGAGATGATAAGAGCTCTATATTTGATGCGTATAAATAATTCTTTATTTAAGATTTATTTATTATTTAGTTTAAAGCGTTTAAGCATCTATGAGAGCTTTAATTTATACATTTATCTTTAAATTATCGATTTTTATACGAATATATTATATCATGTACAAATGTATCGTATATTAAAAAAACATTTTCATCAGCTTTAAGCTTTAAGTTATTTTATGATTCATTTTATATTCCCAGAATTCCCTTAACAACACCTCACTATATTTATATTCCCTATCATTTAGTTTTTAGCTCATTCCAGCAGCACATTAAAGTCCACATACTTGATTATATTTAAAGTCCAGCCAAGCTTTCATTTTCATCAAATGTCTTCTGGCTGTAATACCCGAAATACCACAATAAGTATCACATGGACTTAGTTAAATCGTTGCCTGGCCAGAGGCGTTCGACGCGTCGCCGCCTGTCGCTTCTCGTTTGTCGTTTGCCGTTTGCCGTGGGGCTAACAAAATGAAAGCTTGTATTGCATTTAAAATGCAATAACCGGATTAGATTGTGTTGTTGTTGCCATATCAGCATGTCCTTGCTGCTGCTCTACCTGCTTCTACCTCCCTCTCTCTTTGTCTCTCTTTGTTGTTGTTGCATGTTACTTTGGTATTTATAGAGTTTTAACGCAATCGCAATTTCAGTTGACATTGTTCGCTTTTGGCCATTGTCAGCGCCATTTGCAGCCGGCCCCCGTCGATAGCTGGCTGCAGGTATGTCCGCCCGGCCGACAAACTCACTCTCCACTCCCCGCATAGTCAATACTCACCGTACAGTGCGCAATCTATCGCTGTCTGCCTTATGAAAAATGCATTTGCCTGCCTCCACATGTTGGCAACCAGTTGTTGCCACGAATAACTTCATTTGCAATTGGCCATGTTAATGTTGCTCTTTCATATTTTGGTTTGGCTCACTGGGCCTAGGCAAGGAGCAACATATGAATTTTGGTAGTCAACAATGGGTTGCGATTTTATGAGATTGAATATTCCATGGAGGGGATTGGAGTGAGAGGTCTCTTTAAAACTTTTCGCTTCATTCAACAAAGTCTCTAAATTTTTACAGATTTTTATTTTTAATCAATCAAGTTCAGTTTGTTTTTTCTCTATATTTATAGCAGTAAATCTCATATTTTTCAGACAGACATCAATCACAAATTTGACAGTTGCAGCACCTGAGTTCCAAAAGTTCAGAGGGGCGGGGCAAAGCCTCATTGATGGGCAAACAAATTAAAGGCAATGCAAATAAGTCAATTCCCATTTCAAACATGAGATGAAATTAATGCGCTACAAAATAAATACGACAAGATAAATGTTTTTCTTTTTCCCTTCTTTTTTTTTTCTTTTTTTGGGGTAACAAGATAAAGCGACGGCAGCAGAGCTAATAAAAATACACGAGTCCTGTGCGCGTCCTTGCAAAGTGTGAGAGTGTGAAGAATGCCTTTGGCTGTGACAGGGTGTGCGTGCGTGTGTGTGTGTGTGTGTGTGTGTGTGTGTGCGTGTGTGTGGCACGTTTAGCATTTCAAAAGGCGTATTGTTTATTTTTCTTTCTTGCTCTATCTGCTTTCTCTTCATTTTTCTGTGCATTTTCGCATTCAATGTTATTTATCTGCGCTTTTATACGTATCTTATGTGCTGCGCCCCTCTCGTCTCTCGCCGTCAGCCTTTGTAACCCAAGTTCACTTTCACAGTGAGTTTTTGCTGTAGTTAACTTCTTTGTAGTTTTCGTTTACTTATTCATTTCTTGTTTGCCTCTGACTGTATGCCTGTGTGTGTGTGTGTTAAACTCGTCTTGCTGGAAATTGTCACGTACGGCTACAACCTTTGCCACTTAAAGTTTTAAGTTGTGCGGCGGTGTAAAAATATGTTTTAATTCCATAATCAGCTTCGGCTACGAAATCAATTCCCCATTGTTCGAGCGAGTCCAAAAAATCATAGCATACTTTGCAGCGCGACAAATGCTGGTCACGTACAATCCCCAGCATTGAGTTGACTGAGAGGGGGGAGCTGAAGTGGTGGACTGAGCTACGCTGGGGCAGCTGTCGCTGTTTGGGTGCACTTAGCATTGCTACATAATTTCAGATGGCGTCGTTTTAAGAATTATGAATGCCACGTGACTTTTGCTGCCCAAATAATATAAAAGCCAGCAAATTCTGTTGGGGTTGGAAATTACAGGCGAACCGAAACATTACAGTTATATGCATAAGGGAAACAAACATAAAATGCGAATGAAATTAATCAGAAATTCTTGCGAATTTGAGATATATATTAATGATATATTTTTGTTTAATTGCAAGTCCAAGAAAATAAAGTTTGAAGTGAAAACTATAATGAACTTGTATAAAATTAAAAAATATACATATATAAATTATGATATATTCAAATCTGAACTGAAATGAAATTACAAAAAAAAAATAATAGTAATAATAATATTAATATGTGAACAGAAATTGTAATAAAATAAAATAATAATAATAAAAAAAATAATAATATTTATATGTGAACTGAAATTGCAAAAAATAAAAAAATAAAATAAAATAAAAAATAAATAAATAATAATATTTATATGTGAACTGAAATTGTAAAAATAAATAAAAATAAAAATAAATAAATAAATAAATAATAGTACTTATATGTGAACTGAAATTGTGATAAAATTTAAAAGTAAATAAATAAATAATAATATTTATATGTGAGCTGAAATTGTAATAACATAAAAATAATATTCATATGTGAGCTGAAACTGTAATAAAATTATATAAAATTAAAAAAAAATATATAAATTATTATATATTTATGTCTGAACTGAATTGAAATTAAACAAGTAAGAAAGCTCTAGTCGACACTACTCGACTAGCAAATCCCCTGAACCATTCGGAGAACTAATATTTCAATAGTTCTTCGCGTCTTTCTGCTTACAAAAGAAACACACACACGCAAACACAAATACATAGACAAACATCCACGCACTCAGGCACGTAATTTAAGAGAGACAGTGCTTGAGTAAAAGTAAAAGCAAAGAGAGAAGAAGTGCAGAAGATCATTAAAGTTGTCTATGTGTATGTAGCAGTATTCATTTGCTCACAGCAGCAGAGAGCGTTCCCATTGGTCACTTGAAGCTCGACTGTAACGAGCGCCACCTGCTGTCGGACTCAAAATTTAAGAGAGAAAGTGCTTGAGTAAAAGTAAAAGCAAAGAGAGAAGTGCAGAAGATCATTAAAGTTGTCTATGTGTATGTAGCAGTATTCATTTGCTCACAGCAGCAGAGAGCTTTCCCATTGCTCACTTGAAGCTCGACTGTAACGAGCGCTGCCTGCTGTGTTTGAGAGAGACAGTGCTTGAGTAAAAGTGTCGCTATATAAAGGGCAGCAGCTGCAGCATTTCTTCAGTCAGTCTTCAGTCGTCCAGGCCTAGCGTGTGTGATCGATTAGGTAAGCATTAAAGACGTAGCGGAACTACGTATAGGAATTACGTAAAGGAAATATGTAGAGGAATTACGTAATAAGTAATAAAAATAATTAGAGGAAGTAAATAATATTTATATCTGAATTGAAATTGTAATGAAATTATATAAAAATTATAAAAATATCCAAAGAGGTATCTTTAATCCATTAAATAATACAAATAAATACTAAACAAAATACTTATTAGAAATTTACTATTATGCCTTAATATACTATACTATATGCCAGATCTTGCATATATCCAAGTCCACCAACTCAATTCACTTCAAGCGTAATCTCTGCACAGATATCACAGAAATTCTTTTGAATATGGCTTAAAGCTGCTTGCAGGCAGCAGTTGGGTTTAATTTATATGGACAGCAACTCGACCCGACCGGTCAAAGGTGTCGCACATAAACCATTCAATCTGACATCGCACAACTGCTGTGCACGAGACAAAGGGACAAAGCGACAGAGGGACAGACAGCTGGAGGGTATGACAATGCTCCTGCATGTTGACCGCAACCAAAACTTTCGATTTCGGTTCGTTAACGTGCAAAGTGAACACGTTTCTCGGCAATGCACGGAGTTATATTTGGCTTGATTTTTCTTCTCTTTTCTCTGGATTTACCACGTGGGTAACCCACGGCTGCAATTTACCAGGTTTTCATTTTTTCTGCCCGTACATTTGTCGAGTGTTTTTTTGGTGGTTGTTGTTGTTGCGGCTTCCATATTCATTTGGCGGCGGGCTGCAAATTGCGCACGAAACATGCGAGCGAGTGCAGAAAACCAATTTGTAATAAAGACTACGAATGAGAAGGACATAAAAGTGGACATGGCATGGCGGGGCCAGTTGGATTATATGGCAAGCGAAAGATGTTGACACATCACGCAGCCAGAGAGAGGAGGAGAGAGAGGGAGAGAGCGATGTGGGTGTGAGAGTCTGAGCAGATTCTGGCATTTGAATGTTTTCAATTAACTTTATGTAGATAAATAGCCAACAACTAGCATTGATGCTCTCGGGCGCTTTAAAAGAAAAGAACAATACAAAAGAGAGAGAGAGGGAGAAAAAAAATGAATGAGAGTGGCACAGTTGGAGGGCAGAAATAAAATGAAACATTGCATAACAGTAAATTACGCGCAGCGGAAATTGCATTATCAGCGTCAAAAGGCGCCAAGGACTATAGCCAGCCAGTCAGGACTATCAAGGACCTCTCCCTCTCTCGGTTTTGGCCCTGCAGCGCTTTGGCACTTCCTGCGCGTCGAGACAATGACAACGTGCATGGGCAGCATGAGACGCAGAATGAGTTGTGATAGTAAACTTTTTGCGACGCGCATAATTACAGCTAAAAGAAAGGAACTGCCGGCCCCCCACCCCTACTCCTGCTCCTGCTCCTGCTCTTGATCCTGCGCCAAGACTGATGAGCAGTTTATGACTTGACGCTTTTGCGCTGCATTTAATAATATATATTTTTGCTGTCCCGTATTTGCCGGCCCTGACACTAGCTGCACATTTGTAAATAACAGTTAATAACAAAGTGGATTACTCTTGGCAGTGCAGCATTTCTATGAAATTTTAATGAATTGTTAAAGCCAAGTTAACATTAGAGCGCACATGTGTTCGCTCTCCAGACCGAAGCGTTCCCTTAACTTTCATTTCCAATAAAGTTGAGTGCCGTCTCTGAGCCCCTCCTCCCCCCGCCAAACACAAATGGAAATTTTACGCAGCCGTGCAGGAATGGGAGCAGGAAAAGTGCCCTTTAAAATCACTTTATTATGCATGCGTGCCAATGGCTGTGCGGACACATTTGTTACCATACGATAATTTATAAGAAATACGCTCTACGCTCTCTCATCGAACCGGCGACACATTCACATTCACATTCCCGGAACGGCGCTGTCTTCGAGCGATAAAATGGCAGAGCGCCGACCGACACGCGACTTAATCATGAAAATTCATATTGAGTGCCGGCACATGCTCGATAACGATAGCTACTCATGGCTAGATAGATGCATATACCTTATAGGTATGCTTACATGCATGCATACATACATACATATGTATGTGTAGGTGTTGCTCTGGGCTGCCATTGAATTAAAATTTCAAGAAATTTATAAGACACTTGCTTGCTGTCTGCATTTGATGATATACATAGCTGTGTGTGTGTATGTATGTTTGGGCAGCCAACAAGTGCAGGGCTTGCCACATGCCACACGCAACACGCCCCCACTGTCGCAGCCTTGTCATCGCACACACAAAACAGCTGCACAATTTCCGTTAAAAACTTTGCGCTCAAACTTTTTGTGTGCGACTTTTGGCAGTGGCAAAAGACAAAGGAGCGCAAGAGAAAGCCGAAGCTGAATACCCTAACTTGAAGCAATGTATGAGAAATGTAATGAAATCATGAAAGACAAGGCGGTCAGCTTTTATTTGATATATATTAAGCTATTCCAGGTTTGTCAGCTGAGTTTATCAAAGCTTTATCAACTATAAAGAAAGCTAGGAAATATTCAATAATTAATCATTTAATGATATACATAATATATTTATTTATGTTTTTATATCTATATAAGGTATATCAGAATCAATCAATCAAAAATAATAAATTATTAATTATAAATTATTTAACATATTTATTATTATTTATTTATTTTATTTTTTATTTATTTCTAGTTATCAAAGCTTTACGATACATAAAAATTAAAAAAAAATAACAATAATAAAATTATTAATATTTATCCATAATCTTTGAAAGCTTTATAATTATATAATATTATAGTTAATAATTAAAATTAAAATATAATAAATAAATATAATAATAATAATAAATTTAAGAAATATATATTTATTTAAATAGTATAAATTATTAATAAAACAATGCAAAAAAATGTCTACAATTATATCAAACTAGAAAACATTATATTTTCTTTTCTATTTCTAATCTTTTACTGTTCAGCTTGCTGTTGGTCAAATCCAATAAGAATCTAGTTAGACTCTTTGCATGCCTAAGTTAGACTCAGTTGGAAGTTTCCGCCGCATGCACTTCAATTGCGTCGACATTTACATGCCTGAGTCACTGGCCAAGAGACCGCATTCTGTGTCTCTCTCTCCCTCTTCCTCCCCCTCCCCCACTGCCACTCGCTGAGCAGTGTCTTACATCTGCTTTGACTCTAATAGATTTTAATCAGCCGCAGGATATGCGCCTGGACGCTGCCAAGGACAGCGACAACATGCTGCTTTTTTGGAAGCCAGCTGCTGATGATGAAAATCGCCCACGGCGCACAGCTTTAATTATGCGATTTCTATATAAAGCATCGAAACTAGATATATGTATGTAGGTATATCCTCTAAATTTGAAATGCCCATTAAATTTGTGCCCTGTTCCGCCAGTCACACGCGCAACACCTCGGGCGGGGGGGTGGTCGAGGGCAGCTTCACACGCCTAATGAGGCACTCAGTGACTGCATAGACCCGTAAAAAGCTGTTGCATTTCGGTTTCAGCACTTTGACACGTTTGCCACATAAGTAGACGGTAGCTGGGTGCAAACATATTTCTTTTTATTTACGTAATTGGCTGAGTGCCTGAGGGCATTTGGCGCTTTGCCTCAGTTTATGGCCAGCAAAAGTGCTGCTGCTATATATAAATATATACATAAATACATATACATATATACATATATTTTAATGGCCTTATCGGTTGATATCCGTAACCGCATCCGCATCCGCATCCGCTACCGTTGCTGGCCATAAAATGACCCGCATAAATGTTGGCCAAGCATTACGCATTTAATTTTCGCCCTCTGCCAGCGAATCAAGTGTGAAATATCAGCTCCTGGACAGCTGGGCCAATAAAAGTGTCAAATGGAAATGCGTATAATGAGCATCGGAGTTCAGTTCAGCGGTTCACAGCATCACTGCCACTGCCACAGCCACATCATCGTCCTTCACTCCGCTTCTCTTAACCAATTGAATGTCAATGTCGCATCCGTTGCGCTTGACTTCTGACCGTCGCGACGGTCGCATCGTTAAAGTGCTTTAAAATGCAAAGTGCCATTATTTGTGTGCATCGTTAAATTTCATTTAAAGCAGCCAGAGTCTGCGATAATTTCGCCTTGCCTTGCCTCTCTCCCCCCTCCTTGTTTCGCCACAAACTTTCGTTTATCTTGTCATCATCATCTTTATTGGCTGCTGCTGCTGTTGCTGCTGTTATCCTGCGGGCGTGTTGTGTCCATAATATCGCATGTAATTCGATAGGCCACATAGCGCTATCTCTTATGCCGAATCTAAAGTCTAAGACAATTCTGGAAATAAAGCTGTTAAGCTGGTAGATGGCCAAATAAAAATAAATTAAATACACTTTCCACACCATTGCGACATCAAAGTCAACAGAAGGGCTCTCGTGACCTTTAATGAAACAGAATAGGCATGCGATTACCATACTCGAAATGAAACCATTCCAATTGAAACTAAAATGAAGTCAGAATCTGACTAGCGAATATCCTAATTTGTTATTAATAATACCTAGGAAGGATAGACGGTCAGGTAGACTGAAAAACAGATGGATAGCCGGACGCACAACGAAACGGAACTTACGGACAAAACGAAGAACAGATGTACGGAGAAACAGGCGTAAATGGATTTTTTCCCAGACCTTATGCAAGCTCAACTAGCAAGAAATAAAAACAGCCAATTATTTAAAACAAATTATTAAAAATATTTATATAAATTTAAACTTGAATTTGGGGTTCATTGTCTTTCTCCAATAGCTTCACAGTTAGTGGAATTGCGAACACAAAACAAAGTCCCTTGAAAAAAATAGAGAAGAAAAAGTAGTTGACGAATTCCTTTGCTGATCATACAATTATATACTTACGGAAGTGATAACACATAGATGATACGATATGATCAGTTCAACTTTCGATAGTTCACAGAGAACTAAAAATTTGCTTAGTACGATTTTGCCGAAGAAATACGCCATCATTGCGATTATGAACTGAAATAATTGTGAGTTACGAAAAAAAACAAATGCTGCAAATACTTGAGACTTGCGACTCACCTGCTGTAGCTTTAAGATGTGATTGCGATAGATTCCATAAAAACCAGTGACAATGGGAATATACGCTACGGTATTCATTACAAGCGATACGATTAGACCTGTTTTAATTTTTTCCTGGCCTTCACATAGAGTCATTACGGTAATACTGTCGTCAAAAAAATTGCAAAACTGAACAGGTAAAAGATAGATGAGTATTTATACATACATATGTATATGAAAACTGATGAGAACTTACTGCGAAAGCGATGATCACGCTCATGGCCACATATCTCAGAATCTCAAACTGAAAGAAACACATGCTTATAATTATTTGTACTTATATTCATATAGCTACTGCCAAATTGTTATTTTCTTCTTCTGAAATAGGAAATAAATTGAAATAGGCTGCTTGGTTTTTCAATAAAAAGAAATGTCCATCAAAAGCTGCTAGATCTTACCACGCCAATAAGTCAGTAGAGCTTTTAAAGCACATGAATGAAAGCTAATGTAGTGTCACACGTCGTTCGCATATAAAACTCATTTAATTTTGTTATTGATTCCTGAAGTCTCCCGCGTCGTCCAATTTCAGGTACAATGAGAATACCAAGATTAAACATAAAACCTGAAAGTAATTGACAAAATCCCAATATAACGATCGAATTATGGTTTTCTCTAGTTTAGCTACTTACCGAAAAGGCTGTTTCCATGTGGTACCAGGGGCTCACCAAGGTGTAATAGAAATTGGTATCGAAGCCAACAGCTTGATCCGCTATCAATACCTTACTTATGAAGAAGGCAATCAGAGTGAATATATACTAGCGAAGATGATCAGGTAAACCTAGTGAACTGGTGAAGCACGTTAAATGACTTGAACTTACTAGCTTCAGGGGCCATTGCTTATGAAGTAGAGCCCCGTAAATTCCCAAGAAAATTGTCACAAATAGAACACAGTCCAGTATTATAGAAACAATCAGCAGGTTCTTCGCAGGGCCATCGAAACTTCTAGCAAATTGTATGCCATAGAAAAGATTACAAGTATTACATATCTAATGAAAATGAATTTGAGTTTCTTTCGTCCAATTCACAATTCGCCACTTACCAATACTATGAAACACAACCCGACCGTTTGGATCTGGAGTATAAATAGTCGCAGGAAGCACATGTTTTCTGAACCAATTTATACAAATGTTGATGTTTAGTGAAAACGAAACAAAAGTCTCAGGTATGTTCGATCCTCCAGACCAACGATACGACTAATAATATCGAGACAATCTATACAAAAATATAAAGTAGAACAATCATAAAACTATCTCTCTCTCTCACACACGCGTTTTCTCTTTGATTCACTCACAGTACATATTGTGGACAGGATGAAGAATATATCTGACAGCACAGACATTATCGTTGTCCTTTCCCGGGAACCGGTATGAAAGAGTATCCAAAGAATGGACTTAATTGTGACATATACCAACAGGCAGACAGCCAACTAACATTTATGCGAAAGAAATTTATAAGATTCATTTTATATTTAATCCTATGTGCACTTAAAGCTTAAGCTTTTAAAATACCAAAATACTCTAAACTACAAAAAGCTTTCAAAATGCTAGTAAGCTTGGCTTTCATTCGTTATTAAGCTTTAAGATCATTAAAAAGGCAAAGCAAATCAAGTAGCTGAGATATGTGTAACAAAAGCTCAATTAATTTAAGAAAACTCTTTTCACTTTACTATGAAGGGCCTGATTCTGTTCTGTCCAAGGAGTACTATAAGTCCAATGGTTGATATAATGATCATGAATATAACTGTAGTGACGCTTGAAATGATCATACAAGTTCTGAAAAAAGTCTGATTCAAAATATATGCAATATTCACACCAACTTCGACAATGGAAAATTGCTGTCAATAATAACAGATATATATTTAGATAGATAATTGGGTATACAAAGGAAAAACTTCTGCACAAAGAGCTTACCAGCAGGATGCAGAGAGAGGCTATCGTAGCGATTTTAAGGCATCGCCGCGTAAAATTACGGCACATGGCAAATTCGGAATAACTGTAAATATTAAGTAATATTATTAGTCTGAAAAAAAAAATATATAAACACTGTAAACATAAGTGACAAGTATTTCAAGTGATACATCGTTATTTACAACAGCTAGCCCACAAGATGTTCAACTGTAGTCAACCAGAGGCCACATGTGCAACAGCAACAGCAACAACAACAACAATAACGACAGCAAGTGGAACATTGTTGACAATTTCCAGTTGAGCGCACAAAGCTAAAGGAGAAGACAGTATCGACTGCTGTGGAACAACCCCTACAGGGCTACACGGTTAGACCTCTAGTCAGTGGCTGTCCTTGCCAGTTGGGCTTGGGTTTGTCCCTTCGCTTTGCCTGCTAAAATAATCGCCGCAATAATCTGTCAACGACAGCTGTTGATGTCATAAAAACCTTTTGAAGATGTAAAGATGTTGTCACACACACACAGCAGAGTGAGGGAGACAGAACAACAACAACAGAAAGCTAATGATAATTTGCCACAATTTACACTGAAGGCAGCCACAGCAACAGGAGCACGCCACCAACTCCTGCCCCAACCAGCCGCATCTAATGGCTGGCGATAAAATCATTGATGAAGCCAAAAAGCTAATTGAATGTTAATCGCTTCACATTGACATTGCACGTGGCTGCGGTAGCGATAGCAGCCAGAAAGGTGAGCATTGTGAATTTGCATAGACTAATGATAAGTCAACAGGCGGGCTGGGCTTTAAGGTTTCGCCTGTGCCCTTGCTCTTTTATTTGTGCCACAACAAGACGCAAATCAAATGCAAACAGTCTTTAAATTAAAAATTAAATTTTAATCTACAGCGCAGGGCCGACATAGCCGCGGGCCAAGCAATGATCCGTATCAGCTAAGAGCAGCTAAGAACAGGATGGCATTCAGAGGAGTGGTGGGAGGGGTTTTCGTTTCTTAGAGAAACCAAACTCACATCTTTTTGGCTGGACCTTTGTCTGCGACTATGACATATCGCGATTGTGTGATTGTCTGAGCTGCCTGCGCTCTCTCAGTTCTCTTTTCGCCTTCCGCTTCAGCTCTGTCTGGAACCTCAAAATTTGTTTATGTTGCCAGAGTTTGGGGCGAGCTGTGAGGACATCCAGAAAGAAAATTTCCTTAGCAAAAGGAAGTCTTTTTTTTTTTCTTTTATATATATAGTATATATTAATTAATTAATAGGTTTTATATATGTTTACACAGTTTAATAGAGCTTTGTTTACTTTTGGTAAAATCAAAGATATGCTGTTAAGATAATTATTTTATTATTCTATTTTATTTTATTTTTTAAATACTAATATTTAAAATAATTAATAATTAATATTATAATTAAAACTAATAATTATATAATAATAATAATAACAATAATAATAATAATAATAATAATAATAATAATAATAATAATAAATATTAAAAATTAGAAAAAAAATTAAAATATCATAAAGTAAATTAAATACAAAAAAAATTAGAAAAAAAAATTAAAATATCATAAAGTAAATTAAATACAAAAGTTTCTATTTTATAACATTTGATAATAATTTTAAAAAATATAATTATGATTAATGACTTACATAAATAAATGAATAATTATAAAAATAATTAAAATGATAAATAAAAGTGTCATAAAAAATAATTATCAACAGCATATACAAAACAATCTTAATAATAATAATATTCGTAACAATTATAAAGTTTTGATAAAGTTATTTGTTAAATGAGTAATAATTAAAATAAAAAAAAAAATAAAAACAAACATTTTTAGACTTTGTCATGACTGAATTTGTCATCTTCGATAATAGCCAAATCTCATAGCTCCAAACAGCATTTGCAGTAGTTAACAAAACGAACGAAAATGCGGCCCATTCAATGTTGGCCAACACGATGAACAGCAAAAACAGCAGCAGCACGGCAACACTGAAATTATTGCAGTGCCCTGGCATGTACAGTTAACATTTGCTGTTGCACAAACTTTTCAATTGGACACTCGAAAGTGGAGCGTCTGGCCATGACGTGGACAACATAAAATGCAGTCACAGTCCAAGTCACAGCTGTCTGTGGCATTTGAGGCGGGGGAAGGGGGAAGGGGGGATCATCGGTTCAGCCCTTTTCACGTTTTGTGTGCCATGTCCGATACAAATAGCACAGCATTTGGCATTGGCCAAATAGACACAGATGCATCAATTGTCTAATTGTTTGCCGAGACAGAGTCGTCATAATGTCCATCAAATTACGGCCCAAGAGTTGACTTGACTTGGCTTGGCTTCAATGTGAGGGTGTCTGGCAGCAAAGCTCGACTGTCTGGCTGTCTGTCTGTCTGTCTGTTGTTGTGGGGTCTGCCCGTGGGATAGGTAAATTTGATTTATGACTTATTATGCGTCTTATGTCCTTTCATAATTTAATTATAGCAGGACATAGCTGCACAGACAACAGACAACAGACTGGGAATGTGACTGCGACTGTGAGAGTGAGAAATGCACTTTTTATGTGCCCCCAACTCACCCCCTCTCTCACACTCTCTCTCTCACTCTCTCTCTCTCTCTCTCTGTGTCGTATAAACACAATAAAGCATAATGCTCTGTTATTTAAATGATGAAAATTCGCTTACGCAAATTGCATTGCAACAATTGTTTATGCTCAGCTGCATGCGCAAGCAGTTTGTGCAAAAACCAAAGGCGACAAGCACAAGCACAAGCACAAGCCAAAATGCAAATGTAATTAAACTGCACTTAGGCCAGTTCTCATTCCACTCTCTGTGTGTGTGTGTGTGTGTGTGTGTGCTGGGTATGCCAAATGAAATTGAAATAAATTATTGACTAATTGTCAAGGCAGACAGACAGACAGAGAGAGAGAGAGAGAGAAAGGGCGATAGACAGGAGTCAGGCCCACATGGCGTATGCGCAATCACAACTGCAGCTAATTTCGTAAGAAAAACGTGTTTGAGTCTTGGCCGCTTGTCTGCTTTTTAATGCATATCTTCATTTAATTTGATTGTTTATGTGCGCATTAGCCAGGGAATTGCTCAGACATCAATGTCATCTCGACTTTGGTCTGAGCCTAACGCCTGCTCCAAATCCAAAATAAAGTGTTTTACAATCACTTTTTAATCAGCTTTCAATTAGATGATTGGACAGACGCCTATCGAATGCCAATTGCAAGAGTACGAGCCAGCTATGAGTGTCATCCGTACACCTGAGAGTATGACGAAGCTCTTTTATAAATTAGCTGCGGCCGAGCATTGAGCCGATTGTCAAAGTGATTGAGCTGATGCATTGAGGCATTTGCATTCGTTTTGAGGCTATTTACAAGTTTATTTGAAATATAAACATCAAACAGATGTCAGAGCAGGTATCGAAAAGTTTGGATTGGAAATGATTAAAATAAATATTCACAAAATATTATAGAGACCTCGCTGAGAGCTAAAAATAAATCTTAAATATATAATTCCTTCAAAATAAAATAAATAAATGATTTTGAAAATAAATAGAGATCTGAAAAAATAAAATAAATAAATAATTAATAAAAAAATATATATAATATATAAAAAAAATTTCATTTATTTATAAAAATTAAATTTTAATAAATTTAAATAGAAGATTTAAAATTAAAAAATACAATTTTTACTGTATTAAAATAGTTTCTATTATTTATAAAAAATTAACAAAGTTGAAAGATATTTATTAATATTATTATTATTGTATAAATACCAAATAATTATATAATAAATAAAATACAAAATTTAAATAAAAAATAAAAAATTATATATATCTTTTTGTATATTAAAATATTTTTAATTATTTATAAAAAAATTAACAAAGTAGAAAAATATTTATTAGCCTTAAAAAAAAGGCATATTACATATAATTAAATATAATAAATAGAATTACTAAATAATTAAATATATTTTCCTTGAGTTTTATTTACTTAGCAAATCATTTACTTCCGTTAGATTTTTATACGTATTATTTGCTTTCATTATTTATTTGTATATATCTATTTAATGTACATTATTAATAATAAATATAGTTTTTAAAGTCACGCCCAGCCTTGTCTTTTATTCTCAAACAACTTCAAGATCACACGCCCAGAGCAATAACCCTTGTTAAATCAAATATTACCCGCAAAACATTATGATATGTGGATTGCCGAGTGACCCAGAAAGCAAACGTAACTCTGATTGCTGTTATATCAGCTGAAAGAGTCGATAATTAACAGACAATAATTATGGCAAGTGCAAAAGGCACAACTAAGCGGGTCACAATTGACTCGGAGCCCGGCCAAATTGAATGGCAATGAGACGGATTTTGATTTCGATGTCCATTTCGCAGATCAATGGGGGTGGGGTGGGGGGAATGGGCACTTAACGTGCTGGAAGGTGTGCGAAAATAAATGTTAAATCCAATTAATGGCATATAGTAATTGTGAGGCGTAAGTAAACACGCCCCCGCCACGAGCCGAGCAGAAAGCGGCTTAGCGGCCAAGCGAAGGCCACCACGACCCAACGCGATGACGTCGCAAAAACCGGCTTCCAGCTTCAGTTTCAGCTCCAGCTTTAGCTCCAATTGTTTTCAGCTGCTCTGATATAATTCATTGAACAATTGCGCATTTATAGCTTGTTTGACTTCACTTTGCCTAGCCCAGCCTCGAAACGGAAGCTTTGCCAAGGTTTAACACAATTTCAACTTTTTTTTTCTTTGCAAAAAGGTTTTATTACTCATATTAACGAAATAATCAACATTAACAAGAATCAACATTCAACAACTCGTGGCGCTAGTTCGTGTCTAGAAGCCCCAGTGGGTGCCGAAGCCATCGAAGCTCATGTGGGAGACGCTCTCGGCGGGCGAGTAGCGCACGGTCTGGGAGCTGCCGTAGCTGGAGACGCCCAGGGCGGGTGCATTGTGGGTGTAGGTGGTGGCACTGGGTCCATGGTTCACGTTGGTGGTGGCCAGTGGTGCGGCATAGCTGACAGCTGGTGCGGCATAGCTCTTGGTGATCACGGGTGCCGAGTAGACGGTCTTGGCCAGCACGGGCGCTGGAGCAGCATACGAGACGGTCTTGGTCAGCACTGGAGCAGGAGCAGAGTAGGTGACAGCTGGAGCGCCATAGGAAACAGTCTTGGCCAGAACGGGAGCTGGAGCAGAGTAGGTGATGGATGGAGCAGCATAGGAGACGGTCTTGGCCAGCACTGGAGCTGGAGCAGCGTAGACAGTCTTCTGGACAACAGGTGTGGCCTGAGTGTACAAAGGAGCCGCATAGGTGGTCTTGGCAATGGCCGGGGTGTACACATTGTTCTGGACACGAGTGTCAGTCTTGCGCACGCTGGAGTAGGGCGTGTCAACGGCCTTGGAGTAGCTGGAGACGGTGCCGCCAAAGGAGCGCACCACATTTTGCTGCGTGGAGGCAACGGCATCCACGGCTGGATTAGCCACGGCCACATGGCTGGCCAGGAGGCCGGCATTGGCGTAGGCCACCAGGGCGCAGAGGGAGATGACGTAACGGAAGGCCATTGTGCGGAATGGAACGAATAACTGTTGTTGCTAGCTGACGGCTGACTGGGCTGCGACTGATGCTGATTTGGCCAAAATGTTGCGGCTTTTATACGCGGCTGACGCGTGCCAAAACGACGAATGTTTGGTAATTGAGCCGGCCCACAATGAGAGATGCGAAATTGTTGTATTGCTGAGCTGGATTGTCTGTCTGACTGTCTGTCTGCCCGTTGAGTATTTGGCAATTATTTGAAAGCCAATTTGTGACCATAAATTAAACGCCGTAATTACGTTTGCTGAGCTGACGGACTCAACGGCACACGTGTAAAATTAATAACAATTTGCCAAAAAGCAAACGAGAGCAAATACAGAGGCGGCCAAAGAAATGGGGCGTGGCAGTCATCCCAAGTTGGCAACACAATTCAATTTGGGGGACAGGCGGCAACTTTGGTAATTTCAATAAATATTCATCATGCGCCCCGTGCGCCACAGGAGCAGCGCCAAAAAAAACTTGCACCAAAGTACAAAAATCATAAACAAGGAGAGTAAAAAAAAAGAAAAGAAAACAAAAAGAAATATCATCCCCACAGCAAAAAGTTGACACAAGCTGAAGAGTCCTTGACTGGGCTGCGGGGGCGTGGCATATTTGCTGCTTGAGTTGAACTCAATTTAATGGAAAAATACGCGCGAACGCAATAAAAGTTTTTTGTTGTTGTTCTCTGGAAAATTTATGAGCTGCTGATAGTATTCAAAATAATTCACTTTTCGAACTTCGACATCGACTCCAACTCCAACTCCAACTCCAATTTGGCGGGCTTTTTGGCCCGTCATTTGCCGACCCATTGAACCAGTTTCTTTGGTTTCTCTGGTTGCTTTTGGGGCGGCGGCTTAGGCCTAAGTCGCTGTCGCGCTGTCTCGCAAATGTTAAGGCCATTGCGACCGTGAAATGTTTTGGCCAAAACACATTTTGGCCAGTTGGCTTGTTGGCTATTTAAGCTGCGCCGCCGCTCCACTTGGGCATCAGTAACCATTCCAGTTGCAGTTAAACAACAACCTCACCCAGCAGTCATGGCATTCCAGTACGTCCTTCTCTCCATCTGCGCTGTGCTCGGCGCTGCCCATGCTGGCTTCCTGGCTCCCACCAGCTATGTGGCCGCTGCACCCGTGCTGACCAAGGTGGCGCAGCCACATTACGATGCCGTCGGCACCACCCAGCAGAATGTGGTGCGCTCCTTCGGCGGCACCGTTGCCACTCAGTCCAAGAGCGTCGTGACTCCCTACTCCAGCTTCAGCAAGGTGGACTCGCGCACCACCAACAACGTCTACACGCCCAAGACTCTCTACAGCGCACCCGCTGCCGTGGTCACCAAGTCCATCTATGCTGCTGCTGCTCCTGCTCCAGCTGTCACCTACTCGGCTCCTGCTCCCGTGCTGGCCAAGACCGTCTCCTATGCTGCTCCCTCTGTCACCTACTCGGCTCCTGCTCCCGTGCTGGCCAAGACTGTCTCGTATGCTGCTCCAGCTCCCGTTCTGGCCAAGACCTATGCCGCTCCAGTTGCCTCATATGCCGCACCCCTTGCCGCCCCCGCTGCCTATGTGAAGTACTCGCCCGCCATTGGCGTCGCTCACGTCAGCTTCGATGGCTTTGGCTCCCACTGGGGCTACTAAGTGCAGCCCTGGCGCTCAGCTCTTGTTGTAACTGTTGTTGATCACATGAAAATTAAAATTTAGTTGCGAAAAAAAGCAATTGTCTTTGTTTATTTTTGTTAATTTGACAAATTTTAACTGGTTTATTTGTTACACTTTGCTCCATCGTCTGTCTCTGCCCAGTTAATGGCAGTTGGCGACATTATGTCGCGACATTAACTTGACAACAGCTCAGCAAGACGTTGGCCAAAACTTGTTGAGTTGTTTGATAAGCAGCTCTATTTTGATGATATTATATAAGCTATATATAGATGTGTATATGCATAATATATAATGTGCAACCCGTAACAATCCTGTTTGTTTCTCTATCTCGCTGTTCCATCTTTCATATACGCATTTCATTTCCTTCTGTTCCAGTATTCCCTTCTTTATCGTTTGCTCTGCCTCTGTCTGACTTTGTTCCATTCTTCCATATATACTCTCTCTAACTTCCTTCCACAATGTATCTGTCTCCATCTCTGTCTCAGCCGCTCACTGTCTCTCGATCTTTCTTTATTATTTCTTTAATGTTCGCTTCCTCGTCGCTGTCTTCTTCCTCTCTCTATCTCACTCGTTGAATCCATGTGATTTTTCTCTCCCTTTCTCTACAATCTACCATTCTGCTCATCTCCTTCTCTCACTGCCCTCTGCCTCTCTTTCTCTATCACTCCCTCTCTGCGTCTTGCCCTATTTCTCGTTCCAGTTCCCTCTGTCTTACTCTGTCTCTCTCTCTCTCTCTCTCTCTCTCTCTCTCTTACTCACTCTCTGACTCTATCCTTATATTTCGTTCTTATCCTCTCTCTGACTCTGTGTCTCTTTTCCTTATCTCATTCTCTCTCTCTCCCTCTCTCTCTCTCTCTCTCTCCATCTCTCTCTCTGTATCTCCCTCTCTCTCTCTCTCTCTCTCGGTCTCTCTCCCTCGCTCTCTCTCTCTCCATGTATCACTCATTCCTTCCCCCCTCTCTCTCTCCCTCTGTATAACCCCTTGCTCTAGTTGGCACCCCATACTCTACCTCCTACCCTCAAAGCGCTGCCCTTCACATTAGTTCAACATTTAATGGGGCGTATGTGTGCCATAATTTTATGCCTCACGCCCAGGCTCATCCCCCAGTAGCGTTCATATACAAATACATACATACATATATGCACATATTTATCTTCATTCTTTTTTCACAGGGTCGCAAAATATTTAGTGCAAAACTTTTTGTTTGTCTTTGCGCTTTGGTGGCAGCGGCGCGAAGGGGCACAAAAAATTGTTGGCCAAAGTTTAATGAGCCACATGACCCCTTTTGGTTTTTCAGTTAGCCCCGAGTTGCGCTCGCCTTTTGCAGCCATAAACTTTGCAATGGGACCCATCGGCAGCTCAGCAGCTTGACCAAAGTGTTGTTATTGTTATTGTTATGGTTATGGAGGTCTGTGGCGGAAAAGTTTTGCCAAATTGTCGAGCAGCTGAAAAAAAAAAATATAAATAAATTACAGAAAAAATAGTATTAACTGCTTGGGCCGCAGCAAACTATTTAGCCATAAAGTTAGACTTACTGCTGGCCATGTTTTATGCATTTGGACGGGCATGAAAATTGTTTTTCATTTAATGTTGACAACAATAAAATGTCTATGTATATGCATAGAGACAGACAGACAGACAGACAGATGGCTAAAATATGTAAAAACTCTCGAACATCCTGGTCCAAGTCATCCGATTGTCCTTGAATATGTGCTCAGTCGCTTGGCTGCATTTCGCTTTTGCATATTGTTTCCGAGTTAGCTGTCCGAGCCGTTGTTGTTTGGGTATTTGCAATAGTTTTATATTCGCCTTTGTTGATTTCTTTATTGGCTCATGCATATGCAGAGCGAGCAGAGCTCGGACACTCGGACAATGGCTGACAAGGATGCAGGCAGCCGGGCAGCCACTCGAGTGTTTATTGTTATTGATTGCAGCTGTAGTGAAATATGAGAAGTGTAAGTCCCTGCCAATATCAATTCCCATTGAAATTCCCATCCAATTCCCTATTTCAATGCCATCATCCAATTTGTCTTCCAAATGCAAATTCAATTTGCCACTAGAGAAAGAACCATTCCTCACGCAATCGTTGACAGTTGCGTTTGGGCGCCTTGATTCGCCTTAGATAGTAGTAGTAGCCGGTCAACATCACGATGAGCACTAACTGTAATCGATATACGATAGGCACATTAAACGCTTCAAATGCTTACTCCCTCAGGCTAACCAGTAAAATTGGTGTGATTAGCTCAAGGTGAATGAGTCGTTCGCCCTTGCCAGGCGCATGAAGACAGCCCATGGGGTTCAGAGTGTTGGTCGTTCGATTTTCAGTGGTAAAGCAGCTGCGCGGTAATTCCCCATAGGCGAGCAGATAGTCATCGGGGCCCAGGACGCCGCAACACTTGTACTATGGGTGGAAAGCGAAAGTGGGAGAGCGAAATTGTTTGGGTAGATCGACTCACCTTTATCTCAAAGCTGGTGAGGCCCTCGCCTTTCGCCCATTTCGTGTGGACTTCGTGGACGAGCGGATAGGTCTCTGTGTGCACCAAGGAGATCATTAGCGCCAGCCAGCTAGAGGCGAGCAGGCTTGTCAAGTACTGCAAATGGATGCAATATGATATCGATAATAATATCGAATACTTCACTTACAGTGCGCAATGAGTTCAAGTTCTGCAGGAGCACCAAGACAAATCCCAATAGCAAAACGAGAGACACTATCACAGTTCCCGTGAGCATAACAATTTCATATTTTATAAAATCACATTCGGGAGTATTTCCATAGTGAAAGACAATCACCGAACAGTGGTGCATATCGATGATGTCTGAGACCTTTCAGTGAAATATATATGAACATAGATTAAGTTTATATCTGGCGCACGTTAACTCACCAGGCATGCGATAATGAAGGATAGAATAGTCCATCGACATGCTATCAATGACCAGTTCCTCCCAGGGTCCACGACTGTCTCGTCAGTGCTCAGATTCAGTTGAGATTTATTTGCTGCTAGCTGAAACGGAATGGAAAGGAAACACAGAGTAAATTAATAATGAAATGAGTTCTATGAAGATCTATTTAAAGAGACTGATAATATTTCTATTGTCTAATTATGAGTTTTTAAAATGAACTATAATCTTGGCAAGAGACTTGTAAGAGCTCATATATATCATATTTTTGACTATTGCAAGAGAATTTTACTTAGAGAGGACATTCATGGACATCTAAAGACCTCTGGCATAGTTTTGGCACGGCTTAGCTAGAGTTGACATTAAGCTTAAGAACATATATTTAAAATAGTAATTGATTTCATTTCTCTGTATTGCTTTCAAGTTTCTTAAGTCTAAAACGTTTGCAAATATAAGTTCGAGCTGGGCTAAGATCTTGCAGGCTGGCTATCATTTGCCTAAGCTCTGATATAATCATGAAAATATTTATTATATTCAAAATTATATTATATTCATTTATATTAACTTTTTCCACTTCTACATATTTTATTTGATTTAAGCACTTACCATTTATGTTTTTATGTCTGTTCTCTTTTTTATTGTGTATGAATTCTGTTTAATCAATGGCAATTAAATATATATCACAAAAAAAAGAAAACATATAAATATTTAAGTTAAAATTGCTTTTGAAGTATTTAGAAAATGTAAATGAATTTTTTTAGGTGTATGAAAAAACTCTGCAGCCTAAACATAGGTATCAAATGCAAGAGTAACATATGTATGGGTATAAAAAAATATGCAAAATAGATCAAAAATGTCAAGTTGCCACGCTAAAGCGATTTGTGGAATTTGCATAGATTTTCTGTGGTGTTTGCCTCGGTTTCGCTTAGTTCAGTTTTGGTTCGGTTCGGTGCGGTTCGGTTCATATGAACGTCTCCAGTCTATGGAATTTTTTAATCAAACAGTTGCCATTAATTACTGCAGAATTCTGCCAGCCACATAACAGACATTTTTTCGACGGACTCCAAATGAATGAAAGCCAAAAGATGGCAAACGGGCAAGAGCCAAGGCGTGGCCAATACTCCTGCTTCACATGCCTTCGCTGTGTGTGTGTGTAGCAACAAAAAAGATTGCCACGGGCTAAACCGCAACGCAGCCAGTGCTGGTTCGCAACCAGAGAATGAGACAGAGAGGGAGAGAGAGAGGGAGAGAGAGAGATAAGCAGAGTGAGGTCTGGGCGCTGTAGACTCATTCAACACAACTAAAAATCAAATTAGGTGCAAACGAGCAGCCGTCAGCGCGCGGTGGCTGCCAGTGGGCGTGGCTGGCGCCCAATGTAATGAATAATTTATAATGCAAAAGCGCTGATATTTTTTATTTTTTTTTTTTATTTCTGTTGCCTTCGCTCTTAGCTGAAATTAAAATTTTGTGGCTTCGCTTTCATACGCCAGTTAAAGCCAAAGATTTTTGTTGTTCTCTGCTTGCAGCACTTCAACTGCAGTGGGGGGGCTGATAAATGTGCGTGTGCTGGTGTCAAGTGCACGCTCGTGAATTCAATTTGATATACAAACTGATTTATCGATGCTGAGCAGAGAACTACGCCCACACTCCACTCCGATTCGACTCTTTTCCACTTCAAGCACTGCCACACGCCATTCATAAGTCAGTCAGTCAGTGGGCCAAGACAAGCTGCAGCTTCTTGGCGCGGAGACTGGGGCGACTGGGCGACTGGGCGGGCTCTGTCTGCTCAAGAGACGATAAAAAATTACATACACTTGTAACTGTTGCTGGCTGCAGCCCCTAACAAGGTTAATTTGTTGCGATCGCACAGCGCACTGTCATTTATCTTCGCTGTCAGCGCCAACTCTATGAGGCACAGTCAGGCTCTCTAATTTGAATTTAACAAGCTTCGCATCGAGAGCGTGTCCTCAGTTAGTCACTCAGTCAGGCAGGCAGGCAGTCTACTAGATGGCAGTCAGTGAGAGTCTATCACGGCGCTTTGAAAATTAAAAATTTATTGCCAGACGAGGTGTCAATCATCGCCTCGCATCGCAATAAAAAGTAATATGTAACGGGAACACTGAATGATGACGAGCAGCAGCGAGTGCGGCAAGTCGAATTCGAAATGCTCTAACAGTAAAAGTGGAGTGTGTATATGGATAGATTTTACGCTGTGTTAGAGTATACTAGAGAAGAACTTTGTTGTCTCTGAATATACTGAATTTATAAATAATATATAACATAATAATATATAAATATAAATTTAGTTTTATTTATGTATTGTTGTTTTATGTATATACAATATAATTTGTTTTTCGTTCTTTTTTTCTACATAAAAATAATATTATAAATTATTAAAAATTATATATACAATAAAACTTGTTTTTCGTTTTTTTTTTTTTTTTTTTTTTACATAAAAATAATATTAAAAATTAATAAAAATTATATATACAATATAACTTGTTTTTCGTTTTTTTTTTTTTTTTTTTTTTTACATAAAAATAATATTACAAATTATTAAAAATTATATACAATTTTTTTTACAAAAAATTAATATTACATATTATATAAAATTATATAAAAATATTATACATATTATACATTTTTAAAATTTTTAAAATAAGTAAATAAATATATATAATTTGTTTAACAATATAAAATTTAAAAATTAAAAATTGTCATTAAAAGTTTTCATTGGCATTTTACTATAAAAAGTAAAAATATATTTCTTATATTCAAGACTTTTAAGATGAGCATTAAAAAGTTTTTCCAAAGTATTTCTTTACTGCATATTTTGCCAACTTCTATATAATTATATTTATAAATATTCAACACTTTTGACAGCATTCGCTTAGAAATCAATATTCATAAAATGTGTCTATTAATATAGCTCTATAATTATCTACCATTCGCATTTGCCATACGCTATAAATCCTCCATGAACTTTCCATTGTAGGTCATCCAGAAGGGCAACTCGGTGCATTTGGCCTTCCAATCACATTGACCACAACGCAAGGCAATTCACATATTCGCCATGCCCTCTGTGGAGCCATAAAAAGTCGAGCAAAAAATCCCGCAGGACTCGGAGGACACTTCATCATCAATTTGTATCCGTGCAATGTTTCAATTTCACTTGTTGGCTGCTCGACTCTCGATTCTCGATTGTCGCTTGTCGCTTTGTCGCTTTGTCGCTTTGGGTTTTTGGGGCGACGCTTTTATGGTTTTCAGATTTGTGCTCATGTATCCACTAGATATCATCCATTTTTTATAGACTCTCCCTTTTTTTTGGGTTGGCAAATGGCAGCTGGAGTAATGACCGTTGCTTGTTTTCTAATTGGAAAATTCTTAGAGAAATTGAAAAATTTACATAAAGCTGCTGGATGAAAATGAATGCTGGCCATTTGCCATTTGCCATTTGCCATTTGCCGCTTTGCAGAACATTAGATAATAGTTTTTATTTTTATTTCGGCTCTAGTGTGCGAAGCTGGAAATAAAATTTTGTTGCATATTTTGCGGCGTCGAATGGCAGCCACAAAAATGAATGAAATCGTAAAATGCAGACACGCCGGACAGCCAGCCAGCCGGCCACAGCAGCGCAGGGCTAATAACGTACACTCAAAAACCGGATATGCCGCAGACCCCCTGAAAAACCCCAGCCCAATGCCCAGTTACATCTAAGCTCAGACAAGTTCTCGCTCCTCTCTCTCTCTCTCTCTCTGTGTGTGTGTTTGCATTGGCATTTAAGTGCCGAAACGAGTTTTTAGGGCCAGAGCAACGTCTAACATAACCTCAATTTGTTTGTATGAGTGTGTGTGTGTATTCCCTTTGTTTGTATTTTGTTTGTCTTTTATCTGCGTCTGTATACCTTCCTCCCTCCCCCTCTCTGATTTCTTTGCGCTCTTGCATTGCAATTGCATTGCCGTTCAGTTTTTCTCGCGCTGTGTAAATATTTGATTTTTGCATTAAAGTCAATTTGCTTTCATGATTCCGTAATTCATTGTTTACCCGCGCTAACTTCTATTACGCCTTCCGCCACGCCCAACACTTGGCGTGTTTAATTTGCCAACATTTGCCGGCTTTCTCACTTCTGCTATCTCTTTCACACGCACTCCCTCTCTCTCTCTCTCTCTCTCTCTCTCTCTTTCTCTCTCTCTCTGTCGGTTTTATTGTTTCTTTTTGGTCTTCGACCCGCATTTCCGCTGCACTTGCTCCTGGCAGCAGACGCAGTGATATCCGCATCATCTTTGTTTGTTGCCCCCGCCCCATCCCACCACGCCCCTCTCTCTCTCTTGTTGTTGGCTTTCACGTCCTGGCTGCCTGTTTTAATATGCGCACTCAACGTTAGAAATTAAATCTGGCGCTCAAATGTTATTTGCGCTTTTCGTTTATTTATTTATTTATTATTTGCTTACGCCTCGTCCCGCCTCCTGAGAGTTCCTGCTGCTGCCCACCCAGGCAGCCTGCCTGCCCGCCCACTTTTCATTAGGTAATGCATAATAAGTACGAGTATCTGCGTCCGACTCTCTATGTGAGTGTATTTAATTTATGTTCACTGGGCCAACAGAGCGCAGCTCTCGTAAAGATGCGGATAAACAATGTGGAATGAGTCGCACTTGTGGCAGCAAACAGTTTTTGTTTGTTTCTTTGTTGTTGGCTTTAGATTATATTCTCAACAAAGGCGGAATTTTATTTGGTTTGGTTTCATCGTTTCTATATATAGAGAAATAATAAATATTTAAATATGATTTGTAATGAAATCTATGAATGGGAGTGTCTATGAAGAAAAGCAAAAAAAGAAATTATAAATATTTAAATATATAACTAAATTAAAGGAGAGAATGTGTAGAAACTTTCAATTGAATTTACGAAAATTAGATGGATAATAATATAGATTATATATATTTATAAATGGATTCAGCTGACTAAATGTCACATAAGATTGTCTATGTATATGGGCTGAAAATCGTATCCTCAAATACTTGAATAGAAAATCATATGGCTTTTCCTCAAATATTTGAATAGAAAATTACAAGACTTTTCCTCAAATACTTAAAACGGAAATCATATGTGGTCTCTCTGGAACTCTTTTGTTTGTTAAGTTATCCTAATCAAATTCAAGTTGCATGAGCTATGATATAATACTTGAAAGATTAATTTGACAAAGTTTCTAATGATAAATAAAAATTAATTAAAAATACATACATCAATTTATTTTATTGAATATATTTTATATATATTTTGTTTAATTTTTACTTAGCCTTAAGCAGTCCATAAAAATAGAAAATAGATCTTATTGAGACTATTCAACATTAGACTCTATTTTAATACAAGATCCATTGCACTTGTAGAGTGCGTAGTTGATGTTATTCTCACCAACATATGGAACAGCACGTTAGACAAATAAACACCAACATATAACGTATATGTATGTAGTTTTCCCATTAGCGAAACTGGTGTGAACATCAAAATTTACATGTCGCACGCAATGCTATATAAGTTGAAGAGGCCACAGACTTTGCGTTAAGACCTCATTTAACCGACCTTTCACACGCGCATCAACATTTTATGTGCAAAGGGGGGTTCATCGATACGCAAACCTACCCAAGACTGAAATCAAATATTTCGCTATGCATTACGCAGCACGCAGTGAGCGAGAGAGGAGAGAGCGAGAGAGATGGAGAGTAGGTTGACTGGCAGTGCCCTCGCTTGGTCTATCATTCGATCATTATTCGTATTATAAGAGGAGCGATGCCTGCAATTTTAACGAGCTTACGCATTTTATCGTCCACGCTGCTGTTGCTGCAAGGATAGCGAAACGAAGCATATACCGTAACCGCATTCGCATTCGCATCCGCATCCGCATCCGCATCCGCATGCCTGCTTGTCATCATCAGGAGCAGGCGATGCCAATGCAGTAAAAAAGAATCTAATTTAGTGCGCGGTTTGCATACAAATGCCTTGCTTCATGTTTACGTGACAATGTTGGCATACATATATTGATATGTGTGTGTGTGTGTGAGTGTGTGTGTCAATTGGCAATTGATGTCACGATAAACATTGATTTGCCACAAAGCAGAAACCAATTTGGTCTATGCATATTTTATTAATTGTTCTGTCGCAACATCTTCAAGTTGCGCAATTTAATCAAAATTTTGCGCAATTCGCATTTAAAGTTTTTAATGACTTTTCAAACTTGGCTGAAAACGAAGCCAGCAATTACTGTTTGTTGCACTTGGTGTTCTTGTTGTTGTTGTTGTTGTTTGTTTGTTTGTTGCAGCTGTTTGTCTATTGCATATGTGAACGGCATTTGGGAGTTGCTAACAAAATGCAAACCGCTAATCGCGTTACACGAAACTTTCCACAGCCAAAGGTGCGCCTGGCAATCGAGTGCGAAATTCCGCATACGCCACGTGTGACACACACGTGTCTAGGTGTGTGTGTGTGTGTGTGCCTGCCTGGCAAAGCATTCAAGTCATTTCCGCTTAAGCAGTCAGCCACAGCCATCTAACTAGCAGCCAGAGTCGCGCTGACATGACAGCCGCGTGCTGTTGCATGCCGCAAAATGTTGCTCAGAAACCGACTTAAATACAAACAAACATGGCCGCCATTGGCGACCAGCAGCGACAGCGACCCACAGGCCAGTGCAGTGTGGGGTAACGCCTAAAACCGGAAACCGGAAATTTAACGCTATGCCAAGCAAATGAAGCGAACTTTTGCCCAATGTTGTTGCACTTGTTGTTGTTCTTTGACTGGCTGTTGCCAGGCATTTTGTTTGCTGCTGTTGTTGTTGTTGTTGTTGTTGTTGTCAGACACTGCGGACAGCTGCACGTTGCATTGTGCAAAAGTTTAATTACAAATTCGCTGCAATTTCTTTTGCAATTGCTACAAAAGCGCAAACAACTTTTTTATTGATATTGTTATGGAGTTCTGGGCCCGTCAAGTTGTTGACGTTGTTGTTGCTGCTGTTGCTGCCAATGTCAGATGTCATGTTATGCTAAAGTTATACACTCTCTGCCCCCCTCTCTCTCACTCTCTCTCTCTCTCGCTTTCTGTTGCTGCTGCCGTCTGTCTGACGATTTTAAATGCAAATTGATTACTGACATCGGCCAAAGTTGACGAGCTGCTTTCAGTCGCTAATAGCCAATGTCACATTATGCACATTTGAGCTGGCAATGCGACAAACGGATGAGTTATACACACGCACACACACACACACACACACACACTCACATTCATGAGAGTTTTCATAAACGTTATAGCTGCATGTTCAAGATATAATTTAATTGTTTCTCGTAGAGCAGTTTGGACATGCCTTGTCATATATAGAACTCAGCTAAATCTTGATTATCGATAGTCTTCAATTAATCGACTATCCACAACTGCTATCGATTGTGAGCTTATATTCAGTTGCTTAACAGACTTATTTAAATAAATTTGATTCATTCAAGTGATCGATATTGTAAATTGATAACTTGTAATCAAGTAGTATATATCGTTTTTATTTTTACTTACAGTGCTCAAGCTATTTTTATCGATAACAATTAAATAATCGAAGGCAAGTGCTTGTTGGTTATTCTATAATATATGTATCTTTCCAATTCGTAATCTTATTTATCATTTAAAAACTCTGTATTAATTATTATTGCAATATAAATTAATCGCTTGTTATCGATTTCGATATCGTTCCTATCCCATATCACTATCCATCTCACATTCCACTTTTCACATGCTTAAATGCAGTTCATTAAAAAATGCCTATGGATAATTATTGTTGTATCGATAACAGTCGATTCGTAGCCAGCTTAACTTAAGCTCTCTGGATTATATTTAAAGTGTAGCGAAAATAAAGAAACATTCAGTCCGCATACAGAATTTCGAGCTTTCACTTAACCCAGGCAACTCAACCATTATACTTCAGTGCCACTCATGCTTTTATTTACGAGTATATATATTATAATATATACACATATGTATGTGATCGATAAACCTCAGGAGACAGCCACGACAGACATCGATATAAAATTGTCATAAATTTCATTTTAACTTTTGTTTTTGTGCGCTGTATAAAAATTGGCGTGCAGAAATGCCGCGTTGAAGTGGAAAGTGCCAAATGCACACACACACACACACACACATGCACATACATGCCACACTTTTATGCCTGCTGCTGCATGTGGCATGCAAAAGGCTGCGCCCCATTGTTGCACTCACTCACAACTTTTCCGCATGTGCATGGAAAATTTTATTAGGTATGCAAATGTGTCAACTTTATTTGCAATATTTCGACACATTTCGACACTTGTTGCCATAATGAACTCAGCGTGCAGCGAATGTGTGGCATGCATATTTCAGTAGCCTGAGCCTCACACAACTGTTGCACAACTGTTGCCAATGATATGCTAATAAAGGCCGCGAATCGTGCATGCAAATTGAATTAAACTAAATGACAATTGCAGTTGAGTTGAGTGTGAGTGTGTGTGTGTGTGTGTGTGTGTGTGTGTGCATAAATTGCTGCTATTGTTTAAATATTTGCCAACATTATTAACTTAATTCAATTGGATTTCCATTAGAGCCGCACGCACACAACTCAAACGATGCTGCAAGCTATTTGCATAGCTAAAGGTACGAGACATAGCCCACATATCTAGATAGATAGATAGATAGATATGTATATATATCTGTGTATGGACTGTCTGGATCTCTAGCCAGCTAGACAGACGGGCTGGCAAATCAAAGGCCTGTCTCTGCATAGCATATGTGAAGGCTAAAGATGAGGCCTTGTCTCTATCGCTGCGGCATCTGTTGACTTTTGGCAATCGAATTGAATTGCATCCGCAAATCACACAATAAAATAATTGATTCCATTTGAAATGCACACACACACACACAACGTTTGACTTTGGCAGCATGCGGGTCTGCATGTATGTATGTATGTATGTGTATCCCAAGTCGGTTACCCACTCCAAATGCTGACTGTGCTAAGAGTACAAATTTATTTCCATTGTTTGCATACACGCAGACATAGACAACGACAGAGAGAGAGAGAGAGAGAGAGAAAGAGAGAGAGAGAGAGAGTTGAAGAACATCCTTCACGAATTGCCACTGGTTTATTGATAAGCAGCAGTCGGTGCTTAGGCCTCCTTGTTGGCGGCATGGGATAGCTCCTTGCGTGTCCTGCGGCGCATACGCAAATTGGATATCAAACGCACCGTGCAGAAGTAGACCAGCTCCACAATGCTCAATGTAGAGACGCCCATGAAGAGGCCCAGCAGACCGCCACAATTGGCCAGAAAATCGGTGGTGCCGTAGAGCTCAGAACGGCGTGAGGTCAAAAACTGTGCCTCCTTGAAGAATATGGAAACGCGCGACATTTTCATGCTAAACGGAAGAGAGAGAGAGAGAGAGAAAGAGAGAGAGAGAGAGAGAGCTCACAGTTAGATGACCTTAAAACGCCTGAGTTCCATTCGTACCCCTGCCGTTTTGTCTCATCGTCTTCCTCCGATTTGTCCTTCTTGGCAACTGTTTTGTAATCAAAGTCGGCCTGTGATATTTCCGCTTCATACGCAATTGAGGTGCACGAGGGCAAACAGTTGCAGTCCGTTTGGCCACGCACATTGTCGGATTTGGTGGCCATGCTCTGGTTGAACTCCTGGACGAGCAACTTGTCCTCAGCCTCGTTGTAGCACGTCAAGTTGGCCAGTCCACAAACGGGCACATTTACATTGTCTGAGGAATGGAGCGAATACCCGGCATTAGTCTAACCAACTCGAGTCCAAAGTGTTCCATTAGCAACTCACGCGGCATAGAGAACTTGACACAGCCGCACTCCGAGAGCGTGAAATTGGCCAGGCACTCCAGCTCACAGTTGGTCTGCGAGTAGGTGTTGAAGTAGCGCAGGCGACGCTCTCTCTGGAAGTAGCACTGTCGTCTGTGCGGCTCGTAGTGCTTCAGGCCGTCCGAGGTGGTGATAATCTTGGGTCGTACCGAAATGAGCACCTCCTGGTCGAAGGGTATGCGAAAGTATTGACGCGATGTCTGCGCCACCTCGCCAGGCGTGTGCAGCAGTATCTAGACCGGGAGAGGGAGAGGGAGTGAGAGAGAGAGCTAGAGGCAGACTCTCGGAATAGCCTACCTTGAAACCCTGCACGGGGCCACGGCACATATCATCAAAGTCCAACTCAATGCCACCCATAAACAGGTACAAGCCCGCCTTGGCGCCAGGGCCCAGCACACGATGTGGATAGGTGGATTCATTGGCACTTAGGCTATAGCCATCCTCGGCAGTCCACTCGGTGGTCAAGCGATTCTCCTCGCGAAATATAATGTCGGGTATGATGCTGCACACAGATTTCGAAATTTCATTTGATACGCACTTGGCTGAACTCTTGAATTCACTTACCCCTCGGCTCGATAGATCTCGGCGGGACTCAGCGCATTGAAGCTGTAGCAGACGCCATCCTCAGTGACGACCTTGTGAAAGATCTCCTTGCACTGGATGGGCGAATTGCGCCACTTGCAATCCAGAAAAGTGTCATCAAACAGGGGCTTGACTTCGGTCAGCGTATCAATAATCTCAATGCCCTTGCGTAGCTTAGCGCCGAGGGCAATGTCATGCAAAGGTGCATCGCACACCTGACTCACAGCATCGTAAAACAAATGGCTGTAAGGAAGTCAGATAGGATTTGGTTAAGTTTACTCCCGAGATGGAAGAGTCTTGATTCTCTTCAAGAAACTCTCCAAGTAATTCCGAGTGAGTCAGCCACTCCTTCTACTAGATACTCACTCATGTTCATTGAAATCTTTGACTCCAGTGACATTAGCGCGGAAATCGCGAATTTGCCAATAGGCGTCCGTGAAATTGAATACGGTTTGACGCGACTTGGTCTCCGGGCAGACGGTGACGGTGGGGAACGGAATTTGCCAGACGGGCGTCGACTTTTCGGCAAAACTGACAATGACCGGATTGTTGTTCCACTTGTCCCAGATGTTCATGGTCAGCTTGAAGCAGGTGAAGATCGAGAGCAGAAACACACTGACCCAGAAGAGACGCTCCAGCCAGGGTCGCTTCTTCTCGCCCAGATACCGGATGCCGTGAATCGTACTGTAATCGCAGTACTCATGGATGATTGCCTTGGCTGCTTGGAAGCCGCTGCCGTATTTGATCTGTCGCTTGGTATCCACCTCATCTTCGCTGTCATCGGAAATGGTCTCGCGGCAGGCCGAGGCCGATTTGGCCATCAGGGCGGCGCGCTTCCACTGGCTCGACGTGGCCAGCATTCCGACATGCGGTGCCCTGGGCACCTCCAGGCCAGTGATGGGCGTCTGTGGCTCCGTGCTATTCGACGACATGACCGGGTCCGAGTACGTTAACAAAGTCAGGCAAGCGCCAGGCAGCAACGCAGCTTATATAGCTGGCGATGGTTGCTTCACTCTGGTCGCTGGGGTACAACCCTGCCGCCCTCCAAGGAATTGCTCATAAAGGCACGCAGCTGCCGTATCACGCATACGCCGTGTGAAACCTACGTAGGTGTTGATGGTGTGAAATACTATTGCTTACGCTAGTGTTCTTCATTTTTTCCCCTTTTTCTTTGCTGCTTCCATGTTTTTGGTGTCATTTCAATTAGTTCATTGGGCAAGCCGGCGTAATTTGCCACACACGCTCTGGCCAGGTCCCCAGCCAGTGGGAGCTGCCAGTCGTAATTTTTAGCTGGCTAAATGTTACCTTTGCGGTATCCATATACTGCTGGCACTGGCACTGGGCGAGGCATTCTAATTAGCTTTAAGTTGCGCCCAGCCCTGGTCAAATTGAATAGCGGCTGCTGTGGCCCGTGTTGGCCAATGCTCATGCATTTTAAATCCAACAGTCAGCCGCAGACGCTTAACTCGACCTCGAAACGGAAACAGAAGCGGAAACAGAAACTAAACGAGCGCCACACGTTGCAGACCATGTCGAGAGCTGCAGCTGGCCATAAAGATTGTGTGTGTGTTTTTTTTTCGTGTTTGTTGTTGTTGTCTACTTTCGGGTGTTGTCCTGCGGCAAGGACACGGCGCAACGCAACGCAACGTAGCACAACACCATTTTAATAAAGTTAACTGCATTTTGCAGCATTGTGTGCCCAAAAGTCTGGGAGAGGGGACATGGGGGGTGGCCACCTCGCCTCACCAATTGTTGGCGCTTTTCATTAACGTGCGCTTTGCTTTCAACAATGTTTGCAGTGTCCTTGTTGTGCCTGTCTTGTTTGCGTCGTGTGTTGCAGTTGATCATCATCGTTTATTTTAATGAGCTTTGCCAAAATAGAATTTCAAATGCGTTAAGCGAACTTTCACTTGCGCCCAAGAGAAGTTGAAGTAATTTAAATTAAATAAAAACAAAATTATAAATTTACAAAGAATGTTTCTTTTTTTTTAATAATATTCATTTATTAAATACATTTCTTTTTTATTTTTTTTGTTATGGCCTGTTTACATGTTTAGCTGGAGGACACTGAATTGAATGTTGTTACTGTTAACAATTAGTTTTTTTTTTTTTTTTCATTTATGTATATATAAACTATTTACACAGCAGCTACATTCGATATAGTACATATGTGTGTATGTGTGTGTGTGTATTTTAATATTAAATATTAATGCAATTATGTAAGTTTTAAGCCTTCTTATTTTTGCTGGGAACATTTGTAAAGGTTCTCGATTTATTCTTGTTTATGAAACACCTGTTTTATTTTGTTCACTATGCTACATTTGATACACATGGTACGTATTTTGAATAATAATATTGGTTGGCTTGTTAAATATAGTTATATATATATATATAGATGTATGCAATAAATATTTTTGTTTAATTATGTTTTCATATATAAAATATAAGTTTTTGGGTTGTTTCTGTCAGCTAATTATAATTGAGTAATTACGTTTCCTTTAACTGTTAGCTATTAGCTGTTATCGGTTATCGTTTATCGGTTATCTATATACAAAGCTCTCTTTTAAGGACTGTTTTTAGCTGTTTGACCTTTCTTTTACCTATATGTTCTCATATGCAGTTTTGAAACCCAAAAATATGCTAAGCAAAACAAGATACAGACACGATAAGCGATATATATTTATATATATAGTACATATATTATTTAATTAGTTATATATTTGTTATAGCTACTGTAATACCTAGTTGCCTAGTTAAAATGATATGTTTGTTGTAATTTACGTTCATTTCGTTTTTAACTTTATATGTATTTATTGATTTTTTTAATCTGTTTTAACTTTGTTCAGTTGAAGTCTCTAGTACAAAAATACTGAATAAATTGCACTTGCATCGCACTCACGATTACATTTCTCAATACACACAAGCCAAAAGACATTTGAGTATTTTAAATACTCTTCAAACACTCCTCTCTTCCTCTTCTTAAAACATTCTTAATAGCTAAATTCTCTTCTTTAGACGTTTCCCTTGCCACACTTTTGATTCTGCTTTAGTCCAGTTGATTGCCGAGATTCGACTTATTGCGGAGCCAGCGCCAAGCTGAGCCCATTCGACATCAGGCTCAAGGCGTTCGCAGTGGGCGTGGCTGTAGCAGCAGCAGCCTCCTGGAAAGGTAAAGAAAAATATGAAATGAAAAATTAACATTTTATATTATATTATATTTCTTGTATATAATTATATGTCATAAACTCAAAAGTAAAGCCCTATATACTTTCATCTCCCTAGAATCAGCTCCAATAAATCGCCCGTTAATCGATAATTCGATTTTTCATTTAGTATATCTTCATCTTTAATCTTAATGCAACCCATACTCACAATGCTCAGGGTGCGCACAATGCAGGCGCGCGTTGCCGGCGGCTCATCCGACTCCAGGCCGGGCGAGCTGCCGCGCGAGGACACGGAACCGTTAATCAGCTTGATATTCACATTGAGGTCATCCGAGTGATGGGTCTGCGAGCTGCTGGACAGGCGTCCGTCCAGCGACAGATCATCTCGCTGCTGATCCTGCAATAGAGAAGAGAAAATTGTTTTCTTGGCTACAGCAATTGCGGCAACAGTTGGTGGCAGCAGACGCACCTCCTTGGGGCTGGCACAGAGGCCGCTGTCCAGGCAATGGGTCTCCGTATCGCTGCCGCTGACATGCCCATCGTTGGCGACCACAGCTGCGACGCCAGCAGCGGCAGAGGCAGCATCGGCGTCGGCAACGGCGTCAATGTCAGCATCAGCAGCAACATCCATGGCAGTTACAGCAGCAATGTTGCTGCCGTTGTTGTTGTTGCTGTGGGCTATGGGTGAAATGTGCCCATTGATGTTGTTGTTGTTGATGTTTGTGTTGTTGTTGTTGTTATTGTTGCTAATTTTGTTATTGTTATTTGGCTCCTTGTTAAGTGTTGCTGACGTTGGCATGTGCTTTGTTATGGCTGTTGCCTCATCATCAGCAACAACAGTTGCAGCTGCAACAGCAGCAGCAGCAGCAACAGCATGTCCATTGGCCACACTGGCTGCAATCGCATCGCTGTTGTTGGGGCTGCGATTGCCGTTGGTCGCATTGGTGACCTCATCGCCCAGCTCGTAAATGTTAACCATGTGTGCGGCCTGTGCGTGGACCATCAAGTCCCAGGGATTGGCGAACGCATCCTTGCAAACGGCGCAAAGCAATTTGGCGCTCGTTGGCGGCGTCTCTATGTGTGCGTGAACGGATGAAACATGCAAGAATTAATTAGTTATTTAAGTTGGCTCTGGGCCGGCCTAAGTCGCATAAATAACTCAATTTTAAATGAAACGCCAGACAGATGTTGCTGACTAGCAACCAGCAGCGGCGACTGCCTTCCATGCCCCCGCCCCCCCTAGACAAAACCCACATGGACATGGCGCACAAAATGTGTTTAACAATCATAAATTAATTGCCGACATAGCTGGCACCACACCCACCCCTTTTCCTCCTCCCCCCACTCAGAGTAAAGTGCAAAGAATCGTTAGACTTACTCGCTGCAAAGGCCACGTCCTGGCACTTGCATGTGAACCTCAGCTTGCAGTAACTTTTCTTGTGGTCCAATAACTCAGACAGCTCACTGAAGCATTCCCGGCAGTTGCCGCAGATTAATGTGTCCGGATTGCCTACAATAGAAAGAGAATATACGCCATAAAATATGCACTTTAATGCGGCTGCTAAAACAATGATGCAACTGGCAGAGCTATAAGTAAAGTAATTATGAATGTGAATATGAATATGAATATGAATATGAATATGAATATGAATATGAATATGAATATGAATATTAATATGAATATTAATATGAATATGAATATGAATGTGAATATGAATATGAATATGAATATGAATATGAATATGAATATGAATATGAATATGAATATGAATATGAATATGAATATGAATATGAATATGAATATGAATATGAATATGAATATGAATATGAATATGAATATGAATATGAATATGAATATGAATATGAATATGAATATGAATATGAATATGAATATGAATATGAATATGAGTGGTTGGATGTTTTGCTAAATGGAACTGGTGGAAAACAAGAGAGTATTAGCTAATAGTACATTTGGTTATATCATATCATGATGTATCATATATAATTTATGCTTATTTAATACTCAAAGTACTGAAAACATATCCATAATCTTCATGTATTAAAATGCATTTTGATAATACGTAACTCTCTGTACTTATATTTAACTCTATAATCTAAGAAATTTATTTGCCCAAAAAAGTTTTTATCATTTAATTGTAGATCTAATCTACTTTTACTCCCCCATTTCTTACCTTCTTCCCTCTAGTCTGCCCCTATCTCCCCCCCCCCCCCCCCCAATTTCTTTCTTTATGACTTTAACTATCGAAATTCTTTTGGTTAGCTTTAATCTGCCCTTATCGCTCCTAAAATTTTCCTTCACTCAGCTCTAATATGACTTTACCTATCCATTTCTTTCTTTCATTAGTCTTTTTCTAGTCAATTTCTTTCTTTAACTACTAAACTCTTCAAATTTCTTTCATTTATAAAATATATATATTTATGATATAAAAAATCAAAGTCTCTCAATGTGAGCGCTTTAGGGCCCACAGTTTGGTCTCCGCCTGCAGCACTTGCTTCCTATCGACAACGCCTCGCTGCTTGCGTAGCTTCTTTTTGGCCCAGATCTGATATTTTTTCGACTTCTTTACTTGTGGTTGCGTCGCCCTGTGCGGCCTCACAGCATCTTTGTTGTGCATTTTGCGATATTGCAGCCATGTTGCAATGGCATCGATGCGCAGATTCGCTCTATCCCTCGCCGAAGCTCGATCGATGCGCTGTTGCGGCTCTTGCCAGATCTTTCCCAGTTTTTGCGAAAGACTGTTGGTTGGTTTCTTTGCTGACTTGATGCAGCATGGCTTCTTAGCCTTGATGCTCTTGGTCGTCTTGGCGAACGGAAACTTGGTGGGAGCAGTGCTTTTAGTTGTCTGTGGCTTCGTTTTCTTCCCCGCTGCAATTGTGGTCTTCGGCTGTGCCGTGGTCTTTGTTAGGTTTCCGTTGGGGTCCACGCGTATGGTCAACGACTCGACTTGTGGGGTTGTTGCTTTTCCGGCTTGCGTGGGCTCCAGCGTCGTCTTGTCACATTTATCTTCGTCATCTTCTTCATCATCTTCAACATCCCTATCCGTTGTTGCGCATTCCTCGGAACATGTTTCCTCCTCTGCCCCGGCCGCCGGATCCGAAGGCGACAGTTGCGCCACATTCGAGCGCAGTGACTGCTGTTGCTGTGGCAACTGTTGTTGTTGCTGCGGCGGCTGCTGCTGCTGCTGCTGCTGCCCAGCAAGAGAGTCAGCTAGCTGCTGCAGCAATTGCATTTTGGTGTCATAAGTTGACTCGGCGTCTGTTTGCGAATCCCGCACGGGCTGGTCCGGTGTCTGCAACTGTAGCTGCGGCTGATTGCCCGAAGTTAGCTCGAATTGCATTTTAACTGGCTCAAGCAATTGCTGCTGCTGTTGTTGTTGCTGTGGTTGCTGTTGTTGCTGCTGCTGCTGCTGCTGTAGCTGTCCGGAAGCAACTTGCGCTGCCAGCTGCATTTCCCGCTGCTGCAGCTGAGTGTCCTGATGATGCAGTTCGACCTCCAGCTGCTGCAGCTGCTGATGCAGCTGATCTGGCGTCATCGCCTGCGCCGGTATGGTATTCATATCATGTCCCAAATTCAGATCAGAGATGACCTCGCGAAAGCTCTGCTGTTGGCTGTTGGGCGTGAAGGGCGGTCGCAGCTGCACGTTGTTGGCCAAGAGCCGCTGCTTCAGGCTCAGCACGCCGTTCAGGTAGCCCGTCGGCAATTTGCGCGGCTGCTCGAGCACCGCTAGCGGCTGGATTTGCGGCAAAGTCAACTGCATTGGCGCCGCTGCTGCGTCGGCTGCCACAACTCGAAGTAGGCTGGAGATGATGAGCACGAATTGATATCTATGGGCGCCGAGTCTCAGACTTTTACACATTTCCCTGATTCAGAGACACGAGCGTCTCAACGTCAACAGGCGGCATTTTTCTTTCTTTTTTTTTTTTTTGACAAGTTTAACAAAGCTAAAGCTGATTGAGACTTGACTTATAAAAGTTGCTAGACTAAAAGATACTCTGTAAGCTGTGTAAAGTGTTGACTGGCTTGGTCCTTAAAGGATATTAGCAGAGTGTAGTGGCATTCTATAACTATAACACATCTATTTCATGACGTGAAGATACCCTGTACAATGCGTAGACATGTAAGTAAAGGTAAAGTTGTTGCATACTACTTAAGGATACCCTTTATTTTATACATAGAGATTGCTGAATCACTCTATTATTTATTTATTTATTAGACTAACTTAAAAGCTATAACTGAATATCGGGGCTTAAGCTGATCCATTGAAAAATATTTTTTTTAAATGTTTACAGGGTATATTTAATAGAGCTAAAGCTAGCCATGCTCACATTCATTTATATTTCATTGTTTACACTATTCCAATCACTTTTTCCCAGCTTACTCAGCATATTCTTCATCTTATTCATAGCTGTAGTTTATTTAAAGCTTAACAAGCAATTCTAACTTATTGTTAATCAATGCATAAATCTTAAATTGCCAATGCAAATGGCAAACCGAAATACAAAAACAATGCAAACAAATCAAGTCAATACTCACTGTAGACTTTGAATGGTCCCCAGTGTTGATGCAAGCTTAATTGCTCCTGTGCATGTTGCTGCTGCTGCTGCTGGTGCTGCTGTTGATGCTGATGTTGATGCTGATGTGGATGTTGTTGTAGATGCTGATGTTGTTGTTGTTGGTGTTGCTGGTGTTGCTGGTGCTGCTGTTGATGCTGTTGCTGCATCATTTGGCTGTGCAATTGTAGCGGCTGCGGTTGCTGTGGGGACAATGCCAAAGTCAATGGCTGCAGCAGGCAGCCCAATTGTTGCTGTTGTTGCTGCTGCTGTTGCTGTTGTTGTTGCTGTTGTTGCTGGTGATGCGACGGCTGCTGGGAAAAGGCACCGTACTGCTCCACGAGCGCTGTTTGATTAGCAATTATTGCTGACTTTGCATTCTGTGGCGAAGTCGTTGACTGCCCGGCAATAACGCTCTTCAACTGGAAACCTGTGGCAGCGGCAGCAAATTGCTGTTGTTGTTGCTGCTGCTGCTGTTGCTGCTGTTGTTGTTGTTGCTGTTGATGTTGCTGCTGCTGCTGTTGCTGTGGGTCCTGTTTGTATTGTGACCAGTGCAGTGCACCGGGCGCTGCTGTTGTTGCTGCCGCCGCCGCTGCAGCTGTCGATAGCAAATTTTGCTGATGCAGCAACAGCTGCTGCTGTGGCAACAAATTGGCCATCGCCGCCATGGCAACAGCAGCAACTTGCTGCTGATGCTGATGATGTTGCTGCTGCTGCTGTTGCTGCTGCTGCTGCTGTTGCTGGTGTTGCTGTTGCTGCTGCTGCTGTACCGCCTGCTGCTGGTGATGCACCGCTGCTGCTGCTGCTGCAGCGGCCACGGCGGCAGCGCTGTGATGATGCTGGCTGTGCTGCTGCTGCTGCTGCACGGCAGCCGTTAGCCCATTGTTGTTGGTCATCAAGCGCTTGCGCTTCTTGGCGCGCACGCCGTTCACGTTGCCGCCGCCGCCGCCGCCGCGCAGCAGCGCCGACGAGCAATAGCTGTCATAGAAGTAGTCCCTGCAAGAGTTGTGACAGCCTCATTAGTTGTGGCACAGTAATTGAAGTGTGTGTCTGCCCCAAAAATTAAAGAAGAAGAAGCAGCAGAAGCAGAGTGAATGTAAACAGCATGCCAACTGTTGCCCGTCTGTCTGGTTTGGCCTATCAGTCTGACCGCTAGTCAATATTTGCTTAGGTCTCATTCGGTGACCGTAACGTCCTTTCAATTGCCATTTGCCAATTATGCGCCACGCCCACCACACGTCCACACTGTGACTGATTGATACAATTTCCAGGCAGCTCTGCCGTTTGTGGTTCAATATTCGAACGGTTTTCATATCGCCCAAACGGCAGGGCAATGAGGCGAGGGGGTGAGGGGGGCGACAACAATTGTGGCTTTTATGGTCAGTTTGTGTGCGGTCAATGGGCTGAGCAGGAGGCATTTAAATGACAAACACGAGCCGCCTGCAACCACCTGAGTGAGTGAGAGGAACGAGCTGTTTGCGTTTTAATTACAATCAAGTCAACCTGTGTGTGCATGTGTGTGAGTGTGTGTGTGAGTGTGTGTGTGTGTGTGTGTATATGGGTTGCCCTTTTAAAGCCCTAACGCACTTCCTTTTCGGCGTCATTAAGCTTAAATTAAATATTTCCACACGAGTAGCAAGTCGACAGCGAGCCGAAAAAAAAAGAACATATATAAATATATATATATATATGTATGTGTATGTATGTATATAGAAATTGTATGTGTTGGCTCGCTGGCTCACTCGCTCAGTCATCATTAAGGCCGCGCCAGGGACAAACAAGTGCACATGTCAGCGCCAGGACTAACAGCCACAGAGCCACAGTCAGAGCCAGAGTCAGAGTCAGAGCCGTAGCCATGGCCAGGATATTATAGCATACATTGCAGCTGTCACTCACAGGCAGTTCTCATTTTGTTTTTTGTGTGTTTTTTATTTCACAGTTTCACATTTTCACAGTTTTCTATCTGTGTGTGTGTGTGTGTGCAGCACTCGAAACACAACACACAACTGACCCAGACACAGGCGCAGACATCGAGCATCGAGCATCGAGACGTTGACTCAGACGGCAGACGGAGCAGGAGTCGGTGTCACAGAAACAAAAACACCAATGAGAACAATTGAATGTGACTGACTGCACAATGCTCGCTCATGATTAAAGTGCTGAAATATCAAGGTATGTGAAGAAATGGATCTCTATAAGTGAAGCAGCTTAACAGTTCTAAATGCATAAACTACGCTCTTTAAACCCCTTTTGATTATTATAATGAACTAGATTGTGTGGTTAAGATCAAAAAGAGGAGCTGTAGAGCCTTATAGATATTGTTTCACTCTCGTCAAAATATTATATATCTAGACAAATCTTTACTTGACTATGGACTTCCACTTTTAAATCTCATATTAAATACGTTTACCTTTCCCACAGTCAGCCAGCAAACAAGCAACAACCCAAACCACCCCTAAAAGCCAATATGCCCATCTTGAGCACATCATGAGCATGCACAAAAACTCTCTCGCAGCGCGTTGACAGCCCCAAATATATTTTATGTGATGTGTGGCAGCAACAAAGGATAGGAATACGAATACGAATACACCCATGTCCATGTGCTGATGGATGGCGCCTTATTTATTTATTTATTTGTGCAGCTATCAACCACCCCTACTCAGAAAAGAAAAAAGAAACATCCACACACACACACACAGAATAAAACAAAGGCAACTTTCAGCCTAGTCCCACGTTAAATGATATGTAAATAAACGCCTAATGAGCGTCACATGGCATTCAATTGAGCAAAGGAACTTGCATTTGTTTAAATTAAAAATGTACTCTGGCATGAAATTGTTTTTATAATATTCTCTTTTTTTGGTTATTTATTTTCTATTTTTCTTCTTTGTTTCTTTAAACTCACCAATCGTTGCCCGTTTTGCTGACATTCTGACGCTTTCGGCCAATTTGATGCGCCTTCGGCTCGGCCACCATGTTGACATCTGCAAGAAGACGTACAAGAAGAAGAAGAAGAAGAATCACAAAATGAACAACAAATAGATAAATAACTTGCCAACCCATTATACCATAATCCAAGCAACAATGCCAAATCGGCTTTCAGTTGTGAAAAAAAAAAAAAAAAACAATTTCCAGTTGTGCCTTTGAAGTGCTAAGTAAAGCGAAGACAATGGCATTTCGGGTTTCTATTATGTTTACATCGTCTGCTTTTATTGTTGTTGTTGTTGTTGTTGCTGTTGATTTTTCATTATGCAAATGTTCTAGCTCTAAGTGATTAAAAAAAACCTTTGAAAGGGTGGGTAGGTGTGTGTGTGTGTGTGTGTGAGCACTGCTGTCCAACTGCAGCGATAATAATTTAATCTGACTTGGCATCATTAATCTTTATTTAACCAACAACAACAAAATAAAGCATGCAAAATGAAGTTAACCGCGGACTAAGACAGGGACAGATTTTTATAAGTAAAAAAAAAAAAGTTTTTAAAAACCTAAACTGAATGCTCTACCAAAGGACAACTAGAATGGGTTGGTTATAGTAAAGTAAAGCTGGACTTGACATGCGAAAGCTAAATGTATTGTAAGAGGCTATTAAGAAAACTCGCCTTTATTAACTTATATCATTAATTTTTTTACGATATATTACATACATTAATTTTTATATATTTCATATATGTTTCTTATGCTATAGAGTACTTAAAAATTATTTCCATTTCTGTACTTATGCATTAAGAATCGAGTTATGAAAGCTAGATTAAAGCAATAATTTTCGAGCATAAAGTGCTTAAATATAATTTTCATATATATTTAACAAATATATATATTTTTTATATTTTTAAAATTTTTGTAAAACACTTTTCTCTAAAAAGAAGAAGGATAAATCTATTTCCTTGCTTAGCAAGAGCTCAAATTCCAAGATAAAAATCACTAGAATTGAAATCAATGAGACCTTAAGATAAAAGTATGATATAGAGTCAACCAGAAAGGCTGGGAAAAATTCAAGTAAATTTTAGAGCACTATTTACAAATGATTTTATTATAATTTTTTTTTTTTATAAATAATTTTTATTCCAGCTTTTTTCCTTAACTCCATAGCGCATTTTTCAATAAACCTTAACTATTAGAGTGGCATTTACAAAGTTTACTTATTTTTACCCAAGTTCTTATCTTTTCCCAAGTTCTTCAAGTTCAACTTTTCAACTCAAATAAGAACTGATTCTGATATAAAACAGCCACGCATCCAAGCTCAACTAATTAATTAGGCACACATATGCGTGCATTAGAACAAGCCCAGCTCAAGTCTCCCATTCCATTTCATTACGCTCACACAGACAACTTTCCGCTTGGCCCCGCCCCACTCCGAGGAAAAGAGTTCATAAATATGCCTGTCGCAAACCTAAAGCTAACGCCAAAATCGTGCCCGAATGCATTATACATTTCATTTTTCAATGAAAAGGGTGCGACGCGAAATGTTCGGCTGGGTGTTTTTTTTGCCACTCGGATTTGTTTTTTGGTAGGTTTTGTGGTTAGAGTCGTGGGGCGCGCGCTCGTTCATCATAATTCATGACAAAGTTTGAAGTGCGCCGCAGGGTGGCCCCCCAGACAGAAGGAGGAAAGACAAGCCTCAAAGTGGGCGGTGGGCGTTGGGTAGTGGGCGTGCTGTGAGGCAGTTGCTATAACTACAAATTACTGGACGTTGGGGCTGTGGCTGTGGCTGCTTTACATATTTTTTTTTTTGCTGCTCCCTTTTTTGTTGTTTTTTTGCCTTTGCTCAAGCATTTCTTCAGCTTGTCTGCTCGGCTGGCACTGCTGGCAGGCAATAATTAAGATTAAGGATAAAAGCATAAGAAGGATTTGAAAAGGCATGGCCAGAGCGCTGCAAATCGGTTTAGCGCCCGTTGCCAGTAGCCAGTTGCCCCCTCATTCCACGCCCCCATTACACGAAAGTCAATGGCGCGTAGCACAGTGAAATATTACACTGTGCTTTTGCTACTACTATTCCCATTATTTGCATTACTTTTATTTAGCATTTTAAAGCCGGCTCTAATCAGCGCGAAATTAGCATTGCTATAGAGCATTTGCATAAGCGCATTCAAATGCTTTTTATGTGTGCGCGCTATAAAAGTTTTTCATTGCTCGCCAACGGGGCGTATGAATATGACAGCATCCGCATACGCAGCGTTGTCAGCGCCGCGGCGTCTGCCTCGACTGACATTGCGCGCTAAGTGCATTAAGCTGTTTTCTTCACACGCGACACGCATGAAAGAATGCCAAGGATGCACTACCTCCTCCTCCTCTGTGTGTGTGTCTCTCTCTCTCTCTCTCTCGCTCTCTCTGTCTGTCTGTTTGCCCTGTTGCATTGCAGCTGCGAGTGACGCGGCTTGAAATTTCATTAAGCGTTTAAATTAAATCGACAAACAGTCAGTTGTCAGGCAGTCAGTCAGGTAGACAGACACCTACACTCACACACACGCACACTCACACACACAGACACACTCTGCACAACATTGAAATTTCATTAAAAGTATCGCTGGAGAATTTATGTTTGGCCGCACTTTAAGCCGCGGCCTGCAACGACTTCCGCTGCACAAAATACGCAGACAGCCTAAGATATGGCTGCTACACATGCCAGCACTGTAGCTACTCTACCCACTCCCACTCCCATTCCCACTCCCACTCCGCTGCTGTTTCTTTTTTCGCGCGCTCTCTTGTTCGATTTTAGTGCTGCGCTTCCGGCAAACGTGGGGCCATTAACCCGACGGGTCGACGGGTCGACGGGCCAACCGCATCGGACATGCAACTATGCGAGGGTTAAGGTCTGCCATGTCTATGCAAAACAAAACGCCCCGACACAGACGGCCACAGCAAGCCAGCAATTTAGTAGCCAACCTCAGCTGAGCGATACCAAAGATAGAATAGTTCAAGTTCCTTTGTGTGTATGACTGTGTGTGTGTGTGTGTGCAAAGGTTCTTTCAGATTATATAACACGTATAATGGAATTTAAACTTGGGTAAGCGAATCTTACAACAGGGAAATATTATAATGAAAAGGCAAAGGCTGTACGAGTAAAAACTATGAGAAATTTAAATCTAGGCAAAGCTTAGAGTCATATTTGTTGACATACGAATCTTGAGAGTTAAACTAGATTTTAGTATAAAATAACATTTAGGCATTTGTTATGCATAAACTGAAACTAGTATAAATTTTAAAAATCCTGTTACTGATCTATACCTACAATTAAATCTAAGAGCTGTACCACGACCAATTTGATGAGCAGAATAAGTAGTTACTAGAAAAATTTCAAGTCTTGGAAATCTCATAAGAAAGTAAAATAGGTTGAAGGATTAGTAGATATTCAAGATTCCTCAGCATAGGAATCGATAGAGTTAAATAGAAATCTGCAAAAATGATATTCTGCCTATAGACACTTAAAATTTCTAGTGCCTAGCTTATAGCTAACGAAAGATCATGCTCTGATGGGTTCTACTACGGCTGCTTCTTCTGTCTGTGTGTTTAGGATAGCAAAGGGTAACCCAGATAAAAATCAGTTCAAGGCATTTAGCAAATCTCAAGCTCTGATGATATCGTCAAGGCAAATGCCACGGCATGTGCAATCATAAATAAACATGTTTATGTGTAGTACAAGGAAAAGCGACTCACCTAGGGTCTGGCTGAGCACCGTCTTGCCATCCTCGCCGTGACAGGCGTTGCGGGCGTCGAAGGGATTGGTGAACTGTACAAAGGCGTAGCCCTTGTGCATCGAGATGCCTGCAGGCGGAGATAGAGACAGGTATAGATGTAGGTATGGGTGTATAAATGGGTGTGGGCTGAATCTCACCTGCCAAGCGGCCATAGATCTGAAACATGCGCTCCACATCCGTTTTGGAGCACTGAAATGTATTCAGATTGCCCACAAAGATGCGCGAGTTAACCGCCTGCGGATCCTGTGAGTTCGTCTGGTTGGACAGTTTTGACAGCTTCATTGTCGATGCCGTTGCCAGGGGCGTGGCAGCTGATGATGGCAAGGACACGGGCAAGGGGCACGACAACGGCAACGGCAACGGCGCAGCCGCAGCGCACGTGTGTCCAAAGTACAAGAAAGCAATTCTGGCGGCTGTTTCCCAAATACAACAACAACAACAACAACAACAATCTCTCTGTTTGATGGCTTAGACTGCGCTTTGTTTACGGTTTTTGTTGTGTGCGGCTGCAGCTTATTGCATTTGGCCTTGGGTCGTGGGCAAAAAGGGATTTGCCGTCGTTGTCCTGCGTCTGGATTTGCTTTGGGCTTTCTTTTTTTTTTTTGTCCTTTTTCCGCAGCGATTTTTCACTTTTTAACGTCTGGCGCAGTTTTGTTTTTTAAATCTGTAAAAATAAGAGCAGCAAAAATAAGTTGACAATCGCACTGATTTTTTTCTCTCAGTGTTGCTGTTGTTATTTGCCGCGGCTTAAATATCAATGGGATATGCATACATACATACATACATACATATATTTATTCATTCAATGCCTGGCATATCGTTTGCCATCTGCGTGTTTATATTTCATTCATCCAGAGTTTGTGTTTTTGCCAATTTAATCTGATCCGCATGCAATTAAAATGCAAAAATACTGAAATTCCATTTTAATTGAAAGTCAAATTTACGATTTTTCCAAATGAAACCCAAAAGTTAACGGCATTGATTGTTAGTTAGTCAAAAACTGTAGAAATTGAGATCGAATCGAGAAGGAATATATTTAGGTGTGTCTAAGGGAATGAATCACTGTAACAATGCATGAATCAATGAATTGATGTAACAATAAATAAATTAATCAGTCAGGGAATAAATAAGTTAATTAATTCATGAATCAACAATTCAAGCGATAAATCTATGAATCGCTGTAGCAATGAATCACTAAATATACTTGCTTAAAACAAAGTATCAGACAACAAATCGAACTGTACTTTATTATACCCTGTACTCCATATACATATATAAATGATAATTCCTGGGAGATTGAGAAAGTAGAAAATGCTTGAAAGACGCAGAGGAGCCGAGTCGATCTAGCCCTAGATCATTTTGTATAATAGTTAAAGTTTTTACTCAAATGCTACTAAATGCTTTCTTACTGTTGTTGTTGTTGTTGTGAAACGTTCATAAATTACCGTAAGCTAAAGTATTTAACTGCAAAAACAGCTTATGTGCATAGCCAAGTGTGTGCCTTGCCAATATATGTGAGTGCATGCCAGTCAAGAAGAAGAAGAAGCAGAAGCAGAAGAAGAAGAAGCACACAGCGCTGACTACACCCTCTTTAACACCTATCAGACTGCCCCTGCACCACACTCCCTCTGCCCTTACAGTTATTTCAACGTGCCGGAGTGCTAGTCGCCATGGCCAAGTGATAAAAGTCTCTGTGTGTGTGTGTGTGTGTGTGTGTTTGTATGTGTCTCTCATATTTATGTTCGTTTGCTTTTACTTGAAACATGTTTTGTGCGTGTTATTAAATTAAATAACTTTTAAATGGCTTACATACAAGCGACAGCACACTCAACAGCAACAACAACAACAGCAACAACAACAGCAACAACAACAGCAACAACAACAACAATGAAGGCGTGTAAAAGTGAAAAATTAAGCGTTTTTATTGCGCTTTTCGATGCTGATCCAAGTTGCTGCTGCTGCTGCCGGTGGCAACATGTGTATAAAATGTACATATGTGTGCGTGTGTGTGCGTGTGTGTGAGTACTTTTGCATAGCGCACACACAAAAGGCGTCTGCATGGAATAAAAATAACAACAAGCAGCAATAAAAATAAAATACTCTTGTAACAGCAAATTGTTAATGTGATTTTTATGCAATAGCCGAGGGCAAGCAGCGTGTGTGTGTGTGTGTGTGTGTGTGTCTATATTTATTGCATATTTATGGGCGCAGCAGTTGTCTTTAATTGCACACAAGCTCACACCTCAAGTCGCAGCAGCTGATTAAAGACTTCGATGCCATCAACTATATTGAAAAGAGAGAGAGAGAAAGATATAGATGCAGTCACAGCTACAGCTACAGCTACAGCTACAGATACTTTGACAGTCGCATCTATAGGCCGCATTGTGCGCCAGTTATGAGTGAAAGGCGCTTTATTTATTATAATGGCCTGCCTCGCCGACACTCCGCTGTCTGTCTGTCTGTCTGTCTGCCTGCCTTTCTATTCACTCTGTTATCCTGTGCATTGTCCTTGCAAATGAAGGATTGTCGCCGCTGGCGTTGAGGCTTTCCACTTTTTTTGTTTTTTTAGCTTTTTGCATAACAGCTCGCAGCTTGCTTGCTGCATTGTTGCAGCCACCACCGTCACATGCCACATGCCACACGCCACACGCCACACGCCAAATCCAAAAGCCGTATTGAATAACCGTTGAATATGCAACACTTTTTTGGCCTACTTTTTTACTGACACCCGCACTCACTCACTCTCTACCTCCCTAACTCTCCTCTCTCTAGCTCTCTGACTTTTTTAATGAAGCGCTGCCTTAATTAAAGTCAACAACAACAACAACTACAGCAACAGCTGACAAATTTAAATTGCATAAACAACAACAAAAAAAAAAAAAAAAACGACAACAGCTGCCACGCCCCCTTTTCAGAGTGCTCAGCAAGTGCCTGGCAAGTGCTTAGTTAACTCGTCTTAATTATAATTAACTGCACTGCTGAGCGCTGCACTCAAAAAAAAAACTAAACATGTGTGTGTGTGTGTGTGTGTGTGTGTGTGTGTGTTGGCCTGGCAGCCAGGCAAGTTCAGCCACAAGAAATTGTTCAGGAAATTGCCGTAATTCTTTGCTCCCACAACTTCTACCTCTCTCTTTCTCTCTCTCTCTCTCTCTCTGACTCTCTCTGGCTGCCTCTCACTGTTTAGGCTGGCTGTTCACTTCTTTTTCCAGCTGCCTGACTGCTAAAGTAAATTAAGATGCTGAGCGTAAAGTAAAAAGTCGTCGCGGCTAAACTTGAAAAACGCCAATTCAACAGCTCAACTCGCACATGTGCTTTGTAATTGAGTGTGAACAGAGTTTGGGGCATAGGCGACTGTTCTATACTCTTTAATTTATATATCAACTTTGACTTTCTTTTGAACTGAGACTAGATATTGAAAAGTAAATAGAAAAATTTGTGAAATTTATACAACAAAACATCAACATATATTTTTATATAATTTACATATAAATAAACAACAAATTATCTTAAATTAAAAAAAATAATAATAATAATAATGTTAATAAAATAATAAGAATAATAGAAATATTGTTAACATATAAATATATCAGAAAATATATTATAATATATTCCAATATTATATTAAAATAACATTTAATTACTTTTCAGCTCGGGAACAATATAAAGTTATTAATTTTAAGTTGTTCTATGACACAATTGCGATACATACATATGTATATAATACACACATAAATAATTTGATTGTGAATAAAATATATTTTAATAAAAATACAAAGTAAAATTGTAATACTAAATATTTATTTTTTGAAAGTAAAACCCAGGCAAACAAACTGTTCAACTCCTTAAAGAAGAGCGTATCAAATGCAGTTTGACGTGAAGCAGCGCAATTACCGACGGCTGGCAATATCCTTGGCAAGGATGCCTAATGCGTCGCATTGTCTGCGGCTTAAAGTGTGCGCCGACAGCTTGGCGGGACTGTACCTTAAAGCACATTATTTAAAGCAATTTCTTGTTTTTATTGACTTTGTGCGCTGTGCTAAATAATGCAACAGGCCATTAAATGGAAAAGTAGCTGTTGAATAGCCAACCAGTCAGCTCTGTCTCTCTTGTCCCTGTGCTGGATTATCGTGCGATCAAATGTCAAAGGACACATTTCGTCCTGTTGCTATTTACTGCCCACAAATATGGGCGGCACATATCACATTTTTTTTCTTTTTTGTCTGCCTTGTCTGTCTTTTTTTTACCATATGTATGTTTAACTTTTCATTTCAAATTGCTTGAGGGCTGGCCCCACTCCCCTCTCTAATAGACGACATAGAATTGAATAGATGCTGGAACCATTCAAAGCCAAAAAGTCAACAAAGCGTGGCTCGTGCTAGAATAGAGCGACAAATAACCCCAATTGAAGGGAGGCTGCCGCAAAATGATGATGAAGGCATGTGTGTGGGTGTAAGGGAGTATCTATGTGTGTGCGTGTGTGTATTGACAGGCCGACTTCAACAACTTTATTCATAAGCAGCGCAGACAGACAAACGTGACCCCAAGCAAACCAAACAAATGCGGGCTAAACTATGCTGCCTGCCAAACAGCTCTCCACATATCTATATAGAATATCTGAAGTATATGTATGTATGTATATATGGTCAACAGTCAGAGCCGTCTAGCACGTCTGCGGGCGATAACTCAGTTCAGTTTATGGCCAGCGCCTCAACGTATGCAACATAGTTTAAAAATAAAAAACAAAAAAAAAAACAAAAATGCTGCGACGTTGTCGATAAGCAGGAAACGTGTCAGAGATTGGACTCGTTTGTTGTTGTTGTCGCTGTTCGCTTATGCTGTTAATTTATTGTAATGCGCAAAGCAATTTGCAGAAAAAAAAATATATGTATTAAGTGCCAACTATTTGCATAAATAACAAGAAATTAATAACAAACACACGGCGCCATGGCAGCAGCCGCATAAAAGTTAATAATTGCTGCATGTCAACAGTGGGAGTGGGAGGCGTGGCCAGCACACATACGCGCACACATATGGCATATAAATGAAAAATATGTATATCCATATACATATGTATATACGAATGTAGTTACAGAAATAATAAAAGTGCCAGCAAGCCGAGCGAAATGACACTTTATCACTTGACAGTAAATGCGTTTTATTGCGCTACTCATTAAACAAAATTTAATTTGCAAACTGAATTGAGGCAACAGCATTGAACAAGTGTTAAATAAATTGAAAGTTCCAAAAGTTCATCTTGAATAGGGCTGAAAATAATTGAAAAGTTTGCCATTGAGTATTTGCCTATCGATAATTCGAAGAGCCGTCATTCAGTGTTGTAAAATGTTTCTAAAGTCTTTACAATGCCAACTTCATTTCATTTTCATTTTTAATGCAATCGCCTGAATCAGACTTGCAGCTAACTTCAAGTCAATTACAGTGGAGTCTAATATTAATGATAAACCTACTCTGTTAGGCATTTATGTAGCCAAAAATAACGTCATAATGACTAATAATAATAATAATAATAATAGTATAATAGAATTACATCGGCAATAGCTCATTCAAGCTGCATTTAAATAGAATACAATTATCCGCAGCCAACTTCAAGGCATATACTCACATACATACATGACAGTGCAGTCAAAAATTATAGGTAAGCCTTAAGAATTTAATATAGACAGCATTTAAGGAGATTACATGTTTGGGAACACATGTGAATGCGAATACGGATGCTCGCATTAACGTTAGCTCCGATTTCATTTCATTTCATTCAGTTGTTCACACACTGCCACTCACACTCACACTCACATACACAACCAGTCACACATGCATCACAGTTAAAGTGTTAAATTTATTGTTGGTCTGCAGTCATGCGGCTTATATTTGTTTTTCGCTTGGGCTCTGCAGCGACAGTGAAGGCAACGGTTCACATTGCGGTTCTTTAGCTGCGCATTCATTCATTATGTATGTATGTGTATGTGTGTGCGTGTGTGTGGTAATAAAAATGGCGTTTGTTTTGCATTTCTCTTTCTCTGTCTCGCAACAACAATTATGAATAACTCCCACTGTTCGTTAATGGTGCCAACTGCTGTGGCAAATTGTGGGCGTGGCGTGCTGTTGCACTCATATTTACGGTGAAATATATAGTATGTATGTATGTATATATAGATATGCACATACATATATCACTTTGCCAATTATGGAGGCGGACAACTGCGACAGTAATCAAATAATTGTCACATACAAACAAATATTTCACTCGACTTTAATTTTTACAGTTGCAAAAGATGATTATGCACACATAAATATGTATGTAAGTACATTACATAAAAAGTATTCTGAAAATGATATCTCAGTTAAACAAAATATAAAATCGTATTTATTCATGACTCAATTCTCTTGTTATGCAACCATATGAATAATTATAAAAGAAATAAATCATTCTATCAATCAACTACAATATTTTTTTTTTTGTACTTTAACAATTATATAAATTAATTTTTTGAAATTATAATTTCGTTATTCACTTAAAGTATTTATGTAAATTTTATTTATAAACAAGCAATTTGTAGAGCCTATTTAATTATCCAATTAAAGAAATTAACTTGAAAAATTGTGAAAATATTTCACGATTCGTTGAAGTTCAAATTGAAAATGAAATTGAAAATGAAAATGCGCTGCTTTAACAATTTTCGCCCAGTGGGTGGATGGGCGGTTGGCGAGGGGAGTGGCGTGGCGTGGTCAGTGCTGCGGAAACATGCACGAACAAGCGCTTTGCGTTTTGCATTTTTGGCTATCGCGGATGCGAATGCGGATTTTGGTTTGGGTTTGTTGTTGGGTTTGTTCGATTTAGGTTTTTGGTTGCGGTGTCGATTGTGTCGATATATTGTGCAAACGCATGCATTTTTGCGGTCCATTAAAACAGTCATCGACAACAACAACAACAACAACAACAGCAACCACAATACGCACAAGAAAAATTCATGGAAAGCGAACGCACAAATTTAGAAGAAAATTCACATCAAATAAGACCAAAGCAAGGTCAAGTGAGCGCGCAGAGCGACTAACGCGCTGCCTCTCACTCTCTTTAAATTGCTTGCTCTCTGCTTATTCATTGCTCACTCACTGCTCTCCGTACGCCGCTCTCTTTGAAACGTCATGAACAACAACTGATGAGTCACACGCAGCGTGAGAGCACTTGACACACTGTACCCGACGCCACTGTTGTCTGTTTTGCTGTTGCTGCTTTGTGTGTGGGAGCGTGCGCGGCATACTTTGCCCAAGCAGGTAAACACAAAGGCGCGCGACAGAGACAGCTAGTGTGGTTAAGTGCTGCGAGTGCAGCTGTTAGGCCAGAGCCAGAGCCAGAGCCAGCAACAAAAACAACAACGATAGCAACACAATTTATTTTCTGTTTTATGCTCTCTGACGCTCTGACGCTCAACGTTGGCTGGATCGTTTAGTTCGCTCAGTAACTGCGTCGATTTCACAGCGCTTGGGTGTGTTTTTATTTGGCTGCTCGTACGAAATTTCTCCATGCGTACAATTTAATTTTGCCAACAAGTGAACTGAAAAAAGAGTAGAACTACAGCAAAAAAGTAATCGAATAGATTAACTGCACATGCAAATACATACATATACACAGCTGCGCGTGTGTGTTCGTCTACGTGTTTATGTATATATCTGTGCTCGTGCGTGAGCAAAAAGTAGATACGCGAGTTGTATAATCGCCAAAACTTGTTGAATTCGCTGCCTCCCTCGCACTGCTGTGTGAGTGCAAAGATACGTAAAGAAACTAAAGCAACAACAACAGCAGCAACTGAGGCGACGTCATGCAGGCAATCAAATGTGTTGTTGTTGGCGACGGCGCCGTGGGCAAGACCTGCCTGCTGATCAGCTATACAACGAACGCCTTCCCAGGCGAATATATACCAACTGTATTCGATAACTATTCAGCGAATGTGATGGTCGATGCGAAGCCGATTAATCTGGGTCTATGGGATACGGCCGGACAGGAGGATTACGATAGGCTGCGACCTTTGTCCTATCCGCAGACAGATGTGTTTCTCATTTGCTTCTCGCTGGTGAATCCAGCCTCCTTTGAGAACGTACGCGCCAAATGGTTTCCCGAGGTGCGTCATCATTGCAACAATGTGCCAATTATACTCGTCGGCACGAAGCTCGATCTGCGCGACGATAAGCAGACAATTGAGAAGCTAAAGGACAAGAAGCTAACGCCCATCACCTATCCACAGGGCTTGGCCATGGCCAAGGAAATAGCGGCGGTCAAATATTTAGAGTGCTCTGCCTTAACGCAAAAGGGTCTGAAAACGGTATTCGATGAGGCCATACGCTCCGTTCTATGCCCACCCATACGCAATACACGCAAACGCAAGTGCCAAATTCTCTAAATGGGTCGGTGGGAAATGGGAGGGGAAACAAAAAGAAGTAGAAACAGAAAGTGCAGCGAGCTGAGTAAAAGAGAGCGAACAAAGCTTGCAAAAGAAAGAGAAAAAAATGATTCGCTTTAGTAACAGTAGCAATTACAGTTACATATATATAAATACATATATGGCTGCGTGTGTGTGTGTGCGTGTGAGTAGGAGGCGACCCATTGATTGTCACGCACGAGAGCAAAGTATTCATATTTGTTGGTGTTGTTCTAGTTGTATCTGTGCGCGAGTGTGTGGGGGGGCCATAGTTGACAAACATAAACAGCATATGCCTGTGTGTGTGTGTGTGTGTGTGTGTGTGTGTGTGTGTAGACACATGTGTCTAAACACAACGAAGCTCAGCAACAAATTTGTATGACAAATGCGTTTAGAATTTCCCTGGAAATTCGAATACAAATAAAAAGCTATAATTAATTGTAAATAAATCTAGATGATTTGAAGCGCAAACCAATGCGCAATGATAACGACTTCTAGACTACTCGCTTATCAAAACGAACAAATTTTTATTGCACATGCCTATAAATAAACACAGTAAAAATTAAAAAAAAAAAAAAAAACCAACAACAAATTTGCCCCCTTTTCACACGAGCAACAATTGATACATTTCTTTATTAAAATTAAACTTAATTATTAAACATAATTTATAATTATTGTGCTTCCAAATGTGTGCAATAAACAATAAAAATAATATTAATAATTCAATTGTTATATGTAATGCTTTTTGTACGCATTTTTTTCATTAAATAATTTATTTAATTTTGCAATTAATGTACACTAAATATATATATTCAAACAGACTTCACACAGAGATACATATGTATATGTATATGCATATATATTTATAGATATGACAGCGTTAAGGAAATGCAAAAAAAAGAAAAAAACTTTTGCCAAACTGTGCTTCTTTTTTATTACCACAATTTATTTATATTAACACATAATTTACTGTTACAAAAGTAAAACAAATAAATAAAAAAGAGATGTATAAACATTTGTAAATAAACGAAACAAATCTTTTTTTATTATGGATACTAGCTCAACTATTTGTTGCATACTTTTGGGCGGAACGAAAAAATAATCATGGTAGACTTCTGTCTTAGCTATTTTGTTGTTGTTGCTTACTAACTGTATGTCTGATATTGATAACAACTTCCGTTAGCCGAACGGATGTGCAAATCATATACAATATGAATAAGTCACATAATGAGCTTTACCTCCTGATTGATGGGGGGTCGGGCCTATATTGGGTGTTGATTGGCTGGCAAGAAGAAGCGTTGCCTGTTGCTCGTTAGTGACCAGAGCGCCGTGTGAATTTGACAAATAATTACGCAAAAGGCAAACCGCTGTGCGGCTGCCAAAGACAGTGATACCAACACGCCCACCTCGACACGCCCACATGCCGGCAATTCAATGCCAGTGACAGATTGGGGTGGGGGCAGTTGATGGATTGGCTTGGATGTACCTCGTGTTGTGTCTGCGGCGCGACAAATCGCATAATTGACCCAAATATCCCAAGCATCAACAACTCAAAGACCCCAACTGACAAAGGGGTGTGTGTGTGTGTGTGTATGTGTGTGTGGCAGACAGCTCACACTTGCAACACAGCCTGGCATCACTTTTTTATTTCACATTTTTAGTTGATTTAATTAGCTGAACAAGCACAAATATATACAATGTATGCATATATATATGTATGTATGTATGTATATTCATATATATGTCAGTTTAGGCATAGTACAAGTGCGACATGCACCTTTGGCAGCTGTAATAAAAATGCCGTTAAATTGTGTTTTGCCGCTGACAGGCGTGGAATTTACAGCAATTATTTGTTTGCCTCTGTGTCTTTGGCAGGCAACATTGTGCGTTAACAGAAGACTCTATAAGAGGGGTAGCAAGGGAAAGTATTATTTTTGATATAAATATATATGCATATGGTCTCAATTATATTGTCGTCTACTGATATTCAAATCTTTAACGCAAATCCAGCCAGGTAAGGCCTTTTTCCACCTTCAACCCTTGGCCTGCTTTTAATGTAATTCAAATTGGTAATTGAATTTTGCTAAAATGCTACGAACGTTTGGCAAGTCTCTGGTGTAAACTTGGTCGGGAAAAATGGTGATATTGCAAACGCATGCAAATGCATTGACAAGCGACGCATAATTATGCAAGCTGCCACCAATTTATGCAACGTGCCCAAAATGAAAATGAAAATGAAAAGGCTGTCAAAAGTGCCAATTGGCAATTGGGCAATGGACAAATGGACAAATGGCAATTGGCAATTGGTGTCCTTGTTGCATTGGCAGGACATGTTGTGTGGCACGAATTAATGGCCGCTGCTTTGATTCATTTTTACAATTTGGCTAAATCAATTACGAAAATGCCCAGCAACAACAACAACAACAACAGCAGCAGCAGAATTTTCCAGCTGCACGCAAATTGTTGCGAGAAAATGTAATATGAAAATTTCCCTGTGTGGAAGGCAATTTTCATGGTATTTTCATGGCGCACGGCCACAAATTTGCTGCAAAATGCCAATAAAATACGCTCGAGCGCAAAAATTCCATCTGAAGAAGGCAAGAAAAAAAAAAGTAAGAATAAAAAAAAAAAATAAAGGAATAAAATGAGTAGGGGCAAAAAAAAAACGCTCTAAAAATATTTCACACTTCCGCCGCGTAGCAGAGACAAAGAGACCACCTGAGCGGCAAGCGTCAACAGGATATGACAAGGTTGCCCCACGGTCGTTGGCTTCTCCAACTGCTGCACTCTCACCTCCGCTCCTAGCATATTTTCAACGGGCCACTTCCTGCCACATCGCCTTCAACAAATTATGATGATGCGGCTTGTGGAGCAGCCCAAAATGCCAAACATCCCGGCGCACGAATATGTTTATGCGTTGCCCCAGTCCTCCAACATAAAAAAGACGCCGGCCTCAGTTGCTATACTCTAACAGCGAATGGGTTAGCATAGAATACTCAAGCAGTTGAGGATGATTTTGGATAGAAATAGGGTGTGCATAGGCTAAGTTAGCGATCTGGCAACGCCAATTGTTAAGTTAGGGGTGATTGAAATATGTAGCTAAAATATCGCCTTTGCTATGTATTTCTGTTTCTATTGATGGCACTATCGGCACTATAAGTATCGACGGCATTAGAGTTAAGTATCGATTAGGTATCGATATAGTAAGTTCAATTCTATCGGCCTATTATAATATCTATATTTTATTGTTATTCAGCTCTCATACGCCAATCTCTCTGGAGTATTTCTCTCCCTAGAGTATCCATTCTTTTTGACTGTGCAAACTCGGCGCTGGCTAAATATGATAATAACAATTTAACGTTTAATCGATGACGAAGGCTGCCATAGAAATGGTGTCAGTCGTAAACAAAATGTGGCTGGGCTATTGCATTGGCGATTGATATTGATGTGAATATTGGATTAAGCCGGCGTAACAAATAACGAGACGTTGGCCAATATCCTTTTTGCTGCAGCGTGTCTCTGTCTCTGGCTTGGTTATTGATAATCTTTGTCAGGGCTTGACGTGCGCCAAGTGGATAACACACGGCGTTGCGTGGCAAGACATGCCGCAAAATATGAGCATGAAAAGTCAGTGCACAAATGGACAAGAGAGAGAGAGAGAGAGAGAGAGAGAGAGAGGGAGATAGAGGAACAGTAGATGGCTGGAGGAGTAATGAACTGCGGCTGGCAGACAACGGTAACGGCAACGGCAACGGCGGACGCCTTGTTTGTCCATAGCTCGATCGATGCAACGGCCACTGGAGTGTATTAAAAACAAAGTCACAGTGCGTGTAGTATGTATGTGAACATGTGCCTGTGTGCCTGTGTGTGTCTGTCCTGTCTGTGCACAACGTTGTCCTGGCTCTTGTTGCTGCCAAAGTCAATGAACAGCGACAGGGACAACGCCAATGGGACAGGCGGCTCACCAAACACAGATACACACACACACACACACACACACGCGCGCGCACACAGGGACAGGCTGACTGCCAGGCAGGACATGCTATCACAGCCGAAGCAGGATATGAAGCCTGTGCAAAAGTTTGCCACAATTAGGATGCTGCTCCTGCTCCTGCTCCTGCTCCTCCTCCTGCTTCAGCTGCAACTCTCAAAGCAATAAAAAAGTTTAAAGTTGCGTTTAAAAATGCATAAATCATTTCATAAATTTAGAGGCGGCCCTCGATGAGCGACAAAAGCAACTTTGATGCAACGTCAAAGCCGACGGCGACGGCGACGCCGACGCCGACAGCGACAGCGACACGTTTCCGCCATTTTGTTGCTTGCAACTTGTTGCGTTTCAAAATGTTGACAGCTTCCAACACTATACGAAATTTCCGCTCTGCCTTGCTGCCTCTCGCCATCCCGCTCACTCTGGCAGACTGACATTCAAATGCACATGCAGGTGTGCGTGTGTGTGTGTGTGTGATTGTCTGCGTGTGCGTGTGTCTGACAGTTTTTAGTTAATAATGAAAATTGCGCTAAAAATACAAATATATATATGTATGTATGTACGTATGTTTGTATATAGAAATATATTAAAATGGACAGCTATGAAGATCATAATGATGTTGAATGCCGCAGGTGGATAACGAGCAACGGCAACGAAAATGCAATACAAAAGCGATTTTCTATATACATAAATATATTTCGTTTTGCCAGCTATTTTTGTGGGGGCGTCACAAAAATTCCCACTGCTGTTGTTGTTGTTGTTGTTGTAACATAGTTTATGTATTAAGTATTTATTTTAGTTATTGAAATACTTGTATTTATATGTATGATAAATTTAATATATATAATAGATTTTTCATTTAGCCAATGAGCTGAAATTCAATTAATTTGATTAGCTCAAGTGGTTGAAGTATGAAACACAATTATATCGCTCTTCGTCTGCTTGGCTTGACATTAATTGTTTAAATTGCAACCAAAAATAAACAGAAACCTAATTGAAATAGTCAGCAGAGAAAATATGATGTGCAAACATACATACATACATATATGTGTATGTATTTCTATATGTACATTAAAATAAAAGTGAATATTATGCAAAGGAAATATCTATTATACATACATACATACATAGACAATATTTGTACTTAAATTGCATTTAAATGCAATTTGAAAATATTAAATTAAATTAGGCTGCATAGTAAAATAAACACAGTTTCTTTTTCTTATTCTTCTTCTTCTTCTTATTTTGTTCAGCCTTTGCCTTATAACATGGTAATAATATTTGTAATATATTATTTACTAAATAATTTTACAGCTAATTAATAATGAAATTGTGAATTTAACACTATACATATATAGTATTTAATTACTGCAGCAAAAAATATACTTTTAATATGTAAATATTGATTAATATTTTTAATATATTTTTATTTGTATGCACCAAAAATAAACATTTGTTAATCAGAAATTATTAATATAGAAAAAATAAATATTGCAATACACCAACAAGTAGGCTAGAATTTCCTCTTAGTATTCCCTCTTAGTATTTCCTCTTAGTATTCCCTCTTAGTATTTTCTCTTAGTATTCCCTCTTAGTATTCCCTCTTAGTATTTCCTCTTAGTATTGCCTCTTAGTATTCCCTCTTAGTATTCCCTTTTAGTATTTACTCTAAATCCCTTCTCCGATAAGCATTTCTTACAAGTCTTCATTTACGTCACTGCACTTCACTTTACCGCACTGCACAATTCACCTCCAACAAGCCTGGACGACACTGAAGAAATGCTGCAGCTGCTGCCCCTTATATAGGGCGACTTTCACTCAGCCACTTGCTCGCGCTCAACTGTTGTGCCCGATGCCAGGTAGAGCCGATTGCAGTTGAGCTTGGAGTGACCCATGAGAGCACTCTCTCTAGCTTCAAACACTCTAGCTTCGTTTTACTCAAATATAAACATCAAATGAATGCTGCTGCATATATATAGACAATATAAATGATCTTCTGTACTTATTATTCGTTCCTTAGACAGAGAGACAGACAGACACACATACAAACACGCATAGTTAAATCGGATTACCTCATTACGTTGCTCAAGAATATTTAGATCTAGCCTGGAATAAGCTAAACTGGCAACACTGCAATGCTCTTCTCCCACTCTATCTCTCTCTCTCTCTCTCTTTCTGCAATCTGTTCTAGATCCGCTTTGTGCTGCCTTTAACACATTCAAGGACGCTTTATCACGCTATGCCAGAGCTGTAGCAATTGTCGAACAAATGTTGCTGCCGCTAAGTGGTTTTATTTTAAATCTTTCACGTACGCAAAAAAACGTTTGCCCCGCCTACCTACCACCCACCAATGCCAACTGGCGCTCAGCTACTACGCCTCGGCTGCCTTATGACAACAAGTTGCTTTTAAAAACTCAACTCAACTGTCGCGAGATTTGGTTTTGTTTTTCAGCTGTTTTGTAAATGTCAGTCTTCATTTGTCAGTGGCACCCGGGCAGGAGTCGGAGCTCCCAGCTCCCAGCTCCTGCTCCTGAGTTGGCTTAAGTGGCTTCGTTGTCAGACCGAGTTCATTTCTCTCTCTCTCTCTCTCTCTCTCACTATTGCTTGAAATATGGCTCGCCAACAAAGTCTCAAGTCTCGCGTCTAGAGCTTAATCTCTGCTTTAACGTTTTGTTGTCCGTGTTATTGATGGACGTTTAAATTGCAATTGAAATTGAAAAAAAAAATAAAGAAATGAAATGAAATAAAATGAAATGAAAAGAATTCGCTTCGCCTAAGCATGCTATAAATATTTATTATGCACTCTCAAGGACTAATTTTGATTAATTTATCAATCGCTGCCGACTCGTTGCTCTGAGCCTTGACACGAAATGTCAGCCAATGGAATTTATGGCCCCAGCGAGCAGCATTTGCAGTTAGTTAGCTAATTATTGGCGTGGGCTCACACAGTGCCAATCAATAAAAAGTAAATTCGATACAAAGCCTTGGCACAGGAAGCTCAAACACGTAAGCCCACAATAATAATAAGAGCAGCAACAATAATGTCCAATAACAACAACAACAACAATAAATAATAACAACAGCAACAAAATCAGTGAGAGTAAATTTCACGCCAATGCATTGCCAAATCGTTTCCTGACGTAAAAACATCAATCAGATAATAATTTATTTATACATATGCGTTAGACTCGCATTTATGAGCATATACTCTGTTCACAGCGTCTGCATGATGGATATATGCGGTTGATGGAAGCATAGATCTACGGGTCTATAAATTTATACTTCTTCAAGTGAGAGTAAGAATGAGTGAGGCAGAGAGAATGAGTTAGGGACAGATCAGGAGAGAAAAGCAGATAGGGGAAATATGCATAGTTGGGCTCTCAATCTGCTATTCTATATTTCATTCACTCTCTCTCTCTCCCTCTCTCCCTCTCTGTCTCTCTGTCTCTCTCTCTTTCTCACACACACTCTTTGTTTCTCTGTACTTCATTCTGTCTATCCCTGTGAGGTACTGTAGTTTGCATTACTTAACTTCTGTGTCTTTCTCTTTCAGTTATTTATATATAGTCAGTCTGTCTCTACTTTCTCGCTTTCTTCAATAATTTGTCTTCTCCCTCTATTTCTGCTTATCAATTAATCGACTATCTATTCCCAATATTCAATTCTTACTAACTTTTTACTACGTACAGAGTATGGCACAGTGAGTAAGAGCCGCTGGCACAGCTCTCAGCTGAAAGAGCAGAGAATTTGTTATTTATAATTATCGATGCTAGAGATTGTAATGTCTGACAAGGCAATTGAAATTTTTTCAGCACTTAATGGAATTATTATTCATGAATATCAAGGCATAACATTTCACTTCACTTTTAATATTTTTTGCACATTTAATAACAACACAAACAAGATACAGTCTGAACACAATAGAAATGTAATTGAATCTCAATTTAATGATTTGTTGCAGTTAACTAATTTCTATTATTTTTTTCCCCCATTCTAAAAAGAGGTCAACGTCTCAATTTGATCGTTTTACAACACTTTTTTATGCCACAGTGCACTTGCAGCATTTGCATTTTAATTAGAAACCACTTTTGTTTTTCTTTTCCTTTATTTGGTCCATTTGGTCACTTATATAGAGGTCAAACTGTATCACAATGGACTGTATTAGTGGAAATTAGCCATTATTTTAGCCCAATTCCAATTAGCAGCCCTTTTGAACGATTGACACAATTTTACAGTTAATGTAAACTGGGCGCATGTGAAAGAAGAGATTAGAGAAATGAACTAGAAATTGGGGGGGGGGGGGCGAGGGAAGAAGAGCGATTTAGGAAAGAAAGAGTGAGAGAGATGAGAGTTTAGAAGGATTAGTTGATGAGGAGAAGAGCTAGAGATGGTCCTTAGAGAGGAAAGTCAGATAGAAGGAGATGCAGAAAACTGGCTTAAGGTACCTATAAAGGACGCCATGTATATGAAAAGTACTGGAGGGGATAGAGAAGCAATTACAAAGAGCATGACTATATAGAAGTTTGTTCCAAAGAAGAAAACTATATTGAAAATAATAGCTTTAATAATATTGAGATGGTGCTATAGAGAAATGAGAAAAGAAATAAGATTATAAATAACAAGTAAGAAAGCTCTAGTCGAGACTGCTCGACTAGGAAATCCCCTGAACCCTTCGGAGAACTGATATTTCAATAATTCTTCGTGTCTTTCTGACACACACACACACACATACATAGACACACATAGGCACGAACACACACACACATACACACACACACACACACACACACACACAAACACACACACACATACACACACACACACACACACACACACACACACACACACACACACACACACACACACACACACACACACACACACACACACACACACACACACACACACACACACACACACACACACACACACACACACACACACACACACACACACACACACACACACACACACACACACACACACACACACACACACACATACATACGTAGACACACATAGGCACACACGCATACAGTACTTGAGCAGAAGTAAGAGCAAGGAGAGAAGAACTGCAGAAGATCATTAAAGTTGTCTATATGTATGCACACACACACACACACACACACACACACACACACACATACATACGTAGACACACATAGGCACACACGCATACAGTACTTGAGCAGAAGTAAGAGCAAGGAGAGAAGAACTGCAGAAGATCATTAAAGTTGTCTATATGTATGCAGCAGTTCTCATTTGGTATTTATATTTAGGTAAATCGAAGCTAGAATGCTCACAGCAGCAGAGAGCGTTCCCATTGCTCACTTGAAGCTTAACTGCAACGAGCTGTACCTGCTGTCGGGCTCAACATTTCAGAGAGACAGTGCTTAAGCAAATGTGGCCCTATATAAAGGGCAGCATCTGCAGCATTTCTTCAGTCAGTCTTCAGTCGTCCAGGCCTGCTGGTGGTCAGCGTAATAAAGTCAAGCAGAGTGTGTGATCGATTAGCTGAGCATTAAAGACGTAGAGGTACCACGTAGAGGAATAACGTAGAGGAACTACGTAGATTAATTACGTAAAGGAAATACTTAGCGGAAATACTTTGAAATACGTAAAGGGAATACTTAGAAGAAATAGACAGACGAATCGTGCTAAATCGACGGACGGACGGACGGACAGACAGACGGACAGGGCTAAATCAACTTATCTCGTCGCCCTGATCAAGAATATATATACTTTGTGGGGTCTGCCACGCCTCATTCTCCCTGTTACATACTTTTAACAAAACCATTATACCCTGATTTCCCATTTTCAATGGGTTCAGGGTATAAAAATGGTAGATCAATATTCTGCCTGTTCTTTAACCTATTCTCTGTAGATTCTAGAAGTGGCTATAGGCTATAAGAGAAGAGATGTTACTGGAGCGTTCTCTAAGGAAGTGCGCTATTAAGGAGTCTCTATGAAAGGGGGTCAGTGGGTGGGTGGGCAGCTTGTTTAATTCAAACTGCCAATTTATGGCAATGCACGGCTCATAAATTAGCGAGCAGCTCGGCACCTGCGATTCGCATTCACAGTTCCGAATTCACAATTGCAATTGTGGCCCAAATGGTTTTGATATGCTCGGAATTTTCCATTTTGCCGTTTTCCGTTTCAAATTCTTTACTTTTTTTGATTTTTAATAGCTGCAACGGGTTTTGGCTTTTGGCTTTTGGCTGCCTGTTTAGATGCAAAGTTAATGCGACGGCTGCTTTGATGATGCAGCAGGTGAGGTCATGTGCGGGGCCAGGTGCAAATGCTGATGCCGATGCCGCTGCTGATGCTGTAACTGCACAAATATGCGCAGGTAATGTGCTTGAGGCTTTCCACTCAAATCTGTGTGCGTATTAGTTTTTCGCAATTTTCTTTTTCTCTTTTGGGTAATTATAGCGCCCAGCGGGGCGACGATGACAAAGCCGTTGAAATTTTTATATATTATTATTACAGTTCGGAGCAGCGAACCAGCGTGCAAATGCAGCTAACCAGACTAGAGAAAAATATAAATTAGGCGCACATAAATAAACAGGCCACACCTGCGAGGAAAACTTGATAGGCTAAGTGACAGAGTTGGCGTCGAAACTGGAAGGCATATGCTGACCCCGACAATCCAAGGAGAGAAGAAACAAGAAAAAAAATACGCACACACACAAAAAGCTGTTTTCGCCATGCTACCAAAAGAAAAACAATTAAAACGCCATAAAGTTCTGCACGGCTATAAACTATTTCCTAGTTATATAAACTTATAAACGAGTCTATTTATTTGCCCAATCGTCATGTTGAAGCACCTGCTGAAGCAGCAGCAACAGCAGCAACAGCAGCACAATCGAATTTTTAGTTGATTTTACACTAAGCAAACAAACTGTTTAGCACCTTTCTCAGTGATTCACATAAGTGTAGGTAAGTGGGCGACACAAGCGACAGCGAATGGGCGAACGATAACGAGGGCTGGAGTAAAACAGAATTGTGAGTGAAAGAGAGTTAGGAAAAAAGAGAGAGAAGGATAGATAAAAAGACCCAGAAGGACTGACAGATTTACAAAATAAGAAAGAGAAAGTAAATAGCAGAGAGAGGAAGAAGATGTAGTAAGCGACATAAATGACGGGGGGAGAGAATAAGAGAAGACATGTTTTGAATAAGTTAGACATCAAGAAAATAATGGAATACAGAGTAAAATAAATTGAGAAAAGCATGCAAAATATAAAATAAGAAAGAGATAGACATAGATAGAGAGAGAGGAGAGAGTGAGTTATACCTATATAAAGAAGATATAGGTTTATCCTATCAAACATCAAGGAAACACATGGAAAGATAACACAATATAAAAACCGAGTAACGAAACTAGAGAACTATCGTAAGATATTAATTTGTATGACAATAAATTGTTATTTCAATTATATACATACACATCTATATGAAATTTTACTTATGAGAATCGCATAGAAAGATCATTTAGAGTACATATTAATTGAAATAACTTAAATGGCAATTGAACTCCTGCAATACGCATTGCTAAATGCTTTGTTGAAGCCATCAAAATTTCACTACCTAAAATTTATATCTTTCACGACTATTGCTCATAATACTTAAACTATATTAGCGATATACAAATGCCATAAAATGGCGATTGCCATTCGTGTGCGCCCAATGAGGCACAATTCGATTTTAATAAACAAGCCGGGAAGAAGGCATTTATCAGGCTATTTATCAGGCCTAGACGCATACGGAGGGGTCCTTGTCAAGCAATAACCAAAAACTAATAGCAATAAATGTTGGGATTTTGAGCAATAAAAAATTGCGCCAACTGCGCTCATGGAGTGTGTTTAACAGCTTGTTAACTTGTTAACATGTTTACTCTCACTCTATGTGTGTGTGTGTGTAAATCAGGCAATCGACTGTGAGCCACAAACCAAATAAACACCCTTGAATTGCCCAGCCACAGACGACAAAAATTTGCGGGGTTTTCGCCCCAAATGTAATTTAAATTGTGGTTAAAAGTTTTCGCTTGCATTCATTTTCATTTTCCGATACTCTCATTGCATCGCATCAGCAAATATGTCGAGAGTAATTGACTGATTTGGCCAATTAAGAGAAATTTTTATATGATTTTCAGACTCAGAGTCAACTTAAATCTATTTCGGCGGCACTAAGCGCCAGTCAATGGGCAGATTTATAGCCTCAAAAAACTGCTCGATTGCCAGATGTTTTCGCAGTAATCGGGAAGTCTTCACATGAAAAATATCCAACATCAAATGAAAGAGCTAGAAGAGGAAGAAGAAGAGGCAGAAGCAGCACCAGATGATTATAGACAATTGAATCTATTGACCATTGCTCAAATGCAAATGGGCTGACGGGGCGTATGTGTAACATGCTCAATTTGTATATATATAATTTGGAACTATGGTAAACAAGTCGAGCAATTCAAGTTCGAATCTTAGAACTAGTTAACGAGTTCAGCTCTTGGAAAAGGGAAATCAAATTGGCTAAATTTATTGTTGTTGCTAATGAGCATTAGGAAAGATTGAACGAAGGGAAATATTATGATATGACTAAGGAAACTGCAAAATAATGTTGTAATACTAAATAATGTAATCAAGCTTGAAGCTGGAATTTTGATAAGGAGAGTTCAATATGTATTTGTATAAGAAGAAACAATTAGCAATTGAATTCATAAATATTATGTTTAGCAATTTTAGGCACTTGAAATTGTTAAATTTGTTGCTGTTTATGCTACAAATTGCGAATTGCATTCGCCTATTGCCGCACACACATACACTCACACACACATAGACGACAGACTGCAACATTGGAATTTATATTGTTGTGTCTTCCATTGTTGGGCGATATGCATATACATATATATAAATACATATATATATATATATATATATATATATATATATATATATATATATATATATATATATATATATATATATATATATATATATATATATGTATATCCCTTGCCAATGTCGTCAGCTATTCGCGTTGCGTGTTCCGTCGCCGTGCGCTGCAGTTTAACCGAAAACTTTTTGCCACGTAAATGATTTGTTTTGTCAATTATTTTGTTAGCCTCAACATGCAACAGCAATGGGCTCAAACCAAACCAGCAACAATAACAGCAACAACAAGAACAATGCGAAACAGATTGGGCTTGGGTCTGAGAGCTAGAGAGGCACCTCAGCTGATAAGATCAAAACAAGGCTAAGGTATACATACATATATACATACTATATACATACATATATGTAAACTATTCAAATATCAAAAGTTTTAATTGTGTGGGCGTGGTCAGGTCGTAAACAATTTCATTTATGATATGGCAACATAATTGTGGCATAACGGATCGGATCAATCGAGCCGTTACAGATACCTATGAAGTGCTCTCTGCCCGTCCGTCCGTCCGTCCGTCCGTCCGTCCGTCTGTTTAAACAACTGCGTCCAGTTGCATAAATATTTATGGCAGCCGAACGCAAATCAAAGCGGCTGCTGATTATTTATCGCTAACGACCAGACGATGGGCTCTTGCCTACGACTACAAAAATGGGGAGCTGACGCAATGGAGCACAATACAATAACAATAACAATAACAATAACAAATCCGACATCAACAACAACAACAACAACAGCTAGAAGCACATGTGCATTGTGGCGTATTTCTCTCAATTAAAATTTTAAAATTAAATTTAATGCACAGTTGTTTAAGCAGAAATCAAATAAAATCAAACAAAATAATACAAATAAATAATAAATAGGGAACTATGCATTGTCCCCGCCAGAGAGCAAAGAAAAGTCAACAAAATCTGTTCAAATTACTGAACAGGCAATTGAGTGATGGATGAGATTGGCCCTGGCAGCCTCAACAACATTTTCCATGCGGCTTTTTTTTTCCTTTAAAAATACATTTTTTTTTTTTTTAGTTTTGCGCCTGTCTTTAATTAACATTTGCTGTGGACAATTTTGTTTTTGTTTTGTTTTTGTAGCCTAGGAATTTACCTCTTGTGACACATCAGCTGTTGGCTTTGGTTGCAAACACACGTTGACTTTTCACACATAGAATTTTGTTGAAATGTTTAACACTTTTTCATTGAAAATTGTAATTCATTTTACATGATTTTTCTTTTCTTTGCTTAGCTTTTTTTTTCTTCTTCTTAATTTTGGTTGTTGTTTTGGTTTCGCTTGGCTGGGCCCAGGCAATTTTCTCAATTCAATGCATCAAATGATTTGCACCAATTGCACATTTCGAACGCAAATCGCGATAACTGAAAATAACACACAGAAAGCAGCTCAAAAATGGCTGAATTCAGAAATTCAAAAATTTTTGTGTGTTGCTTGATATGATGGGGCTAAAAGGCGTGCGATACTGACGTCCGTGTTAGCGTACAGGCCGTTGCCAACTGATGCGATGTTCGAAACGTTTCGGAAACGGGCGCTGACAAATGCGAGCACGAAACGAACGACAGGCCGAAGGGCTGCCTGCCTTCGGCTCGCGATGGTGTTCGGCTCGGCTGAAATGCCGGCAAAACAAAATGTAAATAACAGTTTTGTATGTGGATCGGTCGTCAGCGGTGGCGACGACAGCGCGAGAGGTCGGTGGGTCTGAGAGTTTTAGTCAGTTGCCGGCTTAAGCTTTGGAGCAGATTTGATGCTCTTTGCCGTATGAAACGACAGCCGATGGAGCGTCAGGTGACGACTAACCTAACCCAAACCAAGCGCAGGGCACGCGTCGGCCCCACCCCCAACGCGGCTTTGTTTGCTTTGTGGCTTTTCGGGGTTGCTACTAACACTGCCAGTGTATGTGTGTATGTGTGTGTGTGTGTGTGTACACTTCGGCTTGGCCTGCAATTGGCGGGAAACTTTGTGGATGCCATTCATGTTGCCAGCTCATACCTTAGCAACACGTTGGGTAACTTTTGTTTGCTTCGCAACAAAATAGCCCGAAACAAATTCACTATTGCCTAGGCCATAAAAATGTAAAGTTTTTACTGTTTGCTCTATTTCAAAATTATCGTTTTTCTTATGTTTAATATTATTTTTTTTTTTTTTATTAAATAAATTAAATATTGTTTTATTTATTTCCCAAGTGCTTATTGCTATGGCTTGGCAACATTTCGTCCATGTTGCCAGAGGCGAGGATATTGCTCATGCGCCCTGTTGTCACCTCCTCGTCGATGTTGTATTTATTCTTCGTCTTTTTGTTCTTATTGTGTGTGCTCAGCCACCCACACTCTACAGCAAATGCCATGAAACGAGCGACCGCCTAACGCCTCCAAAGTGACAACCTTTCAGTTTTATCGCTGTGTGTGTGTGTATGTAAATAATGTAACAGTAAATTAGCGTGTTTGACACACTGAGGGCGTGGCTAAAACGATGCGTGCGCTGGGCAATCTGTTTAACGTTGACTTTTCAACTTTTCAAAGGTTAAACCACATTGATTGCCCCACTCAACGACATTTAAATGCATTTAGCTTAGCTCAGGCTCTGAAGGAAATCTATTGCAAACAGAATCTTCTTCAAGTGATTCAAATATACAAAATAAAAGGGCAAAGAATACTAGTACAAACGCCAAAGACATTTTGATCACAGACTTTTCACACCTGTACAAATCAGTTGTTGTTGGTGTTCTTGTCGTTGTTGTTGTTGCTGCTGTGATGGTGCTGCTGATGCTGTGGCCGCTTATTTTTGGTTCATTGCCAAATTATCCAATAACAAAAATCACCTCTAGTTAATAAAATAACATAAATATTTCAGATAATTTGATGAACATTTGAACTTTTATCAAAGTTAAAGATATATCAATTAAAATGGGGCTTAAAAGGATTACTATAATAGCTGCATCTCAAGCTGATGCAGGGGATCGAGCAGTTTTGGACATTGAGATGTTTTGTCTTTTCTTTGCTTGGGCTGCTGGGCGAGTGCAACTAATTACAAAAGACGACAAACACATACTCACACACACACACACACACACACAATACATCTGGCAATTGGCCAAAGAGCAATCAGGGGGCATAAGAAAAAATAAAATAAATGTAGCTCAGGTGTAGGTTGAGATCGTTGAGTAAATAGAGGCGCACTTACTTTAGCAGTTCATTTCGAACTGACAAAAAGTGTGTGACGTCACAGATTAAAAACGAAAACTGTCTGCGTACCGACTCTGCCTCTGCCTCTGCTCCGGCCTTTGCCTTGTTTGTTATTTTTAATGCTTCATTATTTCGAGCAGATTTATGTCGAAAGTATGGCTGGGTTCTTTGCTAGCCCATATATCATTTCAACAGAGAAATATGCACGGCATTTCGGAGACTTATTTCATACAATTATGAGCTATAATATTTGATAGACTCTATGATTTTCACTAGTATGAAAAACAATATATTTATTTTAAATAATACTTCAGATATTACAGATACATTTATTATCAAAAAGTAAAGTTAATAAAATATGATGATTGTCAGTACCCAATATTATATAGAGGCCCTTAATTACAGATAGATTTGTCAAGCGATCGAAGCATCTAAGGTCATCGGTTACTTAGTTGAGTTCCTTCTATATATATACTATATACTATATATGTGCATTATTGAAATATTTACAAATTAAGTGGAAACTTTGACAAGATCAAGTAATCATTAGCCGGCAAGATCTTAACAAAAGAAAAAAATAATTATAATTTGCATACAAATTATTTTATGAATAAGCTTACCTTTTTCCAGCAATCCTTCATATATAATTTTAGGGGCTTCTGCTTATCAATTTGCCGCACAGTCTGCAATACTTCCATAGCTTTATCTACAAAGTCTATTGACAAGACCGCCGTCGTGCTTAGGATCTGTAGCTTTTTGCAAGATCTAAGAATGTTTAGATATAGCTCTTCTGCAGTTTCATCAGTATCAGTATGAGTATCAAAATATATAGAAAGTTTCTCAAGTTCAGTTAGATTGTTCAAAGGACCAATGCAACTCTTATCTTGAAGAAAACATTGAAGTGATTTCAAGAATTTGAATTTTGATATTTTGGTTGTTTCCTCAAAATTCAAAGTACGATTATATACCAAATACTCTAATTGAGTTGCGCTCGTAACGAATGCATCCCAGAGCTCCAAAGTCACATTGGATGGTAGATTATTACTGATAATGGTAAGACGTGTCAATTTGGGTAGCTCTGGAAGACTTGCAAACAACTTGTGAGAACTATCCTTCGGAGAAATTATTTTGGTTAGCCGTAGTTTCTTAATATTTGCATTTGATTTGCATATCTCAACTAGATCTTCGATAGTAACGGAATCCAATCCAAGTTCTTGCAGTACGTTTATTTTTTTTAAGCCATCCACATTGTCAAAGCTAAGCGTAACAAATTCGAACATAAGAAACTAATTCTAGTTTATTTGTTACCAACTCACCCGAAGTCCAAGTCTATATTAACACACTTTATATTTGACATGTGCTTCAGGACTTCACATATTTCCTCAAAAATCGCATTTATATTGGGAGTTTCATAAGGCAAATAGAGGGAAAAGTTTTCCAAATTCTTCATGCGTTCGAAAAACTTATTGAAACTTGTGACAGGCATCCACTGTCCACTAGATACTTTCAATCTCTTAAGGTCATCGCAGATTATAGAAAACAATTTTAATCTCCATTGATTATCTTCATCGAGATACCACGTAAACTCAGGGTAGAGCACACTTGACCAGTTCCTTAAGGCTGCTCTAAACGCCTTGCAAGTTTGCCCAAAACACACTCGATCTCTGGTGTCCAAATACTTGAGTATGATACCAAGACAATAGTCATTCAAGTCCAGAATATTCAACTGATTCGTTGCCATATTTTACTCAAAGTTCAAGCGGAATGCGATTAATTATGTATAAAAGTTTCTGTGGGAAAACCCAAATTCTTTGAACGTCAAAACTCTAGCTATGCGATTTATCGAAATAACAGCTTATCGATAGGTGAGCTTGAATATAAATAGGGACAAAATATCAAAAATGAAAAAATAAATACTAGAATAAATACTGTCAGACAAAAGTACAAAATATACAGATGTAGATATGTACATATGTATGTACATACATACATATATATTATTTCGAGTAGATTTATGTCGAGAGCATGACTGGGCTCCGTGCTAGCCGATATATCATTTCAACAGAGAAATATCACTGACCAGTGCTTTAGCTATTCGATTTATCGAAATAACAGCTGATCGAGAGACGAACGCGTGAGCTTGAGTATAAATACGGACAAAATATCAAAAATGAACAAAATAAATACTAAAATAAATACTGTCAGACAAAAGTACAATATATACCATAACTCGCAAATGAGTGTTGACACTTTTTCGTGATCTGCAGATAAGTGGCTTTCGCTCACACAATAAAAAAGACTCAGACAGAAACTGTAAATATGTATGTATGTATATATGTATGTATGCATGCATGCATATCAACATACATACATATGTATGTATATACATACAAACCCAATGGAAATATCACTTAGAAGAGTCATTCAAAATAATTGCTTAAAGAATAATCAAGACGGATGCGACTTGAGTCGAATTGAATATATACATACATATGTATATGCGTATATAAAGATATACAGTGGGGTCTGCGTGCGTGCGGTTAATCAGGTCGATTAATCTACGCAAGTTTTAGCCATAGAGCTGCAGCACTCATTCTTATTGCTATTGTAATGTTAATTTGCACATCAGCTGCACGAATGTGCGGAGTCGGCAGGTCCCCGGGCCAAAGGACTGCAATTAATTTAGTTTGGCAGGACATGCGAGCGCCCACACGCTGCGCACCCTGACTAACTGAGTGACTTGTTATCCTGCCGTGCTGCCTTATTACCACTGTAGCATTGCAGCCTTGGCGACTCTTAATTGGCACCCACAATGACAATACAACCAACCGACGAACCATCAACCGAATCCTGCGGCGTCTCTCACAGCTGGAGATCTTTGATTGACGTGCGCTAAGTGCGGGCGTAAATAAATTCGAATTTGCATGCATACCTACATACATACAGATGTACATACATGCATAACGTATATCTTTTAATATACTCATAGATATTTTTATTTGTTTTTTGTTTTTGTTTTTGTTGTTTTTCTGCTGAGTCAAGCGAACGGAAGTGTCTGCTGCCGCTGCGCCTTTATTAAAATGTATTTTTGATCATTAAGCGTATAATGAGATTGCATTCGCCTTATAAATAGTGTGCATAATTGCCCAGGTGTGCAACAATATGCACAGAATATACAAATATGAATGTATGTATGTATGTATATACATAGTCTAATGCTGCAGGTGAGGAATTCACATTTGCTTTGGAGGCCGCTATTTAGAGTGGCCATAAAAGGCAACTGGCGCATACGCGTAGCTAAACATCCTTTAAATATACATATGCACACCCACATACAGCCGCCCGCCCACACACACACACACACTCACACACATAGAGGGAGACACCCTTACAGCTCGCACGCACGCACAGCAAAGACAATTAGTGAAAAGCCAAGCGCACGTTTGGCTCGCAGGGTCTGGGAACTGGGTGGGGGATTGAAGTTACCCCCCTCCACTTCACTCGTGACTTTTGGCGCTTGATGTGAATATGTTTGGCTTCCATTTGGCTTTTTACAAATGCCTTTTCACACACACACACACACTCACACACGCTCACATATGGGGGCCAAAGCATTTCTTTTTATTTGGCTTTGCTCTTTGTTTGCTTGAAATGAAATAAGGCGCGGCTGCGCCCATAAAGCCAAATTAAATATAAAGAAAACCCCCAGTTGAAGCTGCGGAAGGGGAGCAGGTGGCACGTCTTTTACCTGGGATTTCATTTGCATGCGCATGTTTTTTCGCTCTCATCTTAAATGAAAACGCAAATGTTTCTCAAATGTTGTGTGTAATTCGCTATTAAGGTTTGTCATTTTTATTTTATATATTTTTTGAAGATGAAGTTTATTCCTGAAGCCTAATTAAATGCTCAGTCAGCAGAGGAGGTGTGAGCGTGGAGAGGGTGGCGGCTTTTAAGGTTGATTGAGGTTGGATGGCAAAATGTTAAAGAGGAAAGTTGAGGCAAGCGGAAAAAGAAAGCGAGACGAGAACAAGATGATCAGATAAATTCCTCAGCATCTCTGAGCGAGAAAGAATGAGCGAAATATGAAGAAAAAGAGAGAGGGAGAAGGAGAGAGAGAGAGGAAGAAGGAGAGAGAGAGAGAGAGAGAACTAGTCAGGGAGAAAGATATTTATTGTATAAATAGATAGCATAGGAGATGTAGAGTTAAATGGAGAAACCGAGTAGAGAGTGTGGGGTCGAAAGCGAGAGAAACGCTGAGGTATAGAGATAGAGAATGGAGAGAGGCTCGGAAGGCTAGATAGAGGCTAGAAAGAAGAAGATATAGAGGGACAATATAAATAAAAAGAAGTGTGAGAGCAATGACGAAAGAGATTCAGCGTGAGAAACAAACAACAAAGAGAGACAGAGAGAGAGGGAGAGAGAGAGAGAGAGGAACATATATGTATGTAAACATTAAACTAGTGCATGGCCTGAAACCAAATCAATGTTGAAATGCAAATGAAATGAGTCGAACTTATGGAAGTATTTAGTTCTAGTATATATGATGATGACTTATTGATTGCCAATCCAGTCATGCCTCACATACTGTACTTTGTTTTCTTGGAGCTTAAGATCGCCTTAAGTGGTAACATTTAGGCAATTAGCTCCTTGCATAAAAACGGCCTTGCGAGCCATCATGAAGCTAATGTCCATATATTATCGACATTTGAGCGTAAGGCACACGCCATTGCCACATCGTAGTGGACCAAGTCAGAGCTAGATTGGGAGCTGACTTAAATTAATGAATGCCGAAGAAGAGAAAGAGCATCAGCACACACGCACCCGAGCCAGTCCAGAGTGGTGCAGCTTTAATATATCTGTTTGTTTGTGGGGGAAAATGTGGCCTCTAATCGAATTAGTGAAATTAATTTTTGATGATATTGAAATTAGTTGCAGACAGCAAAGCAGACATTGGGCGCAACTAGAAAATACTTTTAGTTTGCCTGGAATTTTGTATTGCCGACAGGCCAACCACCCAACCACCCAACCACCGAGCCACACGGAGCGTGGTGGGTGCATAAATTTACTTTGACAGTGGCAAGCGGCACGTTTGACATTCCGCTTGGTCACAAGAGGTTCGCTCAGCCACCCTTCGCTTTGGGGTGGCGGGGTCTGTGGTTGGACTGTCGATTTTCATTGTGAGCCACTCCAGCTACATTATTAATGACTGCTCGACATGTGTGTCAGGTTCGCTAAGTTTCTGAGTTTATTTTTTTTTTTGGTCGTCGCTGAAAAGCAATTTTATTTACTTTTTCGATTTGTGCTTATAAATTGAGGCTGATATGTGTCATGTTATTATTTATTATAGTTAATGTGTGTGGCTCGAAATTAAATGCCAAAATAACTTAAATATTTAATGTCAGGTGTGCTTAAAGCCCAACACAGTTACCAATATATATATCTCACCCACGCGCATTAAAGTCAGTTCGCCATGTCCTTGTCCTTGGCATCAGCCAACAGCCGTGGACAGCTGTTGAAAAGAGACGGAGGCGGAATTTGGCCAGAAGGAGAGCGCAAGTGTTTGCATGTCAGCAAGTAATAAGCACAAGGGCCATAATAGTTTTGCCTTTCGTTACATACACACACATCTCACATCTATATATATATACTTATATAAGTTTGTATCTATAAGTATTTTTTGGCTAGAATGCAGTTGGTGCCCATGTCTGGCTTTTGCCACAGCGTCTTCCAGTCGCGGCCATAAATGTTGGACATTAACGGGTAATTTTCTTGCAATTTTGTAGTCGTTAGCGTTTTGTGGCAAGGACAACCGACGAACGACGGCAACAACAAATGCCGAGTAAAAAAAAAGATGAAGAAGCAGAAAACTGAAATTTTCTGTCTACATTTTTGAGGCTGCATAAATTTTTGGTGAGCTAATCAACACTTTTAAAGTGTTGAAAATGCGCTCGAGTCGAAAGCCGTGCAAATTGAAATGGAAATCCATTAGCAGCGGACAAATTTGTAATTTCCGCTCTTTAATAAAACTTTGCACACTCGCACACACGCAACGTTGTCAAAGGCAAAGCGGAAATACAAACACACACACACACACACGCACAGCTGGACACACGCCCGCTCGCTCTCTGAGTGTGTGTGTGTACGTCCAATTTTGAGGTGTGTTCGTTCAGGTAATTTCATTTACCTTACTCATTTAGCACTTTTTTAGCTCATTTTCCGGCTGTTTGCATGATAAAAATCACACACACTCCTTGAAATTTTAGCGGCACGCGATGTTGACTGATTATCCTTGAACTAAAACGAGAATAAGCGAGAGAGAGAGAGAGAGATAGCGAGCACCCCCTTAACTGTCTCCTGTTCGTGCTATGTCCTGCACCCATAAATGCCTTAGCTGTCCTTTGACTTTTGTTGCAAAAATGAAGAAAGAAAATAAAACGAAATGTGTGGCTCATAAATTTTTATATCATTGTCTGCTTGGACTGCTTTTAATTTGGCTTACACATGCGAGCACATCCTCGACATTCGCTTTAAGCTGGACACAGTCAGGAGTCGAGAGTCGGGAGTCGAAATTCGAGTTGCTAATGAAATTCCATAAATGAACAGACAACAATTCGCAATCAAAATCAACGCCACAAAATATGAACAGATTCGTCGACGGACCTAACTAAATTGAACGGGTTGCCATACATTATTAAAAAGTTGCCATCACAACTCTATGCAAGCGAGCGAGGGTTGCCACAAAACTTAAAGCTTTACAAATCAACTTCTTGAAACCTTATATGAGCTTAAAGCTATAAATTAGCCAAAGTTAATTAAATTAAAAACATGACAAAATTCATATTAAATTATTTCATTTATTTCATTTTAAGATCTTTTAGTATTATGTTTAATTTAGAAAGATTAACATGAAACTTAGTTTGTTAAATTAAACAAAATTATATAAGTGAAACGTAAAATGAGCTTAAAGCTCGATTAAGTGGTAAACAATGTCTATTAAGTTTATCCATGTCAACTGAAAAGCTTAAAGCAGAGTTATATGGACAACTGCTTTAATATGTCCAATATCGAAAGCTGACCTCGCAATAGTTATTCCCAAACACACACACACACACTAGTATGGCCACTTGGGTGTGTCAGAAATCAACGCCAGTTAAAACGTGTGCCATCTGGCTGGGCACACTGGTCTGGACCCCGACCAGCCAGTGGCTGTGGCCCTTGAACATTGTTTAATTTACATTTATCCGCACGCTTAGCCTACCAGGGCAAGTTCATTTGCAGGTGTCTGTGTCCCTCAGGTGCGCACACACACACACACACACACCCGTGTAGAGGAAGCAACTGACACCGTACAAAATGTTAAACACTTGGCAACATTTTGCTTAAAACTTTTGCCACAGCTTCGCTCGCAGCAGGCATTGCTTTCTATTTGCGGTTGCAGCAAGCACACACACACACACAAACACAGATGGAAAAAGTCACAGTGCAGTTAAACCAACAAGCAGCAGCCGCAGCAGCAGCAGCAGCAGCAACAATGGCCAAGGTAAACGTGCCAACAAAAGGCACGCCCGGAAATGGCAAAAGCTGCCAGGCCCCAAACCCCCCAAAACAAGCAGCAGAGCAGCCAAAGGAGCCGCACGAACTGGAGTTGGAGTTGGAGTTGGAGCTGGAACAGTAGCCACTTGGCCACTCATTGTTGGTCGCTTTGGTAGCCATGGTGAATCCTCAGGTGTTTTGCCGCACAGTTTACTACGTTTTTCATTTAACCCAGCTGCCGAGCAGGTTCAGCTCGTTTGTTCAGGCTCTCCCAATGTGTGTGTGTGTGTGTGCTCTGTTGTTGTTTGGTTTGCGGCCAGCCAGCATAGGATGCCTTTCTTTGCTGGCTCCGACATAATTAAAAATTCACATAAATTTAGCTTAGCGTTGACACACACACACACACACACATACGCGCATTCTAATTGGGTTAATTATGTGTCGGACTGGACTTTAAAAATGTCATCAAACTGTCCATGGCGCATGTGAGTGTGTGTGTGTGTGTGAGTCAGCTGCTGGACAAGCAACGGCTCCCGAGTTTCGAGATCCGAGTACATTAACAACAAATTATGTTGTCACACATGTGACAACAGCGTCTGCGTCTCTCAGGTATACAAAAAATACACTCGTATACACAAATAATACGACAAACTACAAAATATATGCAGCTAAAAATGATATTTAATGAGCTGCAGCTCTGTGAGAAGCGAGATTTTATATAAGCTTAAGCTGATGGAGTCTAGAAAATAAAATTGCATTAAATAGAAGAATTTGGATGATTAAGTTCATTATATCTTAGCATTTCAATTGACAAAACTATGGCCTGTAAGCTACATTCAACTGCAATTCGATCATTCAACCAAAGGTTTTATACACTAAAACCTCTTCACATACCTTAACCAGTTAACTGGGAAAATTCTTCAAAAAGAAACTGTTGATTCCACTTCACTTCACATGGGCACAAAAACTGTCATCAATTTTAAATGAAATTGTCTTGCCAGAAGGAGCCAAGCACCACAGCCTCACTGTTTTGCCTCTCTTTTACAAAATCGTATAAGCTTAATTACACATACGCCACGTTGACATTTGACAGGTCGTGTGAGTCGGTTTTATGGTCACCTGGCTGCATAATTTATGCCACAATATTTTTTGGGGGGGGGGCGGCTAGCTGCGACAAAGGACTTAAGTAGCCAGCAAAAGGTTTTTAATGGCTGCAGCTCTACGTGCGGCTGAGCATGTCTAAGTATGTGTGTTCCCTAGGGGTGCACAGAAGGTCGAGCAATAAAACAGATTTGGCTTAAGAAAATTATATGAAAATTGTGACCCAAACATGTTAAAGCGCTCATCAAATAATAAAACATAATAATAATAATATTAATAATGTGAGTGTGTGCGGGTTGCAACTAATCCGAAGCTTAGTGACATTTAACGACAGCAGAAAAAGCGCACAAAAGTATGCAGCATATAATGGCAAATGTCAACGGCAGCGGCAAGCAGCGGCAAGGGGAGTGGCGCGAGAGGCGCAAGCAAAGCGAGACAAAATTAATTACTCTACGTGGAAATGTAATTACGAAAATATTTAGCTCCCCTTCCGCCGCCCTTCCCAGCACGGCACGTTCTGCCACCCAGAATGCCATTTGTCAAGCCTGCTGTGTGTGTGTGTGTGTTTGTGTGTGTGGGGCGCGTTCTTTGCAAGCTTAGCCTTCAGTTAATGTGGCTCGATGCCACCAATAATATGCTGCATGTTTATTAATGATTTATGAGCGCTGGCCAATTAATCAAATCAAATTAATCAAATTTTCATTAAACTTTGGCGCACTGCAGCAACGCCTTGTGCCCCACAAAACCCTTCGCCTTAACGACACACACACACACACACACACACACTCGGCCGCATTATCCTTCCTCACATTCGGGTGCGTGCCTTTTGCACATTAATTCTGCGAGCCTACAAAACTTTTGTGTGTAAAAAGTTTGTTTTATGGCCCACTTAGAGGAGCCACTATGCGGTTTCTCTTTATAGCGGTAATTATGCACCGCCAGCTGCGTTTCTATTTAACAAAAAAATAAAACCTACGTCAAACGCAGCAAATGCAACTGCAAAATGCCCAAAGGTAAAGCGATTTTTATTTAATTTAGCTGCAACGTTTCTCTGCCTAGCTGACTTGATTGAATGGAATAGCTTTGTGTATTGGCGGGCAGCACTGTCATAAGAGTGCTGCCCATGCATAGCATATATAAAGCGTGTAGACTCTAAGCAGTGCTGCCAGTTTAGCCTATTTCAGGCTAGATCCGATCCATTGAAAATGATAATGGAATGGAATGGAGTTAAATCGAGGCAGATTAAATGCCTAGAGTTAATGCTTAATAGAAATGCCTAAAAGTAATTCTTAAAAAAAATAAAATAAAATAAAGAAAATATTTTAAATAATTTTCTTTAATTTTTTAAAATATAAAATTAATCAATTTAATAAAAAAAAATTATTTAAAAATAAATACCTTGATAAAATGTACTACTTGATTTAATTTAGTACTAAATATTTACATTAGAGATATGTAAATGCCTAAAAGTAATTTAAAAAAAAAAAAAAAAAAAAAAAAATAGAGAAAATATTTTAAATATTTTTCTTTAATTTTATAAAATATAAAATTAATCAATTTAATAAAAAAAATTATTTAAAAATAAATATCTTGATAAAATGTACTACTTGATTAAATTTAGTACTAAATATCTACATTAGAGATATGTAGCAGCACAGCTAAGTTAGCTAAGCACAAATCAAGTCGAAAGCTATTTAAGAGATTTACTTATTAGGTTATGAAGCCGTTCGGGGGTTGGAGAACACCCCAAACTGTGGCGCGACTGTTGCCGTTTTGTTTTTAGATCGCATACAGCGCAAATTCAATAAGCGGCTATAATCAAGGGGATGCTGTTGACAGCGACGTCTCAGTTTGGTTTACAGCGTTGACAGCGTGCGGCATAAACACGGCCAATATACCCGCCAGCTGCAACAGTCAGCCAGCCAACAGAAAGAGAAAGGCAGACAGAATGTGAGATAGTGGGAGTGGGTGTGGATGGCTAGGGCCTTGTGTGTGCCGGCAGCGTTAAACCGCAAAATTTAATTCCCTTATCAAAAAGTGACAAGCGTGCGTATTTAATGCAATTTTGCAGCGCATTTAACATGACGTGTCTGGCTGGCAGGCAAATAAAAAAGAAGAGAAGAGAGAAAGGGAATCCAGAAAAAGAAATGAGTAAAAGCGTGGCAAAGCGTGAGGCTAGCTTGGCTTTGGCCGTCTGGCATTTGCCATTATCTAACGGAAGTTGTTTACTTGCAGGCTGCTTTTTGTTTGGCAGCGCAGCAAACTGCAAAAACCTCAATTTGCGTTGCCGCAACTTCCTTTTACGCTAAATTACAATTCCGCTGATTGCATTCCCGGACCCCAGAACCCAGAACTCAGAGCCCACATCCCATATTGCAGACCTCTTGCTGACTGAAGACCGAAGACTGGGCCTCAAAGCGCCGTCAGCTCATTCACATTGCTACGCGTTATTCACACTTTACGCCTAGATTTGAGCGCCATGAATCCTTTAACTGTTTTGCATATTTGTGTGCTAGCTTGGCATGCCACGCCTCTACGCCTCCACCCACGTGCGACGTCTTTGCTGCAGCTGTTGTTGTTGTTGTTGGATTCGTTTCGTTTCGTTTCGTAGTTTCGCATTCATTGCGAAAGATAAAAATAATGAACATACCAAAGCAAAAGTCAGCGGAAAAAACAACAAGGAGCAACTCAACAGCAGCAGCAGTCAAAATCCTGACCGACCCAAACCAGCCCCACTCCACCCTCCGTCCTCTGGCTGTGCGTGCAGGATTTGGATTCGGATTCAGTGCAGAAACTGCGCCACGTTTTTGTCGGCTTGCAGGATTTATAGTATGTTTGTATACATTTATATGTATCGCTGTGTGTGTGTGTGTGAGCAATGGGCGTGGCTCAACTGTGGGCTGCACGACGGGCAATGCATAAGGCAAATTGCTTGTAAGTTCAACTCGTATTTTGCATTGTGTTTCACTTCCGACAGTTAAATTAAAGCCATTGTCTGCTTTATCCCGCTTTGGTGTTAGTTTGTGCGCCTAACGTAACAATTGCCAGTCGGACACATTTGTTTTTTTTTTTTCCTTAGTTTTGTTGTTTCTTTTATCAACAACTAACCGCAACAGCGAGACAGCGAAAATAATTTGTTAGCCTAGAAGTGTGCTACAAATCTTTGGGCGGCCCGTTTCCGGCTAACATCTAATTATGTAAGCCGCAAGTAAAGCCTATCTACTTTGTCTTTGGCTAGTGTTTTGTGGCTGGCCTCTGCGATTTTAATTAGTCGAACACTCGTCGACATAGCGTAATCGCAATCTGCAGGTGTCCAGCAAAAATGCAGCAATTATTTTGCCTACCAAGAGTTGAGCAAGTGGGAGAGAGAAAGAACCAAATATATGGTAGTATATTTAAAAAAAATAGTTAATGATCGCCTACAAAAATACCATGATAAGTTTAACAGAATTCAACAGCTTTGAAAGAGAGAGAATGAGTTGCGCATAGGTGAAAGCTTTAATGTGCTTTTTAAGAGCAGATAAGCAACGCTTATTAGCTGCTATTAAAAGCTTGATAAGAGAGTTTAAACAACGATAAGACATTGAAAGCTTAAATGAGCTTTGAAAGATCATAAAGCAAAAAGCTCAAAGATTTAGCGAATAAGTTTTACTCAAGTTGTTTGTCAGTTTAAGTTTAATCGAAGAACTAACAACGCATCAAAACAGCTTTCAAATGCGCCTATCTCATTGTCAAACCTTCAAAAAACTCTTACAACTAAAACTAGACAGAGCTTTTCTCAAGATCTCAATACTTTATTAAGATCTGCTAACTAAACGCTTTAATGTGCTCGCCCAAGCTTCCCCTACTCCAAAGAACTTGTGTAAAAATTAGCATAGTTTGATTTCAGTTTGTAACTTATAAATATATGTACATATATGTATGTATTTGTGTGTGCCTTGTAGGGGGGAAAAAAAAGGAAGAGAGAAACTAGCGATCCACTCAAAAAGAGAAATAAAACGGGGTGCTAAAAAATTGCATTCATTATGTGGCAGTGGCACAAAAGCTGGTGAACGGAAAACGAGGCTAGAGCCAGCGGCGGTTGTTGCTGCCACAATGCAGACACCACAATGACACAGAAAGTGTTGAGCTGCAAATGAGGAAGCAATGCAACAACAACCACAACAACAACGAAACAATGGGAAAAATGCAAAATGGGAAATGCTTGAAGTGCAGGGCATGCGTGGAAAAGCAAACAGTGCAAATGCAAAACGGATGTGTAAATAATTTAGACGAGTTGCCAACTGACACACACACACACACATAGAGATAGAGAGACAATTGTATGTATGTGTATCTTTTTAGTTTATGTATCATTAAAAAATACTTACTGCAAAGCAGCAGCAAAATATAATGAAAGAGAGAGCGGAGCGGCGGCAAGGGAGAATCGTTCGTTCCATTTGCCAGCTGCAAAACAAATACTCGAGCGTCGAGCTATTCAGTGCTGTTTCGTTTTCTGTCTCGGAACGTGCCACAAATGCAATAATTATATGCATACAAAGACACACACACACATAGAGAGAGAGAGAGAGAGAGAGAGAGTGTTACATGTGTGGTCGGCTTTTTTGACATGCTGCAAATTAAACACACACAAACACACACACACACACACACACATTGGAAGTAAATTACTTTTTTGTGCCAAGCAAATGCAAACGGAGGATTAAAAAGCAAACGTGTAACGGTAACCGGGCAAAAGCGGCAACTGCGGTCTCCACTAGATTCAAGTGCTGCTGTTGCAAAGCTGGTAAGAACGGTAAACCCGGCTAAAACCCACTAACTGCATTTGCATTCACTGTTGCCGCTGATGCCACTACTAAAAAACTATGTTAATGCCTCGAACTTCTGCTGAAAATTTTCAATTCAAGTTCCATATTAGAAATAAAGCGAAACGAAGTGAAGGTTCACCCCAAAGCCGCAGACATTGTAGATTTCATGCAGGCTGCTGCTGCACTCAGTCTTCTCTAAATCTCTAGCGGATGTGTCGTTAACTGCTGCCGGCTAACGGGTTTTTATGCCAGCCATGACAAGGACACAGGCACAGGGCATCATTCGCATCCAGACAGACAAATAGGCAGATAACACACGCAGATAGACAACTCGGGTAGACAGAGGGAGTGAGGGAGAGAGGGAGACGGTTAGACATTGGCTCAATTTGCACGCTTCGTTATTCAATTAGACACTTCATACACCCACACACCCACACCCACATCCACGCACACACAGACACACACAGAGAGAAGCCGCTGGCATAATTTTGATTGATGGCGTTATAATGACGGTGATTTATCAAATTTGCATGCTAAAAATTTAACTCGATATTACACTTCAAAATTGCAATTGCATGTGAACGGCGCAATATCTAAACTTAACAACAAATAAGTGCAAAAATGCATTTTATACAAAACTTTGTGGTTTTAATTTTATGAAATTGCCACAGAAAATACATTAAATAAATGTGCTTTAATTTTGTATTTTTTATTGGTCAATGTCAATAAAAAAAACTAAAAAAAAACAAGTAAGAAGGCTCTAGTCGAGACTGCTCGACTAGGAGATACCCTGAACCCTCCAAACTGATATTCTAATCATTCTGCACTTCTTTTATGCACACATACATACACATGCGTCCACATGCACGCATAAGCTCGCGTTCTGCTAACTGCTCAGTAAGCATCGACTGCGCTTGGGCTGCGCTGCAGTGTGGGCAATACTATGAGATTTTATTTGTTGAATAATTTCGTTTGTAGACGTATGATCTTTATGAAACTTTCAGAATGTAATCATAATGTATAAATGTGTGTACATTCCGAAGCACAAGTCTCTAGTATTTGAAATACGTTTTTTACGAATTTGGGGCGAAGGGGGCGTGGTATCCAAAATCTGTAAATGACAAAATGTGTGTAACTATCGAATGTATATACACAACAAATCTGAACACTCTATGTTTAAAAGTGTTCAAATTAGGCTGAAAAAACAATATCAATTTATCGATTATCCTCGATAAAAAAGATATCGAATGAGTTATCGAAAAAATATGATAAACTCGTACTGCGTATGGTATACACGAGTCTACATACAAAATTTCAGCTTTCTAGCTCTTGTAACTTCTGAGATCGACGCACTCATACGGACGGACGGACGGACGGACAGACGGACGGACGGACGGACGGACGGACGGACGGACGGACGGACAGACGGACAGGGCTATATCGACTCAGCTCATCGCCCTGATCAAGAATATATATACTTTATGGGGTCTGCGATGATTCCTTCTGCCTGTTACATACTTTTCACAAAACCATTATACCCTGATTTCCCATTTTCAATGGGTTCAGGGTATAAAAACATTTGTTTATATTTTCTGCTTACAAAAGAAACACACACACACATGCACAAGAGGACACACATACATAGGCACACACGCATAAACACGCATGGGCTGCAGTGTGGGCTTACCATGGGAACTTCATTGTTTAATAACTTTGCTTGAAACATTTAGATTGTATAATTAATATGTGTGTATTTAGGTAAAACGAAGCTAGAATGCTCACAGCAGCAGAGAACGTTTCCATTGCTCACTTGAAGCTCGACTGTAACGAGCTCTATCTGCTCTACCTGTCGAGCTCAACATTTGAGAGAGGCAGTACTTGAGTAAAAGTGGCCCTATATAAAGGGCAGCAGCTGCAGCAGTTCTTCAGTCAGTCTTCAGCCTTCGTCCAGGCCTGCTGGGGGTCAGCGCAAGAACGTGAAGTAGAGTGTGTGATCGAGCAGCTACGCATTACGTAAGGGAATTACGTAGAGGAACAACGTAAGAGAATTACGTAGAGGAACAACGTAAGGGAATTACGTAGAGGAATTACTTATTAATATGAGTTTATTTAAGTAAAACGAAACTAGAATGCTTGAAGCAGCAGAGAGCGCCACTTGAAGATCAACTGAAACGAGCTCTACCTGCCGTCGGGCTCAACAGTTGAGAGAGACAGTGCTTGAGTAAAAGTGGCCCTATATAAAAGGCAGCAGCTGCAGCATTTCTTCAGTCAGTCTTCAGTCTTCGTCCAGGCTTGCTGGGGGTCAGCGTAATAAAGTCAAGCAGAGTGTGTGATCGATTAGCTGAGCATTAAAGACGTAGAGGAACTACGTAGAGGAACTACGTAGAGGAACTACGTAGAGGAACTACGTAGAGGAACTACGTAGAGGAATTACGTAGTGGAATTACGTAAAGGAAATATGTAGAGGATACTTAACGGAAATACTTGGAAGAAATATTTCGAAATACGTAGAGGAAATACTTAGCAGAAATAGACAGACGAATAGTGCTCAATCAACTCAGCTCGTCACCCTGATCAAGAATATATATACTTTGCACTGTCTGCCACGCCTCCTTATGCCTGTTACATACATTTCAACAAAACCATTATACCCTGTTTTCAAATTCTTTGTTTAATAAACAAAATCATATTTTATTCTTAACTGTAAAAAACAAAAACACAAAAAAAAAAATTTTTAAATTGAAATTTATTATAATATTTGCTGGCAATAAAATTAGATTTATCATCCCCAAAAATAATGAATCAAAGTCCTCTCGATATGTAGTCCAATCAAATCTTGAAGAATATAAATTGTATTTGAGGAAGTGCCTCTTTAGCACAGTAGAACTTCAGTTATAGCCAACAGTTCAAGCAGCGACAAATAACAATCAGGCTTTATGGAGCTGATGCATAACCATATGAAGTAGCTGTCATATGTGTATTTACTTGTAACGCTAATTGGTCGCTTGGCCAGGATGTAGCGTTGACAACGGGACTGGCCGCATCTCTGGCTTACGGCTGTCTTGGCGTATACGCAATATTTGCTTTTGTTACAACACTTTGTACGTTCTGTTGTTTGTTTTGTTTTTTTCTTTCTCCCAGTTGGCTGGCAGTCTATAAAATCCGGCTTAAGCCTCATGCTACCTGTGATATGTATGAAATTTTTTGCTGCCACACACACACACACACACACAGGCAGAAATACAAAAAAAAAAAAGTAGGTCGCACGCATTGGGCTTGGCTAAGAGCAATGTGGAAAGCTTCAGCTGGTGCTTGTGGCTTTGCCGACGGCTTCTGCCACTGGTAAACACTCAAATCCAATTAAATTTAATACGACTTACTTGCCTCTGACTGTGCATGTGTGTGTGTTTGTGTGTGTTTGTGTGTGTGTGTGTGTGTCGTATGTGTTTCGTTTGTCATTTGCTTTGCGCTTTCTCTGTTTGCTCCACGCTTTTCATTTTGTTTGTTTTCAGTTTTCTGCATTGGTTTTTTCTTGTTTTTAAATGCTTTCATTTGGCTTACCTGCTTGGCTTAATTAAAGCTTAATTTCTCAAATAACATTTGATGCCACACAATGAGCTCGCACCAACTAATTTGTGCTTACATATACATATACATATACACATACATATGTATATAAATACATACATCTATACGCTTTACAACCCTCAATAAATCCGTTCAGTGCAATTAAAACGTCTCTCTGCATATCTCAATGCAGAACATTTTAATTTATGCCACAATTTCCTTTCCATTGTCTGAGCCAACAGCCATCCATTTGTCATAGACACTTTGCAGGCACTGTATGCGGTCTGTCTACATGTGTATGCGTGCGTAGGTGTTTCAGAAGTGTGTCATATGCAAAGCAAAACAATACCCTTGAGATTCTATTTATAGTTTAAGAGGAACTGAACTGTGATATTCTAGAAGAGTGTAAGCATTGCTTGAGCTTGGTTTTTAAATTAAATATCTAGTATTATTATTGATTACTTTAAATGGTCCCCAATTATGAAATACTCTCAATCTGCATATAGTAGAACCAAAACATGGACAGCTCTTAATCTGTGCAACATCTTCTTACAGCTTCCGATCTGATTTTGTATTTTTTTAACCACATTTCCCCCATTTAGCTCAATCTACATATATTACGGCACTTTTGCCAGTATATTATTTGCCCGCTAAAAATCTATATCCATAAAGTTCCCTATTCAATTTGTTTGAGCTCGTAAAAAACACACGAAAGAATTGATTTATTTCCTGTCATTCGAGTCCATAAAGAAACGCAATTCATTACATTTTTTCAATATTCCTTATATAATTAATAAATCTTTATATTACCCAAACTCAGTACAGCTGAAACATTGTGAGATATGCGAAACATAATGCTTTTAGCTGCCAATTAAGAAAATTGGCCACAGGCAGCGCTTGTTTTAATTAGCCAATTGTTTGGCCTTAACACCTAACTACAAATACATCCGTGCACGTAATAGATTGTAAATATTTGACACCAACGGCCTTTGCCACCGCCCACGCGGCCCCTCCCCCCACTCACTCGACAAACCGCCAACAAACTGTGCGCTATTGTGTTGTGGCCTTAATCCAGCAACAATGGCAACAACAACAACAACAAATACTCCACTCAATTTACAACTTGGCATCGTCAAGTTCAAGCCATGGAAAACAGTTTAGTGGGCGCTGGGGCGGGGCTGCACACCCCTTTTCCGGGTGGCTCAAGTTGAGTTCTTCAATTACTTTTTGCACGATTTGATTTTACATTTAACGATTTTTCGCACTTAATTAGAAACGAGTGTCGATGTCAGTGGCAGGTCGTACTCTCTCTCTCTCTCTCTCTCTCGCTCTCTCACAGTCTGTCTCTCTCGCTTTTTCTTGGCACTGCCATGATTTGATTAAATGTGAAGATGAATTTTAATTAAAATCTTTGCGCAACACCAACTTCCAAGTAAAACTCAACCCCTTTCAGCACTCCCGTTCTCCCTCTCTCTCACCCTCTCTCCCACGCTCTTAACCGCTGTTATGTGGCAGAATTTTTGACACTCTGAACGGCTACGCTGGCCAGAGAAAGGGCTTCTTTGGGGTCTCTTAATAGAGCAATAAAGCCGCAAGTTCATGGCGAACGATAGCTGGTCCACTGTGGGCTTAGTCATTGCCATGACATTCGGCTTTTAATTTATGCAAAATGAAAATTAAAGAGCGCCGCCGCAGCACAACTTTTCGTATCTGCTGCTGCTGCCCGCATATTTATGCAAATGGCTCTCTAAATGAATTTTCGAAACTACTTACGAGTGATTTGTCTCAGTCTCCGTCTCCGTCCCAGTCACAGCCTCAACTGAGTCGGCGATCCATTTCAATTAAAGTCGTGAAGAGAACATTAAAGGCAGCTTAGCAAATAATTTGTGCATTGTTTAAGAGCAAATGAGTCGCCAAACAAATCGCAAAACGAATCATTCGAACAATGCCGCATTTTCTTTTGTCAATGCAAATACACAGCACAGGCAGAACTTTTCCGAAAGTTTGTGGGAAAAACAAAAAAGAAAATATGAAAATAAAAACACGACCAAAAACTCTACACACATTTGCCGGCAGTCACGTGCAGTAGGCGATGCTCAAAATTCAAGGTATGATGGGCTAATAGATATCCTATCTTGATGCCGAGTACTAGAAGAAGTTCTGCCTATCGGTATATCAATTAAATATATTTATCGATTTATCATTATCAATATATCGCTTGATATATTTACCGTTCGATTTCGCCACTCTCCTTTTCTTTCTGTTTGGTAAGCCCTCTTTTTAGCTATAGCTAAAATGACTTCTATTAGACCATCCATATCATCTATACCAATCACACATATCTATCACACCCCTCGATTCTTTTCCCCTGCAGGATATCAAAACTTTTCCGCACTCTGGCTTAGTTTCAGCGCGTCGGGAAAGTGGAGGGAAACTGACTGTCGCGTCCAATGGGCCATTCAAAAATTACGAGCCAACAGTTTCCGCAGTGTTTTTTGTCATTTCCATGCGCTCATTGTCAGTTTTAAGTAAGCAAGTTTTCCCCCCGTTTGTTGCTGTTGTTGTTGTTGTTATTTTGACTGCATGTCCTGTTTTGTTGCTGTTGCAGCAGCCGGCAAAAGTTGTTGACCAAAACTGCCTACAAATGCAGACAAATATGGAAAAGCGCATGAAATGCAATAAATTTTCAAATATATTTTGTGTGCGCGACAGAAAAAGTAGACAGCGGCCCTTTTTTTTATTAACTCAGCTACCCTGTGAATAAGTAATACGAAGGGTATATAAATCTATAAAGGAAAATGAAGATAATTTTTTTGTGAAATTTGCGGGACTTTATTATATTTTTGTCTATAAGAAGTTTTTGAAGGAAGTATTTTCTTTGCCCTTTCATATTGTTTTAATAGACATTTTACAGGGTATTTCTAAGCACTAATTCCCTAGCATAGTTGATCGTTTAACAAGTTGGCTTTATAATATCTTCTTAAATTCAATTCAACTCAAGACACATTTTACAGGGTATTAAATATGCAGAACTACTCTAAGAGAATTTCTCTTTAGGGAACTCCTATTCAACTAAATTTGTAAGCTCTACTTAAATGTTGTCCATATCCAATTCTAAGACACATTTTACAGGGTATTTTGTACACTCAACTTTCTTCTCTTTCACTTGGTTATTTTTTTAACATTTTTGTTATGTTGCACAGTGCACCACAAGTCAGTTTGACACAACTGATAAAGCTTCACTCTGCAAATGATTAAAACTTGCAGAAGACGCAAATAACTAAACAAAGTCAGAGGCAATATATAAATCAATGTTTGGTGCGTTGCGCAAGACTCACGCGACAAATTTACGAGCGACTTAAATTGACGATAGACAACAGAAGACGCGTGACATTCAGATTTTTGACGATTTTTATCAGAAATGCAGTCAATAAATTGCCAAAGGCTTATTTCAAATATTTCAGCGTGGAGTGTGAAAACTTGTGATAGATTGAAGGCAAGAGCAAAGCAAGCGAATGAAAATATTAACTGTTATCTACAAGTGAAATTAAGAGTTGTAGTGCTTCTTCATAAGACTTGAATACAGATGTCTGGCAGAGAATCAATTGAAGTCAATGAACATAATTCTAAGAATTTATATAAGGAGCGAACAAGTTATATGTATAAAAGTAGCCATAACACATGCCTACAGGATTCAGTTACTACTAAAGTCAAGTATAGTAGCTTCTCTTGGTTTTTTGTTTATAAGTAATTCAAGTATAACGTATAACTGTGTTCAAAAAAATAATAAAGCAACTGAAATATGATACAGAAAAATTTTAAAATATTCTATAAATAAAAATATATTATATTCTAAAAAAAAAAAAAAATAAATAAATAAATAAAGTAAATATTCTATACATAAAATTAAAAAAAAAAACTAAATTTTAATATTAGCTTCAAATTATTTAAAATTAATACATATGTTTATCACTAAGTATTGCTATGCCCACTGCTATTTTTATGAAAATAACTGCTTTATCTATAAGGAAATGCATTATATATAAACCTACAGAGTTTACTAATCAAGCATTAAACCAATTTTTTTTACCGTGTTAAGGCCCTCATCTAAAACCAAACTAAAATACATTCTTCTCTCTAACTCCACTCCATTTCCTCTCTCATTCTCAGTCCAACAAATTGCATCACTTTGTTTGGTTGGCCAATGCTATTGTTTGTTATCAATGAACTTAGACTGATTATCGAATGTCATCTAGCGTCTGTGTACTATAAATTATGAGAGATTTTCAAATGAAATTTAGTCGAGCATTTGACACAATACACAAACAGAGCATTCATTCGATAAGACTGATAAGATTTTCATTCTGATCGTCTTTTGGCTCTGGCTACTATTTTCTATCAATCGCGGGCGCTGCGCATACGTCAAGTGGTCCGCACATCGGCTGCCAGTATATAAAGAGAACAGCTGAGGCATTACACTTTAATAGACGCTTTGGGCCGTAACGGAACGGAGCACAAACAAAAATGTTTCTGAAAACTTGTCTGCTGCTGTTGGTGTGCGGCGTCGCTGCGCTGTCGGCGCAAAGCTACGATGGGTGAGTGCTGGGAGGGGGGACAGAAGAATGCATCAGCTAATGCACAATTCATTTGGCAACTCTTAACAGCTACAAGATCTACGACATCTATGCACGCAACAACTTCGAGAAGCAGCTGCTGCTGCGTCTGGCCAACAATGTGAACTACGACTTCTTCGATATGCCGCGTGCCCTGAATGTGGCTACGCGTGTAATGGTGCAGCCCCAGGATCAGGAATCGTTTGAGGAGCTGCTGCGACGCTTCGCTGTCAACTTCATGTTGATCGACGACAACGTGGGCAAGACGCTGCAGCAGGAGCAGCTGGAGAACCAGAGCCAGCGTCTGATGGCCCAGCGTGACACGAAGCGCAGCATCAGCTTCACTGCCTTCCATCGTCATGCCGAGATCAATGCCTACCTGGACGAGCTGGCCAAGGCCTATCCCAGCCGCGTCACGGTCAAAACGGCTGGCAAATCCTACGAGAATCGCGACCTAAAGACCATTACCATCAGCAATGGCGATGGCAAGACTGGCAAGAATGTGATCTTCCTAGATGCTGGAATACACGCACGTGAGTGGATTGCCCCGGCCGGTGCGCTCTATGTCATCTATCAGCTGGTGGAGAACTTTGTGGCCAATGCTGATCTGCTGAAGAACTACGATTGGGTCATCCTGCCCGTGGTCAATCCCGATGGCTATGAATACACCCACACCACCTCGCGCATGTGGCGCAAGACCCGCAAGCCAGTCAGCTCCGCTTGCTATGGCACCGATGGCAATCGCAACTTTGACTTCCATTGGGGCGAGGTGGGCGCCTCCAGCTTCTCGTGCGCGGACACCTACAAGGGCACAACGGCCTTCTCCGAGCCAGAGACACAGCTCGTGCGCGATCTGCTGCTCAGCCTGAAGGGCCGTGGCAAGTTCTACCTGACGCTTCACTCGTATGGCAACTACTTGCTCTATCCATGGGGCTGGACATCGTGAGTGCTACGACTCTCAGTTGACTTCTTCTCTGTTTCTCTATTTTCTATTTTGTTTTTTTTTTTTTTTTGTTTAGTGACTTGCCCGCCGACTGGCGCGCCCATGATGAGGTGGCTCAAGCTGGCGCCGCGGCCATCAAGGCCTCCACGGGCACCAAATACACTGTGGGCAGCTCGACGAATGTGCTCTATGCCGCTGCCGGTGGCAGCGATGATTATGCCTTTGGCGTTGCCAAGTTCCCCGTTTCCGTGACCATGGAATTGCCCGCCGGCGGCACTGGCTTCAACCCATCCACAGCACAGATACTGCCCTTCGTCACCGAGACCTGGACGGGCATTCGTGCCATGGCCGAGAAGGTTATACAGAAGTATTAAGCCCTAAATACAGCAAATAAAACCAACGATATTTTATATACATGTGTGTCTGTATGTGTGTGTGAAGTTCCATTTCAATTGTTGATAAGTGCCACCCATGGAGCATGGCATCATTGCCATCATTGCGACTGCGACTGCGACTGCTCCAGCAGTGACATACTTGCCACATTGGCCCGAACGCCTGCTGTGCGCTGCGTGCTTACATTTTCAGTTATCGCCGCCAATTAACTGGGCTTATTCAAGTGTTACCTTAAGCACATTGCACAATTAACTTGCCAAGCAATATATATAGATACACATATACATATGTATATATAGATAATTTCATTTGCTCAGCTTCTATTGTCGCAAAACATTCCACCGGCCTTATAGCCATATGCCAACCCCACCATTAACATATCTCGCTGTTACTTTTTGGTACACTTAAAATTTTAAAGAGAGAGTAAATATAAAAAACTATAGAGTATTAGAAGAACAAAAAAAAGATTCAAAAAAGCCTCAATTGAGTGGATACTTCTCGATCACTTTGCGAGCCATTGCCACAATGCCCACCCAGGTCTCCTTGACCAGCCTATCGATATCCGCAGCTGGGGGATTGAAATAGTTATCACCGCCAGCGGGCAGTTCCATGGTAAATGATATGGGAAACCCAGCATTGAAGGCATAATCATCGCTAGCACCGGCAGCTGGATACAGCAATCGGGTGGAGCAGCCCACCTGGTAAACGGTGCCAGTAGCCGCTTTAATGGCATCCGCGCCAGCTCGACCAACCTCATCCAAATCCTGCCAAGTATCCGGCAATTGGCTGCAAAGCAGAAAGCTAATGAGTTACGAGATCAATTTAAGATCACACGCCAACCCACTCCATGTAACCCCAGGGATAGAGAATATATCTTCCGTAGGAATGCACCGACAAATACATTTTTCCACGATCCGCCAAACCCTGTATTAAATCACGCACGACAATTGCCTCCGGCTCGGAGTAAGCCCTTGGACCCGCATAGGCTTCCTCACAGGGATTCGACGAAGCACCAGACTCTTTGTAGTGAAAATCAAAATTACGATTCAAATCTGTGCCAATGCAATTAGCGCTGCTGGGCTGACGGGTCTTGCGCCACAAACGCGCATCCGCCGTAAGCTGTGTATACTCATAGCCATCCGCATTGACTACGGGCAGAATGACCCAGTCGTAGTCCTGCAATAGCTGCGAGTGTACACTGTCGTTGGTGACCAGTTGCCCAATAGCATAAACCACTGCAGCCGGTGAGATCCATTCACGTGCATGGAAGCCACCGTCCACGAGTATGACATTCTTGTTAGCCCGTCCATCTCCATTTGTGATCCGAATTGTCTTTAGCCAACGGCCCTCAAAGGACCTGCCTACCGTCTTGACCTCTACTCGTGTGGGATTCTGCTTAGCCAGGTCCTCAATAAACTGATTGATCTCAGCATGCGAGTAATACCGCTCTGTGCCCAACTTTCCTAGGTAGGGGTACATACGGCGTAGCAGACTATTCGTAATGAATTCTGTGAGCAATGTTAGGCCCACATTATGGTTAACAATCGTATAGCTCATATTGTGTACTTGAAGCAACTGTAGAAAGTCCGCCTGCGCTTTGGGATGTACCATCATACGTTCAGGTGAACCACTAATGGAATACTGCTCAAAGAACGACTCATTTCTGCTCAGCTCTGACAAGTCCAAGCCATCGCCAATTGTTTGATTTGTTGTCGCCAGCTCATAGATCTTAAAGCTGTAAATAAAAGCATTGCTTTGTTAAGTATTCTAAAAAGTTTATAACCAAAGCGCTTACCCATCGTATAGACCACACTCGACGTGGCTTAGCGCTTTGCAAAGACAGCAAACAAAGAACCACAAAATTTTCATCTGAACACAGTGCCTACTTAATAAAAACTAAAAATTTGTAAAATTAATCAATTCAAACGGAGAGGTTATCAGTAAAATGAAACATAGAAAGAGAGAACGAGGGGAAATCTGATTGGAATTCATTATATTCAGCAGCTAAAAGAGATTGCTCTCATTTTGCTCTCTCAACACATATACCATTTACTTGAACTCATTTGAATCGAATGAATAATAATTGAATAATAACTAAATTCATATTTCAAGCATTCTCAGCTTCTTTTATTCGATCTTATATACATCCTGATGCAGATTATATTGTATATACTTCATAAAGTCTGCTGCATTCTACATTCTCATCGAATTGTTCACACCGAAATAGCGATTTTAAAAGAATCAAGTACTTTTATTTATTTTGCTCTTTCTTAAATTTTTTTTTGCTCATAAGTTTTAATTAAGTGGATACTTTTTAATAACCTTCTGAGCCATTGCCACAATGCCCACCCAGGTCTCTTTGACTAGCCTGTCGATATCCGCAGGTGGAGGATCGAAATAATTATCGCCGCCGGCTGGCAGTTCCATGGTAAATGCTATGGGAAAACCAGCATTGAAGGCATAGTCATCGCTACCACCGGCAGCTGGATATAGCACTATTGCAGACCCACCCACCCGGTAAACGTTGCCGGTAGCTGCTTTAATGGCATCCCTACCTGCTCGCGCAACCTCATCCAAGTCCTGCCAAGTGTCTGGTAGAGATCTGAAAAGTGAAAATTCTAAGTAATAACTCTTAATTATTTTTAGCTACTCACTCGGCATAGCCCCAGGGGTAAAGTATACAACTTCCATGGGAATGTACTGACAAATACATTTTTCCACGATCCGACAGACTGTGTATCAGATCACGCACCACAATTGTCTCTGGCTCAGAGAAAGCCTTTGGTCCCGCATAGTTTTCCACGCACGGATGCGAGGAAGCACCAGGTCCATTCCAATGAAAATCAAAATTACGATTGGGATCGATTCCGATGCAGTGTCTGCTGCTTGGTTGCCGAGTCTTACGCCAAATACGCGTATTCGGAGAGATCTGTGAATACTCATAGCCATCCGCATTAACTACGGGTAGAATGACCCAGTCGTAATCCTTCAATAGCTGAGCATGCGCCTCGTAGTTGTTGACCAGTTCGTTTATGCCATAAACCACTGCAGCCGGTGAGATCCACTCACGTGCATGGAAGCCACCGTCCACGAGTATGACATTCTTGTTCGCCCGTCCGTCTCCATTGGTGATCCGAATCGTCTTTAGCCAACGGCCCTCGAAGGACTTGCCCACAGTCTTGACCTCAACTCGTGTGGGATGCTGCTTAGCCAGGTCCTCAATAAATTGATTGATCTCAGCATGCGAGTAATACCGCTCTGTGCCCAGCTTTCCTTGGTAGGGATACAAATCGCGTAACTTTTGATTCATTTCAAATTCACGTTGCAGCGATAAGCCAACATCATTATTAACAATCTTATAGTTCATCGTATTGTCAGTGAGCAGCTTCAGGAAATCTGCTTGTGCATCGGGATGCACCAGGATATGAGCAGCTGCTCCATTTCTGGAGTAGACTTCGTAGTACGAATTATTATTTGCCAGCATCGAATAGTCCAAGCTCCGTCCAGCAGACCGATCCATTATAGATACTTCGTACATCTTAAAGCTGTTCTACGATTAGTTAGGCATTTACTTTTAGACAAACACTCACCCGTCATAGAAAGTACTCTGGGCATAGCTTAGCGCTATACCATAAGAACACACAGCGAACCATAAAATCAACTTCATGTTTACAGCTTGTATAATTTTAAAGAACTGAGCCACCTTATAAATACCCAACACCCCAGCTGGATTTCCAATTAGAAACGGAATCCATTTTCACGTTAAGAAACACATTTAAGATTATCCACAAATTGGTTGTCAAATTAATGAACTATTGGCATTAACTGAAGACCATAAATAACACTAACGTAATTATTGGACTGATTACACAGAGTCATAATGAACTGCAAGCTAAGTTGAGTTCATTAGCATCGCATAGCAGGAACTGAATATGGAAAATCATGTTTATATTTTGTATATCTTTTGGTCTAGAATCTCTATGGAATATAAGCGCAGATCGGCGGAGCTCCCCTTGTCGGCTACCACCGTCTTTTGTTTGTTTTTTGTTTGTATGAAAAAGTACTCTAATCTAATCTTATCTCCACCTTCGATTTATTCAAACATTTTGGACTATAGTTATCGGATTATATTTAGTACTTTTCAATAACCTTTTCGGCCATGGCACGAATGCCAATCCATGTCTCCGTTACGAACTCGTCAATTTTGCTGGCAGGAGGATCAAATCCAGTTATGCCACCTCCAGACAGCTCCATGGTAATGGACACATTGAAGCCAGCATAGAAGGCATAATCATCGCTAGCACCAGCAGCTATATAGAGCACATTGGTAGAGCTGCCCACTGCGTAAACAGTTCCAGTCGCTTCCTTTATGGCATCACCGCCAGCACGAGCCACATCGTCAAGATCCTGCCAAGTTTCAGGCAATTCTCTGCGAAATATAGAACTCTTTAGTCAAGCAATAGAAATTAATGTTAGCCAATGACGTACGAAGTCCATCCCCACGGATAGAGTAAATAGTTGCCAAAGGAGTGAATTGTCAAATACATAATGCCACGATCCGCATACGTGTGCAATATGTCACGCACCACCTGCGTCTCTGGCTCCGAGAAAGGCTGAGGCCCAGCAAAGGTATCAGAGCAGGGATTCGATGAAGCGCCCTCCTCATTCCAGTGAAAGTCAAAGTTACGATTGGGATCAGCACCATAACAGGTCTGGCCCAGAATCCTATACGGTTGCCGAGTTTTGCGGAATAAACGAGCTAGGGTTCCTGTCTGCGTGTACTCATAGCCATCTGGATTAGCCACCGGTAGAACGATCCAGTCATAGTCCTTGAGCAGGTCGGCATTCTCATCGAACTTCTCTACCAACTGTTCAATGACATACAGCACAGCTGCTGGAGAGATCCATTCACGCGCATGGAAGCCACCATCCATGAAGATGACCTTCTTGTTGGCCCGACGATCGCCATTAGTTATTGTAAGAGTTTTCAGCTCGCGCTTTTCATATGACCATCCAACTGTCTTGAGGAACACACGGTCTGGATAACGAGCTGCCAAGTCATTGATATAGTTCGTGATCTCCTCGTGTGTGTAATAGCGGTCCGTGCTGAGGCGGCCCTTGCCCGAGATGGGCGACAGACGTCGCTGCACTTGTCGCTGGGCAAACTCCTCGGCGATGGTGGCACCCAGATTTTCATTGATTAGACTGTGGCTCAACTGCTGCTCCGAGAGCAATTTCTCGAAGTCTTCCAACTGATCGGGACTCACAATAACTCGTGACGATTGTCCCAGCAAACGACGTAAATTGAGAAAATCGTAGCCCTCTTGGCTCAGCTTGTACAGCAGCTCCCCCTGCTCAGCATTGGCCGGTCTCAGCTCGTAGATGCGATAGCTGCAGGCAATCGGGTGTCAGTCAAGAATATTCTATACTATAAATACTTCATGGACTCACCCATCGTAGTCATATTCGGCAGCAACCAGTGCCAACCCAAGCAGCAGCGACAAAACACCCAAACGCGACATGACTCTACTCAAAAATGGACACACGTGTCGCAAGCACATCACTTAAATAGCCAAGTGAAATCTTATCCAATTTCAAATTGTAGATAATGGATTAGAGTATTTCGTGTAAAGCCCACACTATTAAGCACTTTAGTTATTGGCGATTAGATTTCGATTAGATTTGGATTTGATTCCCATTATATTTCTTTCTTATCGTCTGCAAAGCAGGGAAAATCTTCTCTGAAAAAGACTTTAGTTGCCTTGCTAGACATGATGATCTACGCTTAATTTATTTATAGAATACTCAAAGCTTATCTTATCTAATCTAATCCAAACTGTTTGAAGAATTTCAAATCATTCTCTGGAAAAATCAAGCTTAAAATTTTTCCAACCAATATGAGAGAACTATTTAATAGGATATGTAAATTAAATCATTATCATGTAAATTAAATCATTATCAAACCCATAACGCAAATGCTTATCCATTCCTCCGTTTCCTGCCCTGGCTCAAAAATCAAATACTTTGTAATAATTTTGCTTTTCTTAAATTTTATTGCCCAAAAGTTTTAATTAAGTGGATACTTTTCAACCACCTTCTGAGCCATTGCCGCAATACCCACCCAGGTTTCCTTGACCAGCCTGTCGATATCCGCAGGTGGAGGATCGAAATAATTATCGCCGCCAGCGGGCAGTTCCATGGTGAATGATATGGGGAAACCAGCATTGAAGGCATAGTCATCGCTAGCACCGGCAGCTGGATACAACAATTGGGTGGAACAACCCACCTGATAAACGGTGCCGGTAGCCGCTTTAATGGCATCCCCACCAGCGCGTCCAACCTCATCCAGATCCTCCCAGGTGTCTGGGAGTAAGCTGCGAAGTCCAAATTGTAAGTAATAACTCGTAGCTATTTTTAGGTACTCACTCAATGTAGCCCCAGGGGTAGAGTATGTAATTTCCATAGGAATGCACTGTTAAATACATTTTGCCACGATCAGCCAGACTGTGTATCAGATCACGCACCACAATTGCTTCAGGTTCAGAGAAAGCCTTTGGTCCCGCATAGGTTTGGGAGCACGGATCCGAGGAAGCACCAGTTTCATTCCAGTGAAAATCAAAATTACGATTGGGATCGATGCCAATGCAATCCACACTGCTTGGCTGACGAGTCTTACGCCACATACGCGTATCTGCAGAGATCTGTGAATACTCATAGCCATCCGCATTAACTACGGGTAGAATGACCCAGTCATAATCCTTCAATAGCTGAGCATGCGCCTCGTAGTTGTTGACCAGTTCGTTAATGCCATAAACCACTGCAGCCGGTGAAATCCATTCACGTGCATGGAAGCCACCGTCTACGAGTATGACATTCTTGTTCGCCCGTCCGTCTCCATTGGTGATCCGTATCGTCTTTAGCCAACGGCCCTCAAAGGACCTGCCTACCGTCTTGACCTCAACTCGTGTGGGATGCTGCTTTGCCAGGTCCTCAATAAACTGATTGATCTCAGCATGCGAGTAATACCGCTCTGTGCCCAGCTTTCCTTGGTAAGGGTACAAATTGCGTAACTTTTGATTCATTTCAAATTCACGTTGTAGCGATAAGCCAACATCATTATTAACAATCTTATAGTTCATCGTATTGTCATTGAGCAGCTTCAGGAAATCTGCTTGTGCATCGGGATGCACTAGGATATGAGCAGCTGCTCCATTTCTGGAGTAGACTTCGTAGTACGAATTATTATTTGCCAGCATCGAATAGTCCAAGCCCTGTCCAGCAGGCCGATCCATCATAGATACCTTGTACATCTTAAAGCTGTTCTACGATTAGTTCGGCATGCAAATGCTTTATAGCCAATTACTCACCCATCATAGAAATTGCCTTTGGCATAGCTTAGCGCTATTCCATAATAACACACAGCGAACAATAAAATCAACTTCATGTTTACACCTTGTCGACTTACGAACAACTAAACAGCCTTATACAATAGTGAAGCTTGATTTGCAATCAGAAACGGTATTAATAGAGCGAAACCTTAAAGTTAAGAGACACTAAAAATTATCAACAAATTGGTTGTAAAATCAATGGAAACTTCGATAGGCATTTATTGGTCACTCTGATATGGGTTGATAACTTAAGTGAAATTGATAGTATATCTAACTAAAGAACTTTTATAAAAATAATAGTAGTAGATTATGAGCTTTTGTGTTTCTGATAGAAATATAATTATAATGATTATTACTGGACATGTTGATAAAGCCACATATTGATTAATGTTTTTTCATCACATCTTCAATGAGAATGTTATCTAATTGAAGCATGTTTGAAAAAGTGGAGAATAGTAGTGAGGGCGCAAGGAGCATTTGCCTGAACTCCCAACTCCATTAAAACATAAGTCGGTAATTTTAATAAGTTTATTAATTAACATTGGTTTGCGCCTCGTTTTGGTAGAGTTTGATCACCTCCAGGGCCATGGCACGCACACCCACCCAACTTTCGGTCACAATGCCCTCGATGTGCGATACCCAAGGATCGAAGCCCAGAAATCCGCCAGCTGGCAATTCCATGGTAATGGCCACACTTACATTGGCCACGCCCACAGCATAGTCTGTGGAATCACCAGAGGTCGAGTACATCAAATGGTAGCCGCTGCCATAACTATAAATGCCATTCGTAGCATGAAGGATTGCCATGGCACCCGCATCAGCTACCTGCATCATTTCATCATAATTTGATGGCAAAGAGCTGAAAAAGGTGAGCTTATTAGGAGAACTTACTTATCTATATATCGGTGATTGAGTAATGAAAAATAGAAATGAAAGGAATGATAAGAGCATGCAGTCCTATGGAAATTAGGGAATATTGATTTAGATTCCTTGAATTCCAGTCTTTCCTACATTCTTTTCAGTAACTTTCCACGAACTCTCTGCTCACCTTGTGTGGCCCCAGGGCAGCAGGAGGTAGTTGCCATACGAGTGCAGTGAAAGATAAAATGTCAAACGGTCGCTATAGTGCAGCAGTATATCACGTACGACCTGCGATTCGGGCTGATCGAAGGCGTGCTCGCCGTGATAGGTCTCGTTCGATGGATCCGGCGAAGCGCCATCCTCGAGGCCCCACATATAGCCGAAATTTCGATTCAGATCGGTGCCAATGCTCTCGGGATCCCAGGTGGGTTTGCGCGTCTTGCGCCAATAGCGCGAGTCCGTGTGACTGAACTCATAGCCATCCGCATTGACCACCGGCATAATCACCCAGTCGTAGTCCTTCAGCAGATCCGCATTCTCCGCATAGTTATCCAGCAGCTGTTGAATGATATACAGCGCAAAGGAGGGTGCAATCCATTCGCGTGCGTGCATCGCAGCATCGATGAAGATCACCGGCTTATTCGCTCGTCCATCGCCATTCGTGATGGTCAACAGCTTCAATGGGCGACGTTCGTAGCTCCAGCCGAAGTGCTTGACCAGTGCACGCTGCGGATAACGTTGGGGTAGACTGTCCAGATACTCATTGATTTCGGCATGCGTATAAAATGCGCCCAGGACATCGATCAGGGGCAGCGTGAAACGCGCCTTGTTGCGCTGATTGTCCTCACGTTGTGCCTTCACCAGCAGGGACAAATCATCTGAGAGCAATTGATGCTCTATCCGATGCGCCTTCAATTGCTCGAGCAAACTTTCCGCTTGGTTCGGCGCCACCAGCACTCGCAATCCTTTCTCATTGTGGCTGCGCCGTGATCCCAGCAAATCCCAATCGGGCTGCTCCTGCGCCCACTTACGAATCAGCTGCAGCTGGCCATCGTCCTGGGGCTGCAGCTCGAATACCTTATAATCCTTGTAATCCTGCCAGGCCAATAGACAGTCGAACTGCAGCAGCAGCCCCAGTCCCAGCAGGACCCAACCCAAGAGAGCGTACGATGTCATTTGTGCAAAGTCCCAGCAAGACTATGCCCCAAAATTGTCAGATACCCATGCCATGGCCCAGCCACTTATCAGCTAATTGGAGCTAATGCCGATGATTAGACTTGGATTACGATACCAATAATTTAATTTTATCGTTTTGGCCACAGACGCTTCCGTTTATGGCGGGCGATAAAACAAATATTATCAACATGATTCATTCAGGGCTTCAAATCAAAGGGAACTGGTTCATAAAGTGAACAAAGCATTGTTTTTTCTTTCTTTCTCTTTTTGTTTTTCTTTAATGCCTAATAACGACGACAATAATTAGTTTAATTAACAATTATAAATTCAATTGGCTAAATGCTAAAATTGTGCAGTGGGGACCGCACAACTTAATACAGGCTAACGTGCCGAATGAACTCGACAAAGCCGGCAAATGTCTCCTTGCAGACGTGGATGATGTCAAAGGGGGACACATGGAACTCCTCACCGGGCAGCTCAAGCGTGTAGGACAAGGGTATGCCCAGACTGCCATAGGCAAAGTCATCCAGACTGCCAGAAGCCTCATAGAGTATGGAGGCTGAGGTGCCGACGGTATAGCGGGTGCCGCGATATCTGCCGATTTGGTTGGCGGCTCTCAGCGCCACCGAGCGCAATGTGGCCACAGTGGGTGGCACTGTGTTTCTGTAAAAGAGAGAGAGAGAGTGGGAGAGAGAGAGAGAGGGAGAGAGTGAGATATAGGCTACAAATTGTTGTATATACAGACGAGAGTGCGGCAGGCAGGGGAAATATTTGGTTTTTAATTGCTTTTGGCAATTAATTGAAAAAGTAAATTGAATTTCTTACACACCTCGCATAGCCGTAGGGATAAAAAATGAATTTGCCGAATGAGTGAACATCCAGGCTGAGCTTCACACGATGACGATTGAATTCCAAATAGCGCACCACAGCCGCCGTTTCCGGCTCCGAGTTGGGCGAGGTGCCCGAATAGACCTCCGAGCAGTGCTGTTTGTATTGATAAAAAAAATGGAAATTGTGCTATGAATATGAAGGTCAAAGTCAAGTGCTGAATGGAAGGCCGCTTACATTTTGGCTGGCGCCCTGATAATTCCAGTGGTTGCCAAAGTTACGATTAATATCGACACCGGTGCACGAGAGGCCAGCATAACGATGACGATTCTTGCGCCAAAAGCGATCCTATAAATCAAATGAGATCAGAACAATCAGATGAAAATTCTTTAGGCTAGCTACTTACCGTAGTATGTGTATATTCATAGCCATCGGGATTCACGAGCGGCACTAGGAACACCTCCACATCGTTTAACACGCGCTGGAAGGCACGCAGGTTGGTGAGCAGCTCATAGGCCAGATACAGCACCGTCTGAGTCGTAATCCACTCACGGCCATGGGTGGCTGCCTGTATGTAGGCGACGCGGCGCGGTCGGAAACGCTGGTTGAGGGAAATCGATAGGGCCGCTATGTGGCGACCCTCGCTGGAGCGACCCAGCGACTCGTAGCGACAGTATTGGGGATAGCGCGCGGCCAGGCTGCTCATGAAGTTGAGGATCTCGTGATAGCGCGGAAATCTCGAAAAGAAGCTGCGTGCCTGACGACGCTTACGACTGTGCGGCCGATCTGACTCACAATCTCCGGGCTGGCATTCCTCGTACTCATCCTCTTCAGCATAGGTGCTGTTGCCCTCCAGCGATGCCATCAGTTCCATCAGTGGCTGTGCCTGATACTGCACGTCCAGCTCCAGTAGACGCGACTCGAGCTGCGGCTTATGGCTGGGCCCCACCGTCAGGACGGACATGTTACGTGTCAACAGCCAGAAGTCGACTTCCGTATCGTTTGTCTGCAGATCGACCATATACTGAAAGGCGCTCTCATCGCCATGCTGCACCGTGTACTTGGTATAGCTGGATGGAAGTTATGAATGAACAAAAATTAATACTTGCAGACAATAATTATGATAATAATAATAATGGTACATTAATTATAAATAATTGTGACTAGACTGAAGAATGCTTGGTATTTTTGTAGTATTCTCCGCTGTCTGCAGTTGATGGCACATATATCATCTTATATTCTTATTATCTTTAACTTTTTATAAACATATTAAACATGTTGAAAGTATCCAACTAATTGATATGAATTGCTCATGTCTTTATGTCATCGGAAAATATAGAATGAACAATACGGATACGGAATAGACTCACGGAGATCTATCTCATGGCTATATATATAGTAATATCATATAAACAATTTGTTGCATTTATCAGAATTTAAAATATTTATACAACTAAAATCACATTTCCTATTGGGTAATTCCAATTATCTGCAATTATATCTCATTTATGGCTGAATAGAAAATCCAATTAAAATTTCGGAAAAAACCCTAAATATGACTGCTTTGCACACATACGCATGTCTTGGTCTAATTGGACACCAAAATAATTTGTGGCGCCCAAAAATGAGTTGTTGATTCACAAATTTATGCAGAATGAGCTCGTTCTCGTTGTCGTCGCCTGGCCAATTGGCGTTTTGCCACCTCGCATGAATTTGTGGCCAATTTATCATTTCGAAAAATTCCACAGCAAAGATGAAGCAACAAGCTGGCTGGCTGGCTGGCTGGCTGACTGGCCCACAAAATATTGAACATCTATGCATATTCATCATATGCAGCGGCAGCTAAACGAGAAGAAGCAGTTAAAGGTGGAGGTGGAGGTGGAGGCGGGGGCGGAGGTTGCGGCGCAGCAGGTAGCAAAACAGAAGACAAAGATGCGGCTAATCACGTGTGGCAGTCGACGGACGGCATACAATGAATGATATATAATTAAATTAAACGCCCGCCAACAATGTTATACGCCGGCTATACACATACATACATACATACATACATATGTATATCTGAACGAAAGCGAAGGCAAAATGTGGTCGAAGACAGAGAGTTGGCCAATTGGGTATACATGACTATAAACTGTCTGCAAAGACCATGCTTTGTTTAATCTGAGCCACAAAATCGATATTTATCGATTATTGTATATTAACATTGGTGTCATAGTAGAGAATTTTATGTATAGATGGCATCCAAAACACAATAAACTACTCTACAGATCATACCCTGTAATTAATACACCCAACAGCTCTAAAACGTATCGGTATTAATCGATATCGATAATATAAATATACATATACATCTTTGTTCTCTGCGGATACTATTTGAAATATATTTCAAAATGTATTTATAATTTTATAACTTAAACCGAATATACCCTCTCTTGCTTTTCAATGCATCTAAATTGGATTATAAACACAGCGGGAGCTACCAACTAATTTTTCATTTTTACATAAAGAAACTGTTTACATGTGAATGAAATATCGTTGATAATTTTGTTATTGTTGTAATTTTCCTTAAATTATAAGCAAATGATGCTCTATTGTTGGCTGCAGATTGCGACCTTGTCAAAATCATATCGATGCATATATTTAATGTCTATTTCTAAACATTTCAATTTCAAACGTTTCGCGCTGCAGCAACAACAATAATAAAAAAAAATAATAATAATAAATAAATAAAAGACAAAAGCAACGGAAGGAAGCAAACATTTTGCGTGCTAATTAAATATCAAGTTGAATGTTTTTTTTATTTATTTTTTGTTTTATTCATTTTGCCTTTGCTTTTGTTTGTTTTCATTTTCATTTTGATTTGCCGCACGAACAGCAGCAGCAGCAGCATCTCAGCTTCAGCTGCTCGCATGCATCGCGTATACGCCCCGTGCGCCCCTCATCAACTCAGTGAAGCTGTGAAGTGGCTTAAAACATATTTTAGCAAACATTTGCACAGCGATCGCATTTGGCATTTGCATGACACATTTGCTCTTGTCATCGTCGAGCCGTCAATGGAACTTGACTTTTAGTCATGGGCGTGGCCATTTTAGGGCTTGCTTTGTCAACTCTGCTTCGAACTGCGGACAGCGTTTAGTCCAAGCTCTAATGTTAATGACTGCGTTTAATCGCTGGCATTGACACTCAATAGTGTTAACACTTACATTTAGCTATATTCAAATGCATGCTTTTTTTCATAAATAAATATATATATATATACATATATATGTTTTATTTTTTATTTATATAATTTCTATAGCCAAACAGTTGACATTTGAATAACTGCAGTTATCTAGGCTAATATGTAAAAGACCTTAGTTACAAAGCTTTAGATATGCCTTTTGAGTTAGTTTTTTTTATTAATTTAACTCTTATTTGCAGTTCTCCTTTGAGCTAATCTGTAACTTAAATTTAAATTTAAATTTAAATTTAAATGCTTAAAAAAAATACTTGTATTATATTTTTGCAGACTAGGCTATTTATTTATTATTTATTAATGTTTGTTTTTTTTTTCTTGTTTTTTTTTTTATAGAACCAGCAGCATGTTTTCTGGACTTGGTTCAGCCAGCAACAAAATTCAGGGATTTGTCCACAACTTTTTCAAGTGCTATCTTATCTTTGAGAGAATGCTAACATTTTTAAAAATTAAAAAATAAATAAAAAATAAAAATTTAAGAGGCGCAGAATTTAAAAAAAAAGTAAGAAATATTTGAAATACATTATCTTATTTGATGGCAATCAAAAATAAATATTTACAAATAATTATATTTAAAAAAAAAAAAAAAAAAAAAAAAAAAACAACAAATATATGTATATAAAAAACATAAATATTACAAACCCCAATAAAGTCATTATAAATACGCATAATTAGAGAATATTAAAATCGCAGAAACTATTAAAACTTTTCAAGCACTGTTAAATGACCAGATCAAAAATAAAAGATCCACAGCTCTATTCAATATTTTGCATTTTATAATAAAATGATATATAAATATAAAAAAAAGATTGCTCTTTTATGAAGTAAAAGTCTAAACCAGTTTAACAGCTAGCCGGCACTCAAAATTAAAATTATTAAAGAAAAAAAAAAAAAAAGAATATATAAATTAAGTGAGCTGCATGATTAATGAGCTTGAGAAATTCGCACAAGAAAAAAATATATAAAATTTATATAATATATATGTAGATATATGTATACTGTTTAGTTGTAACTATTGTGTTAATTACCCTTCATAGCCGGCCAGATTGTTGAAGCTGGTACTGCTGCTGCTGCTGTTGATGGAGCACGTCAAGACGGCGAGGCAGAGCCACAGGCTGCACACGATTTTATAAAACATTGTGCACTTAAACAATTGGAAACAGCAGCTGCTCGTATTTTGTTTTTGTTTGATTGTAAATTTTTCTTTCTATTTGTTTATGCGCAATTATGTATTAAAATATGCAGCTGTGCGCTGTTTGAGGCATGAATGCTTTTGCCAATTTGCTTAGACACTAAATATGTAATAATTGAATATATATATATGTATGTATATATATATCTTCTTTAGCTAGTTGCACTTGAGGAACTTATGTAATAGTCGCACACAGAGAAACTAAACTTAATTCCAGTTGAATTTTAAGTTGAAGCCGAACGCGATCCGTTTCGTATGCTTCATCTCCAAAGACTGTCGAGCGCTCAGCGGCGTGGCTCAGAAAGAAGACGTTGCTAAAGCCACACACAAAACCCGAAAAAAAAAAAATGTTTTCGTATCGTTTATATTTCTGACTTTTGTTGTTGTTGGTTTTTTTTTTTTAGAAAAGTGAGTGTCAAGGTCAGTTGTCCAGTTCAGTTCACTTTGTTGGTCCAAAACAGCAGCAGCAGCAACAGCGGCGAAGACTCCAAAGATGTTTGTAAACGCGTCACGAGACGAAATACGGAAAGGGGTTTTTTTTCGGATTTTTCTGATTATTTATTTATTACTTTTCCAATAGGTTGAGCGGCACGCGTCGTCGTTTCTTATTGGATGGCAATTAGAATCTGCTTGGTTCTTGGGCCAATTTGAATTGAGTTTTGCATAATTTATGCCACAGTTGCTAAGAAGTTCGAATTAATGTGATTTGGGTTTTGTCTCTCTTTTTTTTTTTATTATATTTTTAAATGAAACCTAATGTATTTTTTATTTTCTTTAAAATTGCTGTCGAAACAAGTTTGAACAATTTTGATCACTTTTTGTTGTTATCTGCGCACAATTGATTTTTTTTTTTTTTTGTATTTTGGTCTAGTTCGGTTTTTGATCTTTGCATCCGTGTGGTGCGGGTCTTGAAACGATTCTGAAGCCGTTACTTGTTTATTTACTGGTTTTTATAGAGGAACTTGAACTACGCTTATATACAAATAGTTATATATGTATGTATATATATAGATTTCTTGTGTGTATTGTGCTGTGGGCAAACTTTGCGCTTTGTCTTCCTAATGTCACGGTCTGACATGAAGACAGAGAGCCGTTGGCCATACCATGAACGGCATATGGCCGATTCCTGTTCTAAGCAAATTGAAAGGTTTTTTTTTTTTGTTTTTTAAGATGCGCAGACAATTCTGTTCGCTGAACTAAATGCGAGCAGTGAGCAAGGTCAATTAGGTAATCTAGCCGGAAGCTAAATATTATTAATACAGACTTGTGGCCACTCGAAAATAACAGATACTTGTGCTTCATTACAGTTAGCTGTTGATGAGCTATGAATTTAAAAAAAAAAAACAAGCAACAACAACAACAACAAAACGAGCGTGGTTCGAGTTCATTAAAACCTAAAGTGTGTCGGGCATTTGCCCAGCATCAGGGCTAACAGAAGCCATTCACAAAATCAACGAATGCCACTTGAAAAAAAAAAATTGAAGAAGATATTCATTTGGATGATGAGAAGCTCTACGCATTAGATTCCATTTATGCAGACATCTATAATATATTGAAATATATTTTCGAATTGCTTTTGTGCGTAATTATGACACTCGATTCTGTCGCTTCTGGCACTTCCGCTTGATCGGTTATAATTTCATTTGATCTTCGATCGTAGCGCTGAGTGGCAGACAGCGAGTCACTCGTTCTGCAATCTATTAAACAAAAAAAGATGAATAGTTGAAAAACTTTAAAACTCACATTTCCGGTGCGACACTAAAACTTAAATTTGCATTTTAGATTTTTCAAGCATCTAAGACGCTTTAATGGCTGCGTTCGCCCATCTATCTGGCTTAATTTGTAGACACGTTTTAAGGTTCTAAATCATTTTCAACAACTTTAATGGATTCTAAGTCTGAAGCTCAGGGCATTCAACTTTTACGCCACGAAATAAAAGCCCCTGGAAACACAATTATTATTTGATAATCCCATTATCTAACCAACCCATATAGATGCTTATCGCATATCAGTCAAGGCATGCTAGAAACGAGTTTTCATCTATATACCCTATGCAAATCGAAGAGAGTTGGGTTACTAATAAGAAACGAAATGCATTTATATACTAGTTTTTAATTTAAATTCATAAACATAATATATGTATGTACTATCACTAATTTATCCGGCAAACAGAAAGTGAAAAAGGCCTAAGAGAAGTGAAATAACTTTTGCTTATGCAAAGCCAGCATATCTTGCAGTCTAATACTTTTTGTCTGCCAATTTCGTTTTGTTGATGTCTTTTGCAACGCCCCAATAACCAAACAAAAGCCACGACCTTAACCATGAAAATAATATTTATGTACTCACTCGCAGAATATTTCAATACAATACCTTTATAGAGAAACAATTTAATTTTATTCATGACAGACAGAAGAGATCTCTAATATATGATAATTAGTAATTAGAGAGACTTCTATAGTTTAGAGACTATAGACTATATTATTGGATTGAATTAAACTATCTGTTATTCTGTTTATATTTTCTTTCTCTATCTTTCTCTTTGTCTTTCTCTCTTCAAAGTGAAAGTGAGGAAGATTTTGGACTGAAACTTGTTCTTCTATCTACTCTCTTTATAAACTTATCTCTTTTTCCTTTTGTCTCTATCTCTGTCACTCTCTATTTATATAGCTCTCGCTCTGCCTATATCTCTCTCTCTCTTTCTATATCTGCCCCTCTCTCTTTCTATATCTGCCCCTCTCTCTCTCTCTCACTCCCTCTCTCTCTCTCACTCTCTCTCTCTCTCACTCTCTCTTCCTCTCTCTCTCTCTCTCTCTCTCTCTCTCTCTCTCTCTCTCTCTCTCTCTCTCTCTTTATATTAGCTTAACCGTTCCCCTTTTAGTCCCTCTGTATCGATTTGTCTCTATCTCTTTCTATCGCTTAGTTCCCTCATGCATTTTCTGCATACTCCAGTAGTACATCTCGTCAATTAGAGCGGAAGGCATGCAAATCGAATTTATTCCAGAGTATTCAGCGACTCCATCGAATGCTCTCCAACATTCGAGTCAGTTTGACCGATTCCCTTGAAGCTGCCGCATCGAGAAGCGCAAGAAATAGTCCAAGAAATGGTGAGTGCATAGGAATACCTAGACTGAAATAGAATATAATATATAATATTCGATTTGCATATGCAGTTGTTGATGACGTCGCTGCAGCTTTTCTTGCTGCTCTTATCAGCGCCACGGCAATTGGTCGCTTTCAGATATTACGACTATGAAGACGTTGGTTTTTATGGGGCACGTGGCACAAATGTGGAATGTGACGCCCATTCGCTGATTGTGAACTGGATCAATGAGCAGATTGTGACCAATGCAAAGTTAACGAGCTTCAACTTACAACTGAGCAATCTGCTCGAGACCATAAATAAGACGAATCCCCATCAGGCAGGAGAAGAGCATTGTTGTTTCTACGAGAACAAAACGATGACCACTATATTCGCAGGCTTGAGGAATCTGTCGGCCACCAGCGAGACGCCCAATGTCAAACCACTCGAGGCAAGTGGCGATTTGGGCAAAGATCTGGACATCATTTTGGATCAAATGAAAGCAATATCATCGAAGAAAATGGAAAACTGCTGCGAGCAATTGGCGGAAAATCTGAAAGCAGTCGAAGCTGATTTGATGAAGAAATTAGAGGAGCTGCGCAAGAAACTGGAGCAACAGCACGGAGCTGTCAATAACCAAGCTGATGAGCTAAAGCAAAATCAAACCAATCTAGAGAATCAGTTGAAGGATATCACGGATCGTATCGATCAGCTGGAGAGCGGGAACAAAGAGGAGTCGTCTAAATGTTGCCAGGAGTTGAACAACAAAGTGAATGAATTGAACAAACAGCTAGAGCAAGCCAAAGCTGAGGCTAACGAGAAAGCCAAGCAGCTGGAGAAGGACATTAACAATCTAAATCAGAAGCAACAGGAACATGCGAACAAGTTGAATAATCTACAAAAGGAAACTGAGAAACAAATGACAATTATTTCTCAAACTACGAAAGTTTGCATTGATAACTGTGGAAATGGAACTGGAACTGGAACTGGAAATGGAAATGGAAATGGAAATGGAACTGGAACTGGAACTGGAACTGGAACAGGAACTGGATCAACTGATCATGCAGACTTACTGAAAAAAATCAAAGAACTGGAGCAAATGATTGCTAATCTGGTCGAGAAGTTCAATCAATTGTCCAATATATCGATTAACATAACAAATTGTTCAAAAATCGACGCTCAACTAAAGGAAATCCTTAATACACTAAATCAACTGGGTAATCAAACGTCAGTATCTCCAGGAAACAACAGTTGTCCCTCTTTGGCTGAATTGCTGGAAGAAATTGAAAAGGCCAAGCTGTGCTGCAAGAAAATCGACGAAATGTCCCAGAAACTGCAAAACATGATGAAACAAATTGAGGAAATCAATAATAAATACAACAATCATGTGACACAGCTAGAAACAACATTAAGTCAAGTGCAACAGCAGCTCGATAATGCTTTGGCACAGTTGAACAATATATCCACAACAACACAAACATGTACTGACGGCAATGGAACCAATGGAACCCAGAGCCTGGTCGAACGTATTAAAGATCTGCAGACTCAGCTTGACTCGCTGAAAAGCATTCTGAATATAACCCAAGAAAATCTCATTAATAATGAAGCAAAGCTCGCCCAGGTTGACAATAATCTCGAGGAAAAATGGAAAGAATTTCAAAAGATAAATGAGGATCGCCAGAAGAATGCTAACGAATTCAAGGAGCAGACGGAGAAACGTTTGAATGAACTGAAGCTCCTATTGGGCAACAGTTCAAGTAAGCCCGATCAAAACCTACTTGAGCGCATTATTAAGTTGGAAAAGTTACATGAGAAGATGCAAGTGGATATAAAGAGGATATTGGAGCTGCAAAAGATGATTTCAGATCTGGAAAATCAGCTTCAAGAGGCGCTGAAAAAGCTGCAAGACAACGACGCAAAGTTTATCGAATGTGCCAGGAAATGCTCTAAGTTGGATGAGCTGGATGATCTGATCGATCGCTTGGAGGACTTGGAGAAGGACGTATTAAGTAGCCCACCAACTTCCACAACTGCCAAACCAAGCCCTCCCAAATACACCCGACCCTTCAGACCAATCAGACCAATCAAACCCCCCGGAGGACCTATCAGCGTAATAGGCAGTATTGACAATCCCGTAATTGTATATCAGTGAAAGAAACGAGAAAAATAAACGAGAAAAAGGTTCTTCTAAAACGATGCTATTAATCCAATTGGAAGCTTTTCCATTTTTCCATTGAAAATTCTTTAGCCATATTATCTTGTATGTGCTATTTTTTGAGCCTTTTTATTGAATTAAATAAATAACATATATAACCCCTACTGTTGTTGTACTTGGTTAGTGATGGGCTATAACGTAAGACAGAATATTGACCTTCCTTTAAGCCACGACCATAAATGTTAAATAACAGAGAGGACTCATTTATTTTTGCCACGACTGTAAATGAGCGCCCCGATAGTTAAGATAGGTGAACTGTGCAACTTGTGAACAACTGTGAACTTTGGCAATCCAAATAGCGTGCTCGGCGAGTGTAACTATTATTTTTGCCATAACTGTAACTTTTAACATGAATTAGGCAACGGGCATAATTAAGAGAATCACGTCCATGCCATGACTGTAACTGTTAATCCAGACTATGGCAGTAGGTTAACGAAAACATCGGAACACCTTGACTACCTGTCTGATTTCAACAAAGTTAAATTGCCTTGCCAAACAGCAAGGACATAAATATGCAGGCAAAGTGAACTATTTTCCAGCATATCCTTGATGTTGTTGTTATTTTTGTTGTTATTGTTATTGTTGGTTGTTGCTGCAGGCTGACAATGTTCGTTTCGTTGAAGTTATTTTCACATAATTGCTGGAATTTCGTTAATTTGTAGCCAATTTTATTTCGTCATCAAATGCCCTAATAGACCCCACACACAGACACGGCTCAAAGGGATTCCAAAGGACATTTGGTTATACTGGAGCCCAGGCAGACTCTATTCGTATTTGCCATTCCGAAATGTAAAACTTTTAGCCCTTTTATTTTCGCCAACATGCTAATGACATAATGTGCATACTTCAGAAACGCCCCCTAACAGAAGCGAGCGACCTGTCTGGATCCTTGCGTGTCTCCGGCAAGTAGAGCCAACAAAAAAAAATTGAAAATGAAAAAAAAAATGAACAGAAAACAAGGGAATAATTTTAATTTATTAAGGTAAGTGATGGACTAATGGATAACCTTGAAAAAATACTTTCAATATATTAATAATATATGGGATCTCTATAATCCACCTCAACTTATTTTTCATTTGGAACTAAAATCTTTCCATTTGCCCTTGGGCTTAAATACCTTTTACAGGGTATCGCTTAGCAGTGCTTTCTTTATGCAGCTACCAGACGTAAATATATGGCAGTCACTGTGTCAGGAAGTTGACTAAAAGACCGTTAAATGAAAATCAACACGAACCTTGTTTTCTGTATAAATCAACTGGTTGCGTCGCAAACGATGTTTCCTTTTAAATGCATTCATATGAATGTAAATACATTTATACAGATATATATATATATATAGGTACATATATAGCAAAGAATATATGTATATATGTATATATATGTGATGGTGTATATACACTTGTTCCAACTCCGCGTAGTTTTTGACATTTGCGTTGACGTTTGTCGGCCAACCAGCTACACTATCCAACCTAATAGTGGAATATACAGTTAATATGGGAAAGCCATAGAGAAAATATACATATATGTATACAATGTAGATGCCTTCTTCAAGTTCACTATGAATGAACTCTATTTCTCATGAAACTAATAATACTAAAAATATATAAACAAAAGCTGTAATACTTTAGCTTGCGTATATTCCAAACTTCTAGCCTCTAGCTGTTGGGGCTTACGAGATTACTAAGTTCACTCAGATGAGCAGATGGAGAATTAAACATGACTAGATCTTCACTCAACTTGTTCTGATCAAAAAGATTTAAGACAATTCCGCAGAGTTATATAGTTTCATAGATCAAGTCATATATAGACAAATTTCTATAGTTAGGTTATATAGAAACCGAGTCGGATGCTCCCAAATCTACAGTTATTGTGCATGCAATTTTCATGTTGCTCAGTGTTATTTAGAAGCAATCTGAAAAATGAATTTTGTAGTCAGAAATGCTTTAATTCCTATTCGCTTGGCTCGATCCTGCTGCTACGTTGCTCCGTTTCCGGAACGACACGCCAGTTGTGGAGTTGTAGGCCTTGTTTATTTGCATAGCTTGTGCCTGCGCTTTTGGCCACCCACTCACTATCCATCTCTCTCTCGCTTGCTCTGCCTCTGTCTCTGTCTATGTCGCTATGTTGTCTGACATTTAGCATATTTGCGTTTCTGTGGCAGCGACTGCCAAATGCAGGCAGGATATACAAGCAGGATATACAAATCCAATTCCGCATTACAACAAACTCTGCCGTGCCCAACTTATTAAACGTTGTCGCTGCTCCAATTTAGCAAACGCCCACGATATGGATGTGAATGTGGATGTGAATGTGGATGTGGCACTATTCCCAGTGCATCGTTTGATAAAAACTCTGGCTGGCAGTCCGTTGGGGTCACACAATGGCTGTTGGGCCCAAAGGACTCGCACGTCTCGTCCTTGTCGAGCAGCTGCTGCAGGAGGTACGTTTTCCCGATTTCTATAGAAAATTTTCCCATTTCTTTCTGCTTGTTTCCTCGTTCGTTCGTCAGCCTTCCAGCAGGCCTTGGCCAGCCAGGCGTAAAAGTGTTTAAACATCGACAAATTCCGTATTCGTATCACAGTTCGTTTTGTATTTCTGTGTCTAGCCTCATTTATTTACAAATTTTTAGTGCTTATATAGTTTAGTTTTTCGACCACTCTTACAACACTCAACATTTATGTACTTGATACATTCATAAGTAATTTTAATCACAACCAAATCTTATTCCGCACCCACCATTAATTGGAAATGCAAAACACTACGAAACGCGCCAAGAAGAAGGCTCGCGCCGGACCAAAGGTAACCCAGGTGCCAGTGCCCCCGCATAATGCACGCCGTGTGATCATACCCCGGCCGGATGTGCTGCACACCTATCTGGAGTACAATCAGATCAATCAGTATTTGGAATACATTGTGCACAAGTACTCCAATTTCGTGAAGCTCTATACGCTGGGCTTGACGCACGAGCGGCGAGAGGTGCGCGCCTTAGAGATCAATTGGAATAATCCGGACAATGTGGAGCTGTCGTCCGTGATGCGCCTACAGGCGGCCAAGATGGCGGACGTCCACAGAAGTACGGGAGCGAAAGGACCCCTCGTATTGCCCGGTGACAAGAATCGCAACATCATTTTCATTGAGGCCGGCACCCATGCCCGTGAGTGGATTACGGTCAGCACCTGCCTCAATTGCATCTACCAGCTGACGGAACGATATACGCGCAACATCGAAGTGCTGCGAAATCTGCGCTTCATCATTGTGCCGCTCGTGAATCCCGATGGCTACGAATATTCGCGGACGAAGGTAGGACTCTTAGCCTCTCCAGCATAATCAATTAGCTTCTCAATTCTCATCCATCCTTACTCTCCCACAGAATCGTAATTGGCGAAAGAATCGCCGTCCACAGAAATCGACCAAAATTGTGGGCGCCGATTGCAACCGCAATTACGACATATTCTGGGAGTGCGGACCCGTGAGAACCAACCGCAATACATACAAAGGCGAGCGTCCCTTCTCGGAGCCGGAGACACGCGCCATGCGCAACATCCTCGACAGCCTGGCGCCCAATCTGTTGTTCTTCCTGTCACTGCACTCGTATGGCCAGAGCATCATGTATCCGTGGGGCTATTGCCGCGAGGCTCCATATCACTGGCGTGAGCTCCACACGCTGGCCACCACTGGACGGGCGGCCATCAAGACGTACAATGGACGGGAATATCGCACGGGCAGCATTAGTTCCCTGACCAAACGCACCATTGCCGGCTCCGTTGTGGACTATGTATACGGCGTGTTGAAGACGCCACTGGCGCTGGTCATGGAGCTGCCGTCACGCGAGCTGGGCTTCCAGCCGCCCGTTGAGATGATCAGCCAGATTGGCCACGAGAGCTGGTTCGGCATACGTGAGATGTGCAAGAGCGCCTTCGATTTGAGGCAGAGCATCAGGCGAGACGAAGAGCCGATGGCGCCCAGGCCGCCGGCAGCTCGCAGCACTTCCGGCACCGGCGTTACGAATCCCAGCAACACCAGTGAAACCAAAAAGAAATCGCTCAAGAAGAAGAGCAGAAAGCGCTCCAAACGCTCACTCCTAACACAGCACGCCGAAATACTCGAGCTGCAGCAACGTCACATGGGCGCCGCCCAGATGCCGCCGCGATCGCTAACGGCGCCGGTTCGAACACGTCGCGGCCAGGGCGACGGACCGTCCTAGAGGATTATCCATATCCTTACAATCGTCTCTGTGTGTGTGTGCGTGTGTAATATATGTTTATAACGAGCTTATATACAAACGGCCTGGGCTTGGTCCCAAAGTTGAGTTCGCTTGGGCATTTTTATTCTGTATGTGTGTGTAGGTTGATGGGGTTGTGGGTTTATATATATGTATTTATGTTTAACTTGGTTTTTGTACATTGTAAATCAAATGGGAATATGCATGCAATCTTCGTAATTGCTGCCTGTGTGTGGAGTTGATGTATATATATGTGTGTGAGATTGCTTAAATACTAGTACAACAGTGTGTGTGTGTGTGTGTCACTTATTGAGATATTCATTTGGTCTCAAAAGAAGGCATACGCGGTGCAGCATACTTCTGACGCAGCTTCTCATACACCTTGCGATCCTGTTGAGACAATTGGAAATATTTTATTCAATAAGTATATTACAACTGTTAACGCCTGGATATGCTTACCTGCTCGCTAACCGAGGGACGCAGCTGCTTGAGTGCCTCCTCGAAATGCTGTTGGCGCACGCACAGATCGTCCACTGCGGTGTTGCCGCTGTTCAGCGATTGGCGCAGCGCAAACATGGACGCCTGTTTGACCAGTCCGGCCAAATCGGCGCCCGTATAACCATCTGTTCTGGCCGCCAGCGCCTCCAGATTCACATCATCCGCCAGCACTGGACGCTTGCCATTCTAGTTGTGTGCAAAAGAGTTTTCTATTAGTAAATATAGTCAGCAATCGATTCCAATCTCTGCTCACCTTCGTGGTAGCTTTCAATATATCCACACGCTCCTGCTCTTGCGGCAAGCCCACATAGAGTATGGTATCTAAACGACCCGGACGCAAAATAGCCGGATCTATGATATCCGGTCGATTGGTAGCAGCCAGTATATAGACACCCTTGCGCTCCTCCACGCCATCCATTTCCGTGAGCAGTTGATTGACAATGCGGGTACCGGAATTGTTGCCATCGCCTCCGTCCGACCGCTTGGGGCACAGCGAATCGAACTCATCGAAGAAGATCACACAGGGCGACGAGTTGCGAGCACGTTGGAAACAAGCGCGCACTGCACGCTCGCTCTCGCCCACATACTGAAATCAAATTAAGATTTCAGTTTAGCGAGGCAAATTGGGAATTGTTTACAGCCAGCCCACTTACCATGTTCATCAGTTCAGGCCCTTTAACGGATATAAAGTTAATGCCCGCCTCATTGGCTATGGCCTTGGCTAGCAACGTCTTGCCACAGCCAGGTGGTCCGCAGAGCAGCACGCCGGACGGCGCCTCCAGGCCGAGGCGTGCCAGCATCTCAGGATACTTTACAGGCGCCAGCACAGCTAGCTTCAGTTCCTCGCGTATGTCATGCAGCGAGCCAATATCCTCCCATGTGGTGTCCGGCACAGTAATGAAACCTTCGCGCTTTGCCGACGGTTGTATGAGCTTAACAGCGGCCATGAAATCATCTAAAGTCAAACAGAAATTCGGATCGGCAAATTCCTCTGGCGGATTGTCCAAGAAGTTGGTCAACTCAGCCAATGTTGGTTCGTAGAACTCTTCGAGTTCAGCTGGCGACTTGGCTGACGAATCGACTTGCTGCTTGGTTTCAGATTCGGCATTTACTGCTGGCGCATCAGTTTCCTTATCATCCACATCCATGCAGTCATCTTCATTGGTCTTCTCGCCATTTATGGCTTCTACATTTTCTTTATCCGAGTTTGGTTTTTCGGCTTCCACGGCCGCCTTCTCAGCATCAGCTGGCTTCTCAGCATCAGCTGGCTTCTCAGCATCTGCTGGCTTCTCTTGCACCGGCTCTACAGCCTCGTCATCGTCTAGCGTAACTGTTGTCATATTCATCTCATTAGCTGCATGCAGCTCACGAAACTTCTTCATCGATCGGCGTTTCACAGCGATTGTGGCGGCACGCGAAACCAAAGCCAGCAGATCGGCGCCCACATAGCCAGGCGTTACTTCAGCAATTTTATCATAGTTTAGCTTCGGGTCAACGGACAAACCCTCGCACTGTATGCGCAAGATTTCACGTCGCTCCTTGCGCGATGGTATGTGTATGGCGATTTCATGGTCGAAGCGTCCAATGCGACGCAGACCCGGATCCAATGTGTCCGGCCGTGTTGTGGCAGCAATGACAACAACTGATTGTCCGAATTCAGTACTCTTGAGCTGATCCAAGCTGGTGATGAGCTGTGATACAATACGTCGCTCCATATCCTTGGATGCCCACTGGCGATTGCCCGCAATGGCATCGATTTCATCAATGAAGAGCACACATGGCGAATTATCAATTGCCTGCTCGAAAACATCCCGTATACGCTCCTCCGATTCACCAGAAATGCCGCCAATCAACTCTGTGGCTGGCACCTCAAGCAGCGGCATTTTTAATTGCTAGATTGATAGAGAAATATATATAATATATATATAAATTTATGATTAAATGACATATACGTACGCCCGCAATGGCACGCGCTAAATAGGTTTTGCCACAGCCCGGCGGTCCGTGCAGCAGGAGGCCACGCGATGGCAGCAAACCCAATTGGAAATAAAATTCCGGTGATTTGATATGTATAAGCATTTCGCATAGCTCTTTCAGTGTGCCATCCATGCCACCAATATCACGGAAACTCTCGGTGATGCGTGCCACATCCAATTCCTTTTTGTATTTGCGAATACGCATCTGTTGCTGATGATGCTGTTGTTGCTGTTGCGAAAACTGTTGATGCTGTTGATAGCCATGCGAGTGTCCATGATGAGATGACTCCTTGCTGGATCCAGCGTCGCAATTACCTTTGCCAAGATTAGCAACATCTAAACGACCAGACAATAGGCAATTAATATAGAATTAACTATTAATGATCTCTAAAAGCTGCTCACATTTCTTCGCCGGCATTTGATTAGCTGCACTATTATCTTGTCGCATCCCTTCAAGCAAATCAGATAGAAATGTTTTACCTATTAAGGAATAAGTTAGTGTGCTCACACTATTGCTGTTTCTTACCCTTCTTGGCCAGCACTGCTGCCGCAGCCTGGCTCTGATCCATGGGTCGTTTAAGCGTCTTAACTGGCGCTATTACCGTGGCACCACCAGCCAAGCTGCCAGCACCATTTGGTGGACTTCTGGAATCATCGTCGTTCTCATCACCGCTGGAAATGTCAATGGGCTCATTGCTTGGCTTTGGAGTTTGCGGTGCTCTGCGAACTTGTTGCTGGTTCTGGGTGTACAAACCCTGCATTATATTATTCATGACGCTGTTGTTGGGCGTCTCTGGCTCGTCTGATAAATAATCTTCCTCTTCCTCAGAACTGCTGGCCTTATCTAAGTTATAGCTGTCGGAAACAATGGAAAAAGCTGAAAAGCGAAAAACCAAGTAAATGTATTAATTAATGAGTAAATAGTAGTATAGTAGTAGTATAGTAGTAGTACTAGTAGTATTAATAGTAGTATATATAATACTTACTACTATAATACTAGCATTACTACATATAGTTATATAAAGTGCCCAACTAATATAGTATAGTAGTTCGGTAAATAGTAGTAGACAAATAGTAGTATAGTAGCAGATAACTCAGCATGCTCGCCGTCATTTTATATTATAAGCTTGATTCTAAATAATGCTTAATGGCAAAGCAAATAAGCACCGATTTTGGGGACACCCCAGTGTAACTGTTTAGGAGCAGCCTTTTTGGACGCCCTGGTGAAATACGTGCACTGCAGCACGCTGGCCAGACAGCGCACCCTACTTTGGAGCCTACCCCAAAAACAGAATATAATAATGCTGGCGAATTCGCATTTGTTACATTGCCCTCGTCTGTCCGTCATGCGCAGAGACGTTTGTAATATTTACTTTGATATTTACCTTGATGCACAAGTTGTCTGAATGGTCCAAATTTGCGACGCGAATATTCGGGGTATTTGCGCATCAACTCTTTGGTCATCTGCTTTACATCCAAATATGTCTCGTCAATATGCTCTTCCAGATACTATAAATGCGAGCCATGCAAGAGAAAAATATACATTTAATAATTGCAAACGCCTGTCAGAATCTAACCTTGCTTTTGCGATTTTCGCTTTTTTTATTCGCTTGCCGGCTGTCTGGCGTTAAGCAGTTAGCGACAGACAGTAATGTATGTATAAGCATATTACCTGCTTTACTCGATTCGTTATTAAATGATCATGCAATAGTGGTTTGACTTTCTTCATATTCTGTGTGGGCAAAATAAGAGCTGCCAAAATTCACACGAGAATTATTTGGCGTTAACCGCTAACAATATGACGCCGACGCTTGGAAGAAGTAGCAATCGCCAATGACATTCCGCGGAAACTATCGAGTATAGCTCGTGATGCGATACATCAAATAACATGGTATTCATTATTATTTAAAAACTAGATATATTGTTATATTTATTAAATTTATTAAGAGAATTGAGAATTTAATATATTTCTTAGCTTACTTAAAATGCAAAAAGATAATCCTACAATGTTTTTGATAATCATAAAAAAACACTTGTTACACATTTCGTGACCGTTTGGTATGTGCGAATCACGCATCTCTAATAAAAGCATTTGTGATGTGTGACCAGATTTTCGTAACTAAATCAGTATTTGCCAAGCGTAATTTGTGCAGCGCGCCAAATAACTGAAGCTCAAATTTTACATACCCAAAAAAATAAAAACATCTACATATATTTATCACTTTGAAATTTTGATTTATTGAATTTTGTGCGTTCAACAGAAACTTTGTAACTTATGACTAAATAACTTATAGATGTTATACATGCTTACAATTACATAATAATGCATTAAATAGTCTTCAATAATAAAACTAAAGTGAGCGGAATGAGAATTATGATCAATGAATCAATTGGTACGTTTCATAGCGCAATTCCATGCAATTGATTTGCACATTAATCCAGTTTGGTTAACTAAAAGTTATTTACCTAAAAGAATGGAGAGCGTTGAGACTACCCGAAAAGGCACTACTTGTGGTAGACACATATATATATATATATATATATCTCTACATATATATATTGATAATACAGTTACAGGGGCTGCTGCAGTTGGAAAAATGTAGAAATTATTTTTTAAAGAGTACAAATTATCAGTCGGTGTGAATATGTGTTTATGTCTGTGTATATGTATGCTTGCATTGTTTTTCTGCAATCCGTTTTGTTGTTTCATTAAAAAATTTAGAGAATTGATTATCCAGCTACTGTTTGTTGGAAGACGCAATCAGAGCACCTTCTTCTCAGACAGATGATTCCGCAGATCGTTCGCCACACTGGTAAATGGACTAACGTTCGCATCGGCCGTTGACGGCTTCATCTGCTGGTTTGACGCATTGCCCATAATGGACGTGGAGTTGATACGCAATTGCAAATTACTGGCTGGTTTTGACGGAAAATGATTTCGTGTATCGTGGTCGGAGTTCTCAAACATATTAATCGACGATGTTGAGAATGTGCGAGCCAACCAAATTCGATTCACAATAAGAGCAATTTGATTTTTAATGCGAATTACTTGTTGGACCAACGCGTCAATTAGTGAGCTGGTCGTATCGAATTCATTCGGAATGATACCATCCACGGAGTTCTCGAAATAGCTGAACATGGGAAACCAGATGCGTGTCCGCGTCGAATCACTTTGCATGAGAGCCTAAAAGCACATTTCAGTTAGATCAACTAATCCATTAGCTAAATATCAAAATACTTGCCCGATTGTTGGACAGCGTATGATAGTAGAGAAATAGGCGTGAAGTGATATAGAAGGCAACAAACACATCAATCGAATAATGCTCGTGGGCAGCCAGTATGAAGAAGATGCCAAACATATTCAATAGCCAGGTCAACGTATGCAGAAAGTAGAGATTACGCGGGGTATCTAAAGAGGAAAAGTCGATACAAATTAATTTTTGATTAGATTGTATTAATACTCAATACTCACACTCAGTGATAAAGAAGTTAAGCAACGTCAAGGCCACCGTATGCCCACTGAACATATAATCTCCACAGGTGCGTACACCCTGTATGGACATGCCCAAGCCGCTCCAGATGCGATAGGCCCTCGTCATGCGTATGACCAGTGCCCCAAACACATCCACATTGGGATCGTCGATGGCAAAGTCCTTTTGATTACACTGCAAATGGGTGCCGGGCACACTTAGCGACGTAATCAGCATTGTAACGCAACGCAGCAGGAATACAGTGCCGGCCAGTGCAAAGAAACGCCGCAGCAGAACCATGCGATACTTGTGAAAGATCAGCACAAACAGCCAAATTGTAAATAAAAGCGTGCCGGTAATCTCACACATATTGAACGCCCACGGTATGTGGGGCACATTGTCGAGGAATATATCCGGCAGCGGGGGATAACGCTTCATATCGGGTACACGCTCGTGCACTATCACCATTACAAACGATGTTATCCATGTGACCACAAATGAATAGCCTGCAAAATAAATAAATGAAATAGAGTTCCGCTTAACAGTGAACAATCAGACCAATAATACTTTGTTTAGTTTAAAAGGAAAATGGAATATAATATAAGTTCAGTTGAAAAGCCACCCAATTCGACGTACCAATTTGAAATTGAGCTGGGCATTTCATATAGGCAGAGTGGTGTAAACATTTTAATGTTAAGAATTGAAGTGGACACTTTATATGTGTACACTACTGTAAACTGTTATATGAAGTATAAGCAGCTATAATGTAATGTAATGTAAGTAGGGTAAAGCCACTTAATATGGATAGAGCAGTAGGAACAATTCAAGGCAATCGAAACAAAATATAAAAATTATTATAAACATAAATAAATTCAGCAGAAAAGCCAATCGACAGCTGCGTAACGCGACGCAATTATTTGAAAGCAGTTTGCTAAGAATTAATTGAACTAGACACTTTATATGTGTACACTACTGTAAACGGTTATATGGATATATGTACATATGTGAAATAGCAGAGTGATCGCACGAGGCACTTATTGGTACAGCACTGTAAACAATTCTAAACAACTGTTAAGTATACAAAACTAATTTAAAAAAACAGAAATTCAACAGAAAATCCAAACGATAATTACCTATATATGTATATTCGAAATGGAAGTAGCCACATAAGATCGGCACAGCACTGTAAACAATTCTAGGCAAAATTTGATAGCAGAAAATAATCCAACAATAGAATTTAAATTAGAATAACTTAACGAATCGCTTGCCTAAGTTTCTATGCCCACAATTAAATGTTAGAGCATAATATTTAAAAATTACGTGCACGCAAAGTTACACAAAAACTAAACAAAAATTAAATTCCACAACATGCGCTAGGGAACTCAAGTGGGAGGGAGAGGCATGTATTTACATACATACATATGTATATATGTATGTACGCTTAACCTCCAAATACTAAAATAACAGTAGAGCGCGCGTCACTGGCATAATAAAGCCGTAGCTAAATTTGATAATGTACGCACACCCACACACACGCACATATGCACATGTAATGTAAACCCAATTGTAATAAAATTAGATAAAGATTTGTCATTATTTCAAGGTTATTTCCAATTGGCCAACTGACCGATAAGACCCCCATTGACCCCCATTACATCTCTCTCAGTAACCGCCCCACCCTTTCGTATGCTCACCTAAGCTGATTGCCGTCTTAAAATATTCGGGCGACACACAACGCTTGTTTTTGCCCTGGAGTGTATCTGACATGGAAAAACTGCTGCAACGATCACGCACCGAGGGACATGGACAGGATTCCGGCGGGGGCGCAACAACAGGCGCTGTGATAAAAACATTGCCACGCGACGACTGCGCCAAATGGCTGGAGATGCCCAGCATCAGAGGCAACGTTGTGCTGCTCAGTGCACCATTCGATTGCAGCTTTAGCTGCTGTTCGTGCAGCAGCTGCTGATCCTGCTGCTGTTGCCACTGATATTGCAGATGGAAGACCGTTTGCCAGAACCGCTTCATCTCGCCGAACGTCAGCTTGTAGGCCAATTTATAGCGCAAGTCGCGGACATCCTCCTCCGTTAGGGCGAGCAGCACCTGACCGTCGAATTCCTCGGCACGCAAGCACAGGCGCATCTCTTGCGAGAACTCCTCCAGACAGCTCCACTGCTGCACTTCCTCCACCTTCCAATCAGCTAGCGACTTAGTCTGCAGGCTTTTATTCAGGTATTTCAATTCGTTGAAAGGAACTTCTGTTTGGGCCTCGGCACTTGCGACTTTTGCAGTCACCGGTGAAGCTTGCACCGCCTGCTGAGTCACAGACTCGCAACAAATTTCACCGTCAACATCGCACATTGTTTAGCTTTCTTTTCCCTCCCTCTCTCTCTCTCTCTCTCTCTAAATATATAATTTTTTTTATTTTTTGTGTTTTTTGTAAGGGAGATTCAATCAATCTGATAAGCTTTGGCGAGTAAGTATCGCGAGTGCTGCATTGTTAGCTTTGGCAGGTGCTGATCACGGTTCGAGTATTCAACGACACATAATATTATTATAAACACTTATTGTTTAAGAAATCACACGTTCAATTTTTACTTGTTCTCGAAATTCCAGCGACTGCTTGTTTTTCTTTTTCCGTACTGACTGTTAACAGAACCATGTTAACTGCTAAGCGAGCTGTTAACAGTTTCCTGCGGCCAACTTCAGGTGACTCAACTTTGCGCACAGCCAACATTAAGTGAACTGTGGAATCAAAAAACTGCAAAACTAGTCTTGAATGCGCGCAAATTGGCTTTTGAAAATATTTAATCAGCTTTAACTAAATAAAATAATTAAACAAAATTTTGTTCGTGTTTATTTTTTCGGGTATATACTGTTGCAAATTGCAATACGGCCCACATCAAGTGCCACAAACGTTGTGTGCAGCCAACTTCACGCTGCTGTTATCCAACAAATCTACAAAAAGGTGCGGCAAAGTATATTTTCAAATATATTTTTCTTTCACTTAAAAGAAAAAAATGTAACTAAATTAAAAACAAACTTTTCATTTCCTCAATTCATCGCTGTTTTTTATTTTAATATAAAAATGGCATTTCTTTACTAATATTAAGTTTAAATTACTAATGTAAAGTATGTATGATCGCGGCAATTGAAAAATATATATATATGTGTATATAAAGTGAAAAATATTTATAATGAACATGAAACGTCTCAAGCAAGTATATATACATAGATATATATATATATACTTAAATTATAAATTTTCCATTTTCTTATTGTTGTTTAACATTTTTAAAGTAAATTAAAGTTTGCAAACGAATTCAATAAACTTTTCTTTACGTTTTCATTACTTTGCAAAATGTACATCAAAGGAAGAAACACATTAACAAAGAAAAAACAAACGATTCCTACATAAACTTATTTATCGTTCTTCTTTTATACAATTTGCTGTTTCACTCGCTTAGGAAAATGATTATGCAAAAATAAACTATGAAAAAGTTATTTCATGAGTAGTTCTTCTCCTTCATCATTTTTAGTTTTGTCATCTCTTTTCTCATTGCTATTTTGAAATACAATATAGTTTTGATACCTTTTACAATTATGCCTTATATGCTATGTACCTAACATATATATTCTTTTTTTTTTTTTTTTTTTGCTTTTTAGTTTTTTTGTTTTTGCTTTATATATGTATGTACGAAGCTACTGTTGAGGTTTCATTGAATTGTGTAATTTGTTTATTTATTTTTTATATTTTTTTTGTTAGACGTGTTTGTTGCACCGTTCGCAATGTGTTTACTTTTATAGTTATTCTTGTTTCATACATACTATATAGATATTTGTCATTTTTATTTAGAATTCTCGTTATGTGAAAACGTAAATGTAACAAGTTATTTTCTTTTGTTTGCTGTTTGTTTTGCGTATTAAGCTTTAAAGTATTACTTCCCTTTTGTTGTTGATGTTCCAATGCAATCTTTTTTGTTTCATTTTTTTATATATGTTAATCTAGTTTTAAACTATAACTCTTTATATTTCAAAATATATAATAAACACAATGCAGTTTTTAATATTTTTCGCTTTTTTTTTTAATGAGGGCTTCTATGTTGTTTTTTTTTCTTTTCTTTTAGCATTTGCTTTTGCTATTGTTGCTGTCGTGCTGGCTGGAAAAACCGCCACATAAGATCGTAGTGAGAATTTGGGCTGCCTTACGACAAATCTGAAAATATGTTCAATTTACTTTTATATAGTATAGTTTTACATATAGTATATACGACTTACAGCTGGGCGCTGCCTCGTAACGACGCTGGATTTGATCGTATGTGAATTTGACAAACGCATCATATTGCTCAGCCAATTTGGTGGTCAGGACCGATTCGTAACGTTCGCGCAGTTGATCCTCCCGCTCCTTGATCATGCCCTCACATATTAGCTGCACCTGTTTGAATGTGAACAATGCCTTTTCTCCATGATGGCGCATCATCAAGTGACTCGGCGGGCTATCCGGCCGATGTGGACTCTCCGGTCCCATTTCAGAGCCGCTCGATTCAGAGTCCTGCATACGCTCTAGGGCACTGGATGTAATCGGTAATTGTTTGCGTTTGTGCAGTCTTTTGATTTCATTGCACAAATTCTCAGCCATTTTGTCTGCAAAAGGTTGGGATATATTAACAATAAAACAATTGAGATATTATATTGCAGAAAATACTCACCTGGCGACATCTTAGATAAGGCAGACTCGGAGAATGGACTTGGCTCATTGCTGTCCCTGGCAAAGCGATTGCTGGGTGTAGTCGAGCTGCCGCTGCTGCTGGCTGCATCACTATTGTTGCTGTTGCCGTTACGCGATGGCGAATTATTGCCAGATTGTCCGAAAGGATTGCAGCGACGACGTTTCGTGGGACGCTGATTCAACGACTCCCAGTCCAAGGCGCGTTTAAGTGTTGCACATGCCATAGCTATGTTAACTCTCTTTATATATATATAAGTGTGTATAAATATATTTTTTAAATATATATATTATAATTGCTTAATATATTTTTATTTTTCTTATATATATATATTCTGTTTTTATTGCCACACAGGTTTGTTGTTGGAAGCGTTCGCTGTAAATGAGAACAAGATGAAAATCAGAAATGTTAGACTAGAGAAGTGGCCAACTGAGGCGAAATGAAATTCGAAATTTGAAACTGGTTTCAAGGAAAACAGGATTCACCTGACGCACACACACACACAGATACACACCACCATAGACACACATGCACGCACAATGAATAAAAGAAAATGGTGCAGCGATTTATGAGCTGGCAGCTGCTGCCTGGCTGCGAATAGAGCATTAAAAAGAAAACGAAGTAGTGATGCGCAATTAAAGGGAGTGTTCGCTACAAGCCACAGGCCACAGGCCGACAACTTTCCAACACTACTTCTACAACAACAATAACAATGCGTGCATAGCAATGCAAGGAGCTCAAAAGAGCAAAGAAAATTAAACTATAAACTGCGCTACGAGTCAACCACCACCAGCACACACACTCACACAAACAAACAGTTTCTCACGCATCACTCACAAGTACAACAGCAATATAGCGGATGCGTATCCTTTAAGCTGTACCAGCTGTTTTTACAAAGCAACGCTCTGTGACACTGCTACTACTACCCCACACACATGCATGCATGCACGCACATATTATAGCTGTTAATGAACTCAAATCGCATGTGTATGTGTGTGTACCTGTGCGATTTGCCTGCTGTCGTCATTTACAGTATTTTAAAGATTTTTTAATAATAAATGATTAGTGATGTTTTACGTGACGAACGCCATGCCAAAACGACAAAAAAAATCGTTTTAAAGAAAATAAAATGACAGCAGCTTATGCGCTCACTAGTTGTCTCGCTCTCGCGCACAGTCACACACACTTGCAGCTGAGTTGGAATTTTGATTTCGTGAAATTTAAAAAAATGGTCGCAGCAACGCATATCATTATCAAAAGCACTTTAGATACTAATTAATGACACATATAATAATTGGCTTTTGCATTTGCTCACACCCAATTGCACTTACATTGATTTATAGTTGCTTCCGCTACAATTTCTGCACCACTTCACACACGCGTTTTATTTACTTTTTTTGTACATACGCGCACGAACGTTTCCCAGTTGCAGTTGAATTGTAAAACTAATTTATATTGCTATTGCTTATTGGGTTGAGCAGTATTTTAAAGGCCACTGAAATGCACTGTGCTACGGTTTCAAAGTTCTTATAATAGATATGATTTGTGAAATTTCTGTCTTTTTGCGATGTAATTTTCAGTTTTTTGTCGAACTCTTACGAAAAATGGACGACCGATGCATGCGTGACGACGATTCGTGAACAGAGAGGCGAGCCTTGCGATGGAAAAACGATAATTTCCACACCGCTATCACAAATGCAGCCCTGTCATCGACGCCATAGCTTAGGTTTGGTACGCAGCTTTCAAGTATGAAAAATAAGCATACCTGGAAATTGGAATATATAAAATATATGGAGTAATCAAATGTCTATATGTCAGACTCGTCCACTATAAATGTTTTATTTATTTATAAAATATACTTAACCTGATTAAAACTAATTTTAGAATTTAAAGAAGCGCAATGCGAAAATTTTAAGTCAGTATTTTTTTATTAAGAATATGTATTTTCAGCCTATATTAGTAGGGTAACACTGTTTCGAACGACAAAAGTAGACATAAAAAGGCAGAGTTCGACGTGAATTTGTGCAATTAATATTATTAAATATTTTTACACTTTTATAGTAAACAATTTTGTATTCGCTTGTCCAACGAATTTACAGCGTTTGTCAGCAATCAGCTCAGTGCGTGTGTATTATAATAAATTAAATTACGTATCCACGGTAGGGGCTAAAAGCAGGCAAATCATAAAGCAAAGAGCAGAGCAAAGAAAGTTCTAAAAATATTTTTGATCGTCGTGAAAGTCGCATATTTTATAAAGCTTTAAATTAAAGACCAAAACAGCGCATACTTAATTGCAAAAATGGTATTGAAAGTGTACGTCAGTGGCATGTCCGGCAACAAGGAGGTGAGTATTGCAGTTTCCTTGTGGGCGGGGCAGCAGAAAAGCAAGCACACATCATGACAAATGCACATAGATATACATATGTATGTGTGTGCGTGCGTATTTGTATGTGTGATTGAATAGTAGGAGTCAGTGTCATGTTAATGGAATGCTTGCCTAGCAGTGTGATAGACAAAATAAAAAATAAATACCGCATTGCATATTCTATTTTATGCACTGCACATCTCTCGTTTGTTTGCGCTTGAGAGTGCGTGTGAGAGTGAGCGATGGTGTAGTATATATGTATGTATGTATGTACGTACAGTCAAAACGTCATCTCTCTGGCGTTCGCCCTCTTCGAACAGCAAGTGGGTATTTTGATTGGCGTATGCAAGTGTGTGTGCGTAAGTTTTGATGGTGGTGGCAAGAAGCAGCACAATGACCGCAAACATTTCCATATAAGCTTATTTTATTGTCTGTGTGTGTACTGTGAAGCGTAAAAGAATTCATTGATTACAGTTTTTCATATACATACATATATACATACATATATTTGCGTGGGTACGGCTTTGTTAGTAAGTGTGTGTGCATGATTCATGTATGTGACTCTTTTTGTTGTTGCCTCATCTTTGTCTAGAACAACGGGCATTGTGCAAAAAAAAAAAAAAAAAAAAAACAACGGGAGTGTGCGAGGGGGAGCGAAGCTTTATACCGTTGCCGTTGTTTATTGTTTGTAGACTTGAGACGTGTCAGCGCCACAAATACATATATATTATGAAGACATATATGTATGGGTGTATGAGTGAGGAGACAATAAATAAGAACAACAGTTTATCAAAAATTAATTACAAGACAGTAGAGATAAGTGTTTTGAAGTGAGAGTGAGAGATTGTTTGTGTGTGTGTGTGTGTGTGTGTGTGCGCATGGGCTTGCCGGCAATTGAAACCAGGGCTGGAGGCTTATCAAAATAATAGCAGAACTAAATTATTTATTATTTGCATCTATTTCCATTAGGTGAAGAAGCGCCAACAGCGCGTTCTGATGATCCTGGACAGCAAGAACATTCAGTACGATACCATTGACATAACAGAACCCGGAAAGGAGAGCGAAAAGGAATTTATGCAAAACAAATCAACTAGCAGCGGCGGCACAGTCAGCGATCCAGAGCCCAGACATCCATTGCCACCGCAACTCTTCAACGATGAGGAATATTGCGGCGATTATGATGCCTTCGATATGGCTAATGAGATTGATACGCTGGAGGTATTCCTCAAGCTGGCGCCCGCTGATACAACGGCTGTGAGCAGTGCTCAAATCGAGCTGAAGCAGGAGAACGGAGTGGCCAAAGAGGGCGAAAAGACCGAAGAGGAGGAAAAGAAAGCTCCAGCGGAAGGTGAAGGTGAAGGCGCGGGCGCGGAGAAGGCAGAGGTTTGAGAGCTTTGAGCAATTTGTACTATTATGTTTTAACTGTTATGAAGCGACAACAACAACAGCAACAACAAGCCTGCACAGAAGCAACAAAAATGACAACAATAACAAAACAAAAAAATTAACATTAACATCAAGCAACATCATTTAATTAATTACTAACGCCGCGATGCTATCAGCATAGCCAGCCAACCATGTTAACAGTAGCAGCAATAACAGCAAACTGTAATCTAACAGCATTTCAGCAACAGCGGCAAACAGAAATTATTTTTTTAGCAAATGTGCTTCTATTACCACGACTGCGGTTCTTTAAGTTAAGGTACTATCATTATATGTATATTTATACACGTACATATTTATGACATGCATAATGCAAGAAATTACAACTTTTAATCAAAAGAATATAATTTATTTATAAAATAATACACTCACACACTTTTGTATGTATATGTAACAAGATTTGTATTGATAACATTTTGTTAACACACATTCGAAATAATAATGCAAATTTCAGTTGCAATTCGATTTAATACTACATTTTAATTGAGTGTATTAAAACTAAACTATCTGTACGATTTGTGCGGCTGAGTTATGTTAATGCGAAAACATAAAAATCCGCTGAATATATAAGTACATATTTAATAAAAGATACAAACGAAATGAAATATATTTGTATTTACTAAAAAAAAAAAAAAAAAAAAAAAACAATAAGTTTAATAATCTAACAATAGCAGCTTGAGCCAGCGCTTAATAGTTGTTTAACAGCGCATGTCGAAAGTTATGGTTGGAATTTGATCGTAATGTTAAAACTCGTCACTTTACATCAAACAAAAGGCAGCAGATGGCGAGCAAACGAACGAGGATAAGGAGAAAACAGATAAAGATGGCGACGAAGAGGAGAAAAAGGAAGAGAGTATTGAAGAAAAGGTAAAACGTGAATTGTGTAAAATACTAGCATGTAAAAAAAAAAGTACACGAAGTTAAAAGTAATCAAGGTTAACAGTAGTCAATGTTAACAGTAGCTGCTAATCTCGCATGCTAATGCAAATAAGGCTTAGCAGATGATGTTAAATTAGTATTAGCGATCCTTAATGATATTTGTAAATATATTTTCCCATTTATACCATCCTGTACCATATCCCCACTGCAACAACAACTATACAAAACACTCACTTTTGAATGTAATGCACCAAATCCGAAATTCTAAACACAACTCAGACTGAAGCCGAAGGTAAAGAAGATAACGGCGAATCAGAATCAAAGGAAGAAAAGGATGAAGCAACAGGTAAAATGAAGGATGCACAGCATTTTAATTACTCTAACATTCCTTTAATGCCAAAAGCAGGCAAAACTGAAGATGAGAAGGAGAAGGCAGAGGAAGACGATAAAAAGGAGAATAAGGGTGAGGGTGAAGGTGAAGGTAAGACAACGGAAGAAAAGGCAGAGAAAGCGGAAGATGCGGAAGGCGAGACAAAGGAAGACTCGAAAGAAGATAAAGATGAAAAGGAAGAGAAATCTGAAGACGGAATAGAAGAAAACCCCGAAGAGAAGTCTGAAGACGAAACAAAAGAGAAAACAGAAGAGTCGAAAAAAGATGAAGATGAAACAAACGAGAAATCAAGTGAAGATAAAGATACAGCAGATGAAAAGCAAGAAGAGAAAGAAAATGCCGAAGAGACCGTTGAGTCAGAAACGAAAGAAAGCTCAGAAAACGAAACTGGCGAAAAATCCAAAAAGCCCGAAGAAGAGGCTGACGCAAAAGAAGAAGATAAGGAAAAAACTGAAGAAGTTAAATCAGAGACAGACGATGCCAAAGATGAAGAAACAAAAGTAGATGAAACTAAAATAGAAGATAAGAAAACGGATGATGAAGAAAAGAAAGAAGACGAGAAAAATGATGAAGTAGATAAAGAAGACGAGAAAAAAGATGAAGTAGAAAAAGATAGTGAAGAAAGTGCCGAAAATAAGGAAGAAACTAAAGCAAATGCAGATGATGAAGAATCTAAAGAATCTTCTGAAGAGAAAGAAAACACTGAATCAACATCAGAAGAAGAGAAAGAAACCAAGGCTGAAGAAGGCACAGAAGAAAAGAAAGAAGCCGAAGCTGAAGAAGGAACGGAAGAAAAGAAAGAAGCCGAAACTGAAGAAGGAACAGAAGAAAAGAATGAAACGAAAGCTGACGAAGAAGCAAAATCTTCTGAAGAGGAAAGTGAAGCAGAGTAACTGAGCTAGTGCATAAGCTGCCAATAAACTGAAACGAGCCACAGCGAACGAACACGATGAGCCGGAACTAAACACACAAACTCACGCACACACACCAAATGAACCACTATCGCATTTGCATCTGTAGTCCATCACTTAAAGAGCGCACACATGCATAAACACACATACACACATTAGCACATATAAACATGTATTGTAAATAAAAAGAAAAATATGTTACTAATAATAATAAAGCTGGTGAAGGGTAATGAATAAAATTAGTTAGTAAGCGAACAGCTTTAAATACACAAATTTTCTAACTTTCTCCCACAGACAGCGACAACAACAGCAACAGCAGCCGCAGCCGCACCACCTGCTGCAGCGGTTCCAGTTCCAGCTCCAATCGAAACGAACAACTCCTCGGCTCAGCTCTTAGAACGAGAGCGCGAAGCTGCGGCGCAATAAACGAATTCGAATTCTCGATTTACTTTTTATTTTTGTACAATTTATTTTCCACTTATTAAAATGTCAATAAAAAATGTAATGTAAATATTTTAGTGTTTATTTCCTTGCTGTGATGCAATAAACAAAACTCATATTCTCGATTTATTTTAATTTTGTATATTCTATGTTCCACTCATTAAAATGTCAATTATAAAATTGAATTTATATGCTTTCGTGTTTATTTTTATATATACTAAATTCCATTCATTGAAATTTCAATTTCCTCTTTATTTTAAAAAATAATATGTATTAAATTCCATTTGTAGAATTTTAATAAAAAAAAAAAACGCTTTCCAAATGTTTTAATAGTTTTTTGTTTTTCTTTTCGTATCCAAATAATTTAATATACAGTACTTTTATAATTATGTTTAGTACAGAGACATTAAAATGAAGTTATTTGATTTTACTTATTTATTTACGCTCTAGTTTCGAGCTCTTTATCCATGTTTCTTTTGTTGTTTTTTTTTTTTTTTTAATTACAAAAACTAGTTAAAAAATGCGAATTAATTTCGCAACTCAAAAGCATTTACTAATTATTAAGAAAAGGTTTTGGGGAAGGAAAACAAAATCAAAATATTTGGAGGAAAACGGAGAATGGATGATTTGAAGTAGGAGCTGAAGTAGATTCATGTCATGAGCAACTCGCGATCGCTTTCGCTCTTTATTCATTAAATTGTCGTTGATTGTTGAGTCTAATCGCTATTCGCCACGTTCATTGAACGTGGCTGAACAGATTAGATTGAGGTGCAGTAGATTCATGATCAACTCTCTGGCTGACTCTCGCTCTTTCGGGTGATGGTTGCCTAATCGCTATTCTCCTCATCGGATGTATCTGTTGTATAGTCGCTCAGATTCTCTTGCTGATCATTGTGCTCCGGCTCCGATTCGCTCAAGTCCCATTGTGGATGATCTGTGGGTGGTGCGGGCGCCTTCTGCACATCCAATTTCAGTTCCTGTTGCTGATCCATACCCAGATACGAGTCTATAAGAATAGGATAAGAGATTTAAATGATGGGAATTATATGGATATACTGTAGACTTACCTGATCTCAGGCAAACTGTAAAGGTGTAGACGCCTGGCCAACGGGGCGCTGTGAACTTTAGCTGTATCTCCTCCTTCTCGACGAGATTTGTGACATGGTAGGGCGCTGTGAGCAGAGTGCGCGACTTGCGATCGCATATGTATGTCCACCAGTACTCCTGCTTCTCTTCCGGAAAGAATGGACAGTGCACTGTGTGCGACATACGTGACTTGCCCTCCAGGCGTTCGCGTTTATTCAGCTTCGCCTGCAGCCTCTCCCACTCCTCATCGTCGTCGTCATCCAGCGAGGAATTGTTTTTATTCTGCTTATCCTCATCATCGCTGCCAGAGGCGGCTGCCGATTCCACATCGCTGTGCTCTCCGGCATCCGATTCGGCTTCCGAATTGGCTGCCGTTTGCTCATCCGTTGTGGAAACAGAAGCAGCTGCTGCTGCTGCCGCTGCTGGCTTCGGCTGCGCCTTTTTCTTTTGATTGTTAGCGGGTTTCTTGCCGCCTTTGCCTTTGCCGCCCTTGCGCGACTTTGACCAAGCAGAAGCCTTCTTCACGGGCACAACAGTAGCAGCAGCACCAGCCTCATCATCATCGCCAGCCGCCTCCTCATTGGCATCGTCCTTAATGCCCTGCTTCTCTGGCACCTTTGTGTCCCCGAACAGCGTTTTCATATCTTTTCGCTCCAGCGTCACGGTCACTGTTACAATGGCGCCCGCAGTCACCACATTGGTGTTTTCATCGTCGATCACTTCGCAGCGTATGGAGAAATCAATCAGAGGCATCTTGCCCAGCACTCGCATTATATTCTCATATTCAAAGTCAGAGAGATTCTTGAGCAGCATGCGACTCTCCTCTGGCTTCAGCTGGGCGAATTGTTGAAGATTCTTCACATGGCGTTTCTTGTTCATAAAATACAAATGATCCTCGGTTAAGTGGGGTAACTGCAGCAACGGCGACTTGTAGTCCCAGAGGGCCTGAATGATAATCGGGGACATCTTCATGCAGTTCTCGATGGTCTCGATACTGGGCAGACGGGGTACACGACGCGCGTAGGCCATCATGACCAGCTGATGCACACAGCTGACCATCTCCTGCACCAGATACGGACACTTCTTCACAATGAACTGACGGTCACGTTCTAGTGTCTCCGGATTCAGCGGAATACGTGAGAGATGGGCATGCAGTATGGCACGCGCTTTAATGGAATACATGCGACACAGTGGATGTTCTTTGCATTTTTCATTCAGATTAGGCAGTTGCCTAATCAGCTGTAAGAGAAAGAGAAAACATCAATGAATAAATCATTTATTAATGTTGAATAAAGGTAAAATGTATAAATATTAATACATAACATTGCGGCTGTTGCTCACACCTTCATTACAGCTGTTAACAGGCATAACTAAAGATAAAAGCTGATAAAAGACAGATAACAGTCCACCTTTAACATAACAGTTCTTCCGCACTTTACTTAACAGCTTTAGTTATGTTAGTTCTTTTACAGCGCTTTATCAGCCATTATAATCAGATTTACCAATACGTACCGCTGGCACCTCATCGTTATCCGACTGCCGTTCGACCACCTGCGAATTATGTCGCTTATCAAACTCCAGACTGGCTGCGAGCACCATCAGGGCTCGTTTGAGCAGCATGTGCGGTGTTTTGTGTATGAAATAGAAATACATTTGCGACGTATCCAATAGGACTTTATCGCCGCTGAAGCGTATGGAGCGATACCACCAGACACCCACTGCGGAGGGCATGGCCACCATGAAGACTAGGCCATAGAGACCCAACACCCAAACGCTATTTTCCTTCTCAACGATCCATGAGGGCAGGGCAATACCAAAGGACATGGCGCCCGGACCATCGGGATTTCCATATTTCTCGTAGTTCTCCTTGGCTACATCATCGGTGAGTGCTTGATACGCTTTGCTGAGCATCATAAATGACTTCTCGTCGCCCGTCTCCTTATCGGGATGCAGCACTTTCGACAGCTTATAGTAGGCCTTCTTGATCTCAGCCTGCGTTGCAGTCGGCGGCACATTCAAGATCTCAAAGGGATCGAAGCTCGCCATCTCGTAATCGAACTGTGAGACACGATATGTGAGGAACAGCAGTAGCGCCCAGCCGAGCACAATGGCCAGCTTAATGACTACCGATTTAAGTGTGCGATAAGGCTCGGCATTGGCCAATATTATCTTCTTCTTTAGACAGTCGGGACATTGGCATTCCTCTTTCAGTTTGCTAAGATCTGTGCGAAAAAGAGTGCAAAGATTAGAATCACATGAGGTGAGAGCGAGATGGCTGCTAACATTGAGATCGCGAGAGAGCGCTGCAGCATGTGCGCTCTCTCTACCTGTCTTTCAAATATAAGGCATGCATGTATGTGTGTACGTGTGTGTGTTCCATTTGTGAAGTGAGCTGGCTTAAGCTGTTGTTATTGTAGCTTTCACCAACACGCAGACGGCGTAAAGCGCCGATCGGAAGGCACTGTTAGAATAACTTAATGGAACGTGTCCATTTGCAGCACTTGACACACACACATGCACACATACTCAAACACAGACTTACACTAACTCACATTGACTTAAAGAGAGAGCTGCACTCTTGATTACAATCAGCATTAACTAACCTTCTTTCTTTTTACGTGGCCAATAGTAAATCGTTGTTGGTATCAATACCAGAGCCAAAAATGATAACACAAAATAGTAAAATGTGCCGCCACTCTCATCGTATTGAAATTTTTGACCCGCCATTGGGAAAGTAGCGCCGGCCTTCTAATTATTTACAAAAAGCAACGCAGTTTCTTCTTCTCTCAGAGGAGTTTGGGTTTTGGTGTGGTCGTCGTCGTTTTTTTTTCTAATAGGGCCCCCAGCTGATGCTCTGGCACGCTGGCAGTTTGCTGACTGCAAGCGTCTCTGGTACTTAAATAAATACGCAAGATCCCAATGATGGGAATATTCTCGGTTAGGCTCAGTTAAAATGCACAGCGCTTAATTGCACCAATTAAATGCCGCGAATTTAAAAAACTTATGTATTTACAGCAGTCGTCAAATGACACGTCTGTACAGTGTGACCGTGCCAGATTGAATTGGTAATACCGCAATTCAATGATACCGTACTAATAAAATCTTAAGATAGCACAAATCTGCAACGGTCGGCTCGATTAAATTGCGCGAATTAGGAATTTGGCTGTATTAACTAAATTATAGTTAGTGTTTATTATGTCCGTTCCTGTGTCGTTTTTAATTTAGGCTGGGAATTTATGGATGAACTCGTTTCTAAATTTATTCTCTGCTTTTACTGTTTTTTTTTTCTATTTATATTCTGACTATTAATTTTACGATATGCTGGCGCTACCAAAAAGTATTTTTTCTGCAATATGGTCACACACAATTTCAGTACTTTTATATATCGAATAGAATATCGTCATATGTATTTTTTGAAACTTGGGGATATCGATTCACCATTTAGTTTCAGGCCACCCCAAGAATTTGATTATCACATCGCTAACAGAATAGTGAGCGCGTTGAACGCGCAATGAGTAAGTTTTGGTTCGCTGCCGAGAAGAATTCGATTTTTGTAGTTCAAATAACTGATTTTAATAGTTTTTATAAACAAAACGGTGCATGAATAACAGATGGTGTATAATACCGAAACGTCAGTCAAAAAGTACTGCAAAGTAAAACCTACAATAAAAGAGGAATTAAAACAAAAAGAAAAGCAAGGTGCCAAAGAAGAAAACCAGTTATGTATGTCGAATTGATGTATTTCCATTTTGCTGGGCAAAAAAGAAACATTTTTATGGCAAAAAAATGTTAAATGAAAGTGATGTGTGTGAGTGTTTAAAGGCTTATTAATTATATGGGCACAGCTAGAGCAAGTGAAAAGTGACAATAAAAGCCAAGTTTATAGCCAGACAAGGTTACATTTTCCATGACAACTTCCAAAACGAGAGTCAAATCTCCCCCTCCAAAAGCCGATTTCCAGCGAATCTCTTGTGAAAACTAAAAGTAAGTACAAGCCAAGTATATATACTTACAAAATGCATGTGCATATAGCCTTTAAAAAATATGTATGTGCGTGAATGTGTGTGTGTGTGTGAATGTGTGTATGTGGGTTTTTGGCGTCTTCTTTGCAGTCAAAGAGGCGGCGACCGCCTTTGCGTACGCTTGCATGCATGTGTGTGTGTGTGTGTCTGTGTGCGAAAAGCAGGTAGAAGAGCTAGATAAATAAGACTCTCAAGGGCAGCTAAGAAATTATACGTGTGATTTGTTCTTGTGTGAAAAAAAATAAAATAAAACAAATAAATACAATGGCCGTCTTCCTTCTCTTTCCCTCGCTTGCTTTTGCAGGTGGTTTAGTTATTTATATTGTCGAATTATTGTTTGCTAATTTCGGCTAATGCTGCGCTAATTTTAATTTCGCTATATTTATCGCTCTGAAATATGTATATATGTATGTATATTTATTTTGTTTTATGTAATTGCCAAATTTGAAATCTGCGTTAAGAGTGAAAAATCGATAAATCAGCGCCGCTGCAGCTGTTGGGCGATGCGTGGGCCATGGAGCCCAACTACGTGTAATTGGGGTAGGAAACACATGCACATGCATACACACACATTCGAAGTTGTATATGTATGTATCTGTGTAACAAATAATCCGCTTAATGTAAAAACGCCAACGATGCTCAAACTGTTTTTTATTTTTTGGCGGCACCACAACCTCTTCTCTCTTCACTCACTCACACACATATATGTACATTTGCATACACGCATCTAGCTTTTCGTGCATTTTCTTTTTATGCATTTGTGCAAATAAGAAAAATCAATAAAACTGCGCTAGAAGAGAGCCGTTAATAAATAAAGCGCCGAAAGCAAAAGTCAGCGCAACAAACAGTTAAATGTGTACACATGTTATTAACCCAATTACAATATGGCAGACAGATGTAGCGGGATTAAAGAGCCAGTCAGCGTAAAAAGAGAGAGCGAGAGCGAGAGCGAGAGAGCGCTATGACTAGTGAATATATTAAGAAAGAGGAGAAGACAAGAAAAAAATCAACAAACAATCCGCTGAGTTGGGCGAATAGAATAAAAGTTTCGTGAGTCATATGGCGATTTAGCCACATTTCAAATTAAAAGTGACTTGAAATGTTAAAATTAAACACTCATTCAATTTCATTTTTTCGCACGCTGTGTGAATGATTGGACTTGGAATCGAGCGTGGGGGTACTTTGAGTTTGGCCAAAAGTCAAGTGGATTTCGTATGCGTCAGCGCAGAAGCCGCAAAAGTGCAATTCTTATCGGCATTTAAATAGAACGAACCGAAATAAGAGAGCAATTAAAGAGTTTCCCAAGTGTGCCCGGCTTTCACCCATAACATTATAGCAACAACAACAACTGTTGAATTTCTGCTTATGATATCATTTTGTGTTTTTGATTGCTTCAATTAACGTGTTGCCAAACAGAAAAACTCTGCAGAAAGCATGTGTGAAAAATGTTTCTATTTATATATCTATATTGAACTTATCTTATTCTACTTTTATTTTGCAATTTTCTGTTGAATTTCCGCCAATCGATCAAATACTTATATCGCATGCAATATTTTCTGTTGCGATATCATTCAACAGCAAGCAGCCGGCGCCTATCACGCAAGCAAACCAAAGAAACAATATCAAAACGCGTGCTTAAAGTGTCAGACGCATTTAGTTACTTATCGTACATCGGCAAACATGTGGAAGAGGGAGGCACTGCTATTATCATTGAAAGAGAGATGAGCAATGTGTATCGATATGAGCGGGGTGTGATTCATTGCACATTTGAAGTAACTACAATTATAATTTGTTTGTTTAGTTAGTTTTGTTATGCATTTTCGATACCCAATCGCGTCCGCTCATGTGCTCATCTCCAAGCGCTGACCTAGAATTGTTGTCAACTATCTCGCTTTGCTTCTTTAGCTCTCGCTCGCACGATGTCGTTCACTTATTTAATTGTCACGTCCAGTGTAGACTGCGCTTCTGTAAGCTGCCAAAGAAATGACGCCATATTGCGTGCCATACTCTCAATAACAACGCCTCTGTGTGGTATGTATGTATGTGTGCGTGTGTGTGCATGAATTCCTAAAGGGCAAGTGCGCTAACAGCTGACATTTGACAAAAGAAAATAGCTGTCATAATACGTTGGGCATATGTTTTTGTACCGTTAGCTGACACCCATTTCACCATTGAAATCTCTGAATGCTTGTGCTTTTAATCTAAATACTCGTAGCAGCAAATGCAAAACATATTGTTTCAATTTATTTAATCAGTAAAATATGCATATTGGAAATTTTGTAGATTACGTCGACTTAAACAGATGTGTGGGTGGCTATTGTATCTAATATGAATATGGGCATTAATGCCATGCCATGTGTATGTGTATCGATATGTGTGTAGCTTTTGTAAATGTCTGTATGTATGTGTATATGTATGTAAATAATTTATATCTTGCGCTAGCGTAAAGAATTTTATTAGTAAAATGTGCTCTTTGATCTTGGAATTAATTTCGAACAGACAGGAAGAGAGCGAGAGCGAGAAAGAGATTTGTTTTTGGTGGTCTCTGTTCATTCGAGTTCGAATTGCTTGATTTTGTTTGACTTTCGGTTTGTTTGTGTGAAAGTGAGTCAAATGCATTGGACATTGTACGTTGCAGTCGCTCAGCTCAGCTCTGCTCGCTTTGCGCTGCTCTGTCTTATGGTTGATTTAGTTTGGTTTTTTGTTGTCTGTTTATCTTTATTTCTTTTCTTATCAGCACTCTCGCTCTCTTCTATAACGTTTTTTCTTCGAAGTTCAGTTGTTTTTGTGCCCAGTGCTTAGGTCATTTTTTAGCGTCTACTTTTTCATTACATAAAAATGTTTTTGATTATTTCAATTAATTTTTCTATTCATTGCTAAAGCATTCGCTGCGTAACGCAAATTGTTTACCCTTTCGCGTAGCTAATTAATTATTTTTAATTAATTTATCACACTGGGATATCATCGATGTGTCTTGGCCCATTTAAAAGTTAATTAGTTTAATGGCACACGTTGCAAATTCATTTGAATTGTTGCTTAATAGCAAGCTCTCTCTCCCTCTCTCTCTCTCTCTGTCTCTCTGTCATATCATCTCCTTCCCCCTCTTCCCATTTCACCTACACACGCCCTAATTGTTTACAGATTAGTTTCAACTGGGTGTGGCATAAGCGGCGGGTGTTAACAATTAGACAGCAGTAAAAAAAAAAATAAAGCAGAAGGCAAATGCCAGCTGCGTCCAGTGTGGCCGCTTGGCAAAATTGTCACGCAACCTGGGCACACCCGGTCCGGTCTCATCACGTACCCCGCACACAGCTGATGGTAATCAGCCTAGAATTGCGCTATTTTTGGGCACGCTTTGTGCGTGGAATGCGTAGGTGAAGCTATTTTATGCTCTTTATGGCAAAGATTTATATTTGGCACATATTTTTGGTCTAGCTACTTATTTATTCCTATTTGCCTAAGCTGTAAATATTTGTGAACTAATATGTGTGGGTCTTTCTCTCTCTCTCTATCTCTATCTCTCTCTCTCCCACTCTGTCCTTGACTGTGGTCAGTTAATCAGCGTGCTGAGGATATATGTATGTATACGGGGCATCAGGCGCCCCTTTCCAATTGAACTCAATTGGGGCGTCTCATTATGCAAGATCGTAAAAAGTGACAAGAGTAACGGCACATCAATCATTTATATCGGCAATTTGGAGCACATAAATCAAGCTAGAAAAACCAATGAGACCAATCAAAATATACACACACGAAAAATAACCTCCTATTTGTAATAACAGTTAAATGTATGTAAATACATTTTTATTATCAATTTATGTGCATCAAATATGATTTATGCGAAGCCCAAAAAAGGCATATGAATTGCCAAGAACAACAAAAGAGTCAAAAAATCATAATATTAAATGCAAATAACCTTCAACACCTTTAAATTTTTGCGCAATGCCTAAAGTCGGCAAATTTTGACGAAAATCAATTTTCAATTTGCATGTGCGATTTCTTTGAAGTGTTTCTCGCGTGCAAATTTATGCTAATTCAGCAAAAGCAAATAAAACAACTGTAGATGCTGAATGAAGCGACGTGGTGGGTCGCCGCGGGCAAGTGCGGAACTGAAAATGAAAACAATAAGAAATTGCTAAATTACACTTCAACAAAATTGTTGTAGTATTTTGACTTGCACGAATTCGAGTTGAAGAACTAAAATATGAACTGCATGACGCAGCGAAAATAATTTTGTAAAAAGAGAGAAAGAGTGAGACTTGAGAGCGGAAGAGAGCGAATCTAGCTTAGTCCTTATACAGTTCATTTAACCTATGCTTAATGGCGTGAGATCGTGAGAGAGGGACATTGTGGAGTGCGAGCGAAATGAAGTGCAGACAGTTCATTTAACCTAAGCTTGACGACGCAACTTTAGAAGGGAGAGAGACGAAGAGAGTAAAACGAAGTGCAGGTAGTTGCTTTAACTCTAACTAGACGTCGGTAAAGTGGAAGAAATAAAGGAAGAGGGAGTAAAACGCAATGCAAGCAGTTCCCTTAACTGTAACATGACGGTGTGAGAGCGAAAACGACTAAATCGAATTGCAGGCAGTTCATTTAAACTCGGATTAAGAGCATGAATGAATGCGTTAGCAGTGTTGGTAAACAAACAAATTGACCTGCTTATGCAAATCGCACAAACTATGTCAATTTCGTACGCTGACTAATCGTCATTTTTATATACATTAATTTAACATGTTGTTTATAAATTTCAGGCAAAGCATGATGTGTCGCCCATCAATAAAATAACACTAAATTAATCCATTTTAGGCGCTGGTGGCGTTGCGACGATGACTCTTTGGTCATTTACCTATCGGTATCGCTGCGTAAGCTCCAAAAAAACAAAAACACTCTTCTCCCACCAACCTGAACGAATCAAGATTAATTGTTTATGGCTAAATTTACGCTCGCTCTTTGTTGTTGTTGTTGTTTTTGTTGTCGCAGTGGGGCGTGTGCCGCTGGCATTGGGCTGCCTTCCTGCCAGCTGGCTTAGCCTGGCCATTAAAAACGTGTCGAACGTCGGGCATTAAGTTTTCTTTTTCTGTGCCACTTTGCATATGATTCACGCGACTTTTCTTGCCTCATTTCCTTTTCGCATATGTTCTTTGCGCCTAACTGTAAGTCGAGTGCTGCGTCTCGCTCGCTCGCTCACTCACTCGTGACTTTCTTTCTTGCTTTCCAGCTCTCGCCATAAGTCAGCTTAAGTTTTGACAAATTAGACGTGGAAATTTGTCAACCCGATTGCCCATGTGTATGTGTGTGTGTGCTGCTTGTCGCTTCGCACATCATTTTGGATTGCGTACAATTGTGCGGCTTACAACATAATTTGCCAAATGTGATTAGCAAATTATATGGACATGGAGGCGGGTTTTGGAGTTGGCCGCTCGTCCGCTCGCTCGCTTTCAATTCAACGCTTCGTTTAACTGAGCCAAATTGAAAGCTCGCCTTGCCGCAATTACAGTGAATTGAAAAGTCTACAACTAGTAGGCAATAAAAATTGGACAGTGAGACCGACGCGCACGAGTTCATTAACCTCTCTTCTGCTATACATATGTATATACATATGTATATATCTATGTTTGTGTATGCGTGGCTTATGCTTTGGCTGCTGCGATTGCTGTTGTTCTTTGCTTACTCTGTGCCTGCCTCCTTTCCTCTCCCTCTCTCTCTCTCTCTCTCTCTCTCTCTGTCTCTCCTACTCCCTCTCAGCTCACCTTAGAATCGTCGTTGATGTCGTCATTGAGTGGGCGTTTGCGCTTTTTACTTTGTGCTGCCTTTTTGGTGTACTTGGGGCATTTGTTTAATTGTTGCTCATGTAATTATTCATTTTATTGTAATTTACATAGCCCGTGTGGGTCGCTGTGAGTGCCACACACACACAAGCACACACCACACACACATAGAGGCTTAAGTGGGGCTGTGGCGCAGCCAACTTCAATTCAATTGATTATCGCATTAATACAAATAATCATAATAATCGATGTCTGTTTTCGTATATTTATCGATGCACGCCCCATCTCATTCACATGCTCATTATGGCTACTTTCGTTTGTGCACATGAGCAGCAAATGCACGACTAAGAGATATCCTGTATTTATTTATCGCAGTATCAAATTATAGATCAACTAAATAAATATAATTAATAATATACGATAAATATATGTATTTTTAAAGAAAAAAGTTGTAATATTAGATTATCAATCAAATACAATTTATTCTTTTTTTATAACTATACTTAAAATAGTATGTCTTTTTCCTTTTACTTATCTTTTCATAAAAATATCATATCTCTCTTAACTATATGCATTAGATTATAGGGTATACTAAAAATGGAAATCATTTGCATAGCATATAAACAAATACATTTGCACAATTATTATAAATGTAGTCGCATTGTTTTGCGCAATAAAAGTTTATTAACATTTTGCACATTTGCCTAGCAACAATGAAGAGCGAAAAATACAAACAGCAACAACAACAACAACAACGGTAGCAACCGTCCAAAGACTCAGACAACCGCAAGACTTGGTTAGAGTTGTTGGCTTTATGTATTTATGTATGTTTGTATGTACGTAACGGTACCTGAGCATTCAGTGTTGAATAATGGTGGCGCATAAAAAAGGCAAAGATTAACAAATGAGCAAACAACGTTCGTTTTTTTTTTTTATGTATTTTGCATATGCAAATGCGCAGTGCCACGCCCACTGTCAGTTGAAATTTTGAAATTATTGCGCATTTCCTTGAGAGCCGAACTGACGATGATGATGGCTAACGCAAAGTGCAGTATGCGCTGCATACAGCAATTGCCAATGAATGACGAAGAGCATACTCTGTAGAAAGAAGAGTTCTGGTTCTTAGAAATAAATTTTGTAAAGCATTTACAGCGCATTCAAGCATAATTAACCCCTAAGCAAACAGACAGAAAGAGACAGAATGCGAGATAGTGGGTGTGAGAGAGTCAGATTGAGCGCCGCTTTTAATGAGCTTTACTGTTGCCACTGTGAGCTTATCTGCGCACTTTGCATCTAACTTGCTGCATACATTTAACATTTGAACAAACAAAAACACAAAATAAAAGCGGAACAAAAGCAAACGCCATAACTTTAATCATAAACAATTGAAAATTTACAATACGTATGGAAAGTTAGTTGGTTGAACCGCAGGGGCGGAGGGGCGTGAGCATGGTGCGCAGCAAAACTGTTGTTTGCCGGCCTATCTATCGAATTTGCTTCTCTATCCTCTCACAGAAGGCACAACAACAACAACAGCAGCCAGAGAAATATTTAGAAAAAGTTGTGAAGTTTTGTGGCTTTGCTGGTGTGTGTGTGTGTGTAACTGGCATTGCGCTCTAATAATTATTTATAATAATTACTTTTTTTGTGGCCTGCTGTTCAAACAGTAAATTATATTTAATACCCTAAAAGCAAGAGGTATATCAGTTACAAAGTTGTTGGGACCTTATTTCATAAATAATTAACATGAGTAATATCTAAATAAATAACTTCTTTAAATATTTAAATACAGAAATATTTCAAAAATATTTAATATTTTCCTGAATAATAAACAGAAAACATTTCTGTTATTCAATTGTTTAATATATGCATTTATTTAGGGTATCTTACAGTCGCCCCTGCAGTTCATTTAGTTAGTTCATTTTTTCGAACAGTTTCGCTTTGCAGCGACGTTGTCCGAATTCGTGTTTTATACAGCACTCAATATTTTCGGCTATCTCTTCTGTCTGCCTCTCGCTCACTCTTACCGTCGCACGCTGCTCTACGTATTGCTGTTAATTAATCTTTTGCTTTGGCTTCTTTTTTCGCTACTTTGTCAAAAGCTACGAAAGCGATCACAATCGTGCGCTGACCTTGAACGCTGTCCAAAACATACGCACACATACAAACGCACACGCACACAGACATGTAAACGTAAGGGGTAGGAGAATTTGTTGCTGCATTTTAAATGAAGCAAAGAAAAAACAAGCAAAATTTTCAATGCACGCACGACGCACTTTTCACGCCTGAATGTAGAGCAAATACTTTTCTTGGCACGCACAACGCATAGTGTATTGGTGAGGGGAAGAAAGAGAGCGGAAGAGAGGGAGAGAGAGAGAGACGAGGAGGGCACGGTGGAGCAGTGCAGAGAAGGCCTGCAGCACATCTCATTTGTCGTCAAACCTGACATTAAAATTTTAATGCAGTCGCAGCAGCTGACTGCAGTTTACTCTGTCTTCGGCAATTCTCCTTTTATTTATTTTTGACTTTGTCGCCTCGAGGCCATAAATATTTCATTTTTGTTTCTCAAAAGAAAACAAAAACTATATGTTGTATGTATGTACATATGTATGTGTGAATATAATTTTTGCATGAGCATCGCCTCTGGTGCGTCGCTGAATTTGCATATCAAAACTGAATTTCATTTTTATTGCCCCAGCGAATTTTTATTTTTGCTTCTTCTTTGCATTTCCCTCTGCTTCTGTTTCGTCAAACTTGACACTGCCGAAAAAATATGTTTTTTCTTTCTGCACTTGCCCCCCGCCGCTGCAGTGAATGACGTCAGCTGTTTTGTAGAGTGGAGAAACTAAACTTTTAGCCACCCAACGTTTTGCGTAACTAATTTTGTACTCATTTGGACATTTTAATGATAAAACGACTGAGCTTGAATAGCACGTACCAAAAGCATCAAAAGCAACAATTGTTTGGAAAAACTATAAAAAATGTGTGTACTCGTGTGTGTGTGCGTGTTTTTATGTTTATAATAAAAGGCACAGAATTGTTTATATGCTTGTCGTTGTTGTTGTTGGCCTGCTATTTTGTGTAATCAACGTGCATTGAACTTGTTCCCATACACGCATACACATGCATATATACACACACAAACACAAACAAACAGCAACAAATTGAGGCAGGTTCTCGTTCGCTGCGGCTGCTGTGTGTTAGGCCGTTTAAAAATTTATCAGCCACTCATTGTACCGTATCAGCTACAGTTTTTATACACTTCTTTTTTCTTCGTTTTAATTTTATTTTTGTTTTTATTGTCAAAGACACTGGCATAAACTTTTATTTTTATTTTCCGCATATACAAATACAGGCTAATTTGCATAAAGTTTCACACGCCGGCAAACACACACAGACACGCACACAAGCAAACAGACACGCACACGCAGAGAGACAGACACAGCCCACAACCCACTCTCCAATGCAATGCACTTGCTCCCGCCCAATAGCGCTCTCCCACACTCACAGAGCAGTCGCTGTCGCAGCAGAACAGCAGCAATGACACCAGAAAAGGAGCAGCGTTGTGTGTCATTGTGATGCCGCTCTCTCACTTATACACTCATAGACATACTATGCTATCGAAGTTGTCTCTTTATACACTCATAGAAATACACTCGCAGCAGTGCTGCTGCTTGAGTGGCTCTGCTGCTGCTGTCGAAGTTGTCTCTAGCTTAGTGTTATTTTAGCTTCGAGCTCGTGCGGTTGGTGACGGGTCCGCGGATCGCGTTTATCGATTGTCGATCGTTTGAAAATAACGTCGTGTTTAATAAATAATCTTGCCGCTGATTTGTGCCACTCATTATATTGTCTCTCTTTGATTGTTAGTTTCTAATTTGATTTTAAGCTTGTGGCGAATTTTACCGAAATCGAAACGTAGCAAATTTGATAAACAGTCGTATCATTGTTTTAGTTATTGCTCTTTGGTTTGGCTTTTAATCAATGTGCCGTCATTCTCCACAATAAACAAAATTCAATTAAATCGAAAAGCACTCGACAATTTTTGCTACTAAGCTTCAGCAACCTCTTTATATGGACAAACAATCGAAATAAACTATAACAATGGCATGCTAATAAAATATAGTACATAATAAAAAATGCTGTATAATTATTGAAGCGTGGGCAGCACACGTATTTTAAATATTCATAGAAATGTGTGTGAACAAATTCCAGCTGGTAACTGAAACAAGTGAATACAATCCACTTATGATCCACACAGACACACACACGCATACTCAGCTGTGTTTAAGCTCTGTTTTAACAGTTGGCTGCAGACTCACTATCTCTCTGTTTCTTCGCCCCTCCTTCTCTCTCTCTCTCTCACTCTCTTTCGCTCTTATTTGACGTCAAGGGCCTCCGCATTTTGACGCCTGATTGAGTTACAAATTTGCCTTCCCCACAAACAACAAATCTTCCATTTTACAGCGAGGGCTAATCTTGCAGTTTATCAATTTTGTATAAGCGGAAAACTTATTAATATTCTGAGTGGAAGACTTTTAAAGGAATTTGTCACACCTCGAATTTTGGATTGTTTATTAGATTTTTGCTTGGTTTCTGCTCAATTTGAATGTTAATTTAAGTGAGTGTGAGTCTTTTGCCAAATAAAGTATTTAATGCTTGTTATGATTAATGATTTGCATATAACACAAATTCAACTAATAGGCGAAGACAGCTATGTGAAACAAACCTAAAACAAACATCGACTCAACTGAGTTAAGGTGATTTAATGCTTAAAAGGTTAAGTATGTGTTATATTAACCAAGTCTGTTATAATCTATTTGTATAAGACGTCAACACTTTTTCTTGTATATTATGAGTATGCGAGATCGTTGGAATTCGCATAGTAGCTAACATTTTGTTGGGTATTTTAAAGGCTAAATATGTGTTATACTGGAGCTAAGATAAAAGCGATATATACTTGCAGGAAAATTCAAGAAATGTATTAAAATTAAATATCTGAAGTTAATCTAACAATAATACCAACTGTTATAACAGCTGTTATACCAAGCTTTCACGATTTCAACGGAATTTCAGTGAAATTTGAGCATCAACTCTCGCTTGATTTTGTTTGTAATTATAAATTACATCAACAACTAAAATGTTCCCATCAGTTGCAATTGTTTTAATTTAACTTCACTTGACAAAGGTCATGTCAAAGTCAATGTCAGAGGCCAAGCTGCATTAATAAGCACTTCAGAGCATTGTATAGGGTCCAAGTTGCTTGTAAATTTAGTTCATTATTCATTTACGTATTCATCTACGTACATATATGTATATGTATATGTACATACATATGTGTATATACGTCTACCGCCATATTCATAAATTTTTATATAATTATCATGCGGTCTTGTTCCGTCTGATTGCGTTTGCTGAGCTGAGCAGCCAAGTTTGCAGTTAATGTTAAAAAAATCAGATTTTTATTTATGATTAATTACCAAGCACGTTTTCTGGGGCTTGCGGTGGGTACTCTTCAGGGTCAGTTGATATCTTCTTTTGTGTCGATTCCTACTGTTCTGTGCGGCTAACTCCCCAAACTCTTTGCTCACATGCGAGATCTTAATCCGTGTGCGGCTTGGCGTGTTGCAAGGTCCTTCAGCTTGAGCAACTTCTGGTTGTTAAAATCAGGGCCCATTGCTGACCTCGTATGTAATTTTCAGTTTACAACAAACCAAATGCAGCGCCACATTACCAATAGCTTTATACTATTTTCTATAGCCAGCCAAGCAGTCATTCAATCAGTCAGTCATTCAACGCCTCAATTGGTTTCTTGGTTTCGGTGCCAGACGAAAGTGAATTTGTTGCTTCTGGAGCTCTCGCCATTAGCACGAAAGCCATCAAATTGATTGAGACTTCTCTTTTTTTGGCTAAGCCGTTCGTTAGCAGCTCATGAAAACGTCAAGAGTTTTTGGCATATTGCATGCTTATAATGATTATTATTATTACAAATAAAAATCCACTTTAGCACTTTAGAATCTAATGGAGAGGAAAGTAATAAGTTCTAGACATTCTTGTATACTTTGCTAAGTAGAGTTGTGAATTTATGAGCGTTACGTAAAGCAGAGATTTGAACTTAACTAGCAGTTTAACAGATTTCTGAAGATCTTTTATAGCCTACTTAGCTGACAATTGTTTTAGCTATTAAATTTTTGCAAGTCTGTAATCAAATAAGACCTAGATCTAAGACTGTAAACTGTTATATTTTACTACTGTTACTGTTATATTTAACGTCAACTTTGACAATTTGTAACGCAATATTTTAATGTTTATTACGTCGAACAGTCTTAGCAGCCAGTTTGTCCAGCTGGTTAATTTGTTTAGTAAAAACTCAAATAGAGTTTTTTTTACCAAGTTTATGATAAATTTAACGAGTACGATTGTACAGCATTCATTTTTTACAGTTATTAAATAAAAATGTATAACAGGTTTTGCAAGTTCAAGTTCCTGTTAAATTTAACGAGCAGTATGACAATTTTATTAAACAATAACGTTTCTATTTTTTGGAGTTTTATGTTTAGGCAGTTTTATCTATATGTTTAATCTCTTAAAAGTAGCTAGAGCAAGTACCATAAAATTATACTGTATATAAATATATACGATATTCAAATAAGATACGATAATATGATATGAAAATAATAATCGGTGAAAGAACATTTAAAATGTTTGGAAAGCTTATAATCGATATACGATATTCAAAAAAGAAACTCATTTGGCTATATAAATATATTAAATATGCATATGCAGTAATATATGTATTCCTCTATATATGTATATAAAAATGAATAAATATATATATGTATATAAATTATTAAACAAAGGTCGTGTGGAGAATGAGTAATGCCTTGGCTTAGAACGAGCCTAGCCAGACAGACAGCAGCGAGCAATAAATAGAACCAAGATTATATACAAGCGATAAAAACAAAAACAACAAACAACAAAAAACGATCGAAGAGACATCAGATTTGAATTTGCTGCCAAATATGGGCGTAACAGTTAGCGAGACTACAAAATCGATGACAAAGACTATTAACAACAACAACAATGGCTATATAAACAACAACAGTGTAAAGATGTAAATTAAGCTTTGTGTATGATAGAAAAATTGTTAATAAACGTGTGACGAGCAAAGTCAAGTAAACAATAAGAAAGAAAAAACACAAACATAGCCAACATAAGGAAGTGTGGGCAGAAGAGACTTGAAACGAATTGAAGCTTAAAGTAAAAAAAAAAAAAAAAAAAAAAAAATAATACATCAAAATTCTTTGCTCGAGGGTCAACGAAACAGGCTTTCCAAGCGAAAGTTAATTTAAGAATTTAGAAAAACGAGCTAAAACTGTAGACGTTGAAATACCCTGGAAATTTGTTAATTCGTTAAACAAAACCTATATTCAAGAATATATTTCTGCTTCTATTGTCTTATATAATCCGTAACAAAATTTAAATGAAACTTGTCTAAAATTATACAAAAAAATCTGCATCTAATATCTAATGAAATATTTATAATATAAAAGACAGACGCAACGTGTGCGGAATGTCAAACAAAAAGACAGCAAACAAAAAGAAAACGAAAAAAATCCGATAATCTGTGGGGATCTCAATATTGGAACCACTCCAAAACCAAAACCAGTCGAAAGCGATTGAAAGGGGGTAACCAGGGAATGGAATGGTCAGTGGACAGATAAAGAAATACTTGTAGATAGAAAGGGAAGTGACAAAACGATATGTGCTTATAAATGCGGCTACATTGTTGCCAATAGTTGGATAGATTGGATAGGTGAATTGATAAAAGCAGAAATATTATATGTGCATATTGTAATAATAATGATCAACAATGGAGCTCTGTATTTATATATAGAGATATATATATAGAGAAAAAATGAACGTTGTGCGATGAGTTTGCAAATTGTCAAAGTATTCGCGAGTTTGTTGTTGTTGCTCCTCGGGTGCTGGCCGGTCCCGCCTCCGGTTTCTCCTGACAACGGCGACAACTTGAAACAGACGCCTAAGCAACATACAACACACTCGTACACACACACACATAAACAAAGCAACGCACAAATTGCTGTACAAATTGCCCCTTGGGGCGTGAATCGCTAGAGATGTGCGTGCTAAAATTTGATCGTGAGGCTTGTAAATTTTTGTAGCTTGCAGCTATTAGCAGTTGAGAGCATGAAAAAATACATTGAAAATGCGCTTTAGTTACTATTCATGAAGACAAGTATAACACTTAACATTTCCTAATTCTATTTGTGATCAAGTAATTAATATAACTCTACTCATAATTCTCAAAAATTTATGTGTAACACTTAACTTTGTAGTACTTACTACACAAATATAACAATTGGCTTTTAAACATGTCTTCAGCTGTAAGAAAGACCAGCTCAATATGTCTTAATATATAATTGATCGTATTGTACATTCGTTATAAGACTTTGAGCATTTGGAGTATAGAACTTTCAACTTATAGAGTTGCTTACATATCTCTTCATTTAAGTCATATATGTATAACACTTACCAATATAAGAACATAACTCTATGTGCCGCTACTCATGCAAATTCACTTTAAAATCTAAACACTTGGCAGGCAAATAGAACACTTGAAACCTGTTCGATAACATTTTCTTAGCCACAATATTCAATTGGCTTTCAAGCACGATTCGCAGCAATCATTAAATTTATTATAACTTTGTTGATTTTTTTCTCTCTCGCTATTATTTTGTAATTAAGAATTTTGTGCAAATGGAAACTATTGAAATTTTCTGTCAAACGCTTTATATGGTTTGTGTCACAGTTCGTGCGGATGGCGATTCTATAAACTAATTTAAAAAAAAAAAAACAAAAATACATAAAAATGCTAAACAAATCAACGGAATACGAGCAAATCAGTTGGTTTTTATGTTTGTGCTTTACTTTATGGGTGAACGTGCAATTATCGAGTTTTAAATTTTTTAAACTTATATATAGAATTGTAATTTGTATTTGTTGTCTTTGTTTCTTTCTAACTAATGCTAATCATAAATTACAATTACTATTCGTTTATGTATTTGTTATCATTATTGTTGTTGTTGCTTTCATTGTTGAGCTGTGATCTTTTGTTTTATATTTTCAGCTGAGTTTTTCTCTCATGTTTTGAGAGTTGAATGAACTTTACTACAGCTGTTAAATATTTTTGTTTGTTTGTTTTATAGTAAAAAAAAGTGAGTTTTGTTGTTTTTAAGTTTGTAAAAGAAATAAATGTTAATTATAATATTAATGATAATGATAATGACAATGTTAATGTTGGTCATTGTAATTGTCACGGTCATTATCATTGTCATTTTGCATTAATGATAAGAAATTGCAAATATTACTGATAATCATATCTAGTGTAATGAAAATAATGATGAAAATGATAATGATATTAATAATGATAAGAAGAATAGAGAGAATAGGTAGTATAGGTAGTAAACCTGCTTTATTGGTATTTGCCTCCGTTTCATGGATGTATACATATATAATTCAGAGTGTGACTCATTATTTTATAAGAATATAGCTACGATAAGAATAATAATAACATAGCAATCTGATATAAAAACTTTTATATTTTTGAGACACATTTAGTTTCTGTTAATACTCATAGACTTACATGAATGATGCAAAGTTTTTACTCTATTTTTAGGTGCAGTAAAATAAAAGTTACACAATATTTAGCAAAGCGGAATTCAGTTTACAAACTCTTACAGTTATGTTCCGTGTTATGACTGCATTAACGTTTTGCTTAGCTCAGTTAATCTATTCTTTCCATATGTTTTCCTTATAGATGTCTATATGTTCTAGTTGATTGTCTGTCTCGTGCACACGATTTGCATGTTTAGCTCTTTAGATTCCTTTATGGAACGTATTAATTTTCATGTTTAACGCTTGCCTGTGATTTGCTAGCAGACGTCAAAGTCGCGCCTTTGTATGCAAATGAAGTTGGTCGGCATATACAATATATATATATATATATAATATGTAAATATATAGATATGTATTCATAATACTTAATTAATAATGATGCAGAGAAATAGTCTTGGAATTCATTGACCGGATTAAGTTCAGCCAGGCACAAGTTGTAAAATGTCTTCGAGTGCACCTTTAGCTTATTCAAATTTCAGTGAACTGCGTAAATATTTATATAAGCACACGTTACAGACATATATTTATATATATGTATATGATATATCTGTTGACTGTTTAAGTTTGCAATATATTCAAGGTATTTCTCTTGCTGTTCCTTTTACCTTAGTTGTTTGTAAACAAAGCAAATGCAAAAAGCTTTTAGGTGACAAATGTTTAATGCTTGATCAGAGCATATACATACATACATTCTCCCTATTTGTATATATATCAGTGCTTATATAAACAAATGAGCTGCTTAAATTTCAATGCACTTGCAACTTCCTTGATAGCAAATTGAAATTGAAATTCTAGATGTTTGCCCAATGGAAGCGCTAAAGGAAACAACGGGAATTTCTGTGGAATGAACGAACTCTCAATGCCTTTTGTTTCTGTGGTTAGCCAGCAGGAGGGGGTATTGTCAGTGTTGCGGGGGGCGTGTCAACCGGTAGCATTTGATGGGTTTTAGGTGCGTCGCATTGACGTCAAGTATCCGCCTTCAAATGCGTTTGTTAATTACATAAAATGTTCGCTTATTATATCTATCGGTATTGATGTTTAATGATATCGATAAATACGCAAAATATCGAAATAAATAGTTACAACAAGTATGAAAGTTCTAGTCGAGTCCACTCGACTAGGAAATTCCCTTAACGAATGCTTGAAGCCGCAGAGAGGGCTCCCATTGGTCACTTGAAGGTCGACTGTAACGAAGAGAAGTGCAGAAGATCAATAAAGTTGTCTATGTTTATGCAGCAGTTCTCATTTCGTATTTGTGTTTAGGTAAAACGAAGCTAGAATGCTTTAAGCAGCAGAGAGCGCCACTTGAAGATCAAGTGAAAAGAGCCCTACCTGCCGTCGGGCTCAACCTTTAAGAGAGACAGTGCTTGAGTAAAAGTGGCCCTATATAAAGGGCAGCAGCTGCAGCAGTTCCTCAGTCAGTCTTCAGTCGCCAAGGTGTGCAGAGGGTCAGCGAAGGAACGTGAAGTATTACGTAAGGGAAGTACGTAGATGAATTACGTAAAGGAAATTCGTAGAGGAATTACGTAAAGGAAATTCTTAGAAGAAAGAGGAAATACTTAGCGGAATTACTTGGATGAAATAGTTAGAGAAAATGAGAATAATGTAGAATATTTTTAAATATTTAAAAAATATGTTTACTTTTTTATTTTATTTATTTATTTATTTATTTATTTTTTTTGCTTCACATTACTTAGCTTATTTTTTGCTTCCCTTTCAAGTGACTCCATACTGTAAATATTTATAAAATATTTACACACATAATTTCTGCTACCATATTTACTTGTAAAATTGTTTGTAAATATTTTGCAACAAATTAAAAACACATAAACAATGTCAAACGTTAAATCACAAGTTAGCAAAACCGGAAAAAGGCGTGGCAGTTTTCTCACTCTAAACGTTTGGTTTATTGTTAATAAAACTTTCTGATACATAAACAAATCTAATTAATTTGAATCATTAACAAAACAAAAATCGGGTACGGCAGTACGGTTTATTGTGCTCATTAAAAAAAAACTTGGGAATTGTTTAATAAATACATATATATAATATAGTATTAGTATATCTCATTTTAATATATATATATAAATTATATTTAGTTAATTGACAAATTATTTTAGTTAGCGGTCTTTTCAATCATAGTTCTTAATCTATTTAAATATTGCAAATAATTGCTAAGACCTTAGTTAACTTAATCACAAAAGTTAATTAAGTACTCGCAATTTTTGTCTTGAGTCATAAATGTAATTTTATGAACTCTTTTTGTTTATACATATATTGTTTATATTATTTCCTGTTGTTGAGTCAAAACAGAGCTTTAAAGACTTGAAATGCAGTTTATTTATAAAGTATTCAAGTATTTTGCAGTTTTAATAACTCTTCTTATTACTTATTTTTTATTTGCAGTTTAATTGTGAAGCAACAACAGCAAGTGCAACAATTGACACAATTGGCAATAAATCAGCAGACGCTTGAGCTCAACGAACAAGAGGAAGCAGAGGAGGGAAGCAGCAGTACACAGAAAATAAACGAAAACGAAAACAAACGAGACAACTAGTAAAATAAACAGGAGGCAGTGCATCATTTGGAGCAGCAGGGGAGAAGTCGGAGCAACAGCAGTCGCAGCATCAGCTCTCACGTCTTCGGCATCGATTTCGACTGAGCTATTTTGGGTAGATGTAAGATACTTTGCGTAGCTGTGAGATACTTTGCGTAGCTGTAAGATACATGTGCCCACGCCAGCCAGGAATGCAGCATGTGGCCATGTAAAGGCAGACAACAGCCACAAAACAGAAGACAGAAAACAGAAACTGCAAAAGCAAAAGCAACAGAAGCAGCAGAAGCAACAACTTTTTAGCAGCTTTCACTTGACAGTCACTTGACTGCCACTTGACAGTCACTTTAGCAGTCACTTGGCATTTAGCGAGACGTGTCGATGAGTTGAATAGCGCCACGACGACCACCACCCCCGATAGAAGCGTCTACCCCGTTAGCCATACAAACAATGGAAGCAACGCAACAGCAGCAGCACCACCAGCAGCAGCCAACAGAAACAGTTGGAGCAGCAGCAGTCGCAGCGATTGCCAGGTCATTGGACCAGCAGATGGATGCATCGATTGGTTCGCCCAATCACTCGCACTACTCGAATCTCACCAACACCAGCAGCAGCAACAGCAGCAGCCATCACAATAGCAACGTGAGCAGTCCCTCGGTGGCCACAGATAGCAGCAGTTCCTCCTCCTCATCCTCGGCGCCGCAATATAGCGAGGATTTGCGTGCAGCCGCTCGACAGAATCCAAGGGGTTCGCATTCGGGCAGTGGCTCCACGAAAACCTGCGAACTGGATGTGGGGGAGGAGGAGCGTGATACCTTCTCACCAGTCTCCAGTCCAGAGTGCAATAACGGTGCAGTAGCGACAGTTGCTCTCGTTGCAGCAGCTGTTGCCAGCAGCAGCAGCAGCAGCAGCAACGGCGTCGGCGTCGGCGTCGCCGGCAGAGACAACAAGAGCTACGATAGTAAATTGAAGCCGCCCTCGAAGGAGGAAAAGCAGCGACAAAACGAGGAAATCGTATGCATGGAAACGTCCACAGTATCCACTGAGACGGGCTCCTGGGAGTCCGTTTATCCCACTGCATCAGCTGTGCAATCGCAGCCGCCAGCTGCAGCTCTGCCCCACATGGAGGGCATCAGCACCAGCTGTCTGTTGCGCGATTTGGAGAAGCGCGAACAGCCGCTGAGCAGCTCTCAGAATAGCGCCTGCTTCATAGACGCCTCGTCGCTGCGCGATGAGGACGAGGTGCTATCGTTTCCTAGCCTGGACAGCCTGCAGCAGGCCAATGAGCAGGCCAAGCCTGAGACAGAGCTGGAATTGGAGCAGTTTCACAAGGCGTTCGCCAAGTGCAAGCCGCCGCCACGCAGCAGCCAATCGAATTGCAGCTCCGATGTGGAGGTTGAGGATGAGCCACGTCCGGACTCGAATAGCGGCACCAACAATCTGTCCGATGAGGAGAAGCTGTGGAAGCGTGAGCAACAGCTGCCGGCCAGTGGTGCCACCGATGCCACTGAGGCCAGCAGCGTGTCCCTGGCAGCCGATGCAGATTCCTCGGACTCCTCGCTAAGCGCACGCAGGCGACGCACTGCACCCGCCGCTGTGCCAATGGCTGTGCCGCGCAGCTTCCAGCACAACACACAACAGTTTAGCGTGCATCCGTTGGGCAACAGTCCGAAGTTTGCGCCACACCATGGACACGATCTCAGCTATACGACAGACTACTCCAGCAGCAGTCCGGCCCCTAGTCTGGTCTGGTCGGAGCAGGGCAGGCAACAGCAACAGTTGCAGCAACAGCAGCAGCAACATCAATCGCTGCTGCCCCATCAGCAGCAGCTGCCGCCAGCTACAGACACTCCGCACAACTCCATGGTGCACGTGCTGGAGCATGTCTCGAGCAGCAACAATAGTTCCATACACAGGGATTATACGTTCAGCTCCTCGTTGTCGCATCATCGCGATTCTGGCGCCTATTGCAGTGATGCAACAGACTCGCCGCTGCCGTTGCCTCGCACACCCAAACGTAGCTCCAAGTTCGATGAGGCGAATCCCATTGTCTCGGGTGGTGCATCCATCGAGGACTTCAGGCAGAAGCATTGCGACAGTCCCAGTCGAAAGCGCACCGATGCTTGTCCCATTGTGTCGGGTGGATTTGTCTCGCTGGACTTTGCGCCCACGCGGCCCCGGGACGATGATGATGACGATGATGAGATTGCAAGGGATCGGCAGGCGGAAGACGATGCAGAGCTGGAGGGTGTGGAGCTAAGGGTCAAAACGGGTCAGCCGCTGCGTAAACCTCTGCCAGGCATTGCCTCCTGGGTGGTGGACATGAGCGATTGTCGGCCAGAGCGACGCAAGAGCAGCAGCTCCACGTCCAGCCTGGAGGCGGGCGCAGCAAGATTCCGTGAACGCTCCGACTCGAATAGCTCGCACAAGAGCGGCTGTGGTTTCTATGTGTCACTGGATGACATGGACAGAAAGCCGAAGGTGCAAAAGGAACAACCAGTGCAGCCATCGTCCTTAAGCAAATCCTATACAGCGCCCAAGGCGGCCAATTTCTTTGTGAATCTATCGCAGAGCGAATACCAAGCCAAGGATGATGAGCAGCTGGAGCAGTCAAAGCCCAAGGAGGAGGCCGTGCAGCAGGCGGACAAAAAGAATATATTCAGCATGTTTATAGACTTTGGTGAGCCGGCCAAGCAGCAGCAGCCCACGCGTGCCACGAATGGACGCAAGGAGCCCTTCAATTTGGCACAGCGTTTGAGCAGTTCCTTGAGTGTGGCTCAACGGCGCGGCGAGGAGCTAATGAAGTCCAGTGCCAGCTCCACGGAAACCCTAATGGCCAAGAGCGGCACACAGCAGGCAACTCAGTTGCCGGTTTTGCAGAAGGAGGAGAGCAAATCTCTGGACTATCGTTGCAATTTGGAGCAGCCATCGTTGACGGTTGCGGCACTGCGTCGCATGACGCGCGAGCAGGAACCCAGCAAGCGCCACAGCTGGGGTAGCAATAACAGCAAGGAGCAGGCGCCCATTCCGGGGGATTACAAACGTTCCATAAGCCTAACGGCCAACGGAGGCGATCCACCTGGCAGCGGTCTAATGAGCATCATAGACAAGTTGCCCATTATATCGAAGGCATCCTCCTTGTCCGTGGATAGTTCCTTGTCGCCTTACGATGACTACAGCGGCGGTGCCATGAGCAGCTGTTCCGATGAGGATCAGCAGGCGGCTCGCCTGAAGAAGCGACGTCGGGATGCACAGCTGAATGAGACCTACGACAAGAGCAGCAGCATTGCCTCTGCCCTGACCGAGGGTGTGCTCTCCAAGGACATGTCGCCCGCGTCCAATACGGACACAGATGATCTCACCTTCCAGCAGGATGAGCAGCTGGCGCTGCGTGAGGTACAACTGCAGCAGCAGCAGCAGGTGCCACTGCCAGTGCCGCTGACAAGCAGCTCGAATCGCACCTCCATCATGGAGACCATCATTGAGGCCAAGGAGACGGCCTCACCCAAGAAGCAGCCGAATCTTAGCAATGGCCACACAATGGAAACGCTCCATGCGACCATCGAGAAGCAGAAGCAGCTGCTAGAAACGGTTAATGAGAATGCCGAGCAGCCGGCTAACTTTGTCAAGCTGTCGGATATGGACAAGCCGGTGGCCAAGCACGAGCTGCAGTCGCCGGATGCCATGAGCAAGAGTGCGGGCACTCAACGCAGCGCCAGCCAGCGTTTCTATCGTGATGAACAGCAACGTGCGGCAGCGCGTCCGCATTCCTGGGCAATGACACGGTCCACAGGAGGCGGCAATAATATCCAGCAGCTGGCCAGCTCGGTGGACAACTTGCGCAGCTTGTCGCGTCTGTTTCCCAACTTCAGCAAGGAGTTCTCCAATTCGCTGCCGGGCGACATGACATTGGACAACGGACAACAACAGCAGCAGCAGCAGTTGGATTATATACAAACGGACTTGAGTGCCGATTCCAGTTTGGCTTCCAGTTTCAGTCGCTCGGGAATGGACGAGTCCTCGATGAGCTGCCGTCAGCCCCGGCGGCTGGGCGAGGATTTGCTCAAGATGTTTCTGCAGGAGATCGCCACCGATATGCTGGTGGAGGTGCATGGCAGACGCATCCGCGCCCACAAGTGCATCCTGCGCAGTCGCTGTCAATATTTTGCAGCAATGCTGGCGGGCCATGGAGCCCAGAGCGTTGTCTCGCTGCAGGGCTACTCCTATGCAGCCGTGCACTTTGCTCTGTGCCACATCTATTCGGGTGCCTCGCACCCACCGGATGGCATTAGTCTGATGGAGCTGGCCGCGCTGGCTGACCTGTTGGGCTTGGAGGGACTGAAGGAGGTGACATCGCATGCACTGAAGACCAACTACTGCCACAACTTCCATAAGCCCTGTTCCGGCTGCATCGATGGCATATTGCAGGTGCTGCCCGTCGCATTGAATCATGCTCTGGATGATCTCTATCGCAAGTGCTTGCGCTGGACCTGCCGACACTACCTGAAGGTGTGGCCGACGCGTCAATTTGCTCAGCTGCCGCCGGATATACTCGGGCGATGTCGTCAGCAGATTGTTGCTTATATGGTAAGATTCTCTAATTGCATCATTTAGCAGATTAGTAGAGATTAATCTACTCTCTCTCTCTCTCACACACACAGACCTCGGAGACGGTGCTGGACACGGTGCTCGATTGCGATCATCTGTTGGCCCAGCTCTCGGCCTATCGCTGGGGTCACATCTGCGAGCAGCTGGTGCGCGATATCTTGGATGCTGCCTATGGCTATGTGGGCGATCACTTTGCCAGCCTCATAGCCAGCGATTCGTTCCTCTCGCTGGGTCACGATCGCAGTCGTCACATTCCACGTCTAGAGACGCTGTTGCTGCAAACGGCTGCGGCGCTGACACCGGAGCAGGCATGCCGCAGCTATCAGCGCGTGACTCGCCTGAATACGGTGCTGCAGGCGAAACTCATCCAGATGCCGGTCAATCTGGGCGAGCTGGCCAAGGAGCTGCAGGGCTTGCAGGAGGAGCAGCTCGACTGGCAGCCCGAATATATACGCCTGGTCAGCGCCTTGGTCTATGCCGTTGAACAGTGCCTGATTCGGCAGTGCTCGCGTGCCATGCGCGTCACTGCCTGGCAGCGCATGGATCTGGAGCTGCGCAAGAAAATCCAGACAATGGCGCGACTCACCGAACCGCTCGATCTCAAACGCAACGGCGGCAAGTCGGTGAGCAAGGCCTTCTCCTTTGGAGGCAGCACACGCAGCCAGGATCTGGTGCAGATCAAGCTGGCCATACAGGCGCAATCGAAGCGCGTGCAGGCGCAGGAAACGCAGCTCTACAAGGCCACGCAGACCAACTACGATGCGGCGCATGTGCAGACCACCGAGCGTGGCGTCCAGGCGCATGCCAATGATCCGCGTGAGGGCAACAGTGAGTGCTATAAATAAGCGCATCGATCAAATATATAGTAACTCTCTATTCTATTTTCCAGGCAAACTGCTCAAGTCCAATTCCCGCGCCTATGTGCCGCAGACACAGCGCGCCAGCTCCCAGACGGCCGGCGAGAGGCACAGTCTCAATACGCATCGACGCACGCAATCGGAGGCACCGCCTGTTACACAGCGCAAGCCGGTGGCCGTTGTGGAGCCCAAATCGAATGCCTCCAGCAGCAGCCAGACCAAATCAGCAGCGCCTGTAGTGCGAGCTCGGTATCTGGAGCCGCGTAAGCCGCGCGCAGTGAGTGCAGGCAATGGCACTGCGGGTCCCATACGCAGTGCTACCAGCTCCAGCATACCAGCGGCACGCAAGGCTCAGGCCAAGAATCTGCACATCTCTTCCAGCGACAGTTCGCGCAACTCCAGTCCGGCGGCGCTGCGTCGTGGCACTCGACTGGGCAACAAGTCGAACAACTTGTCCACAGATAGCCTCGCCAAGAGCGGATCTCGTGAGCGGTATTCCTCGGATATGAATGTGGACTCGATGGCGGAGAGCATGAAGAGCTCGGTGATAACCAACAAAACGATCTCACACGAATCGCTGTCGAGCAGCTCCAAATTGGCGCGAGTGCATCAGCTCAATGGGCATGCCACTGCTGCCGCAGCTGGCACCAAGCCCGCGGCTCCATTGAGGGGCATACAACGTGGTACAGCGCTAACGAACAAGTCGACGCGCCAGCTCAAGCAGCAGCACAACGTGAATGCAACGGGGGCTTCTAATGGCTCCAGTCCCAGTTCCGTGCACACAACCAAGTCGGCAACCAGTCGACTGTCCTCGGTGAGCAGCACATTGTCTACGCGGGAGATGTTCAAGCAACGCTCAATATCGGTGCCGGCTGGTGGAGAGAATCCTGCAAAGGGACGACACAGTTTCCTGTCCGCCAAGTCGCGAGAGATTCTTGCCAAGCGTGCAGAGAAGAATAAACTGCAGCAACAGCAGCAGCAACAACAACAACAACAGCAGCAGCAGCAACAACAAGAGCAACAGCAACAACAACAGTTGCGCGCCTCTGCTGGGCCTTTGCGCTCCTCTTCACATTCCGCCGTCAGCAGCATGATGCAGCAGCACAATCTACGCAACAGTCTGCCCTCCAATATACCCACACGACGACCTAATACGCTGCAGCTGCGCAAGACAACAAACCAAACAACAACAACTACTACCAATGGGCATGCACCATCCGCTCCTGGTTATAAATCCCACACAAATGGTGTCCTGAATGGCGGCTTTAAGGCTGCACAGGCGGTTAAACAGAAACTGGACTTGCTCATCGATGTGCAGCTGGAGGGGAGCAGCAACAACAACAACCACATAAACAACGGTGGACAGCGCGTCGAGTCCAAGCTGGAGCGTTCGAGCACCTTTTGCAAGGATAGCGCCGATCTGGATTTAAATGTAGCCGAACTGCAAATTGTGGAATAAATCTACAAAACGGTATGAAGAGAGAAAGTCGCCAGAATGCGGAAAAGTGTTTGTCATTTAATTCAAATATTCTTTTCTTTCAATGAACAGGTCCATATCAAATATGAACCGAGCGAATCAACCCATACACGTCCCATAAGGCAACTCTAGTCAATAATAGCATGTAGTTGCAGGCGCAGGAAATGTTTAACAATAAATCAATAAAATCCACACAGAGAGAAGAGAACAAAAATAATCAAAGAAAAATGAAGAACATGTTACTAAAAAGCAAAGATGCACCCACTAACCTTATAATAGTTATATACATAATTACAACAAAAACTTATTGTCGTTAAAAATCCCCCATTCCCAAACAAAAAAGGAATATATTTAAAAAAAAAACATATTTAAATGCTAACTAAAGTAAAGTATTGTCTGGCAGGCGAAGTGGAAGCAATGTCAAAAAGAAATGAAATCATAATTCGGTGATATTATTTAGTGTGCGCTTGCTGTTTATTTCTTTCATTTTTTTGTTTACTTATTTTTTTTGTTATACAATATAAATTTTGCTGCAATTTGTGTGCTTAAAGTAAATGAAAGGAAAAACTACTAAGATAATATTTATGTGCTTTCGCCATCTGCATTTAAAAGTAAACATCTCTGTGCTGCAGCTTATAAACAAGTTATATTGTTAACAATGCCCTCTCTCTATCTGTCTATCTCTAGCCCTCCTACTCTTAAATACTGTAAGCATTGCGAATGTTTTATACTGTTCTTTATTTGAATTTTTATATAGAATCGGTCGCGCAACCAAGAAGAATGTATTTTTTCATTTATTTATATTTTTTTAATTATTTGATATATATATAAATATATATAAAAACAAAAGAGAAACAACAAAAAACACATAGAAATGTATTTTGTAAGCGAATCGACATTGATATATTGATAATGAAGTGCAAGTTTAATAAAAGTGTGTATTTATTAAAAGTTATATATATAAACAAATATATACATAATTGTTGAAGTTTTACTTATAATTGCATAATACTAAGTAATGCACAAAACGTATTTTGAATTGCGCGCGTCATTTTGTGCGTGTGCCAAGCATCAGTGTTTGAAAGTGTCGCATTTTGGACGGCTGGCAACGCTACATGTGCTGTGTGAACCAATCAGCTGACTGGCGATTGCGATGTATTCCTAATTTTGTTTTTTTTTTTTTTTGTTTGTTTTAGTTAATACCTACAAGTGCACCAATAAAGATTAGTAACTACGTGGGCGAATTTTGCAGCGAACGCGCCCACTCTGTAAACACATTGCGACAATGTATAACAACGCATTCATTGCTGCAATATTCATCCTCCCAATCGGGATTTATTATTGCCGGCTTATTGCATTGTTCGCGCGTACATTTTTGCACGGCTGCTGCCTCAGTTAACAGCTGAATTTGATCTGAAGGCGGTGGCGGCTGCGCTGCGGCTGTCTCGCTTTTAGGTTCCCCTGGCGCTTCTTCCTGGCCGGGCAGGGACTCCGCGGAAAGTGACGACTTTTGCTGTTGTTGTTGTTGCTGCTGCTGCTGTTGCTGTTGCTGCTGTTGCTGCTGATGCTCGCCCAACTGCTGATTACGCTGATGATCGTGGAGCTGTCGCACATATTCACGCTTTTCCACGTCATGCCGCTGCTCGTAGACAGTCTTTTGCTTTTCATCCATAGATTCCCACATATTCAGAGCTATTGCTGTAATCTGCTCCAGCGTGCAGGCAGGATTCTGTTGCTTGATGGCCGTCATGGTGTCCCGAAAGAAGAGCGCATATGGCGCCAGCGGTTTTGCAGGCGCCTGTTGAGATTGTTGTTGCAGCTGTTGTTGATTTGTTGCCATCTGATAAGTGCTGGGTGTATCGTAGTCAATAGCCTCCTCCTCGTCGTCGACCAGCGTTGAGTGATCCAGACTGCTTAACCTGCTAATACGTCGTGACTGTAATGAGGGAGACAAAGAGAAACAAAATGAAAACGTTTTATAGCAGGTGTTAAGCACATATGTATAAATAATTTTTTATTGAATCGGAAAAAAAAACTGCGGTGTATCTTATAGAGAGATGATGGCTCACTAATAATTTCTTCATCTTGGCTGCTGAATTGTAAATCAACTAAATGTATGTGTGCTTAATCGCGTCCCAGCTAACAGCTCTCTATATTAGGCAAGACGCAGTGTACGTATATTTGTACATGTGCTTCGCTTGTGCATAACACGTACGGCTCTGCTTTGCTATGGAGGACGTGAAGAGAGGGGGACGCAGTCAGCAGTAGACGCAACCTGCTGATTGCATGTGTATTAGTGTGTGTTCGCGTCTGTTTGTATTAGCTTATTGGTGTGCGTGTTGTTTGTTGATAAGCATTTGCGTTGCCTTCTGCTGTTCGCTTGATTGCTGTTGTTGTTTTGTATCGATAACCCTCATGCGCTTACTGATGCCATCATCTAGGGCAAGCACACATACACAGTCACAGACGAGCACACACACACACAACCATCAACTATTACGAATCCAAGAGAAGCGCACTGAACGTTTCCAATTGGGCGCTTTTTGGATCTATTATAAAACGATTATCAACCAATATACAGTTGCGAGCACCTTCATTAATCCAATTACTCAGCCGGAAAAACATTCGATCCACCAAAAATCAGTTAAAAATATTCATTTAACTTTTGTGTGTATTCCAATTCGTTAGCGCCTGCTGGCCGGTGAGGTTGGCAGCAATCTTAAATGATTTCAGTCAAAAAAAGAACACGTTAACATTCAATACTTCAGTCGAACTATCCCTAAAAGCAAACCACGCACTGATTATATGTATACAATATTATTGTTGGGTAGACCACACGGCGAATCGCTCTCAGCTCTTCCACGCTTAGAAACTTACAGCATTTGGATGTTGTGTCTGCTCCGGTGGCGTTTCGTTCATCTCGAACATTTCGTCGCCAAATGAGGGTGTGTGAAACTTATTCATAGCTATAGTAGTTTATACAATTGATTTTTTGATATATAAATAAATAAACAAATCAATTTATATGCCCAGCGTGGACTTTTGCAGTGTTTTCGTAAGTGTTGGGCAATGATATCTGTTCGCTTTTGCCAACACTAAATAAATGTGACTAAGTGTGACCAACAATTCGAAAGAGAATAAATACTAAAAGCGTACCATAACTGTTTTACAGCACTGCTACTGTGCTTACACTTTATAACATTGAAAAAAAAAAAGACGTTAAAACGAGTAGAGTAGGCTTTTAATAGGCAAACGCATTAGTTAGTTTTAATAGTTTATTTGTTATTTATTTTTGGAAATTAATTTTTGAATATTTTAATAATTAGGCGATATGTCTGTTTATGCTAAATTCAAAATTGATTCAGTATTAGCGTTTGCAACATCCCGTTTTCAACGTTTCAGTACAGGAAAATTGAACGATGGCAGATCAAAGAATGAAGGTATTAGGACAATGCAGGATCCAAACCAGAAGATGAACGTAGATCCTTACAAGTTGTTCAAAGATAAAGTAAATCAACAATATTTCGTTAACGATGTAGATGCGCATTACATGGAGTGCCTCTTCTCAAAATGGGTTCAAAGTCCGACTTCCGTACATAAGGTAAATTGAAATTTAAAAATTGTGATATACATATTTAAATATCGAACTTCATTTATAGTCGTGGCAGCAGTACTTTACGGATGTTCTGCAAAGTAAAAATGTGGGAGATATAGAGATTCTGCCAACTAGGCTAAAAGCAACTAAAAAACCTTCACACAAAAATGGATCTAGCAAGAAAAAATGCCGTTCTCGCAAAACTGAAGATGAAGAGGAGGAATCAGATGATTATAGCAAAAAGAAAAGAAATAAGCGTGAAACAATTCAAAGAAAGACTCAAGTTAACGAAAGACGAGAATTTGATGAATATGGTGAAATGATGACGCCTTTTTCCAAGCCGCAAGGAGGACTCATGTTTCCAAACACAGTCGATAGAATGAAAACCGTTAGACATAACAAGGAATCAGATGATTATACCGAAATGGCGAGGCCGTTTTCCAAGCTAAAGGGAAGAACCATGCAGCCAAAATCAGATAGTGGAATGAAAAAAAATAGTCAGAGCAAGGGAGATGAAGAAATTATGAAGCCGTTTTTGGATCCAAACAGGCGAATTATGAAACCAAAACCATCTAAGAAGATAAGCCAGCAGCCTAGAGAAAAGCAACGCAAAAATCCAAAGACCACACAAGAGCCACGATATCAAAATCAATTCGATTCCATGGCAACAGGCAAGCAGCCTTCAAATGAAAACTATGTAGTTGGGCATATAATTCTGAGTCCCTCTATGGAGGATATCAATTCGAAACCGCGTCACAAAGATGGCGCATCAAAGACCACTATGAATAAGCAGCAGATGACTAGCTCCAAGGTAGAGACGGCCAAAACATTTACGCCTAACAAAAAGAGAATCGATTTCAGGAAATCATTGGAACAGATCAAACAGCAGAAGGCCGTACGACGTGTGAGGGCAGCTTTAAAACACAGACCCTTCCGAGCGAAACGTGAATTCATTAAATCACAGATGGAGCGCATTGCTAGAATGAAGAAAAGTAATCTACCCAAAGGCCACATGCGGTCCAAGTACCGCAAGTAGAAAGAACATGGAAGTACATTCGATGCTTTACCAGTTTACAACATCCAAATTCAGATAGATATATAGTTATGTATATACATTTGGAAAGTTTGACAAATATGGAAATCATTAAAATGTACAGCCTGTAAAACAGAGAAACAGAAAATAAAACATAAAATTATATTGATATATATATTTATATATATTTAAAAAAATATATAAATATATATATTATGTAAACACAGAACTAGTTGCTTCAAAATTCATGTTAGAGTCAAAATTGCAGCTCAGGCTATAAATTAGTTTTTGGCAGATATTGGCGATGTATCTGAAGCCTGGCCGCTTGGGACCCTCAATCGTATTGAAGAGTTTAACAACCATCGATGTTACACGACGATCACTACAAATTACCAAAGTTCTCAGCGCCAGACGGGATAGATCGGTCAATCTTAAAGTGGACAGCTTTGCCAACGGCAGCAACGCCAGCTATATCGAGCGGTTGTATCGCAAATGGTCCAAGGATCCAAATTCAGTGGATGAGGTGAAATTGCTTAGTATTTTTTGTTGTGGTGCTCTGAATTTTTATCCTATATTCTCCGACGTAGAGCTGGCACAATTATTTCACGGGCAAACGACGTACGATTAAGCAGGATAGACAGCTGAAGATCAAGCACCGGAAATGGGAGCCCACAGCAGCTGGAGGAGAACCGACTCCAACGCCTGCTCCGGATGCCGACTGGAAATACATCGATGATCACCTGGTGGTGCAGTCCATCATCCGGGCGTATCAAACACGTGGCCATCTAGCTGCTGATCTCGATCCATTGGGCATTGTCGGACCCACGGGTCATACACCATCCACCGAGGACAAGAAGCTGCAGGCAACCAAAGCGGTGCTGCGACAGCACTACTCTTATGCATTCAGTGAGCTATATAACAAATGACACTTCCACTTGACAATTGATAGATAAACCAATTAAATCCTTCACTAACAGACGATTTGAATTCCCTATTTAAGCTGCCAAAGAGTACGTTAATTGGTGGCGACGAACAGTTCCTCCCGCTTAGGTAAGAGGAGAGCATTGGATGGGGCGTTCACTTGCTCTAACGTTCTCATCCGCAGAGAAATTTTAGATCGTCTGGAGCGTGCGTATTGTGGCCATATCGGCGTGGAATATATGATGATAACATCAATTCTGAAAAGCACCTGGATACGGCAGCACTTTGAGGTGCCTGGCATTATCAATTTCAGTGCAGAGGAGAAGAAACTCATACTTAAGCGTCTGATAAGCTCGTCGGGCTTTGAGAATTTTTTGGCCAAGAAATACTCGTCGGAGAAACGTTTTGGGCTCGAGGGCTGCGACACAATGATACCCGTTATGAAGGAGATAATCGATCAGTCGAGCAAATTGGGCGTCGAGTCGGTGCACATTGGCATGGCGCATCGTGGCCGTCTGAATGTGCTGGCCAATGTTTGTCGCAAGCCATTGGAGGATTTACTGTCACAGTTCAATAGCATTAAGGCCACAGACTGGGGCTCCGGCGATGTCAAATACCATTTGGGATTATTCACAAAGCGTTACAATCGGCAGTCGAAGAAGGATGTGCGCATCACAGTTGTGGCCAACCCATCGCATTTGGAGTTCGTCAATCCTGTTGTGCTCGGTAAGGCACGGGCAGAGATGTTCATGCGTGGCGACTATCAAGGCAACAAGGTGCTGCCCGTGTTGATACATGGAGACGCCTCGTTCTGTGGCCAAGGTGTTGTCTACGAGTCCATCCATTTGACGGATCTGCCAGCATATACCACCTATGGCACGATTCATGTGGTCGTCAACAATCAGGTGGGCTTCACCACAGATCCACGATTCTCACGCTCCTCCCGCTACTGCACGGATGTGGCGCGAGTTGTGAACGCGCCCATCTTCCATGTGAACGCCGATGATCCGGAGGCGTGTGTATATTGCGCCCGTGTTGCAGCCAAATGGCGTGCGAAATACCACAGGGATGTTGTCATCGACATCGTTGGCTATCGCCGCAATGGCCACAACGAAGCGGACGAGCCGGCCTTCACCCAGCCGCTGATGTACCAGCGCATACGCAAGCTGAAACCCTGTACAGTCAAGTATGCGGAGAAGCTGGTCCAGGACGGGGTCATCAAAATGGAGGAGTATACGGAGATGGCCGCGAAATATGAGAAGATATGCAACGAAGCCTTTGAAAAGTCGCAGAAAATCAAAACATTTAAGGTGAGTTAGACATTGGAAGGCAGCGATAATATATGTATGATAAATATCCACTTTTAGAACTCTCATTGGATCGATTCGCCCTGGTCGGGTTACTTCCAAGGTCGCAATCGCCTCAAGATGTGTCCAACTGGCGTCAATCTCAAGACCCTAATGTACATTGGCAACAAGTTTTCCTCGCCGCCGCCCGCCGAGAAAAAGTTCACATTGCACAAGTAAGTAGATATATACTATATCTAAATCTATATATCATATGTCTCGTCTATATCATATATTCTCTTGACAGAGGCATAATGCGTATTTTGGGTATACGCAAGAAAATGGTGGAGGATAAAATAGCGGATTGGTCATTGGGTGAGGCCTTTGCCATTGGCAGTTTGGTCAAGGATGGCATACATGTCCGCATATCTGGACAGGATGTGGAACGTGGCACGTTCTCGCATCGACATCACGTGCTGCACGATCAGACCAAGGACAAATTCAGATACAATTCACTGCAGCATCTCTATCCTGATCAGGCGCCATATGATGTGTGCAACAGCTCGTTGTCCGAGTGCGCCGTCATGGGATTCGATCTGGGCTATTCGATGGCCAATCCCAATACGCTGGTCGTCTGGGAGGCGCAATTTGGTGATTTTGCCAATACGGCCCAAGCGATCATCGATCAGTTTGTGGCCAGCGGCGAGACCAAATGGGTACGACAATCTGGTCTGGTTTTATTCCTACCGCACAGCATGGAGGGCATGGGTCCAGAGCACTCTTCGGGCCGCATTGAACGTTTCCTTCAGCTGAGCAACGATGATCCCGATTGTTTTCCGATTATGTGCGATTCCGACTATGTTGCCCGTCAGTTGCTCAACTGCAATTGGATTGTGACCAACTTGACCACGCCAGCGAATCTCTTTCACGCCTTGCGCCGACAGGTGGGCATGTCCTTTCGCAAACCCATGATCAATTTCTCGCCCAAATCTCTGCTGCGCCATCCGTTGGCGCGCAGTCCGTTCCGTGACTTCAACGAGTGCAGCTCCTTCCAGCGAATCATACCCGACAAGGGCAAGGCATCTCACAATCCCGAGTGTGTGGAACAGCTGATCCTATGCAGCGGTAAGGTATATTATGATTTGGTCAAGGAGCGTGACGATCACGACCAGGAGGCGACCACTGCCATAGTCCGTGTAGAGCAGGTGAGTTGACTCTTTAATCATGGATGTACCCACTTTAATATATTCCATTTCCATTCACAGATCTGTCCCTTTCCATACGATTTGATCTACAAACAACTTGAGCTATATCCAAAAGCTGATCTTCTCTGGGTACAGGAGGAGCATAAGAATCAGGGCGCCTGGTCCTATGTCCAGCCGCGCTTAGATACCGTGCTTATCGAGATGAAAGCCAATGAGTAAGTGTTTTTCTCTCTTTCTTTTTTACTTATCTAACAACTGGCAATTGACAATTTCTTTGCGCTAAATGCCAAGGCGCAATGCCAAAGGCCTTGGTCTACTGCCTAATGATTCAGGTGCGACGCGCCTTCAAAATGTCAATTGATTATCATTTGCTCGTCGCTCTGCGATCGTTGATCGTCGCTCGTCGTTTCTCTCGGTGACGCTAGCCATGATTCAAAATGGCGTTCTGCGACATGACGCCATTATATCGAGAAACGTCTTCGTCTTGGTTGACATTAAAATCTAGCTAGTGGCTGATTGCTTTCACATTAATCGATCTTCGAGCAAAAACAAAGCAAAAAGTGAAACGTGTGCCAAACAACGTGCGATGTGCAAAAAAAGATACGAATGGAAGCGATTGTGTGAGAAATTTAACTATGCTAATATCCTGTAAAGTGGATGTCAGTAAGGAAAGAATAGAGTTTTGTTATTTGTGGAATATGTTTAGCTTTACTGGTAATAGGTTTAATATTTTAGTTTTTATTCCTAGTAAAAAATCCCATCACTTTTTAATTTTCATTCAAATTCCATACATATTTCTATAAAATACATACCTGAAACATTCATCGAGTATTTACAGGGTATACCTAGGTACAGCTTAAGGTTTTCAGATCCTCAGATTATATTCTTCTTACAAACTCCAACTCTCAAACTATCAGTGTGTATTCCCTTTATCACTGTTTATGCCTCAGTCATACTCCGTCATATGTTGCCACTTGCAGGGTATCTATTAAAAAATAGCACTTGAAGGCTGATCTCACTCAACTCGCTGTTATGAGATTTATAGGGAATGCGCGCATTTGGTAAACATTTCAATATATTTCATGTCAAATATATGTTTGGCCTTTTCGTTTCCAAATGAGCTAGCTCTTGATAGATATATGTATATACATATAGATTCTTATATATATCTTGTGACCTTCTGAAAGTTCATATGTTGTTGACAGCACGTGTTTGTTTGCTTAGGCCTTTTGCGCTGAGTAAGCTCTAGAAAAATGTTGTTTTGTGTCTTGTGTGTCTTCTGTTTGATTGCGATAAATTGCAGCCCGTTCGCTTTCTGAAGGCTCCAATAATTATTTTCAATTTTGTATTTGGCTTTTTGCGTTGTTAGTAATTAGCCTGGCGTCCACAGTCCCCGACACCGGCCTCGGCTCTTTTTGTCTCTATGCACTTTGAACAAATTGCGAGACAGCCAGCTCGCGCTGTATTGCTTTAGCTATGGCTATAGCTATATCTGTGGCTGTGCTTGTGTGCAGTTCTGTGGGGCTGTGGATGTCGATGTCCATGTCGCTGTCGCATGAGAAACTAGCGCAAGGAACTTGGCACAGTTTTTAGTCGGCGTTTGATACTAAACGGCAACCGCCTGCAGCCGCTCCCTCGCCCTGTTTTCTATTGAATTTAAGCATTTGCTTTTCGCGAAATCTACATAAAATTTAATGTAGCGACATGTAGATATATCTATATATGTGATATGTGTTTGTGTGTGTGTGTGTGTGTGTGTTTATGGCAATCTATGCGCTGCTCCTGCTAAGAGTAGAGCCGAGTGGTTCGCTAAATTTGTGCGCTGATTTATGGAAATATTTTGTGGTCTGCAAAGCTTGTTTCCCTAAACAAAAAGCAAAAAATAATAATAATGTTCTATATAAACTTGTTTTTCTTTCAAGTAAAATTCAGAATTTTATATAAAATTTATAGAACAACATATGTTTTGTTTAGTTTTCATTTTTAAATCAAGAGAGAGAGAGAGAGAGAGAGAGAGAGAGAGAAATCAGTAAGTTTTGGAGCTCTCTCTGCCTTTCTGTCTCTCGTCCTCTCTCATATTATCTTAACAATTGAAATTCCTGCTCTATTGTGAAAATATTGAAATACCCATAAATTTCAATTTAAAAATTTATATCTTGTTTATCTCAACATCTATATAAAATATGTATGGATTGGGGAATTTCCTAAGTTTGTAGACGATTCGATCAAGATATGCTTTTCAATGAGCATGAAATTGTGCATGTCTCTGTTTGAAATTAATTTATGCAGCAGACAAAATATATAGCGAAATTATATACATATATGAGGGTAGCTTAAGGCATTGACAAATGCTCAATATTAAATACAATATTTAGAATCGAAAACAATTTTTTATAAATTTTTTATATTTAGAATTTTATATAATATCAATAATCTTTTGTTTTAAAACAATATTTGTCCCTTTATAGCTTTCCATACAATTCTATAACTTTTCTTGCCGCCCTCGTTTATATTCTTAATCACATTGAATTGTGTTGCCAGCCACAAAAATTGAATGAAAAGCGTCGCACACAAAGGCGCTCTGCTAAATCCCAGGAATGTAGCATATTTGCTAGACTATATCATATATATCGCCGGAATATACATATATACACAAATATATATACATATATATATATATAGATGTGTAAATCGTTTCATGTTTGTATATTTCTTTGTTGTTGTCGCGTTTGTGCTCTTGTTTAAAAGGCAAAGCAATAATTTTGAGGGATTTCTCTACCAAACGCCTTGGCAATCAATTATGAGAAATGCTACCCCTAACAGTCCCCCTCCAACAGCCATCGGCCAACCCATGCCAACCCCAAAGCAAATATGTTTAGATCTTGTTTTTTTTTTTTTTTTTGTTTTCTTGATGTCTCGACGCGTTTGTTATTGCTTGCATTACGCCAAAGTTTTATTAATGACACGCATTTTTCTGGCACATCTCAGGGATGCGAGTACCAGCGTTGATGGAGTGGGCGAGCGTCTTAGTGCCCGATCTTGGAGAGCTTATTGTCTATATAGATAAAAGCTAGGCGAAAGAGATATATAGTCTAGGCCTATTTATAATACAAGCTAAATACCGCAAAGATGGGCTGCAGATACAGGTCAAAGTTCGTCCTATTTGCTAGGTCTCAGGTCTCTGTTTATTTTGATAATATTCATTCATATATGAATGATGATAAATGCGTATATTTCCATATACAAAACAAATCTATAAATAGGTTATTTAAGGCACACAAAAAAACACACAACTTTGAAATAAACAAATTCATAAAAATTTTTAATGACTAATTGAGCTAAAAATTGTGGTTGTTGTTGATGATTTAAAGAATCCGAAATGCGCATAGTTCAAATATTTTGGTTCTCTTTATTAAACATTAAATTTTGCTTTTGGTTTTTGCTTAAAATGTAAACTAAACGTGTAAAAACAAAAAGGCAACGTGAAATTTTATAACAAATTCGTTATCTTGGAATAATTTACGTATACATGTAGAAAATAGTTAGAACTAACACTAGGATAGCTAAGCTACAGATACATCATATATTGTATATTTACATAGATTTAAACTAGAGAGTGTGAGAGTGTGACAAAAGACTATAACATAACTGAATGTCGTACTTGAGATCCTTTAAAAAATCCATGTGAATTTCTTAATGGAAGGAAGCGGCTGCCAAGGGCGACGATCACATTTGGGTAACACTTACATAGTTGGCCAACTGATGCTTTCAGATCTGGCTTAGACCATATTCCATATGCTGTAGCTGCGCGCACGTCGCTCCTCCTCGACCACCTGTTCGTAGTCGATCTCCAGATACTCTTTGCCCACAAATTTCACCTTGCGTCCGGTGTACTTCTTGATATAGCTGATATGGGCCGCCACCTCCTTGCCCTCGATCTCGAGCTTATACGAAATGCTGGTGATGCGCTCCAAGACGCGGCCACGTTTCCAGCGCACCTGTGTCTTGCGATATCGCTCCGCGTACAGCACCAGATCGCCAATCTTGTATTCGCGCACATGCAGGCAGGACTTGAGCTTCGCGGGCTCTGGCTCTGGTACCGGTTCGGGCTCTGCTTCATCGTCTGTCACATAGGCAATGGCCTTCTCGATTGTCTCAATTTCTGGCACCTTCGGCTCCTCCGGCTCCTGCTGCATGAAGAAGGTGTCGCCAATGGAGAGACGGCGCTTCTGTCGCTTTATGATCACTTTCTTCTTGATTTGACGCGGCTTTTTGGGCACAGGCGCTGGCTCCACTTCCACCTGCACTTCCTCCACCACTTCGGGTTCCGTTTCCGCTGCGATGGCTGTTTCCGTTTCCTTTACATTCTCCTGTTGCTGCTGTGTGCCGGTTGCTGTTGCTGTTGCCTGCTCCTTGGCTGCCTTTGTCGTCTTCTTGGGCGGCGTTTGCTTATTGATGCGATCCGCTAGATCGCCAATCTTATTCTTATCCTTCAGAATATTGTTGAGCTTGTTGGCCGATTCGTTTGCCTTCTCTTTGCCCTTGTCTATGGAACTTTTACGCACCAGCTTCTTGAGATGCGTGGTCTTCTTCTTGGCGGAGACCACCAGATCGGATTCATCGTGCGGCTGCTCAACCGTCTCAATCTTAACGGGCTGCACGGGCCCGGCAAGTACTTTCAGCTCCGGCATGGTATCTAGACTGTTGTTCACTTGCGCCTGTGCGTTGTCTTTTGTAGCAGCAGCGATTGCCTGCTGTTGTTGTTGTTCTTGTTGCTCTAGTTGCTGTATCTGTTGTTGTTGTTGCTGTTGCTGTGGCGATGACTCTTCGTGCGACACTTCGCTCAATGTCGCTGCTATTTGTGGCGTCGCGGCATCAACGGGGGCGACTTCAATGTCAACGGCGTCGACCACCTGTTGCGGTGTTGCTACTGCACTTGCCGGGCTAATTAATGTCTGATTAATGGGTTCTTTAAACTGGCTTAATGGGCCGCTGATTCCACTTGACACTGACGTTAAGGCTGTTGCAGTTGCAGCTGCTGTTGTTGCTGTTGTTGCTGTTGCTGCTGCTGTTGTTGCTGTTGCTGCTGGTAATACCAGCACCGTTTCACCCACCAATTCGGCTAGTTTCAGGCTGGCGCGTCTGCTCGGCTCGCTGGCTGCTGCTTGATTGACCAAACCATCGATTGGCAATTGTTTTGGCGCCGTCTGCAATGTTGCTGTTGATGTTGTCGCTGCGTTTGCTTCTGTTGCTGCTGTTGCTGCTGCTGCTGTTGCCGCTGCCTCTGGCTTTGTGTCGGCGCTTTTGGCAGTTGGTTTAGTTACGCTTTTGGCAGTGTCTGCATTGCTGTTGACCTTTGCGGTTACAAGTTGTTCATTTATTGTTGTCGCCTGTGGCAGCGCTGTTGCCGCCATCGCCATCGCCGCCGCCCTCTCATCGCTGCCGGAAGCGATTATCGTTAATTTCTGCTTCTTCTTCCGCTTGACAATCGCTTCCGAGTCGGAGGGTCGCCTTTGTATCAGTACATCGCCCGGCACAGGCTCGACCTTAATTTTGGATGGCTCCACGGCTGCAATAGACGCGCGTCGCGGATTTCGCACCTTGACAACTGTTTTCTTTTTGGCTGCAGCCTTCTTGGGCAGTCCTTCGATTCCTGTTGCTGGCTGCGTGGCTGACTCATCGGGCAATGCGGCTGCTGTCTGTGATGTGGCCTCCACACCCTCCACGGGCTGTTGCTGCGCCGTAGCTGTTAATGTTGCTGCTGTGTTGGCTACTTGGCAACTGTCCTTGGACGTCTCTTTGGCTGTTTCTTCGAGTGCCGTTGGTGTTGTGCATGTCTCTTTAGGCTTCTCTTCGAGCTCCACCTTGGCTTTGGGCTCCTCTTCAATTGTTGTTGTTTGCTCCTTGACTGCTGCTGCTGCTGCTGTGCATGTAACTGCCTCTTTGATTGCTGTTGGTTCTTTTGACTTTGGCTTTGACTTAAGTTCGCTTTGCACCTTTGCCAGAAACTCAAGCTTCGCTTGTACCTTAGCTTTGTCATCGGCCTTTGCTTTATCCTTGCTCTCTTGTGTTGATTCTGCGGGTGTAGGTTGTTCCTTCTCAGATTGAATTGTTTCATTCACTTGATGTTGGGCAATTTCACTTGGTTTCTCTGGGTCGCCTTTAATTTGATTTGTGACCTGAATCTGTTTCTCAGTAGTTTTATTCTCTTGAGTAGCTTCTGCTGCCCTCAGCTCCTCATTGGGTTTGGTCTCTGAAACAGCTCCCTTTACCATAGCAGCGTCATCTTTAGCTTGTGTCAGCTGTTCAGATTTATGCTTTGTCAAATCCTCGTTCTGCTTCTGCTCCGGCACCTCCTGCTTCTCCTTGCCCGTGTCCTTATCCTCATCAGCTTCATCGAAGTAGCTGCGCCGTCTTATTTTCTTAACAAAACGAAATTGTACGGGCTGCTCTGGCTCTGCCTCCGTCGGCGATGCGCTCGCCGCAACAGTTGGTGGTCCGGTCCACTTAACGCCGGCTGCTTCGGCCTCGCTCTCTGTGCTGTACTGCTTCAGCACACCCTTCACCTCGCTTAGTGCACCCGAAATACGCGCCTTCAGCTTGTTCAGTCGCTCAATAACATCTTCCGGCTTCTCCTCCACCGAGTCCTGCGATCGCATGCGTCGCTGACGTCGCAGACGCGTTCGCTCCGGCAGCAGAGATTCCACATCAATTGATACATCTTCTCGACTCGTGGAACTGCGTTTTAATTCGCCTAGCAGTGGACGCGAGGTCGAGGCCAATGGCACAGCCGCATCACGTATACGACTCGTGATGGCTGCAACTGTTGCTGTGGATGTTGCTGCTGCTGCTGCTGATGCTGCTGCTGTTGCTGCTATTGTTGGTGCGCTGGATAGACGACTCGACACAGGTTCTGGCAAGCGAACATTGCTCTTGAGCAGTTCATACTTCATGTCGCTGCTTTGGTTGCCGTTGATGTCGCTGCTGCTGCTGTTGTTGCTGTTATTATTGTTGTTGTCATCCAGCTCTACTGGCTGCTCAATTGGATCGCTATAAATATCAACAACGACGGCGGTTGCTTCACTCTCGTCACTCACTTTCGTCACAGTCATGTCCGCACATTCACCGACCACCACCTGCTCAACCACCGGCTCGCTCCAAAGGTTACCCGTGGCAATCAGCTGCACCAGCTCCAACAATAGATCTATTAAATCGAGATCCCAATCCGGCACTGGGATAACGCTCGCACTCTCCGCTAGCAACGCGCGCACCGTACTCTTTAGCAATTCTAAACTAGCAGCCCCGTTTGGTTTGGTTCGAATTACGTCTGATTGTTGCCGTTGCTGACCATCCACTTGCTCTGACGACGAGTCGCGCGCGTCTGAATGAGTGGAGGCGGTGGCTGCGGCTGTGGCTGTGCCTGTGGCTGTTAGCTCCTCAGCTATTGTTTGACTCTGCTCTGCTCGGCTGGCCAAGCATATTGACTGCCGCTCTTTAGTCATATTTAGCTCATTATGAGCTGCTGCCGTCTCTAATTTGCTTTGCTCACATATTTCGCGTTTATTTTTGGCATTACCAGCATTCATGGCGTCGTCGTCGTCGTCGTCGACGTTGCCTTCGTTGTTGCTGTTCTCATTGTTGATGTTGCTGTTGCTGTCGCTGTTGCTATTGTTGTTGTCGTGTCGCCACCCAAAGGCGTCATTAAAATTTTCCGCCTGTTGATGCTCGATTTCCTTTCGCTCGCCAACGCCTTCAATTTCGACGTTCAAGTTTAATGTTTGCTCGTGAGCGTTAAGTTCATTATCAAATGCCGCCTTATGTACATCATCAACATTATTATCATCGCGATGATCATTGAGATCAACATCATCATCATCATTGTCATTGTCAGCATCAACTGTCCGCTGCGAATCCATGTCTATTTTGGTGCTCATATTGTAGCTCGTCTGCGTCACTGTTGTTGTTGTCGTTGTTGTTGGTGTGGGCACCACATCCGTCGTTGTTGTTGGCTTTGGCGTTGGCTCGTTGCTCTGATCATTTCCATGCACAGCATTGGCATTGGCATTTCGATGTTTCTTACACTCTGGCTGATTATTGGGAAAGCTGATAAATTGTTTTTTAATTGTGGGAAATTCGTTTGGCGCAAATCGCGTTGTCGCCACGGTGGGTCTGCTCCCCCACACGCTTATTGATTGAGTTGAATAGTTGAAATTCCTCTTGGGTAATTGGCAAAGCAGCGGAAATCTTTGTGGCAAAGGCAAGTGAATCACTTGCTCGGAAAATTTTGATATTGCTGCTGTGGTTACAATATTGCTAAAGGATTTATTTGCTACATCTTGCTGCTGTACTGGAAAAGTTCCTTTGGCCTGCTGCAGAGCTTGCTCTGCTTGCAGCAGCGGAAATTTTCCGGGAGCAGTCATTTTGATTTTTGCCTGTGGCTGCCATTGTTGTTGTTGCTGTTGTGGCGGCTGATTATGTGAAGAGTTGCACTGCAGCGCCCTCTGCAGCGGAAATCGTTGCTCATCAATCGGCACTTCCGGCGTGCAGAAACCATTCACATTTGCTGCTGACAACATGGCTGACTCAGCTCTATGCTTCGACAATATTTGCGAATTATGTTTATAATTAGCTCCTGTCGGCGCCAATGGCTGCGGCGGCGGCTGCGGCTCCCCTTGCCCTGACTCGTTGAATGACAACGCCCGCGCGTTTTTAACTTGATTGCTCTGTTGTTGACCTATTTTAGAGGCGTTTCAATTTGAATTTTAATTCACAAATTTTCGTTGATTTCATCAAAACACGCGCTGCAAATTGTTGCTGCTTTCAACACTAGGTTGCAACCCGAACTAACAAAATGGGGCATCTTTTAGCAACACGCAAATGTCTAGACGAATGCTTTAATTGTTGTAAATGCTAAATCAATGCTGCGCTCTCTATGTACATATAATTGGCAATAAATTTTTGTGTAAACGAAAACGAATACTGAATACACTATGAAAACTCTTATACTCTAGCAGTTATGTCTTATACTACTTATAATAAAATTAATTTGTGAGCTCTTACAAAAAATTCTGTTTACTAACTTAACTTATTTATCATATAATAAGATCAAGCATATGCTTGCAAGACCCTAGCAACTAAGTTTCTAATTGCGATATATTCATTGTGTCTGAAACCGTAATTTATACATATACAACGGATGTAGATACATCTACACGCGTATATATAGTAAGCACGTTCGATTATATAGACTATATAAAATGTGTCGCCTCGCCAAATTGATTTTAGCCGGCCACAAAAAGTAAAGATAGGTAAAGAGTGAAAATTAAAAAACAACTCGTGCCAAATAGCGCCACAAGCCCATTGTTTAAATATATATTTATATATAGTATATATACATATATGCTCAAATGAAGCATACGCTTGCCAAATTTGCCAGCAGGCAAAACATAAATAACTAAGACAACAAAATTGCTTTAATTTATTTCTGATCCCTTTTGAATAATTGAAAATCATTTAATTCACAGCCGCTGTTTCGTTTATCGTGGACGTTCACCAAATTCGGCTTCGTCCACGGGCAACAAGGTACAACATTTAACTGAGTATAATGATCTTATTACGAGTATCTTTGGCGAGCTTACTGAAGAGAACAAATGCCGCATGGAGGAGAAGAAGAAAGCGGCAAAATCAAAAGCGTTAAAAGAAAGTGAAGCTAAATTGGCTAAAGAAAAATTGGCCAAAATGAAAGAAGAGGGTAAGGATCCTAAGGGAGCCGGTCCAGCTGGCTCTGCGCCACCGGCTAAGCCGCAACGTAAGCCAACAGATAGCACATCTCCAGGTGAGGGTCCATCGCCAGCAGCGCCAGCAGCGTCAGCATCGCCAGGACGTAAATCTGCTCCAAGCGCACCAACAAACCAACCAAATCAAGCTAGGAAGCAAAATGTTCCGCAAGCGCCAGCGAAACAAGAAAGTCAAACACCTAAAAGAGCTGATACTCCAAATCCAAACAGTAGTAAAGAAGAAAAGACACCCGCTAGAAAACAGCATAGCCCCACCCCTGCCACTGATCCCAACCGAACGAAAACTGAGGAGAAACCCTCAGAAGATCCCAACGATTTTTGGTAGTTTCGAAACCATACGAACAAAATTACAATTTTACTTATTTGTTATTTAAACTAATACAGTTTTGAATTATAGCAACGTTCGTACCTAAAAGTATATTTTCGACCTTCCTGACACACACAATTGTTTTTGTTTCTAGCATTGTTTCCAATAGTTCGGGTTTTGTTCCAAGCGACGCTGAAAGTTGGTGTACCAGTTTTGTACAACGGAGAGAGGCACAAAGGTTTCAGTCGTGGCAGGTGGAATCTCAGGTAAGCCCACACAAAAACTGGACGCATAATTGAAAAAGTTCTCCAGCATGCGCTGTCCGAACTGTATATTATCGTTGGCGGTAGACTGTAAACAAAAAATGTGTGTAAATATTAAATGTGCATACTTAAGCTAGAAGTCCATGCTACACTTCATGTCCGTTGCATACCAGCCCTAAACGCTTTCTATGTACACCTAGTCTTACACGAATCGCTGTCTGTACAAATATATTAGTATATACAAATATATGTAGGTCTATACTAATACTGTATATATATGGATATAAATATGGATTTGTTATCATGTAATTCCACGTAGTTCCACAGTAGGCAACTACTTGATCTATGTAATTCGATTCCACTTTAGAATAGCGCGTTTAATGTATGCAATGGACAAAAAGCAGTGCATAAATTTCCAGCTAATTAAACTCCACATGTACTTACAACTGCAGGTGTTTGTTGAGCTACCGTCAATTCGGGCTCTATAGAAATGCCAATTTGAGCTATGTGCGAGATCTCCTGTGCTCCAAAGACCATGCCATTGGAATATGTGTCCAGTTCCGGGCCTTTCTTCAGCTGCGCTATTTTGAAAATCGCGGAGGGTTTGGTGTTATTGATGTGGCCTAGATATTGCCATGTAGGCGCAGCATTCGCATCTGGCCAACTGAAATAGATTGCTGCTGCGGTGCCAAGTGGCAGAGGCGTGATGCCAGTTAAGAAAATAACAACATAATTCACGTTGTCGATGTCGGGGACGTTTATCAGCAGTTTGTTTTCATCAACCGCTACAAAATCGGTTTGAGGCTGTGCGTGTGTGTAGAGTAAAGATATTGTTTTAGTTTATTTCATTACAAATTAAGAAGTACTCACCAGTCTACCTGAAATAATTAACCCAAACATTTTCGACCGGCTTCTTTGTCTTTTCTAGAATAAATAAAACCACTACCATTCGCGGGTCAGCGTGAACAGCCCTAGTACGGATTTAGTATTTTTTTATCGCTTACTTTAGGCGGGCTGGTCATACTGTAGCGATATCGAAAAATGCAGTAATCGATATTTTTAGTAACAGCGTATCAGAATTTAGTGTTTGTTTTTGCGTATAAAAGTTATGGCCGGACTATTATACCTAAGTAAATTGTGTAGTAAAAAGAAAACACTGACCTACACCTTCCACATTACATGCCAGAAACAGATCAAAACAAGACATCCAGCATATGTGGTAAGTACAAAACACAACACGATAAACCAAATTCAAGGCCATTTGCGGCTAGGTTACGATTTCATAATGATAAAGATTAGCAGGCATGATGTGCAGATTATTGGCTAAAAATATACAAGAAAAAGAGCAAAGAGGTCAGGCAACAGTATGTGTGTGTGTTGTTTTGGCCCCTTTACGAAAAATTAGATGAAATTTTATTTTAATGCCTTTACGAACGTACGCACTTGCTTCTTTCGTTGCAGCAAGACTAAAAACAAAAACAAAACCTAAAAAAAAAATAAAAACAAAAACAAATAAACGGGCGCCAAAACAGCACACACACGCAGAATGGGACGCACACAGCGGCACAGACAGCGTCGCAATTCACAAACACCAACAACTACAACACTTGATAATGCTTTGCACGTGCTCTATGGCCAACTTCATGCGCTGGGCTGGCGCAATGAGACTCGTCTCTCAGCTTTAAATTTCCCACAAACCGGACGCGGCTTGTGCTCCAAGATTAAAAGTTTCGAGGCAAGCGATGAGCTGATACGTCTGCCCACCAGCTGCCTAATTAGCATAGCCACACTGGAGGCGGATGAAGGCTTTAAGCAGCTCTTTAATAGAGATTTATTTGACAAGGATGCACGCATATCCTTCCAAGCGCTTGTGGCCTGCTATCTAATGTATCAGGGACATCTGTATGAGTGCACAAAGGATTCTCCATGGTCTGCCTATTTGGATACTCTACCCAGCAGTTATACGACTCCCTATTTCTGTGCCATCAACGAGCTGCAGTGCCTGCCCGACGCATTGCTTGAACGCACAGTGGCACAAAATCGACAGATACGCGAGTATTATCAGGTTCTGAAGGCTCTAGTAGGTGCACAGCATTGCGAGTACTGTGACAAACACTACTGCGAGGACATATGGCCGTTGGTGGAATATAAAAAAGCCTACTTCACTGTCAACACACGAAGTGTCTACCTTGACGCAAGGCAACTGCAGCAGTCCAGCAAGAGTCATTTCCAACCGCTGCTTAATGACAGCTCAAATTTAGCTCTGGCGCCTTTTCTGGATCTATTCAATCATTCTGATAGCGTGCAGACCACAGCGCAGCTCTACAGTAAAAGTCAGGAATATGTCCTCACTCTGGAAGCCTTCTCAAAACCCATACTTAAGCCATATGAGCAGCTCTACATCAGCTACGGAGCTTTGCCCAATTTAAAGCTAATCACCGAATATGGCTTTTATTTGGAGCACAATGCACACGATTACTTCGAATTCTCACTGGCAGACATTGAGCAGCTCATCGCACACAACAAGGAGCTGGCAGCGCAGAGCTATCATCGCAATATATTTAAGTTCATCCGGGAGCATAATCTAATGGATCAGATGTTTGTGCACATCCAGGATGGCTGCTCGCACAATTTGCGTGTCGTATTGCACTTGATCTTCAAGCAACAGGCGTATTTTCCCAATGTGCTCAATCAAATTGCCTTCGGTGATGTTGAACAATTCGATGATGTGCAGCCGGAGCTGAGCTACTTGCTGGCCTATAAAATTAAGGAGTATCAGGGATTTGTAAATGCACTGAAGCAGCAGCCACAGCTCACGGAGAGCGCAACTGTTGCACTTGGCTACCTGATAGAATGTCTACGTTACCTACGCGATTTTGAGCAGGCTCATAGTTAAGGCTAACTGAATTATATGTATAAGAATACAATAAAAGTATAATTTTATATGTTTTTGTAAAAAATCTCTGTCATTTGGCTTAAATTTTTCGCTTTGCCTTGCAGTTGTATTCCACGCTCTCCAGATCGAACGATGAATCACAGAATAATAATGCCAAATCGAGCAAGAAGATAACACCATTCACGCCCACACCGGGCAGCAAACTGCTTGGGGGCGTTTTTGCTAAGAAGACGAAAGGTAGGTGTGGCTGCCACCCCAATTCAGCATATAACTTGATATGCGAGAGAAGTTTGATTATTTTGTGAACTTTATTTAAATACGTAAATAATAAACAAATTATGCTAACTACCCTCGTATAACCAAGTAGAGGACGTCTGTTTGATTAATTTAACTTCATTGTTTTCTGCAGAGCTTTGATGTAGTTGAAACTAAAAAATCTTACACTTAAGCTAAGCACTTGCTTGTTCATCTATATTCGATGCTTATATTTTTGACTAACTAATTTTTGTTTTGTTATCTGAGCCAATAAGTTGTTAACAAACACCAAAGAAAAAACAAAAAAGAATGCACTTCGTTTGTTTGTTTGTCTGTTCGTTTGTTGTATTGGCGCCTGTTTGGATTTAGCTGCAATAAAGTCAATTCGATGCAGTTGCAGCAACAGCATCAGCAGCAGTGCTACAACAACAACAACGACTGCCACAACAACAACAACAACAGCAATCAAGACTATGTCACGTTCATATAGGCAGCGGCGGCAACGATGGCGGCTCAACGCTTGGTAAACTGGATGCACAGGAGGTCACCTCCAAGGATATGCTGCGAGCGATGATGGCGTACATCTGGCCAAAGGAGGATGCGCTCGTTCGCAAGCGGTAAGTCGTAAAGAAATAATATATACCGTATTTATAGTCATATATCTAACATCTATCATCCTTTCTTCTGCAGCGTGGGCATCTCGCTGGGCCTGCTGGCTGGCTCCAAGCTGTTGACAGTTTGTGTTCCATTTCTATTTAAGGGCGCCATAGACACGATGACAACGCTGAATATGGACACAGCGCCGGACGCTGTGTTGTCGACGGCCACTGCCATGCTATTGGGCTGTAAGTACTTCCACTCCGATTGCTATACGATTTTTAAGACTTGACTACTTGCAGATGGCATTGCCAGGGCTAGTGCGGCGGGCTTTAATGAGCTGCGCAACGCTGTGTTTGCCAAGGTGGCGCATCATTCCATACGCAAAATAGCCACCAATGTGTTTCTGCATCTTCACAATCTGGACTTGGCGTTCCACTTGAACAAGCAGACGGGCGCGTTGTCCAAGACAATTGATCGCGGATCGCGTGGCATTAACTTTGTGCTATCAGCCATGGTGTTCAATATAGTGCCTACGATCTTTGAGCTGACGCTCGTGTCCAGTTTGTTGGGCTTGAAGTACGGCTTAGCTTTCGCAGGCGTCAGCATGGGCTGTGTGGGCATCTACGCTTTGTATACGCTCAGCGTGACGCAATGGCGTACGCGCTTTCGTGTCTACATGAATCAGGCGGAGAACGAGGCTGGCAATAAGGCAGTCGATTCGCTTATCAACTACGAAACTGTTAAGTATTTCAACAACGAAAAGTACGAGGCTGGCTGCTACAACGAGGTGCTTAAGAAATACGAGGCGGCCAGCTTGAAAACCAGCTCCAGTTTGGCTCTTCTCAATTTCGGACAGAATGCGATCTTCAGCAGCGCGCTCAGTTTGATCATGGTGCTGGCCGCCAAGGAGATTGCCCAGGGCAACATGACTGTCGGAGATCTGGTCATGGTGAATGGTCTACTCTTCCAGCTATCCATACCGCTGGGCTTTCTGGGCAGCGTGTATCGTGAGGTGCGGCAAGCGCTGCTCGACATGCAGGCCATGTTTACGCTGATGAATGTGGACAGCCGCATACAGACGGCGCCCAATGCGCAACCTCTCTTCGTGGACAATAGCAATGCGTCCATTGAGTTCCAAAATGTGAGCTTCGAGTATGAACCGGGCAAGGCGATTTTTAAGGATTTGTCGTTCACCATACCCGCCGGCAAGAATGTTGCAATTGTGGGTGGCTCCGGTTCCGGCAAGTCATCTATGGTGCGACTGCTATTCCGTTTCTTCGAACCCAATTCGGGTCGCATTTTGATCGGAGGCCAGGACATCAGTGGCGTTGAACTGGACAGCTTGCGCCGAAGCATTGCTGTAGTGCCTCAGGACTCGGTGCTATTCCATAATACCATCGAACACAACATACACTATGGCAATCTGAGCAAATCCCACGAAGATGTGCAAAATGCTGCACGCATGGCTGATCTGCATGAATCAATCATGAGTTGGCCAAATCAATATAGGACCCAGGTCGGCGAGCGTGGCCTCAAGCTCTCGGGAGGTGAAAAGCAACGCGTAGCCATTGCGCGAGCTATTCTGAAGAACACGCCCATTCTAATCTTCGATGAGGCTACCAGCAGCCTGGACTCGATTACAGAGCATGTGAGTATCGTCATTAAATTTCTGCACATTTACTTAATTTAATTATAAAACTTTGCTATTACAGAACATACTGAAAGCCCTGTCGCGCGCCACCACGGGCCGCACCAGCATTTGCATTGCCCACCGCCTGTCGACGATAAAGGATGCCGATGAGATTCTAGTACTGGAGAATGGACATGTGGGCGAGCGTGGCACACACAAAGAACTGCTCAATCAGAATGGCCTCTATGCGCGCCTATGGGAAACACAGACCCAACAGTTCGATCCCAGTCGTCAGGAGCGCGTCTCAGCGGCTGCTGTGTAGTCAAATGTTGATCTGGCTGGTTGTTTGTTCTAGTTTTAAGAGTGCGTGTGGTTAGTTACTGACAAGGCCACAAAATTTATAGTAGACCGTTTGTTGTTAATTTTTAGGCTGAAAGAATTATTATGTCCGGTTTGTAAATACAGTTATACATATACATATACATACATACATATAAACATATATAGCGTATGTAAATTGATTTTATATTTCGATTGAGAAACGCTTCAAAGTGAAAACATTCTCAGGCACCAAGTGCAACTGCTATGGATTCCCTTTTCTTTCAAGACGTATTGCTAATTTGAATGTATTAAATTTTTAAGTGCCTGTAACTCAACTAACAGAACTTGAAAGGTCCCCCTCTCTGTAGAATATTTTAACTAAAATTTCAAGTCCATTCTAAGTCTATAAAAAAGTCTTTCTTATCAGAGGTATAACATTAAACATTTATTATCAGTTTTATCACGCACAAATTTTGTGACACTTAGGGACTTAGGCAAGAAAATACATTTGTTGTAGCAAGTGGAATATATGTATAATCTCGACTGCTTCATTCTTAATCTCTCTCTCGTATGGACATAGGTATGGGCACATCGTATAATAAAAAGAGCAAACAATTGGCTAAGTGTGCAAGGAACTGTTGGTAATTGGAGACGCGTTGCTTGAATTCCTGCCACAAGGGCAACAATGGTCGATCGTTGGACTGACCCACATCATCTATAACAATATCCTGCTCGAGCATCGTCTTATTGACATAGGTGTATAAATAGGAGGCGGGCTTCTGGCCAATGGTGGTCACATAGTGCGTGGCATTGCTCTCCAGGCTGATGCTCTTGCCGGCAGTGAGGAAATACGCCTCGTCATCCTTGGCGCTCTTGTAGCGTACATTGCCCTCAAGGATCGTCAGGCTGCAGTTAAACAAAGCCGGTGCGATGAAGTTGCTCAGCGTTAGACCTGGAAAGTCGGCCACGAATATTACATCCGAATAGTTATTCCAGGCGAGCACTTCGTCTGCAATTGTCTTCAATTTCGGTCGCATGTGATTGAGCTCTGTGAGCAGCGGCAGCGACCAGGGTGTGCGCTTGAAGGGCGACCAAGGCGCCTTGAGCAGATCTACTCGCGGATCAAAAGTGCGCTGCTGGAAGCGTCCATTCATGGCGCACCAGATGTCAAAGTAGATGGAAATGTTTTTGCTGGTCAGCGGACTGTTCTTTGGATCCCTATCCATATCCTCGTGTATGTTCTTCTCAATGCACTTGGCGTACTGCACAGCCATGTCGGCATATTTGGTCCAGCGATCGTATTCGGTGAAGGCATAGGGATTCAGATGATGTACCTGCTGATTGTTGTTGTCAACAACCTTGATGGATGTCAATACTGTGTCATACGAGTGCACCATCATGTCCCAGGAGTAGCCGTACAAACCATTCGTCCAGTTGTTGTAGCCCTTGGTAATGAAGTGCGAGTAGGGCAAGAAAAGCTGCAGAGCGCAATAGAAAAGAATCAAACAGCTGCGCAGCTGAGCTCCGAAGCCAGGTGATGTTTCAGATGATGTCTTTATCGGCTCCTCTACTGCAGACGAGCCAGGCTTAGATGAGTGGAATAGACGTCTTGGCCAGTCAAAGCTATAGAAGAGTGGGACTTCCGCTAAGCAAACCCAAGGAAACATGCCTACAAAGCAGAAATATGTATATAAAAGGAATATAAGATCAAGTAATCCCTATGCTACTCACCTATAACAAACAGACGCGAGTTCATCAAATGGAAACTGAGCATAAATGGAGTCACCAGCAATCGCGTCTTCTCACACGTCATAAAGAACGCTATGGACAGGTCGAAGAAGGCCGTGAACCAATGGATAATCAGCAGATCGATGAGCTCTCCATCTAAAACCTGACGAAATGGCGCAAAGACCCAATGCTGACTGAGGCTCGTCATCGCATAGCCGGAGAGCCACTCGAACGAGAACTTCTTCAAGCCTGCGTACATGTAGAGCACAAAGAACTGAAACTTGATGAGAAAGTAATTCCAATAGGGCACAGCTCGACGCAGCTCTGGATGTAGCCAACAGTCCAAGGAGCTGAAAGATCAGAGAATGAATGTAAGGATTCTGAATGGAATATGTATTTGTATATTAAACCCACCAATAGCAATTCGCTTGTGTAAACAGCAGCAGGGTGCCCACCAATCCAAATAGATAGCTGTGATTATTCCACGCCGGCTTGTCCAGCAAAAAGATGTACCAGTAGCACGTCACAAAGGACAAACAGCTGATGCGAAAGCGATAACCAAGCATAATGCCCATTGCGCCCAGCCACATGGCCAGATAGACGCAGCCCATCAGCGGATAGTCCAGAGCATGTATGCCATTGAACAGAGGAAAGTGACAGTGATGAGGCTCGCCAAAGCGTACGTCCAGCTGTCCGCCGCCTCGCTCCTCGGCGATATCAATCAACATGGCTGCGCCGTAGAGCATTCGGAATACACCCAGGGCAGCGCCATCTACCGGCCGATGCAGCCAGCTGGTAAACGTTTGTAAGTTATCAAAATTGTGAATATCATGTCCAAAGCAGAGCTTGAAAAACTGAGCAGTTGACGAGGATTCATTCGCTGCCACCTTTGGATTGGACTTGGTCGGCTCATCAGTCACAATTGTGGATTTCGTGGTTTCGTCTTCGATGTTGGCTTCTGTCCCATTTGGTTTCGTGGGCTGTTTGCGTTTCGAGTTGGTCATAATGCCTGAAAAGAGGGCAGCTTAAAGGACAAAACATAATGAGATGGAAGCTGCACTTTCACTTTTATAGAATATTTTCATTAAAATTAACAAAAATATGAAAATGATTTATTTTTTATAAGTTGCCCTCCTAATGCCCATGCACCCATAATATAAATATATATTTAAATTTTTTATTGTTTTTTTGTAGAATTTATTGAAAAAGTTTGACATAAATACATGCATGCATATTGTTTGTATACTAAATATATAATATATGTGTTTTGTTTTATTTCTTTTGCGTAAATATAAATCTACGTTTGCTGTCTTTGTTTTTCTATGTTTATGTATGTTATGAAGCACACCTCGGATGCATCCCAACCCCCCATTTTTCCATATCCAAACTTGAGCATCCGAAGCTGCGGTCATTGAAAAATTGTTGTTGTTCGTGTTAGCAAAACATTGTGTTTCGCATCAAAAAAATACATCAATTACGAAATATATATATATTTATGTATATAATATTCTATTACATCTCTCTCTCTATATATTCTTGACTTGAGTTATTATTGCAACAAATTCTGCCCAGCTGCGCACTCTTTCTGAATGCTCGAACACTTTTGAAAAGATTCACTATTTGTCACATTTAATTTTTCTTTTTCTTTTTTTCTTTTTGCATATTTAGTTTGGAATATAGCTGAAAATACATTTATAATATTGGTTTTGAATAGGTTCGCAAAATTTCTAGAAATTTTTGAGAACAAGCTTTGAAAATGCTTTAAACTACGCATACGAATATAAGTATAGCTGAATATAGTTTTAGGTTCTTACTTTTTGTAATGTGGTTTTAAAAGCTAATGCTTTGGTATTTCGAGTTCAAGACGGGAAAATACAATAAAAATATTATAAATATGAATTTTGAAAATTATATAAAATATTAAATCAATTGTTAAAAAACAAAACTATGTTTTTTTCTTTCTTTTTGGTGCTTTGCTTAAATAGCTTCAATGTATTTATATGTATATATTTTACTTTTGTTTTTATGTTTCGGCCTTAAGTATTTTTTTCTTTTTGGCTTGCCATTAAAATATTATTTATTTCTTGTTTTTGTTTTTCGTTTTACATTAGATTATTTTTGACGCAACGCTAAAATATTTTAAAATGCATTTTCAAAGTTAATTCGTTAAGTATTTTGGTATTCTTTAATTAAGAGTAAGCTTTGAAAGTTGTTAGACAAAGTCCAAGTCGAGTTGTCCAAAAATTTTTGCATACAATTGTGAGCCAAACCGGCAAAAAAACATTATCGAATGAATAACTGTTGTTGTTGTTGGTATACGACCGGCAATCGACCACCATCCTCACTCTCTCTCTCTCTCTCTCTCTCGCTCTGTCTGCCATTCTCTCTCAGTGCCTAGCACCACCATCTTGTTTAGTGATGCGCAGGCGCGTTCTCATGCTCGCTCTGTCTCGCTCTCGCCGGTTGCCGCTCTCGCCTCTCGTTTTATATGCGATTCTGATTCAACTGAGAGCGTGGCGTGAAGGGGCTAACCATAACACCACTCGGCCAAATAGCCTCGTTGAACAGCTCATTGAAACGATAGTCCGGTATGGATATTTTGAATTTGCAATATGACAATTGCGATAGATTGGCATCGTTCTTCACCAGTTTGGTGCACTTCACCAGATTCTTATTGATTTTCAGCTCCTCCGCGAGGTGCTCGATAATGTCATCCTCGCTGGTGTTTGTCGCAAACTTGCCCACCTGCACCCAACGACCGTAGTCGCAGACGACCTGCAATCGATCCGAGTTGCAATTGTTGCCAACGACAATTAAATTGTTCTGCTGCGGATGTTTTTTGCCATCGAGATTGTTGACGGGCTGATTGCCGAATTGGAAATATTGTTGGTACATGCGTCCCTGGATCTGATTGACGCCGTTGCACACCTTGTTCACCTTCTCCTCGATGGTGTGCAGCTTGGCGGACAGTGTCTTCGACGATTGATTTCTGCACTCATCACAGTTGAACGATATCATCGGATTCTTTTGTATTAAATCGTACATCGCATCGTCAATATTGACGCACGTGCGATGGAACTTCTTCAGGCAGTCATCTGAATTGCAGATGATGATTGCATCCTTCGAGTTGATTGATTTTTTGCATTTTGGGCAATTTTCGGCCATGTTTGCACTTGCTTATGCTACTGCTGCTGCTTCTTCTTCTCTTTTTAATTTTTTTTACTCTTTGGTTTGAGGAGAACGTCGACAATGTCGAGAAATACACGCACACACTCAACACTCAACACGCACACGCACACATTAACTGTTAAATGTATGCTGTCTGTGTGTTTGCACTCGCTAGCCGACTCTGTGTGTGTGTGTGTATGAGTGTGAGAGAAGTTTGCTAAAATTGTTGTAGAAAATGGGGAAGCGCAACCGAAACTGCGAACCGTCCGCTGCGAAGTTTGCTGTTCAACTGAATGCCGAACCCTTAGAAAAGCTGCGTTGCACTGTGCTCTGCCTCGATAATTAAGGGTGGCTTTTCTTTGTTGCTTTTTTTTTGTTGTTTTGTTTTGTTTTGTTGTTTTTGCTTTCTATATTAATTTATTTTATGTTATCGGCCTCTGTCGCTGTGACGCTCATTTGTGCTTTTAACCACTATTTGCTGGCCATATGATTCTCTATTGAGAACCAACTCATGCTACCTATATTTATTTATTTATTTTACTCTTTTTCTTTGCCAACGTTGTTTTTTTTTATTAGTCAAAGTTGCAACACTGGCAAGGCAGTTAAAAGTGGGTAGCAACGTGCACTTGCCTTTGCCAGTGTTGTAAGGCGCTTGAAGCATCGAATGCAACAACTCTGTTGGCAAATTTGTTTGGCAAGTTACAAGCAGCTTGTAAATATTTAATTCTTATTTTTCAAGAAGTTTCGAAATGTGCAAATTTGTGTATTATATATTTATGTGTAATAATTTTTGTTAATTTATAAAAATAAAAATATATGTAAATATAAATATAATAATTTTTGTAGTTAGTAAAGATATTTCAATCAATTCACTACCAGGTATAGTGATAAGAAAGTACAGCTCAATCATACATACTATAACAAAACTTGTAAAATATAACAAAAAATTAAATTAAATTAAATTAGCTAGGTAAGAGTTTATTTGAACTGAGTCTTTCTATTATAAGAAAGTTTATAGAGGGGAATTCCTTATGTTCTTAGAGCATACAAAATTAATAAATGTAAATTGTTCCTTGATATATGTAAATATATAGTCAATGGATGTTTTTATAAAGAAACTAAAAAGTATCTCAACCAAAAATTTGGCTTTCTTATATCAAGTGCATGGATATTTCCAGAAATTGAATTTAAATGTAAATAAATATGTATCTCAAATGGTAGAACACATATTACAAAAGAATATTAATGTAAATATGTATCCTAAATAGATAAACATAGTTCAGAAATCATATGATTTAAGAACTTCATTATTTAATTGAGCTTTGCTTCCACGGTGTTTTTACTCCACTTACAATAAATAAAAATCGACTCTTTTTGTATACAATTTCCACATTTTAAATAGCTTGAAGACAACAATTTAAATTGCCTAGAAACCCACACAAACTACCCATTAAATAAACCCACTTAGCTCTGCTCCATTTGTTTATATTGAAACCCCTACTCAAACTGGGCAAAACAAACCCAGACGCACGAATCGTAGCTTCATATTACACATGTCGTGTAGGTGTCAAATGAAATAAGTGCTCTCACCTGGCTTCAATTTAAGTGGAATACTCCAAAGTTTGTGCAATTACGGCGATCGGTAATGGGGTGAACACATGGAAACGAATTAGCTTCCGCTATTCAATTGTAACTTTTCCGCTTCTGCTTTTTTGCTTCCACTTTTCGCAACAGTTTGCGGCTGTGTAACGTGGGCAGGACAACACTGTTATCTGCTGCTCTGCAAGTGAGCAACAACAAGGACACTACGCGAGCAACACGGTCCAGCAACTGAGGCTGCCTGCTCCTAGCTGCGCCTTATTTATACAACTCTAGAGCAGCTGCGGCTGTTGCCGGAGAGTGGGCTGCTCTGGTGGGTGGGGTTGGCTGGATGTTGGCGGCCAAGTGGCGGCACAGGTGGGCGGGGGTGTTGTTTGCGCATGTCCTTGCACATAAAACGAAAGATGAGACACGCTGGATAGTGGCAGAGAGAAAGACAGAGAGAGAATAAGAGAGTGAGAGATGGGTCTTACGTCCTTCCCCCTTTGTACATAATAATCAACTATATATGAGGTCCTGGTACAGCATTGCGTGGGTGCTGGCTTGGCTAAAATGCAAATAGCGTTAACAGGTGTAGCGGCAGCTGCGCCAGCGACTCGTCGACTCGTCGCAGCTGTTTTTGTTTGCTCCGGCTAGCGACGATTCACCTGTAATTGGGTTTCATTAGCGGAGCCGAGGGAGCCCATTTCCGTTTCCCTTCTATTTCATTTAAGCCCTTGTTAGCTGGAATTTGCCGCGTGTTCCAGTTTTGGTGTCAATAGATTTTAATCAGGTGTGGCAAGCGTGGTAAACAGCCCGCCCCCATCGCCCGCCTGCCTGCTTGCAGCTGATTTAAATATCTCGACTCAGTCTCCCGGCCTCCGCTATATTTGTATTCCGCTTTGTTTTTATTATTGTGCTCGTTGCCAACTACGTCGTATGCTCAATTGTTATTTATGTATGCAATATGCACGGCACGTGGGTTCACCTCGATACAGGACACAAGGATACAAGGATGTAAGCATACAGCATACAGGATCTACAGAAGGTGTAGTGGCTGCTAAGTGCGTAGTTCCTCTCCATTTACGTTTGCCTAGTTTAATTTAAGCACTAATTCGTATGCTTAACTATTTTTAGACCTTTGACAGCTGAAAATTGTATTAATAGTTGTTTTTGCTGTTGCCATGGCTGTTACTGTTTCTGACGTTTTCTGCACTGAAGAGTGAGAGCAAACATGAAAATGCTTTTTGGCTCAATGTACAAAACAATTACAAAACAATTCAAAGCCGAAACTTTATATTATTCATATCATTGTATTTAGTTTTATGCAAATTTGCCTTGAAGCCAAAAACAAAGCCTGAAATGAACTTATTTGAAGCCATTGTATGGAAAGTTTTCAATTGTAAAGTTTTCAGTTTGATTTAGGCATGAATTTGAGCTAGAAAATAATAAGTCTAATACAAGAAAAGTAAAATATTCGATGAATATTAAAGTAAATATATGTATGTGCATAAATATTAAAGTAGCTAAAATTCTGCATAAATTAAATTAATAATTAAATAAAAATAAATTCGTACAATATTTGTTTTTAAATAAAAAAAAAAAAATGTTTTTCTTATTATCTAAAAATCAAAGTAAATTTCGTCTTGCTACATATTCAGTTTATTCTAGAAAAAAGGCATTACTTTCCAGAACTCCTTGCATTCAGCACTTTCGACCCTGATCAAGTGCATTGCTTTTGGCATACCTCAAAACTCTTTAGAGTAAATGCCCTTAAAGCACTAACTTTCAAGTTCACACACATTCAAATACATATTACATATTTTACACAAAACTCGTTTCGAATGCAGCTCACACAGGCTTTGTGCATTGGCCTAGGCTGTTGTTTCTTTTAGCGCCTACAATTTAAACAAATATAATTTTTTGGTCTGCAAAGCAAAGGTACAATATATTAACAGCACCTTCGTACTTCATTTGTAAATTGTTCGTAGTTCGTGGTTAGCCATTCAGTTTTGTTACTTTGCTCGTCTTGTTTAGCCATTCAAGACTTCACTTTGCTTGAGTTTATGGCTGGACAGTGGGAGAGACGCCCACACAACTATTAACCTTTATTGAAGTGTATCTGTAGCATTACGTATGGACTTGCTTGCGAATTCTTCGCCAACTGCAATTGCGCAAAAGTGCCTGACTGAGTATAACAAATCTGTATCACACACACACGCACACACACTCACGATCGATTTGTAGCTAAAAATCGAAGCGAAACCAAATCAAAACTCAAATTCCAAAATACAATTAAAGTGCGAGGCGTTGAATCTCATTTAGAAAATGCAATTTCAAGTTCAAATCGAAAATCGCCAACTATTTGGCCGCACATCACTCATACGCCGCATAGGCGCTGGCGCTGGGGGCGACCTGTGCGCTGACCTTCCGACAATTAAGCGAAAATGTTGCACGCCGCCAATTACGGCAAGCAGCATTACACTGTTTTTGTATTTTTGGCAATTGAAATGCGCGTGCCACAAATCGAAATCGAAATCGAAATGGAAAACGAAAACAAAGCGAAACAGTATTGATCAGTGCATCATCTTGGTTTGCCTTAAATTGTGGAACTGGGGCAAGCATCTCATATCCCTAAACAGGGAGGGTGTTTTTGGTCTCACTGGCATTGACACTGATACGCTCATGCCCGAGCCGATCATTCGTAAAATTGGTTAGCGATCGCTATCGCAATCGTAATCGGACTCACACTCAACGGATTCCCCTTTGCGTATAAATATGCGTCGCATGCCTCACAGTTTGTCAAACAACGAGACGCGTTCGACAGTCGCGCATTTCCAGCGAACACACGCACACGGTGAAGTGAGACGAGTAAGTGAGTGCTTGAGCGGATTAGAATGATGAGTCGTGCGCTGTTACTGCTGCTGTTGGCGCTCGTTGGCGCCAGCCATGCGGCGACACATGTCAACATCTCCATAGCCCAGCAGCCAGCCACAAATCCGGCTGATGTCACCATCATTGATGGAGAGGCGCCAGCTGAGCTGAAGGCGGGTCCGTATAGAATGCAGCAGGAGCAACGCTTTGCCAGATTGCAGGAGCGACCACAGCAGCAGCAGCAGCAGCAACAGCAGCCGCAGCAACAGTTGCAGTCACAACAGCAGCAGCAGCAACAGCAGCAAATGCAATCACAGCAGCAACCACTGACTCCGCGCCAGGGTTTGGGTCTGCAGCCTGCTCAGCCTGTTGCCGTCAATCCTAATGCTCGCATGCCACGTCGTCGTATGCACAGTCGTCGTCCCTCCCTGTACCAGCAGCCGCCGCACAGCGGGCAATTCCGTCAGCGCAACCAGCAACTGCGCCAGAATCAGGAGTTCGAGCGTTACATTCAATCCTATCATAGCCATGGACCTACGGTGGAAACGGTAAGTTAGAGATATTTGTGGCTCCGGCTCGAGTTTCACTACAAATTTTGTTTTTACTGCCCACAGGTTTTTGAATCCTCCAGTCCGTCGCCTCAGCGCTATACTCAATCCAGCAGCAGCAGCAGCAGCTCTAGTTCTAGCTCCTTAGCTGACGACGATGCTGTGTCCATTGGTGGCAGCAAATCCCAGCAGCTGCGTATGTTTGAGCGTCAGGTAGTTGCGCCTGCGGCTCCACAAGGTCAGAGTGCCAACGTGGAGCAGGCAGCGGATAGCAAACCCATCTATGAGCCACAGGCACCGCTGCCAGCCCCAGTGCAAGCTGCAGCCATTGCGCCTGCAGCGGGCTCGAGTTCCAGCACCAGCTCCAGCTCTAGCTCTAGCTCGGTGGCAGCGCCAGCTCCTGCGCCTGCCTCAACTCCCAATGACGCAAAGATTGGCAGCAACAGCTTTGAGCCTGCCTACGATCCCTCCTTCGACAACAGCTACAATCGACCCAGCTACGACCAGGGCGGCTACAACTATGACGACTCCCAAGTTGACTATCAGGATCAGTATCCACCAAATGTAGATGAGGCGTCCAGCTATGATGACTACGGCGATCAGTCTGGTGGCTATCTGCCACCACAGCGTGGCTATGCGCAGCCAGCACCGCCACGCCCCGTTGTCACCAAGACCATACAGATTGTGCAGCCGGCGCTGAAGGCCAAGAAATACGAAGTGCGTCATCCGGCTATCCAAAAGGAGTTCTACGACATCGAAGAGCGTGTGGTCATTAAGCCAGCTGGCACACTGGTGGTGGAGCTCGATCATCCAGTGGCCAAGATACCCAGAGGTGAGACGTTGCTGCCCCTAGGTCATCCTCATCCTGCCGTTGCCTCCGCCTACAACAACAATGGACAGGTGCAAACACAGAGCTACAACAACAACGGCAACGAGTACAGGCCATCCTATGATACGCCACAGAAGGAGCAGCAATTGGGCACCACCATTGGCTCCAGTGTGACGACCATGCCCAGCTATGATCAGGCGCCCAAGGATGAATATGTCGAAGCGCAGCTTCAACAGCAACCCGGACAAGGCAGCGATGCCCTCGATGGCAACCGTCAGAGTTTGCCAAGCCCCAGCCCCAGCTCCAGCTCCAGCTCTAGCTCCAGCTCGAGTGTCATAGCCACCGATGGCAATGGCAACCAATACCAGATCAATAAGAAGCATCTCACACCCAAGATGCTGACACGTGTCGAGCCCGAGCAACAGCCTGACTATGAGTACGGACGCAGTGAGGCCAGCTATCCAACACAGCGTGGCTATCAACGCAATAGCTACAATCGTGCCCCATATCAGACTCCCAGCAATGACGATTACTTCAGTGGCGAGTTCCTGCCCAATGCCAATGCTGGCAATGTGGAGGCCAAGCCAGCTCGCCTGGAGGAGGCACCGCCACGCACGCAGATCATCAAGCACGAGCACAAGATCCATTTGCCGCCATCCCAGCACAATATTTATCTGGGCCGCAGTCGTCAGCCCGCGCTCAAGGAGCGTCGTATCACGGAGGTGCAGGAGGTGCCCGCAAATGTAGCCGAGCTGAAGCCCTATTTGCGCAACCATGCCGGACCCACCGTAGTCTATGCCAAGTCCACGGTGCGCACCGCTGCACCACGCGGCTTCTATCAGCAGTCCTCCCGACAGCGCAGTCCACTGGCCGAAGAGCTGGAGTACAGTGCTCCATATTCGCGCATGCGTTATGATCCGGAGCTGGAGTCGTCCAGCGGCCGTCTAGTGGAAGCAACAAAGCAATCGAAGCCAGCTGCCAAGGCGCAAATCAATTTGCAAATTCCGAATCAGGACGATCGTGATCAATCCATTGTAGCCACGGCCACGATTACGCCACTCAAGCCGGATTGTGACCAGCAGAAGGAGCAGCAAGAGGAGCGCTCCTCACGCTTGCAGCAGTATCAATCGCAACAGCAGTTCCAGCGCTTGGTAGAGGCACCCGCACCCGCGCCCGTTGTGGCCACCACACAGGCCACGCCCACTCCCGCACAGCAGCCGCTCGATGTGGACGTCTCACTGAATGGTGCCGCTGGCCACCTCAATCGTCATCTGCAGCCCAATGAGCGCGTCATCTCAGCCACAGCGGCACCTACCGATGCGGCGGCCACCAGCGAAACATTCCACAAACGCCGCATCGTGGTCAATCATCCATTCCAGACAGTGCGCGAGGTGGTTGAGCATGAGCCCATCACCAACTATCATCAAATCCAGGTAAATGAGCCCGCTTCACCTGCTCTCTACCATCAAGCCGCCTACTACCAGCAGCCGATCCAGACGCACGGAAATCTTGTTCAATTCAAGTCCACATCGACTCATGGCAATCTCTACGCGCAATATGGCTAAAACAGAAAACTGATCGACCTCGTTATAGAGCCGGATTTGTATAGTTGACTACTCGAATTTGTTGTTTTTATTGCATTTTTTGTTTGATAGAATAAGGAAATACGAAAAATATGTAAAAATCGGTGGAAGGGCCCTTTCCATACAATATTGATCTTATCTATATGCATATGTTAACCATAGAACTTAGAGTTAAGCGATGAATTACTTGCCAGCAATAAAATGCATATAAAATGCTTCGAAAATATAAACTAAAATCGTTTGCTTGGGCGACAAGTTGATCAATGCAGATTTTTGCACTAGCGCCATCTATTGTTCAATTTTTAAGGTTAACAGTGAAGAAGCTATGTTAAATTGGCTACGTTAGCTTGGCACGAAATCAGCTACTGGCAAATGTAACTGAAGAATATTTTTATAGTCAGTAGTACTATCTGAAATGATCTGCTGAAAAGGAAAAGACAATGGTTGTACCAATCTGTACTAAATATTTTATTCTTTTCGGCATTCCAATTTGGGATTTTTAACTTTAGCCCAGCCATGAAAATTGCAAACTTCCTTTTGTTTCACATATAATATAATCATTTTTATTGGTTTTGTTTACTCTCTTTTTTAACTTTTTTTTGTTTTACGAAAATTATATTTAAGCATAAGTATACAACGAACAATCTTACAATTACATTTTCTTTTATAATGCAATTAAAACATTGACTGTTTAATATAATATTATAATTGTTTATATTTTTTATTCAGCGTTACAGGACACATTTTAATGCAATGCACAATTTTGCGTTTTTATTTTTATTTACGCTTTTATGTTTTTTTTTTCGAATTTTGTTTACTGTGTCGCAATGTATGGGTTAAGTATTAAATATATTGTTTATCATTTATATATGTCTATAAAAAATACAAAAACAATTGACGCTCAACTCTCCAATTCTGCAATTGTCGAATAAGAAATTTCCTTTAAGCTTAGTCGGAATTTAATTGTTTAATTTTGCTTCACTGTGGCGGCGTTTGACTCGATCGGCGTTTGTCCTTCTCCTTCTCCTTCTCCTTGTCGCCGCCCTTACGTCCAAAGATACGGAACATGCCGCTGCGACGCTCGTCTTTGCTCTTGCTGGTGCTGCTGCTGCTGCCCTTCACACCCGAAACGGAGGAAATGGACTGAGCCTCGCTCTCGCTTGAGCTTTCCGCTGACGCGCGCGTGTAACTTATCGAGTCGGGTTGCAGCGAAACGGGTCGATTGCTCTCAAAGCGCGAATTGCCCCAACCTGTGCAAATAAAGAGATCATTAGCAAGTGCGAAGAGAGGCGGCTGAAACTCAATGGGCATGCAAACTTAAAAAAGCGTATGATTGTTAACATAAAATAGTGTGTGAGTGTGCATATACAGTAAAAAGAGATAAAGAAATATATATAAAGAGAGAGAATGTAAGTTAAGTATACTTTGCAAACTCGTGCGTAAATAGGATCGACGCGTTATTTTCACCGGTTTTACAGTTGAACCTTTTACATATATAATTTGTTGGCATGCAAATCAAAGAGAAATAAAAGAAGAGAGAGACAGAGAGATAAAGTACCAATAACCGCTACAGTTCGCATTCAACTATAACTAGGATATACATATATGTATATATGTGTGTATAGAGACAAGCCTTATTTATATTAGAATAACTCTGTTTGTGTACCGATTCCGTCATTATTATTATTTAAATGTAGACCCATATAGCTTGGATTACTGATGGCATTATTATGCTCAACGGAGCCCGATGATGATTTGGTTGATGATGTTGGTGATGAGCTCGTTAAGTGCCAAACCGTGCGACTGCTTGTCACATGCTGTTGTTGCTGTATCGTTGTTGTTGTTGTCGTAGTTGTTGTTGAGTTGTGAATATTACCGTTGCCATTGCTGCTCGCATTGCTGCTCGAGTAGTTAATCGTTCGCTTTGTCGTGCTGCTGCCGCTGTTGCTGTAGCCATTGTTATTGTTGCTGCTGCTGCTGCTGCTACTGTGGCTGTGACTGTAGCTGTTGCCTGGCGCATGCGCCTCCATCTCAATAAATTTGCGCGTCGAATCGATACGTCCAGAGGGCACTCTCTGTGGTGATGCCAAGAGCTGCTGCTGCTGTTGTTGTCGTGCAATGTTGTTGTTGTAGTAGTCGGGTTGTTGTTGCTGCTGCTGCTGATTGGCTGCTGCATTAAATGCATTGATGCGCTGTTGCACCTGCGCCGCATGTGGCGACTGATGGCTATGTGGATGACTGCTGCCCAATGGCGGCATCGTTGTTGGCAATGGCGGCGGATTATCTAATATATATGTATACGCGGCGAGTTTTTTTGGAAAGGGACACGTTGTTTACAATGAAGTATATGTGGTTGTGTGTGTGTGTATGTGTGTGGTACAAACACAAATAGCTAAATGCTGTTAACTACAAGGTTAACTACCATGGGTGGATAACCCTTGGATTACTTACCCGACTGTCTGGATTCACTGTTACGCATTAGAACGCCACTGTCATCTCTGCTATTGCCATTCTGGGCGGGAAGCGTGGCGGATCGGCCATCGGTAAGATCTGCAGAGTGTATCATTAATTAGTTAGTCAACTATACTCTTTCTAATTTTCTGCTATTTACCATTGCTAGAACTTTGACGATTGCGCAGCATTACCAAATTCTCTTGGCTCTGACGTTGAGTGGCCACAGGTGGTGCTCCTCGTGGTGGTATAGGTGGCTTCTGATCGAAAGCAGCTGAGGGTGAACTGGGCTGGGATTGTTGCTGCTGCTGCTGCTGCTGCTGTTGTTGTTGCAACTGTTGCTGTTGCATTTGACGCTGCAGGAAAGCCATTTGAGGCGTGGGCGTGTCTAGAGTATGGGCACTGCTGGAGCGACGCTGTGAGTCTGGTGAGGAGTTGCGCGAGCTAACGGGCGAGTCCATATTGCTGCTCACCTTGATGTCCGGCGAGCTGCTCGATTGTTGCTGAAAGTGAGAGAAACAAAATGGTTAATGCATCAGGGCATATGGTATCTTGTTAAAACTCACCTTCATTGATTCGTCGTAGCTCAACAGCTGTAGATTTGGTGGCAGACTAGCATGGAAGGATATCTTGCGTACCCAATCGTTCATAATGTCCAGTGATGGCGCCTCGAAAAGGAACTCGGACCCGTCGGGCAGCTTTAGGCGGAAGACATACTTCTTCTTTGTATAGTCATCGGCACGCTCGCACTTGGCACCCAGTATATTAACTGGTGCCGTGGCCGTCTTCTGCTGCAGGAAATCATTCTCGTCTTTGAAGAAGCACACCAATTGACCGCACAGCACTGTATGGAACTGTTTCCAGGAGCGTACGGGCGCCTTTTTGCCACCAGATTGCAGTCCATGCTTTCGCTCAAGCATGCCTTGAATCTCGACGGGCGGCAGATCGAAGCCCTCGCCCTTTTGGTTCTTGCGGAAGGACTGCGCACGACGACGCGTAGTAAATGATGGCGTACGTTTCGGTTGCTTGGGCTGAACTTTCATGCTCTCCGCACGTTTCACATTGGCATCAGCCGATCCACGTCTCAATCGATCGCCGAAGATGCCACTGGAGCTGCTCTTCTGCAGGTTCAGATGCTCTTCCTGATGCTGATCCTGGAAGGGTGGACGCAGCTGTGTTTGTGATATAGCTGGCGACTGGGCGGCACTACCTGGTGCACTGACGCTGTTGTTGCTGCCGCCGCCGATCGTCACCATGGGCGTGGAGAAAATGGGCGTCTTCTCTTGGGCAGCGGCATTGTTGCGATGCTCCTGCTGCTTCTCGGCGCGACGACGTTCATCGTTAAGACGCTGCAGCTCCTTTTGCTTGAGCTGCTCAAGGCGTTCCTTTTCCAGACGTTCCTTCTCCTTCTGCTTTGCCAGTTTCTCGTTCTCCAGTTGCTTGCGGAAACGCTGTTCGAGCAGCGTAATGCGTTTAATCGCCTGGAATTTCTCCTCTTGGGCGGCCACAGTCTTCTCAAAGTCCTCGTGACGCCGCAGCAAATCCTCCACCTGAGGTATAGAGTCACCCAGCTTGGCATCCTTCAGCTGCGGCTCGCGACTGCTGATCCATTGCTCCAGGATCTCTGCATCCTTGAGGAACAGCTGTGTGTCCAGATTAAGCTCGTAGATCTCCTTGCGTTGCTGCAGCGTATGCTCGAGCAGATCATGACGAGACTTCAGCACCTTTATCTTGTCCTCCACCTCATGGGCAAGGAAGTGCTTCTCCTTGATCAGCTTCTGTCCGTTGGCTGTAAAGTTGGCAAAGGTCTCGTCACGTGCACGGATCTCGGCATGATGATCCTTAATGCTGGCCAGCAACAACTCCGCACCGGCCACACTGGTGGCCAGCTCCGGTGCCGTGATCTTGGCCAGCATCTCATTGATCCAGGCAATCAGATCACGATACTCGTCGAAGTACGATTGCAGCTGTTCAGCCTGATTCAGCTTGCTCTTGCGTGCGTTCGCCTTCTCCATCAAATCCGTCCAGGCCTCAACTGTCTCATCGCGCTTCACTTCGATATGCTCGCGTGCGTCGGGATAAATCTCGCCCAGCTTGACAGCTTCGGCTAGCACTGAGTCGACCTGCTCCTTGATGGCTACAAGTTCGCTCTCAAATACTTGATGTTTGCGTCCCAGCGCTTGGATGCTCTCCAAGTCCTGTCCATAATCTTCAGAGATGAGCGAGGCATCCTTCTCGTTTATCAGGGAAATTGTCTCATCCGCCACGCGATCGTAGACATGCACCTGTTTGGCTCCAGCAAGTGCATCTTGGCGTGCATTCACCAAATCCTTGAGCTCATCCCACAACTGTTTCGTTTCATCGCGCTTGGCCTTGATGGAATTGCGATAGGGATTGTTTTCCTGTATGAGGCGATCGCCCCGCTCCAAACATGCCTCAACACGAGCTTCATTGGCATTCAGATTGGACACAAAGGACTCAAAGGCTAGCATCAATTGCTCCACGTGCTCCACATCCTCACCATAATCCTCGCTGGCAGTGACAGTCATTTGATCGCCCACCCATTCGTGGAGCTCCTCTGTCTCACGCAGGTACTCAAAGAGCTTCTTGCATTCGGTGAGGCGCAGCTCACGATCCTTGGCCAGACGCAGTAGCTCCGCATACTGCTGCGTGATGGCGCCGTTCTTCTCCTGTATATTGGCGCTGTCAAAGTGATTGCGCTCAATGAGGCCCGTTGCCAGCTTGTTCACCTTGTCGATGGAAGGCTTGAAGGAGGTCAGCTCGCGCTGCAGCACCTCCAGTTTCTTCTGATGCGTCTGCACGGATATTTCATCGCGTCCATAATCGCTGCTGGCCAAAATTGGTCGCTTCTCACGCATCCAGGCATCCGCCTCGTTGGCCTCCACATAGAACAGTTGACTCTCGACCGCATCCAGCAGACGCAGACGCCTGATTGCAGCCAAATCACGCAACTGCACGAGTTGCTTCTGCAGCAGCTCCGATTTGTATTGTATCTGCTCGCTGGCAAAGTGATTGTCGCGTATCATTTGCTGGCCACGCTGCAGTAGCGCCTGGATCAATGGCTCCTGTGATGTTAGCTCTGCCTCCAGGGCATTGTGCTTCTTCTGCAGACCCTGCACGGCCAACAGACTGCTGCCCAGATCCTGGGAGCCAGCAATTAGCTGCTTCTCGGCCAGCCATTGGAGCTCATCTTCGGCATCGCGCAGGAACTGCTGCAGACTGAGCGAATCCTCGAGGTTCTCACGCCTTATAGTAATCGGTTCATGCAGCGTATTGTAGCGCTTGATGGCAGCCATTGCACGCTCGTGGATTTCGTGTTTGAGGAAGTGGTCCATCTGGAAGAACTTTTCGTCCATGACCTTCAGCTGATCGGACAGCTCGTTATGATGCGCCACATCGGCCTCGAGGCGTTCGTGCTTCTTCAACAGATTGCTAACAGTGGCCAAATCCTTACCATAGTCCTCACTAGACAGCTGCGCTTCCACATCGTCCATCCAGTTGTTGAACTCATCGATGCTGCGATTGAAGGCCAGTGCTTCATATGCCTGCTGTAGTTTCTCCTTCTTGGCTTTGGACGCCGCCTTCAGCTTGGCCCAGTCGCCCTCCAGCAGTTGCACCTGTTGCGCAATCTCATCCTTGGCAAAGTGCTCTCCCTTAATCAAGCGCTCACCCTCACTGATGACGGCCTGCACCCGTGGCGAGTTGCTCAACAGTTCGGCATCAAATGCCGTGTGCTTCTGAATTTTACTCTGCAAATTGCTTGGCTCGCGGTAATTCTCATCCAGCGCCACCTGTAGCTTCTGCACCAGCCAGCGATCAATCTCATAGAGACTGCGCAGGAACTCCTGCAGCTGCAGTGATTGCATGAGTCGATTCTTACGCTCGGCTGACTGCTCCAATAGCTTCTTCTTGCGTCGCAGCACATAGGCCAACTTCTCACTAATCAGATCCCCATCCTTCGGGTTACCCTCCAGTATGCTGTTGGCAAACTTCTGCAAGGCATCCACATGATCAGCATCGAGCAGCTTCTCAAAGGCATCGTGCTTTTTAAGCAAACGTTCCACTGCTGTGTAGGAGTCGCCAAGATCATCGTTGTTAAGGAAAGCCTCCTTGTTGGCCAGCCAGATCTCCACCTGTTCCACCTGAGCCTTAAACAACTGCAGCTGATGGGCTTCGGTGAGGTCGCGTGCCCGTTCACTCCATGCCTCATGCAGCGTCTGATGCAACTCCTCCAAGGCTTGCAGATACTGCTTCACACTCTCCGATTGCTTGGTCTGGCCGATAAGCTGCTCTCCGTGCTGCTTCAGTGCCACGAAAGCCAGATCACGTCCATCGATCTCCACTTTGCGCTCCTGGTGCAGCTCAAGCTGCGTTTCGCAGTCGTTGATCGTGGATGGCGCTTGGGTCGCATTCATTTTCTTTACCATATCATTGACCCACAGCTCCAGCTCCCTAACGTCCGACACAAACTTGTGCACCAAAAAGGCTTCGTTCAGCACACTCTGCCGCTTCACCGACAGACTCTGCAGATTGCCCCAGGACTTGTGCAGCTCTTGAAGCTTGCGCTCAATAACTTGAGCACGTTCGGGATATTTACGAATAAGATACTCGGCGGCGGCCTCATGCTCATCAATCTTCTGCTTCACAGCGGACATGTCACGCTCCAGCGCTTCCTCGCGACGGATCAGTGCTTCGACAGCGGCCAGATCACGGCCCGTGTCCGCGGAGCTCATGGCCAGCGCCTTCTCGGCAATTCGTTCCGCCGTATCGTCCACATCGCGATTGAAGACATGGATTTCATTGGCTCCTCCAAGAAGTGCACGATAGGCGTTCAGTGCACCCTGAAGCTGGCGCCAATTGTGATTGAAGTCGCGCCGGCGCTTGTCCACACTCTGCGTATCCTCTGGCAGCTGTGCCTGGTTGATCAGCTTATCAGCCAATAGATTAATGTGCTTAACACGCTGATCATCCACACGCATGTCCGAGTCGACGTCGTCCAGTTTGCGCATCAGTGCATTGCAGTGCTCCAGATCGCGTCCCGTGTCGCTGGCCTGCACCATCATCTCCTTGTCACGTATCCAGGCTTCGATCTTGTCCAGCTGATTGTTAAACTCCAATATGTCTTGGGCCTCCTCGAGGCCGCGTCCACGCTGATCCAGTTCGGCGAGCAGACCCTGCCAGGCGGCCACCACACGTTCAATGGCTTGCTTGATTTCTGGCGAGGATTCGTGCTGCTTGCTTAGCAATATGACGCCCGTGTCTTGGATCTCCTTGATGCGACCCTGATTGGCAGCCACTTCGGCCTGGAAGGCCTGATGCTTTTGCAACTTCTTGATCTTCTCATCCAGATTGGTGACCTCGGCATAGTTGGCCGCATCCGCTTCCAATTTCTTTTGCTTCTCATTTATCCATGACTCTGCTTCTGCGCAATCACGCACAAACTTGGCATACAGCAAAGCATCCTCCAGCTTGTAACGCCGCACAGCGCACAAATCCTTTACCTTTTGGCGACGCGCCAGAACACCTTGCAGTATCGTCTGTATATTGGCGCTATCGTAGTGACGCTGCTCGATTAGCTTGCGACCATGTTCTTGCAGCAATGCTACCTTCTCCTCTTGCGTCTGAATGACACGCTCGAACTCGTCGTGCTTCTTGATCTGGTTCTGAACATCCTCCACAGTTTGACCGAAATCGGAGCTGCTGAGTGCCGCTTGCTGTGAGCTGGATAGATTATCGATTTGCTTGGCATCGCGCAGGAAGCAGAACAAATCAATTTTCTGCTCCAGCATTATCTTCTTCTTGTTCCAGGCTGCATGCAGCTTCTGTCGTTCATCCAGCATTGCCGCACACTTCTCCTCCACGTCGGCGGCCGCATAGTGTCCCGTTTGGACCATCGAATCGCTGAGCTCGTTTAGGTAACGGAATTTATCCTCACGTGCCTCAATCTCGCCATAGATCGCATCGTGCTGTATCTTCAGCGCTGTGGCGCCCGCTGCATCACTCACGTGCTCCTCAGCTTGCAGGGCGGCACGCAGATTCGCCGACCAGGACACAATGTCGCGCACATCTGTAAGGAATGTTTGCAGATCGGAGCTGGCAGCTAAACGATCACCACGTGCCGTTGAGCGCTCCTTCAGATCATTCCAGGCAGCCACGACCTTATCCTGTTGCTGAGCAATGGCTGCAGCATTCGAAGGATATTTGGCTTGTAGGCGCACCGAATCCTCAACCAGCATTTGTAGCTGGGCCTCCAGCGCAACCAGATCATTCTCGAAACCTTCATGCTTGCGCAGCAGGGCTAAAGCCGAGTTCAAGTCCTTGCCCAACTCGGAAGAAAGTGCCGCATTCTTGTCTTGGATGCGGAACAGCGCTTCGGCGACATCGCGATGGAAACGATGGATTTCACCAGCAGCATGCAGTTTTTGTTCGCGTTGTTTGAGCAGCTTCAAGAGATTGTCCCAAGACGTTCTAAACGAAGGAGAGGTAAGCAATATTTATTAAATAATTGGATAACTAACTGGACTGCAAGCTTACCTCAGTTGTTCCTGTCTCTTTTCTACCTCATTGGCATAGGAGCTTTCCGAATCAATGAGCTTCCTTGCCAGCAGCTCACACTGATCGACACGATCAGCGCCAACCTCAACGCGATGCTTGACATCATCAAATTTATTCTGCAACAGCTGCAAATGCTCAAAGTCCTGGCCGTAATCCTCTGAAGAAGCTGTTTGCTCCTGTTCCCTGATCCATTGCTCCACCTCGTCCGACTCCAAGAAATACTCGTGCTTGGACAGACTCTCCATCAGACGCATCTGCCGCTGTGAGGCCAATTTGTGTAGAGATTTGAGCATCTTCTCGATAAGCTGCTGCTTGGCTTTGAGCACTTTGCTATCGGGATGGTTGGCAGCCACCATGGCGGCACATGTGTGTCCCATTTCGGTGACAATGCCCGAATATGTGTCCAACTCCAGTTCGATGGTCTTGTGTTTGGTTAGCAACTTGGCAGCCGAATCGCGGTCTCTACCATATTCGGTAGAACGGAGCGCATTGTTGCGTTCACCCAACCAGGACTCAATCTCGCCGGCATCGAACAGATATTGCTGTGCTTTCAGGGACATTTCAAGCTTGCGTGTACGTTCACCACAATGCAGATTTAGATCTTGCCAGGCCTCCTCCAGCTGTTTGCACAAAGCCTCCACATTCTGTTGCTCGGGATGCTCTTGGGCAACAAGAGCTTGGCCCGCCAGCAGCGCCTTATTGATCATGCTCTGATGACCCTTAATCTCTGCCTCCAGTTTTTTGTGTTTCTTGTACAGCGATTGCGCTTGATGCAGATTGTGGCCCAGTTCATTTGACTTGGCTGCGGGCAGATGATCGTTGATCCATTGGAATTCAGCATCCAATTCAAAGACAAATTTATGGAAATTCAGACTCTCCTCCAGCTTTTCCCGACGCTTCTGTGTAGGATCGCGTAGGTCTTTGAACCGTTGCTGCAGCTCCTTGGTCTCGTTCTCGATGTTCTTGGCATTGAAGTGACCCTCGTGAGCCATGTCATCACCCGTGGAAACCAGCTCCGCAACCTTCTGATCCCAAATGGTTATCTCCGATTCGAGCATTTGATGTTTATTAATCAGATCTTTGCAGCTACGCAAATCATTGCCCACATCTTTGCTCTTGAGCGCCGAATCCAGCTCGTCCACCTTCTTCTTGGCATCCTCGATGGCACGGTTGTGTTCGCGCTGCGAAGCAGCCTGCTCTAGCTTACGACCCTTGTCCTCAGAGAGTGCTAACAGATCCTTCCATTTCTTGTTCAAGTCGGCCACACGGTGCTCCACCTCGGGCACACGATTCTCGGCCTGAATCAGGGCCTGTGCATCTTTGTTTACATTGCGCAACTGGCCCTCGTTGGCACGCAGCTCACGCTCAAAGGCTTTGTGCTTCTGCAGCTTGCGTGGCAGATTGCTCAGATCGCGATAGCTTTCATCGCCAGCGATTTTGGTCTTGTCCTGCAGCCAGACTTTCAGATCATCCGCTTCGGCAGCAAACTTGTGATAATCCTTGGAGGCTTGCAGCAAACGTTTGCGGTCAAAGGCGCGATCCTTAACAGCCTTGCGCTTGCCCAAAACCTGATTACGACGATCGGAGATGCTAAAAGATGCAAAGAAGAGAATGTTAAGGATGCAAATGCAAGCATTACTATGAAGTCACTTACTACTTGGCGTCGTAGTGATCATTGGCAATTAGTTTATCTGCATTGTCAGAGAAGCCCTTCAGTATCTTGTCCTGTGCCATCAGGCTCTTCTCAAAGTCCAGATGACGCTTGAGTATGGCTTCCACCTCATCCAGGGAGGACTGTAAACAATGGATCATTAATTTATTGCTTGTGACGTGACTTGAGAGTTTTATACTTACGCCCAGATTGTTGTACTCAAGGAACGCTTCGTGACTCTTGGTGGTGGCATCGATCTTGTCCGCTTCGCGATTGAACATTTGCAGCTCGACGCACTGCAGCAGCCACTTTTGCTTCTCGCTCCAGCCACGATGAATGGCATCCTGTTCGGCCTTCAGACGCTCGATTAGCTGCACTGTCTCTGCCATGTTAGGCTTGCCATCTGAGAGCTGTTTTCCCAGTTGGATGACCTCAACAAACTCGTTGTCATGTGCCTTGATATCTTCACCCAGATCGTTGTGCTTCTTCAGCAAATTATTTGCTGTTTCCACATCTCTCGCAGACTCGTCGGCATTCAGCTGATCTTTAACGGAATCAATCCATGCTAGCAAAGTCTTAGCGCTGTTGTTGAAGATTTGTTGGCCCACTTCGCTCTCGATGCGTGCACGCAACTCGCTGCCGCGCAACTGAACCTGTTGCCACATGTCCTGCACCTCCTGTTGGCGGGCATTAACATTGTCACGCTCTGCAGGATAGGCGTTCTTCACCGAATTGCCCAGATAGGTGACACGGTTAACTTTATCCTCCACGGGCGCCAGTTCGCGTTCCAGGTTCTGATGGCGACGCTGCAGCGCTTGCACGGTTTTTAGGTCAGGAGTAATGACAGCCGTGTCTAGTTGGAGCATCTTCTCGCTCATCCAGACCTTGGCCTCGTCGCAGGTGCGATTGAATAGCTCCACACTGGAAGCGCCCTCCAGACTCTTCTCGCGCTGTGCCTTGGCATTGTTCAAACGCTGCCAGATTTGATGAATTTGTCGTTGACGCCCAATAATCTTGTCCAGCTGCGAGTGACCCTGACGACGGAAGGTGTCCACGGCCCCATCGATCTCCTCGACGCGCTTTGAGGCGGCCGACAGATCGGTTATGAACTTCTCAAACTTGCGCTTGGCATTGTCCACGCCATCGGCATCGTCCGTCTTGATCATGCGCTCCTTCTCCTTCATCCATTTCTCGAAATCATCGCATTCACGATAGAAGCCAAACAAATGGATGGAGTCTTCGAGAAGGGCATGACGCTTCTGTGCCATCTCTTGCAGCTCATCGTAGGTGGCATTGACGCGTTGCTGACGCTTCTCCACGCTATCCGCATTCTCGTTGATGCTCTGATTCGAGGTGCGACGCTGCACCAGAGGCTTGGGCGCCACAACCACTGGACGTATACGCTTCACGGGCACCACTTGACGTACGAGTATGGTCTTCTTGACTTTCTGCAAACTCTTGACCTTCTCGGCCTTGGGCACAATGCAGGCGACGGGACGTGCTTCGATTTCACGCACATAGTTCGCTGGCACGAAGCCCTCGTGGCCATTCTCCTTGCGCACACACCACCAATCATCGTTGGTCTTCGACTTGAGCAGCATGACCTCGCCCTTGTCCATTTTCATGCCCTGGCCCTCGAAGGGGAAGAGCGAACGCACATGTGGCAGCATTTTGGTTTCGGTTACCTTCTTGTGCTCCAGCTTCTCGACCCACTCATCTTCCCAAACTTCCTTGGGCACCAGACGTGTCTCATTGACCCACTCCTCTTGCTCGACTTCTGGCAACTCCGGCTCGGCGGCTGTCAGCTCCAATGTACAAATGCCCGCCTTGATCAGCTTATCGGCCTGCTGGTTAAGATTGAGAATATCGCCAGAATAGGCATTCAGCTCACCCTGCAGATCGCGATGCCGCTGCAGCAGCGCCTGCGCTGAGGGTTCATCGTTGCCATAATCTTTGGAGTTAACCAGAGCCATTTTCTCATTCAACCAGGATTCGGCTTCGTTGGCATCCGTATAGAATTGATAGGCCTCGGCAGCATCCTCGAGCTGACGACGTCGCAGGTCCACAAGCGATTCAAGAGCCTGCCAATGCTCCGCCAGGGAATCAATGCGGCTCTTAATCTCACTCGCACGCGGATGTTGCTCGCCAATCAGACGCTTACCGGCATCCGACATTTGCGATGACTTCGGCTTACGTGATTTGATCTCATCCTCCAGCGCCTTATGCTTCTGCTGTAGCGAGAGCACAGCACGCAGGTCCTTGGCCGTAATGCCGGTTTTGCAGATACGCTGTTTGTCCACCAGCCAGCTCTCCTCGTTGTCATAGTCCTCCATGAAGTGATGGAAATTACGCGCCTCCTCGAGACGCGCACGACGCTGTGCGGATAGTTGCAACAGCTCGGCAAAAGCCTCCTCTAGCTGACCCAGACGCTGAGCTAATATGGCGGCATCCTTATGCTCCGAGCTCTTGTAGGGCAAAGCCTGACGATTGAAGCGCTTGAGCGTCTCACCATAAGTGTTCACCTGCAGCTCCTGCAGTGAATGCGCCTGTAGCAGCTCCTCGACGCCCAATAGATGTGGTCCCACATCCTCGGAGGCGAACTGCTGCTGCAGCTCACGCACTGATTCCGTCGTGCTGGCGATCTCACGCAGCAGATTCATCAGATTGCTCATTTGCGAAAGGTTCAGCCGTTGATTCTCGAGCAACTCCAACAATTTACGCCACTTATCCATGACCTCCTGCTCACGACGCTTCACACGCTCCTTGCCGTGATAGTTCTCCTTCTCCAGCTCATCGGCCATAGCCGTTAGATCGTTAAAGCGTTCAACGCGTGCCAGAATATCAGCAGAGATGGCCTCGTGTTTCTTCAGCGTAGCATCCACTTGGCGCAAGTAGCGCGGATCCGACAACACCTGAATCATTTCCTTCAGATAACCCTCACGCAAGACGGATTTCTTTTCGAATTTATAATTCAGCTGCTCCAGCTTCTCTTGGCGCAGCAACTCTTCACGCAAGGCAACCTCGCGATTGTGCTCAGCATACTCCAGTATCTGCCAGGCCTTCTCTATGTCGTTGACCAGCTGCCCGTCTTGTGGATTATAGGCCGGTTGATTCAGAGCCTTCAGCAGTGTATTAATTGTGAAGAACAAAGCCTCAATCTCGCTGCGTTCCTTGTATCTGTTGACATGAATATCGATATAGTTTAGTAATAGTATATAGAATAGTCTTTTCGTCTACTCACTTGGGTGGTTTTTCAATGGTGCGATACTCCTTAAAGGCCAACAATTCACGCTGTATGCCCTCCAATGAGTTGGGAAAATCACGCTGCTCCAGCTCTATTATTCGTTGCCTTATCCAGCTGAGCAGATTTGTGGTCAGGCGTTCATAGTGCATCTTCTTGCGATCGGCATCCATTAGCTGGCCCACAATCTGAATATGACGAAGAAGGTAGTAAAGAGAGCGGTTAAACAACTTTCTAGACCCAACCCGATCGGATGCCAAGTAGAGCGTTAACCAGATTGGCTTGCACGTTACGCTGCAGCACCCATGCAAAGAGTTTTATTATTTTTTTTTTTTTTTTCTGTCTGTGCCCCCGACCCTGAGTGTCAACCAAACCCCAGCAGACCCAGTACCCATTACAAGGTGTGTCTTCTCTGCCTACTTACATTGGCTATACGCTTGCCGCTCTTCTGTTCGTTCTTCATGCGCGCAAACGTGTGATAGTATGAGGCCACATAGGTCAAGATCGATTTCTCATCCGGTCGCGCTGAATCAATATCCTCTGCATCGAGCAGACTAATAGAAAAGAGTAGAAATAGTAATAAATAGTAGCAATATTTATATATGTTTAGGCCCATTTACCTTGGTATGCCCAATTCATTGGCGGCCGTATCGAATGCATGATTCAAATTATCCAAATTGGAATTCTTTGAGTTGACAATGGTGCTATATTCGAACAGATCGGGTCGATGCGAGTGAATGAGCGCATTGAAACCCAAACCAGAACGCCATGATGATGTAAAGTCCTGTATATTAACGCCCGGATAACCATGTGTCTTACGTTGACACCACAACAAAAGCGCATCTTTGGCTGAACGTTTCTCACTGGATTCGTTTTCCTCATCCTACAAAAATTTATCTTATTATTATATAGATTCTTTACTTTGTGTGTGTTTCATTCAACTTACAACATCGATGACGATTTCCTGAATTTGGAAACGCAAAATGATGGTCCAAATGAGACCCAAGATCAATCTGGGATTACCATCGACAATGTCCTCAGCACCAATGGACTCCAAGCGTACCTATTGTTATTGTTGTTGTTGTCGTCGTTAAAGAGAAATGATATACAATTGCATTAGCATTCTATTACAGGTGGAGCAATGCCGGTATGACGGGGGTCTGCACATCTCGAGTTACGCGTTTCACAAAGCTGCCAACAAGTGAACCAAAAGCAAAAACAAAACTTGAGCCGCTCTTTTGTGTGGCCCACAAGTCACGCATTATCAGAGCGAAGGTGTTTGACCTCAGTCTCAGGTTCATTTGTATATATGCATACATATACATATGTATATATTTATGTATATAGTAGGTCATGGCGTGAACAGGTAGGCACAGATAAATAGAAATAGGCGAAGAAAGCATAAGTTACGACTGATCTTTATCGCATACATAAAATTAAATACGAACGAAAAAAAAAAAACAAAAGAAAAAAAAAACGCAGCTTTTAGTCGCTTTTTAAAAAGTTGATTAATGGCTAAGCGGGCTGGAGCTGAAGTCGAAAGAATTTATTTGACCGATTGTACGTTCCATTGGCGGCGGGTCTTTGGAATGGTATGTGCAAGTGAGTGTGTTTGTGTGTGTATGTGTGTGTGTGTGTGGTAGCCACATAAGATCCTTAACTAAATGCTCGCTCAGCTGTGCGTTAAATGTCGTTTTACTTTTTGCTTTCGAGCTTCTTCAAGCTGAAAAACCAATTAAAATGCAATAAATGCCGATGTCACAAAATCCAAAAGGCAAGCCCCAAAACAAAAATAAGTGATATAATAGGCAATGCCTGACGGTGAGCCATGCTGTACTGAGAAAGTATGTGAGAGTGGTAGAAGATGAAGTTTAAGAAAAACGAAAGCAAAGAGTACCAAAGGGGGAGAAAGTGAGGGCGAGAGAGCAAGATTTAAAGCTCCCCCTCTTTCTGTGTCTCTTTTACAAAAATAGAGCGAATCTTTTACACATTGCTTGGAATGATGCAGCTTAATGTTCAATATTTAATATTGTTTAACGTAGAAGGAAGCTTATGGTATATTCATCTACTAAATGACAGACATTAAATAAATATGACAAGTACACAGAAAGGTCTTTGTTTGTGCTTATCTAGCAGCGACAACAAAGGCAATAAACTTGATCGTGATCAATTTAATTCCCTAACTATATGGCCTAGCTTACACATTCGAATGACTACAGGGTATTTACAATCAACAATAAAAATCAACAACTTTCACTATGTCAAACAAAGTGCCTAAGACACAGACGTGTGTACAGTGTCATTGTTGTTGTTGTTGTTGTTGTTGCTGATGATGTTGCTGCTGCTGCTGCTGCTGCTGTGTTGTTGCTGTTGTCGCAATTGGTACAAATTACATGCATTTAATGTGCATTAAAAGCACCATTGTTTCTAATTAGATTAGTCTTATAGCAAGAGACACGTACTAGAAGCTAGACCCCCAAGCGAAACTATGTCGCACGCTAAGCTGCGGGCAAGTAAAAGCGAAATAGAGAGTGAGTAAGACAGCGAGCGAGAGAGGCGGAGAGACAGAGTATATGCACTTGGGGGCTACATCTATGGATTCCATTTACCTGCCTGCCTGCCTGCCTGCACACACAATTAAAATCAAATTCAAGCAAAGAAAGTGTGCGGAAAATGTGCCGACACGAAAAGCGAGAAAAACAAAAACAAAAACTCAACGCAAGCAAAGTAACTAAAAACTATATATAAAAATTAATGAAAATAACTAAATAAAAAATATATGTATATACATATAAATGTGCAGCGTGCGCATTAGAAAGTATGCAAATATTTTACAAAATTGCCAGCAAAGGTAATTAAATATATATGTATATACATATACATATATTTGTTAGTTATGCAGCTTTTGGCGGTTTATGCAGTCGCGCATCTAAAGTGACTTTTTTTGTATGATGGCTCACTCATGTAGCAAACAAAGCACGCAACAGGCCACGCGCAGCTGCCTCAAGAGACTTGCACTTTCTACAAATGCGTAGGCCTCAATCTTTCTCTCTCTCTCTCTTTCAGTGGCCCGCTCTCTTTCACACGTACCTTGGTGTGCAAGAATGCCAGACTCTTGTTGACATTTTCGATTTTATGTACACGCATACGTCCGCTATTCGGCTTGCCCAGTTTCTCCGACGATATGATCTCCAGCAGCTTGAGCAGCTTAATGCCATCGGCTAGATCTGTAAATAGGTCTTCGACCTCCATTTTGGCCTAGAATGATATTTAAAATAAAATGCATTCTCTTGTTTTGTGAAAGCTTCGCTTCGCTTTGCAGTCAATAACCAAAACTTACCTTGATCAGAAACGAATTCATCCATTTTGTAAAGGTCTTCTTTTGGATGTGTAAACGCTCCTCCTGCAGCGTCTTAATACGATCATTCTCAAACTTCATTATGCCATCGCGCTGCGTCATGTTGGTTGTGGAGCCGCGGCTGGAGGACGACGCTTGCAGCGATGAATAGCCACCGGGCTCATATTGTGATGCTATAAGAAATGCAAAGCATAAGTGAGAAACATGGATTAGCACACGGTCGAACATAAACAACATAAATAAAAGCAAGAGCAAAAGCCCTGCAAGTGCAGAAATCGTTTAGCGAGGTAATATATGCAAAGCAGTGTGTTTATACACTGTTAACAAGCTGGTCAAATGAGTTGATTCGCTTTCAAATTTGCAGAGATATTATATTTTAACTAAATATTTGATTATATTCAATATTCTCTAGCTAGACAATTGTTGAACTATTCTAAGAATAAAGATTATACATAGGTACGCCTCTACAAAGTACATAACAATTATTAGATACAAATACGCCTCTTAAAATGTGTCCCATAAAAATTCTTAGCCTGAATGCAGCTGAAAGATTTGCAGATGCAGCTCAAAGTTCTCTAAATGCTTTTCTATCCCATTTTCAATTTCAAACAGTGTATTTCGTAGCTTGTTATGCCCAATGGCATATTTTTGAACCATTGGCCTCTTGGTACCAATAAGTACGCACAGCTCTGTGCATTGGTTCGATAAGAACAGAGCCTCTATACAGTATTTATTTTTTTCTTTTTTTTTTTTGCCACTTATCGCAAGTCAAAGTAATTAATGGGCATTAGCTTGTATATATACATATTTACACAAGTACATATGTATATTATTTATATATATGAAAGTATCTGGCGTTACCTGTAAGTAGGTAATTTGCGAGCATACGGGTTTGGTTCAATGAATGCCCTTGTTTCGAGCTAAGACATTTTCATTGTCGTCTCACAAGTGAAATATTTGTTTTATGAAATTGATTTACAAACAAGTTAAAGTCTATCAAAACAATCAGCCACCAATTTGGCTTAACGCATCTCAAATTGTAAACTAATTTAGGTGACTTTCCAACTATTTCGGCATTTAAATGATGATTCGCTGCGTGTTTGTGGGCGCGACTTAAGTAAAATATTGACTCGTTCATTGACAGAGGTGTTCCATAAAACTGTTGCCAAATTTGGCAAGAAATATTTGGAATGGGTGTAGCTATTAGAAATTATCTTAAGTGATTATTCATTGCTTAAATTCTCATCAACATTCATTAAGTCCTACGATTCTAATTCATATGAATACATCTGCCAAAGCAACTCATTCAAGTACTACTTAGATGATCTAATGAGCAGCGTCATATTTATTTCCTAGAGTAAACCTTGTCACAATACTATTCGACTATTAGTCAATGGCCTTATTTTAACACTATGATAGAGCTAAAGATCGTAGATTAGGGCATGGAAAATCGGCAAGAAAAACACCTCTAACATTCCGGTCTATGCCGTAATATGGCCCTGTTATCAGCAATTAATATATAGCAACAACAGTAAAAAATGAGTTCTCATTTTTTTCCCCCTCTTTTTTTTATCAACTTGACAATTCCACAGATTACGTAATATTTGAGCTTTCGTATAGTGCACAATAACAAAAATAACATCACGAAATATAAAGAGAGTTAACACTGATTTATAAGTCACGTATTTGTAGAATATTTATATAGACCTCGATCTGCTGTATAACATTATGTTGACAGCGACTATTTGAAAAGTATTTGCTAGGCTAGTATAGCAAAGATTAGGATAGGCATTGTGAAATTTGAAGTATGACTAAGTTATGCATATAGGTATTTAGGAAAGATGGTTCAAGTTCAACCTACCCAAAGATTGACGTTCAAACGATATATAACGTTTATATTCATTGCGCGAGAAATTCGAACGTAATATATTGTTATATTCCATGATGTTGGTGTTCTGATCTGAATTTTATCTCACACGCACACACGCATCAGCACACAGCAAATTTTAACTGACAGCTATAGCCAAAGCATTCAAAAATATATACAATTTATATATATTTCTCTGTACATATGTGTATAAATATAATTTTTCGATTTTAATAGAGCGACGCACACTAAGTTCGATTTTTTACGGAGTTTTCGGCAAGTTGCTTACACTGCCCGCGCCGTTTGATCACTGGCTCGACATTCTTTACTGTCTTCTGGGCCTAACAAAGCTTTTGTTTTTATCAGATGCCGAGAGCGAGTGGGCAATTGAAAATACCTATTAAAGCAGAGTAAAAACCGACGAAAAAACGAAAGTGGCAAAAACGAATTCTTGGCTGAGTTCTTCTTTGAGCTTCTACGTATGGTGAATTCCATTTATCGTTATCATTTCTGCTGTTGTACTAAAGCTTAAGTCTGATAACATAAAAAAATGCCTAAGAGTGTGCTCGAATTAAAACTGATTGACTTGAAGATACCCTAAAAAGCAGACCTGTGGAGGAAGCGTTAGCTGAGTTTGCTTTAGGATCTATGTATATCTATGGCTATTCTATCTATATTGTTCCCTAAGGCTTAGACAAGCAGACAAGTAAAGATATATCATATATATACCTATTACTCTACATCCCGACTTGTTCTTTAGCAGATAACATTAAGCCTTCTTCAGCCATTTCCAATGAGCTCATAATACAAACAAAAGAAAAGCAAACTTGTCAGCCCTGGGCCAGAGTTATTTAATGTAGAGATTGTTTATCTTATCGCATACCTCGCACATATGTCAACCTATAGATTATGAGCAAAAAAAAAAAAAAAAAAATAAAACCACCCGAATATATTTTAGTATAGAAATGGAATCGATATAAAAAGCGTTTAACCGATTGCCATAAATCCAAGAGAAAGGCCAAGGTCCAAGTGCCAAACTATTTATTAAAGAATGAAAATATATTGAATACTGGTATTGATGAGATCATAAATAGAAACATATTTCTTAATAGCCATAAATCATAGAGAACGCCCCATTTTTATTTATGGAAAATAAAAGCCAATCTTTAAAGCTGTTGCTGAGGTCATCTAAAAGACATTTTTTCTGCCATCGTTAGGCAAACAAAATACTTTGCAATGCTCCTTGTCTCCCTCTCTCACTGTGTGTGTAAAAAGTGAAAAATCAATTAAAAAGAGGTGAAAACCAAACAATAAAATCAGCAAATAGCGCCGATAGCAATAAACTTTACCATATGCCGATAGCAGGTGCGACGTAAACTTTGTTATCTCTGCCACTCCGAAAGGTAACTACCCACAAACAAACTGATACATGTGTATATACATACATATATATTCATATAAGGTATTTAAATATATGTGTGTGGTTGTGTGTAATAACAGCCGTTTGCCTACGTGGCAGAAATCGAGGCATAACTTTAGGCTTTAGCCGGAAAAATCATTAAAACTAAGTGCATGGCATATTGAGTTTCAAGCATTCCACACTAAAGATTTGCCTACAGAGAAATGGAAATTAAATGAAGATTAGCAGAAGTCGGACTTCAACTTCCAAATACCCTAGCTGAAGTTACATGAACAGTTACAATGCATCTGTCACTATGTAACTGTATCTATGTATCTGTATCTATGTATCTGTATCTATGCATCTGTATCTTTGTATCTGTATCTATGTATCTGTATCTATGTGTCTGTATCTATGTATCTGTATCTATGTATCTGTATCTATGTATCTGTATCTATGTATCTGTATCTACGTATCTGTATCTTTGTATCTGTATCTTTGTATCTGTATCTATGTATCTGTATCTATGTATCTGTATCTATGTATCTGTATCTATGTATCTGTATTTATGTATCTGTATCTATGTATCTGTATCTATGCATCTGTATCTTTGTATCTGTATCTATGTATCTGTATCTTTGTATCTGTATCTTTGCATCTGTATCTATGTATCTGTATCTATGTATCTGTATCTATGTATCTGTATCTATGTATCTGTATTTATGTATCTGTATCTATGTATCTGTATCTATGCATCTGTATCTTTGTATCTGTATCTATGTATCTGTATCTATGTATCTGTATCTATGCATCTGTATCTTTGTATCTGTATCTATGTATCTGTATTTATGTATCTGTATCTATGTATCTGTATCTACATATGTATCTGTATCTATGTATCTGTATCTTTGTATCTGTATCTATGTATCTGTATCTATGTATCTGTATCTATGTATCTGTATTTATGTATCTGTATCTATGTATCTGTATCTACATATGTATCTGTATCTATGTATCTGTACCTTTGTATCTGTATCTATGTATCTGTATCTATGTATATATCTGTATCTGTGTATCTGTATCTATGTATCTATATCTATTTTTTCTTTGCATAGCGAACCAAAAATTAGGCATGCTCCGCATATTTACTGCAGAGTATATTAATTCCACACAGCTGCAGCGTAATATGCTTCGACTATTTTTAGTGTCAAAACGGTAATTGCAGCACGACGAAGTTCTGGTCATAAAAGATGAAAGTAAAAACACAATCGCGCACACTCTAAACACAGAAAGAGAACGAAAGAGAGACAGAGAGAGAGAGAGAGAAAGAGAGAGGACGAGAGCCTGTTTACAGGCTGGCCAAATATAAACATTCGACTGCGCAGGCGCAAAAGATTTGAGCAGCCGTAGGGAGAAAATAAATAGACTGGGGAACACATACGGCGCACACATGTGTCGACAGCTGAGCTAAGGCAGGAGGCGATATTTACAGTTTTTATATGTTCTGCTATTTTTAAACAGCCTCCCCATAGAGTCGCGTAGAACTGGAGTAAGAGCAGCTCTTTGTGTGAGCCAATCAGCCAGTCAGCCAGCTAGCCTTATAGGAAAGTTGTCTGATTAGGCGTGCAATAACCTCGCAGCACCAAAATCAGATTTGCATAAATAAATAAACATAAGCCAATTTTCTTTGGATTTAAGTATATATGGTTATATATACATATATCTATGATTTTTATGTTTTGCTACATAAAAGTTTAAGCTTTGCAAAATCACATTTACATGCGAAGAACGTTTATTCAAAGACATTTCGGAATTTAATTATTGGTGTGATCGTCGAAGATAACATTTAATTTGATGAGCATTTCTTGTTAGGCGCTATCAGAGAGAACCAAACCAATAGCTGTGCCACGATCTAACAATGAGACCTGTAGCACAGCTTGCTTTAATTTTTCTTTCTCTTCTTTTTACTATTTTCAATTTTTGCCTAATTTGGAACTTTTTTTGAATAAAATTACCTCATCACTTGCTGAAAATTAAAATTCAGTTTTGGCTTCAATGGCAACAACAACAACAACAACAACAAGATTCAGTCAGTCGGGCAATAACAATGTTATAAATTCTTTTGTTTGTGCTTGGCATGCTAAACAATTTTCAAAACAAAAAGAGAAAACCTCATTGGAAAAAAAAAGAGGGCGAGAGTTGTATACTTTTTTTTTTTTCAGAGATACGAGCTTATAAGCCTTGAATTTATTGGGAACTTTTATCACGCTGACAGCACCCTAACGGTTGATTTTATTATTGGATTTTTATTTTTTTGTTATAAGTACAGACTTGTAAATAATTGATGGGAAATTCGATTTCTATAGCTTAGAGAAATAGTTTATCATCACAGCACAAAGACTTGTCAACTTTTCCACAAAAGAATTGACTGGATATATCTGTATAAAGAAATAAAATCAAAATCATTCAGTATTTTTATTTTTCTTGAAGAAAAGATTTAGTTTCATGAGAATTTTATGACTAGAACTGGAGCAGAGTTTTTTTTATTGATATTTAGAGTTTGATTCGCTTGAGTTTTCAATTTCAATTTCATATTTTATTTATAATTATTTATAATATTGCATATAAATTGGTTCATGTCTTTTGTGAAAAAAAAAACTAAATTTATATACAAAATTCACGATTTTAATATTCAAATCCATTCGTTTTTCATGTGTCGTTCATAGCACATTTATTTTCATAAATTCCCAGGCACTCGACTTGACTCAACTCATGCTCTTTGTCAGCTGCAGTCAAATTGTTGAGGCTCTTTGAAAGTTATTACCAAACATTTTTTGGCTCATTATTAACTTGACTACAAAAAAAACACAGACACGAGGCGAGGGTGTCTGTGTGTGTGTGTGTATGTGTTGTGTGTCTTGTCTTTATTTTTATGTCGGCTTTGCTTCATTATTGTGTGCTGCTCCAAAAGTTATTTGCAAAAATTAGTCAATAGGCACCGCACAACGCTTCATGCTTATTGCCATTACTTATGTCGTGTGTGTGTGTGTAAGTGTGCTGTGTTTATGTATATATATGTGTGTGTTTTTGTTTGTTTGGCATTTGCTACGCCCTCCTGGGGCGTTACACCCGCGTCGTAGATATAGAGAAACCCAAAGACCAAAAACTCCATGACATCATCGTGGCGCAGCTGCGCGCTGGTCTCTAAAAGTATCTAAGTATCTACAAGATACATATTCCAGAGATTCTTTGCGGTGCTGTGGTTCTGCGCATGCGCAACCCTCGCAGCTACTGTATTTATTTATTTGTATTTTGTTTTCTTTTCTCTTGTTTTTTTTTTTTCTGTGACATGTGCTCATTTGGCATGCAAATGGAATTCGTGTGGGCGCCGCATTGGCGAGCTTGGCAGTGAAATTTTTTTGGTCTTTTTTGTTGTTTTCTTTTTTGTTTATTGTAAGCAACATTTAAACGGTTTTTTTTTTTTTTTTTAATCAATCAACAATCAATTACAGTTCGAGAGCTTACAGAGTTTTATTTAAGGCTTGACTTCACAAACAGCCAAACGCTGACATCATGAAATATTTGGCTTAAAGTTCTATACATATCAAATAGATTTCAACTTTGGGCTAATTATTCAGACACAAAATTCAATAAAAAAATATAAAAACAAAATGAAATTTCACTCTGTGAATTCTTTACGGCACAATAAAAATCAATTAAAAGTGAAATTTTTTGTTGTGTGGTTTTTGATATATTAATAAAGCAAATTTCATAGTTCTGCCTTCGAGGCGTCGCTGAAGTTTCTTTTGTTATTAATTTTAATCAATCTGCAGTCGTAAAGCTCTCCTCTGACTGACACTGTGAGTGTACGTGTGTCAATATAGACATATATTCATTAATAACGTGCCAAAATAGTTAGCAGCACGCGCTCTTCTTCTTCTTCTCCTACTCGTTTTAATTGCTGTGTAATTAAGATTCGTTATACCGGATATAGGCCCATTAATCTGAACGCTTCTTGTAACCCTGCTGTTGATGGCGATTATGTCTAGACAAACAGGTGTGAGATTTTAGACAGGTTTTTATAGCTGATTGATTTCCCTTCAGTTGCTGTGATTGACCACACAGACTGAAGACTTCCGAAGTGCTTAGACATTTAAGTAATACCTAGCGAACCGCAATCAGCTGAGCCAATCAATCAGTATAGCAATTAAGCTAGCTAATGCATATTGCAAAACAGAACTGACATTTGGAATTTGAAATCAACTTTCACTGAACTTCAGAGCATTTTTTCTAATACCTGATTTAAGCTGGAGATTATGAAATTAATGATGTCTAAATATTTATATAGTATAGTATTATTTTATAGAATAAAAGAGAGCAATATAACATGAATTCTTCTCCTAGATCATTTAGTTTATCATGGATTCTTCTCCAAGATCACTAAAAACAAGTTTCTCCTTTTATATCATTTAGAGAATATTCTTTAAAGTATACAGCGAGAGAATAGATATTCTTCTTTACAGCGTTAATATATTCCAATTGCTATTTATAGAATTTCTTACTAATAGTTTACAACCTTTGACTATCTTAAGTGATCTTTGACTATTGTCTTAGTCTACCTAAAACTAAAATTCTTAGTAACTTCAACAAAAGAATCTCCAACGATAGCACTAAAACTAATAGCTCTAACTTAGACAGAACAAAACATATGCTTTATTAATCTTATCAATCTGTCAGCCTTACAGACTTGCACCACGAGAAGTTGTATAAGAAAAGTTTTTTATATTAAATAACTTTTCTAGCCAAAGTCTATAATTAATTTTCTATAGAGCACAACAACAGCGTCATTCTACAGTTACAAAAATCCCTAACCGTGTGACCATTTTCGAATGCTCTCTGATCTGTAATTAATAATCATTGTCTAAGCTCTGCAGCCCACTGAACCCAGAAATAGAGCCGAATAGAGCAGCATTTCCTTCTTAGCGCTAGAGATAGGGTTAGAATGACTTAATCAAGCATACGAATTCATTTGCATATGCCGCTCAACAAACACGTGTGTGAGACCAAATAGGAAACTGAATAACTGAAAAAAGTTTTTAAGAAAAGAGAGAAACAACAACATACAAAGTGAGTCACATGCCTTATAGAGTGTGTATTAATGACAAACACTTTTGGCTAACCCCGAAAGTCACATAGTAAATATTTGCTCAACTCAACAAACAACGCAACGAATATTTCCGTTGCGTTTCGCAGGAAGTTGCCAAAGTATTTTCAAAATATATTTATGTGATTTGTTATCAACTGCTAAAAATTCAAGAGCTTGAAGACGCTTCATAGAAAAAGCAATGAGCAAAGCGTTATCAGCACGTCAATTCAGTTGCTGGCAGCTGTGTAGACCCCTTTTTTTCATACCCGGAACCCATTGAAAATTTCATTTTGGGGTATAATGTTTTCGCGCTTGAAAAGTATGTGACAGGCAGAGGACCCATAAGGTCTATATTTCCTTGATTCTATTTAATATTATCTCTCTGTCTATACACTAAAATAACAAGAAATTTTATATGAATCTTTTTTCTAAACATGCAGTTATCTATTTCCATAGATAACAAGATCACGGTACGGGTATCTTCTAGTCAGTCACTGTCTACTGCAGCACTCATGCTTTTAATTAAAATGTAGCAGAGTATACGATCTGGGATCTACAAGCTGCCAAGAAACATTTTCAATTTCATGCCTAAAAATAATTATGAAATAGTAGTAAGAGCTTGTATCAAGAAATTATTGAGTTGTACCTCAATTGAAAACGAAATTGTGACCATGTGGTAGGGCAATATTAATAATAATAATAATAATAATCATCATTTTTTATCGAACGCCTATTTTCGAGTGAATTTCTTAATTGGCTAAGCCCTAGACTCGATTCTCAACTGTCAACCGTCAACTGTCAACAAGCACTTTCCAATGTTTGTTCAAGTGCCCGAAGACAAGCGAGAAAAAAGTCTATAAACAAAAATTTTTTAATTGCCTCGTTTATTTGTAAATCGTTTTTTTTTTTTTTTCAAAAATAAAAAGCCATTAATAAATGTATATATGATCATTTCAAGCACAACCTTCGAGCCCATCAGCTGAGATGTTAACAACATGTGATAAGGCTCTAAAAACCAAAAAAGTTATGCATTTTAAATGAATTTCAAACGATTTCAATGTGTTTTTGATGAGACACGAACAACTGTGATATGGGTTTGTTATTACAGCCATAACCCTAAATCAAAAAAATAAAATAAAAGAGAAATAAATATATATTTATATATGTATATGTATCTACTGCCAATTGCAGTTTGAAGCACGTTGCGCAAACCAAACTCAAAATGTTCACAATAAATTAAAACAAAAAAAAAGCGTTTAGTATTACATGATACCAAATACCATTTTTGATGACGTTATAAAACAAATTGAACAAATTTAAAAGAAGTGGGGTGTATCTGACTAAAACGAGGTGGTGCTATCGCGTCAACAGTTTTAGGGGTAAATCAGCATATTATTGATATTGTCTGTGTAGGGAATCTAAATATCTTTTTTTTATTAAGTCAAGATTAACAATTATCCAAGTTATGTTAAAAACTGTGATTTGCATTCAAATTGAATCAATTCATACTCTAGGAACAACATTTCTGTCTCCATAAGAAAATAATTCCAATATGAGATCTTAGCCTATTGTTCCACATCATAAATATATACTGTACATACTAACTACCTCTGCCAATATACCCGCTCTCTACAATTTAAATGCGCATTCCATGTAGAAAAGCAACCTTCACTTTAGTTGATATTGAAGAATTCTTGCAAACTGCTCGCTGTTTCTCTACTTTTACGCATAAATAAAATTATGTGGGTTCTTTTTTTTTTTTAATTTGGGGAATGGTATCTAAAAAGTATTTGCAGACATTGTAAACACTCTAGAAGCTACAGTCAGTAGCTATTTTTTTGCGGGGCTCTAAGCTTATAATAACTGTTATAAAAGCTACCTTAACTATATGTGCTTACAGACTTATCAGCCGAATCTCTTAAGATTCGCTTTTTTATGCTCATTTCATTATCTTAAGCTGCTTAGCCAGTTCGCCTTCAGCTTTATTAATATTTTTACTTTTTTGCACTGTCAAAAGTTTGTCTGACACGCCTCTTGCACGCCTCCTCGTGCCTTGCCATTGGGTGGCCGATGCAAAACGTGTTTCCACATTTCGGCATATGCAAATTTGACAGAGTGCCGCTTCGAACTGTCTTCCCCGTTTTTGATCAAGAATGCGCGTCATAATAAAACTTGTAAATAAGTAAGCCAAATAAACCAAAGAAAAATGGAAAAATATTTCTATATGGCATTTATGTATGTGCATACGTATATGTATATATTTGTATATGTTTATTTCACGCTACAATGCTAAACAGAGTGAAGAGTTTTAAGAAAACCGGTAAAGAATATTTGAAAGCAACCGAAAATATTTTTGTAGCTTGTCTTTTGATTATACGTTTTGACTCTTGCCTTCTCACTCTCTTTCTCTGTATCGCTCTCTTCTCTCTCTATCTCTCTCTCTCTCTCTCAACTACTGTCTGATGTCAGCGTTTAAACAAATATTTTGCTATTTAACCGTGTAATTATACCCTTTAAGCAGACCTACCGCACATGCTAGCTCAATTAAGTTGTCAACTAATCAGAAATAAATATATATGCATAAATAGAATATAACATAATATTTAATAATAATATAGTATATATTATAAGAATTGCCTGTCTAAGCTACATAGTGTCCTTGGTCATTTACGAATTAAAGCTCATTTTAAGAACTTTGAGCTTGTTTATACTATTCTGTAGTATATAATAATAGAACTTTACTCAAAATTAACTAAATAAAGCCTGCAAGAAAACAATAAATATTTAACTAACACCTCAAAGCTGTTAGTGTACTTTGAGTACGACTCTTGAAATTCATTTCTAGCTCTCAATATTATTTTCTCTCTCTATTTTTACGGCTCCAGTAAAATGTCACTCAAACAGCAACAAATACTAAAGTAATATAATATTTATTATATACATATCTATTTAGAGAGTCTGGAAAGCGTGCGTATTCAAGGTTAGGAACCGAACTCGCTCGCTCGCTCTCTCGCTCGCACACATTGAATGCAAATGCAAAGCATTTGTTTTTAATGCCCACTTTTATGTGTCTCTTAATTGTTGACGAGTTTTGTAGTGTTGTAGTCATGACTTTTAAGACTTAATATTCGCATCATCATCATCATCATCATCATCATTATTACTATTATTACCATAGATCATAGAGAGAGAGAGAATGAGTAGAGAGAATGCGCGTTCCCAGCTAATTAATCAAGAATTCATACAGTTAGCTCTGTCAGCCATGACTGGTTTCTACAGCTACTACGCTATGTGGCCCCATGACTCAGACTCTCGAAAACTTGGCTCTGACATCATGTCATGAACTATGTATAGTATAATATTCGTTGACTGCATTTACAGTTATTGCAATTTCTACAGTAAACAATATTTATCACAAGCGAATCAATTGATAAGTTTACACAAAATGCTATCTGTACGTTAGATAGTGTATCTCTTTAGGTATACTCTTGCGAATGGGAATGCTATAAATTAGCTGGTAGGTATGATATCATATACTACAATATATTAGAAATATCTGTGAGTTCATTTAGTATTTATATTCGGGTAGCTGAAAAAGTTCAATATTTGATCTAGGTCAGTTTTTTGCGCTGTGAATTGAATTCTTAGGTATTAGTACTATATCTTATAAGTAAATAATTTAATGCTTCTCATCAATATATAGTCATATATCATATATATCTGTATATATAGTGTATAAAAACTTCGTAAGCTTGCAGTAAATATTTTGTGTAACGCTTTTTTATACCCTGAACCCATTGAAAATGGGAAATCAGGGTATAATGGTTTTGTGAAAAGTATGTAACAGGCAGAAGGAATCATCGCAGACCCCATAAAGTATATATATTCTTGATCAGGGCGATGAGCTGAGTCGATATAGCCCTGTCCGTCTGTCCGTCCGTCCGTCCGTCCGTCCGTCCGTCCGTCCGTCCGTCCGTCCGTCCGTCCGTCCGTCCGTCTGTCCGTCCGTCCGTCCGTCCGTATGAGTGCGTCGATCTCAGAAGTTACAAGAGCTAGAGAGCTGAAATTTTGTATGTAGACTCGTGTATACCATACGCAGTACGAGTTTATCATATTTTTTCGATAACTCATTCGATATCTTTTTTATCGAGGATAATCGATAAATTGATATTGTTTTTTCAGCCTAATTTGAACACTTTTAAACATAGAGTGTTCAGATTTGTTGTGTATATACATTCGATAGTTACACACATTTTGTCATTTACAGATTTTGGATACCACGCCCCCTTCGCCCCAAATTCGTAAAAAACGTATTTCAAATACTAGAGAGTTGTGCTTCGGAATGTACACACATTTATACATTATGATTACATTCTGAAAGTTTCATACAGATCATACGTCTACAAACGAAATTATTCAACAAATAAAATCTCATAGTATTGCCCACACTGCAGCGCAGCCCAAGCGCAGTCGCTGCTTACTGCGCAGTTAGCAGAACGCGAGCTTATGCGTGCATGTGGAGGCATGTGTATGTATGTGTGCATAAAAGAAGTGCAGAATGATTAGAATATCAGTTTGGAGGGTTCAGGGTATCTCCTAGTCGAGCAGTCTCGACTAGAGCCTTCTTACTTGTTTATTGCACTGATTAGTACTAAAAAATATATATGTATGTATGTACATATACATATATATATTGACAAGCAAAAACAAATAAACTCGTCAATTGCAATGAAGGCAATTTCAGGCTAAGTCACTTTTTCCGCTTTGACGGGACGAGATAAAGTTCAAAGTAAATAACCTGGACACGCCGTAATTAGGTTTTGGACTCTGTCACCCTCAATGCATGTGTTATCATATATACGTATATATACACTGCACATACATACATACATATATACATAAGAATAAGCAGTGTAAGTACGCTTAAGAATTTCATATATTGAAAGAGGAGCAAGGCAACGTAAAAACCCCCCAAATATCCTATACTTAAGGCTTGGCTTTGTGCTTTTGGCCTCTTTTCCGTTTCTGCTTCTGTTTCTTCTTCTTCTGTTTCTTCTTCTACTTCTGCTCTTGACTCGTCTTTTTGGTTCACATTTCACAGCTGAACTGAGTTGAGCTCAAGTCAAGAATTTTTGGCATTTCTGTTTTGCTGTTACGCTTTTTGATTTCGATCGATGGCCAAGACTACACTTAGGGCATAATTTATATACATATGCACGAAGACGAAGAAGAAGACGTGGTGTACAGAGGCCTCTGCGTATGCAAAAAAGGGGAGAAGCTAGCGAGTATAGGGCACAAATGCGCATTGTTCTTGTTCGCTGCTTTAGTTAAATACACTGAAAACAATAAAGACATTTGGCTAACAAAGCAATTGAAACTTGGCTTGGCATTAGTGAGAGCTACTTACGATTCTCTATTCCGATTAGCTGTCATGTTCAGTTGTTTAGTATAGTTTTACAACAACTATGTTATAGATATTCACCCATTAGGGCATCTAATGTTTCGTTGTTGCTGAAGAACCGTTTTGTTGCTGTTCAAATCAATGCCCTCCCCATCGTGAGGCATTGGGGGGCCATATCATCAACACCTTCCTCAGCCAGCTGCACAAACACAAAAGCCGACAACAGGCCAACAGCAAAAGCAGCGGCACTTTTATGGCTTCATATCATTCTTTTTTTTGTGTTTCTCTCGCTGACTTTTAGAATGCAGCCGAGAAGAGAGTGAGCGAATTCGGTGAGTGCTGGACTAGTAAATACCTCAGGGAGATTTTATTTTAGACTTCATTTCATTACATTATAAAATTTTTAAATTTTAAGATGGGATTTCATGTTAATTCTATGGCTTTTATTTATAATAAATAAATCACTATTGAAAACTCTATACGTCTTTATATTTATATATTCTCCTAGCTAACACCTTCTTTTGCGACGCCCAAGCACATCATACCTCTTTGCTTTTTCGACATTATCATTTAGTTTAAGGCATAATGAGGCATATACTAGGAAAAATAATTACAGCTGCGAAATTCTAGCAGAGGCTCGGTGTAAAGCGGAAATAAAGTGCGCAAAATGTAATTAATTGCGGCCAAGAGGCAGCAGATCAGATCAACAACATCAAGCCAACGCGGCCCATGCCCATGCGGCGTATGCTTAATGGCAAAAAATTCTCTACAACAATGTTGCTGGCACTTCAAAAAGCACAGGCAAAGAGAGAGAGAGAGAGGGGTAGCGAGAGGCAGAGCAAGGGCAGCGACATATCTCACGACGTGCTTGGGATCTCGATTTCGGTGTTTGTTGACTCTTTTCTTTTTTTGCAAACTAATAAGCTAAATATTTTGATTGGACTGCAACAACAGCAATAGCAACAACAAGGAACAACAACATCAATGAACCGGCAGACGTTTATTAAATTCGTTTTGTTTCATTTTTGGGGCTGCTCCACAGATTGCGAGCAATTTGCCAAAATTAAAGCCAGAGTCAAGGCTACAAAAAACAAAAATTCGATTTTGCTTTTTGTTTCTTTTGGCCGCGATAAGTTTGTTTTATTTTTAGTAATTTTTAATGCAGCCACGCCTACTTTGAAGCTGATAGTCGCCTTTTTTCTAGCACTTCAAGTGGTAGCATAAATTTGTACTCTTTTCTGCTGCATCACACCGCAAATTCCAAGTTAATCACAATTTATTTGTTTGTAATCTCTTATCTTTTTTTTTATTTTATAAAAATTTAATTCAATTTTAATCTTTGGTTTTAAATAGATTTTTTTCAGTTTCCTTTTATTTTGTTTCCTTTTTTGGCATTGCCTCAAACCAGTTGCTAGTTTTTTATTCACTCTTCTTTTGATTAATTACTTCCTCTTTGAGGAAGAAATGAAATAAAAAATTATATAAATCATAAAATTCAAATTGAAAGCTTTTCAGTTTTTTGGATATCTATGAATCATTAGCTGACAGCTTTCTAAAAGGTCGAAAGAACTGAGCTGAGAATTGCTGGCTAAGCTTAGATCAGTAAGTTATTTTTAGGAAATGCCTTTTCTCGGCGATTCTCAGGAATTTGAGGAAGAGCTTGATTGGGGCTATTGTGAAGCTATTTTCCGGAAATCTTTAACTAATTAATTGGCTTTGTATAAGTCTACGGATAACTAGCTAATGTGTTCTAATTGTCTTACTATGTGAGTCTCATGCATTCTCATGAGTATTTAAGTTAGATTAGATTAGATGTGTCTAGAATGCGTTAAACTATTTATGGAACAAATGTGGTAAATTTATTTTACAGCCTAACATCCGATGGTATATATAATTATTATTTCGCCCTACTATGCAATTCTCATGAATAAGAGCTCAAACTTTTTCTAGAAAGCTGTACTATTTGCATGTCTAATTTAGTAAATTTTAATTACTTAACGTAACTCGAAAATATATACATATATAGTATATATATTGCAAATTCCACACACCCAGCAAAAACACTTGACTTGATTAGCCAAATTCCAAAAGACGGCAAAAACTAGACAAAGAGAGAAAAATATCAACGAGCAACTGGAAATTATTTATGGTGCGACTCCAAACTTGAAAGCAAAGACAAAAACAAGAAAGAAAAATAGTAAAACCAAAAAAAAAAACGAAGAGAGAAAAACCAAAAGAAAAAGCAAACACAAAGTTTTTGGTGAGAAATTTCACTCAGTCGGCAGCGGAAGGCGCAGCGAGTTTCAAGGTTGCCAAACGATAATAGAGCGAGCAGGTGAGATCTGCTGTGACCAGGTGAACTGTCAGAGATTGTATTATTATTTGATTTCCGATTGTTGTAATTGTCTAAGCCACAGCTGAAAAAATGAAAAGGGAATGGCCCAAACAGATGACAAAATAAACTACGAAATAGCAATAAATAGACTGTGGAATAGAAATGAAAAGCTGAAAACATAAACCAAAGTTGTGTAAATCGAGGCACGGTCTAGTGGGCATTAGATAAAGCTCTTCGTTTTTTTTTGGGTATGAAAAATGAAGAAGACTTTGATATTATGGTACACAACTTATTAACAATTCAATGAAAATGTTGTGGAAAATGAAAATTCGAACAACTTTCGCTGCATTTGTTGTGATTTGATAGATAGCAGATGAAATTTGATTATGATAGCTGATGATTGAAATGACATAAAGTTTGATTTGCTTAAGCTGCTCTCGTATATCGATATACAGACACCTACTTATATGTACACATATATAAATAATACTATCTGCAGGGATTTGACTCTGTTTTTGGCTCTTTGTCAGCCATAATCCCACACATCGCCCAAAAAAAAGTTGAGTGCCAAGCAAATAATTTCCAAAAGCAAAAAGAACTGACCGACCCTTCACATCTGCACACACTCACACACACACGCATACAAAGTGAAAAAAATTGCAACTGTAATACCGCAGCAAATCGTGCAAATTGTTTGTAAAGTCAATGTAACTTACATATACATACACATGTATGTATGTATATACGCATATGTGTATGCGTCTATGTATGTGTAAAGTGCATTTCCTGTACTGTCTTCATGAACATTGTTGCTGTCGCATTTACTCCCATTGTTGGTGTTGTTGTTGTTGTTGTCATATGACTTTTAGCATATTTTTTGGCTACGCGTGCAGCAGTCAAAGAAAAAGAGAAAAAAAAAAGAAAGCAAGCCCACAACAAGATGTAAAAACCAGTTTTGGCTGAATCGAGTTGTTGTTGTTGTTGCAGCAGCAGCAGCAGCAGCAGTTGCTGTTGCTTTTATTGCTGTTGTAGCCTTGAATGTGCATTTATTGTTGTTGCTCTTTGACTGAGTCGCTGTTTTTGGCGCGCGCGAAATAAGGAGAGAAAAAAAAAATCAATTGCCAACATGTAAGCCAAGTCCAAGTGTTAACGTCAAGACTAGCAGTTATCCTGTAAAGTTGCTGAGGCTAACACTCTACATTAGCATGTTATGTTAGTAGCATAGGCATGTTATGTGAGTGAAGTACACGCTACTGTTAACATTTAACAGCTTACTGTTAAGAGTCTTTACCTTTAATGTATGTAATGTTAAATAACATTTCAATGTTAATAGAAGCTATGTAAATTACCTTTTATATGCAAGACTTGGCCGCCTTTGCCTTTTGCAATTATTCTCTCTGCTCTACCTCTCTTGCTCTCTCTCACTTTCTCACTTTACGATTTTGATCTTCGGTCTCTGTCTCACAACCGTTTGCCGTTTTGCACTTTAACTTACGGTTGTTTCTAATTGCTTGACACACTTGGCAACCAGCTTCAGCCAATTGGAACTATCTATGCATATAAACTTACACACTAATGAACCTCTCTCTCTCTCTCTCTGCCTCTGCGTTTGTATGTTAGTAGAACTAGGTAATGTAAATGCAAAATCAACTTGTTTGATAGCAGCCACAATTGAAAACAGTTAATTATAATTGTTTCTAGAAGTTGTTCCAGCTGAAGACGTAAAAGAAGAAGCAGTAAAAAGTCCCCTTCACTGATTTCTACTTTTAATATCAATCAAGTCCAAACAGAAACTTGAAATTGTCATAAAATAAAATCTAAAGTGAATCGTTATCAATTTGGCAATTATTCAAGGTCGATATATTGAATCCGAATCTATATATATAAATGATATATATACTATATTTAACACATTTATTGATATTTATTTTCGCAAAATGCGATTAATATGCTGGACTTCGTTATATATGAAATGCAGCTGATAACTGGAAATTGAAAACTCGAACTGCGAATCGATTATAAAATTTTATTTAGTATTAAATCATTGTCAACTGAATTTGTCATCATGACCCATAAATGCAATGAAATCAGAATATATAAAAAAAAAAAAACCAACAGCACAAAAAGTATTTCTATTGACAGATAATGTAATTAACGTGTAATGTGAGCTGATCTGATGATCAACATATTTCTAAAAGCAGCCTGACAACAAATTCCCAGTTGAGCGTGAGCTTAGGTAATACAGTAAATGCTCAAAAAGAAGAACAGATATTACAAACATCAACATTATTATTATTATCATTATTATCAACTGAAATATTTATTAGGACAATATACACGATCGTCATATTTCGTATAGACAAATGGAATCAGTGCACAGTCTATATAAATTCTACCAACACGAAAGGTTCCAATTGGAATCTTGTATGCAAAAACTTTTTCAATGGAATTTTCTTTCCTACAACGAAGTCGCAAGTTCAATTTCAATTGGCGGCGCATCTCAACAGTTGAAACTAATTCAAGAGGCCTTACGCCCCGCAGCAGTCAATCTTCCAATTAATTAGGCGTATCTAAGTTGAACTGTTGTCTCCACTTGAGCAATTATCATTGGAAAATTGAAAACTCAACTCAATTTATGATTCTTATCAGCATGTGGGGAGCAGAAACATTTTGTAATAATTTTTTATTTCCCTTTCACAAGAGAAGCCGCAAAAAAAAAGGTTTGAAAATCGACTTTTTTGTTGCTTTGATTGATTGAAGGGCTAAATAAAAGAGCTTGTGATTGATTGACGACTGTAACTGGAATGGGAGCTGGAAGTGGAACTGGAATTGGAATTCTGTTTGGGATTACGTGTGGCCAACTTTCAATTGTAAATGTGAAGTATAAATAAAAAACAACAACAACAACAAAGTACAGCGCACAAATTGCGCAAAACGCTAAAGAATGCCACGCCAACAACAAGCAGCAGCAACGGCAGTAGATGCAAGGAGTGCAGCAATAGCAACAACAGAGACAACATGCGGCCAGCTGCAGCGGCAGCAGCAGTAAAAAGAATGAAAACAAAAGCACAGCAAAAGCATCAAATGGACCAACTTGGCTTTGCCAATTGGAATTATTTATATGTATGTATGTATGTACATTTCATATGCAGCTTGACAAGCCCTGCATGAGTAAATATGCGCGTTGATCTTTCACTGTCTCTTCCTCTTCTCTCTCTCTCTCCTCCCCCCTCGCTTTATCTGTTTGTGCGTCGTTGGCCTTTGCCTGCCCCCGTTAAGCGTAATTTAATTTAGCGCAATTGTCTTGCTTACTATGGAAATCACAGTTAGCGGCCAGCGCAATGACTCTCAAACTGCTATTTATATTAACGGTAGTGCATTAACATGAACGTACTTATACGAGAGTGCGTGTGTGTGTGTGTTTGCATAGAACTGTGCAAGGGTTGCCAGACTGGAATAAATGCGAAAAAAGGCTAGATTTTTGTAAGTAAAAACAAAAGAAACTAGAAAAGTATAAAAACTAAATTAAAAATAATAAAAAAAATTTTTTGTTTAATATAAAACCCAAATAATCTAAAAGAAAGAAATATTGTTATATTCTTTGTTGTAGGTAAATAAAATATATAGCTAAAATTAATGACCCACTGTCTAGTTATAGAAAAGAAGCTTGTTTTGGAGCAGCTAAATTGGCAACACTGTCGTGCAAGTGGCCAACTGGCTGGGCCAGGCGAAAATGCCACGCGGAATGCGGTTTAAAAATAAACCAAGCCCCAAAGCAAGCTGGCCACAAAGCAAAGACCAAAACGTGCTTTGGCTAGAGACCCTATTTAGCCTAGTTTACAGTTTACAGCTTACCAGTCGAGCCAGGCTAAATGACCAACTGGCTAGCTGCTGCTGCTGCTGAGCACCTGTAAGCGGACTGCGCAGTTGCTCTATCTCCCTCCCATTCTCATTCTCTCTCTCTCTAAATGCTGCCTGTTTCGTATGCTAATAAGAAAAGTGTGACAGCGTTCGCAATTTCATGACAGCGACGCACGCAATGTGCGCCCTTCCAATCAAACTGTACAGTTTGACAGCTTCCAACTGGATTCGAATTGGTTGCGGGTTATGCAACAAGTTTCGTATGTTATGTTATGTTGCTCTTTATCGTTTCGTTTTTCTTTTATTTTCTCATTTCATTTCTTTTTTGTGGTTTATTGAATGCCATAAAGCGGGGCTCAGGTGCGTTGACTGCATAAAAATGTTATTATGTCTTGTATTATGACCGCGTTTATTGAATATAACTCATTCTGATTGGTATTTACTGGCTTAACAGTTACATAAAATCAATGTTAAATGTTGTATGATATTTGTTTTTAATTTTCAATTTACCTTTAACAGCCTCGTAGTATCCTAAATCCAGCGTGAATGATTTATTTTTAAATCCTGTACAGAAAATATATTATATATTTTCTTTAATTTATTTTGCGTCTTCCGCTCTTGCTATCCCTCTCTCTGTCTCTATCTCTCTTGAGTTTGGTTAAAATCCTGTACTCCAATTATGTTGCTTTATTATTTTTTTGTTTTGTTTACGGTTTCCGCTCTCTTTATGCCTCTCACACACACACTAACAGACGGCGTGATTTTTTTTTCCTAATTTTCGTTTCTCCTTTTTGCTTTCCTCTGCGTCCTGCGTTGACTTGTTGCTGTTGTTGTAGTGTGGTGCTGCGTTTTGAATTAAATTATGATTTATTTGTATTGAAATTTTCACTATCTCCATCCCTTTCTCTCTCTAGCTCGCTCGCTCGCTCATTCTCGCTGTCTTCGCAAACGCGTAAGCCACGAAGATCAATAAACACACGTAACAAAATAATAAGAAGCAGAAGAAGAACGAGACGCTGCGAGAGCTAAGAAAACCGGAAAGTTGTTGTTGTTATTGCTGTGATTGTTGTTGTTGCTGTTGTTTTGCTATGCGCGGCGTTCTTTGGCTGCTGCGTTTTTTTTTTTTTTTTTTCAGTTATGTTGTAGAAAAAGTCGAAAAAAAAATATGAGAATCTCAGCTTGAAGAAATTTATTAACGTGTAAAAATGCCACAAGTAGCTTTTTTTCTTTCTACAACTTTTCTCTTTTTGTATTATTCTTTTTAGAACATTAATTTATGCTTAGAATTTTTGTGGTTTTTGTCACTTGTTGCTTTTGTTTTTGGCCTTAATGTGCTTTAACAAAATCCAATGCAAACACACACACTCACACACATAAGCTCAAGCACACACACATACAACGATGCGCAAAAACCAGCTTCGCGGCTTTTTTTGCTGGCATTTTTTTTATTTTTTGGGCCAACAATTAGAACGCCGGCGCAGCAGTCAACGCCGCAGCTCTTTCTAATTAGCACAACAACAACAGCAACAAGAGCAACAGCAACAGCAGCAACAACAACTGGCGAAGCAGAGCTAAACAGTTAGACGGCTTTAACAATTGCGTTTGCTTGGCATTCAACGGATAATTTGGACATTTTGTTTTACTTTTTATTTGTTGCTATTTTTTTAACATATGTATTTATTTTGTTGTTGGCACTTTTAATACGTTGCTTTTACGGTTAAATTTCGGTAGCGTTCCGCGCTCGTTTCACGCACGTCTTGTCAACCCTCGATCTCGCTTTACAATGTTGTGCCCGATGTTCAAGTTGGGCATCGAAGCAATGAAGCATCGAGCTATCGATAATTGGTAGCAACCAAAAGTACTCGATTATATTACCGACGATATATTTTTGCAAATCGATCGCAACCGACACATATTTAAACAATTCTTTACAACTACCAGATAAAACCAAATAGAAACGTTAATATTATTAATTATTAAGTACCGAAAGTAATATGTTTTTCGAATATATTCGAAAACTAAATATATTAATAAATATGAAATCAGAAGTACAGACTTAACATATTATTTAAATGTGTGGGTTAAAATCAATTTTAATATACAAATTATGGTTATTTAAGGTCGTGTAAGTCTTCATACATATATTTTTATAAAATTTAACAAGGTAACATACAATTTAAGTTGATCTTTTACATTTAAATTAATGGCACTTTACATACGAAATTCGTAACGTAATGCAAACATGAGAACAGAACGCAAAAATGAGAACAGAACGCAAATTGCGCACAGCCAACTTTAAGCAACGCACATCTGACTCTTGTGATATTGACTGGAGCGGGTTTTTGGCACTCTACAGTATTTTTTTATTATTTTTCTGGTATTTTCAAATAACAGCACGATAGCATATTAGAATTTTGGCAATCCGAAGCGGAGCCACACTTACAAACTTTAACGGCATTTTTAAAGTTTCAAAATAATGGAAAAAGTATGCTGTGCAGTAATATTTTGTTAAAGAAGTATTACAAAAACATTCATGTAATAAAAATCAAATGATGACAGAAATAAAATAAATATATATTTATAGTCTTAAATTCTATTATCTGAAGTAACGAATATGTTAATAAAAATACTATCGTATTTATATTAACAGCAAAAATACTGTTAACATATCGATAAACCGTGACTCGTTATGTCTATCCTAACAGACGCCTAACAGCTGGGTAGTAACATTTCTGTTGTTGTTGCGTCGGAGTTCGGACGTGCTTGTCCGTATCGCTCGCGAATAGATTTATTTAATATTTTCCATCGACTTGTACAAACCGGAACTTGCTGAGAATTAGGCAAGTCTGTTGTAAATTGTGCTTGTTGTGCAAAAAAACAATAAGCGCTTACTGCTGTGCGCGTTAAGTATGTAAAGAATACCGCAAATTTCCGTGTCCCAAAACGAAAAGGCAAAGAGAGCGAGAAAAAAGCGAGTGGCAGATTTTTTTCCTGTCTACCTACCTACACAAGCATACGTATACACACATATACCTCGGTATATTGGATGCGTGTGCATGTGTATGTGTGTGTATAACGAAGAGCGCAAAGTGTGCGTGTGTCCGTTTGTGTATGTGAATAATCGCTGAAGAATAAGAATATTAAATTTCTCGTTTCGTACAAATATTAATTGCATTCGAAAAGTTACAAATTCAAATCTGTGCAAAAGTGCGTGCCGCGCCCGTTAAACGTTACACACATACAAACACATACGTGTATCGCTCACACACAAACACACACTCATACTCATACATACATACAAAAGAGAAAAGTTGTATGGTCAGCAACAAATACAAATTGTTAGCCAAATAGTTTTTTTTTATACATAGATGAATAAATTGTTAATTTTTAATGGTCTGCTTTTTGTCAATTAAATTTTCCAGCAATGCGCATATAATTGAAATTGTTTTTAATAGTAAACAACAATAATAACAGCAGCAGCATAAAACATATTTACAAAAAAGAGAAAAAAAAAAACAAAAAGTACTTCTGTGTGCGTATATGTGTGCGAGTGTGTGTTGGTGTGCATAGCCTGCATAGCAGTGTGTGCGTGTGTGTGTGATTTGTGTTTATTTGTGTGTGTGGAGTAGCAGCCGCAACAGCAGCAGCCGCCGCCGCCGCCGCAACAGAATAACAAAAAAATAGCAAATCAAAATGGCGCACCAGCAACAACAACTGGCACAATCGGTGAATTGTTCATTGGATGATATCGATTTGACGGCACTAAAGGTAAGTTGTCAGCCGCAGCAGCTCCAACAAAATCCGCTCCTCAAAAAAAAGAAACAACAACAACAAAATATTTAAAGTTTCTGCAAGGTGTGGCCATGTGTGCATGAATTTGTGTTATTTTTGTTTAATTCCAATTCCGCATTTACGGCTTATCAGCAGCACTTAAATAACTGACTTCTCCACCCCCACTCTGTTTCACGCCCAATCCCGACAAATTCACTTTCAATCAAACTGGCTCTCAATTAGTTCCATTATATAAAAAATCCAATAAGAATTCTGCACTCTCCCAACTTCAGTTGCCCATGCTTACAATAACTGTTGTTGCAAACTTGTAGGCTATGGCAACGCCCACTCTACACTGCACTCCACACAACTTCTTAATGCAAATAATAAATACATAATAGCATTGCGATAACTGCATATTGACAATTGCTTGCTCTCTTTGAGTGTGTGTGTGTGTGTATGTGCGAATGTGAGCACCCCCATTTTCGCCTCAAACTCACCACCGGCAGCAGTGACCGGCCGGTGTCAGCGTCTTTGCCAAGTCTTGTTTATGGTTCGCTGTTGTTGTTGTTCGCTTGTCTTTTATATTTTTCATTTCTCAATGAACATGCCCCCAACACGCACGCACAAGCCGCACGCGTTGCCTGTGCCATTTGCCTTCGGCCGAACCGTTGCCGTTGCCGTTGCCTTTCTCTTTCAGCAAACATTCACCACACAGCTTTGGAAATTCACCACTGCCGCCCCACGTTGGGCGGCATACAATGCGTCGATGTGACGTCGGCGTCGCAGCCAGCAGGCGCAAGTAGCACCCACAGAAAGTAAAGTTTTGCGAGTGTTGAGAAACGGCGCTGCCTGTCTCTGTGTGTGTGTGTTTGTGAGTGTCCGTTTGTTGACTCTGTCTTGCAGCGGGTGGATGGGCAGTGTGGTGGGGTTGCTGGAGGATAAGGTGGATTGCGACGACAACGACTGACTCTTTCTCTCTCTCTTCCTCTCATGGCTGTGTGTGTGCGTGTATTGGTATGTGCATATGTGCATGTGGTGCTGCTCTTCATAGTCGAAGAAGACGAGACAAAAACGAGACAAGAATGAAAATTGTTTAGTTTACTTTATTAAAAGAAGCAGCAGCAGCAGTAGCATGTGCGTGCTTGTGTATGTGTGTGCACAGACGACATGAAGATGATGATGAAGCACTGAAGAGGAAAAAAAATGGCAGGCGTGTGATGGCCCCATCAGTAGTAGTAGTTGTTGTTGTAGTTGTTGTAACTGCTGCTGCTGCTGCTGTTGGCCTTCTCGCGGCAGGCGCGTGGGCGCCGACGTCTGCGTTGGCTTTTTAAAGGTCATTAAACAATGAAATACGTGCCCCGAAATAGTATACAGCTTGTTGTCTATATTGCTCTTCTTCTTGTTGTTGCTTCTGTTGTTGTTGTTGTCGCAGCAGCCAGGCGCTGCTTGACAAAAGGTCACAGTCCTTAAAGCTGCGCCGGGGCGAATGGCATTTGGCTGTTTATTGTCGCTGCCCAAGCCGCTGCTGCTTTTTCCTCCTCCTCATCCTCTTCCTCTTCTAATGTCTCCTATGCCCTGTGCAACTGTGACACTGATAAGATACTAAACACAACAACACAAATGCATTTATCAGCGTCATTTCATTAATTATTTGTGGATATGTCTATCTATGTACAGTGGTTACTCAATAATAGTAATTTTTAAAAATTATTTAAATTTAATATTTAATACAAAGATTTTTTTCTATTTCATATAAATTTAATAGAGTTTATCGAACTTGCAAAAGTTGACCAATTAGAGTTCTACGTTCTAATTAGCGATTGACCACTGTAATGTAGATACTTATGAGTGTATGTGTGCTTGCGTGTGTATTCATGTATGTGAGCATTCTTTCCCTTTCTATCTCTTGTACAAATGTAGTTTATTTTTTTCTCTGCTTGCTTTTTTTTTTTGTTTTTGTTTTCTTTTCGTTTTACAGTTTGATAAGCGCTGCAGTCGCTGCTGACGTCGCGCTCTTTTGCTGATTGCCTTCATTTGTGCATGGCCATGTGTCGGGTGCTTCTTACGCACGCACACACACATACATCTTTGTCTTTGTTTTTCTTTAATGCGTTGCGGGGTATGTGTGTGTGTGTGTGTATTTATTTTAATCAACGTTTATTGCATTTGGCTCTTTGTTGCGATAAAAACGTGTTCGCCCACATTTGGTGTTTGTTGTTTTTGGAGTGCTGCAATTTGTGCAGTTGCTTTTGATTGTTGTTGCTCACAACAACAACAACAACAACATCAACAAATCACACATGTGTTTGGGTTTGGTACGTTTGTGGGTTAAATCAACAAGGCTTTGGGTAAATACACTGGGCAAAACCAAAGCATTTAATATTTTAGCACAAATGGAAATGTGCGTGAATGCCTGTGTGCTTGTGCTCGTGTCTGTGTACTTTAATACTTATCAATTTTAAACCACGTATATAAACACTTAATTTCAAAACTAGTTGTAATGAAGTACATACACCTCGAAGTAGGAAGTTGTTAAAATCTTACAACATAAAAACTATTTTTTTTTTTTTAATATTTAAAAAAAACTAAATCTTTCTAGTTAAATGTTAGACCCATAATTCTTTTGTAAACGTGAGTTTTTTTACACCGTCTTTAGCTGTTCATTAGTTTCCGTCTTACACGGAGCATGTTAACTGGTTTCTTTTCCCATTCCGTCAGCTTAATTTGCTGTTGCTCTTAGACACATTTTTTATATTTTTATTTAGCTTCAAGCGCTTGGTAATATGTTTTGCATTCCAAATCGAATTGGTCACAGCCCACACACATACGTTGCCTCTGCATATCCATTTACATATGTGTTTTATCTTCTGCAACTACCTTGCCCCCATATCCCCCTCTCTCTATCTATCTCTGTCTCTCATGCATATGCAAAAAAAAAAAAAACTGCTTGGGCATGGGCGTTCGATATGCCGTCAGTCCTGTTGGCGAGTCTCCTTGTTACACACAGACAATCTTATAAGTATATGTGTATATATCATTGCAACGCTAACTGGGCCAAGCCTCGTATACGGCCAAAAAGAAATCCAGTTTTACAGCAGCAACTACAGCAACTTCAGCAAGTTTTAGACGAGTCGCCAGCGAGTTGTTTAGTTTTAGTTTTAGTTGCACTCGTGCCCGTTTTTAACAAATACAACACGAATCAGAGACAAAGGCAAACAGGCAAAAGAACGTTGAAAGAAATGTGGAAGATGATATACCCTAGCAGATGAGCAAGAAAAGAATTTACTAAATTTACATTAAAATATTTAATGTTTTTTTTTTCATTCTTCAAATACGCAATACAAATAAGATTTCAAATATTAATTTATATATATAGTATACATATATCTGATAAGCCTCACTCACATTTCGTAACTAAATGCAAATACCCGTTGCGAGTGCACAAAAAAAAAACCTCAAAAGAATGAGCACGCAATAGAGATGCGAGTGAAGTGGGAGCAGAGCAGAGCAGCGCATATTGGTCAGCAGGCAAGCACAACTGATAACTGTAAGCGCAGCGCGCTCTGTTGTCAGAACTATTCGTAAAATTCAACATACACAAGTCTGTCTATCTCTCTCGCTCTCTCCCACTCTCTCTTGATCCCTCGCACTTGCAGCAACAACTGCTGCATTTTTATACCCATTGAAAATGGGAAATCAGGGTATAATGATTTTGTTGAAATGTATGTAACAGGCAGAAGAAGGCGTGGCAGACCCCACAAAGTATAACTATTATTGATCAGGGTGTCGAGTTGAGTCGATTTAGTACTATTCCTCTGTATATTTCTTCTAAGTATTCCCCCTACGTAATTGCTCTACGTATTTCCTATACGTAATTCCACTACGTAAGTGCTCTACGTAGTTCCTCTGCGTCTGTAATGCTCAGCTAATCGATCACACACTCTACTTGACTTTATTACGCTGACCACCAGCAGGCCTGGACGACTGAAGACTGACTGAAGAAATGCTGCAGCTGCTGCCCTTTATATACGGATAGGGTCACTTTTACTCAAGCACTGTCTCTCTCAAATGTTAAGCCCAATGGCAGGTAGAAGTCGTTGCAGTTGAGCTTCAAGTGACCAATGGGAACGCTCTCTGCTGCTGTGAGCATTCTAGGTTTGTTTATACACATACACATAGACAACTTTAATGATCTTCTGCACTTCTTCTCTGCTTGCTCTTACTTTTACTCAAGTACTGTATGCGTGCGTGCCTATGTGTGTCTATGTATGTGTGTGTGTGTGTGTGTGTGTGTGAAATATTAGTTCTCCGAAGGGTTCAGGGGATTTCCTAGTCGAGCAGTTTCGACTTGAGCTTTCTTACTTGTTTTCGTTAGGTTTCTGTTTCGCCTTAGCATGTCAACGCTAATGAGTCATAAAGCGGTTTGCAAAGCATGATATGGGTGATAGAGAGAGAGAGGGGGAGGGTGAATACTTTGGGGGAGCAGCAACACTTGGTTCGTGTGGTTTTTTTTTTGTGCATTTTTAATTGATTTTACAACGTGAAGTAATCAGCCATAAATAGCAGTAATTGCTGACTGGCTTCCAGTCTGACGTCTGCTTGCGCTCTCTTCCCCTCTTCCTCTCTCTCTCTCTCTGTCTCTGTCATGTGTGTTTGACACACTAAAACCCAACAACAACAGGAATAAGAACAATCATAGGAGGAGGCGGAGGCGGCGTATTGACGTTGGCTCATTTAAAGGCAGCCATAAATCTACTTAAGGCAGCTTTCAATAGTTCCTTCTCTGCATTCTCTGCTCTTTCTCTTTGTGGTTTTGTTTTTTCTTATTTTTTCGACTTCGACTTCGACTTACGCTTTGTCTTTCGCCTTTTATACATAATTCCTGTCGTTGAGGCAGTTTGCCTGCAAATTGCTGCTACCGTTAGCCCAAAGAGCCGCTCAGCACACCACCAGCTTTTGTCTCAAGGGGCCGCGCCGAAGGTAAGCTCTGCTGAGAGGAGGTGAGGTGAGGTGAGATGTGTTGTACGGCTGTTTATTGAAATGTGTGCAGCTGAAGCTTTTAAAGAGCATTCCGTAACAATGGGCTGGAATTCAGGCAATGCAGCGAAGAGGCTTAAAGAAATGCATTTACTATCAGAATAACTAATCAAACAAGAAATGATAAAGCGACATGATGTATTACCATCGAATTAGCATTTTATATTATAATCATTGATAGATCTAGTCTTTAATAATAGGAAAATTTGGAAAACTAGATAAAACTTGCTGAAATGAAAAACATATACATATGTAAAGTGAACTGAAAATAATATCGTTAGTTTTTCGGAATACCAATAGACTTGTATAGAACTTTCTCAATATAAATATGATTATCTTCAAATCTGTTTCTAAGTCCATCGTTCACATAATCAAAATAAATATAATATAATCAAGTATGTATACATAAACAATAACTAATCGATAATCTGTGCCAGTCACGCCAATTGGAAATCTATGCTTAACATTCTAATAAGACTATCGCATATTGGAGCTAAACTAAATTATTATGTAAATCTTCACGGCAATTATATTCATGTCATGTCAAAATTCATGTTTTTCGCATGTCTCGATAAACGAAATTTCCCGCTTCCGTCCCACTCCCTCTCTCTCTCCCTCTCGCTGTCATTAAGCGAATTTGGAGCATTTGACGGCGATTTGCTAGCTGTCAGAAAGAAAACAAGTTACCTGTTGAAATTGTTGTTATTTTAATTGACGTTTACCTTTGCTGTCAGTGAGGCACTCACGGCTCTCACGCACCCTTCCTCTAGCCTTTAGCCCACGCCCCTGCCGGGCGAGCGGCTCGTGACACGCTCGTGCTGCCGCTGCTGGTGCTGCTGCTGCGTGTCAATGAACTCGCATGCGATTTGTTGTTGTATGGCTTGACATGCACATGAGCCAGGGGCATAGTCAGAGTTCTGTTGGCGGGGATATGCTTGGTGGAGAGAGAGGTACGGCATTTGTATTTGTATTTGTATTAAATGCCGCTTTATTTTTAACGCTGCGCCGCATTCCTTATTTGTATTATTATGCCTTAATAATTTGTTTACACAAACAAACAAACAAAAACAAAGAGAAAACCTCTTGATGTTGTTGTGATCGTTGTTGTTGTTGTTGCTCGTTAAGTGCCCCGCCCTGTTCTTAGCTCATCTCAACGCTTGGCTGGCAGCCTTTATTTGCTTTTTGCATCAGGATTTATATATATGTATGTACATACATATATATTCCTTTTTGGGCGTTTCCCCCTTTTTCGTTATTGTCTCAATTGTTTGTTTTTATTGCATTTGGTTCTTTGACATCATTTTCTCTCTTCTGCTTTTTTTCTGATTCCTGCTAACGCCTTTTTTGTCTCCTCTTTGTTGCAGGATCCGGCTGGCATCTTTGAGCTCATCGAGGTCGTTGGCAATGGCACCTACGGCCAGGTCTATAAGGTAAGTGTTCAAATCGATATTTTTCAATGAGATGGTTCAAAGGTCAGGGGCACTTGAACTCAAATGTTTATCCCAGTCAAAATCAAATGTTATTTTAAGCGCGTTTTCTGAAAACAAACTGAAATACCTTTACTCGTGTCAAAAGTACATACATATGTATGTATGTATATATAAAACTATTCCACTATATGAATTTCCATTTCAGCCGAAAAATCAATTAAAATTACTTACAAACAAATATGTTGATAACCGTGAAAAATGGTTTAGCTTTTAAGCAGATTTTTTTTTTTTTTTCTTTAATTGTAGCATTTGCTATAAAAAGTGATTTGTTGTTGTTGCTTTTGCTATACATCTGATCTGAGTATATTGAAAACAATTTGTTTGCCCAATTTGAATGTTGAATTTTGTTGGCCGCTTTCTATTGAAGTCCGAGCGAGTCGATTTGGTTACGGCGCAATGATCTCACAATTTAAGTTTAGTTTAGTTCACTTTGTTGCTCCCCCTTTCTTTCTTCTTCTTCTTCTTGAGTACTGTTTGTTGTTGTTGTTGTCTTGTAATTAGCAATCATTAGACTTGATGCTTGAATGCGTCGCAGTTGTGGCGGCTGTTGCTGCTGCTGCTGCTGGTGGCAGCCAAGATGAGTTGCATAAATACAGACGTACATAAATACATCTATATGTACGTACATTGTATCTGTATCTGTTCAGCTGTATCTGTATCTCGTTCTGTGTGCTGTGCCTTAATTAGTTGCGAACCGCTAGGCCGCTGGGCGACCAAAACTTCACTGTGCCGCTCTTCTCACACATTAACACATTTTTCTGTCTGTCTCTCTCTCCCTCCCTCGCTCTCTCTTTCACGCGCGCTTTTACAATTTATGCCACAGGGCAAACAGCAGAAGCAACAACAACTAGCATAATCATCATCATAATAATAATCACATCAAAGATTTAAACCAAATGCTTGCCTGAAAAATCAGAAGCGAACGAGTGTTTGTGTGAGATAGAGAGAGGGGGACAGAAATGCGAGATAAACAATGCCACGACTTTGTATTTAAATTACAAGTTTTCAAAATTATAACTGCAAGATACAAACACAATGCAGCGGCAGCTACAAAAATAGATACTCTAGGGATTACCGTTAGCATTTGCTGTTGCTGTTGCTGTTGTTGTTGTTGCGCTTCACTCTGTTCTGTTTCTTCAGTATTTTTCTGTTATGGCATGCGCTGCGCTTGGGAGGCCAACGGCAAGTTCTTTTACACTTCTCTCCAAAACTCTACACTCTCCACTTTACACTTTCCTTCTCTTCGCCTTCATTTGCTTGGCTGCATTGCAACTTTAAGACTGTGCAGCCAATACTTTCGATAGTTTTATACAGTTTAGCTATTGATTGGCAAAAAAACAGCTGTATTCTAGCTATTAACTGTAGGCTTTTATAATTCTTTTAAATAGTACTTGGCTGTTATATAAAAGACTAAATTTTCTGTTGAACATACAAAATAAATAAAATAAATATTTTAGTTAGCTACTAAATAAGAAAAAGGTATATTGATAAGCTATAAATTTCTAGTTTACATAAAACCTTGAATTCTTTTAGCACACGTAATGCAGCTATATTTTAGCTGCTGATTTAATATTATACCAATATCTCTGTATTGCCTGTATTGGGGAAGGTGTCATGGCGTAATGTACTCTCTGCTCTAATCTTTTCGATTGCCCATTTCACAATTAACTTCAATAATAAAAAAAAAAAGTGTCAATAAAATGTCTAAAATTACAATTTCGCATGCGTCACTCGCGCCGTTCACTTCCATAAAATTTTTCGGCTAAGAAATGCGGCCAGTTTGCAAAAAAAAGTAGATTTTTTTTTTTCTTCGGCCCACGTCTACACGCCTCCTTAGCGGCGACCTCATTTGTGGTGTTACCACGCTAAGCTGCAAGTGGCACGTGGTAACAACAACAACAATGCTATTATAATATACATATTCATATATGTATATGTGTGTATGCAAGTATGTATGTGTATATAGAGTACACAGAATAAGTATCTCTTCTTTGCCCACGGTGCGACAACTTGTTTCCGAGCTAAGTAGTTCATTATACTTACTGCCCAACACTGGCTGGTTCTGCGTATGCCTATGTGTGTGTGTGTGTGTGTGTGTAGAATTAGCATGAGTAATACGCCGCTGAGATGCTTATTCAGTCTGCTTCTTGCATGCATGTGACTTGTCGCTAGAACGCACTACAAGAATAACGGCGCATGTTGTTATTGTTATTGCTGTCTCTGTTGTCCACTTGTTGGCTACGCTTCGTTCATTTTGCGTATGCTGAGCGTGCGTGTATGTGTGTCATTTCTTAGGCATTCACTGGATTTTTGGTTTTATTGACAGGCAGATAACCGGTTTGCAGTTCTCTTTCTCTCTCTCTGTCATTGTTTCTTGGTGCTGTGTTGCAAACGCAATCGCAGCTTATCAGAACTTAGTCGCTTCAGTTTGTCGCTTATTCATAACTTGCTTAAAAGCAAGCAGGGGGAATTTCTGTCTAAAACAGCTTTTAATTTAATTCAGTTTTCTGTGGTCTGTTTTCTGTTGAAATTGTGACGTCACTGTCACTGACATTTCTACGAATTCATTCGTTTCGCTTCGCTTAATATGACTTTGATTTATGCAGCGAACTGGAATACCCTCAGCCCCTTCCCCTGATCACTCATCCCACACTCGCTCTCACTCTTTATATCTCTTTATTAGCAGTGTTTTTTTTTTTTTTATTCCATGCGATTTATCAACTAATTTCTCGTATGTTCTGCGCTTTGCACTTCCGGCTTATTGATAAATAAATACCCATGTTTTTTTCCCTCTCCTTTTCCAATTCTACTGCGCTTTTTTAATTGTTGTTGTTGCTTATCGTTGAGCGTCGCATGAGTCACAAAGAATTCTCTTCTCTTCTTTCTTAATTTTGATGGATTTCTAAAGCTCTGAACTGCGACAGTTAAAGGTATGTGTGTGTACGTGTGTGTGGTCGTATGTAGATGTGCATGTTAATGCGGAACATTTACTGTTAACGGTAAAAGCAAACAGCGGGGTGTGGGCAAGTGCTCTGATTGGATGTCCGAAATAACCAAATTAAAGGCGATGTTAAAAGAGTACAAAGACAGATTTCCATATACGGTTGAGTGGGTGCAGAAAAGAAAGAGATAGAGATAGCAGCGAGTATGTATGAAATGAGAAATATTTGAAACGTTTTTGATGTTTGCAGTTCATTATTTAGTTTATTTGTTTTAATTAAGTTTTTGATTGCTGCCTTAAAGCAGTTATGAAATTTATTTTTTGCAAACACCTATAATTTCGTTTTGCTTGGCAAACCGAAAAATTTTCACACGGCGCATTTGAAAGTAATAAATTTCGCTGTTTAATTTATGCCAAAAAAAAAAAAAAGACGACTTAAATAAGCAGCCCACACAACAGTAACAATAACAAAACTGCATAACTTGGCAAACTTCAACAATAATAACATTGTAAAAATCAACGCGCCGCTTCCCAAGGTCGTTTCCCCACCCTCTTTCCCCTTCCTGCTTTACGCTTAACGCGGCGAATTGACTTTCCCAACGTAGCGTCGCTTGCTGCTTGCGCTAGCAAAAATTTAGCTGCTATAATGTTTTTTTTATTTTTTGCGAAAGCGTAAATACACAAAACACACACGTGCACACACACACACACACACAAGCACTCGTAAACCTAATTCGCATTTATTGTTGTGGCTTTTGCTATTTTCGGCTGTTCGGAGTTTCGGGCGCAGGTTGCCTTGTCAATGAAAAAAGTGTCAGGGCTAGAGATTTAATTAAGCGAACAGCCACAAAACAAACTTAACAAACGCAAAACACAGACAAATACATATGTACATATACACACAAGCATAGCATTTGTGTGTTTAACAGCACTAAAGTTAGTGAACCTCTAAAAATACAATGCGAAACGAACGCCGCGAGCGCATAGGAGTGGGAGAGCGGCTAACGCCCGAAAGTGAGAGATAGAGAGAGAGAGGAGAGAGCGCAAGCACGAGAGCGGCGCCGGTGAGGCGCTAAAGTTGCGGTAAATTATTCGCAATGTTTTGTTACATATGTGTGAAAGAGAAAGGAGTGCATCGCACAAAGGCAAATACAAGAGCAATAGCAACAGCTACAACTACAGTGACAACTACAACTACAACTAAAGTGTAAACGCCAACGACACTTCTGTTATCTTTGCTTCCTCTTTGTATGCCTCTCTCTCTCTCTCGCTCTCCCTTTGAGTGTTTTATGCTTATGTGTCATTGACACTTTGTTAATGTTTTTTAATCTTGTCTACAAACAAATAAAAAAAGAAAAAAATTTGCGTAATAATTAGTTTTTAGCCGTGTGTACGCTTTGTTTAGCACTTTTTATGACATCGACATTAAAAACTAAATAATTCGTCTGCCTAATTGCAACTTTACTTTAGCTTCACTTCAATTTAACATTTTATGAGCCCGGAGTCTTTTTTTATTTTTGTTAGTATTTTTTTTTTGTTTGTTCTTTTTTAGTAGTTCTTTTTTTTTCTGTGCTTCCTGCTTGATTTGTTTATTGCTTTTAATGTGTTTCGCATGTTTTCTTTGAGTGGCGTTTTATTGGCTGCGCCTGCAATTTGATTGTTGGTGTGCGTGCGTGCGTTTCTGTGTGTCTTTATGTGTGTGAGAGAGTGTGTGTTCGTCTCAGTCTGTTTCTGTTTCGCCCCACCTCTACCGCTGCGTTGGTCTGTAGCTGCGGCTGCGCCTGCGTCGCTCAAATTGCAGCCCAAAAATGAAGTCGTAAATAAAAGCTTTGCACACGCTCATTGTGCTCGCTGCTGTGTTGTTGTTGTTTATGCTTCTTTCTTTTTCTACGCAACGTTCTCGCTATGACATGCTTTATTATCTTGTCTGGCTGTGTGTATGTGCACTGCTCGTAAATATGAATTGTGCTTGGGATGTGTTGTCATTTGTCGCTGTGTGCGCTGCATATATGTTGGTGTGTATGTGTGTGCGTCGCTTATATTGCGCGTAATTAGGTCAAAGTTCGCAGCTATGTTTGTAGAATGTTAATTATATGCTGGTCTCTCTCGGTTTGCGTTGCGTGGGCGAAAGTCTTTGGGGGCATTAAACGCAGCACTTCAAGTGAATGGATAAAGTCCCAAAAGCTTTTACTGCACATCGTGCATATCATAAATTACAGTTTATGTTCGCTGATAATCTTGGATATTTTTAGGAAATCCATCAAGAACAAAAATAACCAATTGGAATGCAGTAGGTCTAATTAGAGCAGAGTTGCTTAATTGGAAATTTACTTTGAAATGTAAAACAATGAAAATAATTTTACTCCAAGTCTAATTTGATTTGTTGATGTAATTTTGCTTTGAAATGTAATCGTAATCCAATTTTAGCTTAATATTAAATAATTCAATTACCAATTTATTCAAATTGGCACCGCCTTACAGTCCAATAAGAAAGCCGTTTCATTTCATTTCCATACGACCTTAAGTCTACGTTTAGGCAATTTACAGCTAACTTCCGTTGTGCATACCAACATTTCTTTCTCTTTGCCATCGTCCTCCACCTTCTGTCAGTGAATCATCGTTTGGCAAATTTTGTGCGCCCCTCATTTTGTTTGACCCACTTTTTCGGCTTCAGTTTGAAGTTCCGAACGCCCACAATCGAAATTCGATAACTAAGCACGATAGTTATTGCTCAGCTTACGCTTGTTTATCGATTGTTTTACTTTCAAGGTTGCTAGCTTAAAGTAAATATTTAATCACGTTGCTGATTAAATATGCAAACAAGACAGCGAGAGAAAGAGGCAGTGAGGGACGTTGAGAGGGATGGGGAGAGGCAGAGGGATTAATGCATGGACGCAATTTCGTGATTAGCTTTGATGTTGTTCGTTTCTCACTTTGGGGCATTTAAGTTTTGTTTCCATCAATTTATGAGTGAAAGTTTATTTATTTCTTTTATTATTATTTATTTTTTTGTGGTATTCAAATGTTCGTTGTTGTTGATTTTTTGCATGCATCACGTACAATGCGTCGCCTTTGTTTGGATTGTGTGTTAAGGGGACTTATCTAACTGCTGGTCCCTTATAAGCATATTGGTTTACAATGCCACCGCAACAACAACAACAACAACAACAGCAACTAAATGCCACTCCATAATGTTATCTTTATTATGTATGCATTATAAATGAACTCTTTGAGTGTACATAATTGGGCGACAATGAAGAAGCAGCCGAGTGACAGGCAAAGGCAGAGACGGAGACCCACTAGATCAAGTTATATGTACTTCAATCTGTAAATTGAGTTCCATCCCAGAATGTTGACCCGCAGTTGACAAACTTTGCATTTTGATTTGAGTTTTCCTTTGCCTTAATTCATTTAATTTCCCAATAAACGGAGTGTAGAACGTTTTTAATTAATTACGCACTCGCTCACTCTCACTCACTCAATCAATCAATCAATCATGGACATGAGGGTGAGCTTAACTGTCAAGCGGAAGTGTATGTGACGTCATCGAGAGTTGAACTTGAACAAACCTCCAGGCGTTAAATATTTATGTATGTATGTATGTGTATATCTGTATACAAGAAATACAAACACACGTTGAGCAAACTGTAAATTATCTTTTGACACAATTTACGCCTGCTTATCGCCCGGTAAAATACAATGAAAATCCATGCGAAATTTTACACATACATATACATATGTATATGCATATGTAAGTGTATATGTGTGTGTATTGTCAAGAATGGCATCAACATTTGAAAATAGAATTTGGTGAATCAAAAGTAAATGATTGATAAATCAAATCCAAACAAAATGAAAAGAAAACCCCAAGCAAAAGGTATTTTTATATATTCTGATTTACAATTACGAAGAATTCTTTAATGATTATTAAATGTATGAAATGAAATATAAATGGCGATTAGAGATTTGATATTTGATACATTATATGATTGTGTTATTAAGTAATAAATAATTTTGTATATGATATGAAAGAGAGAGAAAAAATGTTAAAATGATACTGCTTATGGTTTACAGCAATATATTACATTACATACCTTAGATATACACACATATATACCATACATATACATATATACCAAACTAATCCAGACAGTCACTAATCCGAACATCCCACACATTGGAAATGTTGGGATTAGTAAGTGTCTGCATTGGGGGAGCTTTACTGTATATGTATATAAGACATTCTGATAGAAGAAAGCAAATGTTTAGATTTAGAAATTTTCATATTTAGAAATAGATAGATATTTCTGGATAGAAACTGATAAAGATAGATTGCGAAAGAACTTTAATATGTGTATGTAGAGTAGAGTGAATATATAAATAGATGTATAGCTAATTCTATGAATATTATGATACATATGTATATGATTATATTATCTTGGTATATTTAAAGGTAAAGCTGGCCAAGATTCATATAAAAATAACTCTAGAGCCTGGAGAGTAGAGTTTATTCTAAGATAACCCGATGACTAAGGTTCATATAATCGTCTAATCTAAAGCAAATGACATTTGTTTATATTTTATTATTTTCACTCAAGCTAAAATCAAGTTTACGTTCGAAATAGAAAACCAAAGCAAATAAATAATGCTACAAACCGCAAATCGCGCTGTGAGTCAACTTTAACTAGGTGTTTAACATATATATACGAATATATATATATACTTGAATATAGTATATATATAAAGTAATAGTCAAGATTATGAACCTTTCATCAGCTTATATAATCTTATTGAAATAGATTTTTTGTTGGGAAGTTTGATTTTTTTTTGTGAACCTAATATTAAAGAGCATTTGCGAAGAAGAAGAAGAGGCAAAACATCAAACAAAATAAAACAAGCTAACTAGGTTAACCAGGTGCAAGTCAAATGGCAGCCCAGACAGGTAAACAGGCCAGGTGAACGTGGCTGACTTTGGGGTTGTAGGGGCGGGGCTTGGCTTGGCCTATAAGCCTTTTTATTGCCCCAACAAATAAAACACTTTGCAGCCACTTTTGATGCTGTGCATTTAAATTTAATTGAATAAAAGGCACTTAGAGAGAGAGAGAGAGAGGGAAAAAGATACACAGAGTGAGAGATAGAGTGAGAGAGAACTATAGAGTGCTTGCTGATTCATCGTTGTTATATTTTTAGCTTTTCAAGTTATTTTATGCATAGTTTAAACATTTTATTGTTTGTTATTTTTTTTCTTCTAAATTGCGATTTTATGTGCCAGCTGCACGCATTGCACCATTAGCTCGAGGGGCGAGATGTGGATAGGCGTGGCTGCATACACTGCACAACAAAGTTCAATTGTTGCGGGCCATTTAAGTGCAGTTTGAAAAACTACTTTGATTTCTGGGTTAATTAACTAACAGCAATAGCCAACAAACAACAATTGGTAATTGATGCGACGTACACAGAGTTAAGCCCCTACCCCCCTTCACTCATCCCCTTTGGGCAATTGTGTGTAATCACCTTAACGCGTTTTTTTTTATGACTCTGGCGTTATTATACCCTGGCATTTAAGCTGCGCTGTGGGTTCTATTTAGATTAGAATTGAGCATGTTTTTATTTTTATTGGTTTTTGTTAATTTATTTAAAATTTTGCTAAAGTGTTAAGTAATTGAATAGTCACTTAACATTTTAAATTAATTAAAGAGAGAACCATTCATTCATATACTTTCTTTTCATTCACTAAGCAGGGTATTTGCAAGTCATGCATGGCTTATCATAACTTCTTCTACCTTAAGTTCTCTCTAAGCAGAGTATTTGTCAGTCGTGCATGCCCTGCCTTTGACTTGAATTCCCATTTATATGGAATTTGGAGCCACACAACAAATTTGCACACGATTGTCGAACGAACTGCATCGAGTGAGGGCGAGAGGGGCGCAGCTGCAAAAGGGAGGCTGTTCACTAAAAGCTTGCGCAATGCTTAGCAAACGCAACAGCTGCTGCTGCTGCTGCTGTCAATGCCTCTCCCCTTGCCTTGCCTTGGCCAGAGATGGCCAGAGACAAAGAGGAGAGACAAATTCTGTGGGCCACTGGGGCAAGCAGCAGCAGCAGAGGCAGCAGAGGCAACATCACACAGTCCACAGCCAATCGAGGCGAGGCGGGCAAAAAACCACTTGACGCATCGCACGGGGCGTGGTGCGTGCTGCGTGGCTTTCAGGTGGCTGTGGCTGCTGCTGCTGCTGTGCCCTGTGCAATTGAATTGTGGTTAGCAGAGGAATGGGTGCAACTAGATCTAACTGTATATATATATTCACATTGTTTAATATGCAAGCTCAATGAGCAAAGTGGAGCTGAGGTGTGCGTGTGTGTGGGTGTGTGTGTGTGGTGTGAAATGGAGTACTTCAATGTGGTTGTAGGTGCTGCTGTTGCTTCCACTTTGATCTACTGCCGACTGCGACTGCGACTACTGCTGCGACTGCTCTATTATACAACACTCATTGTTGTAGCTACAAAAAACAACTCTTGAAGATAATCAGATACAGATACATATGCATATTCTCTTGTCTTGGTAATGTTCATATTATTTTAAATATTTGTTTCATATTTAAATTCATCAAATTCCCCATAAATAGCTTTAACTTATTCATATTTGAAATTAGCAATTATTTAAATAACAGCCATAAATAACGCATTATATTAAACAATGTGTATTCATATTTGTTTAATATATAAATTTGTTTCATAAACTTGTTCACACTTCCTAAACGACATTTCTTATTAGCTGGCATTCATATTTGCAGTTATCAATAGCTTAAGGAATGTTTATGTATAGATATATATAGCCCCATCCATCTATAGCTTTATTGTTCATTTGACTTTCTCGTTTCATGGCAAAGCTGTTTCCCCCTTGCTCCCTTTTATCTATCGCTTTAAGAGCATCTTTTATCTTTAGCCTTTTCATTTCAACTCTTTTCGCTGCCTTCGTCCACTTCTTTTTTTTTGGCCCAATGAATTTCCATTAGTCTTTATTCTATTTACTCATTTACAGAGGAGAGAGAGAGAGAGAGAGAGAGAGCAAATTCACTTAACTTTATTGCACATTGCTCAACATTTTCCATTTTTCTTCTACAATTTTCCCAATTGGATTCTCTGCTGATTTGCATAGAACTCAAACTCAAATTGAAACTCAAACTCAAACTCAACCTCGAGGTCAAATCAAATATATTCGAGCTAATCTATTTAGTCATGTGTCCAAGCGGTGGGGCAGGCAGTGGGGGCGTGGTGCTTAGACTTTGCAGCAAATATTTGCAAAGTTTTTGTGCTTTCTATATTTTTAACACAATTTTTTTTTTTGCGCTTTTTCAAATCAGAATTTGCTAAATTTACACTGAAAAAATCTTTGAGTAGAGAGTTTTTTTTGTTTATATACAACATATTTGTGGACTCTCCCCTTGTCTCTCTCTCTCTCCGTCTTTGTTGACTTATTGAGTCGGCAAGCGGCATTGGGCTTGGGTAAATAAAGTAATTCACATACTTTATTACATGAGACGAAGCCGAAGAGTTTGTCATATGAAATCACGTTACGACAGCACGTAAATTGTCTGATTATGCAGTCTCAAATATATATACATACATACATAAAAATACATATATAAATGCAAATGTATCTGTATCTTTTTACCAGAAATGTGCAATGTGCGTGTTTTTGTTGTTGTGGTTTGATTTGGTTCTTTTTCTTGCAGTTCATTCTTCATTTTTTTATTGCTTCGATGCAACTGTTTGTATGTATCTGAGTATCTGTCAGATACTTGTGCTGAAACTGAATACTTGTGCCTAGGTAGGCAATCCATTTGCGAACAGCTGCACATCCATTGTTGACTTTACCTTTTGAAAAAAAAAAAAACACATTTTTAACTCGTTTTCGTTTTGGGTTCGGTTTTGGTTTTGGTTTTGCTTTTCATCATCATCATCATCGTCGTCATCATCATCATATTCTTCAATTATATATTTTTGTCGCATTCAGCAGTTTCTTTACTTCGAATCTCGTCGATTTATTTGCTTTTGTTTATTGTGCATTTATTTATTTGTTTATTTGCAGTTGCTGTTTCTTCTTGAATTGTTTAGCTCTATTTGCGAATGATTCATGAATTTTTTTATTATTATTTATTTCAATGCTCGTTCGTAAAGTGTTGAGAGTTTATATGATTGGAAATCTATTTAATTTTCTTTATATTTATATTTCTGAAAATGTGCACGAGTATCGTGCAGTCGTCAACAGCCGTCAGCAGCGTATTTTATTGTTTTTTCCTTGTATTTCATATTGCGGCAATCGTAGCTTATAAAAATTCACTTGAATTCTTTGCAATTGGCCATTGGCAACTGGATGCTCGTTGCTCACAAACTGGTTGCACCTGCTCTGGTAGCTTGGCCAATCTATAGCCAATCGATTTTCACTCTTGGACAGTTTTCAGCTCCATTAGTGCATGTCATTAGTATGACCGAGGAGCACCGTTAGAATATGAGAAAAAATTGCTGGAAAATGTGTTTAAACTTGCACAAATTTGTTGTCTAATAGCATTTTGATAGAAACTGCCAAAGCAAACGCCCCGCTGGCTAATCAATAAAACCAAACTATCAACAGCTTCTGCTGCTGTTGCTTCCTCTTTCCATTTCTCTTCATCTCTCTCTCTCTCTCTCTGCTAAATTATTATCTCCTCTCGTTAGGCACTTGATTTATTATAGATAGTTCCACAGCTGCTCTCGGGGCTTCAATTAAAACTCTATTAAATGCAAAGTGACTTTAAAACAAGCAGAAGACGAAGCCGAAGCAGAATCGGATAAAGGAGAGCATGAGAAACGAGGATGAGTCTTGGCCCAGTGAAGCGCTCCTCCATAAACTGGTTAGGGAACAACTCAATTTTAAACGGCAAATCAATTTATGACTCTGATTAAAGCGACAGCTAATTGAAATACATTTTTACGCCTTGATTGACTGACTGACGCCAGTTGACGGCAATTGACTTATGCGCATAAACAGTTTTCAAGTCACGTTATATTTCAATTTAAGCCAAGACTAAAGGAGTTGAGAAAAAGTTAAAGAAGCTTTCGTCTCAAACTATAAATTTATATAGAAAGTATATTAGCAAGCAATCAATTATTGATTGATAACCGGTTTTTGATTACCGTGTTTAAAGATATTGTTTTCAGATATGGAAAATATCGGAAGATCATAAAAAAGGAATTTCTAAATGGGTATTCATATAAATATATAATAAATAAAGAACTTTGGTGAGAAGTGCATAATTCTCAATACTTTTAAAGCACACCTCGATTATCTATATGTGTAGAATTTAAGACTCTAAAAGTATTCCATGAATCTGCAAAGTTTGCACATAATTAAAGATAATTTTAAACTACACTAAACAAGTTAAAGCTTAAGCTAAGACATTGTCTAGTTCATAAGTCAAAATGATCTAGAGCTTAGATTATAATTCAACATGCAGTATATAATTAGCTGTAGCTGTAGCTTATAATTCAAACTGATAATTGAATAATTATACTTAAATAGCAGACAATATGCTGCCCAATGCTAGTGCTCGAAAAGTGCATTTTGTTGTTGTTGTTGTTGTTGTTTACTGCCCTGAGTCTCTCATTTGCTTTGTGACGCATTTTATTGACGTCGTCAACGCCTGCTGCGTCGCCATGGTCAGCGAAATTGGCGTTGTTCGTCAAGTATGCAGCGCGTCGAGTTCAAGTGTCTATGTGACTATGTGAGACAGCGTCAAGGTCGCATGGAAACCCACACCACAACATAAACTGATAAAGAAAGACAAAAGAATAAACAATTTGCAAATAATATAAACTTTACTTAACTCTACTCTCTCTCTCTCTCTCTCTCTTCTTTCTCTTTCTCTATCTTTGTAGGGCCGTCATACAAAAACTGGTCAGTTGGCTGCCATAAAGGTGATGGATGTCACCGAAGATGAGGAGGAGGAGATCAAGCTAGAGATCAATGTGCTTAAGAAATACTCAAATCATCGCAACATTGCCACCTACTATGGTGCATTCATTAAGAAATCGCCGCCGGGCAAAGATGATCAGCTCTGGCTGGTCATGGAGTATTGCGGCGCTGGTTCCGTCACCGATCTGGTCAAATCCACAAAGGGTCAAAGCCTGAAAGAGGAATGGATCGCGTACATATGCCGTGAAATCTTGCGCGGCCTCAGCTATTTGCATTCGAACAAAGTCATCCATCGCGACATCAAGGGCCAAAACGTGTTGCTCACCGATAATGCTGAGGTCAAACTGGTTGACTTTGGTGTCTCTGCGCAGCTGGATCGCACGATAGGCAGACGCAATACATTCATTGGTAAGCTGAAATCCACGCATGAGTCATGCGCGCGCGCGTCGAGTCTAAACTTGGCTTTTTTATTGCACAAACAGGTACGCCCTACTGGATGGCACCGGAGGTCATTGCCTGTGATGAGAATCCAGAGGCCACATACGACAATCGTTCGGATTTGTGGTCGCTGGGCATTACGGCTTTGGAAATGGCTGAGTCACAGCCGCCGCTCTGCGATTTGCATCCGATGCGTGCGCTATTCTTGATACCGCGCAACTCGCCGCCACGTCTCAAATCCAAGAAATGGTCCAAGAAGTTTCAGGGCTTCATTGACACGGTGCTAGGTAAGGCGACTGCACAGAAACACCTTCTGGTATATATCACCATATATTTATCTATTTAATGTCCCACTCAGTTAAGGACTATCACCAGCGGCCTTATACCGAGAATCTGCTGAAGCATGCCTTCATCAAGGATCAGCCAACGGATCGACAGGTGCGCATACAGCTCAAGGATCACATCGATCGCTGCAAGAAGCGCAAGCAGGAGAAGGAGCGTGAAGATTACCGCTACTCGGGCTCGGACAACGATGACGACGAGCCGCAACTGGCCGGTGAGCCCAGCTCCATTATCCAGGCACCGGGTGGCGACACACTGCGTCGCAACTTCCAGCAAATCCAAGAGGGACGCATGGCCGCCGAGCAGCAACAGCAGCAGCAGCATCATCAGCTGCTCGCCCAGGCCCAGGCCGCTGCCCATGCCGCCGCCCAGGCCCAACTGCATCAGCAGCAGCAGCAAGCTGCCGCCGCCGCCGCAGCAGCAGCGCACGCGGCCCAGCAGGCGCAGGTGGCGCAACAACAACAACAACAGCAGCAGGCGCAGGCCCAACAGCCGCAGGCCAATCGCCAGCAGAAGCCAACATCGGTTAGTGTTGTCACGATAGCTGCACATCCTAATCTTACGCCTCTGAACTCTTGCAGCGCCAACAGATTGAGGATCCTGGTCCGCCGGCACGCCCACAATTGCCACAGCGGTTGATTGTGGTGCCAGATCCACCGCATGCCAATCGCCCATTGCCACCGACGCCCAAGTGTGGTGAGCCAGCGGCACAAACGCCGCCACAACAGCTGCAGCGCAGCTCTCAGAACAATTTCAAGCCATCGGTGCGTATACTGAATAAACGGAGAATGACATTACGTCCCTTTGGCTAGAGAGAAAGAAGCCTCGAGTAGAACTTAGCTAAGAGCATGTCTTTATATAAGGCAAGACTGCAGCTAGATGAAAGTTGAGAATAGGTAGCAGAAATTTGTTAGCTATAAACTAAGAAAAGATCAGGAGTAGCAATAGCTCTATGAGCAAATAGAAGAAGGTTGTTTTCTTTATAAGTGATCGAATTTTTGTAAAGTTTCCTAGAAGCACTTCCTTTTCAGGAACTCTGCTTTTATCTATGCTCTTGAATTGATTGAAAACATATATTTAAATGTAAAATCTATACAATAGAATAGGCTTTCATTATTTCTAATAAGAAATAGAGCAGCATTAGTTCTTATATAGGCTGCATTCTTTAAAGTTTGTAAACAAGTTTTATGTTTAAAATTACCATTTGAGTAAATGTAAAAGTCTAACCAAATAGACTTAACATGGGCTAACCAAATTGTGAATATTTATAAGTACTTTTCGTTTTATGAGTTTTACATAGTTAGATAAACTTTCTGCGTATAATAGTCCCCGACCTTTTCAAGAACCCCCGCCCATTTGCGCTTACAGCTCATACGTAAAACCCCCCCTAGTTAAAACGCAGCTCATTTATAATTTATACCTGTAAAAATCCAATTGTACGATTGTATATTTACGATATGATTTTTGAACTTCTTTTATTTTCATGTTTTGTGCGCCTACCATATAACATATATGCATATACATATATATCTATATAAACTCTATACAAATCGAATTTATGATTTCGCTCATGTGTGTGTATGTGTGTGTGTGTGTGTGTGTATGCGTGTACATCATCCCGTTGCGTCAACTTTGTGTAATATGTATATCAACCAACGTATAATTTGTCAAACACTACCAACAAAAAATACCAAAAAAATACTACACATGACAATCATACAACAGTTACCACCAAGGAGACCTGAGGTATGTTTTTTCCTATCATTTATCATTTGTAGCCTTGCTCGCTCGCTCCTCTCTCTCTCTCTCTCTCTCTCTCTATCTATCTCTATCTCTGTTTGTCTTTCATTTGTGTATTTTATGCTTGTTTTTGTGTTTTTTTTTTATCAGTATTTTATATGTATATATGTAATACTCTCTCTCTTTTTTGAGCCACCTTTATCGAAATTCTAAAAAACAAATTTTTTTCGGAGGTACACACAAAGCAAAAATACTGAAACAAATAATCAAATATAGCCAGCCCATGCACGTGCCCACTAATCCACAGTAAACCAACAAAAACTAAAAAAAAAAATATGTACCAAACAACACTTTCCATTTTCCAAATGCAACTAACCAAATCGGAAACCCCTAAAAATGGTTCTAAACAAAAATTATGTTGCTGTGATTGATGCGTTTGTAATGCCAAAAACTATGATAAAATGAAACCCCAACTAACAACGGCAAGTTTCATAGATAAAAGAAAGTCGGATGACACCGACTGCGTAATACTCGTTCACGTAGCTGAGTCTTGTATAAATCAGATAGAGAACCGAAAGTACTTGCTCTAAATCTTTGTAAGATTTAACTCTATCCGATTTATATAAATACGTAATCTCTTCTCTTCTCATTTTGTGAACGAGCATATACAAGAAGAAGAAGAAGAAGAAAAACTAACCGAGCTTTCGCTAACGTTTGGAACTGTTTGTTGTTTTTTCTCTAATTATCTATCTATATAAGAAGTGTAAGGTGTAAACCAGTCTAATTCTCTCTTTTCATTCCACCTCCCCCCAAAAAATATATACAAATGCATTTCCGTTTCCCGTTACAACAAACTCCAACAACAACAATTACTGTGGGTACCACGTGCAAACACACAAACAACACAACACTACACAACATACACTACACAACACACAAAAATCCTCCGTGTGAATTCGAAAAAAAATATATATACTTGACCCGAAAAAACATTTTGTAAAATATGAAAAAACATACGAAAAAAAACCAAATACCTGTAGGATCATTTGGATGTGTTAGCAGCGCAATTAAATGAATTGGGCGTGGTCTCCTCCCAACAGCCGCAGCCACAGACAGCAGCAGCAGGAGGCGGCGGTGGACAGCAGCTGGCACAGCCGGAGGCGCCGCCACGCAACAATCGACAATCGGGCGCCGGCAATGGAGCCATCTGTGTATCGGCCTCCTCATCGTCATCGAAGCCGGCAGCCGCATTGCCATCGCAGTCGAACAATCACTTGGGACAGCCGGTGAATCCTTTGGATCCGCTCGACAGCAGCGACTCGGACAGCGAACCGGACGAGCCCAACGATCGGGCACGCAACGATGGCACTCTACTGGCCAGCGATCCGCCCAAACCACTGTAAGTAGTCGTACACTTAAATAGCCTATTCGAAAAAAAAAAGACACAAAACGGCAGGCGTGGCAGCCTTTGCAATGCAACAAATAGAGCAAAAGAAGCAGAAGCAATAATCATTTTGTTGCACATTGCATGTTTATTGCCAAAGACGCACGATAATATAAATAGATATATGCAGATTATAAAATTTTGATCTATAATGGTTCTATTTGTGTAGGAGGTTTAAGAATTTCAAATAGAACCACCATAGAAATATCAATTTTCCCCATGTTAAGCAAAAATTAGCAAAATATTGAAACATTAACATTAACATTCGCAACATTCTTAACTTTCACCCACTACCGTTATTTGATGCCACCCCACCACCCACCATCCACCCACCATCCATAATCATCCTCATTTTCCACCTCCTCACATTGATTTTCATGACACGACAATTTTTGTTTGATTTTGTGCCGCCCCCGTTTTTTGCGTTTTGTGTTTTTTTTTTGGTTCTCTTCCTTTGTTCGTTCCGTTTTTGGTTTTTTTTTATGCTCAGACCCGAATTTTCATATAGGCCCGGCCTGGGACCCGTTTCCGAGGATACGACAACAGCAACAACAACAACGACCACACCGCTGAGCCATGGCAGCGGCGGTCCACCAAATCGACCCTTGCCACCGACCCCGGATGACGACGATCAAGCCGGCGATCGAACGCTGATCATGAAGCGCGTAAGTCCGATGCTCAAGCTAAATTCAAATTATCTACTCTTTAATCTAAAAACAATATATAGTATCTAGTTTCCTTTTAGTATATATTTCTTTTAGTTTAGTTTTTAGTTAAATTTTTCTTTTTCTTGAGATATTTCTATCGAGAGATACGCAGAATTTAGTATCAGGTTTATTTTGACTAGGCAGCTGTACAAAATGTAATTAGGGTTGAAGGATTAAGAAAAAAAAAATGCAAAAATAATTTATATAAATATCTATGGCTGGTTATGGTTCTATTTAGTCAACTTTTAGCAGCAAATTCCTATTTAACTCTTTTAACCAACCAAGATAAAGTTAATTTGAGATTTAGTTTAAACTATATATAAAAACTTACTTATTTCTAATACTAAATACATATTTATCTATTTTAATTAGTATATTACGTAAACAAAAAACAAAACAAAAAAAAAACACACATGGTATGAAACTTTTTTCGTGAATTTCTTTTGTACAAAGTTCTTATGTTCCACAACAACTATATATCATTTTACTAGTCAATCATAATTTCAAATGAATTTCGAATGTTCCTTATTTATTTTTTTTGTATTTATTATTTTCGTAAAAAGTGAAATGCACAGGTGCTCAGAATGTTTATACGGGCACAATTCACACCTTTGAGAGCTGGAAAACTAAACGATTGCGAACGTATTTTATGGTTGTTCGTTAATCGAACGACTAGAAATGGGTCTAGAAATTAAAAATGGTTCATTACTTACTATTATAATCAAAATAAGTTTCAAAGTAATCGATTGTTTATCGATGCATGATTTGTCGAGAACTTTAGCTATATTAAGGTGATATAACATTATATATCTATGATTTATCGACAGAGAATTGTTGATAATCGACAATCGCTCATCGATGCATTCTTGCTATTAACATCATCGATCGATAACAGTCAATATCTGATCTGAGGGATCAAAAATTGATTTGCTTGATAGTTTCTCTAACATAGTTTTCCAGCTCTAAGGCGTATTTCACACATACATATACTCTGTATATACATATATATAAAACTATTTGATATAAATGGCAACCGATACAAATTCCGATTCCGCGTGGTTTTACATCAAGCGGCACTTGATATGATTATGAAACGTATGTATGTAAACACACCTTTGCACCTACAAGCAACAAGCCCCAAATCATGTCATTCGTACGTACATAACATAAATATGGAATGCAATGCAATGAGAGAATTCATGAAAAACTTTCCATGCGGTTTTTTTTTTCATACCTGGGTGTAGATAGTCAAAAAAGAAAAAAAAAAAAAAAAAACAACTTAGAATGTAGAAATGTAAAATGCAAGTGAACAAAACCAAAACAAACAAAAACCTAACAACAATTCTTCTCTTGCGCTGGTACTCACAACAACAACAACAACAACAACCACAACATGTTAAACAACTGTAAACAGAAACTAGAACAAAACGTAAATCGCTTACAAAAATCCGCTTCCACTTCGCATGCGCCGAGACGAGCCGAAGACGTAAAGCTTCTGCGCGAGTGGGACTTTGATCGCTTCTTTCCCAAAAAAACGAATGCGGCTAGCGGCGCTGCCAGCAGCAGCAGCGGCAGCAGCAGCACCACGGCAAGCCTCAGTCGCAGCTCGAATTTAAGCACGCTTAAGGTGGAGGCGAAGCTGCAGCGCGCCAGCGTCGCCGAGGCCATAGCACGACCCGTGCCGAAAGGCTATCAGCCGTTAAAGGGCGCCAGCTCCTCAGCTGGCGTTAACATTGCCAAAGAGCTTAACAGCAGCAGCAACATAACGCAACAGCAGCAGCAGCAGCCGCAGCCATCAACACAGCAGCTGCAGCAGCAGCACAAACGTCAGGAATCCGACTCAAAGCTGCCGAGCTTTGTGCGCGGCTTTCGACGCGAGAACTCAGACTTTTTCCCGTTAGCTAAGCGACATTCGGCAGTGTTCAGCGGCAGCGCTGCCAGCATCAAGAGCAGCACAAATGCGCAGCAGCCGTCGCAGCCGGTGCGCGCCAGTGCCATGTACCAAAGGAACAGCATTTACAATAGCAGCAGCAGTGGCAGCGGCAGCAAGGAGAACAGCGCTGCCGCTGCAGCGGATAAGCCCAAAGCGACAGCCTCAAAGCAAGCAGCAGCAGCAGCAGCAGCAGCGGCGCCCACTAAGTCCAGTTGGGCTAATTTAGATTTTCTCCGTCCGCGTCGCGAAAAGACTGAGTCTGTCATTGTGCTGCAGAATGCAGCACAGCGTGCGCAGCAGCGCCAGCAACAACAGCAACAACAGCAACAGCAGCAGCCGCAGCAGGTAAACGTTCTCAGTTCGCACGCATCAAAAAAACAGACAATCAAAAGAACAAAGCCACAGCTGAAAAGAAAAAAAAAAAAAACAATTTAAATATCGTTCATTATTGTGTTTTGTCTTGGCGCCAGAAACGTAAACCAAACCAAACTACTTAAACAAAACCAAAAACAAAAACAAAAAAAAGTACAAAGCGTAAAAAAATTGACCATTTGGCTAGAATTTTGATACTCACCGCAACAACAACAACAAAAACACACCACACATACATACGCATCGCTCGCTCTCTATCTCGCTCTGTCTCACCCACTACATCTATCTGTTGCTCGCTCTCTCAACTACCATTGCCATTGCCATTGCCCTTGCAGCTCCTGTTAATAACATTGCACTAACAGCTCGTAAATAGCGCTGACTACGCATAACAACAGAACAGAAGACAGCAAAAAAAGTGTTAACATTAAACATTCATTTCGCTTTGATTTATTTTGATTTATCTATGTAAATTTATGTTTGCTGTTTTCTGTTTTTGTATGTATTTCTTAACTGCTTTTGACCTTGCTAAGCATGTTTTTTTTTTTTTTTTTTTTTTTTCATTTGCATTTGGTTTTTGATTGCTTATCAGAGATACCAATTTATTCTAATTGGGAACACACACACATAACATTAACAGCAACTTGTATATAACATAAAACTTGTCTTTGGCTCCAGAATTCTGAAATGCTTGAATAACATAAAATCTTGATAAATATGCATAATAAAACAAAAGCATTTGGTATTTGTAATTGGGACACAGAATTTAAGTATTAATAACGGTAAACAAGCTATCGTATATGTATATAATTTTATTATACCCATGAAAAAAGAAAACAAAAATCATAAGTTCGAATGCTAATGAGATGCTAAAAAAAAAAAAAAATCAATAAACATTTTGCTAGCTACGACTTAAGCTTTTCCTATCTGGAACCTGTAAATAATCTCATCTCATGGTTTTTATTATATATATAGTATAAATATATACATTCCAAGTTTTTGGCACATTTTTGAAAGCAGCATGAGAAAGTACATAAGCTGCGTACGTTTTTAGGCTAGGCAAAGTAGTTATAAATAAATAAATAGAGCAGAATTTTTAAACAGGAATCGATCCTAAACAATAGTAGATGAGGCTAAACTGATTTGAATGTTTTGAAAGTAAATTTTTCTCAATATTTAATTTTAAATAATTTCTTATAGATCACAATGACTTAATTTATGATTTTATAAGGATTTATAGATAAACTGTACATCATTTTTATATAATGTATTATATATAGACTTATCCATTCTTAGCAAAGCGTTAACTTCTCTCTCTCTCTCTCTGTTTTACTTTTTGCCGCTTTAGCTCTTGCTTTCATTCATTTTAATTGCCTAGCGAATTTTCTTTTTTTAAAGCTTACGGAAAATGTTTTTAATTTGATTTGCAAACAGTTTTCTTGGTTTGGTTAGGCTTCAACAGAAAGTTTTTGATCAAAATTTTAAATAAATAAAAAAAAAAGCAAAACCAAAATTTTCTCTGATGTTTTGCAAAATTGAGCAACGTTTTGCCTGCTGCAAAAGATGAACAAGAAACCAAAAAACTTCCTTTAATTAATTATAAGTGCCTTATGTATATGTACAACACAGCTTCCAGCTCTATAAACTAAATGTTTTAGTTCGTAAGCTTCTTTTTAAATTGTGTTAAAAAAGTTATTAAATGAAAAGACATTGTAGGCGTCTCTTAGTATACCTAAGTATCTCATTGGCATTCATTTAGCTTTCTCTCTCTCTCTGTCTCTCTATCTATCTGACTCTGTCTCTCTCTATTTCTATCTGTTATTCTTAGTCTTTGACCTTTCAATTTGTTGTTTATTCATTACTTTATACCCTTCTTTATTTTGTGTTACATTTTTCAAAGCATTTATATAACATTCATTTACTCGTTTTTTTTTTTTTTCCTTTTTTTTTTTATTCCGTTTCGATTTCAACAAATTTATGAACTCCATAAAAATAAAACCAAAACTTTTGATTGCAAACTTTTCTCATATCTTACTGCCATCTCGCTCTAACACTTACACTTTCTTCTCTCATTCTCTGTCTCGCATAAATAGAACCGTGGAGTAGCTGGCAGTGGAGCTGGGGGGGATAACAGCGGCCTTGGCACCCCCGGCACACGCACCAGCAGCGTTCTGCCCGATCTGCTTAGCCAGGCGTCACCGGCCACGCCTCCGCGCCACGATAAATCATCCAGTGAGGAGGTGAGTAGCGGCAATATACTACCATTAACAGCCATATACATATACATATATGTATATGTATATTGTGCGTTCATATCGAGCGATTCGATTTTTTCATTGTGTGTTTTGTGCGTTCAACTATTATTTTAATATAGTTTTTTGTGTTTTTATCATTGTTTTATTAATTAATTTTTTTTTTTTTTTGCAATATCGAAAGATCAAATGCAGTTTAAAATCGTGTCATACATCGTCTATATCATAAATTACTTTATGGGCTTTATTCGTTCAATCAACTTGATTGAAATCATGAATTCAATTACATATTCGCTTATCAAGCACTTAACATTCTGTTAATCTGTAATGTAACAGAAATCGTCCTAATCTTTTATCATTCTGTAAGCGTAACAGACAACGCATACAGCATTCTGTTAACTCAAGTCCCAGTTAAAATGGGCTGCATATTAAGTTTTTATTGCAGTTGATTTCAGTTCAGGAATATTTTTGTTTTTCTTCTGAATACTTTTTTTTTTATTATAAATGTTTTATTCGTTTCTACTACTGCTGACCCATTTCAATATGATCTAACACTTACAATGTGACTAATCCAATAAGAATATCTTAGCATTTAAACATGTTTCTTTGACGTGAAGCAAAGTTCATTATGAAGAGCGCGTAAAACCAAACAAATAGTTTTTACAAATTGATCGAATTCCAAAAGAAAATTCAAATATTGTCAAATTAAAAAATTTGCATGCAAATCGCAATTTTTACAAATGCATGTTCTCTTATTAAATCATAAAAAAAGAAAAATTAATTTAAATTTTAACCAGACTTTAAAAAAAAAAACGTTACAAAAAACTTTCTTCTTCTTAATTGTGCTTTGTCTTTCCGCAACGTTTGAGCTGATGGCCACTACGATATATTCTAACAAATTACAAAATACAAATCAATTACAAACAAACCAAAAATTTACAATAGTAAGTATGAAAAACAACAAACAACAACAGCAATAGTTTTCAAAATATACCAACAAAAAATACTCTGTCTAAAAATCTACAAAAAAAAAAAAAAAAAAAAAATCATTTCCAACTACCAAACTTTTGTGTAAAGTTTTAATTATTATTTTTTACAAATGTCTCATGTGATATTGTATATAATATTTAATTAGTGCAGGGCTTCTTTGTTTCTATACATATATTTATACAATTTTTCGCACCACGAATGCTATTTTAAGTTTTCCTGTCTTTGTATATATCCAAGTACATGTTTCTGATTGTTTTCATTTGTTGCGTCCCACTGTGATCGCAATGTCTCTGTCTCTGTCACTCTCTCACTATTCTACATTTCATAGCAGGCAGCCTCATGTCACTGTCACTGTAACTAACATTTCGTTTTGCCGTCTTGCTCTGTTATCGCTCTGTGTACATTACAGACACATTACAGAAGGCGCTGCTCTACATTCTTATTGTTTTTCTACACACACACACATACACAAACATATGTATACACACCGATACACACACACACACGCACAAACTTATAAATCAATATATAAACTATTGTTTATAAAGTTTTTATTTACGATTGGCCTCTGGGGAAAGACTAAACACATTTTATTTTTGTTAACATTTCTCTCTCAGCTCTGTTTACATTAATGCAAATATTTATAAATATTTTTGGCTATAGTTTATTTATGTTCATAATTTTAATTGTTGCTCAATATTTAACCATCCCACACACAAACACAAACATACACGAACCACCCCAATCCATCCCCTCAGCATGTTTAATTAATTAATTTTAATTTGTTGACAACTCGAAGACTAATTGAAATTTTTTTCTTGCACTTTTTCTATTTTCTTTTCTTTTTTTAAAAACCAAAACCAAAACCGAACGAACGAAACGAAAACAAATGAATAAATCAATCAATCAATCAATCAATCAATCGAACTATCAATCAAATAAAGTATCAAGCGGCCATTAGCTCATCCGTGCATTCCACGCCATCGAAATCGTTTATCGCTAGCAGCGGCGTCGGCAGCGGCAGCGGCAGCGGCTCCGGCTGTGTTGTCAGCAGCAGTGCCGCCAACGTCAACGTCGGCGTTGGCGGCCATGGCCATGGCGGCGGCAGCGTTGTCGGTGGTGTAATTATTAGCGCTAATAACTCACCACAATCGACCATCTCGCTGGCCTCATCCAAATCGAATTCGCGACAAAATTCGCCAAAGAATTCGATTAGTAAAACGCGTTCTTCCAGCAGTATTACTAATTTATTGCATAAATCTGCTTCTTCCTCCTCTGCGAACATTCTACACCTGACACCCAACTCAACGCTAACATCGTCCACATCAACAACAACCACAACGAACGCCTCCAATCACTTGCCACCCCATGCGTACGCCCTGCAACAGAAACAACGCAGTTTTCTCACCTTTGGCTTTGGTGCCGGTGGCTCTGGGCCAACGCGTCGTGAGTCGACGGTCAATGTCAATGTCACGCCCACATCCCATGAGGCCGCCAATGATACGCCCGAAATTCGTAAGTATAAGAAACGTTTCAACTCGGAGATCCTCTGCGCCGCCCTGTGGGGTGTCAATTTGCTAATTGGCACCGAGAATGGACTCATGCTGCTCGATCGTTCCGGTCAGGGCAAGGTGAGCAAAAGGAATACAGTATATATATATCTGTGGAAAATTACTAATCGAATCCTTTATTTGAACAGGTATATCAGCTCATCTCGCGCCGCCGTTTCCAGCAAATGGAGGTGCTAGAGGGCCAAAATATATTGGTCACCATATCGGGCAAAAAGAATCGTGTGCGCGTCTATTACTTATCCTGGCTCAAGTCGAAGATCTTGCGCACCGATGGACTCTCCGATGTGAGTTGAGCGGAGCTGAGATGGCAAAGTTCATAGAAATTGCATATTTTGTAAAAAAAATCATAATAGTTTATAGAGTATATATATAACTATATAATTTGGCATATTTTATTCATGTAATCTCTTCGTTTTTAACCCACAGCAAGTGGAGCGTCGCAATGGCTGGATAAATGTGGGTGATCTACAAGGTGCTGTACATTTTAAGATTGTCAAATACGAGAGGATTAAGTTCCTAGTGATTGCATTAAAAGACTCAATTGAAATTTATGCATGGGCGCCCAAACCATATCACAAATTTATGGCATTTAAGGTGAGTTCCAACATCATATCATCAATATTAAATATCTATATACCATTGTTATTAATTTGATAGAATTTCGGTGAACTGGAGCATCGCCCCCTTTTGGTCGATCTCACAATTGAGGATCAGTCGAGACTGAAAGTGATTTATGGTTCTGCTGAAGGTTTCCATGCGGTTGATTTAGATTCAGCTGAAGTATACGATATATATCTTCCTAAGCATGTAAGTGGCAAATTTATAATTTTGACTATACTCTTTACTAATTATAAATAAAACTTTTTTATATACAGACTCAGGGTGCAATCATTCCCCATTGTATCGTGGCGCTTCCAAATTCAAATGGCATGCAACTCCTTTTGTGCTATGACAATGAAGGCGTCTATGTGAATACTGCCGGTCGTGTATCCAAGAATATTGTGCTGCAGGCAAGTATTTGGTAGAATAAGACATGCGATGTGCAGTGAAAACTGGCTGTAAGGGAAAGATAAATAAGAAAATTCAGTTTAAGTTTATAAAGCTTGGAATGAATGTATATATGTACAACTAATGAAATATTTGTACAGTATAAAGTTTTCATATAGTTTTCACTGTACCTATATATACATATATATATCAATATTAATCTACTCACATTCATCTTCCTTTGTAGTGGGGTGAAATGCCTACCTCGGTGGCGTACATTGGCACTGGACAAATTATGGGCTGGGGCAATAAAGCAATAGAGGTACGTCTCACATCGCGCAACTACAGTAAATACACCACATATACTCATATTCACTTGCATTTACAGATACGTTCCGTTGAGAGCGGCCATTTGGATGGTGTGTTTATGCACAAGAAGGCGCAACGCTTGAAATTCCTTTGCGAGCGCAATGACAAAGTATTCTTCAGCAGTGCCAAAGGTGCTTCATCGTGTCAAATCTATTTCATGACGCTCAACAAGCCGGGCATGGCCAATTGGTAAAGGGCCGTCGTCGGGCAGACCCTCGACCCACTTCTTTGTTTTTAATTTGGCAACTGAACAACAACCACTGCAACAACATTTTCTACTTATTTTACAACTTTCAAAATTGAAAGGAAAAAAACAAAATATCTAAAGAAAACACAGACGACACAAACACACACACATTTAGCTCGTTTAAGTAAAAAGTGCATAATTTTTAAGTGAGAAACAACATCCTATACATATTACACACACCATACACTCACACACACACACACATCAAAATGTGCTTATGAATCAAAGTTCAGTAAATGGAAAAACGTTTCAATTAGTAAATGTGCTATAAAAATAAATTAAAATGTAACTCTCATAAATGGGAGTGCACAATTTTAAGCGAGCGTTAAATAATGTAATAATAATTAGAAACAAAAATAAGCAAAAGCTAGAAGAAGAAGAATATGTAAAACAGCATAGGATGGTCAACAATATTTACCCCAAGCTCACTCGTCGAGGTTTTTAATTTTCTTGAAACACACACACAAAGTTGTTTATTACATACACACACACACACACACGTATGATTAGCAACACACATACATATGCATATGTATTTTACATAATTAAACAAAATAAGAAAAGTAAAAGAAAATGGAAAAAAATTCCCCCCAAGTAATTTATGCACATACAAAATAATTTCATTTCAAATGTCATTTTAGATTTGTGTGCATATATATATACATATATATACATTGTTTTTTCTACTTATATTATTATTATTATTACATTATATATTAATTTTTTGTGCCCGCAAGTTAAACTTAAGTTCAGCCAAGGCAAAAACTCGGAGGAAAACTTGAACGATTCGCAAATGTAGTTTTCTTTCACAATTTGAATTTATTTTTTAATGTGCGTGCAAAAAAAAACAAAAACAAAAATAATAAAAAAAAAAACATTTACATTTATATCAAATTATAAATTAATGTGTCTCTGCTCATTTTTTATAAAAATAAAAATATAAACAAAAACAAAAAAGCGCCATTGTAAAAACTAAGTGATAAATAAAAGCAAGTAAATAAAAATATATAGAAAAAGCAAAAAATTACAAAAAAAATTATAATTGATGAGTAAATGTGTAAAATATAAAATTAAACAAAAAAAATACTAATACAGCAAGCAACACAAACAACAAGAAAATATATATATGCTTAACGTAAATTCTTGAAGCTAATTATGAGATAATTGATCGATTGATGAGTCAAAATCCATGTCACATTTGAACGACAACTGAAAGCAAGATTGAAGGGGCAATTCGACGATGAATCTAGTTAAGCTGCATTTTTTACCGAACTTTTATACAGAACTTACAAAAAACAAAGAACTTAAAAACGAAACTCTATTAAAAAAAAAAAAAAGATAAAAATCTAGCATGTTAAAATTGGGAATATAATGAACTCAATTAGATATTGATTGATTGATTGATTGATGAACTCGGCTTTTGTGTGCTTTGCATTCTCTTTGTATTGTTTATGGTTTAGATTTCCATTTGTTTAGTTTTGGGAGAGTTTTAAAGTTTAATTATTAAATATGGCTACGTTGCAATATATATACATTCACATTCTTTAGCAAATCGGCACACTATAAACTGCCTGCTGCAATACACATCCACACACTCACATATGTCAAATTAAACGCGATTAATGCTAAAGAAAACTAATAATAAAAAAGCAAAAACAAATTTATAAATTTTCCTTTTTTGTTTTAAGTTGAAGAATGAATTGCAAAAAAGGCAGAAGAAAATATTTAAAAACTTGTTTGTTTTTGTGTTATAAAAGATATGAAAAGAAAAATAAATAAATAAATGTATACCCCATTTCCCACACATATATTTAATGTTCTTTAAACAAAATGCACTAAAATGCAATTTAAAAAAACCGAATTAGTAATAAAATGCTTACTTTATTTCTAAAATAAAACAAGTAAACGATGATGAAGAAATTAATGTAAATCTGAATCTTAAAAAAAAAAATATTATATATAATCTGAAAATTAAAAAACAAATAAAAAAGGAAATAAAAATCAACTGCAATTCAAATTGAGATATTTCGATTTCATAATGGGAACTTCATAAATCGATTACCGATAGCAGCTGCTGGTTGAACAACACTGAACAGCTGACGGAAAACAGCGTGAAGTTGGCAGCGCTAAGTGTCAAACTTTGACAATATGCTTATGTCTTCTTCTTCTCTCTTTTCTTTTTTACCCGAGCATCGGTAGGTGTCGACTGCTGAAAAGATAATCGTAAAATTATTAAACCAAACTGCAACATCGCAAAAAAATAATAAGCAAAATGTTTAAAATGTGGCCTTATCTGGCATATACATATGATATTTGTAAAATATTGCAGTCTTGTTAAATGAAAATGAATCATATCGTGTGTTGCAAAACATTTAATGTTTTTTCTTGCAATTCATAGAAATGGGTCGTGTAATTCGTGCACAGCGTAAAGGCGCCGGTTCCGTCTTCAAGGCGCACGTCAAGAAGCGCAAGGGAGCCGCCAAGCTGCGTTCTCTGGACTTTGCCGAGCGCTCTGGCTACATTCGTGGCGTCGTTAAGGTGAGTTTTTGTTGTCATTGCTGTCATATCTAACAACGGCAGAACATAGATGGTTAATTGATTGGTATTTGTTTACTGTTTTTGTTTTAGGATATTGTTCACGATCCAGGTCGTGGTGCTCCCTTGGCAGTCGTTCACTTCCGCGACCCCTACCGCTACAAGATCCGTAAGGAGATGTTCATCGCCCCTGAGGGCATGCACACTGGCCAGTTCGTCTACTGCGGCCGCAAGGCTACTCTGCAGATTGGCAACGTAATGCCACTTAGCCAGATGCCTGAGGGTACCATTATCTGCAATCTTGAGGAGAAGACCGGTGATCGTGGACGTTTGGCGCGTACCTCTGGCAATTATGCCACCGTCATCGCCCACAATCCTGACACCAAGAAGACTCGTGTCAAGCTCCCATCGGGCGCTAAGAAGGTCGTTCCATCGGCCAATCGCGCCATGGTCGGCATCGTTGCTGGCGGCGGTCGCATTGACAAGCCCATCCTGAAGGCCGGTCGTGCCTACCATAAGTACAAGGTGAAGCGTAACAGCTGGCCTAAGGTGCGTGGTGTTGCCATGAACCCTGTGGAGCATCCCCACGGTGGTGGTAACCATCAACATATTGGTAAGGCGTCCACAGTCAAGCGTGGTACATCCGCTGGTCGTAAGGTCGGTCTCATCGCTGCCCGTCGTACTGGTAGGATTCGTGGTGGCAAGGGCGATAGCAAGGACAAATAAGCGAGATCTGGAAGAGTACGTTCCGTCTGAAATCGGCGTAATGCTTTACAGTGTTGCGTTGTTCAGTATAATTGTGCATATGTATATGGGAAAGCTGTATGTGGTCAACATGCAATTGACGCGACGGAATAAAATTTATTTCTAAATAAAACAAACCAGTTGTTTTTAATATGTGTAAATATGAAGTTTAATAAATAATGGATAATCTCAATAGGCGGAAACTATATACCCGTTCATTGCAGCCAAGTTCTACTGTATATCGATATGACTGCACATTATATCGGATTATATTTTTGTAGTTTAACAGATGCGATAAGCACGAAAGAAAAAATATCGACTAGGCACTGCGAAGTTGCATTGATCACCTTGTTGCGCTGTTATATACCCCTCATAAATTCAAATAAATGTTAAATCATACTGTTACTTTCCAAACGATAACAGAGTTTACTCATTGTGTATTGTTGACGTCCCTGTTAAGTAACAGCACCTATGGTTACATACAACATGTTTAGTGGTAAGTTGTAACAGTAGGCACTGTTAACAGATTCAATTGTCTTAGTGTTGCTGTTAAGCTGCTTCTAAAATAATGAAAATAAATGCGCGAGTGTGTTGGTGCGTTGTGTTAAGTGCGGACACTTAAAAATCAAAGCGATATTTTTCGATTTAAATAAACATAAACTTAAATAAATAATGGATCGTACATTCCATGAAGGATGGCTTATAAAATCGCCGCCCTCAAAGCGAATTTGGCGTGCTGTAAGTTATTGACCCACACAAATGCAGTAACAAAGCATTTTTGTTGCTTTTGATGTAGCCTCAATGCAAATGACAAATGTTCAGTGAAATGTGCAAATTGCAAGCTGCAAGCAAAGCTTACGGTAAACAAAAAAAATCATAAGCACCAACAACAAACAACAGGGAAAAGGCATTTAAACTGTTTTTTCCGCTACTTCTACACTGAGTCATGCAAAGAAGCGCACCAACTAGTGGCATTTTTTTTGTACAATTGCGCTCTGTATACATTTTCAGCGTTTGTATGTGTGTGCATGAGCGTGATTGTGACTGTGTATGTGAGAGTATGTGCTTGTGTCTGTGATCATTTGTTTGTGTTGTGTGTCCGATAATCATTTTTAATTCATTAATAAGCGGCTGACGGACGGGCTGGGCATGGGCTGCATGGCAGATGAAATCGAGTAGTTGTGGCCGTTGTTATTGTTGTTGCTGCCGTTGTTGTTGTTGTTGTTATTGTTGCTCCTTCTGCTGGTTGCAAATGCTTGACGAAGTGATTGAAAAGCAAAACAAGCAAAAATAATATAAAAAAAAAAAAACAACCGCAAGCTAATTGTTTAGTTGTTGTTGCTACAATTTTGTAAACTGTGAATGAGCTATTTTCAATAGCTGCGCTTGTGTATGTGTGCGCTGTTTATGCTTGCGACTTCTAGGCGTGGGAAAATATTTTGTGAAGCTGCCCTCAAAGTTTACGGTTAATTAAATGTTTACCCTGTGCTAACCGTTAAGCGCCGCTAGCGGCGTTGTTAAGATATTAAATTACAACAGTTGAGCAACTGTTGCACGTTTGATCAACATTTTACTCACATGTAGAAAGTGTAGCCCCAAGCACAAAAAAAAAAAAAAAAAATGAAAAAACGATTAACGAGCCACATATGTATGTATGTAGTTTGGAATACCCTGGACTCAAATTTGAATAGGGTTATATATAATTCACCTATAAGATTTATGCATTCCGCTAGATAAATTTCTCTATGAGAAATAGAAAGAATACTACTTCAATTAGAATCAACTATTGTGCCTAAAATCATAATAAAATTGACATACATATTGTATGATCATGGCATATTTAGTATTTTGCAATAAAAGACAATTTTACGTGCATTGCTGCATACGCTCACCCATATACGGAAGGAGCGCTGAGCAAGATGTATACAGTTATAATATGGAAGGAAAAGAGAGTAAGAGAGCAAGCTCACAGGTACTGTGTAAGCAAGACACATAAGCAAATATAAAGTTGGGGTGGGCCGATCACACGCACGGTTGCTGTTCTTATGTGAATTTAATTTCTACTAGAAGGAAAGGCGAATGTATGAGAAGACAAGGAAGCTCATAACCATTCACTGTTGACTAGCGCAAGCCTGAAATGTAGATATGTATAAATGCACATATGTATGTATTTATGTACAGCTGTATGCATGTAAATAAAGATGTGCGTATATGTGTGTATAAACGATAAGCCACACAGCACGCACAAAAACAATGACGCACTTGTTGCTATTGTATTTGGGTTGCATTATTATTAAGGCACAAGCCTTATATAGAGGCGTTAAACGCCCTATTCAAGCCGTGCCCTATGCCAATTTGTATGCCAAGAAAATAGTTGCCTATTATTATTGTTATTGTTAATTTCTTCTTCTTCAATTCTGGTCCGCCCCGGGGTGCCAATTTCTCTATGCCCCACCTATGTATGTGTGTGAATGTGTGTTTGTATTTGTGTTTATTGTTTATAATTGAATTAAGCGTGAAACTGTGCAGACAACAATGCAAATTTGTCTGGCCAAATTCATAAAACAAAAATCCAAATGAATTAGTTAATTAAAGTGTGAATACTCTTTGTTTGGAACTATATTAAAGATATATATGTTATTATAAATGTATAATGAATACACATATATTATCACATATTCTTTATAATCATCTAGTGATTCATATTGTTTTCCCATATTTCCGCTGTCAAGCATAATACATATACATATAACTATACTAATTCTTGACTCATGTTTGAGTGCGAACATGCCGAACGAGTATGCATACTATGTACATATAAATAGGGTATAAGTTATACGCATTTTCGTGTCTTGATCTTGTTATTTTTTGCCATTAATTGGCATTGGTCCAGTTTTGTCGATCAAGGCAATTCCATGAATTTTAACTTAATTCCAAATTATTATATAAATGGAATCTAGAGAGCAATGGAAAATTTAATTCATTGTCAAAATATAGTTGAATTGATAATTAAAGAGTTTTTATCAAAGTGTTATTAAACATTCTTAACTTATAGTGCAAAGACAATTAGTTTTTTTTGTTGGTTTTTCTTATTAGAAAACTTGGCACGTTCCAAGCAAATGAAATGAGCGTGACAGAGCGTACTTCCGACCTTTGAATGATTTGCTTTGATTACACGTTTTGCCCAGATGCGTATATATTTTTAGTTTTAGTCATTCATTTTATTTTATTTTGAAGAAAACCTCTTAAAAACCTTTTAGTTCAAGCTGTGGTTAGAAGAGATCAGCTCCCCTTAACCACATAGCTTTGTGGTGGTGTCGACATACGCTTTACAGTTAAGTTACATATGTTATGTGGCAATGCTCGAGGGTGTGAGCTGCTGATTACTCAAGAAAATGTCAATATAAATATTCGCGGAAAATTAACCAGCGACGTCAGCAGCGACGTCGGCAGCACAGTAAGCGGCGCTTACTCATCAATGTTGATAGTTGAGCGTTCGTTGCTGCAGTTGCTTCAAGCTTATCGTCGTCATATCCAATATATGTATGTATGTATGTTAGCTGTCAGACAGACAGTTCGACTGTCTGACTAGCTGTCCGACTGCCCGACCGCCCACTGGCCGAACCCCTGCTATTCCTCGCTTGCTTATCTATCGTGCGTTAGTTTAGCTAAAACTTGTTGCTTTGGCTTTGTTTGTATTTTCGTAGCGCTGGCGTCGGCGTTGGTTCACGCTGAAACAGGGCGAGATACCGGAGCAGTTTTGCCTCGAATACTATACGGACCAGCAGTGCCGCAAGCTGAAGGGTGTTATCGATTTGGATCAATGCGAGCAAGTTGACTGCGGCCTGCGCTTGGAGAATCGCAAGCAAAAGTTTCAGTATATGTTCGACATTAAGACGCCGAAGCGCACGTATTACTTGGCTGCCGAGACCGAGGCCAGCATGCGCGACTGGGTGAACTGCATCTGTCAGGTGTGCCATCTGCATGACACGAAGCAATCCAACGATCTGCCATTGGGCGCCACAGCAATATCGACGGCAGCAGCAGCCGCTGCAGCAGCTGGTGAGTGTTAATTGAATCTAATAACTGGTCCACAGTTCACTTTCACCTGGCCAATGTCTTCCTTTCACTGCAGACGGGAATCGCAGCGCGCAGCAGCATACCAGTTCGAGCGGCGCCCTGAGCAACTCCACACAAAACACAACCACCACTTCGTTGCACTCCTCGGCTGGCACCACCACGGCAAATTCGCTGCTGCGCCGGCCCGCGGTCATTGATCAGCAGCCGCAGAGCTCGAACAACAACTCCGACTCGGTCTACGTGAATACGGACTACAACAATCGCGAAACGTTGCTCTGCGATGCCCACTTCGATCAGCAACAGTTGCTCTCGGCGGCACAGCAACAGCCGCCACCGTCGCCCGCAACGGCACTCTATTTAAATCAGAGCGCATTGATCCAGGCGCAGGCACAAGCGCAAGAGCAACAACAACAGCAACAGCAACAGGCACAGGCACAGGCTGCAGCACGTCTCGCCATCAACTCAAATGGCGTGGTGCGTAAGCTGCCCGAGCATCTGGTCTTAAATCAACAAACACTGGCTGAGGCCGTATCCCAGCAGCATGGCAGCAGTGTGCAGGCATCGCCGGCGCTGAGCACCGCCTCGGGACCGTACATACCCATTAGTGAATGTTTTACGGGCAGTCCGAAATTTTTAATGGATAGCCAGGCCAATGCGGCGGCTGCTCTCAATAATTTGGATCCCAAGTTCTATGATACGCCGCGCAGTCACAACAACATTGGCCTCAACTTAACCAACGATCAATCCTATTCACCCAAAATTACCAACTGCAGTCTGGTGAGTCCATGGAGACTCTGAAAACATCTGGAATTTATATTAAAATGAATCTATTTTCTATTGCAGCAACAGCTGGCAAATGCTAGTGGGAAGCAGCGCAGTCAACGCTCTGACTCGGACTCCGAAAGCGTTTTTACAGACGACGATGAATGGGCGCATCCGCTGCCGTTACGTGAGAATGTTGGTAAGCTATAAAAATCACAAATACTTATAAAGATACTTCTATATTGTATACTTAAATGTTAATTAATGTGCTCTTTCAGATCGCAGCACACGCCCTTCGGATAGCTCCATTGAGAACGAATCCTTTGTGTTAACCTTCGCACAGCGCTTCTCTAAAATGCCAGAGGATGGAGCTGCCTTGACGCCGACAGCCGCTGCCAAGCATGCCAAGCAGCTGGCTGCCTTACCGGCCACAGCAGCCGATGGGGCTGGCGAGCATCATACGCTGGAGCGGCTGGCCAAGGTGCTGAAGAACAAAAATAATCTTATACTGGACTTCAAGGACAACGAAAAGTAACTAGAACTCTCAGACAAACTGGAACCAATTTTAATATTTCAAATTTATAGATTACAACGCGATTTGCCGCAGCTGTCGGACACGGAGAATACATCGCCAGCGATTGTGGCCGCAAATGCCAGACACGCGAATTGCTCGTTGATCGAAGAGAGCTATGACATTCCACGCTCCCATCAGTTGCCCTATTGCAATGTGGGTCAACTGTTGGGCGATCGGCCGGTGACCAGTCCGCACAATAGCAATCCCATAGCTGCTTCCACGCCCAATCTGATGGCCGACACCGGAATTGCTGCACTGGCTAACCAGGCGCTGCCATCAGCGGCGACGACGACAACGGCAACGACAACAGCGGTTAATTCACCAACCAGTGCACGCACGCTGCCACGCCAGCATTGCTATACGAATGCCGCGCCCACTCGCATGGAGGGCAATGTGTTTCGCTATGATTTCATTGAACAAGCCGATTGCCCGCCTGTTAATCGCAAGCTAAAGCCCAAGGTATCCAATGCACCGCTGGAGGCAACACACAAGAGTAGCGTGGAGGATAAGCCGCCCGAGGAATTCCCAGCCAAGCCGCCAGTGGGTGCCATGGAGCAGCTGAGCAGCAAGCTGGGCGCCACAAAGCTGCAGTCCAGCGCGCCGCCCAGTGTGGATCGTAAATGCAAACCCAATGCTTTCAAGGTATGAGCTGCTATAGCTACTCTAATCGTTTCATGCTAAATTTTTAATAATATTTTGTAATCTCTTGCAGTTGGGCTCCTCGGCTACCATGTCGCCGTCAACGCGTCGTTCGTCGGGCGCGCCGCTCTCGATGGTGCTGCCGCATGAAACGGATGTTCATTCGCCGGCAGCAATTGGCTATTTCCATGAAACGCGTACTCTGCCACGGCAGCAGCATCGCCAGCATCCCAATAGCCCCGGCAGCCAATCGGTGCAGCATCAACGCACAGCCTCTGCAGCAGCAGCGATGACCTCGACATCAGCCGCAGCAGCAGCAGCCGCTCAAGCGGCAGCGAACTTCAAGCAAAGCCAACAACAACAACAGCCGCCGCAGCAGCATCCGGAGCATAAGCTACAGTACTTTGATCTGGATGTCACCAACAAGCCGCCATTGCTCAATCGTCAGAGCATGAGCGTCGGCAATCTGTACTCCCAAGGTAAAGTTGCTCTGAGTCAACCAGCGCGCCTAGGTGCTACTGATGCGGCTGCTGTGCGGGCGCCGGTGCAAAGCGGCGTCGTTTACAACTTTGTGGACTTTGTCAAGACGGAGGCGTTCAAGCGCATACGCGAGGAGCGCAACAAGGAGAGCAGTGACAACAATAACAAATGAGCAGCGCTCACGCTTCCAAATCCATGATTCATTAATTTTATTGTATAATGTGCAATGGCGTCATGCGAAACTCTGATGTAGTGCCTGCAAATGCTGTCTGAACAGTGCAAATTCTAAGTGGCTTTCATATTCTCTCACACACACATATATACATCCATATCCATATACATATACATATTGATTACATTGTAGCCAAATAAGTTAGTTATCCTAAGTTGTATTGTGCCCTTAGCACCGCTTCGTGTGCTTTTTAAAATGCTGCTGTGCATTTGTCTGTAAAGATGGTTTTCATGTGCTTCCAATTTTCCAAATCAATGCATGTTCTAATCCCTTTTAAGTGCTATTTTATATACATATGTACACACACTCACACATACACACAGAGACATAAACTATTTATACACACCGCGAATTTTTGATGGTAACACTTTATATACAATTTATACTAAGTGTAAGTGTAACTCGTGTGCGACACAAGCTGTTGCTTGATATTGTGCTTTAATAAAAACAACATTTATAGAATTATATTACAATTTTTAATGAATGTACCCCCTTCTGAGGTCCACAATACACCCCAAAAACAAACTCCAAAACTCTGCAAGTATTATTTGAAATGTTGCTAGAGCAACAGTCGAATTTGTGTAGCAACCATTTGGAAGTTTTTCGAAACTAGGCAACAATGAACTTAGTTACATATAAAACTTATTTAATTACTAGCTAGCATTACAAAAATATTTTCAGTACAGTACAGATTTCGACAGATATCATATATATCTATATATATACTTTTTTATGTGCAAAAACGAGGCAATCTCTTAAGGACTAAAGTCATGTCGCTGGTCTATATCACACACCACAATGAGAATATTATGGACATGGAGCGCGCGCCCGAGAAACCGCCGGAAGGGCAGCCAGTAGTCCATGGTAGGTAGAGAGCAAAGTGAGTTGTACTGATGGCATATGTAATTTACGCCTCGTGCCCCACCCCTCTACAGAAACTTCCGCCAAAGCAGCTGTATCAGCCAAGCAGCGACGCGATCGTCTGGATATGGAGCACAAGAAGCATGCCGTTATAATGCTAAAGGGTGGCGTCCGTTTGCTCACCGATGCCAAGAAGGCACATCATCGCACCATGGGTTGTGCCAATGTGCCGCTAGATCCGCCGTGCGCCTTCTTGCGCAAGAATCAAGGCATCAAGTGGCGTCGCGAGAATCTACATGTCTGCCCCAAGGGCGGCAACATGCCACCTCTGCCGCCGATGGGCAAGAAGATTAAGAAACCGGACATGGTGCCCAATTTTGTGAAGCGTAATATGACTTGTGCCGCAAACACCGTGCGCTGTCCACCACCGCCACGCTATGTGGATACGCCCACTGGCACTCGCCAGAATCTATTGAATTCGGGCATGGTGCCGCAGTATGTGTGCCGCAAGGACTTTGGCAAGGTGCCCGTTTACATACAAAAGACCAAGGAGATGCTCAAGGAAGCACACCTTGTCTGCTGCAAGGAGCGAGCTCGTCTCATGGAGCTCTGTGGCGGTGTCAAGCCATCGGAATCAATGACCGCCGTCACTCAGCCAGTGCGCACCGATGGTGGACCGCCTGAGATGCCCGGCATGCGCATCATGGATCAGGAGGAGCGCAATGAAATACTTGTGGGTCTGCGCGCCCATCTGAATGAGATGACCAAGACTTATCAGTCGATGCCCTTGCTAATCGACAGCGAGAACAAGCGCCAGCGCAAGGGCAAGCTGGAGTGTGACTTGCGCCAGCTCGAGCAGGACATGCTGCTGCTGGAGACCAGTCCCATTATCTATGTTTCACTGTATTAAGTTACGTTGATTAACTACGCTAACGAGCACTTATAATCTAAGTTCGAATAAAAATTTAACAGGCTTATTTTAAGTTTCAATCCCCTATCAAAGCTGCCAAGTTTCAACAATCAGCAGACTTTAGTTGAAACTTGCGGCATTGATTTGGTGTTGAAATTTAGAAGGCACTGTTCCAGTTTATGCATCCAATAACTCCAAGGTGTAGCTACCATGACAGTAGGGACACAGTAGCGTGCTGCCAGGTGGGTACAGTTCAAGTAGCAGCTGCTTTTCCAGTAAAACCTGACGACCACAGAGCGTGCAGTAGTGACGTTCCAGCGTGGGACTCAGCTGGGGGAGTATAAAATCGATTAGTGATACATATTTTTAAGATATATTCAGTCAGACACGCACCTGCATATAGGAGATCGCGCATAGAAGGTTTGGATCCTCCAGAGTTATCTGTATCTCTTTCATATTCAGCTTCACCTGCAGCTGCTCAAAGTACTCCTCCATTTCAACGAGAAGCGCACTTTTGGTAGCCACATGAGTTGCCTTTTCACCCATCAGCTGCTGCTTTAGCTGCTGTCGAATTCGTTCGCTGGCTGCCAGTTGACATTGCGCTGACTGCCGCTGGAATGTTGTCAGCTCCTTCTGCTCGCTCAAGTACTGGAGACGCAGTCGTATATGCGTCAGCTCAATCATGTTCAACAGCAGTTGAAATTCTTGTTCGGTTTGCTCGAGGAGACATGGATTGCGTTGATCACGCTGCGTTGTAATTATGGCGTCCAAGACGTGGTACTTGATCTGCAGCTGCTGCAGCCGTGCCTCTGTAGCCACATTCTCAAAGGCGAAGTCATCGATTGGCGCATAGCTGAGATACTCATCCAGCTTGGTCCTTTGAAAGATATCCAAACGTACTTCCACCAACAGATCCTTCCAGCAGTTCATGGACACACTGGGCGTGAGGCAACGACCTAGCTGGGCCAATGCATTGCTTGTTTCTATTTTGCAGACGTATGCGTTCACCAGATTACGACGTATTGCTTTGTTGAACAGATACTCTCTGTTGCAGATGGAGAGGATGGTAATGAGGTTCTTGTTGGGACTACTCCATAGGCCTATTGGCAGCTCATTCTCCGTATCGTCGATGTTGACTGAACGCATGCTTGTGCTCAGTTGACCGTGCTGGTGGCTAAGCTCGACCAGGCAAAGCTGTCCGCGTGCGGTGATCAAAGCGTAATTGTTGTTCGCGACGGCGCAGAAACCTTTTGATAGTAAGATTAGTATTATAAGATGATAATTAATAAACAAGATCGTGTATATAGTTCACCTGTGATCTTCATGCCACCTACGTGCAGTCGGGTCTCCAACCACTTGCCACTTGCCTGTCTAGGCATGCACCAAATGAGCAAATGCGCTGCCTTGCAGCACGCTATATAATAGCAATCTCTTGTCGGACAATGCGTAATCACTGCCTGTTGCAAACCCAGGCGATCCGGACGCAGCCAAAGGGTCTTGACCAAGCAGAGGCCCTCTCCTTCCGTCGCACTGAATCTGTAGAGATGCACCAGACCGTTGTTGTCGCCCACAAGCAGCAGATCTTCGTAGCTATGCATAAAGCAAATGCGCCCCAGGAGTGTCTGCAGTTCACAATGGTCCAAAATCGTGGATGCATTATTGCATAAAGTCAACGTCCAAATGCTGCCGGCAGCTGTGCCCAGGAGGAGCACATATTTCCCGCCTTCTACTGATCGCCAAGCGAGCATGGTTATCCAACTGCGATCTATGTAGACTTGATACTGTCGAAATGTGTTGATCCTTGCAGGTGGCACTTCATACGGGGGCAGCAACTTGTCCCGTAGCGTGGCGACCACATCGAGACCATTCTGATAGTTTTCCCAGAGAGGTCGCTCTGGCCGCTTTGTCAACAAATGTAGTGCACCATAGCTGTTCAAGGTGGCCATTAGCATTTGCCCATCAGGCAACAGGGTGTCGGCCAGCTTGGCGGCAATGCGATTGGGCACAGGCACATCCTGTGAATAGATTGCTGTGTACACGGAATCCAGACTGAGTTGTTGCTGCTCCAGCACATTGCCGCTTTCGTAGATATGCTGGAGATTCACCTGTTCCGCCAGCAGATCCAATGGTCGTATTTTGTTTGCACACTTCCAGCTGGTCGCGACATACGGAAAGGGCAGGTGATGGCTCAGCTTGCAGCTTAATTCGAGAGTAACTAGCTCCGTCTTGGGGCCCAACAACGATATACAATTGCCATCGTTTGTATATGACAGAAAATCATGGACTAAATCCTGCCTGAGTTCATATTTGCACAGGACTTGAAAATGCAAAGCTGTGAATTTAAAGCGAAGGAATATATTGAGCAAATACACTTAAAGAGTTAACTGAAGTCTTAATTTGCAAATTATTTCGTTTAATACTTTTTCAATGAATACATAGTATGTATTTACTACTCTTTAGTTCTTCCATTCAGTACAATTATCACACGTTTGCCGGCCGATGCAAGCGCAGACGCGTACAGAGCGAGCAAAACAAAAAAACGTGAATCTCACATGTCGCTCGTCTAGACATTTTGTTACATACACAGCCACACCATTCTCACATACACATTCACATTGTAAACTTTTTATTTGGCTCAAATTTATTCACCTTTACCATCGCTAGCGTTTGCTTCAGTAGCTTTCTTCATTTCAAAGCGAATTGAACAGCTAGTAAAAGCTAACCGCAATGTCAGCTAAGAATGGCGTTGAAATGGTTAAAAAAGTAGCCGAATTTATTTCCAAAGGCACGAGTTTTGATCGCGTCACTCAAATGGTAAGTGGCAGCCGAAAAATTTGTGTAAGGAAACGAAGGAAAGCAACGCACTAAACAGCTGAAACTTTGTTTCGATAAATTATGTAAGCAAGACTATCGATAACGCGCTGCATTTGAATGTTACAGGTTAAAATAACGAGTGGCGGCGAAGGGCGCTGCGTGGGCGAATTTACGGTGGCATCTGAGCATTTAAATCGCTTAGGCTCACTGCACGGCGGCTTAACGGCCACCATATTAGATAATGTAACTACATACGCACTAATGTCCAAGGGTTCTCATCCCGGCGTTACCTCTAGTCTAAGTGTGAGCTATGTATCTGCGGCCAGACCAGGAGATGTTATAGAGGTGGATGCAAACACGCTGCATGCTGGACGCAAAATGGCATACATTGAGTGTGTGCTGCGCAATAAAGCCGATGGCAAGATCATTGCCAAAGGTGGGCAAACCAAATACGTGGACTTCAACACAGAATCAAGCAAATAAATGTTAATCAGTTGTAAAACTAAATAAATAAGAGATAACTCAATTAGTTGAGCTCGCTCTAATGACGTCATTCATGCAAATGAAATGAGCTCCTTCATCTGTCGAATGTGGAGAGAGCCATGAACTATCGATAGTCTCCAACGCTAAAACCCGCATCTCTAGAGCTTATTGTTATGATTGTTTTTATTTGTTATCCACACGTTTCGTAACAACACAAATATGGGCACACGCAAAAAGGGTTTGGAATTTGCTAAGCATATATCTGAGATTATAGCCAAAGCAACAGGATTTGAGCGGCACTTGGAGAAGGTTGGTTGGTTGTGTAAGCGCTGCACTTGATGAATTTTAATGGATTTAATTCTTTGTTAGGTAAAAATATTGGATGGCGGCGATGGAATTTGCAAAGCTGAATTTACAGTTGCTCCAGAGCATATAAATAAAGCTGGAGGATTGCACGGTGGCTATACGGCCACTTTAGTGGATATGATAACGACCTATGCGCTAATGTCAAAGCCCTGCCATCCCGGCGTCTCGGTAGACATTAATGTTAGCTATTTAAAAACGGCTCGTGTGGGCGATGAGGTGCTCATCGAGGCAAACCTAGTGCGGGCTGGAAAAACTCTCGCCTTCATCGACTGCCAGCTGCGGCACAAAAAGGACAACTCAGTGATAGCCAAGGGCACGCACACCAAATACGTGAACTTTCAGTAGATAATTTGTGCTAAGTTTTGATACTGTGCTTTATTGTTTACACGTGTAGCAGTAAATATTTAGTTAATTTGTTAATTAATTGCTTGTGACTCTCTGTGCGTTATGGTTAAGAGTGAAAGACGGCTTCCGTTTGCTAAATTCTATAAATCTTTGTTTTAAGATAAAAGTCGTTCGAATTGAGTTTCTATGTTTAATCTCAAATGGAAGCCGGCTTTTAGTGTTAATGTGGCTACTAAGTTTAAGAGGGGCGTTGATTAATTGTTAAGTCGATATGCAAATGGCTGTCTCAATTGTCCAGCTTCTTTTTGGTTGGCATTGTGGGGCAGTGCGGGCAGCAGGCCTCTGGCGGTGTCAGCGGTTCAATGCCCGGCGGGCAGGTGACCTCGCCGCACTGTTGGCGTAGACAGTTCACCTGGCCATGGAAACAATTGCACTTGGTGCACACATCCGGCGTCCAGACCTCGTTGTTCAAGCGCGTTGTACCCTTGTCATCGACGCAGTGGCTTCGTTTGGGCTTCACCACTGTCGGCTGGGGCGGAGCAGGCGCCACTGGCTCAGCTTCGACTGCATTGCAGGAGTCCTCCAGCTTGCGCAGTTTCTTGTGCAGTTTTTTCAGCTCCTTCTGGAAGCTGCCAATTAGATCCTCTAAGCCGCTAACGCGCTCCTCGTTCACCTCGTACAACGCCTCCAATGGGCTGTCGTAGCTTTCGGCAGTGGGAACCTCTTGGTCGCTGGATACATCTCGCTTCTGGCGCTGGCTACGCTTCGTGTAGGTCTGTGGCACAAACGTGTCGAAGAGCGCAGGTTGGTTGTTGCAAGTGCCGCACTCCTGCCACAGATACAGATTGATGCCGGGTATGTCCTCGCATGGCTTATAACCGCCCTGATGCTTGGCCAGTATGAAGACATTCTCCGTTACTTGATCGAAATTGTCGCCCACATCGCACAGCACACGTCCCAGGTTGGCCTGCTTAATCTGCACCAGCTGCTCGGGCTGGAAAACACTCGGATTCTCGTAGTAGAAGCGATCGCCATCTCGCAGCCGTCGGAACTGCTCCACCAGCAGACACTGGAAGAGTGGGCCCACCTTGCCGCCCTCCACCTGATCCTCGAGTATGCCGCCCAGCCAGACATCAATGTTATCCGGATGACCATAGAGTTCAGCCAGCTTCTTTCGTATATCCGCATTGGTGATCTCACCAGCCAGATCCTCAAAGTCCGTGGCCACGCTCATATTGCAGAATTTCCGATAGACATTATAGCCGGGAATGCCATGATCTCTACCACGTTGAATATTGATCGCAGCCAAATCGAGGGCCACAGCGTGTGCCGTCTGGAAGAGTTTTTCCGTCAGCTCCGTGTTCAGGTTCTGATCGGGTAGTTTGAGTTTGGCGGGCACAGCGAGCATGCCGCGCATTAACGGATCCACTCCACCTTCATAGGCCAAGCGCCATGGAGCAAAGAAGGCCTTGTGGAGCTGCAGATGTCCCTGTGGTATGGGCTGGAAGCTGGAGTTCAATCGATGCAGTATGGGATTGATGATGGTGTGGCCAAAGCGTAGAGCAGCCGTTGCAAACTCATTGGCAATGCTCGGATTGACCTGCGGATCGTAGCCACGATATTCACCCAACATGGACATTCCACTCTCGCCAATAATCAGGGGCAGCCACTGCTTAAACGTGATGTGCTGCATCTGAGCGCCCACAATCTTGCGCGACTCCTGGTACAACGTGTCGCCATCCCAGTGGGGATTGATCTCGCCCAGCTTGCGGGCAATGCGGTTGTGTTCGCGCATCCAAATCGTGTGCATGGCCAGCAGACCCACTTGTTCGTTGACTCGAATGTCTCCGGAAACGAAGCAATTCATCTGATTCTCGTCCAGATTTCGGCGGCAGTCCATGCCATCCTGTGGCGCAGCAAAGGGCAGCATGTCCTTCTGATTGGGGAAGTGGACGCCGACTCGAAGCAGACCTTCCTCGGAGCTGAGGTTGCGCAGCTCCTGGGCGAAGGCCGTATTGTAGCCATACACCTGGGAGGCGTCTATGTAGGCTGTCAGCTGGTTGATCTGCTCACGGTGCTGAACGCTGTCGAAGAAGAGGGAGGTCATGCCGGAACCGCAGATAGCGCTGGACCGCACCACATCGATACAGCGACGATTCTTGACGCGCGGATCATTGGGCGGCACCTCAATCGGATAGCAGGGTGGCGCCATTTCGCAGGTCTTCTTGCAATCGACACCATCCCAGCTCTCGGAGCTAACTGATGGTATGGCATGATCCAGATCGTGGTCCAGGAACTGACCCCACTGCATGACCATGTGCGTGATGCGGGCATCGGGCGTTATTTCTTTTGTGGCCACCAGCGAGGTGGACACCAGACGAGCACTGGGCTTGGGATGGCCCGCATATTTCAGTCCCTTGGTCCAGCCCACGGGCATGCTGAAGCCGTTCTCGTAGATGGGCGGAGCGAGGCGTTTGAAGGCAGTCAACGAAGCGCCCCACGTGGGATGCATCAGATTGTTGCATGTGCCCTCAATGCTGCGATATTTCGAATGGAAACACATGTCCGTACAGTTGGGCATCTCGCGATGCTCCATGCAGCCGGACAGCTCAGCCACCAGATGCAAATGCTCCCGCGATAGCAGATCCCTAAACTCGTACTGCTCGCTCTCCATGGTCAGATTATCGCCCTGCTGCACATGCTTCCTGATGTTGACCAGCGTGCGCTCATAGATCTCTGCGGCTCGCGCCAGCTGCCTGGCCTGGCCGGTGGGAAACCGGAAGACGCGCAACAGCTCGCCATAGTTGGGTGGTGCACGCGTCGAGCGATTGGAGAAGAGCATATCCAGGGTGTTATTGATGGCCATGTCGATTTCCTTGGCCGCCTCGGCGAATGCAATGCGCACATAACGATCTCCAGGTGCCAGATCCACATTGTTTCTATGGAGTGGGAAGAGAAGAGCGGAAAAATGTATTAAGGAGATGACAAATTTGAAACGAATTTGGAAGGAGAAACAAGAGATTAGTAGAAAAGGAGAGAGTGAAGATAAGAGAAGAGATGAGGAGAGGAGTAGAAGAGAAAAGCTAATCAAGTGATCAAGTGTAAACAGAATAAAAGAGGGGACAAGATGAGAAGAAATGTGATTACAAGAAGGAGAGAAGGTCAAAGGAGAACGAGATAAAAAGACATAATAGAAATGCAGGAACACCAGGGAGCAGAAACAAAAAAGCGACAAGACATAAATACGAATTAGCTTGTTATCTCAGCAAGAACTTAATCAAGACTGATGATAATATGCAAAAGTTTTAGTTGCTTGAAAAGTTGCCACCAAATTCCATAATTAATATTAAAAAAAAAAAAAATAGCTCGACTTTTCACAGTTACACCACGCTGTACTCCCTATTCCATACTTTAATTGCAATTAATTTTGCCAAGCATCGGAGGTGGCTTAAAATGCCGTTGTCTAATAAAAAGCCAGAAGCAAAGTTTACTTATTTTTAATTTTTATTATTTCTATTTTCTTGCTTTTTTCAAGTTTTATGTTGAGCTGCTCTTCGGCCAGCGGCAGTCGCTGACTTGGCAACGAGCGAAATTATGCCACACTCAGTTGGTTTTTTTTTTATATTTTATTTTTTTGCTCGTTGTTACAGCAAGGAAAATCCGCGCCAAGCTCTGCGCGGGAGGCATTAACAACAATTCATTCCACAACATTCTCTGTGGCGTTGGCCGTCGCCGTTGAAGGAATTTCCCTTTTGGAAAGTTTCGCTGTGTAAACTTTGCCATTGTCGGCGTGGTAGGTAATAACTTAACGACCATAATACACCCTGTTGCACCACAGCCACTGCTCAGTGCTTACCACTATCAACTATCGCACTACAGCGACTAAATGCCAACCACTGCCAGCCAACTGCAACAACAACTACATTTACTCTATAGACGCTATGTGTTTCTGGGTGCCTTTCTCTCCTCTCTGCTGCAACCATTTTTGTGGCTGCGCTTTTTCTGGCATGCCGGCGCTTTTGTAATACTCTAACTCGCCAAATTATACACTGAATATGTCATGCAGCTGGGCATCTGCATATTTAAAGTGTAAAAAGTTTTTTGTTTAACAAATTTTTAATGAACAAACGACTTTGTTGATACTTGTGTTTATTCGTTCAATCATTCATTCCATTTAGCTTTTGACACGTAACAATTAGTACTGCCAATCATGCGTATGTCAGTCAGCAGGCAATGTTACTTTACATCTTGCTGATCACACACAGCCATTCTGTTATGCATATATGTACAACAACAACATTTCTGCAATGCAAGACTGCAAGGCTCGCCTACTTCACTGTTAAATAGCTCTGTTAGTTGACTCTGTTACTTTAAAATAAATTAACAGCCCTCTTGTTAACATCAGATTTTCGACTTTAAAGTTAACGGTCTGAATATGTATGTATGCAATACAATCAACATGCCTCTGGAGCTCGTCCCCTCGCGTTACGCTCAAAATAAATGGAATTGAAAGCGTGCATAAATAATTTCTGCTCTCATTTAGTAAATATTTAAGTCAAATAAATAAATAATATTTAGGGTTTAAAACTGTGCCACTGCATTATAGAGCATATTGCGAGTCGCATGTCTGGCTTACATTCGTGAGTCTTTTCTTGGATTTTCGCCCACTATATGCCTGTGTGTGTGTGTGTGTATGTGTGCCACATGCTGTGGCAATGGCAACGTATTTCCGTGGCCAGCATTCCCGCCAACACCTACGTCTCCAGCAGACCGGCAGGCAGTAACAGGATAAGCTTTTGTTTTACGCCAGCATTACCCACAACTTGGGCGGATTTCAGTAGCTGCTGCTCCGGCGTCTCCTGCTGCTGCTGCTGTTGCTGCAGCAGCTGCCTTTTGCCATTGTTGTTGCTGCTACAGCTGCAGGCATTCAGCGGTTTTTGCCTTACTTTTTATACCCTGAGCCCATTTTCAATGGGAAATCAGGGTATGATGGTTTTGTTGAAATTTATGTAACAGGCAGAAGAAGGCGTGGTAGACCCCACCAAGGGTGACGAGCTATTCGTCTATTTCCTCTAAGTATTCCCTTTACATATTTCGTCCAAGTATTTCTGCTAAGTATCCTCTATATATGTATTTCCTTTACCTTTTTCCTCAACGTATTTCCTCCACGTAATTCCACTACGTAATTCATCTACGTAGTTCCTCTGCGTCTGTAATGCTCAGCTAATCGATGACACACTCTACTTGACTTTATTACGCTGACCACCAGCAGGCCTGGACGACTGAAGACTGACTGAAGAAATGCTGCAGCTGCTGCCCTTTATATACGGATAGGGTCACTTTTACTCAAGCACTGTCTCTCTCAAATGTTAAGCGCGACGGCAGGTAGAACTCGTTGCAGTTGAGCTTCAAGTGACCAATGGGAACGCTCTCTGCTGCTGTGAGCATTCTAGCTTTGCTTATACACATACACATAGACAACTTTGATGATCTTCTGCACTTTTTCTCTCCTTGCTTTTACTTTTACTCAAGTAAGTGTCTCTCTCAAATGCTGCGCTCGTGCCTGTTTATGCGCGCGTGCTCATGTGTGTCTATGTATGTGTGTTTGCGTGTGTGTTTGAGTGTGTGTTTCTTTTGTAAGCAGAAATACGTGAAGAATAATTGAAATAGCAGTTCTCCAAAGGGTTCAGGGGATTTACTAGTCGAGCAGAGAGAGCTTTCTTACTTGTTGTTGTTGGCTTCGGCGACGTTCGCAGCAAGCATATTCCGTTAGCCATTCTGGGTCTGTGACTCAGCATAGTTTTTCACTTCTAACGTTTTGCGTTTTCTTCTTTTCTCTCTCTCTCTCTCTTCCTTCATCATTTTTTGTTTTTTGTTTTCAATTTTGCAGCCTCCTTTGCTGCGGTCTAGCGACTGAGGTTTGCCCCAGCGTAATGAGTAAAGTTTCTAATGCTGCTGGCGCAACAACGTAAGCGGCTGCCACGCACACACACACACAAACGCACACACACACACACACACAGCTGGCATTAAATGATGCGTACACACAGCCTGCGCTGACTCATAGACGGAAGCAGGTCATATGGAAGAGCCAGAAATATTGCTCCTTTGGCTGCTTTGGCTGCTTCGGCTGCTGCCTTTGCTTTTTGCATTATGCATTTAAAAATTTTGTGCTGCGTAAGCAAAACGCCTTTCGGTTAGCTGCTTGGTTCGATGCGGCTGAGAGATTTGTGGCCTTGGCTTTTGGTTTACCTATGGCTTGTGTGCGGCTTTTGCTTTATCATTGCCAGCGCACAAAAAACCGAAGCCCACAAAATGAACCAAATTGCAAGTGACAGATGAGAGGGAACGAGAGAGTGAGAGTGCGGGCAAAAGGGGTAAAGAGAGAGAGAGAGAGAGAGAGAGAGAGATAGAGTTGTCCCATGAACAACTTGTCAACTCAATTTCAATTTGGGCAATTTGGACAACTTGTGCGGCTGTCTCAGCCTCTAAGAACTCGACTCCAGCTCTCCAACTCTCCCTCTCTCTCTCTCTCTCTCTCATGTCGTGTGCATGTCCTTCTGTCCGTTTGTCACGTTTTCTTGTAGTGTGTTGGCACGTTTGTTGGCCAGGCTGCCAACTGGCACAGGCAAGTTTTTTGTGCTTTTGTTGTCGGCGCGCCTTTTGATGTCTTTTAGTGCATATTTTATATGCAGTTTAGCCAGCAGCACAGTGGGCCGCAACCCCTAGCAACAGCATCAATAGTTGATGTAGTTTCTACGATCCCCCCAAGCCTGTGCCCTAATCTCGGCAATTTTAGTTTTAGCTCTTAAATATGCCAAGCCAGTCAGGGCATAAAACCAGCCACTGATAAATATAAGAACGATTTTATATCATATAGAAGCGAGGGCGGTTTGACCAGCATTTGACGTGTAAAAGGAAAATTAAAATTTTGTTTAATTAAAATTATTTTTACCTGAGGTTTGCTAAGAAAGTTATTCTCGCTACAGTGGCGCCATCTTGCGGCGAGTGTAAGTACTTATCGAACTGTGCTATGTTAATGAAATCATAACGAAGAGCCTAAGTAGCTATCTCTCCCTCTATCTCATTAATCTCCCACTTACTAACACTCCTCTCTCTCTCTTCCCTCTCTCCCACCCTTGATTCTTTATATGTATTCAAACTTGTGCCTAGAGATTTAACTGCCTAGTGATTTACATGGCAACTTTCATTTAACTTCTTTACTTTTGATATACTCAACAGAGTTTATCATAAATTTATGTCCAACTGTGCTGCACAGTGGCACCAAAGCTAATACAATAAAAGTGCACTAAGCCGCTTAAATGTTTTTTTTTTCTTCTTCTTCTATTCAATTAGTTTGCAGCAAACTTTAGCTGCGCTTGCACCACCGTGTTGCACCCATAAAAAAAAACACCCCCTAAAAAACGAGAAAAGCCCAAAAATTTTCAATTAATTAAGCAAAGTTTTTTGGGACTCCGCTCTTAACTGCGTTTTAAGTGCTGGCAAAAAGTAGTTTGCTTTGAGCGAAACCTGGCCGCTTTGATTTCATTTTTCTTTTTGGCTTTTTGTTTTTGTTCTTTGACTCACTCACCTGATGGTTATCAGAGCGGAAGCGGTGGCCCGACCGAAACGGTTCTTCAATTGGCACTCGTAGCGTCCGCCGTCGAGGATGGTCACATTCTTGACAAACAAACTGCCGGCGCCACTTATTTGATATTTCTCAGTCAATTGAACGTTGGGATCGATGAGGCGTCCATCGCGACGCCAAACAATCTGGCAATCAAGTTGAAAGTCGAAAGATGAAGTTGCCGCGCCAAAAGCGCCAAAGTAGCAAAGCGGAAGCGAGCCGCAGGTGCTCAACTTACCTGGAGTCCGTCCTCGGGCTGCTCGGCCTGGCAGGGCAGCTCGATGGTGGTGCCGGTAATGGCGACCAAATTGCTGGGCTCAATGGCCAGCCGTGGCGGTGACTGTGAGTGCTCCACTTTAATCGTTGCCTCCGCGCTCACCTCGCCGTTCTCATTGCTGGCCGTGCAGCGGTAGACACCTGAACGCCGTAGAGAATGCAACTTGAATTGTGTAAACACAAAGGCGTGGGTGGGTTGGGATGGATGGAAGGCCTGGTTGGTTGGGCGATTGCTTACCTGCATTCTGCTGTTTGGCAACGCTAACCACCAACTCTGTGTTCTCATTCTCCAGCAGCAGGTCCGCATCAGTAGTGGAGGACGTCAGTGGCTTGCCATTGAATTGCCAGGTTATGCTTGGCAGTGGATTGCCATCGGCATCGCATTCCAGCACAAAGGATTTGCCCAGTTTGATTGTTTGGTTTTGTGGTGCCATTAAAATTTCGGGTAAATCTGCAAACCAGATGCAACGACCCGTATTGAGTGATTTAAGCAATTTCTACCGCTCCAAATGGCAGCGCAGCACACACACAAACACACACACACACACACACACACAAAGGCAAAAAAAAGAAACGTCAGCTCAGTTTTCTATGCGTTCCATCAAACAGCCGCCCGCCCCCTCCCTTTCCTCTTCATATTGAGCATAAACATATTTTTCATTGCATACTTTTTGGCGTTGCGGGTCGCCATTTTGTATTTGCTAGTATATTGTATGCATGCGAGTGTATGTGTGTATGTGTGTGTGTGTGTGCGCGTTTGCTTGCTGGGTTAATTATGCTGACCAAACGCAACGAACGGCTCAGTGCTTCAATAGCCACACACACTACATAGCCACGCCCACTATTTGAAGTGCGTTCGCTTTATGTACTTACATATATGTATGTATGTATATGTGAAAATATTTACGCACAATAGTTTATAATTTTTGCACTTAATTTGCAAAATAAAGCGCACATTTTGCACTTCATTTTGCGCTCTGACCACAAATTATAATGAGCCATTGTGATTAAGGCGTTGACTGCATAACATTTTCCATAGCCATGCCACGCCTCACTGCCCCACTGCCTCACTGGCTCACTGCCTCGCTGCTGCCATAAAAAGTACAGTCACGTCGCAGTGCTTGGCTAAGAAATTAAAGATATTAAAGCGAAAGTTTAAACACACTCGGAGAGCGCAGCTCGACTCGGCTATTTATGGCAATGGGCATTACGTGATCCACATTTTGCCCGCTTCATTTGGCTAAAGTTTTTGGCTTGTGGCTAGCATATATGGTTTATAGATGGATTCAATATGCTCGTCCCTGGATATCTATATTGTTTATTAAACGTATTTCTATAGTTTTCTAATGTGTTGCCTGGAATGGAATGGAATTTACTATAACTGAGATTTGTAATATATCTAGACTTACAATACGATATATAAAAAAAATCAAAATAAAATAAAATGCATTTCCAAAAAAAGCTAAAACTTGACAATATACTGCTGGATGATACCCCTACCATATCACTAACTTTTTGTTTATATATCATATGATATTTATGGCAGATTTGTATAGAAATTAGTGAAGAACAAGTAAGAAAGCTCTAGTCGAGACTGCTCGACTACGAAATCCCCTGAACCCGTCTTTTTGCTTACAAAAGAAACACACACACACATAAATAGGCACATATAGGCACGCACGCATGGGCTGCAGTGTGGGCTTCTCATTGAAACTTAATTATTTAATAACTTTTTTTGTGGACGTACGTTCTTCATGAAACTTTTAGATTGTGATTATATCATTACTATGCGTGTATGTGCCGAATCTCAAGTCTCTAGTATTTGAAATACGCATTTTACAAAGGTGAGGGTGAGGGGGTGGATATAGGGGTGGGGGGTGAATTATAACAAAAACCGAAATTCTAAAAAGTATATATGAGTCTACGTTTAAAATTTGGAGACTCTAGCTCAAAAGATGTAGGAGATATAATTTTATAACTGGCTTTCGATAAGGTTTTTCATCGATAAAAAAATAATCGGACGAGTTATCGATTTCTAGTGATAAACTTGATATGCGCGCGCTATATACGGACATTTTAAAAAAAAGTTGAGGTCTCTAGCTATTGTAGCTTCGGAAATCGACGCGTTCATACATACGGACAGACGGACAGACGGACGGACGGACAGACGGACAGACGGACATGGCTAAATCGATTCAGTTTGTCGCCCTGATCAAGAATATATATACTTTGTGGGGTCTGCCACGCCTCCTTCTCCCTGTTACATACTTTTAACAAAACCATTATACCCTGATTTCCCATTTTCAATGGGTTCAGGGTATAAAAATCGAATTAATTAAAATATCAGATTATATATTTTTAAAAATCTGATTCAAACTTTCCAAAACCAACCCAACTGAGCTAAAACAAACTATTATTGTTATGGATAACAATTTGTTCAGGAATCGTATAAGGTCTGTTTAATATTCCTCTATTATTTCTAAAATTTTGTTATGGCCCGTTGGGCATATATGCATTTCTATTAAGCATAACTACAATCAACAGCAAATATACATAAATAACACGAGAAGGAAAAACAAAATACAAACTAGAGCAGAGCCCATAAAACTTATTGCAAAATAGGGATAAACCAGGCGGATTTCAAATAGAGCAAAAAAAAAAAAAAAAGAAGCATTTTTTTCCAACCAATTAATCTTAAGCTTTGGCCATTTGGCTTGCAATAAAAACGCTTGCAGTTTGTATAAATGGAAGCTGGGTTAAATCAAGCCGCTGATCGAATGGCCAAACCGAAACTCCATAACAAAGTTACAAAAACGAACCGCTACGGATTTATAAAACGGACAACGCGATACAAATTAAATCGACTGCAAATTGTGTTAAACGCGACAGTACGGACTAAATGTGAGCTGGATGCATTACAGACAGACAGAGAGGGAGAGAGAGACAGAGAGAGAAAGAGAGAGAAAGAGAGAGTGTAACTACTACTCACCCTTGACTTCAATGTGGGCGGTTGCTTGGACACTGCCCAGACGATTGTGGGCCTCACAGCGATACGTGCCCGCTGTCAGCTGGCTGGGCTCGAGCAGGATGAGGCTGCCATTGGCCTGCAATTGGAGAGCCGATGTGGACTGGGCCAGCTGGCGGCCATTGAAGAACCATTGTATGTCTGGCTGCGGCGAGCCGCGGGCAACACAATCGAGCAGCACGTGTCCAGAGCCGTGCAGTGCGACAATTTGGTCCACTGGCTTGCGTACGAATGTGGGCGCGGCTGGTGGTGTCGCATCGACAGCATCCCACGCCTGCTGCTCCACGTGACTGTCCAAACTGTTGTCGGCCTGGCTAACCAGCATTCGCACCGGCTGCGACTGGATCTCGCCCATCTCATTGCGCGCAATGCACTCGTAGATGCCAACGTCATTCGGCTCGACGAAATTGATGCGCAGCGACCCGTTCTCCAGCACCTGCATGCGTGGCGCCTGCTCCACACCGATCTCGTTAGTGCCGTGCATCCAGATGAGCTCCGGCTTGGGCTGGCCCACCACCTCGCAGGGCAGGGTCACAGTGTCGCCCTGATAAACGCGCATATCCTCGGGCCCAGACACCAATTGCGGTTTGACTAGGTTTCGCGAGGATGAGAAATTTGGAGAAATTTGGAGAATTATTTATAAACGAATTGCATTTGATTTAGAAATGGGCAAAAGTTGTTGTAAATTGAGATATTAGATTTAATGTGTAAATAAAACTCACTAAATATTTGAAGAAATTTTAATTTTTGATGTTTATATTAATTATGTTTTAGCTGGAAATTAATTTTAAAGTTTATTAAAAAGCTAAAATATGCAAAAAATGATTGAAAATGGAAAGATGAGGCAATAAGGGAGGTTTTATTTTATATATAAACTAATATAAAAAAAATAAAAAACAAGAATTATTTTTTTATAAATTAAAAAAAATATATTTATAATTATTAAAATTTAAAGCTCAGTTTTCAATATGCACTGTAATAAATAAAATATGCAAAATAATAAATAAAATAATAATAAATTTTTTATAAATTAAAAAAAATATATATATATTTTTTCAATTATTAAAATTTAAAGCTCAGTTTTCAATATGCACTGAGCTTTCAATTTTAATAATTGAAAAAATATATATATATATTTTTTTAATTTTTTTAAAATTTATTATTGTTTTTTTAATTTTTTTATATTATTTTATTTATTATTTTATTTATTTATTATTTTTTATATTTTTTTTTATTAATCGTTACGTTCCCTGTTAGCTATTGCTCTATACATAAACATTCTCAATGAGCTTTAAAGCTCGACACATCAGCTTAAAGCTGTCAACAGCAGTGAGAAAACTAAGCATGTCAGCAAAAAGTTGATTAATCTATCAAGATGTCATTGCACCCATTGTAAATATTGTTTATATCAACTTAATATCTGCATTAATTTGCAGTTGGCATCTCTAAATTGCTGACACTTGCAACAGTTGCTGCTGCTGCCTCAGCTGCTGCTGCTCCTGCCTGTCACTTACCACACTTGAAATGCAGCTCGGTGAGGCTGGCAAAGCTCAGTCGCTGCAGTGCTGCCGGCTGGGCGCAGTTCAGCGTGATGGTCATCAGCTGACGCTGTGCATCCAGATGCCAGCGACGCCAGAGCGAATAGACGCCGCAATTGCAATCAATCGGGTTGCCATCCAAACGCAAACGCTTCAGGCTATGCAATTTGTTGAACACATCCAAAGGTAGATTCACCAGCTTGTTGTTGTGCAGGAAGCTGCAGGCGACAGAGGGCAAATAGTTGGAGCAAGCATTCAGGCAAAAGCGTTGAGTACTTACAGTCGATTCAAGTGGGGCAGATTGTCAAACAGACCGGCGGGCAGTTGCCAAATGTTATTGTCTTCCAGGTATCTAAATATTGAGATAAGAGTGGAGCAGAGAAGAGAAAGAGTGGAGTAAGAAATGCAATGCAATGCAGTCAACGTGGCGTATGCGCGTTTCTTTTAATTAAACTTGAACTCGATGCGAAATGGAAATCGTAAAGTGTGTAAATAGAGTGCGTGTGTGTGTGTGGGGGGTTGTACTTACAGTGCCTCCAATCTTGGCAATTGCTGAAAGATGCCGGCGGGTAAGCGGCTTAAAGCATTCTTGTTCAAATAGAGAAAACGCAACGCTCTCAGACCCTTGAAGGCATCCTCCTCCACATCGGCCAGCCGGTTGTCATTGAGGAAGATCGTCGTCAGCTGGCCGAGTCCATTGAATGCATTGCTCGGCAGCTTCTCAAACTGATTGAAGCGCAAATCTCTGCAAAATGACAGCAATGAGACAAAGGCAAATAGCAAAAGAAAAAATAAAAAGGAATTGAAGAAAGGGGAATGCAACGTTTAGTTCGCTCTATAATGGAGCTGAATGGGAATTTGCTATGGAGGTGCAAATGCCACATTCCACATTTTGCAAATTCCATTTTGCTTGCCGCAATTTGCGGCAAGTTGTGTCCTGCTCGGACATGTGTCAGGGCCAGCAAATCTGTGTGAGTGTGTGTGTGTGTGTGGGTTCAACAATTGCCATATGCAATTAGTGCGTTACTTGAGCACACAATCAACAGTTAAGGGCGTGGCACAAATCCTACAAAACTCGACAATAAATTTGGGGCAGCAAAAGCGAGGTGACAACTGAAAGTGGCACAATAAATTCAGTTAAAACTTAGAACGTGTTTTAGTTGAAACTAGAAATACTCTAACTTAGAACAGATAATCCTTCAGCATTCGTTTAGTCTTAGCAGCTAAAACCATATCTAGCAAAGATGCTCATTAAAGTATCCTTGAGGTATTATTAGAATTAAGCATTGATTAGGTTGCGCCTGTCAATGCTCTGATAAAGCAAAAGCACGTTTGATGGCATCAACACAAAAATCAATAACTCGAGTGAGCTGAGCAAATCAAAGGGTTTGGAATAATAGCTCATACTCAGGTTAAGTGGAATGCATTAGGGCAAAGCACTGCAGGACACTGCAGAGGCAGAGTGGCATGGAGTGGAGTGGATGGGGATAAAGATGAGAGGGATGAATGAAGTTCTTCTAAAAGCTGGACCACATTTGATTGATAGCTGCCTTGGCTAGTATTTATGGGGTTATAGCTGAGAGCTTACAACTGAATTTCCATAAACATGATTTATTGATAAGGAAATACAGATATACATATACATATACAGTAGAATCCGGTTATAACGACTCCGCTTAAAGCGTCCAACCGGTTATGTCGACGAAAAATTCTGGTCCCCAGACAAACATTTCTGAGCAAACTTATACGGTTATAGCGACATCCGGCTATAACGACGCAAAAACGGCGGTCCCTTGAGTGTCGCTATAACCGGATTCTACTGTATAATAATATATCATATATCAAAGAGAAATTAGGCTGGCAAACCGAACCGAGCTATTTTATTAATCTCTATACCTCGCACACATACCATGCTTCTATAATATTTTTATTCTATAATATAAATATAATCAGCATGCAGACCTCATATAAAACTTTACTTCCGATATGAGCTCAACTCTTTCTTAGTCAAAGACCCGCTTCCTCTCCCTCTCCCATACCACGCCTTGCCATGCTACATCACTCAATAATAAATAAGCTCAACACTTTGTAATCACATACGCATGATAATAACATTTTGAGCATATTAAATGTGATGCATAAACTTGTTAGAGACGTATGTATATGTATATGTATGTATGGCACACAACAATCTGACAGCCTCGGGAGGTTGGCTTTATAATCAGTTTTGTGGCTTCCCCCGGTTTTTATCAAAGGCAAAAGTAAATACTCATTTAGAGAACATTTTACACACATTAAAAATTAATTAGGAAAAGTTGTATGCGCCGTAGTTTTTATGCTTGGCGACAGCGCAGCCAAGCGATAAGCCGCAGTCACAACAACAATTACACACACACATACATGCATACATATGTATATATTCATATATATGAGAGAGAGAGATGTGAACCAACACAGAAACGGATCGCCCACATATGTGTTCGCGTTTCGCGAACTCTTCTAAACTTCCCGCCTAATGGAAACAAGTGAGCTGCGCGGCAAAGCTAACGACAACAGCAACAGCAGCAGCAGCAGCAGCAGCAGCAACAGCAACAGCGACAGCAGCAGCAGCTGAAAAAACTTTCTAATCAACTCTTGGAGTTTGCGCTGCAAACAACAATAACAACAACCAAGGCTGTAAGTTGAGCAGCAACAACAACTCGTTAGGGTGCAAATTCAATGCGGCAACGGCAACAACAACAACAACAACAACAGCAACAACAACAGCAGCAACAGCTACAGCAACAACAACGACAGCAATGTCGGTAACAAAAAAGGCAATTGCAAATGAGAAAACTTTGAGGCATATCTGACTAAACATACGCTGTAATCTAGAATACGCCATGGTTAGGGTTGTCGAGCATTTTTAAAATAACATAACGATAATATTTCAATAATAATAACATAATAATAATATTTTTTTGTTCTCAATATTTTTCGATTTGAAAAAAAGACTTTTTTAACTTTTTCCCACAATAAATTTATAATAATAATTATTATAAATATTTTAAATTACTTGTTCTTGGAATATAACTATAAAAAGAGAATATTGTGTACATAAAGAGTAAAAAATATATTTATAGAACAAAACTGAAAGGAGTTACTACAGACATTATCAAATCTAAATGGATTTACATACAAAAATATTTAATGTGAATTATTTAATATTGAATTGAATAAGATATAGCTAGGAATATAATAATGTTATCTGTCATTTTCTGTAATTATTTCTATAATTCAAACATTTCCTGTTCTTTTAATTATACACCATATCCAACAATTTTTGATTTGCTAACAAATTAATTTAAGTTTTAAATACATAGTTAAATAACAACGTTTTTTTTTTTTTTTTGTTACAGGGTATCCTTAGCCAAATGCTGCCCCTTCATAAATATTAGCAATACAAATTGTGCCCATCTGGCAACGCTGCGCTGAGCTGTGCTGTCTGCTCATGTACGTTAGCCAGATTCAGTTACCGTTAGCTATGGCTGCACCCATCGCTTTGATCGTTGTTGCTGTCGCAGTTGATGTTGTTGTTGTTGCTGTGGTTGGCTTGGCAGCGATAATTATGGCACAGGAGCTGCTGTAGCTGTAACTGGAGGCGAAGCCACAGTTTAGTCCTCGTTTTGGCGGAGTTGTCTAAACAAAAATTATGTTTTGTGGCTACTGTAAACATGCAACACACGAAGTGCAACACCAACAGCAACAACAACAGCATGTAGCAGCAGCAGCAGCTAACCCTAATTGGTGTCAGCGTTCAGTGCGTGTGTGTGTTGTTGTTGTTGGTTAAGTGCATATGTTCCATGTGTGTGTGTGTGTGTAAATTGCAACTAAAGACGAGCCAACAACAACAAAAAACAAAAAACACAAAACAGCACAAACAACGCACGACAACGAAAACAACTTAAAAATCCAGAACAACACTACAACCACTCACACGTACAGCTTGAGGGCATCAACAACAACAACAACAACAACCACACATACATACATACATACATGCAGCACCCAAATGTTGGCACATAAACAAAGGCGCTGGCAGCGCTGTCGCCGTCGCTGCTTGGCCACGAACCCGAACCCGGCCAGGTCGATTCCTGTGAAAAGAAACAAGCCCTCGGGCGGCTTCTGTATGCCACCACTTTGGCAACCACATAGCCTGGTGGTTTGGCTGCATGGGTGGCTGGGTGGAAGGTAGTTTGCATTGCAACAAGGACAACGATTTGTACGTTGGCCTGTGCATATCCTGCATGCTGGCAATACCAGCCTTTGTGCCGCACACATGCAGCTGGCTCTAGGCAGCAGGCAGCTTGATCCACTTTTGACCCAACTCTGCGCTTTGCAACTCCATTAGCCACCCCGGCGACAGCGAGTGCAGCTCTCGCGCTGGAGTGGTGCACCGAATGGCAACTCCGCAAGTGACAGCAGCCTGAGTGATATAGTGCCAGATAGAAGTAGGCCATACGAATGGATAAGCCAAGTAAATAGAATGAGAGAGAGAGAGAGAGAGAGAGAGACAGTAGATCGAATCGGAGTAGATTCACTGACTGCCCTTTAGATGGAGAGAGACAGGGAGAGTTAGAGCAAGAGAGAGGGAGAGCGAGAGTGTGTGTGTGAGGGCTAATAAATTATTGGACAGAGCAGAAGATATATTGTTATATTTGGGGAGATAAATGTAAGAAAAATATATAGATAACAGATAATTCGTGTTATCAATTGGTAAAAAAATAAATAAATAAGAAAAGTAAAAAATTAAATAAAAATAGATATAATATTAAAGTAATTAAAAATTAATTAAAACATAATATATATTCACATATAAAATTAGATTAGATTTTAATTTCAATTTTAATATTTGTGTTCTGAATAATATAATTTAAAATAATATTTTGTTATTTGAAGCTCTATAAAGATTTATTAAATTAAAAATTTTGTTTTTATTCTAATTTTTGAGCAGTAAATTTTTTATAAATTTTTGTTTGCTCTGAAAATTTTCTAAGTATTAAAAAAAGGTTATAAACTATATAAAGAATTAAAAAAAAAACATATATATATTTTTTAATTTATTATTTAATTTCTTAATTAAAATAAATAATTTGTTAATGTTAAGTTTTGCCTAGTAAATACTTTAAAAGTATTTTTTTATAGTTTCTTGATTTTTGTAAAAAAAAAGTCTAAAATTCTTTTCAAGCCTTTCATTTCTGCTATGTTTTTAAATAAGTAGATTAAATGTGATACGGATGTAAAAACTCTCTAGCTTTTCACTTGCCAACTTTTGCACATGTCTTCTTTCAGTTTGGTCTATTCCACTTGCTCTATTTACTTTTGTCTTAAGCTTTAGCTCTAAGCCCACTGTAAACAGATTCCTTTGCGTTGTGTCGCCCACTCGGCCGCAGTTGGCGCTTGCCGACCCTTTGGGCCCTCTTCGTGTCCACTAAGTTGAAGCTGCTTGCAACGCTCTTTTGGACGTGTGACAAACGATGGTCCACTCAATGCACACACAAAGGAGCGTGAGTCCTGTTTCTGAGCCTAGTCAGCAGCCGCTCTTCCTCTGCGTCTTCCTCTTGCTGCGCTACTTCACAAAACTAACTTTGTGTGTGTGCGTCTGTGCCAGTTGCAGGCGGCATAGTTGCGTGTCAGTTGCGCAACTATTTGTCGAGCTGCAGCAGCAGAGGCTCGACAAAAAAAGGAAGTGGACAAACCCAAAGGACTGCTCAAAGGCTGCACAAATAGCTGGCTCGACCGACGGCATATAAAAGCAGCGCTCCACAGCGTCATTTCAATCAGCAGGCTGTCGCACTTAAGTCCATCGAGCGCCTCTAAGGCAGGACATGCACCAGCAGATCCTGTGCAAGGAAATTACATACTTTATCCTGTTCTCTCTCTCTCTCTCTCTCTTTCTGTCTCTCTCTTTTTTGTTGACTGCTCTTCAAAGTGACTTTGATAATAACATGTTTGTTTTTTGTCCGTCGCCTGTTTCGAAATTCTAATTAAATTTATGCGTGCGTACACACAAAACACGCATACGCCATGTTGGATAGCATATCCGTTTCCCTGGCCAGCGCCCCATCCGGCCCTGCCCCTGCCTCAGCCCTGGCTGTCTATCAGGCATCTGTGTCTGCACTTAATTAATGCATATTATTGACAAAAGCATTGCTTGTTCGAATATGTTTGTCTATTCACGCATGCATGCACACACACGCACACAAGCACACACTCACACACACGCATGCAGTGCTGCAATTGTTACGTATACGCTTTGATGTCCATGCAGAGAATTTATGGTTCACCCCGAGAACTAAAGCCAAGCGTCATGTGCCGAACCACAGCCAGACAGTAAATTCTATGGAAAACAATTATCAATGTGCAGCTAACGGTTAGCCGAGCCAACAACTATTGTTGTTCGAGCAATGCCACGCCCATTATGCACAGCTGTGGGCGTGGCTTTAGTTAGTGAAACGTGTCGCGTGCGCAGCGAACGTTAAACTATTTAGGCGGTCTAACAAATTTGATATCAATTAGTTGTCAAAATAAGTGAGACGAAACCACAGCAAGTAAATTAGTGAATTATGGCAAAGGGGAGGGGCGGTAGAGAGAGCGAGAGAGAGGGAGATAATTAAAGGGGATGAGATTGAAATACAATTAGGATACAATTAACAAGGGGTTTTAGAGCAAGATTAGTGAGATTTACTTAATTAATCGATTGTTTATGACAACATTAGAAATATAATCGCATTGAGTAAGAGAGAGATAGATATAGATAATGAGAGAGAGAGAGAGAACAGAGCGAGTCAGAAAGGACTATATAGATGGCGTTATATTAACATTTAGCTATCAATCTGACTGCTAAGTCAATTACTATCAAATTCAATTCGAATTCCCACTGAGCTACGCTCTAAAATTTGTGAATAGCATCACATAAATGTTATGTACATATAGAGCATACCAACTGCCAACTGCCAACTGCCTTAATACTTAATCCCATCCCGTATACCGAGTCTATTTAGATATAAAAGTCAGTTGGGTGGGAAATCTAACGTCTAACGGCTTACGAGCAGCTGCAGTTAGTTTTATCATTAAAGCTGTGTATGCAACGGCTTTCATTATTTTCTTTATGCGCAAGCACACACACACACACAGATGGGGACGTGTGTGTTTGTGTGCTGCATGCATTTATCTTTCGCTTTGCTGTGCCGCGAGGTATGCAACATAAAAACTGATAAATATGCGCTTTTTATTTGCTCCGGCTGCAGCACGTTGCCACCACATGCACGTCCCCCTGGCATCCTCTTATCTGTACGATCGTTAGCTGGGCGTGGCACGGTGTGGCCCCCAGCCGCCCATCTAAGCCACGGCACATGTTCTTGTTGTTAAGGTGAATTTGCCATGGCGGTTGTTGTCGTTGGCTACGCTGCAGCCGCCTCTGCTGTTGTCTCTGATTATGATTTGTCTGGCTTACACACAGCTCACCCACACGCGCACACACACATACATATGCACACACACACACAGAGACTCATCGGCTTAGGCAGCCTCTTATGACGCGCCTTCTCCGTGTTACTTTTCCCCAGGCTGCCTTTATGGCAAATGTGACAATAAAAACAAGATTTAACTTTGGCTTGGCACACGACACACAGCCCGAGCACACACACACAAGCACACACGTACACGCAGACATCGCACATTATTGTCATAACATGGCTTACAAACACTCAAATAACAAGCTGCAGCAACAACAACAGCAATAAAAGCAAATATAACAAGCAGAATAATTGTGTGAGCAAGACTATAAGATACTGTGGACAATTAAAACGAATTTAACAGCAAAATTAACGAAAATACACAAATAACGGCGATCAGCAAGCGAATTGCAGCAGGGTGACCATTTTATAATAAAGCGATTGCACTAATTTTTGACCAAAATCACTTAACAGTAGGCAGCCACACTTACATGCAAAATTTGAATTTTCAACTAAAATTTGTAGTAAAACGAAAGTCTAGCATACCCCGTTAACATTTATGCATAGGCAATCATAGCCATAACAATAATAACCCAACAGCAAAGGCATTTGCATCATGCCAACACAAGCTGAGCCCTGCTGGTGGTTGCCCGGGTGATTGCTGGCCGACAGGCGATAGTCAAACGAAGACTCATGACAATTGCCAACTGCAGCTGCACAGCTCATGTTGCATACTTGTGCGCCAGACAGGTGTATGTGTGTGTGTGTACAGTTGCATGCAAGACACTTGGTAAGGGAATGCCCATACCTTACTCAAGAGCTCAGCTCTTATCTGCCCACAATGTATTTTATTTTTGTAAGCTAGCGTTTTATTATTATTAAACAAAGGCAACTGCAAGCTGCAGCGACCCGCTGACCCCGCCTCTTGACGCTGCTTGACATTGTTTGCCTGTGATGCAAAAGTTCAGGCTGTCAGTCAGGCAGTCACTTTGTCACTCGGTTAGTTCTTACCCTGACTGACAGAACTTAGACAGAATTTTGCTCAGTGTGCTGCAGCTGCTCGAATTCCGAACTAGTCCACAGTCTCTGGGCTTAGTTTTGAGCTGCAGCTTGTATTCAATTTGATTTGCTTACTTAACTCACACAAACAAACACGCACACACAGACAGACACACCTGTGTTAATGTAATTGTGTCCATTTTCCTATTTCCCAGGTACTTAGAGCACTTTGCGTAATTGCCTTTCGAGTTGCAGCATGCATAAAATTCTTTGTTCCCAACTATTTGGAATTGCACTCGTTTTGCTTAGCTTAATTTGTATAGCTCCGAAATCTATTTGCTTCTACAAGCTTTTGCATACCACATTTTGGGTTTACCTCGTTGTTGAAGGCTAAGTAAAAAACAAAATAGAACCGAATATTTGTCTAAATTCAGGTCAAAGCCAAATTATTGTAGTTTCTACGGAGCTTGACCAAAATAATTTCAACCTCAATTTTATCAAATGCCAAATGCATAACTGATTCTGTTAATGCTGGCTTTCGATATGTCAATTAGATAAGTCAAACTGGGCAAAAAGCATCCTCAATAGAACTTGACCTCTGACATTTATACGTGCACAAACAAAAAAACAAATAGTTAATAAATATAAATATAAATTCACTCTGGAATAAACAAACTGCTCAGTAGCAAATAAACTAATCATAATATATATACAATTATATATTTATATTTAAAACAGATTTCATTTATTGAAACCCCCAACCCAACGATATTTATTCTTTTCGCGTTTTTCACCTAATCTTAACTAAAAATTTAATGTAAATGCTCAGCCATTGCATCTGTCATTTCCATTAAAAGTTTTTCTTTTATAAAAATAATATATATATGTATGTATATGCAAGCATGCACAAAGAAAAAATTAAAAGAAATGCAATAAAAACGTTTTTTCCACAATGAGAGAGCTTGGCATAATATTCGCCTTTTATACGCATATTAAACAGTTTCCAATTGAATGGAGCGCCTGATTTCATATTATTTTTTTATATATACACACATATATATGTATGTGTGTGTGTGTAATGGTGTGTGTGTGTGTGTATTTTCTCCTCTTCAAATAAAATTGCAACCGGCTGCAACTCGAAACTCGAACGGCAAACGGCGCCATGTTCGACATATAAATCCTGCCATATAATTGAATTTCACACATTACACTGCGCTACACAGCAAAAAAAAAAAAAAAAAACATGTAAAAAAAATGCAATGAAAATAGCCGAAAATGCGAGACGAAAGTTTAAATAAAATTTATTTCAACAAAAATACAACCACACACACACAGACAAACGCCCACATTCACCTGTCTACACTCGTGTGTGTGTGTGTGTGTGTGTGGCGTTTGCAAACGTGAAAATTATAACTGAAAATATAGTCGGGATCCGCAGTTGGACGAGTTGCCAAACTGTTGGCCCTGGCGAAAGCAGCTTAGTGTCCACAGAGACACACACACACATGCACAGGGGAAGCCATGAGTGTGTGTGCGTGTGTGCTCAGCTGGGAGAGTTTTACACCTGTAGCAATGTCGATGGCAATCATCGCCGTGTGGCAGGGCGAGGCGCAAAACATTAGCAGCTAAGAATACTGAAAAGTGCCGCTGAGCCGCCGGCGATAAGAGCAATGCAATGCAATGCAATGTACAGATATACTTTATAAAGAAATAAACTGAATGCCACTGCAGAAAGAGAGAGATAGAGAGAGAGAGGTGAGAGGCTGCAGCGGTAGTTGTGTGGCGATCTGGCATCACGCTTATTCTCAATCGATAATATCGATAAAAACACGATCTCTCAATTTACCATCAATAGTTAATAAGAATTAACATTACACTTTTTAAGCTTTAGCGCGTCACATCAGTTAATCAAATAAAAATAATGGAGATAAATTATAATTGTATTCTAATTTAATACACACACATATACAACAAATAGTTATCATCAAACACCATCTACACAAATAGTGCTCCGCCTCACCATACTGGTGGACAGCAGCCGGCTCCCAATTGGACTCAACATTCGAGCTTCGAGTGAAGTCGCCCTATATAAAGGACTGCAGCTGAAAAATTTCTTCAGTCTTCAGCCAGGCCTGGTGGAGGTCAGTCGTGCAGTGCAGTGAAGCGAAGTGAAGCGGGTGATCGTTCAGCTGAGCATTAAATACTGGAAGAGGAAATACTCAGGAGAAATACTAAGAAGAAGAGCTCGGAGAACTACTAAGAGAAAGTTAAGTTGACTTCGCCTTCGTCCTCTCGATCCCTATCTCTTTTTCGCTCTTACTCTCACTCTCCTTTACACTCACTTTATCTATGTATGTATTGCTCTCTCTCCCACTCCTTTCCGTTCGTCTGTTTCTCTCTTTTTGTCTGTGTTCTCTCTGTGTGTTTCATATCAGTGTCTGTGTTCTCTCTCTGTCTATATATTCTCTCTCTCTTTGCCTGCTTCTCTCTCAGTCTCTCTCTCTCTCTATATATATATATTTCTCTCCCTCTCTGTCTGTCTCTCCTGCCTGCCTTCTACTACTAATTCTAATACTACTATTTCTACTACTATTTCTACTACTGTTTCTACTCCTATTTCTACTACTTTTTCTACTACTTTTTTACTACTATTTCTACTACTATTTCTCCTACAATTATGTACTTCTTTAACTACTCCTCATACTATACGCTTTCTTGTAACTATAGATGTTACTGTCTTATCAAATATAGCCGCCAAAAACCACTTCATCCCAAATAAGGTTGTATCACTACACATCTCTCTCTCTCATATAAGTATGTATTGCCATCTATTCAATTTTCGACAGTCCTAAATTTAACTAGAGTTTCTCTGCTTCTTATTAAGTATGCTGTCAGGTTTTCAGCTGCCAAACTGAAGCTTCCGCAGCAGGCAAAAAATTAAGTAGAAGAAGAAGACGACGAGTAGAAAAGAAGAAGAAACTAGAACTACAACTATGCAATGCAAGTTTCGATGCTTCCAAGTGAATTTTTGGCTGGCAAAGCACGTGGCGTAACTTTGTGCTGTCCGCCCATCTCCCTTTTCCCACCTCCCAGCATTACCTCTGCCTCGGCTGCTGCCCGGCTACTGTTGCGTGTCAGGCCCAAGACTCGAGAGCCCAGGCAGTCGGAAGTCGGGCTAAACCTCAACCCTAATCTCAAAATTGAAGGCATTTCGCTGCTTTTCTTTTTGTGTGGTTTGCACAAAATGTTCCTCTATAATTTCTGCAGTGGTGCATTTAACGCACAGGCTGGCAGCGGCGGAAGGAAATGCCATGTCGCCGCTAAAACTGGGTTAGCTTATATATAATGGGAACATTAACGACAACGTTTTCCTTCCGCCTGCCAGCCAAATAGAACTGGGAGCCGGGGGCGCTCTGCCCACTTTACGCTTCGTCGCTTATTGGACATAATTACAGAAAATAACAATTTACGCTGGTTAAACGAACGGCGGGGGGGGTGCGAGGGTGGGCATGCTGCATCAGTGACCACTTGTGCGTAGCCGCAGCGACAACACACAGATAAGTGCAACAGTGCAACACGGTGGCAGTCTGCCTACCACGACAAAGACGAGGACGAGGACGAGGACGAGAACGACGAGGATGTGGAAGCCAGGCAGGACGACATATCAATTCCGTGTGAGCGAACAAGAATTTCTTGTTGATGTTGGATTGTAGTTGGCCCTTTACAGTTATTGTTGTTGTTGTTGTTGTTGATGGAGTTGCTGCAGCTGTTGTTGCTGTTGCGGTGGTCATGGTCAGTGGGAAAAGGCGCCTCGTTTATCGTTTACACTTCGTCGAAGCTGTTGGGCATATTCTAACAGCAAAATCTATTGCATGTGTGTGTGTGTGTGTATGTGCACTTCAAGCTGTTGCCCGAGGTGCATGTCTGTGTGTGTGTGTGTGTGAACTTATGTGTGCATTGTTTTATATTGTTAGTTAAAGCCCTTAAATTCATCTAATAAGCGTTTCATTTCAATGCAACTGCAATTTCCAAGAGGAAAATCGAAGAGAAAAGCCTTTATGCTAACTGAGATTCATATGGTCTTATTAGAAATGTTATTAGATATTATATAATAATGCAAAATATAAAATATATGAAATATAAGATATAAAATATAAAATATAAAATATAAAATATAAAATATAAAATATAAAATATAAAATATAAAATATAAGATATGAAATATAAAATATATAAAATAGAAAATATTAAATAGAAAATATAAAATATATAATATAAGATATAAATATCCTTCAAATATAGACATCCCTATATTATTTGCAATTAATACAATAGCTATTACGAGACCAACTCAAACACCTTCAGTCCCCCATAGCATATTCAACCCTGACAAACTCTTTCTTTCTCAAATCAATATCTTTCACAATTTTTCATTTTCTCCTTCCACGCCATCAACTTCAACCGGCTACACTTAATCTTAGTCACATTGCTAACCGCATTATCATTTGCTCTGTTTGTCCAACGATCCATCTAGTTGCTGACTCTCTATATCTAGCGCTCTCTCGCTTAGTTGCATCAAAATAAAATTCTCATTAATAATATGACGTATACGCCGTGTGCTCGACGGTGCAGCTCAAGCGCAAATCTATTGAAGCAGCTGCCCACTGCCAATTGCCATGGCAAGCAACTGTCCACTCGAGCTGTGACTTCTCCTAGACGTTGTCCCCTCTAGCCTCCTGTCAGCTGCCAGTGTGCTCGCTCTACATTAACATTATTATGCGTCTGTCTATCACATTTCCAAATGGAATGCAAGTCGTCTACGTGGCGCACCACTTTGGCTTAGTTACTTAGTTTGCCGCCTGGCCAAGCAGACCAGTTATACGTATTATATTTTTTTCCTCTATATACTCTGCTTTGTGGAGTGCTCAACGGGTTGGATTAGTTATACACACATTTACCTATGAATAACTAAACTCTTATCTAACTATCTGGCATACCCCAGTCTTCGCATATCTAGCCTACATATGATAATGATATTGAACTATGATAATCTAAGTGAAATCCTCTATAACTATCATCAAACATATGCCACAGTCGTTGCTACCCCACATTAGTCGTTAGCTATGCCAAGCTTCTGCTTTTCAGCTGTACCATTTCTTGAATCCCATTATAAGATAACAACTCTTATCCTTGTACTTGCAAAATACATTATTACAATGTGAACAGGGCATGCTGCAGTCGCTTATGCCCGTCTGCATTGTTGATCTCTTCAAGTGTCCTCTTTTCTAGTTACTCCATTTCTGTAATCCAATTAGCCGTTAAGAAATCTACTTCTTCTATATATATATGCATATAGGGTATCCTGCAGTCAGTCATACCCGTTTGCAATTTTAGTTAAAGCAATCATTTCAATTCGTTCTCAGTTCGTTCAGCAAATCAGCTTAGACTACTTCTGCATGCTTATGCTTGAGTCGTGCATACCCCACTCATTTGCTTCCATTCGAGCTGCGCTCTGCACAGGCTTTGCTCTACGGCTGCTGTTGACTTTACCTGCGCCCGTGATGGCATCTCCAGCAATGCACCAACTACAATTGCCGCACATTTGCTTTGGCTACAAACGTTTTGCCGCTGCCCCCTACTCCTCACTGCCTCTCTCTCCCTATCTCTCTCTCTCCCTCTGGCTTGTTTGCCATAGCATACTTATGGGCTGCTTGTTCTTTATGCTTGACCAGTCGCTGCTGCTGCTGCTGCTGCTGCTGCTGCTGCTGCTCGCTCTCTAGCAGTAACTGCGTCACATGCCGATTGCTCCACTTTGACATGTTCGGGCTGCTGCTATCAGACTGCACCGCTGCTGCACCAACCCAGTCTCTACTCAACCACGGACTGCTACAAAAATAACTTTGCTTATAAATTGTGGCATGTGTTTGTGAGTTGCTGTTGTTGTTGTTGTTGTTATTCCTTTGCTATCGCAGCAACTACTTTGCATGCCGTGCTCCTCAGCGCACTAACGAGCATGCGAAATGACAAAGCTTGAGGGCGTGGCAGCTGGGGTGGCTGCTGTCTGCTGGCTCTGCTCAACTGATGCAAATGCCACTTTGTTGCAGCGTTAAAGCGTTGCAGCAAACACGCAAAAAAAAAAAATAGAAAATAAAGAAATTGGAGAAATTTTCAATGTAAATTGCAAGGCGAAAAAAAACAAAGTTAAGATATAGACAAAGGCTGCTTACATGTGGCTTACACCCTCCACCTCTCCCCTCCCCTCTCTCGCCTACTCCTCCCGCCCTGCTGCAGGCGAAATCAATAGCAGATTTTTCTATATCAAAGTGACAAGCAGACTCCTGCCAGCCCACTCACTCTCTCTCTGTCTCTGTCTTTCTCTGCCTCTTTTTTTTTTGGTGTAAATTAAACATGCATGCGAAGTGATTGGCAATAAGCTGCATGTGGCAGGCAGCTGAGTATATTTGCAGCTTGCAGCTTGTGGAGTGCGTGGCTTGCTTTATGCCTGCCGCAGTTTAATGCATTTCAGATCTGTTCGATTCATTTGCATAATTACAAATCATATTACAAATTGTCTGGCAGCTTGGCCATTGTTGCCGAAGTGGTCAGCCATGGCACACACACACACACACATACATATACACACATATTTTATTTCATTTTTATGCAAATCCCAAAAAGGTTGAACAATTGAAAAGTCAAACCAGGCGGAAAAAGCAAGTGCGTAACAGCGTGAGCGAGCGAAAGAAGGAGAAGAAGATATGCAGAGTTAGCGAGAGCAGTAGAGTGAGATCTGCTATAGCAGAACGCATAAAATATCATATATCATATATGTATAACATGTATGTATTGATGTGGCATATGAAGTCGCAGCTGAAATGCTCTAGATGAAATTTTAAAGTAAGTAAATAAATTCTATGTAAATAAATATTAATAAAATGAAGGATGTATATTTTTTAAATATTGTTATGCATATATAATTTATAAGAAATTTTTTATATAATTTGTACATAATTTTGAAATATAAAAATCTTTTTATTAAAAGTATTTCCTTATTTTAAATCCACTCTGTGGACCAAATGCTAGAGATGTATTTTCAATTTCTGGTCAAAACTTTAGAATAAACCAGAACAAAATTTACGAATTGTTAAAATAAAAGCCGAATTGAAATTGTTAATGAAGAAATTAAATAAATTCTATGTAAATATGTAAATAAATATTAATAAAATGAATGATTTATATATTTTTGTAATATATACATATACCAATTAATAGACATATATCATTTATAAGAAATTGTTTAATATAATTTTTACATCATTATGAAGTATATAAATCCTTTTATTAAAAATATTTCCTTACTTTCAACCAAATGCTAGAAATGTATTTTCAATTTCTAGTCAAAACTTTTGAATAAGCCAAATAAAATTTACGAATTGTTAAAATAAAATACAAATTGAAATTGATTATGAATTGCCAATAAAAATATTATTCAAATAATATTATTAATATTATTTAATATTATTTGAATTAAATAACAAAACAGTTCACTTAAGTTTTAGATTTGATCTCTGTTTATGCTGCCTAGACAGATGAAACTGAAATAATATATTATTAATAGGTTTTATCGTACATTATATTTACTGTATTTACTGTAAATATCTAATAATTTATTCGAATATTGAGTGCATTCGTTAAGACCATTTCAGTTGCCCTTTCATTTCCCTCTTCTGTTCAACTCTTCCCACTGCTGGCAACTGCTATGGAAAACAGTTTTAATATCTCACTCAATGTGATCTCAGCTTTCCATTTGCTTGTCAGCTTACAAGTTCGGTCAACAGATCTTAACTGTCAAACTAAGCTCGTTTTGGCCATGCCCAAAAGCCATTTTCCGCAGCATTCAAAGAAAAGCCTTTATGCCGCATTCATTGTCAACACCTGACTACGAGTTGTGCATAGGGAACTCGTTGCATTTCTTTTTTTTTCCTTTTTTGCATGACCAAATAAACAGTAAATGTAAATGGGAAAACTGCAACTGCAGCAGCAGGAAGAGGGGCAAGAGTGGGAGCGAAGCCAAAAAAAAAATTCCTGTGAACTGTGAACTGTGGCAGCCAAAAAGGAAATTTATGCATATTTAATAATAACATACAATATTTTGTGTAGCCAGCCAGATGGACAGAGAGACAGGCAGGATGTGTGTGTGTGTGTGTGTGTGTGTGTGTGTGTGTGTGGAGGAGCAGCAGGAGAAGCTGGCATGCAACAAGGATGAACAAGGCATTGCTCACGCATATATGCTTCATAATATGCAGCACGAAGTATGAAGGAAATGAGGAGGAGCTGGCTGCGAGCCAGGCAGAACAACATTTTTGCTAGCAAAATAGTTGTGGAACAGCACAAGTGGTGTATGGGGGGGCGTGGCATGTGACTGCATTGTCCAAGCACTAATCAAACTTTTTAATATGCCGAGCAGGCAACGTGTGGCGACTTTTGTTATGATAGAAACAGCAAGAGAGATAGACACTAACACGCTCTCTCTCTCCCACACACACACACACTCTGTATATATGTAGAGCTTATCATATGTGTGTGCATCAGCTGCGTTTTATGTGCGGCTGCTATGCAAAGGCTCAGCAGGACCTCTTAGCATAATGACTGAGCAGCTGCTCGCCTAGGCTACAGAGCACTTGAACTACATACATACATATGTACATATATATATTTGCCATATGTATATACATATGTACATCTCGAGTTAAATGCATCAGCACAAAATGAAATCAAGTGCATTTATTTAACTAGAAAAAAAGTCTAAGAAAAAAAAAGATAACTAGAAATGCCTTGGCGCCGCAGCTGTGGGTGTGTGTGGGCGTGGAAGATGAATGATGCTGATGCTGATGTGGCGGCGTATGTGGCATACACACACACACAGCACACACACACCCACACTCTAGCCTCCATTTAGTTGCAAGTTTAGCAAAAAGTCAAAATGTTTGCGCTTTTGTATTCGCATCAGCATTTGAACTGCAACATGTGTGTGTGTGTGTGTGTGTGTTTGAGTGTGTTTGAGTGTGTTGTGGCAAGGCACACAGCTTGAAAAGAAAATACCCTAGGCATCTCATGCATAGGCCATGCAAAAGAAAAAAAGAAAAACCAAAATTCAATTCTTTAAAATTGCAATTTTCCCTCGAACTCGAATTGGACAGCTTCTTTAGTTGGCGGGAAACCTGTGAACATTTTCTCTGGGAAAAGCTCTTTGGCATTTTCCTTTAACAACTCAATGCAACGATTGTCTGTCATTCACATTTCACATTTTACATTTACATTTTGCATCACATTACGCGCACTCTTACACTCCTCTCTCTCTCTCTCTCTCTCTCTCACTCTCTCTTTATCCCTTTCATTTTCTCTCATTTTTGCTCTCGCTCTCATGTTTATTCATCTTTTCATCACAGCTGCAGATTTACAAAAAAAAATACAATAAAAACAAACAAAATGTAAACAATTTGATGCCATTAACTAAATTGAGGCAAACACATGCGAGTGCTATCTAATGTAGCTTGACCAATGCTCGACTAGCTTATACCTCGTAGGTTAGCTAGATATTAACGAATATTCTTTTATATTTTGATTTTTAAGATTTTTCAGATTTTGACTTTTGCTTAATCCATAAAATTAATCAACGGAATTTATATTATTCCAAGCTCTAAGATTTTAGATTATTTATAATCTAGATTATATATATTAATTAATCTATAATGAATTAATATTAATCTAGATTATATATGTTTTTAGATTTTATATTTTATTTAGTTATTTTTTTATTAGAGTAGGCAATTTATCAGACTACCCTCGCTCATATGTATATCCATATGTATATCCAATTTATTTCAGCTTCTGATATATGTATGTATATCTGCTATATGGCAGAGTGAACTGAGAACACGCAGATATATATCGCCTAATTGAGATTCTTGAGTATTCTAATTGCTCAATTAATCTGCCTGTAATATTCCGTTTGAGTGCACTGAGGTTCAGCACGTGCTAGCATTTTCCTTATAAGATGGTCGAAGAGCTTTGTGATCCGATCAAAAAAATTATAGATAGAATGATCTTAATATATCAGAATTATAATTGAAGGAGCTACATAATACTATAGGTATATTATAGGTATTATTATAGTTATATTATATACATATGTCTATCATAGGACAATATCTCAGTTCGTTTATCTAAAAAAAAAAAAGCCCAATTCTTACAGGGTATCTAAATGAAATGTGAAATACGCTTTTTTTCTTTAGCTTAAACCTCGCTCGTTGTGGAATGCACATTCCTTGATGATATCAAATCTTCTGCTGTACTAAATACATTTTAAAGTCTTTAACAGAATTTGTCTATTATTATTACTCTACCTCCCTCTCTCTCTCTCACACACACACACACACACAATGGCAGATGTCAGCATGTGTGTGGCGAGAATTGCATTTTATTTAAATATTGTTTTATTTCATGCTGCTGGCGAAACTTTGTCAAAACATGTGTTAAACGCGACAGCCAAAGCGTAAGTGAGACAGAGAGAGAGAGAGAGAGCAACAAATTGCGGAGGCGAAGGCGTTTTGTGTTCATGTGCCACATTTAGCTAAAAACCGAAACAAAACAAAAACAACTCGAACACAAATGAAACAAATTAATTAAAGCTGCCAGAAAATTATTTTCCAAATGGCATACGAATAGAAATTGCAATAGGAATTGCATTCACAGTTGTTGTTGTTGTTGTTGTTGAATTATTAATGCTTAACTTATCGAAAATTGATTAGATTGATGGATGGAGGCAGCAATGGTATGATAGATATAGTCCATTTCATATTGTTTAACTCATTTGTATTTGTTTTATAAAAGAAAATTGGTTAATAGTAAGATTGACTGTCTGTCTTTGTCTCTCTCACTGTTTGTTTGTTGCTGTCTTTGTCTTTGTCTGTTTGCCTGTCTCTCTCAGTCTGTCATTTGAAGACAGAATCTTGATATTGGCATAATACATACATGAAAATAATAGGTACACCCCTTCAAATTGAATTTAGTTTAGCAAAACATTTTCTCTAAAATTATTTTGGTACTATAGATAATGATAATGATGTTGATCAATTGTTCCTCAAAATCCCAAAATGTTTTATGCTACATATACATTTGTATTCCATATAGTATATTATGATATTTATATATGTTCTATAAGTATGATAATATGAAATAGAGAGCTGTAGTAATCTACATAATTTTATACATGTAAAGAATTCAATCGATTTCCTATCATATATAGATATTTTATTATTGAAATCAATTAAATATCATTTATCCATAGTTTTTCATAGTTATATACCTAGAGTAGTAATCTTTCGTTGAATATATAGAGAGAGCAGAATATAATACATATATATACATTTTTTTATATTTACAGATATTTAAATATAGATATATATTTTTACAGTTTACCACTTTTTTCCAAACATATTTCTTTCTGATTTTTTTTTTTAGTTTTCACCCAAAAAAAAAAAAATAAAAAAACGCGCACTCATTGAATTCTCTTTGGAATACAGAAATCCTACTTTGAACTGTTTTTTGATGTTGCCCCGCAGCGGAGAGTGAGTGAGTGGTTGGGTGGTGCAGTCAGCCTATCGCATAAATATGCATATGTTTCACAAACATTTGCCAAGTTGCATGCAGCGAAACTTGAGTGGAAATTCATGGGGAAAAGTGCTGACATTTGGAAAATGCATAAAACGCAGCGTCAGCTCTGATAGGTATATATATACATAGATATATATATATACGTATATACAAAATAAAAAGCAAGTCCTGACTTTAGTTAGACAGCGTTTAATTGAGTCAACAGGCAAAGCTGGGGCCGCACAGTGTGGCGCCCGGAGGAGCCCATCAAGTCAGCAACCACAGACGACTTCATCCTCAGCTCGCGGCACATTAAAAACTAATTTATGGATTTGCGAAAAGCCAAAAACTTGACGATGATTTATGCATGTAAACCAAACCAAGCATAGCCAAAGCTAGAACTCTTTCAGCTACTCCCCCCTCCCCACCCCTCTTCACATTACTTACAGCACTTGGGTATCCAGCGGCAGTTGGGGCAGCACTTTGGTGTGGGTGCGTATGCAGCGTACGGTGCGTGCGATGCAAGTGCAATCGGTGGGGCAGTGCACCCACTGCCCATCGCTCAGATGGACAAAGCTGGCCAGGCACAGGCACAGGCCAAGCACGGCCACGGGCCAGAGTCCATGCATCTTAATTGGCAAACAGTAAAACACGCGTGAGACGAACCACGAAACTCTGAGGCAACTCCAACCAAGCTGAGCTACGATTGATTGGCCCAAGCGGATGTGGCACTAGTTGCAAGATTAGCGAAACGCGCCTCCAAAAACACTTGCGGCTTATCAACACACTCGCCGCCTCATGCCAGCCTAGTTTCAGTTCAGTTTAGTTTCGTTTGGTTCGTATTTATCTTTGACTAACTTCAATTCACTTGGTTTTTCGAATCCAATTTGAAAATTTTGAATTCAATTTAGATTTTTTTAGGTTTTATTCTCGATTGCAATGCGGCCTTTGCAAACTGCACGCGCCAAATGCCGACGAGCATCTGAATGTTGGCAAAAAACGCGTGCACGATTCGGCCGTAAACCGAAACCGTAAAACCGAAGCGCACCAACGACTGCGGCCGACGACGGCGACGGCGACGGCGACGGCAGCTGCCCGATTGCACGGCCGGATGCAGCGTGTGATAACATTTTTCCTCAAGTCACTCATGTGACTCCTTGGCTATACACATACATCTGTGTGTGTGTGTGTGTTTGTGTTTATTTGTATTTGCTGCTAATATGTAACTAAAGATGTTTAACTAAAACTTAGAGCATAGTCAAGGCCAAGCCGAAACGGCTGCAGAGAGAGAGAGAGATTAGCTGAAAAAAAAACGAAGAAAGGAAGCCACTCGAATTGCTATCAATCTGCCACACACACACACACAAACAAAATACCAAACCACAAGAAGAACAGCAACAGCAGCTGATAGTTGAATAAGATTAGTTGTCTAAACTAGCAGCTACCCTGTAAAGAGAGCTAGATAGGTATAGATAGGCTATGCTTGCTACTCAACTGCAACTACATGCAACTGATATGCAAGAATGACTACGAAAATACCCTGTAAAAGACATGCACACACAGTCAGCTACCCTGTAACTTACACACAGCTAAACTACTTGCATAATGCGGAGCTGTCAGCTATTAAAACTAATTAAATAAACTAAATTTCACATTTAACTACTAGCTAATAAATACCCTGTAATTTTCAACACCAGTCCATTGTCCAGTACTTAACTTTCTTAGGCACAGCAAGCTTAACTCTTTGTATTATGCAGAAAATATTAAATCGGATGAAGTTACACTAAGCTATGATAAACCAAGATATACCCTATAATTTCTGATCACCGTAAATCAATAATATAACACGCCTAAACAATAGCCAAATCAAACTCGTTCACAAAACAACTCCATAATTTATTATTACCTATGGTATACCCTGTAATGCCCAAAAACCCGCTAAATTATCAACTTAAAATGTAAAACAATCCATTTGGAAACTTTTAAAACGCGGTAAGCCTCAAATAAAGTTAAGGTCATAAACAAGTCTGTACCATGTAATACCCTGTAATTGTACAATTGCCATGTAACTTTGATGTCACATAAGTGAAGCAATTTATTTGCATAATTCTACTATTCTGAACCACTTGCGACTTTAGGCAACAAAGGTCGACTACATGATACCATGTAATTTGTCAACAAAGTTGACAAGTTGAAGTATTACATTAGCAAGTTATTTGCATAGTATAACAAAGCTTGCTATTTAAATTAAACTGAGTTCCGCTTAACTTTTGTGGACTATGTGATACCCTGTAATGTGTTGAGGTAGGCAATATAAATACACTAAACATAATAGTTTTAAAAAAAAAATTAGTATAAAGAGAAAATGTTGTGCATAGCTTTATAATTTGCAATTTGTTTTAGGCTATATACCCTGTAATTTGTTTGCATAGATTATACAAGTATATTATCTAGAATGTAGGCTGTTATTGAGTAACATAGGTCAATATGCATATGATCTCTTCAAGTATACCCATTCCACACTATTTTACAGGGTATGGAATAGCTAGCATACGCCACGTTCTACTGCACAGTTTGCTGCCATTGCAACACATAAAATGTTTTGCGCTGCTCATTTTTAATGCAGCCCAGAAAGTAAAAGAAACTTTGCCAGCTAAAGGGAGATAGAGACAGATAAGAGAGAAGGAGAGTGACAGAAAGAGAGAGAGAGAGAGAGAGAGAGAGAGAGAGAGGGAGAAAAAAGAGAGAGACGCACACACTCCATTTGGGCCTGTCGAACTTGTCGCTTTTGGTGATAAGACGCGGAATCAAATTTAAAAGCTATCAATTTGATATTAGTTGGGGGAGCGCTTGTGAGATTTTAAGCGCGTGCCAGGCTGCAGTTCAAACTCTTTGCTAGCTGCTGCTGCTGCTGCTGCTGCTGTGGTTTTTGTTGTTGTTTTATGCATAAATTCGCTGCAGTTGGGGCAACATGTGAGCCCCAGCGGCTGCTCAAATGTTCGTTTTTTGCAGCAAGTTTTTGAAATCAATTTACAGATGATTTATTATGAAGCATCGCTAGATAGAGAGGGTAGAGGGGGCAGAGGCTCTGGGGAATGGGAAATGGATTGATAGCTGCCGCGGCTGCTGCTGGTGCTGCATGCGACAACGGCGAACGTTGATGAATGCCGCTGTGTATTGTTTGGCTGTCAGTTTTGATCAAAATTCGATTTTAGACGGCATCGAATTGCAGGTGAAGTGGAAAATTTGCAAGTTATGCGACAGCTCGCTCAATTTCTCTTCTTTTTTTATTTTTATTGGCCATAGATAGCGTTGCGGGGATTTGGCAGCAGGATTCAGCAAATTGACCGCATAACGGAAGAGAAAACTGTTATGGGAATTGGTGCAGATGAATGACAGCAAATCGTAGCGGTAGTCGGGAATTCAAAGTTTTTACAGTTTCTACTGCAAAACAAACAAATAATTTTCAAGCGTATACATTTATAGCAATGCTCCAACTGTATTTAAGTGACAAAATTAAACTGCCACCTCTTAATAGGCTGTTTCAATTTGACTAAAGCTCATCTGCAGCTCAAATGAAATTCAAATTAACCGCCATTCACAATAGTCTAATTTAAAATTTAATATCAACTATGGCGCTCATGCGCTGTACAAGAAACATCGTTATAAAAACAGCTGTTTGCAAACGCTGCTATATCGATATAAATTTTAAACGATAACAAAATATACAAATATTACAAATATTGAAGCATTAAATCAAGAAAGTTTTAAAACAAAAATGTAAAATAGAAGAAAAATAAATGTAAACGTTCTTGAACTCAAATTAAAGGTGCGATAAGTTAAATATATGCTTAAATTCATGCAGTCGTATGGTGATCGAAGTGCGTTTTACAACACTGATGCGAACAGCCGTGCACACTGAGAAGGTGAACGGCGGCAACCAAAATAGAAAGAAAAGCCCAATTGATAGGCGTTGAAAGAACTGAATTTTCTATACGTATGTCTTTATTGCTATGTCCAAGCGCAACAATATAACCTACGTGAAGCCACAGGAACCCAGTTTTTTGGCCAAACTCAAGGCGGAGATCGGTTACAAGGAGGGGCCCACCGTCGAAACAAAGGTAAGCTATTGCCGCAGTCGCTGAATCAAAACAAAGTTTCCCCCGCTCATGCTCAACATTGTTGCAAATAAAACAACAAAATAAACAGCGCCAAAAACTAGAGGATCTGGATCAGGAGGACTACGATTCCAGTGAGGAGCGACCTGAGCGTGAAGACGAAAAGCCACAAATTGTGGTCCTAGCGCGTGGGGATCTCACGGCTGATGAGGTGGCCCTCGAGCAGCAACGCATAGCGAAAGGTATGCACAACCACACACACACACACACACACGTGCTGTGTATTTGTATATATGTATGCTGTGAGTGTGCACTTGCGATTGTATGTGTGGCAGTGAATGCGTGTCGGTGTGTGCGTAGGTAGGATGTAGTTATCGTCTGTGGCAGTTTGGCTTTCAGTTCAGTTGAGTCAGAATCGAGCGTCGGTCGCTTCCACGCTTCTTTCACGCTGCCACTTTCTGCCCTACACTGTGTACGTATGTATGTATGTATGTCCGAATATATAAATATATATACATTGTATGTATGTAAATATATATATATACATATATATGTATATCTGAACGTGTGTTTGCATCTGTCTGTGTTTGTTTCTTTTCGCGCGTGTGTTTTGTGTGTTTTTGCAATTGAAATCTTGAAAATTTATATGTACATGAAACATAAACAAAATGCAATTGAAATACGCAAAAGTGCAGCAAACCGAATGGCAAAAAACACCGCGTTCTACATTTTAAATTTTTGCGGGCAATTCAAAGTGTTCGATTTTCTATAAATTCTGTTATTTTCGCTCTCTCTGTGTTTGTGGCTTTGCAAAAATACGAATTTGTTGCATTTTCCTCATTTGTTTGTGCTGAATGGAAAATTCATTTTCATGTTCGACTTCAATTCTAACCTCGAAAAATTGAATGAAGAGTGAAGAGCGTTTGGGTGAGGGGGGAGTTGTGAGTTCTATGTGCCACGCCCGCAACGCAATGCAACGCCCACCAGCGTCTCTATGGCAGCAGTTCCAAGTGCCAAGTACCGCGTACCTTATGCCGTTGCTTTTTCCTGGCTTTCGATTATTGCAATTAGTGTGGCACTGCCAGCGGAGCACCCTCATGCACACACACACATCGATAGTCGCAGACACACACACGCACACATAGACAGCTGGCACAAAGCATACACACTGACATTTTCATTGGGGCTCCGCTAAAGCGGAGCATGTGATGAAAATCATAGCCAAAGCGGAGCGCACGATAAAGCAGGCAGCCAAGAGAAGTTAACAAATAACGGCGACCCACAGCCGCCGTCGCCGTCGCTGCCATCGCAAAACCAACAACAGCTGCCGCTCTGTTGCTGCTGCTGCCGTTGCCGTCGCCGTCGTCGTCGTTGCCGCCACCGTCAGACATCGCCATCGTCGTCATCAACCCGCCGCTGCCGCCGCCGCCGCCACCGCTTCTGCTGCTGCTGCTGTCAGAAGGCCCGCGCAGAAAATCGGGTGAAAACGTGTGAAAGAATGAACGAAGCAGCAAAACGGGAGAGACAATGATGAACGAAACAGGCGAACAAAGAGAGCACGGCAAGTGGCTTGACGACGACACATGTATGTGTGCGTGTGTGTGTGTTTGGATGTGGATGTGTGTGTATGGTCGAAAGGGGGAAGCGACGGCGGCGGCGGTAGCAGCAGCAGCGGTAGCCACTGTCTTCTGTCCAATGGGCGAAGAGCGGGTGAAGGAGGCAAAGGAGCACTGCAAGACGCTTACTCAGATGGGGTTGAGTGGGCTGGAGGGTGTTAAAGAGGGATTTGTGGGCGGTTGTCGGGAGGCAACTAGGAAAACGCTCGCAACGACCAAGAAATGAGTTAAAATCAGTTTCTATCTCATTTGTGGGCGGACGCTGGACCTGGAATGGGGCGTGTTGCGTTGCACACGGAGGCGGAGGCGGAATCGTTCATTGCATGAAACTATTATTACAATTGCAACAGCCCATATGGCATACAAAAAAAGACTTTAATGTTTGTCCATAGATTTTATTTGACTCTCTTTTATGATTATTTTACTAATGACCAATTTCTCGCATTGCAGAAGAAGCTGAGAGGCCAGCGGATTTGAGCCAACCGATTGTGTTTAAGCAGCGGGTTAAGCAGCCCAAAATCCAAACTGAGGACAAACCAGAGAAATCGAAGAAGCCGCAGAAATCGAAGGATAAAAAGAGCAAAAAGTCAAAGTCGAGCAGCAGCAAATTGTCGTTCAACGAGGACGAGGAGGACGCCGAGGCTGGCGAGGATTGAAATCTATAAGAATTTCAACAAATATCCATCAATCTGTCAATATTATATACGCTGCTGTATCTACGACTAAGCAGCAGCAAGCAGCCTCTTTGTATGGTTGGCCGCAGTGAATGGTTAGGTGAGCGCTTAAATCTTTCACAAACACACACACAGCACACACACACATACGTACATACATTGTATATATGTATGTAGAAACGTAAACTGCGCACTTAAAATTTGCGTATAAAATAAGTTACATACATACATATATCTCTATCTATATATGCATATATATATGTATTTATATATATATGTGTGTGTGTGTGTCTGTGTACATACATATGTAATATATTGATTATAAATGGCTAAGTGGTTGTGTTATAAGCCAAGTTCTTATGGGAATGCGAAATTTTTAGCGTTTTGTTTATGTTTTGCCAAATGAAATTAATTATTATATATATTATAAAATTGAATTGAGTTTTTAGCTAAATGTTAAAGCTCTGGTCCTCAAATCATTATGAATTCCTTAGTTGAAGAAAATCATTCATAATTTCATAAAAATAATAACTTCTCCAAATGGAGATCATAGATCGATAAGCTCTGATCTTAGCTTAAATTGGTGAACTATAGATTCAGCTTAAGCCCGATTTTAATAATTTTAAGCCTCACATATTATTTGGCAACTTTTGGCTTCGTTTCTTCTGTATATGTATATTCCAAATGTCATGTGTATTTGCTATCAGGATAATATCATATCATATATTGTTTTCAGTTACTTCAAATTAGTAAATAATCCTAATTTTAACTTCCTTTTTGTTGCAAATGTCGGATTCGTAATCTAAATGGTCATACTTTTTCCATCTAATATGATATATGTTTAACAAAGTATAGCGGTAATCTATTTATATATATTCCAATACATATGACTAAGTATATATGCAACTTAATGGGCTGTATAGATTAAATAACTTCATTAATTGTAATTGAAATGAATAAGTCGAATTAAAAGCTCAAACTAGACTTGATAGTTAGGTTAGCAATTATAGATTACATTAGGGAAAGTTCTAAAATATTTTGATCGGAGGTTGAACTAAGCTGGCAAAAAGTAGGTAATTGAAGCTTATTAATATGTATAATTATGAAATAGTCAAATTGGCCTAAATTTATGTAGATTATCTACTTACTTTTTTTTGGCTTTTAAAACCTATATAATATATACATGTATAATGTAATATATTTATATAGTTATAGCTAGTCAAATGAAATATTTGTAATTTGTACCTCCGAAATTTGGCATATTTATAGACAATTTTAATCGCAACTCTAGATAGTGCAAATTTGTAATACGTTAAAATGAGTCATCTTTTGTTATTATATTTTTTATCATATTGTGTATAAGAAAATGGATGTGTGTACATAAATACAATCTATGTATTTCTATATGAACAGCTCACTAGAAATATAAAAGTAATTTCCATTAAGTATTTTACTACTATTTGAAATATTATCAAACTAATTTAGTAATTTTTGGGTTTTTATAGGACTTTTACTTATTGTTTCAATATGACCTTCAACTTATACCTCACATAAACAATCTTAGTTTCAGTTTTGAGTATGATATATCCTTATGATACTTTTTCGCATTGGAAAAAAGGACATTTCTTCAATACGAATATTTATAGTTTTCAAAATATCCTTTCAAAAATTTTTCGTTTCTAACCAAAAAATAAGTAGAAAATAAAAATATCTGCAAGGTTAACTTTCTTAGATATTGTATCTAAAATTCGCATGACAACCGACGCCGACGACGACGACGACGACGACGACGACGACGACGACACAAAGCAGAGAAAAGGTCACGTGTATGTATAACAGAAAAGTTTTGTTATCGTTTTATTATAAATACATACATACATATATACGATATATATTTTTATATATATACTATTTTACCGATAGTTGGTGGCTCTTAATGAATCCCGTGGCAGCGGTTGCGGAGCTAGGCGAATGCCAAACTTCTACCAGTTGCCGATCAACGGGGGTGAGAAGCGGGTTACTTTCAAATTTGTACTTGCATATAGACCAAATCACACACACATTGATATATACAAATACATACATACAAATATACACGCACACATGCATGCAAACATGGCATTCAGCTTACATACATATATACATATGAATAGACATACTTATATAAGTATACATACATATATATGTATGTGTGTGTATATATATATTTTTGTATGTTTGTATGTGTATTGTATTATATTGGCCCATAGCATGCGAGAGCGACTGAGAGAGAGTGAGCGCGAGCGAGAGAGCAGCAGCGTAATCTGAAATAAGTTGGGAAAGAAGAAGAAGCATCAGCAGCGCCAGCAGAAGTATCGTGATGAGTATACAGTTTTAAAACTTACAGACGGGGCAATCGCCGCTTTGCCTATGCTTACTACACTTGATACATATATGTATGTACATATATATATGTGTGTGAGTGTGTGTTGGTGCCGGTGTGAGGGCGCATTGACTATTGGTCTGGCTTAGGTGTAACTATTCATTGCCACTAATAAGCTGCAACAATATGAACATATACTGTTATCCGTTTGCGCGGGAAATTTTCAAATTTTTGCGCGTCGCAGACTCACATTCCCTTTAAAAAAAAAGAAAGAGAAAATCCATCAGACACGCCGGCAACTGCGTCGACATATACGTTAAACGACAACACAGGCAGCAGCAATGCCGTTTCAGTTTTGTTTTGTTCATTTCGTTCGTACGCGCGGTACAATTGTCAAATTTGTTTTTCCCTCCCATCCATCCATTCACATGGGCGCGCTCCAATACTACAACAGCTACGAATCCACCGACAAACACGCACGCACCCATACACTCATCCGAAGCGACAACGGTTCGTTTGCGCTTCACATTGCCATTCGCTATTTTTGAGCGTAACACCTTTGAACAGATGTGCGTTCTCTCTAGTCGCTCTCTTTGTGCGCCACGATGCCAAAGTTGGCGCTCTGCCGACAATTTCGCCTTGCCGATCTCTATGTATGCTGCAGGTTGCATCGAAGGCATGTGATTTAATTGCAATTTGGCAATTTTTTTGCAGCTGCACTAGTTGCAACATGCAATAAACGCTTATTGCAATCTTATATCGATTGTTCGATAACATTAGCGCGCCGCTCTTTGAGAACACATGCAACTCTGCTTACCGGGCTGCCATCTATGCAACTCTGTGTTTGTAGCGACGTTTTTCGCTTTTTTCCGCTTCCATTTCCAGTTTGCCTTGTTGTTGCCCCCGTCTATCGTCCGTTTGTCGCGCTTTAGCGTAGCGTTCTTTTTTCATTCGCTTCGCGTGTGTGTGTGCTCCACAAATCAAGAAAAATTTTGTTGTGCGTTTGGCAAAAAAGATCCTTTATTTATATTGTGTTGTTTATATGTGTTATCGTTTTGTTAATTGCCACAATAACAATAACAACAACCTGCCACTACCATCTAAAGTGTGACGTAAAATGTAAATTGTAAGTTTGTTCGCTTTTGCATTGTATTTGTTTAGATCTGAGTTTGTTATTGTGCGATTGTTATGCAGAAATTTAAAGAATTTTGATTTAATTGTTTGCAACTTGTCTAAAAAATAGCATTTGCTTACATACAAACAGCCATAAAAAACACACACACACATGCAAGCTAATACGCACGCATACATCAAAACAGCGACACACACACACATATACATACATACACAAGCGCAAAACACGCTCCTGTACCCACCCGTACTCCACTCCACGCCGCCACCGCTAGCTACAGCTACAGCTACAGCAGCAGCAGCGAGCCACAGCCAACCAACAACCAACACCACAGAGCCAAAGCCAACGTCGTCGTCGTCGCCGTCATCGTCGTCTCACCGGCCGTCTGTCCGTTCGTTTGTCTGTTTGTCCGTCCCAGCGTCTGCGTGTCCGTTTGTATCAACATACATACATATAATTATATATATATGTGTGTGAGTGGATATATGTATGTGTTCGTATATATATAGATTGTACATATACATATATATGTGCATGTGTATGTGTGCTCGTTTTGTGCGGTGCGCTTTGTATGTATGTATGTATGTAGGTGTGTGTGTGTTGTCTGTATGTATGTCAATCGTGCAGTTGCTGTGTGCTCGGTAACTGCTGTTTGTATGTGTGTAATATATATATAAATATATATATGTATGTACAGAAGTATACATATATACATAAAAAATATATAATATATATATATGTACAATTGTTTATGCAACACAGTACATACAAATATGGGTTTTACATAGCTATGTACTAATATATAAATATATTTATATATACCTATGTAAATATATTCTTATATATAAATACAAATTAATATATCTCGTAAAAATTAATTTTTATGTTATTTCATACATACGCCAGTACATAGTTAGATGATATACATAACTGCATATAAACATGCCGATATGTATATATGTACATATATATTTGCATTTACATACATACATACATATTAAATTGTATTTTAGTTTTAATCCAATATGGCAGCCATTTTGTCTCAATTAACTCTTTTAGGTTTTGCTGCCCCCTCTCTTGTTATGGGTCAGGGGGAGGGGATGTAACGAGGGAGGGCTAGCTTAATTCACCTAGATTTCAATTTTCTTTGCTTTATAATTTTTTTGTATATTTTTTTTTTGGCAATTGTTAATTTTGTGTTGTGCTCTATTTGATAAGTTTTCTGCAAGTTTGCGTTTTTTTTTTTGCTTCCAATTCCTCTTTGCTCTAGCCTTTCGTTGATGTTTACGCTTTGGTTTTCAGTTTCTATGTGCCAAATATTTTCCAGTTAATTTATGAGCTATCGATTTACAGCCAATGGACATAGAATGAGGAAATTAATCAAAATTCATTTATCGATCTAATTGAACAGGCGCATCCTCGACAACAGCAGCAGCAGCGACATCTATCGACCAAGAGGCACATTCCAAAAACCATAGAACAAAATAACAAATGACTGAAGTCGACGTCGTTTTGCCGGAGGGCGTTGCCGAGCCCACAACCAATATACTAGCCAAGGGGGCAGTTAACGACGACGACGACAACAACAGCAACAGCAGAAGCAGCAGCCCGGCTGAGACGCAAGATGAGCAGAAGACAAACTCCAAAGCTGATCTGGAGAAGGATGAGCAGATAAAGCCCGTTAAGGAAACGGAATCAGATGCAGTTACAGCTACAAAGCTGCCGCTGGATAGCAATAGCAACAGTAACAGCAACAGCAACAGCAACGATGGTAGCAAGTCAAATCCAAATCCTGCGCCCGAAGCCATGGATGTGGATGACACTGAGGAGGGTGATTCACAAATAACCAGCTCGAGCTCCACAGAGAATGGTAATGGCAAAGAGTCCAAACTGAATGAAGATGAGGGGGACGAAGAGGAGGAGGAGGAGGAGGAGGTGACCCCCAATGGTGATCACGAAGATGCCGAGGATGAAAAAATCGGCAGTACTGCAGAAAACAGTTGCGATGCCGAAGATCCACTGGGTGCAGCTACACAGCCGCCTGCCGATAAAGAGGAGAATGAACGAACGGAGCAGAAGAAGAGTGTGGAGACTGCAGATGAGGTAGATGGAGTGGATGACGAGGAGGAGGAGGCCAGCCAGCAAAGTGGCACAGCTAAAACGGTGACCGACTCGGAAGCCGATGGCGACGCAGATGCAATGCACACCGAGGAGGAGGAAGTGCAAAAGAAGGAGACGACGGAGATTGAGAAGGAGGAGGAGAAGGAGAAGGAGACGCCAATGAATGGCTTCACAGAAAGCCCAAAGGCTAAAGAATCTGCTGCCGTTGTGCCCGCTGTCAAGCCCAACGGGCAGGCCACAGCAGCGGAAGCAACGAAAAGCAATGATGATGCTGGAGCTGTGGTTAATCTGGACGAGGATAGCGATGAGGATATGACAGACTTGACGGAACAAAAGGAAACCCCATCAGCAGCCGTAGCTGCTGCCAATCCAAAAGCAAGTCCTAGCAAAGCAAATGCCATGCCTGCAGCGGTTGCGTCAAGCAGCGCTGATTCCTCGGATGATGCAGTACTCATTCCCTCCGATTCAGATTCGGAGACGGGTCAGACGGCTGCAACGTCACTGACGCCACAAAGCAAAAAGTTGCCAGCCGTTGTGAAGGCAACGCCGCCACCACCAGCCAATCAGGACGACGATGATGATGATGATGACTGTGTGGTCATTGAGGATGATACGCCGCCAAGTATTTCGCCCAGCGATCAAGCGCTAAACAAGCGCAAGAGCGACATGGACGACCTGCATCCGAATAGCAAGCGACAGCGCAGCTCAACCCCATCCGGAATGGGTGCGGGCATGGGCATTGGCCTGGGACAGCTGACCATCAAGGATGCACGCACACTAATGCCACACGAGGCGGGGCCAACAATTGCAGGGGTCGGCGGTGCTGTCTATCCGGTGACCATTACGAATGCTGTAACCGGAGTGGCCACCAATCTGGGCAATACGCCGCCGAAGCTGGTGCCGATGGCCGGCATGGCAGGAGCCGGATTGGGCAGCACAGTGCAGCTGACTCCGTCCACAATATCGCTGACTGCTGCCGGGCTGCCCAGCATGACGAACAATGCGAATCTGCTGCCAGGCTTGACGGACGATATGTTCGTGCTGGAGGCACCATCGTTTATTGTGCCCTACATCTATGAGAAGCCCCCGAACGATAATATACGCGAGGTCATCAAGGCCATTGAGACGAAATATGCGCTCTCGGCCGAGGACCTGGCCGTGGCGGACAAGGTGGACGAGTTTGACATGATGACCGAGCAGAACAAAGAGGACAAATCGAATGCGGATGGCACGACGACAACGAATGCTCCAGCGGGTAAAAAGAAGCGGAAGAATGGCGATGATGAATCGTGGTCAGAGCAATCAGATGAGGATGACGATGACGACGACGACGATGACTCCGAGTCAGGTGTGCGCACCAAGGTGTTAATCAAGGAGGTCAGCGATGATATCTCCGCCCTGAAGAGCGCCATCAAACCCGCCGCTGCAGTCGTCGCTTCGGGCGGTGCTGCCTCCAATGTACCCGCCAAACCTGGCCAAGAGAACTACTTTGAGAGTCCGTTGGGCAAGTTCTTTATGGACATTGGTGTGGGCCTGGTACAGGAGTATGTGCAGTCGGATCTGTTGCGATTACAAAAGCGTAAGATGCGTAAATCTCTGTCGCGGGATCCCAAGGACTTTGAGATGGCCATCAATGCGTTGAGCGGCAATCTGCAGGCCTCCAAGACGAAAAACGCCCCCTTCAAGTTCACAATGAAACGGTGTGAATTCTGTAATTTCAAATCCGAATCTGCGCTGTCCATGGCGAATCACTACGAGACGCCGCATATGAATGGCGTATTATACAAGTGCAACTTTTGTACATTTGAGATTCGGAATGCCACTGAGATCGTTTACCACATGGAGGCCGTGCACAATATCAAGGCGCGTCTGATTAAGCCGCTGCCGTATCACACGTGTCCCAACTGCGGCTTCGAGGACAATGGCAAGGCGAAGCTGGCACGCCATCAGCCGGTTTGCGCCAAGAAGTTCCGGCCGGAACTGAATCTGGCGCCGCCCAACGACTGGGAAGCACCTGCTAAGATACCGCGCATCAAGCCACGTCACGGACTGGTGGGCACAGCCACCGCCTATCAGGTAAGCTATAGAGCAACTGTCCTAGCTCAAGCCGAACTAACTATTCCATATCATTTACAGGCCATGGCGGCGCAGGCAGCAGCGCAGAAGGCAGCGCTGGCAACCATACAACAACAACAGGCAGCCGCACAGGCGCGCAATTTGCAGGCCGCCGCATTGGCAGCCCAAAATGCCGCCAAGATGCGACAACGCGCTCCACAGCTGCCCAAGGTCTTGCCCAATACCAATAACATGGTCAGGAATCCTGCGCCCGTGCGCGGTGCCATTGGCGCTGGCAATGCGGCACTGTCGCTGCCCAACAGCTATCAACTGGCTGCCGGACAGCTTGTGCAGGTTAGTCAAACTGATCTATACTCTATGTGTTCCAATATTTAACCGATGTCTATCCAATTGCAGCAAGCGTCTAAGAAGCCCATCGCGGGTCAGCCGAGCATCTCAATAACGCCACTACCTCGACAAACAGCAGCTGGCAGCAATTCGGCCGCTGCTTCGTCCAGCAAGGCGCCAGCGACAGCGGCGGCGGCTGGCATGAAGCCCGGCCAGAGTCCCAGCGGCGGCAACAACAAGGCGCAGTTTGTCATCTGCGAGATATGCGATGGCTATATCAAGGATCTGGAACAGCTGCGCAATCACATGCAGTGGATGCATAAAGTGAAGGTAAGCGCTGAATTCGAATTATCTACTGCCCAATCAGTTGCTAATGGTTTTTACCTCTCTTGCTATTCAGATACATCCCAAGATGATCTACAATCGTCCACCGTTGAACTGTCAGAAGTGTCAGTTCCGTTTCTTTACGGACCAGGGTCTGGAAAGACATTTGCTGGGCTCACATGGCTTAGTGACAAGCTCTATGCAGGAGGCGGCTAACAAGGGCAAAGATGCCGGACGTTGTCCTGTCTGTGGCAGGGTAAGTCCAAAGACGTTTCAAATTAACAATCTTCTCTAATTGCATTCCACTATATATATATATAGATGTACCAATGGAAGCTACTGAATCACGTATCGCGCGATCATCATATGACCCTGAAACCTGCACATTTATCGTACAAGTGCACCGTCTGCACGGCAACCTTTGGCATGTACAAACAGTTTGAGACGCATGTATATACGGCGCATAGCACCGTGGCCCGAAAGGCAATGGACAGCAAGAAGAATAGCGCACAGTCCAGTAGTGGTGGCAGCGGTGGTGCTGGTGGTGCTGGTGGTATGGCGCGCAATGCGCTCGGAGCCGCGAATGAATCATTGCTAAAGCCGCTGAAGATCAACGATGAGATCACCATCATACCACAGCCCGCATCGAAGCCACGGATCACAAATATGGAGAGTCATGTCATAGGTAAGTCGACAAATGAAATATACACAAACTATCAGCTAATAAATATATGAATACATCTTACTTGCAGATTAAACGGCGCATTGGAGCAACCAAAAAGAAATGAAAGAAAGAATAAAAAAAAAAAAAAAAAAAAACAAACATACCTAATCTCGCATAGTTTTTGCTGCAGCATTTTGGCCGCTGGCGCGTTAAGATTAGTTATTATATGATTTTAAGGCTGCGCCGACGCGAACGTCTATATATATATAATATAATATATCTATGATTTGTTAGTAAGCCGGAACTGTATAAAGCGAGCGGAAAGAAACGTTTAGTAAAAACCACAAAGCAACCTAAACCTAAACCTAAATATACGTCGATCATTAAGAGAAATGTTACCACTTAACACAGTTACACACGACTATGATTATTTAGATACACACACCTACACACACACAGCAGTTACAGATACAGAATACAAATACGGATACAAATTTCAGATTCTAGTTACGATTTAGTTGGCAAGTGCACATAAGTTGAAATTGTAGCTACTAATACTAATAAACACAATTATCATACCATGCATAATTTACATACACATACATTTTAAGTACACACACACGCCCACACAGATATTTACACAACAACAACACACACATTTAAATATATATATATATATATTTTAAAAAGAAGCCGCTAGAGCGCATCGTCTACATGACTATGTAAATTAGTTAAAAACTAAATATTATTTATACTATGTACGAATTCAAGTATCTAAATGTGCGTTGCAGTATGTACATATTAATACACACACACTCAAACACAGACACTGAAACACAACAAGAGCACGCCAATGGCAATTCGATAGCAATAGACTCGTCCATTGTTATCGATAAGTCGTGGGAGAGTTACGTAAAGAGCAAGAGTTAGGCAAGTACGATGTGGGAGCTGAAAAGACTTCCCAAAAGGGGGTTAGCGGGCGTGGGAGTGGGAGGGGGAAGGGGGTAATATGAAATCGAGGCGGAACTTCGGTGGTTCTCTTAGCTGATCTGAGACGTTCAACAAATTTTAATTTTGCGTGTACAAGTTTAAACTTATATTTATAAATATATATATAACATAATATCTATTAATATAAAATATATCATCTACTAGGACGTAAGAAATCATGTACTACAGTTAAACAAACTAAAACACAACAACAACAACAAACAAACAAACAAAACCAACAAATGAAAATGAGAAAAATTAAAAACTAGTTAATATAAAATTTGTAATATCGTTTGATTTTTCATTAAGCAACTCGATGGAGCCTGGGGTAACTATGTATAGCAAGTATATAATATAGTTAAGGCTAAATATAGAGGGTTCTCCAACTGCAGAGTAGTTATAGATCAACAAAGGTATTCAGTGTAATAAAAAAAAAGAAAATTAAGACTTGAGGGTTTATGATATATGTCTTTCATCATATTTTTCTATACACATATAGATATAGTAGTAGATTTTCTAAATTGAATAAATATATATAGATATACGTACATAGAATATACATATACATATACATAGATGATAATAGTAAAGTTTTTGTTTAGCTGCGCTAATTGCTATGAGCTATACTCATGGATCAGTTTGGAATAGTTCAATTTGTTTTGTTGGTTGTTATTTAATTAGAGCATTTATTTCATAAGAATGCGCGAAATTAAATTGACCTCTAAACTCTACTCAAAATAATAATGAGACTGACTGTAAAAAGTAATATGGATTTATAGATATGAATGGAGTGCTAGACCGGAAAGAAAGTTTATAAGCCAAGATCGTAAACGCACGTGTTTACCTCTCTCTATATATGAACATTTATATGGAAACAGTAAAACAGTAAATTTTGTATTAATCATTCAAGTTCAGGTGAGAAGTGTGAATGGATGGAAAGCTTTTAGCAGCTCCCAGTCACATGGGGCCCCCCAGTAAAAAACCCATTCGATCTAGCACTTAAAAAATTTGTTATATTTTTGTTTGTTCATTTTTCTTTAATTATTATGTTTACGTATACAAAAAGTGATTTGACTATGGCTAAGTCAATGCTGAGGGCGGTACTTTCTACTTGTTCTAGATATGAATGATACTTAACGGACTCCATCTCTTGCAGTCTTTTCTAACACTGTCGCTAATAACACTTATTTACTACGGTTACAAATACTTTTTCTTATAAGATATGTGTTTTATATGGGTATTATGATAGGGAGCACAACGCACTGCATTATTTCGTTATCAAAATTCCAAATTTTGGAGTTTAGCTTCAATTGATTTATTGCGACTTCTCCTCCGACTTATCGTCCAAATCATTGGAGGCGGCTGCTCCGCCCAGGCCACTGAGCGATCCGTTCGGCGGGAACAGCTCAGAGGCATGCGTCAACTTGGCTAAGTCATCCTCGCTGAGCAGCTGCGGCTTCTCTAAGTCGCTCGTATTCGACTTGGTCAGCTGATAGAAGGCCGTGTCACTGTGCGTTATATTGACAATGCTCCCCGTCAATGGGAGCGTCTGGAGCAGCTCTTGGGGACTGCTGAATGCGCCGATATTGATGGGGGCAATGCCCGTCAGCACCTGGCCGGAGACATTGGTCTGAATGGGCAACGGTATATTGCCCAGATCAATGTGACTCTGGTTCGTGTGCGCATCGTAGAAGGTCAGATCCACACGCTCCTGGCTCTCAAAATCCGTGTCATTGTCGCCCACCTCGGTGAGTATGCCGATCTCATAGACCACCGCCTTGACCACGTAGCTAAAGTGAATTGGAGAATGGAAAAAATTAGAAAATCGTTGGAGTTGGGGAGGAGAGTTGGCAAGCTACACTTAGAGAAAAGATGACATCATTTAAATGATGGAGATACTAGGAGTTAAAAAACTTAGCTACAGTATTTGTTGTACATGAAATGAGCTTTGAGTGTGCTTAAAGTAAGAGTTTTAAATATTTTCAAGGATTTTTGTTATTTCCCTGATAGACTTTTTTGTCGATTTTTCGTCATTAAACTAGAAGTTTGTCTTAAAAAACTTTCTAAAAACTTTAGGTTCAGCTAGGATATGATTTTATGAAATAATATCTGGAATTATGACAAAATATTTAATTACATTGAAACAAAAATATTATTGTCTTTTGTTTAAATAAGGAAGTCTCGAGTTTTTAAGCTAAGTAGATTAAACTACATGAAGATTTATACTTCAGTTAGGTTCAGCTAAAAACTTAGAAAACTAAATTAAAATTTCATTTGTTTTTGTATATCATAAATACATTTTTTCACAGTGTATAACTAAGTAAACTTCAGTTAAGACTTTGATGTTAGACTTGAGCTGATAAATCACATTCACTTTTCTCTCAGTGCACAACTAAGTGTAAAATAAACTTCAGTTAACTGGAATCCGACATCTACTTTTGTCACAGTGTAACTTTCTGCCTAACTTATAGACCACATCTTCTTTTCTCTCAGTGTATGGATTCACATATCTTTAACTACTTACAGATTCTTGGGCGTATCGCTGTCATTCGCCTGCAGCTGCTCGAGGGTGGCATTGTCCAGTCCGGAGCTGACATCCAGCACGGGCAGCGTGCAGCCAAAGGCGAGCAGCATGCCGAGCACAGCGGCTCCTAGGATCGCATGTTGTGGTGAGTTCATCTCTCGAACGCCTCCTCAATTGGTTTGGTTTGCCCTTTCACGAAATAGGCTCTACTGCTGCTGTTGCTGTTGCTGTTGGTTGCTCTGTTCCCTAGCCTGTTCTTCGCAAGTTTGAGCCTAATTAGTGCGGATCATCGGCTTTTATAGTCGCTGTTCAGGTGCGAATTGCGAGATGCGATTCCGCGTAATTATTGCCACCTGTTAATTGGCTGACAGGTTTTCCTCTTTCGGCAGTCTCTGGGCAGCCTGGCCGGCCCACAGGGCACGGGGCCATCTATTGTCTTTATCTGCTTCTTGCCTGATCTCCGCCGTCAACAGGCTCTAATTAATTGTGCTCGTTTCAATATTGAATATCAATATCAATAGCGGAGGCCGTCTACGCAAATCTCATGTTGGTGTAAAGCGCGCTCAATACGGTTTTATGTTGATGTCAAATTGGTTGTTTATCATCCGCTGGCTAAGTCCCAAAAATAGGTTCATTGCAAACATTGGCAGCGAGTGCGTCAGCTCGCTCGCTGCACGCGCCGCTGTCTGGCTGACTGTAGAAAATTACGCATTCGCAGCGTGTGACGTGTGTTTGTCTTACAAGCGTTTACAACTTTGTATTCGATGAGGTAAATAAAGCAAATTTCGCCTAGATTTCAATCGAAAAGAACGCATACATGGCATTACATATTAAGTATACACAGCGTATGGCTAAGTGCCTAGCAAAAATCACTCATACGCAGCGTGTGTGCAGAAGAAAGTTCGTAGTTTATTTCTGTTAATTTGTTCTTAAATTTATTTATTCATAAAACTATAAACTCTTTAGCAACTACTGCCAGTCAAAGCTATAATATTTTGTATTTTTATAATATTTAGCATTTGGAAAATTAAATGAAGAAATCACTCATACGCAGCGTGTGAAGCAGCAATAAATGCTTTGTTTATTTATATTTATTTTTTATTAGTTATAATCTTTGGCAAACGCAGCTATTCAAAGTTTAAACATTTTGATTTGTTAACAATTTTTTACATTCAATTAAAAGGGAAATTTTTTGTTATTATTATTTTTTTAAATTTTTAAATGTACTTTTAAATATTTTTATCTTAACAATTCTCACATATTTCATTTCTATTCATTTTTCTCCGAGAGTTTTTTTTTTAGCAGCTGCTGTTTATTAAGACTTAAATATTTGAATTTTTTTCTAATTAATTTTCGCTTTTTTTTTGACAATTTCTTAATTCAACAAAAGCGTTTAATTATTAGAGATTGCGACTTCATCCGGCATCGCCTTCTTTTCTGTTTGAGCAGGCCACAACTGCTTTGAGCTGCTTCACAGGCACACAGAACCAGACGAATCCCGAAATGTTCATTCATGAGCTTTAGGAACTGGAGCTGAAGTCCAATTATTCTGAGCTGTGAAAGATTTATGGAAAATTTTAAAGATCAATTTGCACATTGAAATTGAATAGCTTAGGTATGGCTTTCAATATTAATTAACGTCGCATAGTTGAGCTTAAAATAAAAGCTATAAAACCTGAAGATATACAAAAATAGTTCGGATGACAACGCCTGAGATATAGGCATGGGATGACTTCAGTTTCTCAAACTTTCGAGCTGCTTCAGCTTCGACTTGATTTGCTGGGCTTTCAATATTAATTAACGTCGTTTCATTTGAGCTTAAAATAAAAGCTGTAAACTCTGAGGATTTGCAAAAATAGATTAGATGTCACACGGCATGAGCTCATGACTGACTGACTTCAATTTCTCAAAATTTCGAGCTCTTTCGGCTGACGACTTGATTCTAATTGTTCATTGCTCTTTGTTCCACTTAACAGCCAACCAATTCTTGAAAATCCCCTGCCAGGTCCCAAAGTGAAAAGCAGGTTCGGCTGCGACTGTTAAGTAAACAATTGTGACCAACGGATTAGAGAGGCTGTTTAAGTTGCGCATCGTTTTCCGCCAAAATTAGTCAGAGCCAAAATTTCGCTTGAAACCAATTAAATTGCTCGTAAATAAAAATAAATATGTATATTTATTTGTTTTAAATCAGATTTCTTGGAAATGAAAAAAAAGAGTCCAATAAAATCATATCGCAAACTAATGTTAATTCAATTAATTTGCAGCTTATGCGACTGAGATTAACGGCGCTACAAAATAGTAAACAGTCGAAAGCTTCAGCTGGGCTCGAGGGTCTTTCCTGACATTCAGATCAATCCTTGAATTGATTCTCTTTCTTGGCCGAAGGCTGTATCTATTACCATTAATTTGTTAGAGCTCCCTTGAATGTGTATGTATGTATGTCTATCTAAATATATGTATATCACAGAACTTCTAGAACAAATATTTTAGATTTATTAAACAAAACAACAAATAACCGCAATTAAAGGAGAATTCGCAGGTTTTTCTTCTAGAAACCAGTTCAACAAAAACAAAAAAACATACATACACACACACACACACACGCACATTAAACTGTATCTCGCTTGCTTTGAGCCACGTTTAAAGAGTGCTAACTGAAAGCTTAGCTGAAACTTTTTTTTTTTTTTTTTTTTTTTTTTTTTTAGACCGTCCGGCGTTACGCTTTAAAACGCGCACACTTCTCGTCAGCGAACTTATTATCAATCTGGACTTTGTGGAGAAAACAACTCGGAAATTCAATTGAACAACAACCACTGAGCCATGAAGAGCACATTGATTTTCACTGTGAGTAGCAGCTGCCAATTCCAACTGATCTTCAGCTAATATATGTTTCCTCTTTCTTTCAATCTCCCTCCCTCTCTCATTAGCTATTGGCCGTCACCTTTAGCTGCAGCTGTGCCGCACCCTTTGATCTGAATGATCTGTTCTTGGGCAGGAATGCGCCCGTCGATCGTGAGACGCCACAGGATGTGGTCAAGCGTCAGGTGCTGGCCAATGCTGACGGCCAGCTGAAGCAGGTCTCGTTCCAGACGCTGATTGGCAGCTTGGAGAACAGCCTGTTTCAGTCGGCGCTCAGCCTGAACGGCGCCAGCGCCGCCGACTCTGAGGTAATCGAAGTGAAGCCAGTCGCAGCCATTGAGCCGCTGGAGACCAATGAGCACAGCATTTCGAAACGCTCTGAGGATGCGGTGTCGACGACGGCGGCCCCCGTGGAGGCCGTGGAGGCCGATAAGTCGCTGGAGCGCAAAATTCTGCTGCAGACCACAAAGAAGGTGCCGCTGAGCGATGAGTCCGGGCCCGCCCATCTGATCATCGATCGTGTCTCGGTGCTGCCCCAGAACGGTGTCTCCGTGCCACTGATACCCACCTTCCAGGTGCACCACACCAAGATCACGTCGGCCACCATCACCGAGGATGCCAACAAGGACAGCAGCGAGGGCAAACAGACCAAGATAAGCATCACAAAGACCTCCATCACCTCAACGGCGCCCGTGGAGAGTGTCGAGGCGCAGAGCACCAGCACCAGCACGAGCACGAGCACGAGCACGAGCGCCAAGCCCGAGCAGGCTAGCACCACAGAGAAGGCGACCACGAGCGAGCCGAGCAGCAGCAGCAGCAGCACAACCACCACCCCCACCACCAGCACCAGCACCACCACAGCCGCGGATCAGCCAATTGTGAAGCTGAAGCAGGTGGAGGAGAAGCTCAAGGCTAAGGTTGCCGAGGTGGAGGCAGAGCCTGTCATTCTGACTGCGCGTGTCTAATCATCAGTTGGAGCCACTCTAGTCTTAGTCAACTCGAAACTCAACTCACTCACACTCACACTCACACACTCACATATATATACATACATATACATATTTATATCGCGCCAAGTTGAATTAAAGTCATGTGATTTGATCTGAAAGCTCAAACAGCAAACTGCCGGCGCCGTTTTTATTTAAATTTCAAATTCACACAGCAAATCAAGTGGGTAGAGACGAAAGGGAGGGGGGCGCTCATCTCCGCGACTCTGCCGAATTTGAGGCTCTAATTGCTAATGCATACAGCGAAACCGCCTTTTGGATTAGCATCCCATCGAGCTCGACTCAGTCGAGCATGGCAAAAGTTTTCCCACCGCCATGTGGCAAGCGAAAGGAAATGAATTTCCCAACTGTCGCTGAGATCGCTTTTCCTGCTTCGGCCATTGTGTTCAGTTTGTCAATCGGTGTCAAGCTTTATCAATTCACGGGGGCAAATAATTCCCAGCGTAATACAATTATTGGGTTACTCAAACATTGCCCAACTTTGTTGGGGAGTGTGGCACTGCGAATCACAACTCTCGACTGCAATTTTGTATTTATTATTCAAACTCAACGAAGTGTTAATCAGTTGCGACTTCGCAATTGAATAGTAATTTGCGAAATCGCAATCAATCGCAATGTGAGTAATCACAAAGGGAAAATATTGTAAATGAATGAAATGGAAAATATTGTTAAATAAAATCAATAAATTAAAGTGAAATCATAGACGACAGCTGAGGGAACTTTCATATTTATTGTAGAAGAAGCAGCTCTTATTAAATGCTTCGCAATGTATTTGTTTTAGAATATGCTCTACATATATTAACTGTTCTTGAAGTTATTTTGATATATTCTTTTCCCCACTTAATCAATTTCCTCTAAACTCTTCTTAGACTTATTTCTCATTCCTCCTCTCTTTCTCTCTCTCTCTCTCTTTCACTCTCTGTCTTTTTTACTATCTCCACATTCTAAATTGCTCTTAATAATACTCTAAAATTCCCCTTAATTTATATATGATCCATAGTCTCATACTTTCTCTCTGTTTCTTTTACGCTCTCTCACTCTCTTTCTATCTCTACCCCTCAATCTCTTTTTTTCCTGCTCTCTCTCTCTCTCTTTCTCATTATTTATTATTCTACTTTGTTTTTGTTCGCTCAGTCTGTTTTTTTATGTTTCACTTCATTTCTTGCTCCATCCCTCTCTATTTGTTTCTTTTTCTATTCATCTTCTGATGTGCTCTCTCTTTTTCTGCCTCTCTTTTGTTCACTCTCTCTCTCTTTCTATCTTTAACTCTTCCTCTCTATCATTTAATCTGCTTGTTATACTAGCTCTCTCTATCTTTCTATCTAACACTTGTTTCTCTCCCCCTCCATCTTCACCCTCCCTTATCTTCTTGTCTATTCAAGTGTCTACTTGTATTACGCTGTCTATTCAACATTGCATTTGTCGCATTTTATTACAGCTCTGCAAATATTTACTCATCGCATTTGGTATTTTTTTTTATTTTTTATATTCCAACAGGCACTTGATACTCTTGCCTATCAGCGCACATTGCACCGGGAGTCACTCACCCATTGCGACTGACTCATCTACATATACATATGTATATATGGGATCTGGATACAAGCTGTTCCCCTTGGCCCCACTGTTCCCCCCTGGAGACCATGCACATCAATCAAACACGATTGCCGAATTGATAAACAGACGAGCACGAGTACATCATAGAAAAGAGAATGAGGGGAAGTCCATACCAGTCCACATGACCGGAATAAGGGATATTAAGTATACGCAGCGTGTGGCAAAATTAAGACAAGCCAATGGCAGTCAGACATTTTTTTAAATTAACACAAATTGCTATAAATATGGCACTTAATTCATGTATAATTCAAATGTATTAGGCTAAAAAGCAAACAGTAGACATAGTATATGAACTGAAAGAGGTGTTAGATAAGGTGTATTTGATAACTAATTGAATGACAAATAGAATTGGCGAGGCGAGCAGAATCTTGGCCCGCTCTTTTGGCTGCCCAGCAAAAAATGTTGGGTGATAGCGCTCAGTTTTACCCTTAAAATTTCATTAGGCTTATCTTATCGGCGTGCCCAAATTACAGTCGAGCCAAGGCAATTGTCGATGGCTATTCAATGGACGGATGAGTTGCTGCTGCCCGGCTCTCAGTCCAAGAAAATCAGCCGGTGCACGCGCTACACTTTTCCAATTGAACGTAATAGAGGCAGGTGCAAACGGCAACACTATCAAACGGTGAGCGAGATAACAACAACAACAACAATGAGAACAACGAACAATAACAACAGCAATATTAATAATAATAATAGTGTGTGTTGTGGCTCCGCCATGCGTAGCTGATTTCCAAATAAGTTTATTTATATATTGCATAAAAAAAAAATAGAAATAATAAAAGTACCTGCATGTACGACAGTGTAATTTCATTCAAGTGGCTGTGACTCACTTCTACTGTGTGATAACAACATATAACTGTAAACTATATCAAAAACAAATAAGAGATATTAAGTAATTGAAGTTCAAATTAGAATTCCAATTGGAATTTGAATACAGTTTACAGAAATGCCAAAGTACCCAAAAACTCATTAAACTGATAAGATACATGAATGTGTGAGAGTGCCAAAGCTTTTCCTTAATTTCTAATTGATTTTATAGCTGTGCGTTCTTATCGAGGTGTTAGTAACCCACAGCCAATTGGCATTTCAACTAACTGAAACATAGACTAGCCAAAAATAAAGAAGGCATTATGGCTGGAGTCAGCGTGGGATTTGCCAAGTGTTTTATGCTGTTCATGGCCATTGTCATATTGGTAAGTTCCATTATCTATCTATGCTTCATTATCTCATCATATAAAAAAAAATAATTCTAAATTTAAATTCAGTAAAACTATGAATTAGTCATTCCTCAAACTGATTAATTCACTTTTTGCCATCATAAAGCTGTTTTATTTTATTATTTCCTCGAAATTTGCTTGTATATAGTAAAGATGTCTTGATTTCTAAATGAAATACCACATTCTTGATAACAAACTCTATTTGATATGGGTGATACACAGTCCGCATGAAATATTAATCAAAATTTCCCAAGCATTTAATTGATAACTGTTAGAGGTACTAGGGTAATATTTCAATTGAAATGATATATACATATATACATATGTATATATTATTCATCGGTTTTTATAGTATAAATTGTAGATTTAGAAAGTTGTTAACTTATTTTAAAGTATTCATTTCTCTATAAAAAGCAGTCAATTCAGCTATCATCTTTTATATTTTATATCCTCTCATCTGTTTTATATCCTCTATTTTCCATCTTTTATACATCCCTTATATCCTATCTTCCATCCTCCACTTTCCATCATCCCTTTACTATTTTCCATGCTCTACCTATTATCTATCTGCTTCTTCTTCTTTCATCATGCCTACTCACATCTTCCCGATCTTTCTTTTCCTTTTAGGTACAAGGCCTCGCATACCTGGGACTCTCACTTTGGGGTCTGACATTCCAAACTTGCCATGAAACATCGAATATTGCTGCCGACCCATTCAAGTTCGCCATGGAATTGATCTATTTTGTGCGTAAGTCTTCGAGCTATCTACAAATTGTTCATTTATGCCTCATGCCATGTCTCCCACAGAGCAAGAGTGCGGCCCTCCAGTCATTGAGCTGAGCTACAATGGCATAGAAGGCAGCTACCCGCTAACCATGGATTGGCAGCAGTCGCTTGTGACAAAGAATCGCGAGTTCATCTTTATGGTCACCTATGCCGTGGTAAGCGGCCTTTGGGTGGCCGCCTCCACATTGATCATACGTAAGTGGTCCACATATCAGAGCAGATCCATTTTATTAGTGTGTTCTCTAACCGTAGTCACCCTGTGCTGCGCCACCACCAAATTGATTTCTGGCGTGATCTACTGGCCCTGGTTCCTGTCCGTGCTGGCTGGCTGCATTCTGGATGTGGTGGCCACCGTCTATCATGGCTTGGACATATCAGAGACTTTGGTAAGACCAAAAAGGGGAACTCAGAGAGAAAAAGTAATCTATAAAAGTCGCCTTCCACCAACAGACACTGAATGATGCTTTTGAGTTTGTGGGCGCCACATTGGATCCTACAACTCCCAGCGAAGTGGTGACCTATTTGGAGACCTTTGGCGTCTACTTTTCCACGCCCGCCATTCTGATGACTTGCCTGAGCAGCCGTGTGGTGATCATCTGGCTGCTGAATCTGATTGGCGGCATCTTCTGTCTGTCCCTATCCAATGTGCTGGCCAATCAGACAGCAGCAGCTAAGAATAAGAATAATAGCCAGCCGATAGAGCGTCCGCTGCCGACGACGTATGTGGTGCAAATGCAGCAGCCGACGGCACCGAGATCTGTAACGCCCCAGTTCGAGCAGGAGCCTCAGTTTCCGGAGCAGGTGCGTCCCAAGCCGTTGCCTCTCATAATACCAGCGCAGACCTCAGACATGTTGGAGCGACAGGATTCCCGTTACCAGGCCAATGATCGAACCACACTGCAGTCGCCAGTGCAAGTTCTGCCGCCACCACAGCAGCAGCCACAGTCGCCACAATCGCCCGCACAGCAGGATAATAGCACCTACCGCAACACCGATGCCCATCCCGATCAGCTCAACTATCCCGCCACGGATCCCACCTCACCACGCCCAGCTACACCCTTGTCGCCAGCAGCGCAGCAGCTGGCCTCGACCTCAGCTCTAAACAGTCGCTATGCGGAAATTTATCCAGTGCAGCCGACGAATCCGCGCATCAGCGAGGAGCTGCGCAATCAGATGCCCTGGTCGTACACGAATATGATAACCAAGCCACCGCCGCCACCACGCAAGCCACAGCAGCAGGTCCAGATATATCCGCAAATACCAGAGCCGGACTACGCGGAGCACTAGCTAGTGGAGTAATCAGCGTGGCTGCGACAAGTTTTGTTTTGAGTTATTGTTATCTTTATTATAGACATAAAGCTAATGCACATGGCCAACAGTTTGTCTCACTCGAACATCCGTTTCACTGCTGGGTATTTGCTGCAACAGCTGCTGCTTGTGCCGCACATGCAAGGCCACACGCTCCAGCACTTCAGTTATATTCAACTCCAATTTTTCCGCCCCGCTTGCATGTAGCTCCAGCTTGGGTGTTTCTTCTTGTGTTGCCTTTGCGCCCACCACAATGGTGAGTGGGTGACCCAAGCGCTTGGCTTCCATCAAACGTTTGCCTATGGTCAGTTCCTTGCGCTCATCATGTAGCAGCTGCTCAGCGCCGCATATTTCTGTTAGCTGCTGCAGCAAATCGTTTTCTATGCGCTCCCCTGCCACTTGCTCCTTGCTGCCCTGCTTTGGTCCAATTAGACACACGTCGTAGGGCGCCAGCAGCGTGGGCCAGCGTAGCTCGTGCTCTGTGGAGAGCACTTCCAGCGCTGCAGCTATGATGCGTGTTATGCCTATGCCATAGCAGCCCATGACTAGAGTTTCCGGTTTGCCTGCGGTGTTCAGATAGGTTGCGCCCAAAGGCTTCGAATACTTGTCGCCCAGCAGAAAGGTGTGCGCCACCTCAACGCCGCGCACACGATTCAACTGTGTGCCCTGACAGCTGGGACATGTGCTGGTAGCATCTTCCCCAAAGACTTCAGCATTGCCCGCATAGCCACAGGAGCTGCAGTTGAGCAGCGTGTCCTCGCCGACAGGGGAAATATAATGATATTCGTGCGACAAACTGCCGCCCATAATGCCCGTGGCAGCCTCAACTAAAAGAGAGAACTTGATAACAAAACGGTATTTTCATAGAACTGACTACGCACCTTTAACAAATGGAACTTCCAGCTGCCTGAAGAAGCGTTCGTAAGCTTCGCTAACTGTTGCATAAGTGAGTTCCGCCTTCTCCTTCGATACATCGAATGTGTACATGTCCTTCATGAGGAATTCCTTGGCGCGCATCAAGCCAAAACGTGACTTCAGTTCATCACGAAACTTGGGTCCGATTTGGTATAGCAGCAAAGGCAGCTGGCGATAGGAAATGGGCGCTGTTGTGGCCAACATAGCTGTGATCGCTTCCTCATGAGTCTGCAGAATACATATGATAGTAATGATAATCTTAAGACGATGATTACTCACCGGACTCATTAAGAACTGTTTGCCACTGCGATCGCGCACCATATAGAACTCGGATATGTCTCCGTTCAGGCGGCCGGTCTTTTTCCACAGCTGCGTGGGCGTTAGGACGGGCAGGCTGATCTTTTGGCCACCAGCCTCTTGCATGTTGCGCTGTACCAAGCTAATGCATTTGTCCAAGGCGCGCTGCGCTATAGGCATAATTTGATAAGTGCCATTGCTGCCCGATTTGACGAGGCCAAGCTCAGTTAGGAGCTAGAAAGAGGAAGATTGTAATCTAACAAGAGTTCAGTTTTGCTTTCGTAACACGAGTTCACATTTACCTTTTGACTGAGTGACAACTGTTCCGTTTGTTTGACAACTGCATTTTTGGGAGTTATCAAAGCGGGGCAGAAGAGACGTGAAGCTTTATTCATTTCCGTTATGCATTTAAAAGGCACTTAAGTAACAAATAATAAAACGCCGGCAAATGAAACAGTTAGTGCAGGTCAATCAGCTGTTTAAGCGATGTTTTGGATATCGATATTCATTCAACCATCGACAGTGTGACCGTAAGTTTGTGAGAATGTCAAAATACAATTTGCAGCGCCGGTGTGTTTTGTTTGCGATGTGAATTTCGCATTTTCAAAATGAGCAGTAATTACAAAGAGCTGTACAAGAAGAGTGTCGATCTCGGCGAGCAGCAAAAACTGCGCCAGCAAAAGCTGCTGTATGAGCAAAAGAGTCGAAGACAACTGCAGCAAGATGTGCACCGGCTCATTAAAGACTCAGACGACGACGACGATGATGATGAACAAGAGCAGTCAACATCGAGCGGACAGAGCAAAGCGCAACAGAAAAAACGAAGACAGTGCAACAAGAAGACCAAGAAAAACAACAATGACAGCAAGAGTCCACATTTGAGGCTGCAGCAATCCGAATGGCTGCGGCATCGTCCCGACAACTTGTCCGATTGGCTGCTATTGCCTTGTCCTGTGGGGAAGCGCTGCTTGGTTATGGCCAGCAATGGCCGTACGAAGGTCTACAATAAAGCAGGGCGCATCATCATGCAGTTGCGTTCGCTGTTGCCTGGCGATGGCTACGTGCAGAAGTTCAAGACTGTGCTGGACTGCGTGTACGTTCAGGAGATGGATACTTTCTTTGTGCTGGATGCGCTCTCGTTTGGTCAGCAGCTTCTGCTTGATTGCGATGCAAATTTTCGTTTCTTTTGGCTGCGGTCGCGCTTCGATGAGCACGGCGAGCTGAGCGAGCGCAACAACCGCAATGAGAAACCGTTCAAGCTGCTGGAGTACTATGACTTTGAGGATGCCAGCGCTGTGGATCAGGCACTGCAACGCTATCCCCAATGGGAGTCGGATCAGCCACAGCTGGACGGTCTGCTCTTCTATCACAAGGAGGCCAGCTACACCTGTGGCAGCACACCTTTAGTTTGCTGGCTATTTCCCTTTATGCTGCCCGATGTGCTGAACCTGCCCGTGCACAGCGGCTATGAGGCACCAGATGATTATCTGCCCAGTGCTGCGCTCCAATATATGGATGAGTTTGACAGGAAGCTGCTGGCACAGCGACAGCAGCTGAAGAAATCCAGCAAAACAATCGAGAGCGTCAAAGAGCCCGCTGCTGTTGCTGCTGATACCAATGCCATGGATGAGGACGATGAGCTGGAAGAATTTGCTGAGCTGCGTAGTCTATTGGATCACCAGCGACGTCTGGAACTGGGTGAGCTGGACATGGACTGCAGCGCAGAGCCAGAGCCAGCGCCACAGCCAGAGCCAGTGACAAAGCCAGAGCCAGCTGCCAGCAGCAGCAGCTGTTGAAAGAGTTATTGTTTCGTTACGATTTTATGGGTCGGCGGGGGCCTGAGCTCGGCTGGTGGTGGTGGCACAATCGCGCATGCGCACTGCAGACCTTGGTCCCTGGCCAGCAGGCAGCCCAGATAAAAAGCAGCTCAGCAGTTCAAGTGCAGCTGAAACCAGATGAAAACCTTTTCAAATTAACGAAATTAATAAACAAACAAATAAAACGATGGTTATCCAGCGCAGTTGGAAGATTCTAAGCGATGCGGCGAGCACAGCGAATAACAACAATATCAACAACGATGCACAGCAACGTTCACCTGCAGGATTGCAGGGCAATTCCTCCTCGGATGACTCCGACTGCTCCAATCAGACAACACACTCCATGGACACGCGAGTCGCCAGTCCCACGAAACACATCGAAACGGAGCCAGCGCCAACAGAGACAACTTTGCACAATGGAACGGATGCCACACTGGTGCGTAGCCCACCCTCAAGACACCCTTTAATTATTTTACTCTATTAGATATATTTTGTTCTGTTAGATACATAATTGAAAAAAATATATTCCACAGTTAGTTTTGAAACTTTGTTTGTGTACCTATGTATGTAATGGCTCCACAGGTGTATGAAGAAGTCCTGCGTTGGAAGAGGAATAATATAGTCTATAGAAATATCCTTGCTAAGTTGCTGAGATTCTTTTGCTGCTCTCAGCTACTTTACTTTTTATCCCCTGTACAGATTCTAGCAGTGTTTAATTAACTACCCTTGCCCTTCGCCTCTCAACAGAAATATGTAACCACCCCTGATATGGCAGAGACAATGCTGCAGCGCATCAGACAGCGTTACAATGGCGTCCACAACATGGAGAGCGGCGGCAGTGCGGAGTCGGCAATGCGAGCTCTGGAGTTGCTGCGCATCAGCGTGCAACAGGCTTTCGATACGGAAGTCAATGACATAATCAAGCGTTATATGAACGTAAGTAAGAACCATATTTACCATATATAAACATCACTAATCTCAATCATTTATCAATTTAGAACTACTTCAAGCCCGCTTTTGGTAACATCAAGGAGAATCTCGGGCAGCATGCGGTGAATGAGGAAACGCTGCAGAAGATGTCCTCGTGTGCTCTCCTGGAGAATGCCAAGGCGCAGTATACGAATTTCGTCTTACGCCAGCCACGTCCGATTGGCGCAGCAGCAACTGTTGCTGGTGAGCAGCAACGTTTGGCCCTTAAGCGACCCGCAAAGGCGCTCGATTTGAATAATAGCAAAATGTTTGCCAACAATTTGGGTTATGCCGTAGCTGCAGGCAAGCCCATGCCGGTGACTGCTCAGCAGCAACTGCAACAGCAGCAACAGCAGCAGCAACAACAACAACAACAGTTACAGCTACAGCAACAACAGCAGCAGCAACAACAGCAGCAGCAGCAGCAACAACAGCAACAGTTGCAATTGCAACTGCAACAGCAGCAACAACAACAGCAACAGTTGCAGCAGCAACAACAGTCGCAAACATTGCAACTACAGCGAACACCTCTCATCAGCGGACCTTTGCCCACGCCTGTGCGTCGTCAAATCTTCTGGAACACCGCCCAGATCAATACGACCACAAAATTCGTGCTGGACGTGCAGGCGAATCTCGCCTTTGGCTTCAGCATCGATGGCAAGGAGCTGGGTGGCGCCCGTTTGGCCAGCAAACATCCAGAGATCATACGCTATCTGCCCGACGCCGAGGATCGCGAATGGCTGGCGGCACGTGGCATTATAGCCGCCGAGAATCGCAGCTCACGCTTCCTGTTTCTCATTTACGACGAGGTCTGCCGGCTGCAGCAAACGCATGATCTCTATCGGCACAAGACCAACATCGATCTCAGCATGATGCTCACGTTCAATGTGACGGAGACAATGATACAGAAAATGAAATTGTTCTTTGTGGACTTGAATATCAAGAGTCGCGGCCTGATAACCAATTCATTCATAGTGGCTAGCAATCAGCAGCAGCAGCAACAACAGCAACAACAGCAACAGCAGCAGCAGCAGCAGCAACAGCAGCAGCAGCAACAGTTGACTGGCAACAATAGTCATTTGCGTAATGCGCTGCTGCAAGGCACGCCCGTTCAGCCGCAGTTGCCAACGCCGACGGCCAGTGGGGAGGAGACTAAGGATCTGGGATCTACACCCGTTGCCACGCCCTGTTTGCAGGGCACCGTCGTGGGCAGCAGCACCACCAAAGGCAAACTGATTGCCAGCAGCTCAACTCTGAGCTCATCGCATGCCACGCTCACAGCGCTGCTCAATCAAAGTGGAGCCGGCAACAATTCGACGACCAGCAGCAGCAAATTCCGTAACTAATATGCTTCGATTTGCACCGATCGAAATAATCAATAGATTTTAAGTTTTCTAGCTCTAGTTCTATTTGTAGTTGCAGCTGTGCCAACTACTACTATTTTCGTCACTCTATCATATCGCATTAATTGGTACCATCGACTAATCATTTGGGTGGGAATGCAAAAAGCAATTTCGAGCTATTCTAAATGCTAGCTAAGATTACCGAATTGTATCATAAATAAAATATAAAAGAACTTAAGCTGCAAGAAAACTTACTTTATATAGAATTGATAAGCCATAGATAATGTACTTGGAAGTGCTGCTTGAGTATCAAGTTGACTAGTTGACTAGGCAAAGTCAGAAGCGTGTGCTCATCAAGCACCGCACGAAGACCTCTCTATGCGATTCTCAAGAACTTGACGAAGGTTATGTGATATAAGGACTGAATATGTAAGACTATAGACAGGCCTAGTTTTATGTCTAGCAAAAACAGTTGATCGCTCTTTCTATTGTAGCTGCCTCTCTTTGTGCTTCTCAGCTGCATATAATTTCGTTGCTATTGGCCTTTTGGCTTAATGCCAAGTTCATTACCGAACCAATATGCCCTTTCGCTTTGAGTGTAGCGAACAATTCTCTATGCGTTGTCTAGCGCATGCTTCACTGGGGCATTTCTCCATATCTCAAGTGTTGCTGTTGATCTCGTTGTTGCTGTCATCGTGCAACTGTTGTCTATATACACACACATGTATCTATATTTATATATATATAGTATATATATGTAACATATTGTTTATAGCTATATATATTCGGCTATGTGTTTATGTGTGTGTGTGTGTATGAAGAGCGCAACGCATCGCATTATAGCTGGCGATTCATGCAGCTTCCATAGGCATCTCCCTCTTTGCTTCTGCTGGTTTGCTGCTGTTTTTCCTATGGATCCGCTGTGATTGCTGTCTGTGTGGAAAACCACTATACGGCTCACATTCTGACTGCCCGCCCGACTGCCTGGCTGGCTGGCTGGGTGGCTGACTGGTTGCCTTGCTCGTCGTCTTTTAATTTTGTTTTTGATCGCGCTTTTACAGTTCTTTCTAAAAAACAATAAAATTCAGGCATCGGGCGTGGAAATGTGCTACATATACCGAAAATGTACGTCTCGGATTCGTGCTTCGTTCGCCACCTATTTGCATTTGTATTTGTGTATTTGTATGTGTGTATCTGTGGCAAGTTCAGCGACAGCCGATCTGAATATAATTTTCTGCGCTATATTTTGGAAAACGCAGCCGCATCGCTTTGTAGTAGGCACGAATACTCCGTGGTGATCACATCGAAGAAAATCTCTCAGATCTATCTATATTTTAACTGTAGAAGAACAGCAACAACATGAGCGCCGTGGTAAGTGGATAGTGGATAAATCGAATTGAAAGCAATTGAGTAATCAGATCCTGCCGTAGGATGAGGATCTGACACCCGAGCAAATCGCCGTGCTCCAGAAGGCATTCAACAGCTTCGATCATCAGAAAACTGGCAGCATACCTACCGAAATGGTTGCCGATATTCTGCGTCTGATGGGTAAGTGTGTGGAGAAGGAATATTTAGGCAGCCTGGACATTTTTTTTTCTGATTGGTTTTATCTCTTTATAGGTCAGCCCTTCGACAAGAAGATTCTGGAGGAACTGATCGAAGAGGTCGATGAGGACAGTAAGTAAATTTTTCGAGTAAATATAAGATTATACAAAATATGATTATCGTGTGTTGCTCAGGTACTCAATATACTTGATCATAATTCACTCACATTTAATGCTATCGTAAATTCAAAACGATGATAGGCGAGTATATTCTGATATTTTATTTTATGATTATAGACTCTGCTTTTTGCAATGCAGTCAAAAAAAGAAAAAACAAAAGATTATAATTTTTGTAAATTATAGTGTTCTCATAGAGTCTATATATTTAATAATTTTATTAATGACTATAATTATTTTGTATATAAAAACTAAATATACATTTTATTATTTGTTTTCGCCCATAGAATCTGGTCGCTTGGAATTCGGTGAGTTCGTGCAATTGGCTGCCAAATTCATTGTGGAGGAGGATGCTGAGGCCATGCAGAAGGAGCTGCGCGAGGCTTTCCGTTTGTATGATAAGCAGGGCAATGGTTTCATTCCCACCACCTGCCTGAAGGAGATCCTCAAGGAGCTCGACGATCAACTCACCGAACAGGAATTGGACATTATGATCGAGGAAATCGATAGTGATGGTTCCGGTACAGTTGATTTCGATGGTGAGTATGCTATAGATATATGAATACATACAATGTATCGCATGGAATTATTTCTAATAGCTTGCGAAAAGCGCCCACGTAAACACAAGCATACACACATACACATATACACTCGCACACCCACAATTTCGTAGCGTTCATAAATTAATTGTAAACATCAGCTAGATGTTCTATATGACAACGCAATTCGGTTGATCTTGAGTTTTCGATTATGACAGCCTGATCGTTATTATTTTTTTTTTTTAGCATATTGATGCTATTTATAGGAACTGTGACATATATATACGTATATACGAATATAAATTAATGTGGAAAAAAAAAAAACTATATAAATATTTATATAACGTATATATGTATATATGTCAGTACTGTGAAATGTTTAATGTTTGAAGTGAAAATTAAAGGAAGATAAAAATTTATAAAAATATATAATAAAGTGATTGCAAATATGTTCTATTCTATTTAAAACCATGTGTATATAAAACTAAAAGTACATTTAGTTTTTTATATAATACTAATTTTTATTGATTACATTTATGTCATAAAAATCAAAAAAAAAAAAAAAAAAAAAAAAAAAGGAAAATCGAAAAGAAAGTAAATAAATAATAATAATTTAATTTGATATTTAAATTTTCTAATAATTTGATAAATTTATTTATATTTTATTATTTAACAATAAAAAATTATATATAAAAAATTATATATACGAAAATGTATATATAATTTCTGAATCCACCCTCGGATTATATATACTTATATTTTTATTTGTTTTTAAATACTTCGATTGTAGATTGATGATAAATGAATATAGAAAGAGGCGAAAATTATATTTAGTTTATTTAACTGATCATTAATTAAACCTCGTTTCCACACACATGCATTCACACACTCACATACATATGTATATGTATATATATTTCTAGTTCTGGCTTTCGTTTAAATAATGTCTGTCATTTTGTTTAATTTACAGAATTCATGGAGATGATGACCGGCGAGTAAATAAACGCAGTCCCAAGATCCACAAGTACACACACACACACTGACACAGACACAGTTACACTTACACAAAGAACATACACACCCAAACACAGACACACACATACATCTACGTCCGCCCACCTGTTTGAGGGTGGTGGTGGGGCGCACACGTTTATTTGTTTATATTTGCACACTTGTTTCATCTCTCGTAAACAAATCCACGTATTTAAATTGAAAGCCACAAATTAATAGAATTAAACACTTTTGTACTACTTTTTTATACAAAAACAAAATAAAAGCAACAAAAATTGTGTATGCAAAAACAAAAACAGAATAGAAATGAAAAGTAAAACAAAAAACAAACACAAAAAAAAAACCAAAAGCAAAACAAAGGCAATTTTTTAAACGTTTTATGGTTATGCTATGCTGTCAATGCCAACCGCGCAGTTGGCTGATAAACGCGGCTATCAGCGAAGAGCGCGCACCTAAAGAAAGCTGACGAAAAAACAACAACAAAAAGCTCGTCGAGTTTTTTTTTTTTTAACTACGTTAGCATTACATACAAAGCGCGCTCGGCGTTGACGTTGGCCTCGACGCAAACGGCGCTGCTGTTGCTGTTGTTGTTGTTGTTGCTGCCGTTACTGCTGCTGCTGCTGCTGCTGCTGTTGTTTGCTGTTGCTGTCTGCTGCCTGCTGCCTGCTGCCATTGACCAATTCGCCCGCTCGACTTGGCGGCGTTTTTCTTGGGTCTCTGTCGGGTTGGTTCAGTTGCTTGGCTGTGGCTTTTGTGTGCGCTTGCCGTTAGCTGCCAGCCAGTGTTGAGCTACGTCCGATCGTACGTCGCGTCCCGCCGCCCCACACCTACCTTCCTTCAACTACTCACACACCGCGCGCGCTAACAAATTGTGTGTGTTTTTTATTATTTTGTATTTTTTGTTTTTGAGCATTTTTTTGTATCATTAATACTAACGATCGTGCGTCTCGTCTCGTGATAATATTAAGTAAAGTGTTTGCAGTTGATAATAATAATAATAGTTAAATATTTAACATAGCAAAATGCCGCATAGGTAATTTTTTACCGTTATTTATTTATATGCATGTGTGTATACATCATAAGAGACGTGCTTGTTTGTTTTGGCATTATGGGTAGCTTAAGAATGTGTTAAAAACGCCGCCGACGACTTTTTGGTGTCCATAAAATTTATGGCCGCATAAATGTTCAAATAGGTTTCATTCTCTTACTCTCTCTCTCTTGACATTGGCTTATCAAATTGGCGAAAACAAAAAGAACTCTGATAAAAGGAAAAATACAAAAAGAACTGTTGGGATTTGAAAGAAGCTATGCGCGTGTTTTTACCTATACATACATACGTATATGATTGTAATATGAATGTGAATGAGTATGTGTTTGTGTGCAAAGCGTCAGCAAGCTTTTTAGCATAGCTTGATAAGCGATTTTGTAATTGTAGCTAAAAAGCCAATGCCATATTTTAAGTAAAGTGCTGACACGCGCGCTGTGGGAAACCCGCATTACATGTAATTCAAGCGAAACGGGTAGAAAGAGAGAGAGATTCGCTTGCAACCAAAAACCAGGCGCTATAGCGTCAACAGCTGCTCCGATGGATGGATGGATGACTCATTCGACAGCCATAATAATAACAATAGCATTATGGCAATTAGCACTTCACACTGAATCCAATCGAAATCAAACACAAATCTATAATGATAAGGTGTTTGTTAGTTTTGTGTGTGCGATCGTAGTGACAAATTGGTTAAAAAAATATCAACGTGTTATTTGTGAACATATGTATCTTTTTGTTCAATAATTTGCAGCTCGACAACAAATTGGTCATTCCAGCCGCTACATCGACAGCGTAGTGGACATTACCAGCACCATGTGCTTAATTCGGTGCCGGAGACGGCAGTCTTGACCACGCCGCCGCCTCTTCGAAAACGTAAGTATTATCAACAATAAAGCTTTGCTTAAATTTGAATTTACCGCGCGCAAGTTAAACATTCGCATGTCAACGCACATACACTATTGATACCTAGCGATAAGTCGATAGACAGCATTATAGAGAAATATTTGCTAGCCAGGGCTGCAAATGTAAACTTACTTATGATATACAATTACATTTTTAATAGTGTTAATTCAATCAATAATTGTGAGTAAATCAATGAAAATAACTTAAAATGAATTAGTGCATGTTTTAATTAATATGCAAAAACATTGCGAATTTTCAAATTTGTTTGTCTGCTAGCGATGACACTGAATGACACAAACATATCGCTATATCGCTCCAAAAGATGCGTTCGTTTTTGTTTGTTCATTCATGAACAGCAGCAGTTGTTAAATATATACAAATATATATACACTCAACATATCCAATAACATTTACAGCGCTTTCGTTGCAAATTGCTGGCGTTGGTGCTGCTGCTAACAACGGTGGTGCTGCAGCATTAGCTGACAAAACCAAACGGAGATACATAACAACCCGCAAGAAGGCCAAAAGCACAATGAAAATGCTTGTCGTTGACACCGAGCGAGAGGAGGCTCTAAATTTGGTATGTATGTGTGCAAATATGTGTGCAAATATGTGTGCAAGTGTTTGTGTGTGTAATTAAAAATCCATCCGGCCAAAATTGCAATGTAATTAATCAAGTGTGAAGTGTATGTGCTTTAAGATAATTGATTATTGATTGTTTTGTCTCATTCCGTATTTTTCCTTTCTTCTTTCACCGAAATGCCGATATTATTGATTTGTACATGAAACGTGCCCCGTTGTTCTTTGTTTTTGGGCTGACGACGACGACGACGCTATCGCAAAATACACACGCACACGCACACATATACGCACGCCCACAACAAACCCACATTACAAACCTATTTATATATATATGTACATACATATTTGCAGCAAATTGAATTCGAGTGGGTGCTGAGACAGGAAGTGCATGCGATACTGAAGCAATTGCGAACTATACTTGTGGTAAGCTATCATAATAATATCCTTATGCAATACAGTCATAAATATACATATCTATATATATGTACTTATCATAATGTATTTATCATTTAGGAATGCGCCCATCGATTTCCTGTGCCGCTGTATGATAACGAGGGCAAGAAGACTGAAAAGTTCACACTCAGCGTGTCGCCCGATCAGCTGAAGGCGGTGCTAACCTTAACGGGCGATGCGATAACCCAGGCAGTAAGCACCAATCATACTTAAACAAGGGCACAAACAATATAATTAAGCCTCCACTTTGTATTTACAGGATATTAGCTTTAAGCTGTGCAAGGCGCCCAGTCAGACGCAACGTACCTCAATCACACACGATTCGCCGTGGAAGCTGCAGCAGGTGCAGGATGCTGCTAATCATCTGCAAACAGCAATCAATCACATTGACGACGTTGATGACTCTTATCACTTCAAGTGAGACTGTTTAGTGTTTACTTTAAATTTCTATATTTATAATTTACTGATTGTATACACGCAGAACCTCGGATGAAGTGCTTCATGTGATAGGCAACATTTTGGATGCGCTGCAGCGTGGACGCAACAGTTTGCTAGTGCCGAAGAAGAAGCCAATTGAGGAGCTAATCAAGGGACGCAATATGAAATCACTTGTGCCTAACCTGCCCGAAGATTTGGCCGTTAGCTTCTATCTGCAGAGCCATAAGCTGATCATAGCCGTCTATCAGCTGTTAAACAATCAAGGGACAATGCAATTTGATTCTCGCCAAGCGGAAATCGGTGTTCAATGGCTCAGTGATGTACTCCTGCTGCTGATGAATGGCCAGAAACTGTGTCAGCAGCTGAAAGACAAGGTAAATACTGTTTCCTCCGTTCCCTGTCTCTTCTTTAATTGGAGCACAAATCTAAAACAGTTTCCAATTTCGACTGCCAATTGTAGATGCCAAGTTTAATTTGGCTATTTGGCGATTCGCCAACATCATTATGCAGTTCTTGACTGTGACGCAAGTTGCCAATTAAGATACACACAAAATACATATATATATATTTATTTATTTATATATATGTTTGTATATATATTTATAAATATGTACTTATATATATGAATAGGGTGTAAAAATGATTTATGAACTATTTTTAATATTTGGTTTTGCTTTTGCGCTTTTGCAGATATCCGTGTTTTCAGTGTACAAAGATTTTACAGTTGGTTCGCGTTCGCCATCAGCTTTATCGTACTGAGTGGAAGCGATATATGCATATGGCTGAAAAGGATAAACAATATAATAACAATAATAGCTTATAATGGAAACGTACTTGTAATAGTTAAAGTAAATAATGTTAGTTAATGAGTTGCTCTTTGTGACCGCATACCGTAATACCTATTACATATATATAATGATAAATATATATATATATATATATATAAAGAGTTATATATACACCTAACTAGTTTAATGAACACACAATCAACATTCATATATTGTTCATCGCGCGACAATTGATTAGTATAGAATTTGTTTTCATTGCTTCATGTCACACTCCAATTTATGCATCTAAATGCAATAATGTAACTAAAAGAAATGCTAGATAATTATTAATGATTATTTATAGTTTGTGCGGCAGAAGTGCGTACATTAATATTGTAATGATACTATATATATATATTATGATATAAAATTCAAGTCAGTTAGTACTTAACAGATTGATATCTATATATATACACAACATACATACATTAACATTATTCACCTTACGATTTAAAACATGAACATGAACATTAAAATATATTTACAGAATAATGTTGTAATAAACCAAACCGAAATGTGAACAGAATTTTTAATTATACTAAACACCATTTTGTATTCCATGTATATGTATGTGTTGTTAATGTTTAAGCGCGCCTAATCTAATCGAAAGTCATTTGTATCAACGGCCTTTTACTTCTCGTTTACTTTATATTACTATATGTGTATATATATATTTATAATATATATACTATATACTATATGAAGAGGGATGCAACGAAAACAATTACCAATGTACTTATTGAATATTGTAATTTGCCTGTGTAATTAACACGATTCGTATGGAAGATGAAATTTATTTATATAATCTCTAAGCCTATTTAATGTCCATATTCATTTAATTGTTGTTGAATAAAAAATTGAATTTTACCAAATTGACAAGTGTACTATTTAAATTTTCGCGCTGCTTTGGCTGAAACCCGATGAAAAAAAACGTTGGCGATCGCTGAGCTCTCGTGTTGCTTATCGATGTGCATAAGTTTTGGCAGGTGGCAACGCTGTCAGATCGCTTACAGCTCAGCCCGTTCGTGGTAAAGTCGTCAAACAGTTTTAAAGCGGCAAGCAAAGCAAACCGTTGCAAACGGCGGATAAAAACAAACAAACTATTTTTCGTGGTAAGTGCAGGTCGGTGTTTATAGGAATTTGGTGAATTAGAAGTGCAACGGTCTATGTCTAAAATGCAATTTACGTTGCTAAAAGCAACTAACAATCAAAAGTCCAAGTGTTAAAGCCCAGTCACTGTGCGCAACCATTTGACGCACGTATGTGGTAATAGACGCGGAAACCAGTTCGTAATAATTATTTGATGCTAGTTCGTTGTTATTGCTGCTGTGTGGTAATCACAGCTAGCCCAGCGTCAAGTCCAGCAGCTACTCTTTGATTTGTAGCGTTTTGCTCAGCTGCTGCTGCTGCCGCTGCTGCTGCTGCTGTTGGTCCAATAGTGTTGAAAATGTTGACCCTGGCCAAGTAACACACAAAGAGGAAGCAAAGAAAAACAGCAACAACTTCAATGATATTTCTATTGCGAAAATATGTATGTACTTAAAAATGCATTAATGTACATTTTAAAGGTGTAACGGCAATTTCATAGAGATCATACTTTGGCAAGATCTGTGCTCCTTTTGCGATTGTATGGGTTGAATAACTGGCGCCCTCTCGATAATTAATCGCATTGCCTTCATTGAAATCCTTCGATAATTGGTGTTCTCTCAGTGGCTTACTTCGATAGCTAATCGTAATAATCAATTTTTAAAAGCTTGGCTTCATGTGATTTGAACCTTTGTATGATCTGGTTAACGCTGCGACGCGTCTCTATTAACATAACAAAGCCGCACGTAAGCCATGCGCTATAAAAAAACACCAAGTCATTCGAAAACGGCTTTGCTGACCCCGGACGAAGGTCTCTGCAGAGCCATGGCTATCTGCTTTAGTTATGAGAGCGCGAATGAAGGCTTGTTTTGATGCGCTGCGACCCGATGCTTGGGTAATTGAAGCAGTGTTTTTTTTATGACGCTCGCTTGACCAAGTCAGTTGTTGCGTTTTTTTTTTATGACTGCAGTGCACTTTGTTTAGCACTCGGTTACTCAACGAATTTTCATTTCTTTATTTTATTATTTTCTAGTAAGAGGTCGAGTTAGAGACATTAGACACAATGGGCAGCAGCGACGGCGAAGTGGTGCTCGTGACGGGCGGAAGCGGCTTTCTGGGCCAACATATCATCAAACTGTTGCTGGAGCAGCACAAAGAGCTGGGTATCAAGGAGATACGCTCGTTAGACATTGTGCCATACAGCAATAAGATTGGTCATCCGGAGACGTCGATGCTACGTACATTTGTCGGCGATATTGGCGGAGAACGTGAGAGCTTGAACAAAATCTTTGCAGGAGTTGACAGCGTCTTCCATTGCGCTGCTGCGGTTGATATTTCATATCCACCCAACTATGAGGAACTGGAGCGTGTGAATATAAATGGTAGGTTTACTAGTCACTGCATTCAAAGATAGTAGATCATACAATAGTATATTAAAATATATTTAATGTTAGGCACTCGGACTGTGGTGGATCTGTGCATACAGCAGAATGTGAAACGCTTGATTTACAGCAGCTGCACATCGGTGTGCTTTGTGCCCTTTAAGGGACGCAGCACCTTCTCGGCGGTGATCAATTCTACAGAGTCCAAGACGGATACGCCCACGCTGGACAGCTCCAAGCTCTGGGAACAGGATGGCGAATTTCTAATTGCGGGCTATGCATCTAGCAAGCTGCGTGCTGAGAATATTGTGCTCAATTCCAATGGAGCACCACTTCAGAATCAGCTGGGTAAGTTCAATATACTCGCCTGTAATCTCTTATACTTATGATTATTTTCCTTAGATTATCTGGCCACCACTGCAATACGCGCACCTTTAACCTATGGCGAATGTGATTCACATTTCATTACCACCATCTTTGATTATTTGTCCACTCGCAATTGGGTCTTTCCTCGCATTGCTGGCGTCGGCGGCAAACAGCAGCTGGTTTATGCTGGCAACGTGGCCTGGGGACATATTTGTGCCTACAAGGCGCTCAAGGTGTCCAGCAAGGCGGTGAATGGATTGCCTGTATTCGTCACCGACGACACGGGCATCAATGATGTTTCACGCTTTGTGCAAAAGATGGCGCTGCTGGGCGAACGCTTCAAGGTCAAAACTAGCTGGTGGTATCTGCCACACTTTCTGTTCTTCTTCCTGGCCTTGCTGTGGGAGTTTGTCGTGCGCGTGGCCTATCCCTATACCAAATATCGCATACGCTACTCACCGCGGGCCATTGCATCGTATACCTCATCAATGCTCATGTACAATCGTCTGCGCGCCTCCATACACATGGACTACATGCCGTTGTATGATCCAGATACCAGCGCTGAGCGCAGCGCCAAATGGTACGCCAAATGGTGGGATGCCAAAAAGCTGGCCAAAAAGTCCAAAAAGTCGAGCTGAGCGTGGACTTGAGCTGTGTTCATTATTATTAATGTTATGGACATAAATGCTAGCCTTTTGTTAACTCTTTTGTGTAGGAAAATTCAAATAAATCTGGGTGTTATCAATATACTAAACTCTTGACAATATCTGAAGATCAGATTTGAGCTGATCTGCAAAAAGTTTACCTTCTTGAATGTTAAATTTGATATTCTGACCATTCCAGGAAGCCCCTTAGCCCACAAATGAGAACACATTGATCGAGTTTTATATTTTTGAACAATGTTCATATTTGTTTATTAATCATTATGAATTAATTTATTTATTTCTTCAGTTATTTCATTATAATTTGTATTATATATACTTTTTTTTTTTGGTTTTTGGTTTTGTTTGTGTGTGTGTGTGTGTTTTTTTTTTTTTTTTGTTGCTCTAGAGCCGTTTTGTTTTGCCATTGTTTTTTAAACTTATGTACCATTATCTTAACTTATAATGCCATTATTTAAATTGTTTTCATTTCGCTTTTAAAATCATGTTTTATTATAGTTTATATTTATTTATATATATATATATATATACGCATGCATAATTTTGATGTCGTTTATGCTTACGCCGATTTTAAACAGCTTGAATGGAATTTTTGCTTCTTCTTCTTCTGCCTATAACACCTGTTGACAGATCTGAGAACTCGTTATCAAATTCTTCTGTTCTTCTGCTGGGAAAATAGGTTTGCTAAAGTTCTCTTTTAATTATCATTTTTTTTGAATACATATTTGACTTGATATTCTCTGTGTGTGTTAAAAACTTTTACAATTTATTGTTGTTCGAGTGTGTGAAGTGTATTCATGTGTGTATCCATGTGTATATGTGTAGTAGGCAATAATTGCCAATTTTGAATGATCCTCCTGCCTCTTCTTCTTCTGGTTGTTGTGTGCAAGGGTCCTTATAAATAATTGAATTACTTTAACCATCGGCTTTGTTGCTTTTATATGCTTAACATTATTGAATTTAACTATATGTTTATTTGTTTGTTCTTGGTTATATAACTATTATATAAATATACATATATATATATATTGTATACGATATACATATACATATACATATATTTATATAGATATACCATTTTGTTATATATATATGTATATTATATATATGTATGTATATATGGGCATATATTTTTGCGTTCGTATGAAGTTTCTGTTTGCCTTTTTTTTCTTCATATATATTTGCATATATATATATATACATACTTGTAGTAAATATACAAATTCGTTACCGGATTTCTTTATAGAAATGAAAAAATTGTTTTCTTCTTTAAATTCTCGTTATGCTTTCTATTTATGTGTATGGCTTTTCGCACGCTTCATTTGTTTTTTTTTTTTTTTTAAATTATTTTTAATTTTTATTATAATTTTTACCTTGTATAGTTTGCTGTAAGTGTATATAGTACTGTACCAGTTGTCGCATAGCTATTACACTGTCCTACACGCATGTACCAAATATGTATACATACATATATATATATATACATATATATACACACATTGGCAACGCCGCTCTATTACATTCTCAATCATCACTCGATGCCCAAATGTGTCCAGCTGGGACTTAGTATCTAAACTAAATTTCCTTTTCTTTTCTTCCTTTTTTTTTTTTAAGTATACGCATTCCAGATCCAGTGTGTGTTTGAGTGTATGTGTTTTTTTTACTAATTGATTTTCCATCCATTTCTTAATTACTTTTACTTACATAGTAGAATACTTACAAACTGCCTTACGCTTTATTAACGCGTTTTATATAAATGTATCTTCATTTCTGTTGAATTTTGGGATTTTCTTCGTTTATATATATATATGTATATATATATAATTTTTAAGATTCCTTCGACTTGTGTATAAAGTATTAAAATGATTTCATTTTTGCTGGTTACGCATTTGTAAATACAATTTTAACTTCACTGCCGTCCTTTGTCATTATCTTTATCTTAAACATTTGTCATGTATTTCATAATTGTTTTTTTTTTCTTTTCATTTTTTTTTTTTGTATATATTAATATATATATTTTTTTTATTTTTTTTTTTTTTTTCGTATAGTATAGTGTAAAATATATAAGAGATATTGTCAATATAGTAAAGGTGTTTTTGTCAGCAGGAGTACCAACTGCAAACTGACATATTCCTGGGGGGAATTTCTTACTTATAGCAAAAATAGTCAAGTGATCGTTCGTATGTAGGTTCTTTTGTATGTAATTCTTTACCAAGTATGTGTGAGTATGTGTATGTGAGTGTTTGTGTGTATGTGTGTATGTACATATGTATATGTATACAAAATAAACTGAATTACGAAATGTTTTGTGACAATAATTGATTGCTATCATATAAAAGCATTGTCTTGCGCCGCTCCATGCGATTCTCAGCGTTTGGTATGCTTGTGTGTATGTGTGTGTGCCTGTGTATGCTGCATATGGTAAAAAGAAACATCGCTAGACATTTGTTTCAATTTCTATCGCGTTTATATCTCGTATATTCTTGTTGTCGATTTACTCATACACATAATTAGAACTGATATGTTTATATAAGACAATAGAATAATAATAATCATAATAATCATAATCATAATGATAATCAAGAGAGTTAAGAGCATTCATTAAACGGAAAGTAAGTCGTATATAAGTAGCTACCAAGAACTTTTACACATTTGTCTTCTGTCTTTTCGTAATTGTATTTTTTCTTCATATTTTATTTTATTTCTTTTTTTTTTTTTTCATTTAAAACTATTTTACATATTACTTTTTGTGTTCAGCTTCCTTACTGTTTCTCCTTTTTCGTGAACCACAAAATTGACTTTTGACTCAAAACACGGCGTTTTTGGCTTAAAGTTAAAAAATCTTTTACGGCATGTACTTATGTATTTTTTTTTTTTTTTTTGTATTTCATATTTGTTTATACATATTATTCTCCTCTTAGGCTCTCTCTCTCTTTCTCTAGAGACTTTTACTTCTTGTTTATATTATTCTCAAATTTAAAGCTTTTGCGCCTGCGCCGTCAAGTATTCCTGTTCACGTTGACGACGCCTTCAGTAGAAAAATAATGAAAAATGTTTTTTTTTTTGTTTATCAATTTTTTTTTCATGTTTTATTTTTGTTTAAAAAAATGTGTTTGTTTGTCTTTTTTGTTGCTCTTTGTGTTTGTTTGTTGTTTATTTTACTGTAACATTTTTTTTTGTTTTGTTTTGTTTTTCATTTTTTCTTCTAATTGACTGAAATTGATTTTTGTTACAAGGACGCATTTCATTTTGGTTGTTGTTGTTGTTGCTTTTGTTGATCCGGTTTACCAATAGAGTGTTGTGCATGAAGATGTTTGTTGTTTGTTGTAGTTGTAGTTGTTAATGTTGTAGTTGTAGTTTTTGTTGTAGCTTGTCATCAGATTTGCTTTTAACAATATAGAGCAGTTCTACAAATAATATCGTATAAAGCATTTTCTTCTACACATAACGAACGTTAACAGGGAAAATGCTAGAAAAAATTCAACAGTACGCTTAAAGCTGATTTTGTTTTTGTTTTACTTATTTACTTCGTACATCAACATCTGTTTGTTTGCATCGTACTACATAATTATATATGTATATATATATATAACCGACAATACTTTCAACAATCAGTCCATGGACGCATTGCTAAAAGCCTTTCGGATCGAGTTCGATATTTTTGTTGGTTATCGGCTTATCGACTTAGAACATAGAAAAATTTACTAGCTGACTGTACTTTGGGCCAGCAAAGATGTTGCCCACTCAATTTTCTCAGTGTTTTGGTTTTGGCATAGCGGCCTAGAAATTATTTCATATGGGCTTGGGTAGCGATTTCGATTACTCAAAATCCCCAAATCGATAAACGAGATTTAGTTACTACAATGTGTGTGCTGCTTCTTCATTTTCATCTTCTAGGACAGTCCAAAAAATGTTTACAAGTAATTTACAATATGCATATATAATATTTTGTTGTGTGTGAGAGAGAGAAGCATTTCAACTTCTTCTTCTTCTTCAATAATATTAAATGTATATATATATATGTTTTTTGTATATATATTTTAATTGTATATATATTTATGTATATTTATATATTGGTGTATATTTAATGTATTCAAGTTTTTGTTTGTTTTGGTTTTTTATTTTTATTTTTATTTTTATTTTTTTTTCAAACTTACTTAGCTTCTTCCTCCACTGCTTCTTGTTGTGGTTCTTCTTCATCAGTTTGTTGTTGTTTTGAATTATTGCTTTTAGAACGTATCTTAAAAATATATTTATTTATTTATAATTATATACGCATATGCCTTATATACTATGTATGTATATATAATATAACATTATACGGCTCTGCAATGCTTCTTTCATCCTCCTTTTTTTTAGCTTCTTGATACTCAATTTCTCTGTAGCCTGAATTTCGACATTATTTTTATATTGTTTTGAATTCGACATTTTTTTTTTAGTTTTTGTTTCTTATTTTTTTTTTTATTTTAATTTTTTTTTTGTATATTTTTTTTAACAAATAGTTTTAGTTTAGCGTTAAAGTAACCATTGCCTTGACTCCCTTGCAGATTGTATGTATGCATGTATTTGTATACACACATACGTATACATAAGTAAAATGTGTTTGTGTGTGTGTATGCTTGTGTCTTCTTCCTCTTCATACTGGATTGCCTCAAGCCGATTCAGTTATATATTTGAATATATATATATGTAATTTAGCAGCTTACTTTCGCCTATCTAAAAATTGTTTTCTCTTTTTATTTATTTTTTTTTGATTATTCATATATATACATATACATATGTATATATATATTTATGTATTTCTTGTGAACCAAAGTGTTGCGAATCCATATCTAAAAAGTATCCAACTACCTGAACACCCTTACCATTGCAATTGTCTGTCTGTCCGTGTGTGCTTATTGTTTCTTCAGTGTTTTCTCTTGCTCTCTCTTATTATTTGTTGTCAACATTATAAACGCTATAACTATATTTGTTGGTATTTGTAATCTTCTGCTTCTGCTTCAGCTTCTGCTTTTGTATATGTCTATATTTATATCGTATTGTTTGTTTGGTTTTGTCTGTTGTTCTTGTATGTTTTCTTTCTGATCCCGAGACTTTAACTGGCAAAGTCCAGGCGAGCGTTGGTTTGACAATTTGGCAAAAAAGTTATGAAAGGAACATATTGTTTTTTTTTTTTTCTGCTTCACAATCTTCCATCTCAGATGCGTCTTCCTCTACCCATTAGCTTCTTCCACTTCTGTGAGTAATGCTAAAATCTCAGACAGACCAAAAAAAGCGCAATATATTAATTGTGTTTTTTTTTTCTTCTTCTTCTTCTTCTACTTTTTTTTCTTAATTGTCAGTTAGTTTTTGTTGTTGTTCCAATAATTGAATATTATATATATATATATAGATATACATATGTATACATACATATATATATAGTTGTATATAAATATATTTTTCTATGACGCCTTCCACCTCCTCTCTCTCTCTAGTCCTTTTCACTATCCTGTCGTCCTGCCAGTCTCGTCATCCTGGAGACACGAGACATGAGACTAGAAAAATTAATTGCACATTATGTGGCCTGCTTTTATTGAATATATATGTATGTGTGCGTGTCCTTTTTGTCCTTGGAACTGCACTACATATATATTTTTTATTTATTTATATATATTATTATTTTTTGTTTTTGTTTTTGTTGCTTTTTACCCATGTTCAACTGGCTTTTCTTAGTTGTAATTGTCTTTTTGTTTTTTTTTTGTTTTTGGTTTTGTTTTATAAATATTTTATTTACTTAAATGTAATATATATGCTGTATGTATAATAGTTCATTGTTATATTTGCATATGCGCTTAGATTGTAATTTGTTTAAGTTTTTCTTTTGTTTTGATTCATCAGTTGTATGTGTGTGGGTGTGTGTGTGTGTGTGTGTGTGTCTTTTAGCAAACAAATTGATTTATGCCTCGAGTTATGCGAAATTCAATCTCTCAATTGCGCTTATAATGAATGCGTTTTTTTTTACTTTTCTTTTCTCTCTTCTTCTTCTCTTTGTTTAACATATTTGTCTAACTAATCATATGAATTTGTTATTAATGAACACAAAAGAGTTTGCAAGTTAAAAACGAAACATACATTTGATTTAACAAATTATAGTTGAGCTGCTTCAACTCAGTTTTCTTTTACTTCTGCTTCTTCTTTTGGCCAATAAACGTTTGTTTTGGATTGTACTTTAAAATAAATTCATAATTCATAATTTGCATCTAAATATTTTCATCATAGTTTTGATTTTTGATTTAGCAACGAGAAGAACTGAAATATATACAGAGTATATATACAGATAGATCATCATTATCGATATAGAGAGATTTTGCTCTCTCTCTCTCTGTATTTATATATATTTATAGAGAGATATATCTTTCTCTTTTTCTATTTATATATACTCTGTATTGGCAAATATTGGGCATGCCCGACTTGCCTTAACAAATAAATTGCAAATTTTTGTTTGATCTTTTGATTTGTGTAATTCGTATTTTTGTCATCATCTTCTGCTTCTTCTTCTTCTTCATCGTTTTCTTTGTATATATTGCAGTTTGTACATATAATTATATATATGTATGTATGTATATATATTTGTTAATCGACTTTTAACTTTAAAAGTTACAACTTAACTTTAAGCATAGCAATAATAATGTTAATAATAATCATTTTACTTGTAATAATACGCAATTAAATAATAACATATTTCGCTATTATTGCAACATTTGTAACTTTATTTGTTTTGGTTTTAATTTTCTTTTTTTTTAGTTATTAATTAATATATTTTATTTTATTTTTAAATTTCTTTTCTTTTCTTTTCTTTTCACTTAAAACTTTTCGGCTGCCGGGCAAAAAAATTGTTGCCTTGCGCCCGGTTTGGCCTTGGTGTGTGTGTGTATTGGTGTGTCTCTTGTGTGTGGGCGTGTGTTGGTGTGTGTAAAGGCCACGCCTACTGGCAACGCCTTACTGCTGCTGCTGCTGCATTTCGTTTAATTTGCATTTTAAACGATTTTTGCTGCACGCGTTGCACAATTTTCTCTTTTTTTTTTTGCTTATTTGATTATTTGTTAATATTGTTGTAGTTGTTGTTGTTGTTGTTGTCATTAAATTAAAATTAAATTGTTTTTACGCTATAAATTGTATATGCATACAGGTGTACATATATATATATATACACATACATATGTATATATATGTATATATGTATACCTGTATGTTAATTAATTAATTGTTGTGTGTGTGTGTGTGTGTGTTGGTGTGTATTTTTTGGTATATATCATACTTATTGCTGTGTTTTGCTTGGCTGCTTAACAGATTTCATTTTGCTTTGTGCAAAAATTTATTACCATGCACAAGCTTAAATATATTATATATATATATATATATATGTATGTGTGTGTGTGTGTGTGTGAGTTATATACGCAGCTTTACTTTATATATATTTATATATATATATAAATAGTTACAGTTACTTTGCTGTTGTTAATTGTTGTTGCTTTTATTGCTGCTGCTGTTGCTGTTGCAGTTCTTGTTGTAGTTCTTGTTGTTGCTGGTGTTGTTGTTGTTGTTGTTGTCATTGCGGTTGTTTCGGCGCCACCTTTATTTTTAATGGTATCCATTTGTAAATGCCGCAGGAATTAGTGGTCCCTGTAAATAGAACGTTTCGCATGGCACAAAACAAATACACACACAAAAAAATTATTCAAATAAAATGCATTCGGCGAGCAACAAATGCACACAGACATACGTATATAGGAAAGTTATTTAACATTTATAGAATAGACAATTATATACATACACATATATCAAATAGATGTACATATATATGTATATAAATATATATATTTATAAAGTGAAAAGTATTTTGAGATAGAAAAAAAAATTATTTAATTTATTTAGAAAATGTTTTTGTTTTTGTTTTTGTTTGGTTTGTAGGCGAGAATAATTTTTTTTTTTTTTAGCGTGTGGCAAAGAAAATATAAAAAAATATATTTTTACTTAAAATTCGAATTAATATATAAAGAAATATGTCTATAGTTTAGAAATATATATTTTTAAAGTTTTTTTTTTTTTTTTTTTTTTTTTTTTTTTTTTAAATAAATATAAATAACTAAAAATATTTTATTTAAGGATCTTTTCGTTAAATTAAAAAAAATATATATATTTAAGACCTTTACTTATTTATTTATGTATATATTAAAAATATAAATTTTATAGTTAAAATTTTTGTATATTTAAAATTTATATTTATAATATTTATTTATATTTTAAAAATAAAAATTCTAAATATTTTTTTCTACTTTTCTATGATATTTTTCAATGTTAAAAAGAAACTAAAAAATAAGAAATATATTTATATATTTTTATTTTTGTCAAGTAAATCTGTATTTCATAAAAGCAACTTTTACATAAAAAAAAAAACATTTGACTCGACAGTTCTTCATCAAAACTTTGCCACAGGCTTTATTAATGAATGTGTGTTTGTGTGAGTGTCTGTCTGTCTGTGTGTGTATGATGGATGTTTGTTAGTATCAGCGCTTATATTAAATATTTTATATATAATACATATATGTATATTTGTTCAATTGTATATAAATCATAATTGGCCTAGAAAACTGTGCTTATAGAGTGACGTGCATAAAATAGATTTTTACTTGATTTTTTTTTTTAGATTTGATTTTTTGACTAGATTTTTTTGTTAACGTAATTGTAATTGATATAGTTTTTATTTAATTTAATTTTTTTTTTTAATTTTGGTAAAATATATAGTTTTGATTGATTAATAATTGAAATTGTTATTGGAAAATAAACACGCTGTAGTTTTGTTGGTGTGCCTACCTTGTGCAACTGCGTTTTGTTATATAACTCTTATTACTTTTTTCTCTCTTTTCGTTTTCTCTTTTATATATATTTGTGTATATATGTATATATATATTTTTCGATTTATATATATATAATTGTATATACTTTTTGCATTTGTTTTGTTTTATTTTGCTTTCTTTTTTTTTGGATTTTGTTTTTAGTTTTTTTTTCTTTTTATTTGGGTTATCAGTCTTTTTATATATTAGCCATCGCAAAGTTCAACGAATAAATCTGTACGAAATGAAAGAGAAATACATAGTACAATATATTTATGGGAGGTCAACGCAATAACTATGTAGCTAAATTATTTCTATGTATATATGTATATTTTGCTTAAGTAATTTAATTCGATTGTGTTTAGGAGGCGGAGACGGCATTCGTCGGCATCGATGAACGGCAACGGACAAAACACGCCCCTCTCCCCTTGGCCACCCGCCCTCCCCCTGCACATCTATTGATAGTTGATTATCTCGTGGAGAGGCTCCTCGTACTTACCGGGCTGTAGTTCAATGGGGCACGGCTGACGGCTATGGGAAAGCCGGATGGCTGCGGACTGGTGGCCTGTACGTAGCCCACATTGTCGGCCCCGGCCGAGCTGTACATGTCAATGGTTGGTCCGGGCGAGTTGGTAGAGGGAAAGCCCTGCCGTGTGGCCGTGGTGGCGGCCGCTGCATGAGGCGAGGCCGACGGACCGAAGCTGTGGGCGGCAGCAGCAGCCGCCTGATAGTTGTTCATCACTGCAAGCAAAGGAGAGTGTGGGAGAGAGAATTCGATGAGATTTGGAAAGATAACTGCGATATATACTTATGCACTAATATGGAAGATGAAAATGAATGGAACTGAAGCACTTTGCTGATAACTTTCAATTGAATTGTAAGCCTATCAGGAATTGTATGAATCCATAGAAATAAGATATGTTTAGTGTGTCTATTGATGATGGGACATGTGAAATGGTATGCGAAACAAACTGAAATTTAGACTCAAACTATCGATTAGATTATGCATAAGCTATCGATCAAAGTATTGGCTTGTGAAGACTGTCGTGCTTGAATGTAAGATTTAATTTAAATACTTTTTGAAATTGATGATTAATGGCGATAAATCAATTGAAATACTTATTGAAACGATGGAATTGAAACACTATAAGTAACAGTAACAGTAGAACTGTGGGTCTATCGATAAGAGTATGTACTTAATGTAATTGCAGATTTATGTGGAATATTTTTATGCAGTGAAAAAGAAATGCAATGGAATTGAAACATAATCCACTAAAATTTTATATATTCTTGCTAAACTATTGTAAAAGAAATGAGCAAATTTAGATTGTGTTTAAAATTACAAATCATATATAGGAAGTAGCTGAAGTGTAACATGATAAATCTGCGGGTTAACCCATCGATATATGTATGTATATAACGTCACTAAGACGAGGTAAGCATGCGAAGCACATTCAATGAGTAAAAGTAGAGCTACTTTAAGGGAATATTATGTAATGCAAGAAATATCATCTATTTCTATTTCCATTTCCATTTCCATTTAATATTTTAAAGGTGCCACGAATTCCATTCTCATAAAGCATTCATTACTTTCATTAATTCTATTGCAAATCTTACAATCTTTAAAAAATGATCTTATCACCAACAACTTTCGGCACTTACCTGACAAAGCCTGTGTTAGTAGTGGTGTATTATTGTTGGGGGTCAGCTGCCCATTGGTTAGATCAACTGCAAGTGGCAAAAGATTGCGAGAGTTGTACATTAAATGGGGGTCAATGCAAATGGAAGACAACTATGTAGTTAAGAGTTTGGGCACATATAAAAGAAATACCTAAGTTATATAGGAATATACATATATATAGTTATGAAAGTCAACAAAGACTGAACTCTAAGTGGTATATAGGTCTATATGTATAAGAGAAATCAAACTTTTACGATTATAATTAGTATTAGGTAATGTAAGTTGTTTATCTTTTTCGTTTCGAATGTTGTAAGTGGAACAAACAAATCAAACAAACTATTTAGTACGATTAACTAACGCTGCATTATAGAGTAAAGGAAAAACCCGAGGCCGAAATCGAAATCCCACAACTAATGTTATTTAATGGAACTATATAGTTTAGATGTATGGGTATATATTGTCGAAGAGAACTACACGACAGAGCCAACTTGGAAGGCAGGTTATGAAAACACGAGAAAAGAAGAGGAAAATAATACAAAAAGTGTTTCTGCTGGGTTATTAAACGAATGTTGTTGTTGTTGTGTTCCTATGAATGGAGGAGGAGGAGGAGGAGGAGTAGCTGGTTGGAGCAGCAGAGAAATACGAAATACAGTTAGAACGCTTGGCTGCGGCGCACTTTGCTTTTTTTGGGCGCTTTTACTGTTATCATTGTTGTTGTTGTTGTTGTCACGGTCACAGCTGCTGCAGCAAGTAAAAATACGCCAGCGCCAATATTGAAATGACAACAGAATGGGCATGGCCAAGGGGGTAAGGTGGAGGTGTGGGAGAATAGGAAATGGGTTGGGGTAGAAGGCATAGACAGCATTGGGCTAAGAAGTAACGGGTTATGGCTAACGGATTACGGGCAAGTAGGCAAGGCGTAAGAGAGAGAGAGAGAGAGAGAGAGTGGGAGAGAGAGAGGTGGTTAGTGAGGTGGGGTTGGAATTGTAGCAGTTGCATTTCCTGCGGAAACACAAAAATTGATGTAACGTAACGTGACGTAACGTAACGAGGCGTGGCTATGCCAGACGTTTGCTTATTGTGCTCGTTGTGCGTGTCTGTGTGTGCGTGCGCGTGTGCCTGTGCGTGTGTGTGTGTGTGTGTGGCGCCAATCAAGTTTGGCTTACGTTTAGTTTACGCTATTTTCATTTTTCTTTCTTTTTTTGGGAAAAGCTCTGTGCGCCATGTTGTTTTCATTAGCAACCGGGCAAAAGCTGCTGGCTATAGAGATTGATATAGCGGTAACTGCCTTTTTCTAAATAAATAAGTTTTTAGTTTCATCTATATAGCTATGTTTTTTATTCTTTCTTTCGACAGTTGCAGTTGTTATTGTTGTTGTTATGGGCTTCCGGCAGGGGCAGCTGGTATTTTTGGTAGTTGTTCAACTTGTGGTTTGGTAAACAACACTGTTTGTTGTTTAACAAGATGGCAGCATTGTCAAAACTTGAACGATTTACCAACACTGGGGGCAAGAGGAGGACAAAGTCTATGAGACACGCACAAAACGAAAAACATGAACTGATTAAAAAACACATTACAAGAGCTACGCTTAAATTAGGTGAATAACAAAAGAAATATGAATACAGAGAAAGAGAGACAGAGAGAGATATATATGTATATAGAATGTATATGTTTACTTATGACTGACTATATATAGTATATATGTGAGCTATATAACTTTGCTCCATTTTCCAACACTACACAATTGGTTTTTAAATTAGTGTCGAGTAAGGCTAGTTGCTACATTATTTAGCTTAAATTTAGTTTACAAATACATTTCACAAATTTGGCATTTCATTCTTTTTTTTTTAGTTTGTTTTTGGTTTTCTTCTACAATTAGTTTAGTTATAGTTACTAGTTTGGTTAGGACTACACACACATATTTATATATGTATACTATCTAGAAGGTATGAGAATACATATGAGAGCTACTGTACTGCCGCCGCGCAAGCAGTTTACAATTTGAGGTTCGATTGTCCATGATTTTGTTTTTATTTTCACTAAGACTTCAGCTAAATATAATCAATTAACAAACTAACATTACATTTAATAGTTGGAAAATGTGTTTAACGGCGAGAGAAAGAAAGAGAGAGAGAGTATATATATATATATATATATATAAAGAGAGATTATGCTGTGGGATTATGCAGTTTTTTTTGACCATTTTTTAGCTGACCTTGTTGGCAGTTGTGGCACATCTTCATCAGCTGCTGCTGCTTCTTCTTCATATTGCGCATACGCCTCGTTGATCCATTTGCTTGCTGCTTTTTGCTTTCAAACACTAATGAGTCTAAAGAGCTAAGGCCTTGCGGCTAAAAAAATCATAAACTTGGCTTTGCTTTTTTTTGCGGATTTTATTTCCATTTTTTTTTTGTGCATTTATTTAGTTAATAACTTTTTTTTTTTTTTTTTGCATAAGCAATTTCGAATTATGCGTTTGGCAAATTTTTGTTTCATCTTCTTGGTTTTTTTGTTGTTTTTGGTTTGAAGCGTTTTCTTATAAATCACAGTATATACGTGTAAAATACATAGATATGCGTGTGTGTGTGTGTATGTTTGTTATATAAGTAGTTAGTTATGCATGTGTGTGTGTGTGTATGTTTGTTTATAAATAACTTGCAAGCATTTTATATATATGTATATGTATATGTATATGCATAAGTTAAGATACCTTCAAGCAGTTTTTGCTGCTTTGTCCTTTTGTTTCATAATTCATAATATAATTTTGCCAAAAATCTTGTTGCATTCAATTAACTAATTAACAGCTTTTCTGTTTGTGTCTTTGCTTGTTTGTGTGTATGTGTATGTGTATTGGTAGCTAAGTAAACGAACTTACATTAATGGAAAGGACATTAGAAAAATTGCATTTTTCATCAAACATAAACTTTGCTCTTCGAAAATGGATGGACATTATTAATATTGTATTTCATTTTTGTTGTTGTATTTAAAAATTGATTTTTTTTGCATTATATTTATTATTATTAATATTATTGTACAAATGAAAGTAGATTTTGATTTGATTTTTCTTTTGTTGTGTATAAAAGAAATACTTTTAAACTTATTTTTAGATATATAATATGGAAACGTTTTCTTTTAGATATAATATAAATGTGTGTGTATATATATATATGTATATAGTAAATGTTTTATTCATATATAGAGATTTTCAATAAAAACTTGTTTGTCGCTCATTTTTTTTTGGTAGAAATTGTTGTTGTTGTTGTTGATTCAGTTTCAGTTTCAGTTTCAGATGCAACAACGATGAAGGAATTTGTATGCAGGATATGCGATATATGTTTATATGAATAGAGTTAAAAGGATTTAATTTGAGAGAGAGATAGAGATAGAGAACTGATAAATTCAACTAATTAATGAACTTTTGCTAGAAATCTGTGCACGTTCGTTGATTATCTAAAAAACTCAGGGGAAACGAAATGCAAATCAAATGCAAAATGCGAAATGCGAAAAGAAAAACAAAATTCCATATTATGCAGGAAATTAATTAAAGGATAATAATATGATGCTACACACACACACACACACAGGCCTGCTAAAATGTTGTACTTTTTATCTAAATGGGTTTCTCATCCGTGTGTGTGTGTATGTGTGTGTGTGTGTATTTGTTTATTTTTCGTATATCGTCGACATTGGGGTTTCCCACTAATTTATGCAGATGGACTACAAATAAAAAATTTGCATTTAAATGCGCTAACTGTAAAATAGTTTTATATATATATTTTTTTTTACAAATAATACCAAATGGGAGTTGTTTAATGAGAATTAATGGAAATTACAAACGGACTGTTTACTGCATGTACGTGTATGTGTGTATCTGTGTGTGTGTGTGTGTGTGTATTGTGTCATATCTCTACGGGATTCTCTACACGTTTATGCGATTATGTTTAGCCTAAGGTCTACGTATGTATCGAATATATATGTTTGTATTTAGTAAATCGAAAGAACTGCACTATAGATATATGTACGCCTGATATATGTATGTATATATAGAGATTGGGTATACGTAACTAGTAGCTCTATAGGGGTACCTCTAGGCAGTACAAACAAATGCTAAGTATGTGTATTTAGTAAAGGTCTAATAAGTGTCCGCTATAGTATATATCTATATATGAGGGCCAGCTACAGTGTGCACACACATATATGCGCCAGCAGCACTAAATGTGATTATATATATGATATATATATATATATATTCTTTTTTTTTTTGGTATGTATGGGTCTGCAATTACAAATAGTTGTATAAGTTCTTTATTAGATTCTGTTTGGTTTTGGTTTTGTTGATAGATTCAATATTTGTTTTTACCAGAAACAATCTAAGCTAATAAATTTCAATAGTTGTTGTTGTTGTTGCTCATGTTGTTGTTGTTGTAGCTGTTGTTGTTGTTGTTGCTGTACCTACTTGTCACAGTACAAATGATTTATATAAATTTCTTTCTTTTTTTTCTGTTTTGGTTTGCGTATTGTCGTTGAGACCAAGCGAGAGTGAGAGAAAGAGAGAGAGAGGGAGAGAGAGAGAAAAAGAAACAAAATGGCAAATGAAATATTAAATACAATATCGCCGGCCTCTCGCTTAGCTTGAACTGGTTCTCGTCTGTCGTTAATGCCGCTCTCTCTGGTTATCTGGCCTTTATGGGTTTTTTCGTTTTCTTTCTTTTTTTTCGTATTTATTATTAAAAATTGATGTTGCCCAGAAATTGGGATTTGATTGCGGCGGTGCGCGCTGTCAGCGCCGTGGCCAGCGGCAAAGTCAGCGTTTGATGGTGTTGATGGTATCCCGTTTGGGGCTGATTGTGCACGGCAGCGGCAGCGGCAGCCGCTGCTGCACCGCCGCCAGCGGTGCAATTGGCGGCTCTGCTGCGGCCCGGATTCGTGCTACATGTGGTACCATAACTTCTACCGATGCCACAAATAGTTAAGCCTACAAAATCATATGAGACACAAAATGTAGAGACAAAGAGAGAGAGAGAGAGAGAGAGAGAGAGAGAGTGGGAGAGTGGGAGAGAGACACAGAAAGAGAGAGAGAGAGAGAGTGGGTGACTAGGCTAGGGTTGGGACGAATGCGTTTATATGAATAATGATATTACAAATATTTGCATTCGTGAATTTTGGGACAAGTTTCTGAATCTGTTTACTAACTCATTCTATACCCTGATAATCGTTTATCGTTTATCGATAACTCTGGCTAGTGTCGGAATTGAGTAGTTTCAAATGTTTTGCCCACAGCCGTTCCAACCCTAGCAAAACTAAAGAAAACTCAATAATAAGAACCAAAACTAAAGATGGGAATGCATGATGTGAGGCGAGGTGGCTCTAGTACTAGCAAAGTGTTTGTGGATCATGATTTTTGCACAGTGTATGCGTGTGACGTGATATGGGGAAGCACAAGGCCAAGCAGCATCAATGAATGTGCCTAGATAATGCAAATATGTCGTAGGAGCTGCTTCGCTTAGGATTTCAATTTCAGTTTAGAGTACGATTTGTGCATTGATATGACGAACGCTCTAGAGTTAGGATTTTTTTCTTTTTATAGTTATAAAACATTTTTCTTTTTATTAGTTCAGATTTTCATATAATACTCGATCGAAAAAAATATCAGTTTAGATCATAGAGTCAGAGTCGCTTCTAGGCCGTGCTGCTGGCTGTCGTTGGGGCGACCAAATAATCACCGATCAGTATACGATTCTCCGGCATTACGCCCATAACACCAGCTAAAAGGTTCCAGAAAAAAATAAATTGATTAAGAAGAAAACGAAAAGAAGAAACATAGAAGAAAAACAAATATTTCGATAGATACGGGTACAACAAATCATATAAATAACAAACGAAGGTTTTGGAGCGATAGTTAGTATATTATGCTAATTAATCATGTTACATATATGTATGTATATATGTATATGTATTATAGCTAATTGTTTAACTAGTTAAGGCCTTTCGTCATATCAACTAACACAAATTGCAATGCGGGATGGGCTTTAGGCTTTAGCTTTAGTTCAATTTAAGAGTAGTCACAAAATGCACGCCAAATACATTCACACACACTCACACTCACACACAGACGGAGTCTTATACGCATACGGGGCTTAGGATATACTAGATATTCATATATATTTATAAATATAGTTAAGGTATGTGTGATGATGTATGTGTGTGTGAGACAGAGAGAGATAGAGAGTGAGATAGAGAGTTGACTTACCAGTTGGATAGGGTAGTCCGAAGCTGGGATAACCCGAATAGCCGCGACCAGCGGCATAAGCAGCATACGCAGCTGCCGGAAAGCCTGTGAGAAAGAGAGAGAGAGGGAGAGTTCAGTTAGATAACTCTATTTCAAGACCTATCGTAAATAATGCTTACCTTCGGGCAATGTCCCCAGACCCCACATGATGTTATCTAAATATGGAGCATGAAAAACAAGAGAGAGCACGAAAAAAAGAGAGGCATAAACATAAATCAATTACTAACATTCATAAGTGCGCTGAGTTAAGAGCTAAAAGTACTCCTAGAAAACAAATAGATCAAAGAGATATATATGTATGTAGATATATAAAGTTATATATATTCGATAAAAGTCTAAGTCTGTTCAACTATATATGTATGTATTATATAAGTTCTTAAAGAGTTCGTGTGTGTACGTATGTGTGTGTGTGTGTACTTAATGATCTAATTGTGTGTGTTAACTAAATAATAATCGATTAACATTTATCGATTATTATATACTATATACTAATATATATGTAAGTACTGCTGTTAGAGAGTTCGACAGATTCTAAAATATTTTATTAATTTTTTTTTTTTTTTTTTAGCAGCTTTTTCTTCCATTAACAGCCTCGACTTGCTGAGCTATAGTTAAGAATATATAGAGAGTTACATCTGTTGTACCATCGATATAAATATATATATCTATTAATGTATATATAAATAGATATGACACAATTCTAAACACTTAGTTATATATATGTTTATATAGAGTTGTTTAAATATAGATGTAAATACGTAGACATTGTTTACTAGAAAGGAAAACAAAAATAAATAAACACACATTTAAATACTATGCTAAAATGTAAATACTAGACTGTTATTTAGTTAATTTGTTCACTAGTGTAGTTGTTCGAGGCGGGGCGAACATGAAAGCATTTCTAAAGCCTCGCTGCGCATTTCTACAAAATGTCACAGACTCTCGAGGCCAATTGCGTTTCATTGGCCCACAGCTAATTAAATGATTTCAAAAGTGTTTACACACACTCACAAATAGACAAAAAGGTAATAAGAAAAAAAATGCACTACAAAAAAAAGTGGTTGAAAAAGAAACTATAAAAAAAAAAAACATCGTAAACAATTAAATAGCAAAAAACAATTTGACAGCTAGTTGAAAAAAATGTTAAATGTTAATTTAAATAGATTTTCGTTTTTTTTTTTTGAAATGTTTAATTTGTTTTGTTATTTTTTTTTTTGTTTTGCTCCAGGGCTGTCATCAATCATTCAATCAATCAATCAATTATTCGTTCATCATTTTGGCATCGTTTCCTGTGCGTATTGCTGTAGTCGTTGTTGTTGTTGTTGTAGCTATTGTTGTTGCTGTTGTTGTTGTTATCTTGTTGAACTTAGTCTTAGATACGAATGAGTACACTAACATAATGGACAACAAGTAAGAATGTTGCAAGTCGAGCATAGCCGACTATATAATGCTCGTTTATGAATGAAAATGTTGCAAAATTATGAAAGAAACTTTTGGAGTTTTTCGATTTGTTAAAATGGGTTTATCTATAATAAGTATGTATGGTAAAATTTAGATAATCTTAGCTGCAAATTAGAGTTGCCAATAAGCCACGCCCCTAAGGGGCATGCACTTGTCACTTTTTATGTTTAACTATCAGATAAACTGTAGCAGAATTTTGTCTATACTTTCTCACTGGGCGTATACTTAATATTTGAATTCAGCGACTCGGACAAATTGCCAGATCAAGAACCAATATACCCGCTTTCAACTCAGCTAAACGAGCATAAACATTCCAAGCATTAGCTAGCAGTTAACTTGAAGCGCTTAATGCGCTTAGCAAGTAAGTAAATGTCTTCATTTATATATATATAAATAAATGTATGTATAATCAATAGCTAAAGTTCATGTTTAAGTCAAATATTAATGTCTAAATAGATGTATATATAAATGTATGTGTGTGGGTATGTATGCATCAGTTATTAATTGGCCAACAGCTGGTAATTCTGTGAGCGGCTTTTGCGCTTCAATTGACATTATCAATTTACCAGTGTTGTGAAATCTTCAAAATTGAACTCACAGACGGACGGACAGACAGAGAGAGAGAGAGAGACAGGCAGCTGTCAATCTAATGCCAGCTTCGGTCACTACGTTTGCGACTTTCAAATTGTTTAACTAAAATGTTTGACGCACAAACACACACACAGACAGACTCTCATATATATGTGTGCGTGTGTGTGTGTGTGTGTGTGTGTGCGTAAGCCTGTCGGCTTTATTTGTTGCCTACTTAAATGCGGCTTTACTTAAAAGCTAATTTTGATACATTTGCTAATTTATGACATTGTTAGATTGTAAACGTTAATTATATTCGGTTCTACAGTTGTTATTCATTTTGAAGAGCTATTTTCGTATGAGCTGAAGTTGGAATATATAATAAATATTGTATATAGTATGTAATTTTATATAGAGTTGGTTAATGTTAGTTATACAAGTATTAGAAATATAAATGTGATTGATTTTTCTTCATATTTTTTTCTTGGTTTTTCTTTTTGACATTACTTGTTTCTCAATTTGAATTTTTCATCATATTTTCTTACGTTCTAGTGTTGTACAATGTCTAAGACTTACACGCAGTTCGATTTACAGTTACGCTTTACTGTTACATGTATAATATTACGATCGTCGCTAGGTTAACACTAAGCATCGATAGTTAATCGAAACGTTGAGCAAAAACATCTATGCAGCTCTCTAGGAACTGCACTTAATTAATTAAATTTGTTAATTTTGTTTTTTTTTTCTTTTAGTAAGTTTCTTTTTTTTTTTGTTTTTTTAAGCCTAGATCTTAAAACAAAATATCTTAAGCTCTAGAGAAAGAAATGAATGCGTTACGCTAATTGAAATTTGTATAAATTAAGTATATAATATATATCGATAATGATATATATCGATAATATCGATTAGACACAATAATGTATGTATAGATATGTATGTACATTTATATATGTATGTGTGTGTATGTATGTATATTTATGGAGCATACATGGCTAGGGAGAATCATACACATTTTAGACCTAAGACCTAAGTATAAATAATGCGACAAGTTCGCGCTTTGGACATTGAGACGGAATAAGAGTTCAAATGTGTGTGCGTGTGTGTGTGTGTGTGTGTATATCGGACTGCCTGCCGTTTGGACCTGCTCTAATAGATGCTCGCAACGGCGGCTCACTGCGGCCTTGGCGGTCAGATGCCGGGCAGCTGATAGAGAGAGGCAGCTGCTGCCGTCTCGAGGCTGGGGGGCATTGCCAGGAGCTCGCTGAGCGGATAGTGGGCAGCGGCCAGGGCTGCATTTTGGCGCAGCTGCGCCTGCTGGGCGGCGGCTGCAGCTGCTGCTGCCGGCGCTGTGAGCGCGCCCAGTGTGGGCGTGGCGCGCAGGCCGCTGCTGACGGCGGCGGCGGCGAGTAGGCGCTTATAGCCCATCACAGCAGCCGCGTCCGCATAGAGCGAATTGGCCAGGGCGACATTGTTCTGTGTGGCATTCGCAGCAGCTGCGTATTGCAGCAGCGAGGGGGCGCCGGTGGGCGTGGAATTGGCGAGCGGCAAGAGGGAAGGGGCGCCGGCGGCAGCGGCTACAACATGTGCGAGCGATTGCTGCTGCTGCTGCTGCTGTTGCTGCTGCTGGGCGGCCACAGCAACTGCCTGATGTTGCTGCTGCTGCTGTTGCTGCTGCTGCTGTTGCTGCTGTTGCGTGGCAGCTGCGGCCGCTGCGGCGACGGCAGCGGCTGAAATGTGCGTGGGCAGCGGATAGGGCGTGTAGCGCAGCGAGGCGGCAGCTGCGGCGGCGCCCAGCAGCTGCTGGTGATGATGATGGTGATGTGAGTGTGAGTGTGGATGTGTGTGTGGATGTTGTTGCTGTTGCTGGTGGTGTGAATGGTGTTGCTGTTGTTGCTGCTGTTGGTGCTGCAGCGCGCTGGCGGCAGCGGTTAAACTACTGGGCAAGAGGGCGGCGGCGGGCGTGCCGGCAGCAGCAGCAGCAGCAGCTGCAGCCGTTGCCGCCGCCGCCGTTGCCGTTGCCGTCGCCGTCGCCTGATTTGTGTGGCTGCCCCAGACTACCAACTCACCGTAAGCGGAACGACCGGCCGCCCGTGTCTTGGCCAGATTTGCCGGCAGCATTACCTCCTTGGGCTGCGCCTTCTTGCACTCGACCTGGGGAGCAACGGGATTAGATATATTGTATGTATGTATAAATAGAATAACGGCGCAGCATCTCGTCTCATTTGGCTTCGCTCGACTTACCATTTTGTTGTTTATCTCATGGAAATGAATTTCACAAACTTTGTCTACCACATCTTCGCTTTGAAATGTAACGAAGCCAAAACCTGCAAAAAATCAAACAAACAAACAAACAAATAAGAGAGCTGAAATAGCCGAAAGAGTCAGGGAGTCAGTGAGTTAAGGCAACTTGAGGAATGGGCAAACAAGTTTAAGAGCTGCAAAAATTGAACGAAATATGCTTTTGTGCGAGCGGCTAAATAATTTACTCAAGTGTCGAGACTGAGACGAGCCCAGACAGCCAGCCAGGCCACTACCACTGCCACACTTTTTCCGCCTCTCTCTGCACCACTTCAGCTCCACTCGCCCCCCCCCCCTTGGCTGACCTCAATATGCGGCAGGGACTCAAGTGCCGCCTGGGCAGAGTAATTCAAACACTGCCCAGCTCCCCCAGTTTACATAGTAAACTTTGCCCAGCTCTGGAAATAACCCAGCCGAGTGCATAATAAGTTTGTCATGAAGTTTTTACCAACCGCCCTCCCTCTCCCTGCTGCCCAACTAACTACTCTGCTTGGAACTGCTGATTCAGCGCATTCGACGGCACCCATTCAATTTCTATGCCGAAATTTTTGTTAATTTCTGACAAAATTTAGAATCTTTCATAGGCTGCTGCAAGAGTGGGCCAAATGGCGGTGCAAAACTATGCTGAGTTGGCTAGGGCTGACACTAACGAAATTATCGATAATCAATGTGGGAAGTGCTCAACACTGAAATGAAATGTAAGAAACTCGGTTGTGTATGAATCTTGAGTGAGTGAGTGAAAAAATAAGCTAGTGAAAGTATTTTAGAAATCGATTATTGATAGTTGATCGATTAAAGATTCTGTCTTTTGAATGCTATAGCTAAGAGTTGATAGATCATAGACGAAACTCTTAGATAGGATGGGATTTTAGTATGAACTTAATGCAGAGCAGAGTTATATTCAGAGATAATCAGGAAATCGATAACATATAGGCAATCGAATAGTTTTTGTACAGTGTAGTACTATCTCTAAGACTTATATGCTTCACTATCTAGCCTTGCATATTCGTTACCCTCATTAAATGAATCTAGTTAGTGATGGTACTTAAATATAGACAGAAAATCGATATTATCGAAGTTATCAAAAATAGCTTAGCACTAATATTCAGCTTAGACAAGAAACTTGCAACTTGTAGCAGAGAAGCTCTTTAGATATGCCACAAAATACCCATAACTATCGATAATTAGCTAGCGATTGTTGTTTACGATATTCTATTCTATATATCGATAGAACATCTCAAGTTCGTATGCTAACTTAACTAGCTTTTAATGCTTGTTTACATGAAAAAGGAAACCCAAGGACAACAAAGAGCCAAAATGTTTTTAGTGAAGCTCCATTTCACTAGTGTGTGTGTGTGTGTGTGTGTGTCGGTGTGTGTGTGTGCTGTTGCTTTTAGCTTTCGCTTTGGTCTTATCGAGGTTTTTCAATTAGCGCAATTGTCTGAGATTTGGCCGGGCCAAAAGGACTGTGCAATTAGCAAGGCCAAGTGCAGACACCTCATGCCACGCCCTCCAACATCGACTTTGCTTTCTGTCTTTGTGTTTGTGTGTGTGTCTGTGTGTGTGTGTTTGCTTTGGCATGCGGGCGTTGGGCGTAGCTGACAAATTAGTTGAAACAAGTAACAGTAAACACGCAGGCTTATTAGCGACATGTGCTGCTTCAGTCCTACCTCTCTCTCTCTACCTCCTTCTCTCTACCTCTGCTTGCAACAACTTGTGGGCGTTGAGACTCTTCAGCGTTCGCTCGCCCACTTACTCTCTCCCTCTCTCTCTCTCACTCCTGCTGCCTGATGTGTTTGTGTTTGTTTTAATTATATAAAATTAGCGCACGTTGCAAGTTGCACGTAGTTGTTGCCACTTTGGTAGCTGCTGCCACAGGCGTGGGCTCCTTTTTGGGCTGGCTCTGCCTCTGCCTCTGACCACTCATAAATCAGTCGAGCGTCGACCGAGTGGCTAGCAAATGAAGCCAGCAATTTCTTTTTTGGCCTTCTGGCCTTCTCCATCTCGCCATCTTCGCCCACACGTAACTCAATCAAAAATGTATCTGGCGGCAACAAATGCGGCAAGGCTGGCATGAAAAATGCCCCGGCGGCTGGAGTCGCTTTGCTAGTTAATTCTGTGGCTGCTTTGCTGCCATTTTTACCTGTCGAAAATTTCCCGCAGGACGCCGAGTGCCTGACGATGCCTTTGCCAACTGCACAAATTGCACACTCATGCATGTTATTGCCAAGTAACGGCCACAGATATGCCACACACACACATGCACACATATGGGAGTGGGGGGCGTGGCTGTTTGCCTGCCAGCTGTTATGACTGCGCAGCGCCGGCTTGCCAAAAAACGAGAAAAATTACAAAATTTTCAATTTTAATATTAGTAGCGGCTGGCGACGCCAACTGCCAACTGCTATTGCCCCCCCACTCACCCGCCGCACCCACACTAACACCTCGACTGCAACTCCCCCTCCTCCTCCTCCTCCTCCTCCTTCTCCATTCAGCCGCCTCAACCGGCTGTTTAGGCGCACGTTGTGCATGTCCTTGGCTTGCCAAATGAAATTCATAGCATAGTTCAGAGCGCTGCTGTCGTGTATCCCATATCAGCTACAGTAGTAATTGTGCCACGTGCAACACTTCCAACTCAATAGCCATCATTGTGCATAGAAATATGGTTTTTAAACATTTTCATTTGCTTTTCTGCAGCTGATTTCATTTATCGATTAATTTGTGTGGCAAACTGAAGTCAGTTTTGCTCGAGTTTCGTAATAGCATCTAGCTTAAGCAGTTTATATAGACACTTCTGGGATCTATGAATATTATTAAATTAAACTATTATTTTTTATTATTCTTCTTATAGACTCTATATGCTTATCCTCCTACCTTGTTTTACTGAATCACGTTTAAGGGGATAGTCAAAAATCCTTCGATAAACCCTATCTATCTTTCAAACTATAGTCTCCAGAAACCTGACTCATTCCTAATTCCTACTATTGATAAAAGAAATATTTATAAATAAATATCTATTGCCCTTACACATATAACTTTATATAAGGAAGATTTATCGATAACTGTACATAGATTCCTATCTGTCAATATGTTCGTATCTATCACTTAATTGTCTTAACATAATTCTCTTTAAGTAGATGATTATTTGTGGAAATCCATCTCTAGTATATTACACTTTGATATTCATTTTCTTTGCTTATCGATAGCTCATCTTTCTATCGATAACTCGATCAAGCTCTGTTCAATTCAGCTATATTCTGCTATCATATTAATCAGTTTTCCTACTCCTCTCTTCCTATTCTCATTGTTTACATTGCCAAGTGCTTCTCTATCTTTACTTTCCTTTAGTTTAGTTGATCATCTAACAGTGACTACTGTACTTGCAGCTATTCTTGTTGTTGCTGTTGTTGTTGCAGATGTTCGTATGCCAGCCTATATTGTTTTATGGCATATTCATATAGTTTTCGTTGCTGCCCTGCCACGAGGCCCCCGTCAAATCGCTTACGTTTTTCTTTTTCTATTTTTTTATTTATTTTTTTTATTTTTGGGGCCAACTGCAGCCGTTAGTTGGAAAAACGTCGCTGCAAGTTTTAGTGACCAGGCTTACATTTCACTAGCTGTACGCTTCTCTCTCTCTCACTCTCTCTCTCTCTCTCTCTGTGTTGTCTGTCTGTATGTGTCGACTGTCTCTCTGTCCGTCCGTCCGTCCGTCCGTCTGTCGCTGCACACATGATTTATGAATGAGTAACAAACTTGCTGCCGTGTAGCCCGAGCAACGTCTTTGCTCGCCTGCCTCAATTTTTGTTTTTTTTCTTTTCTTTCTTTCGCTTCTTTATTATAGTTGCTGTCCTGTTTCTGTGTCTGTGTGTGTGTGTGTGTGTGTGTGTGTGCACACGCTGGCAATTGCCACATGTACGCCAGAAGATGGGCACCTTCTCCACTCTTGGATCGATAAAATGCAATTACAGGCATATCGCAAGTGCCAGTAGGCAGCTACCAGGCGGGGCAGTCGGAGCAGTCGGAGCAATCGGAGCTGTTGGAGCAGCCCTGGAGCGTCTGTTAGTCCAACTCATGGCAAAAGGTCGTCCATCGTTCAGTTCGTATAAAAAGTCGCCTGGTCCGCCAACGTCATTGTGGCTAGAGCTACAACTAATACCCTTTGATTAACGACACACATTTTCTATTGACTCGTCGCGTTGCCTGGAGTGTGGGGAGGGGGGAGGTGCTCGATTGGTTGTCCGTTGGGCCACGCGTATGCCCTGTGAAGTTGGGCAGTTGGTCTTGGGTAACTAACAACGCCTGCATATTTCATCATATGTACTCTGATCGACCTAGGCAATTGTAATTTGCAAAATTGCCGTGTCCTGCCGGTCGTCATGTCTTCCATGTCATATTCATGGGTAAATCACTAAAACGAGGCTATGCACATTAAATGCTATTTTTAACCCAAAGAAAACTGAAGAGAAAACTCGGAAAACCACTGACAATTTACCTGTCATGCTATTATCTGAGTTTGAATTTGAGTTGGAATTGGAAGTAATGAAAAATAAAAAAGGATATTTAAATACTTTATCAATATTGTGCACGAATCAAGGACAAAGCGCTTTCACTTCGGCTCACCAAGTGGATTATGAACCAGTATAGTATATCGAATGGAAAAAGCAAATGTTGACTGAATTCCAAATGAAATCAATTTGTTATACTATAAACATTGAGCTATAAAATTGCTTCACTCAGTTTCTGTTACACATGCGAGATTTACATGAAATTTACATTTACAAAATGAATTCTCCAACTGACTTAGCTCTTAAATGGGATTTTCTTTTTACTGTAAATAATTCCTGGAACTTTTACTGTTGCTGCTCAGTAAATAGCTATTTATTTGATTTTAATTTGAAATGGGAATTGCGCTTGGCAATCGCTTGGGCCAAAGAATTAATAATATTATTGCCTCTCTCGACGCTGTCTTCTGCTTTATATACTCGAATAAATCTGCATCGTTGGCAATTTGCAGTTTTATATCTTACTCATGCATTATCTCTGAACAGTTGTTGCGCTACGCTGCCTCTTCCGCTGGATCTTCTTGCCCCCCCCTCCCCCGCATCCCCTTGTTCTCCTCTCTCATTGTTCAGCTGCAGCAACACATAATTTTTAAATGGGGCGCTGCTTGTTTTTATTGCCTGCTCCTGCTCCTACTCCTCCTCCTCCTGCTGAGTTGAGTTTTTGTGTTTTTCATATGACTGCATCATGATGCAGCATTCGGTACTCCAGCGTCCAATTAAACGAAATGTTCTGTGGGTCGCGTTCGTCTCTGCCGCTGCCTCTGCTGCTGCTGCTTATCTCTTGGCGGCGCCCCGAAGTATGCAACAATTTTTTATGGGCCGCATACAAGCAAAAAACATGTTTCCTTATTCCCGTGTGCGTAATTTGGTTGGACAGCGGCTCCAACTACATGAGGCCAGCAAGTTAACAAGGCCAGCCATGAAACTCTCTCTCTGTATGTGTGTGTGTGTGTGAATTGTTCATTCTCTGTCTGTGTGTGTGTGTGTGTAGAGGCAACTATTGATGCACGACTGTCCAGCTGAGTGTGTCTGTGTGTGTGAGTGGCTAATTACTTTTGGGCCACGACATTGTTAGCCGACTATGTCTCTCTCTGTCTCTCTCTCTCTCCCTCTCGCATCCTCTCTGTCTCCCTGTGCACGCCCACATGGCTTTGGCTGCAAAATGGACACATCAATCTTAATGTGCCTCGGCTGTCTCAGGTGGAAGCTGCTGCTGCGCCTCCTGTCACATGTCAATGGGCGTTCGCAATGCGAATTTTCGGCGCGTCATTTAAAACTTTAATAAGCAAAATTGACAACGACAAGCACGGTCCACGTCCACGCCCACACCTACGCCTACGCCCATGGCCGAAAAAAAAGCAAGAATGGACTCACTCGTGCGCTACAAGTTCGTGTAGCGGATGTGCGCTGGAGATTTAAGCCTTTGCCGGACAGCGCGTCCCCCAGTAGCAGCCCCGCCCACTCCAACGCCCGCTGAGCTGTGTGTGCGGGCTATATCCGGTTGCATTGCACAGGTAATCTTTACGACTAGCTCGCTCTCGCTTCCCCACTCTCCCACTCTCTCCCTCTCTCTCTCTCTCTCATGCTGTTACACACACCAAGAAGAAACTGTATTAGCTCTGTTTGTGCTCGGCTATCTGTAACGGTATCTGTCATGCATTGACAGCGCAATGCGCAACAACAACAGCAAAAGAAAAAGCAGAAGCGTTCGCACTTCCGGCTTGCCCGTCTTCTTCTGCATCGTTAAAGCCCGGAAACGAAGCAGCACAGAAAAAAATGAAAGAAAATATCTACAACAACAACAACAAGAAGAAAAGCCGGAATCGAGTGAATGTGTGTTATTATAACGAACTGTATTATTAACGTTTATCGCTTATCGTTTATCGTTTATCGTTTATCGTTTGAGTGCTCACCTCTGTGCCGATTGGTCTGCTTGTCAAACATCAGCATTGCGTCCTCGATCTGCAAATAGAAAATTGTAGAAAGAAAATGAATAAAAAGTTTGTGCTTTGTTTTTCGCTGTCTCTCTCTCTCTCTCTCTCTCTCTCTTCTTCTTTTTTTTTTGAAGTTTTCAGTGCGCGCAACTCAATTAATGGCCGACTAAAAGCACTGAGCAGACAAAACTGTTGCTAATTGCAAAACTGAGCGCCAACAATGGCCAACACACACACACACACCAATACATAGAGTCACACTGACAGAGCTCTGGGCAAAAGTTTTTGGCCATTATGACGCAAACGCAAAGGGCAACTTATAATGATAGTTGACTGACTGACAAAACCAGCCCAAACTATGCAACTAACTAAGCGAACAGACTTTGATGAACTGCAGCAGAGTTTCTTTAACTTTCCCATATATATATATACGTATATATAGATAGGATAGATATAGACATGCTGCTCTACTACTATTATCATATGCTAATTGATAGATTTTTATTGCTAAATAGAGTTGAGCTAGAGTTGGACGTTAATTGTTTTATAATCGCTTGGCCAAACTTGTAGACAACTGACTCTCTCTCACACTCTCTCTCTCTCTCTCTCTCTCTCTCTCTCTGTGTGTGTTGCTTAAAGGATCTGCAAGCTTTTCGCGCTTTTACAGCTTCGTTAATCAGAGCTGCGGCTACCTTTGTATATCGTATATAAATTATTAATTAAATCTTGCTTCGCTATTGAATTACTTGAGCTCAGGCACTTTTTATGCTTTTGCAGCTCTTTTGACATGTTGTTACCACACACACACACACACACACACACAGGCACACCCACACATGCAGTCTGCTCCTTACTCGATTACCATTCCTTGGTAGCTGTGGGTCTTTCATCTTGCTGCTATTCAATATCATAATATGACAACTTTTCGCTTTGGCCCTGACGCTAATTGCACTTTGGCTGTCAAAGTTGCGAGCGAACATTAATGAGCTGCCTGCCGCATGCCGCGTGCCGCATGCCGCATGCCGCATGCCCCAGCAGCGATCCCGTTTCGCGCTGCTTATGGCCATTGATTAAGTTTAATCAATGAGCTTAAGGCAACTTCTGTGCATTGTAATTAAAGTGCAGCAACAACCCAATTGACGACGATAACAACAGCCTTATAAAAATTAATTAAGCCGCAGTTGAACCTCGAGCTCGATGCAAGTTGCAGTTGCATTTAACGGGCAACAGAAATACAAAAGACAGAGAGAGTGTGTGAGAGAGAGAGAGAGAGAGAGAAGGCTGAGTGAGAGCGTACAACATTGTTTTTCAATTAACAATCAACAACAATGCCACAACAATGCGCGTACAAAACCATAAGGCGAAGGTTGCCCCGGCCCCAAATGAGACAAAAATTACCTGCCACAGTGGCAACTGCAATTGCACCATTGCAATTGTTGTTGTTAATTAAGCGGGCAACAGTTGCTGACGACTGTTGCTGCTGCTGCTATCAATGCAGCGGCCAGGCCCATCATAATTACGCCAGACTGGGTCGCTGGCTCATTATGTTGCGCATGGGCGGATGGGGCAGATGGGGCGGGCGGCAAACTTTAATTCTATTAGCAAAATGTTAAATGTGCATGGCCACAAGTGGGCGTGGCACTGCCACTGCCACTGCCACTGGCACACTGTGTAATTTTATTTAAATCTGAATTCATTAATTCGTCATAATCCCCCAATCATTGCGCCGCCTGCGTTGAGAACTTCAAAAAGCCATCAACGACAGACGTTGCTTACTACTAGATCCTTGGAGTAAGCCCAATCGTACGCTCTCTCTCTCTCTCTCTCTCTCTCTCTCTCTCTCACTCACTCTCAGTCTGTCTCGCTCTGTGCGCCTGGACTAGTGGCTGCCATTCATTTGGCTCATTTTGTGTATAAAAATGCTGCGCCCGCTGAAAACGGCGTCGCTTCATTATCGTAATCGTTATATAAAACAGCGGGCAGGCGACGACGACGACGACACTTGTCTGTGTGTATGTGTGTGTGTGTGTGTGTGTGTGCGCGTGTGTTTTATGCGTTTTGCGGCACATTATGTGGCTGTATCCTAGACGAAGTCGCTGCGACTGTGGCGGCTGCTGCTGCTGCTGCTGCTGTTCCTGACATTAATGAATGTTGCCGACCGAAAAAAAAGTATATATATATATAAACAGAAAAATGTATATATATTCGCTTGAGCTGCGCCCCGTTGAATGTGGGCAATGGGAGAAAAAAGATGAAACTTAAAAGCAGCCATTGACAGGCAGAGCGCAGAGAGCTCAGGTGGTGCAGCAACTACATATGCCCATATGTACATGCATATATTCACACATACATACATATGTTTAACCAGCTCTGACAGCTGCTTCCAGAGACATTTTCTAACGAAAACAACTATGAAACTAGCTAGAGAGTCAGTGGAGTACTTAAGGTATTAAAGTATTGTGGAATAAGCACACTTGAGATGGAGTTAAGCTGGTTAAATGGTAAGCTAAAGCTATAGCAACAAAAGAATTTAGAAATCTAATAATAAATGTGTGTAAATAAATTATGTTTAAATATGTACACATGTAAGCAATTAATGTATGTATGTATATATGAATATTATAAAAGTGAGAGTAAAATATGCTAGAACTTGTCTAATTCGGCTCACTCCACCTCAATCGCCGCAGAGCATAACAAAACATAATCCGATTGAGTTGTGCTACTCTCATTGCTCTCTGATCTGCGCTAATTAACGCTCCGAAAGAAAGAGAGAGACAAAGAAGCTGCAGCGAAACGTAATGTCAAATGCTGCTGCGTGCGAGCGGGATAGACTCTACGCACAGGCCTTTTATGAACTGTGTGTGGACAAAGAGAATGCGAAAAGAAATGAGCAGGCAGAAAGAGCAAAAAGTGCAAATTATCCCACACAGTGAATTTGAATTAGACGAATAAATACAAATGGCAGGCGATCACATGGATATAGGCGTAGCATAGTTTTATTAATTTTTCACGGTAATAATCTTCCTAAATTTGTAAAAATATACAAATCAGCAACAAGTTAAATTTATATTTTAGTAAATCATAAAAATGCCAAAAATTTGGTATTTTTATATTCATTTATATTTGTAGTTTACATATTGTGGTATTTTTGAAGCCTATGCCCATACTCAAAAAGGCCATAAATTTGGTATTTTTATATGCATATACAAATATAATTTACATAATATGGTATTCTCTAAGAAGCCTAAGTCTAAGCACAATAATATGCTAATTTTCATTTATACATTATACAAGTTTTAATAATATTCAGTACCATAAACAAGTCAAAATAGATTGCCAGCCGATAGCAGCAAACTTTACAAGTGATTTTAAATTTGGATATATTTAGGCATAATTAAACGTTTAGTTTTTTAAAATACTTTCCACACACCAAAATCCCTAATACATTACACATTTGCGTTTTAGCACTAAACAAAATAGAAAATTAGCTAAATTACCTAAAAATTCCCTTTGCATGTGCATTTAAGACCAGCTCAGACTTAGCTGCCTCTGGAGGTATACCCAGCACTTACTTTTATGCAAACTAGCGTGAAATTGTGGCGAAATTGATTTTTGCTCAACTTTTTACCTTTTCGTCTCGTTAAATCAGCGACGGCAGCCGCAGCAGCAGCAGCAGCAGCAGCAGCAGCAGCCTCATCAGCAGCCGCAGCGGCGGCGGCCACTCGAGCGACTAGAAAGTCCTTCAGCGAAAACTTTTAACTGGATAATTTACAGTAATTCATCTTGCTGTCGCTTTCCTGCGGCTTTCTTTTTCCATTTTTTTTTTGCGTGCTGAGAGCGAGAGCGAGAGACACTTTATGCAGCGCTTGATTGCGACAATTTATACGGCGTCCGGCTTGGCTTTTTGGGCATATTGACAGAGGAGGAGGAGGAAAAAAAAAAAAAAGGATGGAGGAAATTTTAAAGCTGCAGCCGCTGAATAGTCGCATTTAATGAAAGCTCAGCGGGGCAGCAGCTGTGGCTGTGGCTCTTGCAAAGTACACTTACACTCGACTCCACACACTCTACACTTACTTATATATATATATATATATATGAGTATGTATATATATTTTTTATTTTTTGGCTGAATGGAAGGAAGAAAAAAGAAAATAGGGAGGAGCGAAGCGAAGCGAAATGAACTTTTTGGTAGCTGGACGTGCGAGTTGTCTAAGTGCCGGATTGGGGGATGGCACATCTTTCAAAAACTTTTGCCGGGCGACAGCAAAAAAACAGTCAGCAGTAGCTACTCTATATGCCAAATATCAGTACACACACACATACACACACACATATAGCATATATACTGTGCGTGTGTGCGCGAGTGTAAGGCACATGACTGCGTGTGGTTGAAATATAGATAAACTTTTTTAAGCTCGTATTTATTACATATTTGGCTGTAAGTAGAATTTAAGTTGCTTTTTGCCTTCAGCGACCCACGCGGCGTATGAGTAATGCGCACAGACAGTGAGACAGAGGTGGGGGAGCTGTGGGAGCTGCTGTGGGAGCTGCTGCGCTGCTGGTGCACTCAAGCGATATGTTTGCGACAAATTTGCAATCAAAAACGCATCAATTGAGCTCGACAGCAGCGGGCGCATTAATGAGCAGGCCAGAGCACAGCACGGGCCATACAAATATGTGTATATGTGATGTATATTTCAATTAAAAAAGGATTCCGATTTGTAATCCTCAACTTGATTTGTTGTTGCTGCTGTTGCTGCTCCTGCTGCTGCTGCTATGCCAGTCATGAATCCGACGGACCCAACATTAGCAGCACGAATGAAACGCAAGTATGAATATTAAATTGTGTATGGAGATTTGAGCAATTAAGTGAAACAGAGACAGCAACAGCTAAGCACAAACTGAGTAAGAGAGACAGAGAGAGAGGGAGAGAGAGAGAGTGGGAATGAATGGCAAATGGCAATGATGGAAAAGCTTTTGCTTAGTTTATGCCCTTGGCTTAGTAGATCAACTATTAATGGAAGTAAGAGTGAAATTTTATGGCACGCAAGCAGCGTCGACGGTGGGCTGGGTGGGCGTGGCTGGGCAACTACAATCGGTATACAAAGCTGCCCTTAGTTAAGCAAAGGTCATGAGCAGCATACAAAGAGCGAAAAATATATTTACATATGAATGTTGCTAGTGTATGAGTGTGTGTGTGTGTCTATGTGTGTGTGTGTTTAGCTTGTCACGGAAATGAAGCAGAGTTTTTAATGCGGTTGACTGATTTGGGTTCTCAATTGAATATGGAGATGTTATAAGAGCACTGATACAGCAACAACAACAACAACAACAATGTGAATCGCCCCCAGCTACTCGTCTAGCTATAACTTAGTTATGCTCTTTGTATGCGGTCTACAATGGCTATCAAAGGTCAGAGTATCATAATAATATTATTCCTTTTGAAGCGTGTAAGTAAATCTGATGAGAATTTTATCAAGCATTTTTTTTTTTTTTGCTTAAAGGTAAAAATGAAGCAACTTAAAGGATGTGCCACAGCTTTTACATAAATTTGCTAACTGAAATGTAGGCTCTCTCGGCGATTCTCAAAAGTTGCAATACTTTTGAATTGCAGACCTTGATTTATAAATATAATTTTCTGATAAACTTTGTTACTTTTCTCCAATTTTAAAATATATTTCTTTAATTTGTATGCTTTAGGCTCTCTTCTATGAGTAACTTGAATTGTCTTAAATAGCTTTATCTATAAAGTAATGTCTGTTTTATCATCAGTATTATGGACATGACAGCATTTACGCTGTGAATCTACCGCTCCTCTATGCAATTCTCAGTGTTTAATGTACTTGCTTTTATCATTTTCGGTAGCTTAACAGCCCCTCCGCTCGGCCATTATTGCTGTTGAAAATGTTGTTGAAGTTATCTTTGAGGTAATAATAGCTGAGTTTCGCATTTTTCCTTTGGCTGATTGGGTCATTATTTGGCCCGGGTAGGGGCGGTGAGGGGCAGGGCAGGGTCATGAGCTTGCGTTGGCCCAAGTATTTTATAATCATGAAAAGCAAAGCCTGCAACTTGTCGTCACTTTTAATGAGATGGCCACAGCAAAGTTTACCACCTTTTTTTTTTTTTCGTCGTTATCGTTGTTGTTGTTGTTGTTGCTGCTGCTGTTGTTGTTGTTGTTGTTTCGCTAAGCTTTGCATGGGCGCACGCAAAGTCCACAGATTCACGCTAGCTACTAAAATTTAATTAATATCGATTTCGGATTTGAAAAGGTTCAGCTCCATTGGGGTCGGCTTTTGTAGCACACACACACACACACACACACACACACACACATAATGTAAAGGGCAGGCTTTGGCGGCGGTCGAACAACTTGAGAGAGAGGGTTATGCACCACAAAAAAGAAACTGAAGACGAGCGGACAAAAAGGCGGCCCAGCATAAGAAGCTAAGAGGCTGTGGGCGGACGGACATTGTACGGCCAGGGGGCGGGGCAGTGGCACACAAAGATGTTACAGCTTAGGCAAGAGGCTTGCATGGCTCGGCAGTGAAAAACTTTTAATCTTTGCGAGCATAAGTAAGATATATGTATGTACTTTGTGGAGTGCGATTCCACATGAGATCGCACAAAGCACAGCTATATATATATAAGAGTGTATGTGTGTGCGTGTGTGTGTTATGATTCAAACGAAAGCAGCTGCTCAATATTTTGCAAAGTCTTGGACTGCAGACTTGCTTGAGTTGAAATTGAGATTTCTAATGGGATTGGTTTTTCAGACCCGGACAGCTGCTTAAGTTGCCCGGCCTTTATATACGTATATATATCTGTGTGTGTATAAATATCTGAATGTATATGAGGCAAGTTGCTGAACAATTTTCGTTAATTAAAATATTTTCAATGTGTTGTTATATATGTATGCTTGGTACGGCTACGGCTGCTACAGCTGGTCTGCAGCGTGCAGCGTGGACCCCCAGGTCCTGGCAGGACCAGCTAAGGATGCTCGAATTACAAAGCAAATTATAATTTCATGAAAGTTAAACGAGCAACTCTCTGCCCAGCTCAGCTCAGCTCTACGCTGCTCTGCTCAGATCAGCTTGGGCCAATGCAGCGAATGGATGAGGGCGTGGGCATGGTGGGCGTGGGCGCACTTGAGTGCAAAGGTGGCACCGGGTCGCACCGCTGTGCCCAAAGATTCTGAATTAAACATGCTGAGATAGCGTGGGAGCTGCTGCCAGACAATGGGAGCGAAAGAGACAGCCAGCTGGTTGACCGGAAGCATTGGGCGAAACCGAAAACGTAAAATAATAACAAGAACAAAAACAACAACAACAAAAAAAATGGCATTTTTTTACTTTTATGTGTGCAAGTGCGAATTTATGTCTTTAATTATTCAACGCCTCATTTGTATGCGCCCAGTCCCAAGTTCCACTGATCGCCCCCTCTCCCCCCACTCGCCGTGTGCGCTGCCTTGCTAAAATGCCAGCATGCATTTCCGTTTCCGGCCACCGCCAACATTGCATATGGCTGGCACACATGTGCATCGTTCCCGCTCCCTCACCCTCATCCACCTCTCTCTCTTCCACTCTCTCTCTCGCTCGCTGGGCAATTGAAATTTCAACTGGCGCAAAAGTAATTCAATTCAACGGCAGCCCCGGAGACGTCGACCAGCCAGCAGGCATCGACTGGCACTCCGAGTGAGATTCTCGGCTGCATGTCCTTACTGTGGGGATTCCTTGCTGATGGCATTTAAGAAGTTATTGTCATAAATGTTTGAGTTTGCTGCTTGTTGTTGCCGCCTCCTGCGCATCCTCCTCCTCCCGCTCCCCCTTCCCGGCACTTGCCTCAAATCAAATTCTGTTGCTGTTGCCGCAAAGACACAACTTTTATTTAGCCATGTTGAATGGGCTGCAGACGATGCCCATGCCCATGCCCATGTCCTCTCCCCCTCTACCTACGCCTCTGCTGCTCCTGCCAATTTGCAATTCTAATGTAATTTTTTCGCGAATCATAAGTTAGCAAATGCCTCACACTCGCTCACGACCACGCCCACACCCAAGACTTGTGTCGCCTGCCAGCCCCGCACTCTCCCCTCTACCATGCTCTGCCCGTGTCCCTCTATGTTTGCCCCTGGGGGGAACGCCTCTTAAAATGTCCCTGGCAAATGTCTTTGACCAATTGTAAACTGGGCGTCCCCTTTTCTTTGTTTTCTTTGGGATCCACTCGTTAGGCCCACAAATCGATCAGGACACAGAGCACACACAAAAAAATATGCTAATTTCCTGCATGTTCATTGCGTAAGAAAATTAATTCGAAATCGAAAAACAAAGACAATCAAATCAAAAAGTCGAACTTTTAATACTCTAAAAGGTCAGCTGGGCAGAGAGCCTGAACTTTTGACTTGTCCGCAAGCAAAGAAAGAGGAAATGGAAGATGGCCAGATAGTTGAGCCATGTCACAGCTGCTGGAGCTAATGAAATTTTGATTTGAATTGAATTTGAAGGGATTCGGAATATCAAATTAAAGTAAAGTACAAATATTCGTGTCGTTTCTAGCTAAGACTTCCTGTATTAACTAATCAAAGTACAAGTTACTAAATATTTTTCTTAGGCCACGCAATAATCTTTACGATTTGCTCTCAAGTCTGCGAACTGTGAACCCTTTTTTATTTGATTTCTGGAACCCTACCCAGCTACCCGGCACCCTTTTTATTCGCTCTTTGGAGTTAGAGCATTTCGAAAAGGGACAGCAACAACAACAAGAGCAAAAGAAAAAACAACAACAACAACAATAAAATCGTGGCAACAACAAAGCCAAACAATGCGCCGCATTTACATTTGCATTATTTAGCATTTAAGCGTCACGCGTTGCGTAAACAAATTGTATAAACAAAAACAAAGCGGGACAAGAAAAAAAAAAACACTGAAAAAAAAAGGAAAAACGAAAAAAGAAAATTAAATGAAATGAAATAAAATCAAACACAGGCGCGTAATTCATTACAGAATTCTTATTTTGATTAGATTGAAATGTTGCGTAGGGGATAATTGTGAATAGAGTTGAAATGAATAAGAGGAACTGAGTCGAGAGACTTGGGGGAAATCGGGAAAGGCGAGATGGAAATTTATTCCAAATAAAAGAAATGAAATTGGAGCCAGTTCTAGCAACCAGTTCAGATTGTGAACAGTGAGAGATAACTGAATGTTACTATAAAGCATCTTAACATTGATTTTACATTAATTTAACAGCATGCTATTTAGCGGTGTGAACTAGCTCTGGCAATAGTTTAGTCATAATACAGAAATATGTTAATAATATGTATTCAGCAATTATATATGCATTCGATTTAGACTTAACATAGACTTAACATAGTTCACTTTTATCCCCACTGGCTAAAGCTAATGCTTGTCTAATGAATAACAAATGAATAGCTACAGCAACTGGTTCAAAGTTTGGTCAGCTTGTTCCCACAACAGACTCAATCAATGTTAAGCGATAAATGTTATAGTTGGTAAACATATATAGCTCTGTTAACTACGTTGCAGAGCAAATTAAGCCCACTTCAAAAAGAATTGCTCAAATTAAGAGCGCAGCTCAGAGTAACTTTGCATAAATATTCACATATACATACATATATATATTTACATAAATATGTATGTGTGTGTGTGTGCATGCATGTATTTGTATATACATTCAACGTGCAACCAATCAACAGTTTGAGCTCATTGTTCAGTTAACTATGAATAATGGAGGGGAAATTTATTAGCAGGCCAATGCTTCACGAATCCATAGCAATGAAAAGGTGCTGCTGCTGCTAGTTGCTGTTGTTGTTGTAGTTGTTGTTGTTGTTGTTGTTGTTGCTGTTGGGCTGGCAATCAAATGTTTGAATATGTCTGAGATTTTTTATTGTTTGTTGCTGTTGTTGGCTTTCGAGTGCTGCTCCGGGTAACTAGCAGCTGAAAGGCTGCTCTGGACACATTTAAAGTCTGGTCACACTTACACACACACACACACACTGTCTCTCTCTCTCTCTTTCTCTGTTTCTCTCGCACTCTTACACTTATTGGTTTACTTGTTTACATGACAAGCTGCTCGTTTTCACACTTTTTCTTATTTGCTTTAACATTTTCGCATGCATATGCAAGCAGCCCCATAGCACACACACACACACACACATACACACACGCAGAGAGTGTGCTTGTCCAGGCAAGCTCACATTCTCTATCGTTGTAGTTGCTTCTGTTAAGTCCTGCGGTGGCATTTTGCACATATGTATGTGTGTGTGTGTGTGTGTGTTGGTGTATGCACTTTAAGTGCGCTTGTATGCGTTGCACTTGTTTGCACTGTTTTTACATCGAATGTTGATTGTACAAAACCACTGAACAAGAAAAATTAATTATACAAAAACGTCACCGCCAAACAGCTACCGAAACTGTTGACCCAACCCAAGGATGTTGTTGTTGTTGTTGCTGTTGTTGTTATTATGGCACCTACGCTAACGCTGTTGGAAATAATTCGAAAATGTTTCGCATACGCTGGCAGATAAACGGGCTTTATGCCTAACCACGAGACGAAATGGACAGAGCAGACAGACAAATGGAGATACGAGCAACAGACAGATAGACAGACTGGGCAGACAGTTGAACATGCGAAAGATACATGCATTGTTCAGCAAATACATGCATGCATTTCTATTTATTATTTAAAATATTTGCCATTAGCCGAGCACAAAACTAGATTTCTATATACATAGACTGCCATGTTGAGTCAACCGCAATGTTTAGAACCCAAACTAATAAATCATACGAAAAACAGACACAGATAGAAGGAGAGAGAGAGAGAGAGAGGGCGAGCAGCTGCTGCCTGCATTTCTATGCGGTATATACTAAATCAATTTATGCAAGCGCATAAATGCGCATAAAAATACCAAAATGAATGCAGCAGCAGGCAAAGGCAAAGGAGATGGCAAAGACCAAAAAATAAAAATACGAAAAATAAATAAATATACATATAAATTTTGATGTGGCAAATGGCATTTACGGCCAAATTGGTTCGAACGAGTCCCAAAACGCGGGCTTTTAAGCAAATGCAAAAACTTGTAGCATACTTTTAAGCTGGCGCACTTAAAACGCAGCCGCACGCAGCGGGGGCGTGGCAGCGTACGCCGCGAGCTGCTACGTGTTCGAGTGTGAAGCTGGCATAGCCCCCCCCCCCCCCGCCATCTCGCGCATCTGCTGCCAGCAGCACACAAGCAATGGTGGGCGTGGCACGCCCAGCGTCTTGTGGGCGGCACAAATCGACGCTGGCAACGCTTAAGTATTTTTTATTTTTATTATATATTCTTATTTTTTTTTTAGCTTTGCTTTTTTTGCTTTTTTTTTCTAGCTGTTGTTGGCTGCTTTTTGTTTTTGCTTGTTCGCCGCACGGAAACTGCGTTTTTTTCTTTCGCTTATTTTTGTATTTTCTATTTTTTTCTTTCTTTTTTTTTTTTCTTTGCATTTTTCTATGGCATTGCATTTAGATGTTGATGTTGTGCTCAGCTTTTGTTGCGGTGCTTAGAATTGCTCGCTGCTGCCTCCACGCGCCACGCTCTACGCTCCCTGCTCCACGCTCCCTGCTGAATCAAGTTTTTATTTCAAGCAGCTAGCGGAAGTGTTGCTGCTGCCTTCAGTTGTTGTTGTTGCTGTTGCTGTTGTTATTGTTGCTGTTGCAACTGCTGCTGCTGCTGCTGTTTGTGGGTATGCGAAATTGCAGCTAAGAAGTAAGCAGAGCTGACTGGTTAAAGGAAAAGGGGCTTTTAACGGGCAAGACAGTTACCCGTAGGGTTAGCAGGAACTTAAAGTTTTATTCTCTGCCCAACATTGTGGCACATGGCACCAGGGCTGATGACAACGACAATAACTGTAATGAAACTGAGATAAGCTGCGCGTACTACTTATAGAGGGAGGAAGGGGGTAGGAGTAGCCGCAGGAGCAAATCGCATGCTCATTTGTTGCGCCATTGTTGTTGGCTGGCCGCGCTGAATTGTTTGAAATGAAGTTTGGCACGACTCCGAGATGATTATCACGGGGCCAACATGTAACTGAGCAGGAGTCGGCGACCAAAGCAGAGACAGAGACAGAGACAGAGAGAGAGAGAGAGATAGACCAAGACAGAGTCCAATTCCCAAAACACCCACAGCTCAAGTTCAGCGTAGAGTTTTAAGTTTTGATTTGAAAATAATTAGTAAACTGTTCAGGCAGGAAAAGTAGGAAATTGAAAAGGTCAGAGATGTGATAAGACGAAAATAAAGTGAAAATAATTGATAAACTGGCAGCAGAAAGGTTTGAGAGAGAGAAGGAGAAGTGCAACAGATCTTAGCTGGAAGATATTATATTTGATAATAATGCTAAAGATGATATATGATATAGAAACACATCAGCTGATTGGCATTACAGACTGACCCATCAATTAAATCATGGAATGCTGAAATCTAAATCAATCTAAATATATTTTTCCATTTTCGCCCCCCTCAAACTACCCTCAATACATCACCCCCTCAAGCCGAAATTGCTCAGTTTGTCATTCAATCTTCCGCATTTTTATCACTTTCCGTTCAAGGAAATCTCTCCTGCAGATAATTAATGAGTTACTTAGCCCTGATTGGCTGTCCCTTTTGTATGGGGAAAACTTTAATGTGTAAGTCTAGCTGGTGCATAATTAAAAAAAAAAAAAAAAAAATTCGTTACTTTAAATGGCAAAGAGGAAAATAAGGAAACAGGCGTTCTGGAAAATGCCGCCACAAACAGGAAAAGGAACGCCATTTATCCTGGCGCACGAAGTGGACTGACAGCCGCAGCTTCAGTTGACGCCTTCTCCGATTCCAATGTCGTGCTCGCTGTCAGCTTCAACTATGCTCCCACACACACACACACACACACACACACACACAGAGAGGACAGACAAACGGTTGGAACTCTTGGCGTTGACATTGGCAGCGTGCAGAGGCCCGAAAATATATATTTTGCGTGCTTCTTGTCAAGTCGCATTGCGTGCAGAGAGCGTGGGTGGGTAAGTGAGTGGTGCGGGTGGTGCGGCTGGTGGTGGTGGCTTGCAAATGGTGGGTGGGTGGTATGGGTTCCTGTGTGCGCCCATTCCTCATGTTTGGCGAGTGATTTATTTGACTGACACTTTTTTCTGCGTTGATTGCATCGTAATCCCAACATAATGAGTACTGTTATATTTCATGGCCATTCCCGCTGCAGAGGCGGACCCCGCCCAAAATGAAGTAGACAATTTTTCAAAAACAAAGACGATATCTAATGGGGCGGCTGGCTCCATTCCGCGTTAGCCGGGTCTGTGTTTCATTGTGCATGTGACACACGTAGGCCACTCGAGGGCCTCCGGACTGTGGACGGACTGGACGGACTACGGCCCTCTGGCCGCATAGCAAAAATTGTGCGCTCAAATTTTCGTCATTTGTTTTCGTTGTCATTTCCGTTTTTCTTTCGATTAACTAGCACTAACTATGTATTTAGCTTCAACTATTTCTAATGAGAGTGCAACGCATTTGGTAGATACTCAAGGACAGCTCCATTAAGAGGAAAGTATTTTAATTAGAGCTGAATACATTTGGCGAATCTCTGAAGTAGTAGTAGCAGAAGCTGCAGCTCAATCTCCTCCATATAAGATACCATGATACCCTAGCCAAATATATATAGTCTCTATACTATACCTCTACCTCCACCCCTCCATTCTTGACTCTACCTTTAACTCTTTCTATCCGCAATCCCCTTCCCTTGTTCATCGATTTCTAAATTGTCATTCGTAAGTAATTTGTTTCAATTTTTGAGTTTTTCCCTTCAATTTCACCTCATTCACTTTTCTCAAACCTAAATTTGAATCTAGAAATTTAATTTTTGACATCTACATTAACAAAATTGATCTATTCTTTAGTCCCCAACTTGTTCGTGTAAAATTGGTAATAGTTCCAGGCAGATGAGCTCTTTTTACATATATTTTTAATTATTGACTTCAAAATTGATATGCGAATTGCCAGTGAAAATGTTCGTTAGTATTTGTCTGATGGCGAGAATGCGTGGATTCCGTGCTCTGATCATGGGTCCGCCGGGCAGCGGAAAAGGCTATGTGTCCGATATGATAGTGAAGACCTTTGGTGCCGTACACATAGCTGCCGGTGATATATTGCGGAAGCACATACATCAGGGGACGGCTCTGGGCAAGCATGCCTTCCACATGATCAGCCAGGGCAAGCTGGTGCCCGATCATCTGCTGCACGGCGTAATTGCGACGGCCGTGTACAAGGCAGAGGACCGTAACTTCATACTGGACGGATATCCGCGCAATCTGGCCCAGGCTAAGCACCTACAGGGCCTGGTCAAGCTGGACATGGTCATCAATCTGAATATACCCGACGAGGCCATAGTAAACATGCTGAAGAATCGGCTGGTGCATATGCCATCGGGTCGCGTCTACAACGAGGGCTCGGCGGCCCCACGAGTGCCCGGCCATGACGATGTGACGGGCGACCCGCTGACGCGGCGCGTCGACGACCATCCCAAGGTAGTGCAGGCCCGTTTGGCTGCCTTCGATAAGCAGATGCAGCCCGTCATTCGATTCTATATGAAGCAGAATATTCTATACACTATCACGGGCAGGCAGCACCGCAACCTATGGCCGTTGGTTCATAAATTCTTGAAGAAACGTTGGATCAAACGTTCTGTTCGTCCCTTCCGGCCCCCAAGAAATCTTGATCTGATTAAGTTATGCTGACTGCAAAGTGCATGTTATAAATTTTTATAATCACTCCGACTTATATATATATATTTATTCATATATATTTACATACATATATAATATAATGCGAAGCTATATATATACATATAAATATATATATACACACATATATATAAGTTTGCTGAAAATACAATTTTAATAATCTCCCTATATGTGTGAATGTTTTTTGTTTGAGTATAACAGTTTACATGTATAACAGTATAGCAATATAACAGTATGGAAGCTCTTTGCTGATTAAGCTAAGAAACTATATAGTCTCTGGAAAGTATTTCCCGCAGTATAATAGTTACGTAACCTAACATACTCTAGTATAACAGTTTGCAAGATACGAGCATATGCTAAATATTGAATATAAATCAGTTATGGGATTTGAGTTTATCTGCGATTTGCCATAATGGAAAATAAATTAATTATCCGAATTTCAGGCACCGACTCCTGCTCAATGCAGTATGATCTGTGCGCGTATAACAGATCTGTTTGTTGATAATTCGCCTTTACGGAACAATAGCTTAGTCTGCCTTAGTCCTGTGGCCGTTTCGAATTTTGTTGCAGACTCTCTCTCACTCTCTCTCGCTCTGTGGCATTTTTCAAACATTGTCGGACAAAATTTACGACAGAGATTACACGATGGCCAGGAGAGGTGCGGTGAGGTACATGCACGGTGTGTATGACGAAATTGGCTCAGACGGCAGGGGCTAATTTCTAGATCCACTCTGCGTACTGTGTGCTACGTACTGGCCCAGCAGTCGCAGCTGTGTGCGATGGCAATAAAAACTTTTATTATTGTCACACGTAGCAGCAGCAGGAGTAGCAGCAGGAGTAGCAGCAGCAACAGTAGCCGCAACACCAGCAGCAGCAGCCGTAGCCACTACAGTTTGGGCCAAGTCCGGCTCTGCTCTAGCTGTACGGCTTCGGCTTCAGTTTCAACTCCTGCATAACCTGCGTACACACTTCCGTTTTCCGCTCGGCTGTTGTCCTTTTTGTATTGTTGCTGCTGTGGGGCAGGAGGCGGGAACAGGGGACAGCAAAATTGAATAAAATGGCCTCAGTTAATGGTTGTCGGGCTGATTCAGTTAGCGCATAAAATGAGCAGGAGCCCAAGTTTCCCTTTATACTCCTCTCTGGTACTGCTTCCTGTGCCATTCTCTGCTCCGACTCCTGCTCCTGCTGCTGCTCGGCTCTCTGTATATATTTTTGGTCACAAATGTGGCACGGCCTAAATCTCGGTTTTACGAGCGCATTCTTTTGTTTGCTGCCGTCGCTGCCCTTCGCCATTGTTTTGTTTATTATGTATTTGTTTCATTTTTACATACTTATTGTTTTTTTTTTCTGTTCGTTCTTCTCTTGCTGTTGTGCTTCTTCCCCTATTCTTTCATTTCGTTCTCTTCCTAGTCTTTAGTTGGCCCATTATGCGAAGGGTGGCTGGAGCTGATGTATGCGCCAGTATTAAAATGGAGCTATGTCCCATGCATATTTGTCGCCCATTTCACGTATAACAGCTTTTTGTTGTGTATAACAGTTTACTTTATATTACAGTATAACAGTTATTTTTTTTGTATAACAATTTTATTTTTTTTTGTGTAACAAATTGCAGTTAGCACATGAATAAATGCATTCGAAAAAAAAAAAAAAACATTTTAAGGAAGTAGATAAAGATTCAACGCACGAATATTGCGATGCGCAGCAGAGAGAGAGAGAGAGAGAGAGAGAGAATATTTTAGTCGGTTGGCAGCGCCCAGCCTCCGCCTGCGACTCCTGCTGCCCCTTCAACGCCACCTCTACCGCATTTAAATGAAGGACGGAAAAGTGCAGACAGTTGGACATGCAAATGTCAGTGCCGAACTGCCACTGAGGTTAAGCAGCGGACTGAGTTCCGGTGCGGACTGCCTGCCGCCTCCTGCCACCATCGAAATGACGAAATGGCCGTTCGCTTGGCAGTCGCTGGTTCGCTGGTTGGTTGAGTGTTTAAAACGGCTATTGTGCAGCTTGTGGTTGCTTTGCAAATTGAATAAAAGTTCATTCGAGTGTAAGGGAACCGATAGCACAGCGCACCAAACACAACAACAACAACAACAACAACAACAGCAGCAACCACACACAGTCACACACACATATGGAACAAAAAAATTGATAGAGACGGGGCAGAAGAGCTGCGAACCAACGAACATTGAATGAATGTGAATGTAATCGTTTTTGCAAATGAAAATTGATTTTTGAATTGTGGGCACGGTCCGTTCTTTCTATCATTCAAGCGACTCAGCGCAACGCAACGCAATGCAACTAAATGAAATCAGCGTCGAGTTGAGTCGTAACCATTGCGCAATTTGGCTTTTCATTGAAAACGTAAAATTTAAATATTATTAATTTAAATGCGAAAGTGCGAGCCAACTAAAAAACTGGCATAAATGATGCACAGCTTAATAATAGTTGTAGCAGCACAGCACAGCAGCCTCTATGTGTGCGTGTGTGTGTGTGTGTGTGTGCTGTGTGAACGCAGAAAACTATGCTATACATTTTTTATGCTGCCCCAACAAAGGCTACCGAGAAACATTCGCTTGCCAGTTGACGGCTCCGGCTGGAGCTTTTCTTATGCCACAGCGTTTTGCCCGATGCAAAAGCAAAAAAATGTCGAGAAAAAGAACAAAATGGTTGGCAGAACGAGCGGACGGACAATCAGACAAAAAAAAAAAGAAAGAAGGAAAAGAAAGGGATGGGACAGAAGTACGACGGAGCGTGAGGCAACAAAGTGGATTTGAATTATTCAAAAAATGCGATTGTTATTTGCAAAATGTGCAGTGAATTGAGACGCGCACAGACAGGCGAAGACGAAGACGTCGACAATGCTCGCTGCGATTTACGGTGAAAATAATGTTGTATTTATGAGTCGAAACAGTTGGCCAGAGCCACGGCCCACGAGTGGGTGGGGGGCGTGGAGGCGCTTTGCTAAAATTGGATTCAATGATAGTGGGAATTGCTGCAACTCGTAAGCTGTTAAATGTGAAATTTATGCAGCTGAAAATCTAGAAATTATGGCTGCGTATAAAACTTGTGTATAACAGTTGTCAAAAATGGCGTAGCACAAGACGAGAAAACCTATTACGAACAGCACAGAACTTCTTATGGCAATTGTGCAGCAGCTGTGCCGACTCGCATGCCAGCTTTTGAAAGACTTTATAGACTGCTGCGTACAGGTGTTATAAACTTTTCGTATAACAGCATGTGAAAGTGCGACGTAACGACAAAAGTTGCCACGAATTGATGTATCATAAGAACTAGTTGAAGAGTCTTAACTAGTACGAGTTTAAGGTTAAGCTAGATTGACAGGTGTTTGAAAGTTTTTTTTTTTAGAGCCGACCTTATGAGTTGGGTTAGGTAGAGCAGTATAACAGATTGTATGCTAGTAGTTGTTAAATGTGGTGGGCAAGGAGAGAGAGAGGTTGGGATTGCTTTTGTAGAAACTTTGATGTATGATGTCACGTATAACAGATTGTATAACACTATAGTTTATTATAGTTTACTTAAGCGGAATCATAGCAGTAGCTTTTGGTAGGTCTTTTTATACCTCTACAGCAACTTTGAGAGCTCGAATTCATGTCTTCTCTTTGATAAAACTCTATGATATGCCAGAGTACTTTTGGTATATCTCACTAGCCTAAGTTGTCTAATGATAATTGAAAAAGCTTAGCTTTGATCTACGATCTTATTTGTTAGCTTGCCCAGTTTTCTCTAGGGAAAAGCATTAATAGGGCCAGGCCGGACGTAATTGACAGCGCCATCATCAGTCTTGGCCGTTTAGCTGTTCGCTTGACAATCTCTAGCCATATAACAGCTATTTATCATCACAGCAGGCCACAATAGCCAAGTAATATGCTACGCTCTCCACTCGCCCACTCCCCACTCGCCCTCTCGCTGGTGACACTGCACTTCCCTGTTCGGCGCCAGAGCGGGCAAGTCATTTAAAATGAAAGCGCTAGAGCTGTGCACCACTACAGCCAGGAAAGGCAACGAACCACTGAACCACCGCGCCAGCAGCAGCAGCCATTCAGTCAGCCTCATTCCAGCGAGCAAGACACAAAAAACCAAAAAGGTTTTAATCAGTTATTCATGAGGCCGAGAGCACGACGTCAAACAAAAGCCGCTGCGCCGGTTGACATTGAAAGCCAGCCAGAAGACGGGCAAGAAGAAGCGCGAAATGCGACGGCTCAGCAGAAAGAGATGCAGCATAATATGCGAATGAGACAGCAAAACAAATTTATGAGCTGGAAAAAATGAGGGCTGCATAACTTGCAGCAGGCAATAACAATTGGCTGCAACTTAAAAGGCGAGGCTGGCGCAAAAGAGTTTGTTTATTTTGGAGCGGGACAGAGGGAGTGAGAGAGAGAGAGGGAGACAGACAGACAGACTGACAAATAGAAGCAGCAAAAGCTGCCTGGGATTGAGAATGCTTTGCATCAGCCGCTGATGATGATGAAGACTGACTGACAAGTCGACAACTGGATGATGATATGGAGGCGTATGTTAGCGGTGCGGGGCGTGGCATCTTATGTTGTTGACGGAACCACTCCAAACTAATGAGTATGCATATTGTATGCGTATGTGTGTGTGCGCAGGCGGAGCGCGGCGCCGCCTTTTGTTGCAGCAACAACAACATGCAACATGCACTTGGACGCCTTGCCACCTGCGCGCCTTAGTCGGAGTGAGTGGGCGCTGATTTTGTTTTGTTAGCGCTGACAGAGCTTCAAATTAGTTGGCATAAAACATAAATGCAAATGAATGCGAGGCACTCCACACACAAACATCAGCAGAGGAAAAGCAGAGAAAAAGCAGAGAAAAAAACCCAACGAGGGTGGCTCGCCCGCAGCTCGAGCTGAGTCTTATTAATGCAGGGCTGATTGGACTTTTTGTTTACCGTAAAGAGAGAGAGAGAGAGAGAGAGAGAGAGAGAGGGAGAGAGAGAGGGAGAGACACATGGGCGCATTGCACTTAAGTAGCTGGGCTTTCAACAATTACATTGGACACCTTAGCACATTACGTGGCATGTAAGCGCACACCGCTGCACCACCCACCCACTAGCCACCCACCCAGCCAGCAGCCAGTCGAGCGGTGTGAATGCGGCTGTTGATTGAAAATTCTTGTGCAAAAATGTTGACGTCGACATTGCGACTGACATGCTGCTGCTCATTACATTAATTGCTTTGGCTTGTCTTTGCGACAGCCAGACAGACGAGGCCAACTGCATACGCTGCGTATGCGTATTATGCATGCGCATACGTGAGTGTGTGTGTGTGTCCCTCTCTCTCTCTGTGTGTGTGTGCACTCGCATTTCAATTTCAATTTTGCAATTTTGGCAGCTGCCAGGTGGCACTGTCGCTCCAACTGTCTGTTTCTGGCCCATATCATGCAGCGCAGGCCAAAAACTGAACTCGGCCCAAAGAGCAGCAGGCAATTCGCAAGCCTTTTTATCGTCTCTGCCCCTCATCAATTCACTGGCTAACAGATTTGCGCAGCTGGCCTCCCTATACATATATACAATATATATATCTATCTGTTCAACTCTCCATCTGTCTCTCTGTGTGTCTGAGTGTGTGCAGCACGTGAAATGTATGTCGCCTGTCAAATTACTTGAATCTCTGCTCACTCTCTGTCCATCTCGCTCACTCTCGCCTTGCCTCTATCGCCATCTCTGTCTCTGTTGTGTCCTGTTTTTGGGCTGGCAGCTCAATGCAGTTGGACCCACATTTGTGCGCTTGGTTTGTCGTGCCAGTCAAGCATAATATGATTATGTAGATGCTGTTCCCTACACACACACACACACACACACATACATATACGGGCATCGATGCCAGCACATTATCGCATTTCCCCTGCTCTCCGCAAATATACGACGACTATATCTACAATAGTCGCTGTCAAATCGTATTTATTATTTTATGTTTTCATTTTGTAAATTGCCATTGCTGCTGCTGCTGTTGCTGTGATTACACACAGAACAAAAAGCACTATCTGTCGATATCCGTATGTCTCTAACTCCCCCCTCTCGCTCTCTCTGTCACTCCCTTTGCTCGTCTGTGTAACTAATCGACTGTTGCCGGCGCGCGTCAAGTGCCAGCGTCGCAGCTCCACCTCCTGTCCTGCTGTCCTTCTGTCTGCCAGTCAGTTCCACCCTCCTGTCGATTTTCATTGTGTGCGACTGCCAAACAAAACAAAAAACTACAACAACAACAACAACAAAGCAAACACACATGACTTTTGAAATCAGCTTGTCTCAGAGTCCCTCAGCAATCAGAATTTGGTATGCAAATTTCCAAAATGGGATTGCATCAATATTAGAAATCAATATATTCGCAGCGCAGTGCGATTAAAAAGATAACATCAAACGGAACTGGAGCCCAAACCGGAACCGGATTCGGAATCGGAATCGGAATCGGAATCGTATCAAACTGCTTGCTTTCAACAAATTTCAAATTTGGTTAAAGCGACGCGAAACGTTGCAAACACCTTCGCTAAAAGGCCTCAGGCCAAAACGCTTGCTTAACATGCAGAGAGGGAGAAAAGAGAGGGTGAGAGTGAAGTGGAAGGAGTGGCACACTTATGCATGCCTTGACCCACGTGTGTGTGTGTGTGTGGGGCTGCTATGATGGAAACAGTTTGCAACTAATTAAGCAGCACGCACAATCTAACATGCGAGTTAACACCAGCAGCAATTGCTAACATGAGGAGTTAACCTGCAGTTGACTGAGGGGTGGCTGCCTCTGTGTGTATGTGTGTGTGTGCATGTGTGTGTGTGTCGCTTGCATAGTGGTGCAAAGTAGGTAAACTTGACTACGGCGTATGCTTATCACAGTTCTTAAGCAATTAATTAAGGCACCAAGGAACTGTGCTAATTATTTAACGTTAGCTCTTTCCGCAGCACGTTTCCTAAACAATTTGTAAAAGCCAAGTGCTTAGAGAGATGTCTATATCTAAATAAAAACAAAGTGCAAAAGATCACTAAAGTTGTCTATGTGTATGCAGCAGTTCTCATTTGGTATTTGTATTTAGGTAAAACGAAGCTAGAATGCTCACAGCAGCAGAGAGCGTTCCCATTGCTCACTTAAAGTTCAACTGCAACGAGCTCTACCTGCTGTCGGGCTCAACCTTTGGGAGAGACAGTGCTTGAGTAAAAGTGTCGCTATATAAAGGGCAGCAGCTGCAGCATTTCTTCAGTCAGTCTTCAGTCGTCCAGGCCTGCTGGGGGTCAGCGCATTGAAGTGAAGTAGACTGTGTGATCGATCAGCTAAGCATTAAAGACGTAGAGGAACTACGTAGAGGAATTACGTAGAGTAAATACGTAAAGGAAATACGTAGAAGGAATACTTGGAAGAAATAAGCAGATGAATAGTGCTCGTCACCCTGATCAAGAATATATGTATGTATATAATTTGTGGGTTTTGTCACGACTCCTTCTGCCTGTTACATACGTTTCAACAAAACCATTGAAAATGGGAAATCAAGGTATAAAAATAGAATAAATAAAATAAAATAAATAATTACATTAAAATAACAAATAAGAGTAAAATAAAAATAAAATAAAATAAATAATATAAATCATATTTAATAAAAATAGCAAGTAAATATTTAAAATAAAATATATAAAACACAATCATATAAACCACAATAAAAGAAAACATTAAATATTACATAAAATCAATAATAATAATAATAATAATGTGGATATTCTTTGAATTCTGTTAAATCAGTTGGAACACAAACATATTTTCATCCCTCAGAGACCAGCTACCGCTAACCGGAGCAACTCTAAGCATGCTCAATGAATCGAGAAACGCCCTCGCAGGAAATGGATTCGATCTATAAACAGAGTTCACGACTTGCTTTAGAGTAGCCATCAAAATATTCGCTTTGAGTGGCGCCACAAAATGTCAAAGTATTCATTAGTAATATTTTATGTGCGCCTTGCACACATTTGCCCCACTGTGCCAGCAGGCTGGAGTAGGTAGGTAATATGCAATAAAGGCGATATGCTCTGCCCGCTGTGCACACCCCCCACACACACAATCGACGCGATATGCTCAGCACATTTGACCGCAGTTAACAAAGTTCACACACACACACACACACACACACACACATGGCATATACCGTTAGACTAGGCTGTTTGGCCCGGGCGCACACAATAATAAGTGACGCATTTAATCTGATTTGCTTTATGACATGTTCATGACGAGAACAATTAAAATGTGCGGTTGGCTAGGCAGCCGAGCCCCATCTAGAGGATGTGGCCTGGCTCTGGCTCTGCCTCTGGGTAGCCCGGGTAGTCCGGGTAGCTGCTTGTTGTTGTTATTGGCCGGCGTAAAAAGCAAATTGTTTAATGTGCTGTGAATAAGTGACAAAACAGCTGAACTTTGCGTAGGCCTCGCCACAGTCAGCCCACCCAGTGGCTTCCCAGTGGCTAGTCACGCTCCACTGTTGACTTTATCGATGCGTTTGATGGCAACATGAGCCCGTCTCTCTCCCTCTCCCTCGCACGTAAGGGTTTACGTGTGCGGCTGACATTGTTGATTAGCTGAAGCGAGTGCGACGGCTGCTGTTTGCTTTATGCATGGCATTGGCCCAACTTTTGACTCTACGACTCTTTCTTGGCCAAAACTGACAATTGTCTGGGCCATAATTGCGACAATAATTGCGCATAATGCGACAATGTGCTCATGCAGCAAAGCGCTCAGTGTCTCAGTGTCTCAGCGTCTTACTTGGCTGTCTACTTACACACGCCCCACTGGCTGTCCCTTTCCCACTCTCTCTCTCTCTCTCTCTCTCTCTTGGCTGGCTGTAAACTTTGTTGCAGTTTGTTTTTACTATTGTTTTGTAATGGCAAAATTATAGACCCCAACGTCGACCCTTGAGCTTCATTTCTCTAGCTCACATTTTGGAGTGTCTCTCTCCATCTCTCTCTCGCTCTCTCTCTCTCGCTTTCTTGCTGTGTGACTGGCATTGCCAAGCATTGCCTTCGCCTTGTTCATCTTTGGCATTATCTACTTCCGCCATAAACAGCAACAACTTTTCATCTTTGTGCCAAGGCAACAATTTTTGTCTTTGTCTGCGACGCGCTTGACTCTTTACTCTGCTCACTCTCACACTCTCTCTCTCTCTCTCTCTCTCTCTCTCACTCTTACCCTTGGCCAGGCAGTTTAACAAACGCGCGCCACGTTGTGCATTTTTATGATTTTTATTTTGATTTCCTTTAAACTAACTTTGCTGCCTGCCACAACAACAACTACAACAACAACAACAACAAATCGTTGCTATTTTTGCAAATTGCCTACAATGATGGCCACAAGTTCAGCAGCGTCTGCTCTCTCTCTCTCTCTCTCTCTTACTTCTCTGCTCTGCTTTTCGTTTCTTCAATGTTACGCTTGAAGTAATGAGGGTTTTTGCTTGTGGGCTGCGGGCGTGGCATGTGACGGCGCTTTCTAGCCAATTTTTTTTGGTTGTTTGTTGTTTTTGTTTTTTTCTTTTTGCCTTTGCCTGTTACCCGGAAAATATTATTTCGCTTGACTTTTACAACAGCCCAAAAATGGAGCAGCCTGACCCTCCTCCCTTCTCCTGCTCCCTGTCTCTTGTTCTATCTCTTTGGCTACTTTTATATTTTCTTATTGTTTTGTTGTTGTTGTTGCCTTCTTGTGCTTGTTGTTTGTGTCAATGTCGCTGTCGCCGTCGAAAACTATTTTGCTATTTGTTTTGGCTAACTCGATTTTTCACTGGTTGCCCTTTGTCTGCATGGCTTGGCCGCTTGCAGGACACTGCTGCCTGGATCTGACACATCTGAGACAGAGACATACACACACACACGCACACTCACACACACACGCAAGTAAGCAAAAGCAAATTACCAAAAACACATTTGACATCGCAATGGCCGACAATTTTTCTATTTTCGTTTGGCATTTGCTGTTGGTTTTCCGATTTGCCATTCATTTTGTGCTCGTAATGATTTTCATGCTAATCACAGCAATTGACGCGTATGCCACTCATTCGCTCACTCATTCAGTCAGTCAATCTCGCCCTCTCCCTCTCCCTCTCTCCTTGCTCGTAATCGCACTCAAATCACAATTTCATATTCTTTTTATGCCCGGCACTGAGTGTATCACATAAAAATAAGTTTGCCAATCGTATGTTTGTCACACATCGAGCGAATGATCTTGGCGCATATAAAAATAATTCCATGAATTAGCATAACAAGCTCCATTCGGTTACAACTTAGCTCATATCTATGCTAAGTTGCTGTTCCAGTGCTCTGAATAGCCATTTCATATTTTATTTACAACTATTTCAACGCGTGTTTCATTATTGCAAATAGTTAAGCAAGAGCAAAACTGAAAAAACTATGCTAGAAATAGAGCTAGGAGAGGAGCTGGACAAAGGCTGATGAGCTGTTAATAAACTTTTTTAGATGGAATAGTGATATATAGTTCACTTAAAACTCTCTTATAAAAAGCTCCTCAGCAACTTTAAAGCTTTTTAAATATTTAAAAAATATGTATTACTGTTTAATCTATCTTTGAAGCTTTTACTTTTTAAAGCTTTAATCTAAAAGAAAAGTTTAAGTTTACTTATTAAAGCTTCACCTTATTAGAAAAGTAAAAGCTCTACAAACTAATTACTTTATAATATATTTTAACGTCTATAACTTCTGCAAATTAACTTGCTCTTCAGCTAAAAAGCCAAAGCTCAAAGCTCTACTCAAAACATTTTTTAATTAAAAACATGTAATTCCATGAAATCTTTTGTCTTCTGAAATATATATTATATGGACAATTCGAAGGAAAACTTGTAGTCAGTATGTGAATGTCATAAAGCTTGCCTAAAAGTCATAGAGTTTTTCAAATTAAAGGACAAATTAAGTCGTTTCTTCACAAATGTTTCTGAGAACTAAAGACCTGAAAGAGCTCTGCTCTATTAATTCCGAAGTAAAAGTTCAGAAAGCCAGCTAGAACAAATTCATGAAATGTCCCATTAAAATATTCCACTGAAGACATTTAAAACGCTCTTCGGGCACAATTTGGCACTCAGCTCAACTTGTCTTTGATTGCTTTATGATTGCCGACGATGACGACGACGAATCAGAGCTACGTTTAAGAAAAATAATTACTTTTCTCGAGAACTGCGTTCATATCAATTTGCATTGCTTTATTTGAGCCATAATTCCGGCTGGACCTAGACCAAAGCAAATTTCATCTTAGCCGGAAATGAGTTTTCTAAGCTCAATTTTTGTTGCTAAAGAATTGCAAAGCATTTGCTTCAGCTTCAGCTTCTTCTTTTCTTCTTTTTTGTTTGTTGATTATTATATTTGATTTTCATTTGGTTTATTGACAGTTTGGCCATTGATCTATTTTAATGCCGGGGCATTACGTTATCATTTATTGAAAGGAAAATTGAAAGTATTTATCACGCTGCTAATAAATGGATGGCTCGATGTGAAATTGCTACGCTCTAAGCCAATGCACAATTTTTCAAAGTTGAAATTAATAAGGTTTTTTTTTGCTTGTTGCCCTCATTGTTGTTGTTGTTGTTGTTGTTGCTTCGGCAAGCAACGTCGAGCGACGACTTTCATTTTGCTTGCCTTTAATTTTTCTTTTATCTGCCATTGAACAATGGCCAGCACAATTTGGCTGATGAGCAGCAGCAGCAGTGGCAGCAGGGGCAGCAGGGGCAGCAGGAGGAGGCGGAGCTGAAGCAGCAACTGTAGCCAGCCAGCATAATAAATTAAGCGCTGCCTGGCCCGTTTGGCTGCCACTTGGCCAAAATAAATTGCACTAAGCGAAAAATAACAACTCAATTCAGGCTACGAGCGAACGACAAGCGACAAAAACTGCCGGCCAGAAAATTGAAGCAGCTCCAAGCGATCCAAGCAGCTCCAAGCGCTCCAAGCAACCAGCTCCAGCACGACCAATGGAAAAAGTGCGCAACACAATAGCCAAAAAGGAGAAAAAAAAAGAGCAGAAAATGTGAAGGGAAAAAGGGATATAAACAGATTACGTCGTTATTGGCGCTGACCAGCACGTGCCCACACACTAACACACACACACACACACTAACACACACATAGCGGCATGAAGCGTGTAGCGTATAGCGAACCATCTATGCCTGGTCGCTGGATTTCTCGATTGATTTTGCGTTGTCGCTCGCATCACCTGCAGGCTAAGCTGCTTTTCAGCTCTGCCCAGCAAATGGAGTTAGTGAGAGAGAGAGAGAGAGAGAGAGGGGGGGGGGGAGTGGGAAACTGCTGTCCATGTATGCAGTGAAGCGTTAACGTTAACGTTTCGCAGCGCCTTTGTTGTTGCTGGCGGGCAGGTTGACAGCGTTGCATTAATTTGATGTCGCCAGGACGAGGACGAGGACGAGGACGAGGACGAGAACGACCCGCAGGACACTGGCAATCGTGCAACAATTCACGTTGCTGTCACTTCTTAATTAATTTGTTCATTTATTGCAGCAGACACGAGACTGGCGGAAGCTGCTTAGAAGCCACGTTGATTGAGTCTTTAGTGCAAACTTTAGGGTTATCTACCAGCGACAGCTGCAGACTCTCCCTCTCTCTCTCACACTCTCTCTCTCTATGTCTCACTTACAATTCACTTTGGCTGGCGACGGCTTATGAAAAACAATAACAAAAGCATAAATCAACCAAGTCGGATAATTTTCTTCTTCTCTTTATTTTTTGCACTCTCTTTGCCATTTTCTATTTTTAGTTTTGTATTTTTCGCTTTTTTTCGTTGCTTTGCTGACCAGAACGTTTTGGGCTAAAAACAACAAGCGAAGCAGCAGCTGAAATTTTAGCAGCAGCTGCATTTTTCATGGCCCGCTTCACGGCAATGGCCACGTGAATGCTGCAGATTGTGAGCCATAAGCCCTAAGCCTTAAAGCACCCAACGCCGTGCACCACATTGTTCAATGGAAGCAGCTCAAGAGCTTGAAGAGCGCCAGAAAGTCCATGATTTTTATCACTGATTGCCATGCCAAGCACTGCAGCAGCTAGATTTTAGACAAAACTTTTGCCGAGCAACAAAGAAAAACTATTGGCTGGAGTATAGGCCTTGAAAAAGAGCTAAAAGTTGAAATTACTCAGGAGATTTATTATATATATATATCTGTATATAAATGTTTACAATTCTACATATTTATGAATGCGAAACTAATCGAAAATCTATCAAAAATTATAATTTATAAGATTTTATAGGAGTTTTATTTATATAAGAAAAAGTTAGGTTGGTTTAAATAAGTTTTATCTAAATAAAAATAAAATAATATAATTTTTTATTTTCAGATTTTTTTCTAATAACTATTTTTTTATTTATTTTTTTTTAACTTCCAATTAAAAATTTATTTGATTAAAACTTAAGTAGATTTAAATAAGTTTTGTTTATATAAAAATTAATTATTATATTATATTTTAATTTTATTTTTATATTTTTGTTAATAATTTTTCTTTATTTATTTATTTTTTTGTTTGTTTTAAACTTCTAATTCAAATTTTATTTTGATTAAAAGTTAAGTTGGTTTAAATAAGTTTTATCTACATAAAAACAATTTTTTTTTATTTTATTTTAATTTTATTTTCATATTTTTTGTTAAATATTTATTTTATTTTATTTACTTATTTTTTTTTACTTTTAATTCAAATTTTATTTTAATTAAATTTTAACTTTAAATCTCAATCAATTACTCTCTCTCTCTTTCTCTCTCTCTCTGGCTATCTCCCTCTCACTTAAAGTAAGCTCAGAAATACTTTTTTTAGCTACTTTTATCATGAATGAGCCAGCTTTAATTGCTACTCTTTAAGCTTAGATAAACTATCCCCATGCATACTTGAGCCTTATAAAAATTATTATTATTACTATTAATATCAGCGCGTCATTGAAGCGTTACGCACTTTGATTATCTACTTTGTCAAATGAGCATAAATTGTAGACTTGGCCTTGAGTAGGCAGACAGAGATGGAGATATAGAAAGAGAGAGAGACAGACTGAGAGAGAGTGAGAGTCAGCAACTGGCGCTAATCGCTGGCGCATCCTGTGTAAATCACTTGAGCCGCTGGCCCCGCGCTGCACTTAGGGCTATCCATGGCCACTAATTTAGCATTATGCAAGTCAGCGCTCGGCTTACGCTCCTCGAAGCGCTCAAGAGCTCGTTCATTATGCGCCCATTCTGTTCAGGTTGAGGCAACGGCTCCTTGCTCCTGCTGCCCCTGCTCCTGCTCCTGCTGCTGCCCTAGCTATACTTGGTACTTATTATTTATTGCGCCTTAGGTAATGCCCAAGTTCCAAGTGCCAAGTCAACTTGCAATTTTTCATGCACGTTCATTATTATCATTGGCCCCGTCCCCCTCCCTCTCGCCACACCCAATCGAGGCGAGTTTAACTGCAGCAGCCGTCGCTGATAAGCGACGAAAATGTGTAGAAAGCTGAAAGTTTTGCACAATTTTTTATGCCGCACCAGCGGATGCAGCATTGAGAGAGAGAGAGGGAGAGAGGGCGCTAGAATTTATCACTGCAAGACGCAATGGAAGTGGAAAGGCAAAGGCATCCTTTGCAATCACATCAGCAACAGCAACAGCAGCAACAGCAGCAGCAGCAGCATCTTCAGTTGCAGCTGCAGCATCAGTTTGCTCAAATAAAAGGCGAAAGAAACTGCAACGCGCCATTCAATTTGATTACTTGCATCATAAATACCGGAAGCGTCAGAGTATTGAGGCGCCACAGCAGCAGCAGCACCAGCAGCTGCAGTCCAAGTCAAGTGCGTGGCTCTCCCCCTGCCCCCATTGCAATGCCTTCGTGTGCTGCTTGAATGACGGCGGTAATATCCTGCAACGCATTGACGCAGTGACGCAGCAGCTTGGCCGGGCAGATAGCGGCGAGAGCAGCTCCTTAGCTGTCGCTCCTTTATGCACTCGAAAAGAATCTGCTGCTGCCAATGCTGCCAGTGCTGCCATTGCTGCTGCTGCATGAAAGGCATTAAAATGGCAGCACTGTGCAAAAACGTATTAGTAACAGACTATTGAGACGCTAAAGTGACGCAGGATGCGGCGGATGGGACGCAGCTCGTGTGAATTCTTGCAAGTGCCCTGCAAAATGACTTATGTGCTGCAGGCAACAGCCACAAGGACGACGACGACACTATCGCCAAATCAGCAGCGCAGCTTGCATAAAAAATTTAAAGCTCTAGCGATAAAAAAATGAAAGAAAGAATGTAAGAGAAAGATGATGCGAGGGGAGAGGGCAGGCACAAGCAAGCAAAATGACTTTGCTGGCACACACACACACACACACACACACAGTGTGGGAGAGACCACATAAGTGCTTATGCTATAACAGGATGTGTGCATGTGTGTGTGTGTGTGTGTGTGTGTAATGACTGATCGTGTGATTTTTTTATGCCTGCAGCTTCGTTGAAAGGCGATTTATCTTGGACTGGCTGGTTGACTTCTAGCTGGCACAAATCAAACTCTGACTCAAAAGACACAAAAAAAAAAAAAAAAACTGTAAGCTGAGCATAAAAAGTGACTGCGAAAATAAAGCAAAACAAACAAACAAACCAACAACAAAATGCGTCGCTCGCTCTCTCTGTAAAAATGTAAGTTGTGGTCGTATGCAGTGGAAAAAATATAGAAAAGAAAACACAAAATAAAAACAAAAATATAGAATAGCTGGCAAAAATAACCAACTAAGCTTAGAGCAGGGGGAGGGGGGGGGGGGGTAGACACAACTAGAAGTGGGTCTGTGGGTGTGGAAGAGAGAGTCCTATAACGGCGGCAAATAGGGTTTCAGTTTGCCTGTTCAGCGGTTGGCAGAGATTAACTTTTGGGTCGCTCAAAGCGACCACAGCAAGTGCTTTACATTTTAAACATGGCGGAGGCGGCGGCGGCAGCAGCTAAAACAACAAGGGGCGTGGTCAGCTCAACAGAGCTTGTTAGTGGCCAGATACAGAGAGAGAGAGAGAGAGAGAGAGGGAGAGCGAGAGAGAGAGAAGCGCACAGACAGACGGCGCTCATTACGGTTGTTGGTGTTGCTGTTGCTGTTGCTGTTGTTGTTGCTGTTGTTATTGTTGTTTTTGTTGCTGCTGTTGTTGACAAAAGCGCATATGGCAAAGCCGCAAGCCGCACAGATTAACAATTAGTTTGCTTTTTAATTTTATTTAATATTTATAAGCGCATGCAGAAAGCTAAACTGGGCGTGGTCATGGCATAAAGCTATAAATGCTATCTGTGACATTTTATCGACGAGGCAAAAAAAAAAAAAAAAATGTTTAGCTAATTAATTGAAATGTGTTCAAAAAGGCCAGCGCTCAAAAGTAGGCAACAGAATTTTTAAAATATTTTAATATGCCAATTATTCATATTAAACAAAAACGAGTTTGGCTTTTAACTGTAGCAGTGCATGAGTGGGTCTGAAAAAAACTGAAATATCATGTTTGACAATTTATCTGGGTGGAAATTTGTTGCATTTGCATTAATTAATTGAAATGGCAACAACTTGAGCGCTCAAAGGTAGGCAACACTTTTTTGTTGAATAAATAAATATTAAGCATACGCAGTGTTGGCTTTTAATTGTCATATCTGGAGGCAAGTGTGGGCCAGCATAGATAGGGTTTGCTCTAAACACACACACAGCATGCGTGTGTATATGTCAATTATTTGAATGTTGTTTGTTTGTCGCTGCTGCTGCTGCTGCTGCTGCTGCTGGCTATTGTTAGCTGTTGTTTTCATATATATTTATGTTAGCACGCACATGGCATATAAACGAGTGTGACAAACATAGCGACAGAGCCAACTGCAGTTAAAATGAAATAAAACATGAAAATGAATTATGATACATGTGTTGCTTGGCCATGCCCCAGCCAAAAACAGACTGTTAGCTAAAAACAAAAAAAATAAACAGCAAACAAAAAGAAAAAATGAAGCAAAAAAAAAATGGCAATGGAAATGAAAATGAATATGGGAACTGGCTGGCAGCAAGTGGCAGCAGCCACTCATTCATTTTAATGCCATTTTAAACTTAAATGAAAGTTTATGGCTTTTTATTTGCATTGTGTGCCAGGCTGTCCATGTCCATGTCCTGGTTGCCATGCTTCTACCTGGGCAACGCATATGCCACAGCGCTGCGGGTGCGTATGGGCACCGACATTGCCACGAAATTTAATATCCGAATGCCGTTTGCCGTTGGCTTTGTGCGGCAGATAAGTCTTTGTTAGGCGCGCTAAACTGATTTGCTTCAAGCGGCAGATGAAGTTGGCATTTTTTTAAGGGAATTTTAAGGGAATTTTTATTCAAAATTATTTTGAGGTTTGAGGCTTGTTTAAGGCAATTTTTATTTTTAATATATATATAAATTCTTAAAGAATTTTTGTTTAATGTTGTAAAAGAGTTGAGTATGCCGAAATTGCAGCATTAAAAATAGGCGTATATAAAAAACCCAGATTAGAAGTCCACAATGCATAGCTGTTGCTGTAGGTTATGCTCTAGCTTTTGTCAATTTGTGGGCAATTTAATTATCTAAACTATATATTCTTCTGTTTGTTGCTCTTTAGTGTTGTAAAACAGTTGAATATACTATAATTTGAGTATTGTAAGTAGGCACAGATATAATATATAGTGAAAGTCTATGTCTCACAGGCGTCAGAAATTACTAACAAGTGCAGGTATTTGCCAGTCGTTGCTAATTTGTTTTTGTTGCTTTTTAGTGTTGTAAAGCAGTTGAATATACTAAAATTTCTATATTGAATATACTAAAATTTCTATATAACATATAGTCAAAGTCCAAGTCTCATCTTGAAACCATAGCAAGTGCAGGTATTTTCCAGTCGTTGACAATTTGTGCTCAATTTTATTTTATAAATTAAATATACATATATTCTGTTGGTAGCCATAAGTGTTGTTAAGTAGTTTAATATACTATAATTTTAGTATTGGTCAGGTTAAAGTCCAAGTCTCATCATGGAATTCATAGCAAGTGCATGTATTTGCCAGTCGTTGCCAATTTGTTCAGCTCTATAAATACAATATATCTATTTACATTTGTAGCTTGTTTTATTATGACTCCTGCTGCTGCTGCTGCTGCTGCTGGTATTGTTGTTGTTGTTGTTGTATTCATGTTGTTTGCGCATCTGCTTGTTACATTTGTTGTTTTGCCGCTGCTTCATGTAAGACTCGGCAGAGTTCAGTTCAGGCAGTTCGGCCCACTGACAGCATTCAGAATTGTAAACCGGTAGATCAACGCCCGAAACGCAGTTGTTGTGCATTGTTTTTTGTTTGTTGTTTTATTGCAAAGACGTGCACACACACACACACACACACAGGCATATACAGCCTGTACATATGTGCTATGTAAAAGTCGACACTTTACATTCGCCAGGGCAATATTTTATTTTTATTTGCGTTGTTAGCCAGAAATTCGTTACCTGACCGAACTGGCAAGCCAGCCAGTGTCAGCAGCAACAATGCCAATTGGAAAACACACACACACGCACACACGCACACACATGCACATGCACGCAGCTGAAAGCAGCATAAATCAAATTAATTTTGTAGGCAGCAACATGCGCCATTTTGTAGCTGGCTTCACTTTGCTCACACACACACACGCGCTGTCTGTGTGTGTGCGTGTGTGCTTTCTTTATTTTCAGCAGACAGGGCACATGAAAAGTGCGTTTTAATTGCAAAGATGCCGCGCTTGGCATCGCGATTCGACGCTAATTAGGCGCACAATTGGCACGAAATAAAAAGCCAGAAAAAAAAAAAAAAAACAAAAAAACAAAAGCGTGTACGTGACTATCTCAAGCTGTCGATCCCAGCTCCTGCTGCTCCTGCTGCTCCTTCCCACTCTCACAGTTTAACCAGGTTCGGGCTGCCGCTGTCTGCTGTCTGTTTGCGATAAAAACGTACTTTTAAATTGTCGTCGGTTGGCAACGACGCACGTGTAGCACACTTGTACTTTGTAAGCTCGCATTCGCATTCGTATTCGTATTCGTATCATCAAATGAATATTCGCTTATTTGCATCTCTCGCGAGTTGCCCTAAGATACACACACACGCAGAGAGTCAGAGTGAAGCAGTTGCTGTGGCTGGTTAAGTTATCTCTCTCTCTCTCTCTCTCTCTCTTTGCAGATTGAGGCGTACTTGAAATTGGGCAGGAGTCGAGGCGAGTCGAGTCTCTGCTAGCTGCCTGACAAAATGATTTTTATGGCATTTTTTTCTTTATGCTTTACCCTAGCTATGTATGTGTGTGTGTGTGTGTGTGTGTTTGCAAAAGGACTGTGCTGAAAGGTTAACCTTTGGTTCAACAGCTGGGCTTTTAAATTAAGATTTTCGCTGACAAAAAAAAGAGAAGAGGAGAGGAGGAAATTTTGCCGTTGAAAATGAGAAAAGTTGAGTTGCAGTCCAGGCCGTGCGCTGTTTGCCCAGCGACTTGGGCAATAATTTGGGCAAGTCGATGGCAGAAGTTGTCGCTGGCGGGCCTGCAGCTAGTTTGCTTATGCAGTCAGCCGGCTGTCTTTGCGCCCTTCTCGCCGATTCTCAAGTCTGCTTCAAGATTTGCCTTTCGAGCACAGTTGGCAAACTACTTTGCATAGCTTTGACCTTTCTCCAGCCAACTGTAGTTCTAGCATTGCATTTTAGCCAAGGTTCATGTATATTAGAAATTTCTTAGTGGACTCTTAGAGGTCTTCTAAGCGATTCTCATGGCTGTTTAATGGTAAACGTTATTTAACCATGCCCTCTAAATCTATTCTTAAAGATTTTCAATTAAGTTTTCACTCATAATACAGTTGTTACTCTCTGCTCTTCTCAGAGATTCTCAAGTCTGCTTGGGATATAGAACTTTTAAGCTTTGGTTTCTCAGTCAGCTACTTCTCATTTCAAGCCTCTCTCGGTGATTCTCAGATATCTTCTAAGAGCTCAGCTCTTGGCAACCTAATTTGCTTAGCTTTGACCTTTGGCTCCACTCAAGCTGTTGTTTCCATTGGCTGCACTTTACTGATGCCACAGAACTATTACGAAACATGCACTCAGGCACGACGGAGCATGGCACGGCACGGCACGGCACGGTACACAACATATGGCATTTATAGTCGGAGCGCATTGCTACCTCATCTTCATCTAATGATATTGAATAAGCACTTGAAAAACTCATATAAAGTAAACAATTGATTTCCATTACGTACGTGGCCAGACTCCCACTGAGTGTGGCACACACACACACACACACATACATGGAGACGGCCCCCGTTGGGAGCGCAAATCCAGCAGGAGATGGGGTCGGGCAGTGAGAGAGAGGGGGCGGGGGGCAGACGCTGACAGGGAAACGAGAAGCCACAAACTTTACAACTTGCCATTTGCTTACCCAACGTTTACTTGCAAATTTCTTTTGGCTCTGCAGATTTTTGCATTTTTCTTGCCCACACACACACACTTATTTGCTGTGTGTGTGTGTGTGTGTGTGTGTGTGTTGTTGTTGTGAGCTTCTTGCGAGTTATTTTCATATTTGTTTAAAGTCTATTTACCGCAAGTTGACAGTGAAATATGCGAAACTAGCGCGTAGCCAAATAAGTGCGACAGTTTCCGGTTACAACTGTGGCAATGCTGACTAGGGGGCGTGGCCGGGCGGCGGCTGGAGGCGGCAGGATGAGCAGCAGGAGATATAGCTTGTGCTTTGCCTGCATGTCATTGCGGTTTGTTTGTTTGCTTGACTTGCGCCTGGGTAAGGATTTCATGTGCTTGAGCAGCAACTGGAGCAGCAGCAGCAGCAGAGAGAGAGAGGGAGTGAGAGAGGGAGAGTGAAAGAGAGACCAACCGCAGCGCTGGATGTCTGCGTAGCTATGTCTGTGTGGGCTGCCTGCCTGTCCGCATGACAATTTGTTGTGCATGAAATCTGCTGCCGCTGCTCCTCCTGCTGCCGCTGCTCCTCCTGCTCCTCCTCCTGCTGCTGCCTTTTGCTATGTTTTTTGCGCAATTTGCCAAAGCCTGCAGAGAGATATACATAGCGGCAGACGAGTCTAGAGACCCAGAGAGCCCATAACCCAACAGCATACGAGACGGCGACTCCAACTCCGTCTCAGACCCAGACCCAGACCCAATTCGAGTGGCGGAGCAACGGGCTCAGGTTTTTAGCCCAGGCCAAATAGTCGTCGGGCTGTGTAAACAAACAGTTATCCCTCGCTTGGCAAGACGTATTAGATTTCTGGTGGTGCTGCGGTTGCTGTTGTTGTTGTTGCTGTTGCTGCACTGCCTAACCACTGAGACGGAAGTAATGTGTCTATCAAAGCATTAACAACGAACGAACGTCTTCGTCTGCATTGGGGGCTCGTTTGGTTATACATCCATTTTTTTTCTTTCGCCTTTGCCTTTGCTTTTCTGCAGTTGGTTTTGCTTTGACGCCGCTGGGCTTTGCATATCATGTGAAAAATCCATAATATATAGACAGACATATATATATCAATATGTGCGTGTGTGTGTGTGTGTGCTTACAAGGTTTTATCAGCTCTCTTGCTGGCATTAAACGCCTTTATGCCAAATTGAACACAATTAAATTAGTTGCGGCCGGGCGGGGATTAAGCTAGAAATTGCCAGCTGAAGCTGCAGCTCAGGTGTGCTTGTTGTTGTTGTTGTGCTTATGTACAACTAATTGGCTATGTAAATGACAGCTGCTAGTGCAAGCTTTGAGTGTGCACACACACACACACACACACACACCTGCATACATATCATTTATATATACATATATACTGTTAATTACGAGCTTAGGTGGAGGTGCTGAAGTATTTGTGGCTTGTCAGGCAGCCACCATAGCCGCCACCACCATCAGCCAGAGTCCCCCCCGCACCACCTCCACCTACCACGGCACCACTAACCCTCTAACCCAACCAATGCACCCACATTGACATTTCGAGCAGCATCAGCATCAGCAGCAGCAGCAGCAGCGGCGTTGTCATGGAACCTTTTGCTAAGGATTATGCAAATCTGCCACTCATCGTGCACACATACACACACACATACACTAGCACACATACAGGCATAGGCACAAAGCCTTCATTTACATTTACATACGGCTAACTGAAGATTTGCGCTTCATCATAATTTATGCAGCTGGAAAGAGGCACTTCGCATTCGCAGTACCTCAAAAATTGCCCACAGTTATGTCACACACACACACACTCACTGAGTGTGTGTGTGTGTGTGTGTGAAGGCACAAGGACAACACAAACAGAGCTGACTGACTGCTTGACTGACTGATACGTCGAGCTAGGTGAGCAAACAAACAAGATTGAAACTCGAACTGCAACAGCGGCACGCCGACTTGCAAATACCCTACCTTTTGGCAAAGATAAATGCATGGTTAAATATCATATGAGTTGAGCAGTGAGAATGAAGGAATTTGCCTTTGTATATCTAGAAAATGTTAAGGCATAATGCGAGCTGATTATAAATAGAATAATAATTATGGAGTCATATAGAATAACTAGTATTGTGGATAATCAGAGTGTAGCCGCCCAATAGCTAAATCTAAGAGGTAGAGAAACATTAATAGTGCTGAGGTCTATTAAAAAAACATTAATAATGGTAGTTGCTGCAGCACCGTTACTATTAACGCTAGGTAAAAGCCTAGATAAGTACAATAGATAGTGATGATAGCTATTTAAGGAGCAACGATAGGCGTCGATAGAGCGAGAATGCAGAGTCGACAGTCACAAGAGTAAAGCCAAGAAGAGAGGAGAGAAGAGGAGAGAAGAGGAGAGAAGAGGAGAGAAGAGAAGAGTAGCAGCTTAGCTATTATTTAGATATATAATATAGATTAAAGTATATTCAAAATATATATTCGATTCCAAAACAACACAACAGCTCTCGCCTCTTCAACAGTCTCTTCAGTCTTCTCTTTAGTCATTTCTTCAGTCTTCTCAGTCATCTTTTGGTAAAGGGAAGTGAATAGTAACAGCTTTATTTAGATATATAATATAGATTAAAGTATATGCAAATTATTTACTAAATTCCAAAGCAGCACTACAGCTCTCGCCTCTTCAACTGTCTCTTCAGTCGTCTCTTCAGTCTTCTCTTCATTCTTCTCTTTAGTCGCATTTCACTCAAAAACATATTTTAATTTCGCTTTATCATTAGCTAATCTGTCTTGCTTTGCTTGTATTCAATCATAATCAAATAATTATAAATGTAAATTCACATGAATTATTTGATAAGCAAATGTCAATCAATTCATTGCTCACACTACCACACACCCTCTCTGTCTCTCTCTCTCTCTCTCTCTCTCTAATCATTTTATATAAAATACTTCAACTTTGCTTCTTTTGTATTTTTGTTGCAATTCATTTTGCATAATTTGTCATAATTAATGCCCCAGGGATTGCTGCTGCTGTTGCTACTCCTGCTACTCCTCCTGCTACTCCTGCTTCTCCTGCTGCTCCTGCTACTCCTGCTGCTGGCCACTGCTCAAGCCGTGAGAAGTAGCCGGCGCCAGCTGGCTGGACATTTGGCAGCATTGGCTGCACTTTTGCCACTTGGCCTGGTCAGCTCTCTCTCTCTCTCGCTCTCTCACGCTCTGTGGTCCTGCTCGTCTTCTGCACATAAAATGCTTATGAAAAGCGCTTAAATTAACTAACCCTTGGGGCAGGGCAAAGCAAACACCGTAAACACCTTTAAAAGCCACAGGGCGATGTCTGCAGGCTGCCTGATACTGGCCACTGCAATTTCCATACCCCATGGCCATAGTTCAGGCTTGTTGCCGAGTCACGCAAGGGAGAGGAGGGGGGGAGGTACCCTTTAGGGGGATTTTTGCAAAATGTGTAGTTTATTTGCAATTTTTTAGCCAAAGAGCTTTGCATTTTTGTTGCCAGTTTTTACTTTTCTTTTTTTTTGTTTTTTTGTATATTTGGCTTCTCTCTGCTCTGCTGCTGCTGCCGTCTCCTGCTGCTGCCATCTCCTGTCCTTGCGGCATGTGAAATTTGTGTTATCGCAGCGCTTGCAGCAGCTGCAATAAAATCAGTGGCAAAGGTTGCAGCAGCTGAGGTCAGTTTGGGGTCCACTGCACTATGTGTGTGTGTGTGTCAGTGTGTGTATGCATTTTGGTGTGCCAGTTAAATGTGAAGCATTTGCACTAAAAACTTGCACAGTGAAAATTTGAAATTTGCCATTTGTTTTGTTGGTTTGGTTTGGTTTGGTTTTGTTTTCTATTTGAGTGCGAGTGGGCGGGAGCTGCAAAACATTTCTCTGATTTGCATTTAAAAGGTGTGGCAACTGTCAGGCAGAGCTGGCAGGGGTGGAGGCCAATGGGGTTCAAATGATTGGCCTCTGTCTGTCGTATCTGCCTCTTCAATGTATGCTGGAGAGAGAGAGAGAGAGAGAGTGGGAGAGAGATAGAGTGCTGCAGAGGTATTCAAGTTTTTATGACCCCAAACACACACACACACGCACACGCACACAGCGGGGCATTAAAACTTTGCTATTAGCCAAGTAACGTTAGGCCATTGGAGCTCTTAACTGCAATCTATGTTTGTGCAGATGCCATACGATATTACTGCATATAAAAGTCAAATGTTGCAACTGGAAGCCGAGAGTCGTGAAGCGTGAATCGTGAATCGTGATCAAAAGATATTTAAATGGAAGACGAATATGGTTAGCTTTTAACTTGACTGTGTTGGCCAAGGCAAGGAGAGTACTGATAGACGCAGAAATTATAATTTTGAACAAAGTAAAGGCTTATGGAAAGCAAGGAAATATAGCTGAGCTGTAGCTCTTATAGCTAAGTTCTAAGTCTCTTCTCTTTAGCTAATCATTCACAGAAGTTTATTCAAGTATCTCTCCTGCTCTTAGAGTGGAAGTTACTTTGAGTACAGATTATCAGAAGTTCTTTAGATTAGAACTTCTTGGAAAATGTTCCAAGTCTCTCCCTCCCTCCCTTTCATTCTCTGTCTTTCTTTTCGATATGACTTCTAAAAGTTGAAATGTGTAAAGTAAATTCTTTTGAGCATAATTTATATTTTTTAAAAATATTTAATATTAAAATTTATATATTCATATATACATATATATGTTAAAATATTTTTTAATAATTGTAAAATATTTTTTAATTTTTTTAATGATTAATAAATATTTAAAAAATATTTGAACTGGCTGATCTGCTTCCACGGGATTATTGGCACATTTTCAAGGTAAGACTTGCTGCAGCAGGTCGAATCTCTGGATTTATATGTATATGTGTTTCCATCTTGCTATAGCTTCTCAAAACCTCATCTAATTTCGTCTAGAGCATTCGGCATTCGTTTGACAACTGCAGCTGCAGCTGCAGCTGCGCTCGCCCACAAACTGAACGAATAAAAGGCGAACAATGCGAATGCAACATTTAAAATATACAATAAAATGGAATGCAAATAAAATGTGCCGCTGACACGGCTGAGGGCAGGCGAAACTAGAAAAATAAAACACAGCAAACCCAAATATATATATACATATATATTTAATAGAAAGAGAGAGAGAGAGAGAGAGAGAGAGAGAGAGAGAGAGCGGGAGGTGAATGTAAAAAATTGCGCTGGCAACATGAAATTGGCTGGTTGCTCGGGTCATAAATTTCTATATAGACAATCTCGATGTTGTTTGCGCTATTCGACTATCCGGCATTTGGTTATACGGTCTACAATTTGGCCTATTGTTGGGCCGTAGCACTCTGATTGTCGCCATCGTGCTACGCAACATGCAACAACTATTAATCATATTGAATGGCTTCTGTTTCTGGCGATGCCTGTGCCTGGGCCTGTGCCTGGGCCTGACTGTGTCATCCTGGCTAATCAATCTTTACCGTGTGCCGTCTCTAATGGCACTGACAACGACAAAGGCCATCTCTCTCTCTCTCTCTATCTATCTCTCGTTCCATCTACCAGCCCCTCCCCCCCCATAGAAGAAAAATGGCCGATAAAGTCATTAACGCCTGGCTGGCCACCTGCCCTGGGATATGCTTCGCCTTGCTGTTGTTGTTGTTGCTGTTGTAGTCGTTGCTGATCCGGACACGGATACGGCTACACACACAGATACACACACACAAGGAGCTGGCCGTCTGAGCTGGCGGGGGCCAGTTGCTACTATTTTGTTTATGGGCGAACGGCGCAAATCTCTTTGCCAAGCCGCTGCTCAATGAGGCGGCAGGCAAAAGCCAAAAGGGGATTAGTTGTAATCAATAACTTGGCCCAGCCGCCATCTCCAGTTCTGTTGTTTGCCTGTCGAAAGTTTTGCCAATGCCCCCCCCCTCAACTGGAGCCCTTTTGTGCGCCAAGTTATTATTATAATTTTTTTTGTTCTTCTCTTTCTTTCTTGGTATATATATATATATATATTTTTTTTTTTTGCAAATGCGGATTAATTGAAAAGTTTGCCATTAGCAATTCGCGCTTGGTTAAGTTGCTTCGTCTTTGTTTCAATAGCGAGTTAGAGAGAGAGAGAGAGAGAGAGAGAGAGAGAGAGAGAAGGAGGGGGCGAGCAATCGCCTCTTGCCACCTAGGCTATATCTTTGGCTAGGTGTTTCAACTATTTGATCGTTATGGATTTTGACAGCTTCATTCGCAGTTATGATGAAAATTACTTAAAAGCATTTTGCGCAGCGCTGATTTGATTGATGGGCGTTTATGTGGCATGAATGGTGGCAAAGCTGCCAACTGGAATGGGGCCTGTGCCTCTGGCAATGCTGCAAGCTCTCCAGCGTCGTCGTCATTATATTCGCATTATCGAGTGACGTGGGCGCGGGCGCAATGAGCCATCGCAAATGCCAGTTGACGTGCTGGCGGTTTGAAGAGCTGACAAAAAGTTGCGCCAATTTGTGTCAATTATCAGGAGGCTGCCCCGCCTTGCCCCAAAAATCTGGTGCAGCCCACTCATCATCAGCTTTTCACCTGGCCGTTGAGTGAAGTTTCCAAATCCGCTGAGAGTTTTTGCCGAATGTGGGGCAGCATTAAATGACAAAACAATGAATATTTCCAGCAAAAAAACAGAGAGAGAGAGAGACTGAGAGAGAGAGAGTGAGTGAGGGAGAGTAAATTGCGGCTTTGTGCGAGTTTTCCATTCTCCATTTCATAATGTAAATTTCTTTTTGTTTTTGCTCTTGTTTGGCTCGCCGAAAAAAATGCCAACAGTGATAGATGCCATTTTTTTTTCAGGTGGCTAACAGCCAATTTAAAAGTACAAAGCAATTATAAAAGTTGATTAACGTCAAAATGTTGCTATCAAATATTTAATTAAAGCCTCAGAAGCGCATGAAAACTTTTAGCATCATTTGTTGTGTACTGAACATGAGCTTGTGTTAAGAATTTAAGCTCAAAGTGCATAGGCCAATTGGCATTGGAATATAGTCAAAAGCTCATTAAAGCTTGCAAAGCACATGTGATATTTAAGATTAAAGTGGAAGCCTTAAACGTTAGCTCAACTGAAAGCTTTAACTTTTAGAGTGAGTGAGCTTAAAGCACAGCTTAATTTGAAAGCTGCAAAGCACATTGATTGCAATTGAAGATCGTTAAATATAAATATTTTTGATAAATGGTATTTTTATATAAGTATAAGTGAAAGCATTATATTTGGAACTTTTTCAGTAAGTAAAACCTAACTCAAAATAAAATCAGAAGCTTATATATTTATCTCTAATGAAATCTCTCTCAATTTTAATTACTTTGCCTCAACTCGAGAGCTTTAAATCTATCTCTGTTGCCATGACATTTAATCCTTGCATTTAAACGACAATCTTAAGCAAATCTTAATGCAGCTTTTGCACATTTCCTGCAAGCCATTTGGCTGAGTTCGTTCATTTAGGCTTATCCTTATTAAAGATTTATGCTTAAGCATGCACGCAGCGCTCTGCTGGATAAGGCCTGAGTAAATATTTTGCATATCGTTAATGAAATCCTCAACGGCCTCAGTCTCAGCTCCAGTTGAGGCTGTCACATACAACGCTCGTTGCAGTCTGAAGCATCTAGTCGCTCATTAAAATCGAAGAGCGTCGAAACAAATCGATTTTCGTTTAGTATCGCAATCAAGAATACAACAAATTTTGTTGTTGTTGTTGTTGTAGTTGTTGTTGTTGTTGTAGTCGTGCTAAAAATTTGTTTTGTGCGCTATAACAAGACCGAGCCGAGCCCCAGCACACCTGCCTATGGCTGTGCCTCACTGAATGGAGAACTTAAAGAGCACTCGAACAGCACTCAGCCACAAACACATGCACACACAGAGTGTGAGTGTGTGTGTGTGTGCGTGTGTGAGCTGCTGTTTAAGTGGAGTTCGCTTTGGCTGCACAGCATTTTTTTTTTGGATAAATTGTTTTGAGTGAAGGGTTAGAGTAGGCGCTGCATCGTCTGTGCCTTGCAGTACTTGTCAAGATTGAATTTGCCACGTATATAAGTCTATATACATACACACATACATACATACATATATTTTTTTCGCTTTTCTTTTTTTTGGCATTTTTATTGATCAAACAAACGCTGGCAAGTGGCAGCCAGTGAAGGTGTCATTGCTCAGCACTTGCATATACATATATATATACAATGTATATATATATATATACGTATATATCTGAGCTCTATGGAGGCAACACGCGCAGTGCGCATAAATTGCATGATTCGTTTTTCGGCAACTGTCATTGGGATTTTTCATTTTCATTATTATTATTTGGCAAGTTGGCAGACGTTGCTTTATTGCCGCTGGTACAAAAGAACTAGTTCGCTTATATTTATACAGTTTTTACTTATTTTTCTTATTCTCATTTCACTTTAATGGGTTTTACTTACCGGACCAAACTGTTCAAAGTAGCTTTTGACATCCTCTAGCGTGGTGGGCGCCGAGAGGCCGCCCACAAAGATTTTCTTCGTTCTCGTCACCATCTGCAACAAAGAGAGAGAGCGAGAGAGAGTGTGTGTGAGAGAGAGAGATAGCAATTGTGATAAAGTATCAGCATAAATGAGCGAACGAATGAGCGCGTAAAGCGCAAGTGGCAAATGCTGCTTAATTTAGCTGTAGCCTGGCATTTAAAAATGCATTTATGGTAACTGGCTGGGAACGAGGCGGGTAGGAAATCGGATCAGGGGTGTGGGCAGGGGAGGGTAGGGGAGTGGTGCCCAAAGTTATGGCCCGCCAGACTGCGCGGAGCCGTAAGAGCCGTCGCTGCTTCTGTAACTTACGGCAACAACTTTCGCTATGCGTCGACCATTTTGTGCACTTTATGTAGTAGCCGCACATGTGTGTGTGTGTGTGTGAATCTCTCTATGTGTGTGTGTGTGTGTGCAGCTGGCATATTTAAGCTGACAGTTTCAAGTGCCAACTTTACGCAGTTAGCGCAACAGCAGCACCAAAAATGATGGTGCACGGCTCTCTCTGTGCACATGTGTGTATGTGTGTGTGTGTGCGCGTCTGTATGTGTGTGTGTGTGTATTGCAACGCCAGCCTTTTTAGCCCGCAGGCAAGCGTAAACTGTTAACGTTAAGTGATGGCAGTTAAGCGACAGTGGAGCAAACGATTTGCCAGCATAGTTTGCCAGACAGTTCCAAGAACTGGTTCATTTGCAGCCAGCATTTCTTAGTAATGCGTTCAGAAATTCACTGAGAGCTAGTTCCAGGTAAGCAATTAAAATTGTAGTAAATTATTTTCTTATAATTTATGTTAAATTCCAATCATAAACCATAAAAATTAATTAACCAATTTTGGTCAACTTTTTAAATATCCATCATAACTCCACAATATTTAGTTCCATTTCAGGAACTAATTAAATTTGTATAGGAAATTACGGCACAGTTTTTAATTAGTTAAACTTCTTAGTAACTGATAATTACTAAGCTGGCAGTCTGCTCGTTCCAAGAACTAGTTCATTTTGTAATGCAGCAAGAAATTTGTATCTATTTTTCCTGACCAAGTTGAATACTATTTCAAGAACTAGTTCTATTCCAATCTTTTATTAATAAGCCATTTAATTTCAAGCTGTAGTTCAGGAACTAGTTCCATTCCTGTTCTCTATTAATAAGTCAACAACTAGTTCTATTCCAGTATTTTTCTTCGAGAACTAGTTCTATTGCTCACTGTTCACTACCAATTTGTTCAGTTCAATTAGAAATCAAGTTCAATTGTTAATGAATCGAATGATTCACTTGATGAACTCTATAGTTAAGAGGTGGTTCGTTAAGCATTTCTTCCTCTGCCACTTTTGGCAGTTGGTTTCGAAATTTGTGCGGTTTTTAAACACATTTTATACCAATTCTTTCATTTTTTTGTTTTTTTTTGGGTGGGAGGCTTTCTTTTTGGGCCCATGGTTTCATGGGTTTTTTGTTGCAGCTGTAGGGCCGGATGAAGCTGATGACGTTGATTGCACTGAAGCTTGCTAGCTACAATTTATGAGCACACAGACAACAGGCTGCAGGGCTACACACAGTGAGATAGAGAGAGAGGCGGTGGCGATCGAGTGGTTTGGAGGGAGGCGTGGCAACAGACGGTTGGAAGATGTGGGATACGTCCGTTAAGGAAGCTAACGATATGTAACAGCGGTGCTGATGTTTCTGCTGTGCCAGCAGTAAAATTCATACAATGTCGTAAAATTAAAACACTTGTGTTGTCGCACCAGCACGAGCGAGCTAGAGAGAGAGAGCGGGTGAGAGAGAGAGACGGAGGTACAACTACAAAGTTAGTCATGCAGCTTTTGGCAAGGCAAATCGCTTTTGGCCCATGTTCCTGCCGGGCTGCCAGCTTGGCCGTCTGCCCTAGAGTAGTACTACACGCTCTATGTGTGTGTGTGTGTGTGTGTATTTGTCTGAGCTGCACTTTACACAGGTTGGGCAAATACATGCCAGAGGTCTGGGTCTGGGTCTGGGCCTGGGTCTGGCTCGCTGCGGGCGAGCTGCTAACAATTTGCAGCAAAGGAGAAAAACCAAGAACAAACAAAAGCCGTCAAGTTGAGTGCGCTGCAAGAAAGTAACAGCATGACGTCCAGCCAGAGCTCGCGATTCCCAACTCCAGCTCCAACCCTATCCGCTCGCTCGCCCATCAGAGATGACGCACAAAATTGCAGCGTTGTTAAAAAGCGATAGGAGAAACAGCGGCCGCCGCTTTGGCTTGACTCCGGCGCTAATCACTGCCAATGAGGCAGCTACTTAAACTAATAAACTGCCCACTGGCTTGACTTTGCAATGTCATCATCACAGGCACATCTGTAAGTCTATATATATAGATTTGTGTATATTTGTAATTTTGTATATTTGTTGGAAACACGCCCAGTCCTGATAGCGCTCGGCATGAATCAAAAACAAAACACACCCAGCGCCGACAAATGAGGAATACAAAGGCGAGCTGGCGAAGCTCAATTCGAAATGCCCCCCCTTCCCCCGGCCACAACCCACAGCTGATCAGGCCAAGGCGACCTCAGCAAATGGAACCACACACGCATACTAACGATGTGACACGGCATTTTAACGGCCAACACACAGCGCTGCACAGATTAGGAATGTCAATATTAGCCACGACGACGACCGCAGAGGAGGCGCTGAGGGGTGAGAGCTGGACTCGATATGTGTGTGTCTATCTAGTAAAAGGTTTGGGCACCCTCGCCCCACCCCAGCCAGGGCCAAGTTTTGACAAATGACGTCAGTCATGGGGCGTTGAGCTAGTGAAACCTAGCTCTGAAGTGGGCGTGGCCATTGGTCATGTTACAAGAAGCGGAGCCATCCAATAATGCCCCGAATGTGCTCAACCATCCACAACTAACTGCGCGCAATTGCCCTGCAGCCTGATTAGGAAAAGGTGTTGCTTACAACAGGATAATGGGCTGCAGGGATAAGAAATGCTCAACGTTAGCTAAATGCTAGCAATCTAGAAGGCAAATTAATCAGCAGAGCGAGACAGAGAGAGGGAGAGAAGTCGTGTGAGCTCTGCCAAAGTTGTCGAAGTTGTGCGGAAGCGCTTAGAATTTGAGTTATAGTTCTATAGAGAGAAATTAGAGCGAATATTAGTTAAGTTATGGCAAATCGATTGAGAAAATCTATTTGAGATGCCAGTAGAAGCTGTAGAGCTGGTGTGGTGTGGAGGCCAATGCAAGGATTATATACGTTAAAGCGAAATGTAAGGCAGTGGAAAGCTTAAAGGGAGAAACTGAGAGAGCGAGAGGGAAAAAGAGAGATTAAGACTCAGTGAATGAAAGATATGAAAGCTCTAGCTACTGAAACTTTGATTTGGCTTCACAGACGTAACTTTCCTGCTGAAATATTCCTCTAAACTTTCTGAGTCTGTACCCAGTTTCCCTGCTGAAGTATTCTCTTAGCCTCTACAGACCTAAGTTTCCCTGCTGTAACATTCCCTCACCCTGTACAGACCCAATTTCTCTGCTGAAATATTCCCTCACCCTGTACAGACCCAGTTTCTCTGCTGAAATATTCCTCTAGCCCTTACAGTCAGAGTTTCCCTGCTCAAATATTCCTCTTGACTCTACAGATCTAGTTTCCCTGCTGACTTTTACGCTTAGGTCTGACTTCTATAACCAATTTAGAACTCTTCAAGCACATCTCAGCTAACATATCAAATGATATTTATCTGTGCTTAGATAACAACACGAGTGAGTGGCAGACAACATGGGAAATGCGCTACCCCCTTGAAGTGCTCTACCACCATTTCACTAACCAGCTCTATAACATGGGTTTAACGGCATAAATTTAAGTAACTGCGTAAGTGCGTCTGCAATACTTTTGACTTGAATACGTATGCAAAGTTCACTATGATTTGCAACCCCTTAAGCTGCTTTTAATGGCCTGCCAGGTGAGGGTTGTCGAAGGGTAGGTGGGTCGGTGGGTCGGTGGTTCGGTGGGTCGCTGTGGAAATGCCCATCAGCGCTGACAATCAAGCCAGCATTGCCTTCATCTCCGTTGTTGGGGACTCAGTGTTGTAAAAGGGCAAAATCAATTTAACACTTTCAACTAAATTATTCATTTTGCATAATAATTTTCAAATCTGTCAAAATTCACACACACACACACAGACACACACATACACTTCTACATTGAAAGCAGGCTTTTATTTGATACATTCAGCGGTTGTCGGCGTCTGCACTTTCACACGCTTAGGATCGCGATAGGGATGCTGATTGGTGGCAGCTGAGAGGGGGACGGGGGCTGCTGGAGCAACGAGGGGTGCCGCCTGCAAAAAGCACTCAAATAATTCCCAGGCGTAAGCTAAACCAGCGCAAAAGTTGCCACGCTGCGCACAACAATGGCACAGACGGAGGCTGGCAGGAGGCGGCGGGGCTGGCAGGAGGCGGCTGGGCTGGTGGCAAAATGGAACTGAGACTAAAAAGTAAAACCCTTTAACCGAGCGTAGGCAATGGCGCCACGCGAAGTGTCACAAATTCTGTTAAGCGAAAATTTCATCAACGGCACGAGAGAAATTTTCATTTGCCATTCGCCATTCGCCATTGAAACGCTCCGACCGTTCCGCCCGGTTCCGCCCGTCCGTGCGTCCTTTTGCGTTGTCAAAATGAAAGGAAAATGTCTCATAAATCCTTTTAATATTAAATGAGCTCGTTCTACTCCACCTCCGACGGCGTCGCTCGTTCGAAAAGCCGCGCCACGCACACACTTAAAATTATGTGGCTAATGGGAGCAACTTGGCTGGAAATTGCGCGAACCTGTCGAGAATGCCATTGCCAGGCCAGCCAGCCAGCCAGGCCAGCCAGCCAACTTTTGCCAGCCATTCAGCATCTACACATGTCCCTCTGCCTCGCGTCCCACACTCAAATTTGTATATCTGATTGCGGCCATGGGCTTTACGTGGGCGGAGGAGGGAGGGAGGGGCAGTAAAGGTTTTCGGGTTGCGCCAATTGTCATTAAATGTAATTTTTAAACCTGTTAGCAACGCGGCGCATGTAGGCCATAAAAAGGGTAGGCTAGAGCCCTGTCCAATGCCCAAGTCCTTTGTCCCTTTTTTTTTTGCTCTTGCTCTTGCTCTTTCTTGGCAACCCCTACTTAGCTCTGTTCCCAGAGCATTTGGTTTTTATTGTCAAATTAGTCGGGCAAGCGGGTTTATTAAAGTTGTTTTTCGACAAAAACTCTTCATGTACCTATTATGTTATGTTATGTTATGTTATGTATGCTATGCGTGCGACGCTCTCTCTGTGTGTGTGTGGGTGTGCGTTAGTGTATGCCCAAAATTTGATGCGACACAAGGCATTTACACACACACACACACCTACACACACACATTCAACTTCATTACATCCTGCCAATTCCAGCAATCCCCGCCCCCACCCCCACCCCCGCCTTTCGCCTGGTTGACAACAATTTGTAACATTTGCCGCACTTCCCGCAAGCATTTTTGAATGCGGCATCGAGAGAGAGAGACAGAGAGAGGGAGTGAGCGGAGGGGGGCTTGTCGTCTAACCCACTCAAAAAGCTTCAACATCATTCAAAGTGACAAATTATCCATGCAAATTTTACAAAATGGCTGCCAGGCGCCAGGGGAGGGTCGCAGCTGGGCCGTGGGAAAAAGTGTTGCATACTTATGAGCGCGAGGCGCCATTTGAAATATGAGCATTGAACGAACGCCGGCAAAGTTTGACAAAAACTCAAACACACAGGCACACGTTGGCTAAATCTAATACGTAATGCACAACAATGGCGTAAAAGGCCTCCTTCGGCAGGATCTCGCCTATTTGTGACCCGCTTCAGCTGTCTGGCTGCCTGTCTATGTTTATCTCCGATGATGTGTGGCTGTGTGTGTGTGTGTGTGTGTGTGTGTGTGTGCTGCTGCTGCTGGCTATGCATATTCGATATGCTCCATCAATGCCATTGTGCCTTTGTCTTGCTTTCAATTAAAATGACCACAGAGCGAGATGGAAGTCCTCCTGCCGCCCTCGACTCTGGTCTGAAGGGGACGCAGCCACAGTTGCTTGACCGAAAATTTGTGCAATTTCCGTTACTAATACTTTTTGGTCAATTTCCTTCGCACACACACACTCGCACACTGTTGATTTATTGCCCTGGCAAATATTTTGCGCCTTAATTTCGTTGATATTTATGCGGCAATGTGTCCTTGTGCTGAGCCAATAAACACGTTTGTGCCACTGACAAGGGATAATGGGCTTCCTGCCAGACACACACACATATACACATTTGTCTGTGTGTGTGTGTGCAAATCAGCATTTGAATATGCCCCAGGGAGCCAGTCCAGCGCCATCAAAAGGAATGCAAATCGTGTGTCCTGTCAGTCGTCCTGTTGCTGCTCACTCGGACTCGGAGCTTGTAAATCAAATGAAATATATTACGAGCGCAGCATAAATACATTTGAAGATTGATGTGTGTAAGCCAAAGAAGAAGAAGAGTGAACTAGAAATGAAAAAGAGTTAAGCAGTTGTTGCTCCACACTCGGCTCCCCTCGCTCTCGCCCTGCTCTGCTGGCATTTTAATGAGCTGCTGCACAAACTAAACACAAACTAAAATGGCGCATCGCTCACAAATTGACTGCCAGCTGGACTCCCTCTCTCTGTGTGCGTGTGTGTGTGTGTGTGTGTGTGTGTGTGTGTGTGTGTGTGTGTCTCCTTATTTATGCATAACAATAATGAATATTATACAACAAGCCCGAAATGTAATTCTGTGTAATTAATTATTAATTTATGCGCATACATTTAACTCACACGCATTGTCGTCGACAGCAGCATGCTCAACATGTGTGTGTGCGTGTGTGTGTGTGCATGTGTGTGTATGGCATTGGCATCCTGGCACAATGGCGGCTGGCGGATGCGGAAACTGTTTTGCTGCCGTTGATGCTGCCTGCCAAGCCAAGTCATTGTTGTTGTTGTTGTTGTTGCAGCGACTAACGACCAGCAAAGTCTGCGCATGTTGTTGCTGCTGGTCGCATGTCGACATTGTTGTTGTCGTTCTAATGTTAAGTTGAATTGTCATTAAAATTGTCGTCCATAATTTCGACATTAAATACACACACACACACACACAGAGAGAAGCACTGGCTAGAAGCATGTGTATGTAAATTGTGTGCAGCATAAATGCTTGGCGCTGTGCGTGTGTGTGTGGCGCGTGGTTAAAAAGTGCCAAGGCAGCATGTTTTCAACATTGTTTAAATTTATATGGCAGACGGGATGCACAGGACAGCAGCAGCAGGAGCAGCAGGAGGAGCAATTTGTGCTTAAAGTTTTAAATTTGCATAGCTGAGTGCAGGCAGACAGCCAAAGAGAAAGACAAAGACAGAGACAGAGAGATATAGATAGAGTGAGCGACTGAGTGAGTTGGGGGCGTGGTCAGTCAGTTAGAGTTTGGGCCGAGGCAGTTACACTTATGGCAATTACTGCGCTCATAAACTTCAACAACGGCCCCAATCATCATTAGGCAATGGCCATTACGTAATTATCGCAAGCATAGCCAGGTGGTTAGAGCAGTAGCAGGAGTCGGAGCAGGAGCAGGAGCAGGAGCAGGAGCTGGGCATATAATTGAAATTTGTGGCCCAAGACAATCACAGAACGTACATCGACGTCTGCTTTGGGGCGGACGAAAAACAATTTGGAGTCAATTTCGATAAAGTTTTAGTGCTCGTCCACCGAGTGGGACCAGTGGGGCCAGTGGGGCTGGTGGGGCCACTAAGCTAGCGAGCTCGACTTTCATTTAACGCTAATCACTTGCAGCAACGAAACGCACAAAAGCAAATGCGGGTGGCGGGTGGCGGGGGAGGGGGCTGATTCGAATGGGAAACAAAATGAAATTCCTGAACTTGGCCAAAATAATTTGTCTTTCATTCCGGCCGCAAGCAAACGTGAAGCGAACCAAAACTCTACGGTAATAGAGAGTTGATATAGCTAGAGCACAGAAAAACCAATTCGTATGTGTGTGTGTGTGTGTGTGTGGCTGTTTGTTTGGTTAGATTTTTGTTATTTGGCCAAGGTCAAACGGCAGCTGAGCGAGCTTAGGTGACGGTTTTGCTTAATTAGAACATTCATTAATCAAATCAAAACCATTTGCCGCCCCACAGCAGGACTCGAGCAGCTGCAGCCGAGGCAGTCGACCCAAAACTCGAGGCTCTGAAAAACGCGGCCCGAAAACTTTTTGGCGAATGGCAGCCAAACACGCACAAAGATATAATAGCTAAACAGCAAACCAGAGTGAGAGAGAGATGGAGAGGTAGAGAGCGTGTATAACCAAATAAATTCAGTCACATAGAAAAACGACAGACGGCATAACAAAGCGCAGAGATTGGGACGCAATGCGAAGGACGAGTCGAAAGGAAAACGCGAGCAAAAAGCGACCATTAAAACACATTTGTGTATCTATTTTTAGGGTAAAAGCAAACCAGCGGGCGGTAGCCGAATTGCTAAAAACCTAAAACGAAACCCAAAACCAGAAAGAGAGAGGCAGAGAGAGATAGACTGAGAGAGAGAGAGAGCGCATAAGAACTTAAAACTACTTTAATTTATGGCGCACGCATTTCTGTGTTTAGTTTCGTTCTGTGCTATCTTTGCCTTTTGTCTTGGGCGCCGCCAAAGCAATCAGTCAACAACATGAGCAGGCGATCCAATCTAAAGACCAGCTACAGCTCTCTCTCTCTCTCTCTCTCTCTCTGTTTCTCTTTAAGGAAATACGCTCACTAATAACCCCAAGACACGACAGCTTACGAAACGTGCAATTAAAATACATGAAATTCAAATATTTGTCTTGGCAAAACTGACCTTAAGCGGCGCAGGAGTAGATGTGGTATTACTTCTGCTCTCTCCTGCACTCTCTTCCCCCTCTCTTTCTCTCTTTTATTTGCTCACAATAAGCAGTAATTAAATTGCAAAATTTTCGCTCATAAATATCATTGGCAGTTACAAGTGCCTTTGAGGGCGTGCCCGACTAGAAATACCTGCACTACTTCTATTAGCCATAAGCATAACTCAATCAGGTTTTTGTTATAGGAAAGAATCATGTTAGATTGAAGTACATATACATATGTATGTATATATATTTCTGTTTGTGTACATTATTATATTACATGCGCATGTCTATCGCTTGCTTTTCTTGCACATTCGCATTGCGTTCGTTGTGAAAATATTTTGTGAAAAGCAAATTGTGAACTTGACTAGTTGAGGCCGGGGCTTCGGCTTGTGCCAGTGACTTTGGCTAGGCTTTTTAGGTCTGACATATCTTTAGAGCTCTCTCTATCTCCCTCCCTCTCTGTCTCGCTGCGGCTCACTCGGTGCCCTGACAAGCGGGTAAATTATGCATAAGCGCACTACCCGCCACATTATGACGAGCCGGAGACGTATGGCTGATGCAGCAGGAGGCGGCTGCCAGGATTATGCATGACACTGCGTGGGCGTGGTGGCTGAGGAAGCCTCTATATATGTGTGTGTATGTGTGCGTGTAGCTGGCGGTTAGGCAGCTCTCTTGTCAACGTACTCATCACATTTCTTCCGCACCGCCTCGCTGCCACACACCCCGCTTCCTGCTCGCCATGCTTTGCCATTTATGCGCACTAAAGCAAACAAACAGCAAAATATTTGTATGCTAAGCCAACACATGCGACAGCAGCTGCCACTCGCTCGCCCACTCCCGCACTCTCCACTCCCCAATCCTGCACTCTCCCCCTCCGCACTCCACAGTCATAGCCAGCCGCCTATTGCGGCTCAAGTATTTTGCATTGCTAAGCAGAAATTATAAATCAGGGCAATTGTTGAAGATTTGCAGCCGCATAACAAAATTTTGCGCAGCCCAGGGAATTGCGGAAGGGGAATGGAGCGTAGAGCGTGGAGATTCCAGATTCCAGATGCCGTTTGCCAGCAACACCCAGCACCAGCAACAACAACAACAGCAACACGCCTCGCTGCGGTCGTCTGTGTTGACTAACTGACTGACTAAGTGACTGACTGCAGGGACAAAACGCGACCGAAACGTGCGCCAGCAAATACTTTGGCATAAACTGAAAAAAAAAGAAAATAAAAAGATAGCAATAGGGATAGAGTGAACGAGGAAATACTCTGCAGGATAAAAGACGGTGCTGAGAGAAATCGTTGTCAGATGAGTTGAAATACGGAAGCAGCTCATGAGCAATAGATAAAGCTAGAGTTAGACATCACAGATAAAGAAATATGAGTCCAAAATGGAGTAGCCGAAAAGGAAGTTCACAATAGTGAAGTAGAAGCCTTGAAATAGTTAAATGATATTAGCTTCAAACTCAGAGAGAAATTAGATAGAGGAAATAGATAGAAAGAAAGAAAAACTGAATAGAGTATAATGAGAAATAGCATACCTAAAGACAGAGAGAGAGATGCAGAAAAAGAGCAAGCTAAAGAAAAAGGAATATATAATAAGACTAGCTTAGTTAAAGGTAAAGGTAAAGCGAACGCAAAGAGAATCTACAATGAGACCAGCTTAGCTAAAGGTTGGGAATCTAGAAATCAATTAGATTAGCTTCTAGCTGACGCAGCTCATGCTATCTATCTATCGTAGCTCTCTTTGCAATAACAGAAATCACAATAAAACTAATATACCCCCAGCTGAAGCATTAAAATAATAGTCAAAGAGAAAAACAAAAAAAAACTGGGGGAAAACGCGGCAAAATGAATTTAACGAATACGAAAACAGAGAAAGCAGACGTGCGAATAGATGGAGCACAGAGCGGGGCGAAGATGAGATGCGAGCAATGAAATCATAATTTAATTTAACGTATTTTTCGTTTACCAAAAGACAAGACGAAAAATCACACACCCACACACATACGTAGAGAGAGAGAGAGAGAGATGGATTGAGAGAGGGCACAGAGATCTGCCAGACAGACTAAAAGCAGCGGAAATAATGCGACGTTTAAAAGTGTAAAAGCCGTCAAGAAGAAGCAGAACAAGCACGAAGCAAAAAAAAAAAGAGAAGAATGAAAAAAAAAATATATATATAGTGGGGAGCAAAATATTTGAGCCACATTTCTGTTCTTGCTTTTTCCTGCTTGGCTCAGAGTGTGAGTCACTTTTGGTAATAGAATCGCGCCAAACGCGTTTGCCTGCGATTTTAATTTTAGTAATGGAAGACAAAGGAAGACGACGAATGGACGGGCAGACAAACAGACAGACAGAGGGACAAATAAGCTTAGCCAGCAATGCAGCTGCAAGACACTCACAGAGAGAGCAGAAGAGAGAGAGAGAGAGGGGGAGAGCGGTGCTGCCTCTTGTAGCTGAGATTTATTACGCCACGTTGCAGTTTGAAGTTGTCGGGGCACATAAATCTGTCGAGACAGCAGAGCATGGCAATGCAGCAGCAGCAGCAGCAGCAGCAGCAGGAGGTAGGGGGTGATGGGAAAGAGGAGCAGGGGGAGAGGGGACTTGCTTTGCGCTGCAAAAATTTACACATGATTGTTATTATTTAACGTTGCTGCTGCTGCTGCTGCTGTCATGCGGTTTTTTAAACGATTTTTATTAGTGGCAGCGCGTAAAGCGGAAATAACGGCCACGCGCCGTAAAGTAGACAACACATTCGCATTCACACACACACACACACACACACACAGAGAGAGAGCCACACATTTGCAATGCATTTTGCCATGGCGTGCACGTAAATGACCGCCCATGATTTAAATTGTTATCCACCCTTTGGCCTCGCGAGCTGTTGTCCTGAAATCAAAATGCATTACGTATACGCAATAAAAATTACGTATACGTAATGTGTGTGACGCACAGAGACAACAATAGCAGCGGCCCGTGGGCAACTGCAACTGCATTTTATGCGTGCCGCGCATTATCATTTAACATTTCCTGTGCACAAAAACGGGCCAAGCAGGATGTGGTGCAGGACGCGGCGGGGCGGCAGGAGGCGGTGGGGTGGGCAACAGGAATCAAACAAACGAATTGCGAATTGAAAATAAGCAAAAATCCTCTGCACAGCCATTGATTGGCGATTCAGCACAGTAGATAGTGGCCAAGCCAGTGCCCGGAGCCACAGCCAGTGTTGTAAAATGCGCTTCATTTCGCATTTAGCCCGGCAATCAAATTACTTTTTATTCTCGCTAAATAGAAATGAAGCAAAAGAAACGCACGGAGAGAGCAACGCACTGAAATGTTTATTAAAAGCGCGCAAAATCATAAAATAAAAAACGCCCAAATTGTCAAATTGACAAATTGAGCTTAGTTTACAGTCGCAATTCATAGTAAACGTTTTTTATGGCCAACGCGTAAATATGCCGTAATCAACGCAACAGCAGCTAAAAAAAAATAAATAATGTATGAGTTGGCTTTTTTTTATAGCCTTCAACTATAACTCTTGGCTAGGTTTGGCATAGACCATTGCTACATATATCCAGCGAATACAGTTTTTGTATAATATTCTTAGCCGATTTTCAGCACTGCAGCAAAAATATTCTTTTATTTTTTTCTAGAAAAAGAGCTTATAGAAAAATCATCAAAAATTCTTCTTGGTAATTTAATTAATTCAATGTTTTTCTACAAGTAGTAGAAATAATTTCCTAGCCGGTTTTTAGCAGCTGGCTATTGTCATAACTTTCAAAGAAAATTTGCTGAGACCAAAAATAAAATCTTTCAGAGCTGCACCGCAAAATCTTTCTCATTTTCTAAACTCTGTTAGCTCTCAACTTTTCCTGGCTTAAATTCTTAAATTATTTCCACAACAGACTATTAATATATCTTTCGCAGCAAAGATAAAATCAAAAACTTTATTCGCTGCTGAGAACTGCGGCCTTGCTTGAAATTTCTGCCTGCTCTGTTAAGTCGATTAAATTCTTGCTAACAAAATAGATGTTTAGTTTTAGAAGTCTGCACATCTCTTTTTTCTTTCTCTCTCTCTCTCTTTGTCACTTCCCAGACAGAAAACAGTTCTTCTATTCCATAATTTCAATAACAAATCGTTTGCTCTATCTCATCTTTACTCTTGCACACAAATCGTTTCAAATCTCAACACTTTTCTATTTTTAGCTGCGCAGTAAAACCTTTTTGGACCCGAAACCGAATGCCCCTCTTCAGTTGCTCGAAAGGAGAGATTGTTTATTATTATTATTGTTTGGCTTTACACACATTGTTAATGCACTTCAGCCGCCTCCTGCTGCTGGGTAATATCAAATATTTGCCTTCTGCTGGCATTTTGCTTGCTTATGTTTTCCATTTTTCATTTGCCATTTTTTTTTTCTTCTTTTCACTTCTAAAATAAATTTTATTTTTTCTTGGTTTTTTACTTTTTTCTTTTTTTTTTGTAGTTGTTTTGCAGCTGTTGCCTTGTGGCTCTGTCAACTAATCATATAAAAAGCATTTCCAGTGTCAATCTGCGACAGCCAGAGAGATTCTTTTCTTTTATTTTCTTTTTTTTTTTTAACAATTTGGCACAATAATTTTGTAAATTATTGCGCATACGCCGCGTGTGTTTGTCAACGCAAATAACTTGGGCAGATTTACATTTGCTTGCTTTGTATTCTTTTGTGAGAGTCTTTGCACTTTGGGACCAGCTCATTTCCAGCGCAAATAAGCGTAGGTAAATTTATAAGACAAACAAACAACAGCAGTCAGCAGCAGCAGGAAACTGTAGTTGTAGAAGAAACTTGCAGCCAGGACAGGTGCTTGTCAGGAGCTCTCACTGTGTATGTGTGTGTGTGTGTGTAAGTTGGCCAGGCCAAAGCCAAACAGCTTCGGGGCGGCACAGCCAACTTGGGCAATATTCATTCTGGCTGGCAAACAAACACGCAGTGGCACGACAACAACAATAACAAATGCGACAGCAGCAGCTAGTACAAGTATAATAACGCTTTTGGACGCTGCCATTTGCGGGCGAGCTCTGCCCGCCTCCTGCTGCCAGCCGGTTGCTGCTAGGCGACGCGCTAGTTGATGAACTTCGTGTTCAAGTTGTGTAGCACAAGAGTTGACGCCTGCTGCTGCTGCTGCTCCCGCTGCCGCCGCCAGCTGTAACACTGATAGCAATTCCAAAAGACAACAGCAGGAGGAGCAGGAGGAGCAGCAGCAGGAGTTACGCGGGGCAATGCCTGCTGCAATGTGGACAGCGTCGCTTCAGCGCTTTTCGTGAGTTTTTGTTTTTCTTTCAGTTTATTTTACTTTCGTGTGACGGCAGCAGCAGCAGCGACAGCAGCGGCAGCTATACTTGGTTTGATTTTATTATGTTTTTCTTTTGGCACCACCAAAAGCAACCACTCCACACCCACTGCTGCTGCTGCTGCTGTTGCTGTTGCTGCTAGTAGATTGCTCTGGTTTTTTGGCCACATGCTGCCAAGTTCTGCTTTGTTATTTAGTCTACAAGCTGCTACCCCTCGCCAGCACGCCCTCTCCCCCTCTCTCTCTCTCTCTCTTGCTCTGTGTCTATCTCTCTGTCACTCTGACCTCTAGTTGAAGCTCGTTTTCCCTTTTTACAAAGACCGTTACAATATCAAGTTAATTGTTTGAAATAAGTGCCAGCCTCTCCCACCTCCTCCTCCTCCTCCTCCCACCTCCTTCCACTCTCATACCAAGAGCAATTGCCTAGGCTCGACCACGCCCACCGCCACCCAACCAAAAGGCCTCCATTGGGGGCTTTTTGTGCTTTTGCTTTTTCCATGTATTTTATTTTCTTCTGCTCTTTTCTTCTTCTTTTTTTTTTGTGGATTTTTTGTTGCTCCTTTTGCTGCTGAGCTTGCGGTTTCTTTTGTGCCGCATGCTCGTTTCGGCGGGCCAACTACCCACATTTATAGTGTTGCGGTCTCTGTTTGCAGTGCGCCTTCCCCCGACCCCTCCCTCGACGGCACCTCTTACCCCCTTGACTGCCTTTTATCTTATCAACTGCTGCTGCGTTGTCAACGCCAGCCTCAGTTTTCCTTTTTCGGCTGTCTGTCTCTCTCTCTGTGTGTGTGTGTGTTTCGTGGGCGTTTCATGAACTTTTTTCTGCTCTGCGCTGCTCTTCTTTGGCCACCACAAATTTTACTTTGACTCAGTTTGCAATAGTCACAGCCTTGCGTTCGTCTTTGTCCATTCCCATTCCCATTTCCATTTCCATTTTCAGGTCTTCGTGTTGCGAGTGCACTTTTCCGTACAACTTGAAATGAATCTAATAACTTGGTTGCCCACACACTTACACACTTACACACACACACACACGCACAGTCGAAAAAACAATGACTTGACCCGCAAGTGGCAAGTTGCAAGTTGCAAGTTGCCAAAGCGGATTGTTGTCTTCTTGGCGCAAGTTGTTCAACGAGTGCTTCGGCATTTTCTTCAGCTTGTTTTTCTTTTGGCTTGCATTCTCTTCTTCTCCTACTCCACTTTCTTTTCTCCTTTTTTTTTGTTTTGCAATTTTCCAGTTTCATGCACTCAATTCAAATATATTTTACAAGCATCCTTTGCGTCCTGCCTTTTTTTTTTTGTTCGCTTAGTTTTTAAGTTTTACAAAAGCAAAAACTGTTAACAGCTCCATTAGTGCAATTTATTTGTCTGCCAGACGCACACACACACACACACACACACTCACACACTCTCTCAGAGGGGGTGTTCGCATCGCTGACAAAGCCAAGTCTTCAAGATAAAGACAAAGACAAAGGCTGCTTGTCAACTTGATTGTGTTTGCAATTTCATAAAATAACAATTCTACCCATGCCACGCCCTCTCTCGCCCATCGCCCATCGTCCGTCGCCCCTCTGCCTACTCTCATCTGCCTGATTCACTTCTTATCCACATCCTGCTTGTTATTTTTGTTGACGAAGGCAGCAGGCAGGAGGCGGCTGGAGGCAGCAGGAGGCGCACTCGCTGATTGCCGCCGGCGGTTGTCACTTGGCGCCTGCTTCCTGTCGCCTGTGCTAAGTAGCTCAAATGGAATGCGTTTGCAAATAATTTGCAAGGTGAGGGCCAAGTTCTCTCACTCTGCTCCTCTCTCCCTCTCTCGTTTCCATTGCCTCCACTGCCTCATCTACCTCATCATATGCCAAATTCAATTCACACAAAATACCCGTAATTCAACACCACGGCAAAAGCCACTCTGCTGACTGATTGGTTTTGCCAGGCTAGAAGCAACCGGAGAGGCAGCTGGAGCAGCAGCAGCAGGAGGAGTTTTTCCCCAAACCCCAGTGCGCTCCCCAAGGCACATTGAAATGAGCCAAGACCGTCTTCTGTCGCTTCTTCCTCACCGTCTTCTTCTTCTGGCTGCCTGCTGAAAGTTTCTCTCTGAGATTTTAGACGTCGACATCTCAAGCGGCTCGTTGACATATTTGTATTGTATTCAATCGATGAATTTTCTGCAGCGCGCGCGAGACGAGTCGGTGCTGCTGCTGCTGCTACCGCTGCTGCTTTACCCTTAAGGGAAAATGACTTATTTTCTTACGCACACATTGAAGCAGCTCAACGCTCAAAGCCCGGCAGTGTCCTGGCATGCTGCCTGCCTGACTGCCTGCTTCACTGTCTGTCTTCTGGGCTGGGTTTGATTGCTTGTGCGTCGACATTCGTCCTGAGCGCAAAGGAAAAAGAAAACCAAAAAAAAAAAAGAAAACTTTTTGCGCCACACACATTTTTTACTTGGCTGCCTGTCGACTTTGCCGTTGATATTAAAATTTTAATAAACCCACGCACGCTGACTATCCGACCCCAAACCCACCCACACCCCATCCCCATCCCCATCCTCGTGCCCGTCCCCTCTCATCTGCTCATCTTCTGCTTGTTGCACTTGACGGAAACGCGTCAGTTGGGCTACCAACTTCCAGCTGCCACTCGACTTTGCTCGCTTTCTGTATCTGTGTGCGTGCGTGTGTGTGTGTGTGTGTGTGTGGCACGCACATTTCGATGCGGCGACGCGTAAAACGAAAAGCGTCGTATTTGTGTGATTGCCTCGACCCAGACCCCGAGTGGGAGTGGGAGCTGGGAGCTGGGGCTGCTTGCCTTTACTTCTTGTTGGTCCCCAGCTGGGCTGACAATGCCAGCGATTTCAGTGTGCCGCACGTGAAACATGTTGATAAATCAAATCTCAACGCAGTCAATGCCAATGCCAATTTGGCTGACAATTGCTTTTGGTTTTTGCTTTTGATTTGCGGCTTCCTCTGCTGTCTCTCATATTTTTCTTTCATTCATTCGTTTTTTTTCTTGTTCTTCTTGTTCTTCTGTTGATGTTTGCTTGGCTCCCCATCTGCATGACAGCTAATTGCTTGTGGCTACACACACACACACACACACACAGAGAGAGAGGGAGAGAGAGAGAGCCACCCACACATGTGTGGGTGCTTGATTGTGACAGTTTTATGGAAGGCGAGCAACGCCTAAGCCCCTCGAGCAGCGCTTAACGGGACCAAGGCAACCAACGCCTGGACTTCATGACTTCCCACCAAAACGTCGACAGACGGACGGACGGACTTGTTGGCTATGTGTAAGCAGTCGGATGAGCTCTGTTATTCGCCAGCTGATCCACTCGCAAATACGCCAAAGTCAACGAAATAGCAAAGCACCTTATAAACGCGTGCCACAAGCAGAAGCGGAAGAAGCAGAAGAAGCAGCAACAAAATGAAACGAATTTTTATATAGAACTTTTTCTTGAGTAAATAAATTATTGTTTACAGCCACAAAGGAATTCTGCAGCACTAACTGAAACTTTCAAATTTGCCGTCAGCTCACAGGCAGCACCGACAAAAGCCAGCAGGAATCGGAGCAGCAGCAGCAGCAGCATCGTAAACCCCTTGGCTGTCAACCGCATAAGCCATGTAGAACCCATTAGAACTATTGCTAAAAACCTTGCTCATCGCATTTATTTGATTGCTTAGTTTTTGGTAAATTGCAAAAGGACTAGACATTGATAATCCTGTGCAGCTGGAGCTTACGGCATGTCACTAAAATCGGGCTACGGCTTTGCGGGCGGACCGATGTGGGAGAGCCTTTAAGGCCTTTTTAAAACCGGCAATGGCAACGGCAATGGCAATGGCAACTGCTCAAATTAAATCAAATCAAATAAAATAGTTAGTAAATAATAAAACAGTCGAGCGTCGAGTCCTGAAGTGGATGGCAGTTTAATGCTCGTTTATGTAGCCCAGCTTTTATGGCCATGCCAATAGACGAGAATTTTATTATAGTCAACATATAGAAGCGTCTCTCGCTCTCGCTCCATCTGCGACTGTGACTCTGGCTGTGGGCTCTGACTTTAGCTGGCTAAAGGCAGTCAACAAACCATTAAACTCAAGTGTTTACCACAAGCCAAAGTCACTAGACACAAATCTAAACTGGCAGTTAGACAAGCACCAGAGAACCAAACCCAACTGAACCGAACCGAACTGAGCCGAGCCAACTCAGCAAGCAGGAGACGGCAGGCAGGAAACGGCAGCCAAGTCGAGCTAATGTGGCTTACAATTCTGGCATCAGCCTGGCCTGGGCATCGTCATCAATAGGTGCACTATGCCAACTGAACTTGAGCATTGAGCGAGTTACTCAGAGCACCTCGCCTGCCCACTGGGCGTGGCGCTACAATTTATGGGGCTGGCGGCATTGTTGGAATATTTGATGAAGATTCGCCACTTCAATTTAACTGACAGCTTAAGCAATGCCCGCAGCTAAATGCTGCTGATAACAGCCAAGCGGATTTATATATATGTATATATGTTATAGACCGATCTATATGGCTCTGCTTTGTAAGAGGTAAGCCAAGCGTTTGTTAAGAGCATTATAAAGACAAATTTCTTGGAATTGTTATTAGCGTTTTAAATTCACAAAGAATTTAAGCATTGAGCAGCGTTGCCACATGTTGGCGGGGCAGTGCTGCCACAACATAAGAAGTATGAAAAGCCTTAGAAGTTGTAACTCAGATTATAACTCTTGAAGCTCTAAGCTTGGGACTTAAAAAAAAGAAGAATTTTAAAAGAGTTCTTGTATGTTATTATGGAGTTATACTTTCTATAGGGAGAGAAAAACAAAAGACAGTACTTAAATGTCTTGTTCCAAAGTTGGACTCTAGGACTACTTCTTTAGGTGTTAAAACAGATAGATTAATTGATATGGGAGAGATATTACAGGTGGCATAAGAGCTACAAAAGTTATGTCATATGAATGCATGTTTATTGTAAGAAAACTTTGCAAGATGTAGGAGTTGCCATTTAATAGCGTTGCCATATGTTAAGAAAGTTAAGTCCGGTAGATAATGTTGTAGTGATAATATTTCGGTAGAGCATACACACAGCTCTTGAAACAGATATTTGATAGTTTTCTGCTTATTTAGGTAAGATAAATTAAAAGAATATCTGTTCGATTCACTAGCTGCAGATGTTCAAAGGCCAAAGTTTTGTGAATTTGTAAAGGCAGAAGACGGTGCTGAGTCAATCAGAGGACTTAGCCTAACCCCGTGACATTCTAAACTGTGCGGCAAACCCATTACAAAACTAAATAAGTCTAATTTCATTTAATTAACTTGCCTTCAACAAATATACTTTACAACTACTAAAAAAAAGTGAAACAACAAAAAGTTACGACGCCTTCGTCTGTGCCTTTGCCCATCGAGTAGTTTCAACTTGTTTGATGGCATCATAAAAGTTTCCACGATAAACTAATTTTAAAAAATTTTGACCAACAGTCGAAAAATTCATTCGGCTTTCAGCTAATAGAGCCATAGCGCGCATTCATCAAATAACAGCTGTAGGCGCCCCAAAAAATAAACGCAAAAAAAAAGGACGAGAAACCACACTATAAATACTTATATATATATATCAACTTATTTATGGCCACTTTTCGATCGGGGCTTGATGCGCGTTTACAGCTGTGCCATAAAATTTATGGCAGGAGACGGGAGAGAGCATGAGCAGCCGGGCAGGAGACGGGAAGCAGCCAGTAGAAAAAGCAGGGAGCAGGGAGCGAGGCAAAAGTCGCGTTGAGACACGCGAATTGCCAACGCGTTACGTTTTATACGCGCGCTGCGTAATTATTTTTATGACATTTTCTTTCTATTTTTTGTTATATACATACATATATATTTAAATGTGTTTGTGTGTGTGGTGTGTGTGTGTGTGCTCCTTTGTCCTTTGTGTCGTGGCGGCGTCCGTGTTGAAGTGTTGGCACTTGCCAAACAAATTAAAAGCAAATTATAAGCAACAAGGCAGTGGGAACTACAGCTTAGATGCGATGTCCTGCAGCAGCAGGAGTAGGGGCAACAGCAGGAGCAGGAGCAGCAGCAGCCGCACGGATAGCTGGAATTTTAATTTCTCTGTTGTGCCGGAGGCGAAATGCGCGCACACTTAAAACGATTTACTAGCCAAATCTTATAAACGACACGTTGTAATGAATGGTCTTCCCCCTACCCCTCCCGCTTAAGCACAGAGCAGCGAAACAGGTGAGAAACGAGCGCCCCCAGCGCGGGGTCACCATGGGGTTTTTTTTTTTTGGCTGGGTGCGAAACGTGCCTGACGTAGAACATAAATTAATTTATTGCGTGCGAAGCGAAATATGTAAAAATAATAGAGAGAAATGAACGAAGACGAAATACAGGACAAAAATAATTCATTGCACAGAGTTTTTCTTGGGGCGCCGCCGCAGAGAGGTGGGTCAAACTTTCATAAACATTAGCCAAAAAGAAACAACATAAATAATTAAGCAATGTCTTGAGGGGCTATTCGAGTGGTTCGAGTGGGTGGGTGGCTCAGTGGCTCTACTTACAACGAGTTTCTTTGTTGGAATTGTGGCGGTTGTTGCTGACAGCGGCGTTGGCGTCAAAGGCGGCGCTCCGGCTGCTGCTGCTGCTGTCACTGGCGGACTAATCGCTTTAATTGTCGCCGGCGCTGGCAGCGTTGGCAGCGTGGGCAACGGCGGAAGCGGCGGCGGCTGCTGAAATAACTCCGCTGGCTGCTTCACGTAGAACAGATTTACTCCAAAGTGTGAAATTTTGATTGAATTTATAGCAACACTTTCGACAGGAAATTTGATGTTGTTAGCGCCGAACAAACCGTCGGCCGTCGTACGAACCTGAGCAGCGCGTTCGAACTATCAACTGTTGCAAGTTGCAAGTAGCAAGTTGTTGTTGTTGTGGATGGAGATGATGTTGTTGCTGTTCTTTGGCTGTTGCTTGTTGTTTACTTTGTGTTGTTGTTGTGTTCGTTTTCGTTTTCGTTGTTTATGGCTAGGATTCACAACTAACGGAGAAGCTCTTCAAATTGCCTTTTAACTAATTGCATTTGCTTTTTTTTATATGTTTATTTTTGTTTTTATTTTTATTATGTTTATGTTTATGTTTTTTTTTGTTTTCTTTATAAATTTCTTTTACACTACTAAAGCTCAACGTTGTGTGACAGCGCGTTTTCAAATTGTCCTGCAAATTGTGTGATTTGATGCGGCGGCGACTGTTGCTGTTGCTGCTGCTTACTTTGCTTCCGGTTTTGATTTGTTTGTGGTTGTTGTTGTTGTTGTTGTTGATTGCACTTACACGCGTTGCGAATCACGTGAATAAAAATCGCTCGCTATTTAAGTAAAACGCGTCGTCTACCGAATTCTATTCGCCGCTATTGACAATAAAATTGAACTGCGTTCCTGTTGTGATTGTGGCTGTTCCTTGGCTAAGAATTTGAGAATTGATTTCCTTTTTAGGGTATTTTGTTGTTGTTGTTGTTGTTGCTGTTGCTGTTGCTTGTTGGCTTTTGTTGTTTTCACTAGGCTACTTTTGCACGGCTAAGGAACAGAACGCAACGACTGCTGGACTCGCTTGTCTGATAACGACTGAAGGACTCTCGCGAATTGCGTAGGATTTTTAGCAAAGGCAAAAACGCAGCCAGCACATCCACAGCTGCGACGTTAGCAGCGACAGCGACGGTGACGGCGGCAGCGGCAGCGGCAGCGCAGAAGCATTACAACAACGGAAGCAACTAACAGTGCCACAGGCAGCGAGAGCCAAGCAGCCTGAGCTGAGAGAGAAGGAAACACAAGCCAACAGCGAGAGAGAGAGAGAGAGACAGAGAGAGAGAGAGGGAACCAGCAGCAGTGAGGGGGCCACACAGAAAGAGAGAGAGAGAGAGCGCGTGCATAGAGAGGGCGACTCAGCTGTGACGCCACAGAGAACGAACACCCCCGCATAGGCACAACAGCACGACAGGACGATGCGGGCCAGTTAACAGGGTTGCCAGGCTGCCCAATGGCTGAAAAATATTAATCTCACCTCAAATTGCACAAATTAATTATTGTAAATTTTTTAATAAATTTTCTCAATTTTATTTCGCATTTTTATAATAACAATAATATTTGCGCCTTTTGGGTATGCAACACTTTTTGCTCGTTCAGCTGCAGCGATCGATGCTCTGTTAACTGTGTGCCTCACTGTTAGCTAGACAGAACCTCACCTCCCCCTCTTCCCTCGACAGTAGCACAATGTTGCAATCACACACAAAACAGTCTCTAAAAATTCACTTTCACAGGCCGAAATGAGTTAACAGAGAGAGCGCTAATTGCAGCTGAAGAGCCACAGAGAGAAGCAGAGAGAGAGAGAGTTCTATGTGTGTGTGTGTGTGTGAGAGAGAGCAAGGCGAGCAGGCGCTGAAAAATCTACGCGCGTCATTGTTGCACCTTTATGTTTGTTTTCGTGGGTGGCCGCAGTCAACGCTGGCCGTGCGACAGAGACGGAACGATGTGGAGCTATGTGGAGCGGCGGGTAGGCGCAAATGGTGCAAACAAACAACAATAGCAAATGTAACCTCTATAGAGGGTGTTCACTGTTCGCATCAGTACAGCGCTGTTAATGAATGCTGAATGTTGCATGTTGCATGTTAACTGTGTGTGTGTGTGTGTGTGTGTGTGTGTGGAGGCAATTAATGTTAATCTAATTTTTAGTTTATGCACTTAATAATTAATTGTTATCAGCAACAACAACAACAACAATAATTGCCTTCGAGCTTGTTAAGCGTGTGCTGCCTTACGCCTATCTATGTATGTGTGTGTGTGTGTGTGTCCGTGTGTGTTGGTGAAAGTGTCAACTTGACATTGCCTGGAGTGCACACGGCACCGCTCACACATAGCAGCACACACACACACACACACACACACACACACAGAGAGAGTGCCGCGCAACTTGCGTCAAATATTTTGTTGCCTACCGCCCCGAGCCCAGTTTCTGTCTGTGTGTGCATGTGTGTGCTGCCCCCCACCATTACCCCCCTCACCCACCGCACCAGCTTGCTGGCATGCCGAAAAACGCTCGCAGCGCCACTTGTCTGAGCAGAATTTCCCTCGAAAACGAATATGAATGGACATTCCGGACTCACTGCGTCGGCGCATTCGCCGGCATTACCCCAATTGCGCTGCTGGCGCTGGCAGCGCCGTTGACGTCGACAGCGGCTGCTGCCAGGCGCTGCTGCCATGGCAGCTTTATCAGTGCCATGAAATGTTGTTCCCGGAAAATAACCCAAAGGAAATGCTGCACACGCACACACACACACACACACACACGTGCGTGTGTGTGAGCAGCAATAACTGTGTACATGTAAATCCTGGTTTGTTTCATTTGCCGATTTGAAGCAGCCGCGCCCCCCGCCTCCCGCCGCCGCCGCTCGAGCTCTGCAGCCGGCGGCACTAACTTTGTACGCTTGATGATGATAATAATGTTGCCCCTTTTCGCCTTAGCCAGGAATTTCAGCCAGGAGTCGGGCAGCCAAGCAGGCAGGCACAGTCAGAAACCCACAAAGCCAGACATCGTCGTCTATGGAAATTCGTACGCCGATTTTCGAGCGATTGCAATTGATTTGTAATGTATTTCATTGTTGTGTATTTGTGTGTGTGTGTCGGTGTGTGTGTGTGTGTGCGTGCGTGTGGGTGAGGTTATAAAATTTGTATTGATTATTTCGATTGCCTTTGTTCGTTGACTGCGCTTTGTTCGCCCATCTAATGATAGCTATGGGGGCATTAAAAATGTCAAAGCTGACATTTCAGCGCTGCTAAGGAGGAGGCCAAGAAGTACTTCCGCTAGTGGGCTTAGGATTAGTACTAGCGCAAATATAAATATATATCGAGGATTGTCTCTCTCTCCCTCTCTTTCTCTCCCTCTCTCTTTGTGTGCATCTAACGCCGCCTAGACACGCAGCGACTTGGGAGTTAGCATGTGTACAAGTCAATTATGGGTCAAAATCCACACAGGAGTTTGGGCATCCGAAACACTTGACGCTCAACGCCCGTCACACAATTTTATGAGCTCCCGTCTCCTGCCGCCTGCCTCCTGCCTCCCGCGCCCTTGGCTAGATGAGAGATGTGCAGTCGAGGCTGCGTCCATGTGTGGCCCACTGCAAATGAAACATGTTTGGTTTTATCGCATTTATTGACGACTCCATGGGGACGCTTTGGCTCGCTGCTCCGTCAGTCCGCTTGCCAGCCAAGTCACTCAAAGCGGGCCACACAAGATCAAACAATGGACGCCCAAGATGCCTTCAGATTCCATCCTCTCCCCCACACTCCCCACACTTCAACTGCTCATATTCCCCAGCTCGAATTGCGCTATCGAACAGCTCAAAACAGCCACATAAAAAGATTATTTTATGCATGTGTGTGCGTGCCTTGATATACAAGACCTCGTGCTGGGCCCGCTCCAGGGCTGCCGCAAAAAGTGGGCGGCGGTGGTAACTAAATTCACTTAAAAAAGCGATTCGTATGCGTGTGCTGCAACAAATCGGAATGTGCGTGCGGAATTCTACAGTTAATTCGAAGAATTTCAAAACAATAAATTGCTAAACGAAAAATGTTTCACTCAAACTGATTTGCTAACATATAAATATCAAGATTTTAGAAATATTCAAATGTGCAAGCACTGAACGGAAAACTTGATATTGACTAGATGAAAACGTGTACATAAATTCCTAATAAGAACTGTGAGAGGGACTTGTTGCACTTCACGTGAATTGCAGAGGAGAGAGTATATAACATATATGTATGTAGGTGGTCTAGCAAAGTATGTCCAAGAAACACGGAATTCAAGTTTACTCGCATAGTGAAAAGGTGGGAAAAATTAGAACTTACTTTGATTTCATGAGAATTGCATAGAGGAGCTCAAAGTGTATTGCGAACGTGAAAGTTTGACAATGTTGAATAAATTGAATTCATGGGAAATGCATAAAAGGAGAATGTCTTAAATTAATGAGAATTGCATAGAAAAAATGGGAAGGTCTAGTTGAGGATACTCAATACAGCAGGGAACGTTATGGCAGGAAAGAAGAGTGAAAACAAGAGTCGAATTCAAATTCATGAGAATTGCAGAGAACAGCGAATATAACTGAAATGGGTTGCCTTTGTAATTGAGCTTGAAAAACTATGGAACTTCCTTCAATTCTTGAGAATTGCATAGAAGAGCAGTGCTTAACTATAAATGCAATAATTGCTTTAAGCTTAGCATTTTTAAGCAATTAATTTATTTACTTAATATCAACTTTAAAACTTGCAGAGTTTAAGCCAGAAAGCGAATTAGTTTATTACGAACTCGCACGCTCTAGGCAAATAATATTTGCAGTGCTTTAGTAATTTTTTTGCGTGCTGCATTTAGCGAAATCGAAAAGCACTTCAGTTGCCGCTAAGCCGCTAAACAATACTTGATATGAATAACTTATTTAGTCGCTCCGCAGACCCGACATCTACATGACTACTTAACATTCTCGGGCACTTTCGCAATGTGCGCCCCACCTGCTGGCTAAGTTTAAGCCAGCCAGGGCAATGTCTCCGTCTCTCTGTTGCCCCACCTCCAGCTCCTCCCCTCTGCATGCTGCTGCTGCTGCTGCTGCTGCTGCTGTTGTTGTCCAGCAGCAACAACATTTAAGCAATTTCGCTTGTTAAAAGCTTACGCCGCGCACTTTACTTTAAACCACACTAACAAATGCCACTTCATTCAGCAGATATTTGCGGCCAACAGCAGCAGCAGCACTAACTGTAGCAGTAGCAAAAACACACACACACACACACACACACATGCGAAATCACACACATCCTTTTGCCATCAATTCTCTAAGCACAAACAAACTGGCAAGCCCCACACACACACACACACACACACACGCCCACAAATACACACGCATGCAGCAACACGCAAAGCTCTTTTCACTACAAAACGGAAGTACATAGAAGCAGCAGCAGCAGCAGCCAGAAACACAAAAAAAAAAAACTACAGAGCAGAATAGAACAGAGCTGGAAAACCTGCGAGCTTATAGAAAAATACTGTGGCAAAAACTACACACACACATGTACACACACACATGCACACACACGCACGCTCAGCTCACTCACACCCCGAGTTGAGCAGCAAGAGCAGCGCAAGATATTCATTCTATCGTAAAATAGGTGAGCAACAGCATTTGCTGTGTGTGTCGTGTGTGTGCGTGTGTGTGTGTGACTGTGTGTGTAAAAAACAAGCAGCAAGAACGCTCTGGTCAACGGATAACAAAACATAAATAATAACGACAGCAGCAGGTGAGCGGGCATAGGCAGGGGCAACAGCAGCAGGAGGAGCAGGAGGAGCAGCCAAGGCTGCTGGGAGCTGCCACGAGGCGACCAAAGAGCCAGCTCAGATATTGTCCCAGGAAAGCATAACCATAGCCAGGGGCACCAAAAAAAATATAGATATATATTTATATATAGCAAAAAAAAAAAAAAAAAAAAATAAGAACAACAATATATTTAGTTGCTAAAAAAAAAAACAACACAGACTCCTGCAGTCTCTGGCAGCTAAATAAGATCGGCCAAAGGTGAGAGTAGAGAACAATTTAAGACTTTAGTGGAACTAGTTCATAAAAAACAAGTTCATATTTTTATCTTGCCAGTCTAAATAAACAAGGAAAAAAGGTTTTGAGTTAAGATCAAGCTGTATTTAGATATCATAGAAATTAAATTATATTTATTTATTGAAGTACACATTTATGTTTAGAAGAAGTTAGAGAAATATGATATGAATTATATAGAAAATATTTATTATAATTATATATATTGCATATAAAATTTTTAAAGTATTTTTTTTTTTTTTTTTTTAATTATTTAATATTTCTGTAAAGGTTTTTCACATTTTACCTGCCAAATCTTAACAATTATGCAAATATAAACTAGCCTTAGCTTTATATCTCAGTGATTCCTTAAGTTTAACTATCAAAACTCACTACATACATATATGATATAAGTTATCAACTCACATTCCTGTACCTTAAACCAACTCTAAATTAATTGCTAGACACCCAGTTTCAAATTTCCATCAATCCCCAGCATGCCTTAAGAAATTATTAAGACTAACTGTATTTATGATTTATGGAAATATCTAGTATATGCATATCTATGCGCCCATCTATCTAGTTCAGCAATAAGAAATTCCTGTTTTTGTTGCTGATTTTATTTTGGCCAACATTTCTAATGCATAGTGGGCCAATTTGAGTTCAATTTATTTCTGTTTGCTGAGCCTTAACTCACTTCCTGGTTCCTGCTGGGTGACTTACTCACTAACAGGCCAGCGCATAGCCATAATGGCCACGTCGTATCGGCTTCCTGAAAGATGAAAAAGAACCAAAAAAAAAGAAACGAAAGGAAAAAAGGAACCGTAAGGAATAAAACAGGACACGCGCCCGACCAATGCCAAAAACTGCGAAGCTCGGTACACAGGAAAGCGCCAATGCCATTGAGAATAATGTGAATGCGAACAACGCGCATATAACTCATTTATTTATTTACTATATATGTATGCGATTGCGTGTATGTGTATCCATATCGCTATGCCTGTGTGTGCGTGTGCTTGCGTGCAGTGAAGCTTGAGTTTGATTTAATAGTTTATTAAGATACGCGCAGCAAGTGAAGATTAAGGCGAGCGGATTTGCTCAACGGTGGTTGTTGGCGCACTTAAATGCGACGACCACTGGATTTTGGCTGTGGTTTATGGGCTTTAAGCGGCGGCATAAATAGATTTCACCATATACCTAACCACACATGTTCGAGTTGCTGCTGCTGTTGCTGTTGCGATTTGTGAGCATTTTGAATGTTTCAGAAATGGAATTAAAGCAAGCAGTGAACTGATTTCATTGGTTGCCTAAGATAACACAATAGCTCTGCTCTGACAGAGTGTGGAGTGTGGAGCAGCAACAGCCAAGCGATGACATGCGAAATTCTGGCAATAGAACATGGAATGTGTGAGTGGCATGGGAAATAGATGGAAATCAAATTGTTTTTATAAAGATAATAAAAACAGACTGAAACAGCAGCATTAAAACAGTTTGATATGGGGTAAAAGTGTAGATGGAACAATGGGAAATGGAACATACGCTGATGTCTATGTGGAGGTTTTAATATTTAACAAACTACGTAAAGCAGAGTGGAATATATAATGAAAAGTTGAAGAGAACTAAGAGAATGTTGAGTGGAAAATCGAACAGCATAAGTGAAACAGCGGAATTGAGACATTATCTTAGCTAATATATAGATATTTGTATATAAAAGGTAAGCAGAGAAACTAAGAAACGAGCTACAGGAACATTATAAATAGAACAACATAAGGGAAACAATGGAAATCGAAACAAAACAAAACCTTAGCTAATATCTATTACTATATTACATATATAGTTATATTTCTTTGCGAAGTATAACATATATAAGTGACATAAGTGGAACAAATAATTTGAAACATGGACAGCACAAGACTAAATAATCTCCCACAGAGAAACAAAAGTCAATTGAAACGCGTTGAACTAAATAAATACAAAGAGCAATGAGTGAAAGTGCAAATGCAATATGGAATGCCAGAAATGAGCTATAAAAAGCCTGAATGAAAACACATTTAAATCCTTTAAGAAACACCTAGAAGCTAAAATTCAGATACAAATACAAGTCAAAGTTAATCGGCTGAAAACGAATGGGAATAAAACACACAACAGTTGGCAAAGGAACACTCGAAATAATTTCACAAAAAGTCATTTTCAATTGAAGTAAACTAATGAATGGAAATGCAAATGGAAATCAGTTGGAATTTCTATATTTTATTTGCATTTGACATTTTAAGTTTTTAGTTGACAATATTCGCTCCCTCTCACTCTCTCTCACTCTATCTCTCTCTCTCTCTCTTTCGCTCTTCTACAAACAGCAGCTGAATAAAGTTTCTATTAAATTGCTATTCATTTGGGTATTAATGCGATATTTATATGATATTTATGGTTTATTTGATTGACTATTTATCGCCTGCTTTGCTATTTAACTCGAACAATTTTTGCCATTTATATAGATATGCTAACGTGCACACACATGCACACACGCACACGCACATTTACGCACATTTATGGCGTATTTTCATAGCCGATTTGCTGAACAGCCCAACTCATTTTAAAAGCTCATAAATTAATATTTTCACGCTTTAAATGCCGAGCACACACACACACACACCCTTACAGGCACGTGTGTGCGTGTGTGTGTGTGTGTGTGAGTTGGCAGCGATTAAAATTGCTGTTAATGACAAGCGAATGTTATAAATTACAGCAATGAAGCAATTTTTTGCTGTCTGCCTGACAAGGCACTGGGGCCAAAGTTGATGACTGTCTGCCTACATATGAGCATGTCTGTGTGTGAGTGTGTATGTGTGTGTGTGGGTGTTGTTGACTGCCCGTAGCAGACGCAAAAGTTTGCCTAATTATTTAAGATCAACGGCTGCCATTTCAAGTCAAGAAACGACAAGAAAGCCTCAATGAAAAACCAAACAATGAAAATTGAATTTCTGCGGCTGCTGCTGTTGCACGAGGCTGCTCTTCTTCTTCTTCTTCTTTTTTTTGATAATGATGTTGCCGCTGTTGTCTCTGTGCAGCTATGTTTCAGTGTTATTAATGATGCGCTGTATGAGACACACACACACACACGCACACGCACACATGCACATTAGACAGCCACACACCTAAAAGCTTTGGCTAAATTGAGGTTGAGATGCAGAGGGAGAGAGACAGAGAGTGTGTAGCTTGGAGTGCTTGGTATCCATTGCCTTAAAATTATGCGCCATATTTTCTGTCAGCCGAGCGGATGTGGCGTTGCTGGTGGTGCTGGCCACCAGCTGAGCGGCATGTAGGCGCTGTGGTTGCGATATGAACGATTGAGCCAGCGATGCCAACGACAACACACGCACACATACACGTTGAAATCAATGTGTGTGATTTGCCAATTATGTGTGTTATGCGTGTGTGGGTGTGGGTGTGGTAGAGTGTGCGTTTGGCTCGTCATTAGCGCTGTTTCCATTTCCGGCAGACAGAAGCAACAGCAACAGCAGCAGCAACAGCAGCAACATCAGCAACAGCAGCGATTGCTGTCTGAGAATCGTCGCTGGCATTGGATGTCAATTTCATAAGCAATTTACGCAGCGACAGAGTTCGATTTGCCAACTGTTGATGCCACATCAAGTGGCAGCCGGGCCAGGCATTAGCATGCCTCAAATGGAAATGGAATTGAAGTAGCAGCAGCAGCAGCAACGGCAGCAGCAGCAACGGCAGCAAGCGAAGCTGAATTTTGCTGTTTGAATATTTGAATGTTGCCCCATCAACAACGGCGCCTAATTAACTAATTTGGTGAGCCAACTTGGCAGAACGAGCGAGCGAACATTCCAAATATCATTTTCGTGATTGAGGCCATGGCTAGGGCTTATGGGCAGTCCATGTATGTATGTGTGTATCTGTGTGTTTGTGTGTGTGGGCGGTTCAACTCCATTGGCATGTTGTTGTTGAAACTGATGCGTTGCGCTATTGTCCTAATTATTGTCCTGCCATAAACAACTAACAGACACAGGGCAACACCAGTAACAGCAACAACAACAGCAACAACAACAACAACAGTTGTCGATTCAACCCCACAAGCAGCAGAAAAGTAATGGCCGCTATAATTCACAGTTACTTATTGTTTATCTGTTCGTTTGCTCAGCTCGATGTGCTCCATAACTTAAATGCTACTAACAGCTAGAGATGGTAGCAAAGCAGAGATAGACAAACCAATCGTGTCACGAGACTGTGATTGAAAGAGTTGCAGATTGAGGGAAGGGAATGGAATGGAGCTTAAAACAAAATATTTATTTGGATTTAAAGTTGTTGTTATAATCTCAGCAATATATAAAGTGAAAGAAGAATAAATAAAAAATCGGAATCACGAGTGAATCACGAGTCAATTCCAGCTTCAGTTGCCATCCACAATTTTTAATTGCCTTTCGAGTGGCACCTTCCAGCCAGACTTGTTTCATCTCTAGCTGAACTATATCGATTCAGGCTGTCTGAGCGTGTGTGTGTGTGTGTGAGTTTTGTATAGGATTCGTTTAAATTCTCAAACAGTTCAAGTTGAAAAGATGTTGCTGTCTGGGATTTAAATGATGCGAATTAATTTGAAAATTTGCAATGTGTTGCAACCTGGCTCCGAGTGCTCAGTGCTTAAAGCAGTCGAGAAAGAGGGACAAGGCGAAAATCAGTGCACATAGCCGAAAAAGCCAAAAAACCGTGGCCATAACTATGTGCGGCTAGCAAAAGGAAGCGAACAACAACAAGAACAACAACAATGCAAGGCACAGAGCAGATTGCACAAAAAATAGTTGAAGAGCCGGCAGAGGACGAGGCCGAGGCAGCAACAATGAGAGGCAACCACATTGGTGGCAAACGGCTGTTGAGGCAATGGGCAAAAGTTTAAACAACTATTTATTATGAAATACAACAAAAAGCGGTAGTTGCACAAAAAAGTTGAAATAAAAAACTATTTTACACAGAGAGAGAGAAAGAGTGGGAGAGAGAGCGAGTGAGATATGGAAACAGACAGCAGCAGCTGAACGCCGAGGCGGCATCATTGGTGGCGACTCTGCGGCAAGCCTTTGAGTATCCAGGCATCGAGGCATCCAGCTGGGCACATGCTACAGCCCAAACAATTCCAGCCCATCCATATCATCATCATCCATCCATATCCACAGCGCGAAGCCGCCAACGCCAACGTGGAAACCCAGAGACCGACTCGAAGCTGCCGCTGCAACTGAAAGCTGAAGCTGTTGTTGTTGCTGTTGTTGTTGTTGTTGTTGCTGTTGCTGTTGCTGAAGAGCCAAAAGGAGCAACTTTTACGTGAAAATGTTCAAAATTTAATCAAATTAAAGTGAATGCGCCGCAGGCGAACATATTTCGCACGAGCCGGCGAGAAGCGAAGCGCCAGCATGTGCGGAGAGGGAGCAGGGTGTGGGAGTGGGAGTGGGAGAGAGAGAGAGATTCAGGAGGACAACGCGCAGCCAGCAAGTTTAATATGTAAATTGTTTTTGTTGCTGTTGCTGTTGCTGCTGTTGCTGTTGCTGTTGCTGTTGCTGCTGTTGCCTGCTATAGCTCGACATTAAGTGGTTATCATAGCCATTTATGAGGCTGTTAAAAAGTATCTCATTAAACATAAATGGGCAACTGGCGGGGGGGTGGGCAGCGGGCGGCTGGTGGCATATACCAACTAGAATTGGATAATAGATACTCGAGTTTGAGTCGGGCAACAAATTAAAGCGCAACTACAACCCGCGACAGCAACAACAACAACTGAATACGCAACCAGCCATATGCGCATTTGCTAACCCACGCACACACACACACACACACGCACACACACACATAGCTTTGGCTGTGGCCCATCTAGCACACATTCTAGCAAATTCCGTTTACCTGTCAAACTTTTGCCATTTGTGGCCAACATATTTTGAAGTTAGCCCCAGCAGCAGCAGCAGCAGCAACACCACCAGCAGCAACCACCGCCAGCACCGCCAGCACCGCCAACCACCGCCAGCGTATGTATATAGAGACAGAGCCACGTTTATGCCTAAACTTTGTCAATTATTTGCGGATTTAACATTTGTAGCTTGTGCGGATTTTGATTTTTGATTTCAGTTTAAAAAGGCGTTGCGCACAACAACAACAACAACAACTAAAGCAACAACAACAATAGCAGAGATTTGCTTGGCAGACTCATTAGAGTTTCATTTTATGCTACATTTGAATTTGAAAACAAGAATTTCGGCTAATCAAAGACAAGCTTTACGGCATAGTTTGTAATCAAATGAGAGAGCATTACGAAAGGTGTAAAAACAAACAAAATAAAACTTTCGAGGCGTAGAGAGGGTGTGAGAGAAAGAGAGAGAGAGAGAGACACAGACAGAGAAAGAGAGAGAGAGAGAGAGAGATAGAGACAGCGAGATAGAGTCAAAGCTTGAACTTACGACAAGATGTGGAATCTTTACTCTACTCTATTTTTATCAATATCCATAATCCACTTTCTCAATCAATATTATGATAAGCACAGTCTATTTAATTATAAATTTGAAGTGAATATGGGTATTCCCTTGTTAAAAATAACTGCAAAAATATTAAATAAATGTCTCAATAAAACTAAAATACTTTAATAATATCCAAAACCAACAATCTTTTAAAAAAGTTTAGGATCAGCATGAAAATGCACAAAGTCTTCTCAAAGTTAATGTGGAATCCCTTAAGATCACAACATCCCATACCAAATCTATATAAAGTATGCATTCCACTTTACGTTTAATTTATATACTAAACTTAACATTTCATATACATAGATAACACCAGTACTTCATATATAACTTAAATTCATGTTAGCTTAAAGTAAAGTAAAAGCAGACTTTTGACTCTTATATCTGTTCTCTAGTCTATGGTATCTCTCTTTCTAGCATTGACAGCTTTTTGCTTGTCTTCGTTTTATTTCTGTTTACCTGCTTTTCGTTTACAAGAATTTCAATATTGTTTTTATGATTTTTAGCTCAATATATGCATATCAAATAACTATCAATGCCGCACGGCTGCCACTCGCAAATGTCAAAATCTCGCAACAAATTATCAGCAGGGCCGTCAATAGCACCTGCTGCAGATGCTAGCTGTACCCTATCAAAAAAATATATATGTATATATACAAAAAAAAAGCTGAGAAGCGTGCTCTACTCGCATGTGATGGACTAAGAGATACCCTGTGTGGAGACTGTGTCGAGATATGAGTGAGAGGCGAGAGAAAAGTTGAATTTCTAGATTTTAGAGCATGCTAAAGGTAGTGTATACATAAGGGTGTATGGATTTAGAATCTCAGTTTTAGACATAGGCAATCGATAACTAAATCGATAGTCATTGTTAGCTATTTAGTAGAGCTATCAATGATTGGTGGAAGAGCTACCTAAGAGTGTATTCAATACAAATTTGATATCACTGATATATGAATAGAGAGCAGGAGATTTAAAAATCTTCATTTTGGTTTCAGTTTTCGATATATATCAATCTGCAGCGCCCTGCTCTCAAGTGCTGCCCTTATATACCCTCTCATTGGCCACTTGCTCGACTTACAGGGTACAAACAAAAATAGCAGATGAACAAAGAAAAAAAAAAAAGGAAACCCCAAAAAAGAAGAACAGGAAGAAGAAGAAGCTAAAAAAAAATATGATAGTTGACGGCGACAATGACAAGGACGAGCTGCTGGGGTTGGAGAAAGCGAGCAAGGAAAACCAGCAAACGCTGCAATTTTCCAATTTGATTATTTTGCAAAGCAAAATATATATAGTATATATATATAAGGAGAGTGAGTGAGTGAGGGTGAGTGGCAAGGGTCAGGTGTGCTGAGGCCAGCACCTGGCAACTCAAAAACGAAGCGAGAGAGAGACCAGTTGACGTTGGTGGCTGGCGTTTATTATGCGTAGCTCCAGCACAACTTTTGCAAAGTAATAAAGCCACAAAAGTTCAACTTCAATTGAAATAAATTAATTTCAACATTCGGACTGACAGCGCCAACTAACTGACAATTACACACATACCCCCCACACACACACACACGCACACATGGCAGCAGCAGCTAGCATAGATTGAGCTGGGAGCGGCGCTGGGAGACACATGCTCAGCGGTTGGCCCCGCTGCATGAAATAGTTGAGTAACTTTTCACTTTTATTCTCTGCGCTCCTTTTTTTTCGTGTAGTTCTTGTTGTTGTTGTTGTTGGCTTGCTGCCTGCCTTTTGTTGTAAATGTAAAATAATAACGACAAAATTGCACTTTCAACTTTTGACTTTATTTTTGTCGGTGGGGTAGAAGTTCGCTGCCTACGCTGACTGTCTATCTGACTATCTCTCTCACTGTCTCTCTCTCTCTCTCACTTAGTCATTCTCTCCTGCTATTGTCTGTGCAAAAGTTGAATTAATCGCCCCCTTTGCAACGCCTTGCAGAGCTCCACGTCGGCAACTGCAGTCAGACGCATACTTTCGACATAGTTTGACTGCCTCAACGACTGTTTCATCTTGATTGATTACATATTTTACAAGTTATTGCATTGTGTGCGTGTGTATGTGTGTGCCTGTAGCGGGAGTTGGCGAGAAACACACGTATTTATTAGATTTATGGCTGCCTTTCAGCATGTCTGTCTGTCTGTCTCTCTCTCTCTCTCTCTCTCTCTCTCTCTCTCTCTCTCTCTGTGTGTAATGGATTCCAGCAAGTGTATTCACACAAGTTTTAATGTATTGGAAATATCTAATATGTCTGCACTGCTCTTTTTATATAGACTGCCCTGTGCGTCTGCAGCTACAAAGGTAGTACAAAAAAAAGTAAAAATCATGTCGAAAGGCGGTAAGCTGTGGCAATTGACTGAAACTGCCGGTTTAAATTAGAAAAGTTTGCACAATGTACACAAGCACAACAAAACGACTTGCACACACACACACACACACACAGACGCACCCTCACACACTGATAGACAGAGCAGACATTCGAGCGTGTTAATTTAATGGCAACATGAGTGAAGCTTTCGCCTCTCTCGCTCTCCCACTCTCTCTCCCTCCCTCTCTTTCGCTTCTGTTGCTGATATCTGTCATTTGGTCGGCATGAAGCAAAATGTGCTTCATTATGACATGGTCATGCAATCGAAGCCACATTGCTTTACACACACACACACATGCACACATGTGGCACTATATCTCTGACAGGATTTGTGCCTTAATTGCATACATACTTTGCCCTTGCATACTTATGTGGCCACAACTTTACGTTCGCCTATGTTTTTGTAATCTATTTTGAATTTTAAGCCCAATAGGCTTACAGATTCCCATCACAATCGATAATTTGACAGCTCCATTTGCCAGCATTTAAACACATTCCACATCATTTTGTAGCATTGTCTGTGGTCGGCCTCAGTTCAAATATATCATGTTACACGCACTCAATTTGTATTTGAAGAATGTTGCACTCACACACAGCCAACAGTCAACAGCTTAATATATTATAGTTAAATAATTGTCAATACCATGACAGAATGTCACTGTGCGAGGCGATAATTGATAGAGGTCCGCAATGCATTGTGCAGTCTACAAAGAATTATCCACTAAATTCCGTTAGCCAATGCAACTAGATGCAACTAAATGAAATTAGATGAACCTATTTAAGAGCATTATTAGTTTTACTACTCTTTAGTCTTAGCTTTAGTACAACTTACTATATTAAATAGTTAGCTCTATCGAGATATATTGTCAAGAACTGTCACTCCTCTATCTCCTATATACATATATCCAATCTCTCCTATATCTCCCGCACAGCAGAAACCACAATCCCACAGCCAATCAAATCGTATTGAGCTAACCAATCAGCTGCAGCGCATAGCCACAAAGATGTCTTTAAAAAGTATATATACACTCTATATATATGCACATATATGTACATATATGTATATACTCTATAATTCATATCAAACAAAGCCATTCACATGTTTCCCTTTTGCAAATTTAATTAAGACTTTGCTGAAATCGCATGCAAGATTTTTCAGGCAGCATAGCTGAAATTTGTTTCCACATATGCCGAATGTGTGCGTGAGTGTGTGTGTGTGTAAATGACAATGGCGCTTACAAACATTCATAAATCCTCGGCAAGTTCAGAGCTGCGCTGTCGTTCGTACAGATTCCGTTTTGTATAGTTCTCTCTTCAGCTCTTTCTGTGTCTGTTTTTTTTTTTGTGTCTCATTCTTTGGCTGTTTTTGTTCGCATAGTTTTTTATAGCATACTTATGTGGGACAGTCGAGCGAAATCCATTTCACTTATCCCATGCACTTTTATGGCTTTGGCCACCAAAAATTTTGCACATTAAAGCGGAACTTTTTAACATGACATATGTAAGCCAGTCGCTGGCACTTCATCGCCCCTCTCCCCCGCAGCATTTGTGGTGGCACCCATTGGCCAAACACACAAGTTGCACAAATACACATTTCATATTCATAGTCTGGAGAGCTTAAAAGCAAAGAAATTAACTTCACAAAAGTTTGCACAAACGTTGAAAACGAGTCGACGACTCGACGAGTTGTCGATGCGACACACACGGCGTATGTGTAATATGTTGAATATGAAAATGTGTTAGATGTATGTATGTGTGTGTGTGTGTGTATACACACCCCTTGCCACACACAAGGCCTACTCGAAATGTGCTTCAGCTCTCCACACTATTTTTGTGCTTAGTCGGCTCATCTGCATTTTATGGTCCAAAAATATCATCATCATTTTTTCGCATTTCATTATGTTCGCTCTCGCTCTCTCGCTCTCACTCTAACAACTGAAAACTTAGCAGGCTCATTTAGTATGCTTCATTTCATTATATGGCTCAGTCCCAGTCCCATAGTCCTCTACTTTAAAAATAGGGAAGAAGATGAGAAAAAAAAACTCTTAACTTTCGCTGCAACCGCAAACATTTTGGGCCACATTTTGTGGGCAATCCTTCTGCCTGGCCTGGGCCTGGGCCTGGCCGTCGACAAACGGTGCGAGAAATTGTCCTCTCGTCATTTTCTCCCCGTTTTTTTTATATTATTATATCTCTTCTTCTTTTTTTGTCGCTTCTGATGTCGCATGCAATTTTTTTATTTTACTTTTTTTAGGTGTCCTGCGTAGCAAACTCCTTTGGGTGTCCTGCCTGTCCTGACTGCCTGCCATTTGGCTCCTGCTAAGCTGCGCTCTACCTCTCACACCCCTCTGCTCCTCTCTCTCTCTCTCTCGCTTGCCCTCCATCCCTTCGCGTCACTCACTCACTTTTTTCTCGTAATTTTCATAAGCAGCCGTTAGACGTTGGATTTATGTTTTTAAACGCCTTTTAATATGCGAGAGGATCTTCGCGCGCCCCAGCAGCAAAACACAAAAAAAAGAGAAAAAAAAAAAGGAGAAAGGAACAGAGCAAAGCAGAACACAAAGCCACTTGCAAATGCCGCATAGCCATCCTCGTTGTCCTAGTCGCCTGCCGTCGCATCCTTGTGCCGCCTCCTGCTCGGCTGCGTTGCGTTCCGTTGCGTGGCATGGCGCAAATCCAGTGAGAATGCGTTTAAAAAAATATTATAATAATAACATTACGTAAATAATTGTTGGGTGCTGCCGTTGCCGCTGCCGCTGTCGCTGCTACAGGGCGTCGGGAGGCGTGGCAGGACGCCGGCAAATGGCAATGGCAACACGCGCCGCAGGAATAGCAACGGAAATCAGCTGCGTGTTGATAAGCAAAGCGCTGCCAACGAGCCCTCCAGGACAGCGAGAGGGAGACAGAGACTAGGCGAGAGAGAGAGAGATAGAGAGAGGGGGGCAGTAAGCAGGCGCTGCCTACGGCTGGGTCCTGCTCTGCTCAGGGCTTTCGCACTTGGTAAGCGATTGCGTGTGCCTGTTTCTGTTTCTGTCTATATATCTATGTGGCTGTGTGCGTATGTGTGTGTGTGTGACGTTTTTGGGTGCGTATTATGGTGTACTTTGCGGTTAGTCGCAGAATCGCTGTGGCAAAATCGAAAAAGTCCAACAAAGCCGCCTTAGCAAATACCCTTAGAATAATAACAGCTAAGCTGCTCCAAAGCGAATTATGTTTTCAGCAAAGGTTATTATTGGAGCCGAACTTTGTGCCGTGCCTAAACAAACAATGGCATGAGCAATTAATCCTTTATGTGAGCTTAACTTTTACGCCTAGCGCCAGTTGGCCACATAAGTTCTCCCATGTGAAACTTGTCAACAGTTTAGGCGCTTACGACATGTTGAGTTGTGTTCTAAGAAGTTGTCAAGCTTAAGCAATTCGCTGAGCTCTCGAAAGTTTTCAGATAATGCATTGGAATTTTGAAAATAGCCAGCTTACGATATGTGCAGCTTAAAAGTTCTTTAAAGTACAACAAGTATGTTCTATAATTATTTTTGGTCTATTTTTAGATCTTAAGTAAGGAAGGAAGCTTACTAAAGAATGTTAATGCTAGGGAAGAAGGAAGAGATGGCAAGCAGCTTCTTTACTCAAGAAAGGATTCTCTTGATATCGATTTCTAAAGAAGGAGAAGGAGTTGCCCATGATATCTGTAAAACCTTTTTTCATAACTAGCATTCTTTAGCAACTCCTTTTTAAAATCTAGAAATATCTAATAATTAATAATAACAAACAAATTCATTTTTTTTCTTTTTATATGGAAGCAGTTTCATATACGTTTGTAATATTTTTGGTAACAATTCATGAAAACAGAAGATTCTTGTAAAATCTTCAAGAACTTCTTCATCAGCATGCACATTCTTCAGCAACTGTCTATCACTCTCTCTCTCTCTCTCTGTTAAAGATGGAAGAGTTCATAAGAAACGCTTTACCAAATCATTGTTATTTTTTACGATATATAATAATAATAATATATATTTATTTGATATAATTTAATTGTATTTTTAATAATTCAATATTAGCTTCATGCTAAATTCTCTAAACTGACTGAGCTAACTCAGCAACCTGACCTCCATTTCGCTCTTCACTCTCCCCACTCCTCCTCCCCCCCTATTCACACTCGAAACTTATGAGACCCCGAAAAAATAAAAAAGTATATACATATGTATTTCCGCAATTCTCTAGCTAAATTCCCTGAGGTAAAAACACGTTACGCGTCATATGCAGCCCTCGACACGCCTAACTCCTTCAGCAGCTTAGAGTATTTTTTTCGTGAAGGCGGCAGCAGAAGAAGAAAAAATGAAGCCGCTACATAGATGGGCACCCATTTGTAACTCTGTCTAACCGAGCGCAGTGGCAGGCAGCGAAATGTGCGTGTGGCATTTAGTAGGCAGCGGCTGTGACAGTGGCAGGGGGAGGGGGCAGAGATAAAGATAGAGATGGTGGCAGCGGTAAGAGCAGGAGAACGTCCTAAACGGGCACACACACCCACACACCCACCCACACACACACACGCACAACCAATGCTGTCGAAATTTTGTTGTCATCATCACTTTGCTGGCATAGAAACAACTGAAGCTGATGGGCCGGATGGAGTGGGGCGTAGATGGAGTTGAAGCTGCCTGTCAGCCACAAAGTTATCTGCCTGCCAGTATTTTTTGCTGTTGTTGTAGCTGGCATCTTCCGTTTTTAATTTCATCTGCCATTTGCTGCTACTTATGACACATCCTTTGCCCAGACCAGGATGCGGCACACTCCCCCCCTCCCCCCACCCCCTCGTAAACAAAATTCAAGTGCTCAAGCATTCGCACAGAAATATAATACATATAGAATTTGTTTTTTTTTTTTTTTTTGTAATATTTGTGTGTGTGTGTGTACTTACCTTGGGATGTGCACGTCGCGGAAAAGCTACTTTCGGGTCCACCTGCAAGCAGAAAGAGAGAGAGAGAGTGAGTGAGTGAGTGAGTGTGTGAGTGAGATAGCTAGAGCTGGAGCGTGCGTTGCGGAGAGTGTGAGGAAATCGTATGCTTAATGACATTTAAATGAAAAAGCATTTCGAGCAACTCTTCATATTAATAGCCAAGCATAAATCTTGCATAAGCCTGCATTGCGCATTAAGCAGGAATTACTCCTAGGGGAGGGCACAGGGTGCGAGGAGGTGGGGCTGGGGGTGCGGTTGGTGTCATGCTGGTCTGTGCTCGCAATGCTCAACTTGAAAGCTGAGCACGCACGAATTAACGCATAACAAATTGCGCGTCCAGAGTAGCTGCTCCTCCATGGAGGAGTGGCGGATGGCCCCAGGCCCCCCCTCACCGCTGCCAGTCGACTGCCTCAATAAGCAGCGTCATTAAAAATAATTAAAAATCATAAAAATTCAATTTTAAGTGCTTTGCTGGTTCTCATTTTGGCCGCACTGACAGCCAAGCGACGGTAAGCCAGGAAAGGGAGGGGGGGGGATCAGCTTCAAGGGGACCCCTTGGATCTGTGGCTTGGTCTTGCCACCCACAGCTGTGGGATAAATCTTTTTGAAGTGACTTTGCGCTGCATTTAGCTGCAAGTGCTGGGCTAACTTAAGCCAATGCCGCAAATAAAATGGCAAATAAAATGAAGAGATATTGACAGAGATAGCTGCAGTGAGTGCAAGACAAAGGGGGGGTGTGTAGGGTGCTGGGCAGTGAACGGCAACGGCAACGGCAACGCAATATCCTCTGGCGATAATAATTCGCACAAAAATTGTCACAGGACAGCAGCAAATGGTGACAGGACGGCAGTTTGCCGTGTTGATTTCCTGTGTGCAGCACGAAAAACAACAACAGCAACAGCAACATTTGTTGTGGGCGGGGTCGGTCGCCCGGCGGGAAATTGATTTTTAGATTAAAATTAAAACTAATCAGCGCTGAGTGGCAAACGTCGACGTCGACTTTTTGGAAAATACATCAGACCGAAAAAGCGTAACGAAATGAAATGAAATGAATTCGCATCGTTTTCAGTTTTCCGTGTGTGTGTGTGTGTGTGTGTGTGTGTGTGTGTGTGTTGTGCAGCCAAACGGAAACACGAAACGCTGCACGACTGAGCTACACACACACACACTTATGAGTGCGCGTGTGTGTGTGTGTTGCAGTTGGTTTGGAGAATCAAAATAAAAAAAATCGAAAATAAAATAGAAAAGTGAAATACATATCCATATAAATGATGGCTGCGCATTTTATTTACAGTTGGCCAGCTGTGTTGCCACAAAAGAATGACCAACTGCAGACACACACACACACACACTCACGTGCAGTGTGCAGCTAATTAAGCTAATGCCAATGCGGCGTATGCGTAATGTGAGCTGCCTTCAAGCACCTGCACTGCTGTCTTCACAAATGCCAAATGCTAATCAAAGCGAACTGATCAATGACATGAAATGAACCGGATTACAGAGTTAAGTGTGGACTAAACAGGTTGCAGATATACATATATATAGATGTCATGTCAATATGTAAGTTGTATATACAAATATTTAAGCTCGTTTCGTCTGTTGTCAGAACTCTGGGAATAAAAATAAAAATAAAATAAAACAAAAATAAAATAAAAATAAAATTAAAAATAAATAAAATAAAAAATAATACAAAAATAAAATAAATAAAATTAAATTAAAAAAATAAAAATAAAATAAAAATAAATATTAAAAAAATTAAAATAAAATAAAAAGTCCTTAAGCAACTCTTTAAAATTTCATTCTGCCGTCAACTTATGTACATATTTGCAATTATTATCATTTTAATACATTAAATTATAAAAAATCTTTAAGTTTAATTTATGTTTTTAAATCTATCTATAACACAAGAAAAAGTGCAGCTCTGCTGTTAATAATTCCAAAAAAGTAATCGATATATAGGGCTTTCCCTCTTTGATTTGCATTCTAATTAATTCTGCACTTTCATTTCAAAAATACATATTTTGATTGTATTTTGAAGTCAAATTTAATGTAAATATCTGGAAATAGCTTCAAAGCAAAGCTCGGCCAGCCTGAACGTGCCCATAGACGTTGGCCAAGCTCATGCTTGAATGTGTGTGTGTGTGTGTGTGTGTGCTTTGATGTCTAGCTAACGCTGTTTGGCTTATTTAATTATATTTAAAATAAATCCTTATATTCTACGCATTGAACAGACTTTGAGCCAAGTTATGGATAAAGTTCTTTCAAGCCTTCACATCTGCATATTTAATATTTTTAAATAATTTTCTATTCTGGCATTGTTTGTTATTTTTTTGCCTAAAATATGTTTGTTTCTTTTTTAAGAATTTTTGACTTAAAATGTGTTAAGGCTACAAATCATTTACTTTTAGTCTATCAGCTGTGCAACATTTAACATTTTTTGACTTTTCTAACCAAAACATTTATTTGTAAATAAACTCCCTTTTTTTTCTTTTTTTTTATACCCTGAACCCATAGAAAATGGAAATCAGGGTATAATGGTTTTGTTGAAATGTATGTATGTAACAGGCAGAAGGAGGCGTGGCAGACCCCACAAAGTATATACATATATTCTTGATGATTTAGCACTATATGCCTGTCTATTTCTTCTAAGTATTCCCTCTACGTATTTCGAAGTATTGCTTCCGAATTTCCTCTACGTAACTCCTCTACGTAGTTCTGCTACGTATTTCCTTTACGTAATTCTTTAACGTAGTTCCTCTACGTCTTTAATGCTTAGCTGATCGATCACACACTCTACTTGACTCTATTACGCTGACCCCCAGCAGGCCTGGACGACTGAAGACTGACTGAAGAAATGCTGCAGCTGCTGCCCTTTATATAGCGACACTTTTACTCAAGCATTGTCTCTCCAAAATGTTGAGCCCGACGACAGGTAGAGCTCGTTGCAGTTGAACTTTAAGTGAGCAATGGGAACGCTCTCTGCTGCTGTGAGCATTCTAGCTTCGTTTTACCTAAACACAAATACCAAATGAGAACTGCTGCATACACATAGACAACTTTGATGATCTTCTGCACTTTTTCTCTCCTTGCTTTTACTTTTACTCAAGTACTGTACGAATGCGTGCCTATGTGTGCCTATGTATGTGTGTCCTCTTGTGCATGTGTGTGTTCTCTGTTATCTGTTCTCCAAAGGGTTCAGGGTATTTCTTAGTCGAGCAGTCTCGACTAGAGCTTTAGGCTGTCTTTAATATTTGAAATTATTGAGCATGTTTTTTCTTTTGCTGCTGATATTTACATAGGAAATGAGAAGCTGTAATGACAAAGTGTAGCAGCAGCAGCAGGAGCCAATGCCTGGCCAGGCACCTGACGTAATTAAAAATTGTTTGGCTTTTACAAAAATCTGCGCTTTTCATAGACAGGTTATTGTTTTCCTTCTGCTGCTGCTGCTGCTTCTTCTTCTTGTTTTTTGGCTTTCTGCCATGTTTTTTAACTTTTGTGATTTGCTGTTTTTGTTAGTTGCCTGTCATTGCTTTGAGTTTCTAATTGCTGTCAATAGAGGGAGAGGGAGCGAGCGAGACAGAGATGGGAGGCAATTTATGAAGCGAACGCGCGCGCGAGAGTTGCTTTGTGCAAATATTTTGCATAGCTGGTGAAGTTTTTTGTTTGCCGACGTCATGAGTTGGGTTCGAGTTACGGATTGGCGGGTAGTTTTTTCTCTTTCTATTTTTTTCGCCTATATATATGTGTAGATGTATGGCTGTGCATCGGTGTTGGTGTTTGTTTGTTGAGATTTACCTTTTTGCCATCCAGCTCGTGTGTGCCTTGGGTGAGTACCTTATCTACGCTATTTGGATCGCTGAATGTGACAAAGCCAAAGCCCCTGCAATAGAGAGAGAAAGAGAGAGACAGTGAGTGAGTGAGTGAGAGATGAAAGTAAATATCAACACGGTTAGACAAGTTGCTTAAATATTTGACAAGCAGCTCGATAAACCTGAACTCCTGAAAACCTGGCCGAGAACGTTAACCGTGCCAGGGCACGTGCGCCAATTAGAAGCTCAAATTACATCAAAATATTGGCTAGGCAAGTGGAAGTCAACGACGAGCTACGCCCCCCACACCACAATGCCAGTCGAATCGAGCGTTTTGCCTTGCCGCTAATGCTCGACCTGACAGACGCTTACAAGCCATTACACACAGCGAGAGAGAGGGAGAGAGAGAGAGTGAGATGGGTTGAGCAAGATATATATATGTATGTATATGTATATGTATATGTATATACACTCCCCTCGCTTCGTGTTGTGATAAACTTATTCTTGTTAAATATTTAATTAAAATGCTTATTATCTCGCACTGCATTTTAATGAGTCTCCCATGCCCACACAGCAGCAGCAGCAGCCAAAGACAACAAACCAAGCTCACAGATTTTGGTTGTGCCACAGCAGCCGTCACGCTCCCACCCTCTCACTCTCTCCCTCTCTCGCTCGCTCTGTATTTGTATGTGTGTGCACGTTTATGTTTATTTGAGTTTTGCCACTTGGCAGCGACGCTTAACGATGCTGCTCCAGACTCCAGACTCCAGACTCAGCTTCAACTTCTTTGCCAGACACACAGAGCAGCCGCAGCAGCGTTCGTTTGTATTTGTCTTGCTCTTTTAGGCGCTGCACACACACACACACACACACAGACACACACATCAAATCTAGCTGGTTGTTAGTCAGAGAGCGTGTGAGAGGGGGCTGAGCTGGAGCTGGAGCTGAACCGCAAGCACAGACAGTAATTAACGACGATTCTATTGCAATTGTGGCGATTGTTACGGTTTTGATTATACCACTCTTCGCAGTAACCGGAACCAATGGCCAGCTACAGCTGCTCCTTGTCCACTTGGCTTTTTATTGCACCAACTTTATACACAAATTGCTATGCAACAGCAACAGCAGCAGCAGCGGCAATAACAATAACAATGAGAGCTTGTTGCAAATTTATAAAAACAATTTGCATATGGAAAAGCTTCCACACACACACACGCACACACAGACAGAGAGCGAATCGGATTGCATTGCATCTAAGCTTGAACTACGAACTGGAAAAAGGGTTTTTAGTGTGTGTGTGTGTGCGTGTGTGTGTGTGTCTCTCTAGGTGGGCTACGTACTCGACAGCGCCTGGCACATATTAAATAAACATTTCTGCTGGTATTTATAGTCGACCAATTTGTGCAAATGCATTTTGCGGAAAAAGAGGCCTACGCTATTAATATTGATTTAAATTGTAGGCGTGGCCGGGCGACCTTTCCGGCTAGCGCCACTCAAGTGGGTCACACACACACACACAGAAAAATTGCCAAACGCCAAGTGACACAAAGTTGAGGCCCCGAGACTGTTGCAATGCCTCCTGCTGCTGCACTTACAACATGGGCACAGACATTGCCGCACTCGTTCGCTCGCTCGCCCACTGTCGCTGTCTCGCTCGCACGCCTATTGTCTCTCACAAAGTGAAAAGCCACAAATTTAAAAGGCAAAACTCAAAAATAATGTGTCTCCTGTGTGCAATTTACTCACAAATTCAGATTCAATTTATGCAACTCGAGGCGAGGCAGCAGCAGCAGCAGCAGGCGAGAGGCACAAAAAAAATAAAAACAAACAGCCAGCGACAGACAGCGCCAGGATAACAACAGAATAAGGATGTGCATGTAGGCATCTCTCTCTATCTCTTTCTCTTCCCCTCTCTTTCTTGTTGTGCACAATACAAAACAAAATAACAACAAATAGCTAAGCAGCTAGAGTTGGGAGATACCCTGCATGCGCAGCTTAAAGTATTTGAGCTTTTAGCTGAAGAAGCTTTGGAAGCACATTCTTCTAGAAGCTTCAATTAATCAGGCAAGCTTTATTGTCAAAGAAGCTTTTATTAACTCTGTGTGAGAGAGAGAGATAGGGAGATAGAAGGAGCACTCAATTCTGATACTCTACCTAAGATTTTACGTTATAGGAAACTATTATTCTCACTCTTTTCAACATTCCCTCTCGCTCTAGGCAGCTGTAAGCCAACTGTAAGGCTTCTTTTTTGTCCAAATTAATCAGCAATTAATCCGAAGGCTAGAGCCTTCAAGACAACAGTGCTTTCAACATTCAAGAAAGTTCCAAATAAATATTAAATAAATATAAATATTAAGATTTCTTTATATAAACATGTCAATAAAAGTTTTTCGTTAAACGGTATTGCCATCTTTAAGCTAGCAGCTTTAACTTAAAAGTTTCTTAAAACTAGAAAAACCTTCGAGAATCCCTAGTCAAGCAGAGGCTAAAACAACCCTTTAAATGTTTTTACAGAACATTTAGTACAACAAACAGAAGAGACATGCAGACTAGAAGATCTAAAAACATGCACGCTGTAGTGGGTGATATAGCTGAAGCCTTAAACTGAGACAGAGAGAGAGAGGGAGAGAGAGAGAGAGAGGGAGACAGAGAGTGGGAGAGGTTGGGTCTGAGTGGGTTAGAGCAAGCCAAGGGATGCTGATGCTGATGCTGTATGTGGTTCAGTTTGGTTTGCTGTTGTTGGTTCGTTTGGATTGTTGCTTGTTGAATTTTATAAAGCCGTTTCAGAATGCTAATGAGCGCACGCACAAGCTGCCAAGGTAAGCAGCAGCAGCAGCAGCAGTAGCAGCTGCAGGAGGGCAGCCGTGTGGGCGTGGCAATCATGTAACACACACGCCGCAAACACGTAGCAGCTACGGAGACGAGTTGAAGAGGCGCCACCGCCACCCGCATCAGCAGCAGCAGCAGCAGCAGCAGCAGCAGCAGCCGTGTTGCAAGGAAGCAACATAAAAGTCTTATTTGAATTGCCTTGCAGAGCTTGAGAAAGTTTCCTAGTCGCAGATCCTTGTTGCTGTTACAGTTGTTTGTTGTTTGCCTGATTGTTGTTGCTGTTGTTGCTATTGCTGGCTTACGCACAATTTAGCAAAACAACTTGCATGTATTTAGCCTATGGGCTGCTTGTTTGCTATTGCTGAGGCCAAGAGCGAAGCTGGCCAGAGTCGCCATCATCAGCAGCATGTGTGCATGTGTGTGTGTGTGTGTGTGTGCGGATGTTGGTTGCTGTCTCTGGCAGCGTCTTGGATTACCGTAAATAATCTAACTAAATGAGTTACCAAACGGTCAAAGTTCAGCTAAGGTGTTGCCAAGAGGCGTCCTCCAGCCGTGCCGCATTTCTCTCTGCTGTCAGCTGAATATGTTGCCAAACTAAACCAGCCAACGGCATCCACAAAACTTGAGATAAACGCCAGCAACCAGTTTAACTCACACCACAAAAGGAAGCGTAGACAAACACACACACACAGAGTCAGGACTCAACTAGTTAATGCTTACGTAGCTGGCAGGCAAAAAACGGAACACAATATTTGTGCATAACACACACACACACAGAGACATATGTCCAGCATGATAGTGTGTGACCCTTAAAGACTGCGCACGGTAAGCACATTTGCCATACTGATAGTGGATTAGACGCAGCAAAATGTCCCAAAGGACTCTTAACTAGATGCTAGCTGGCATTGCATGCTGCCCAGATATGCCATGCATGCTTAAGCATATCTGTCAGAGTTTAGGCAACAATATTTGCTGCGTCTCTATTTAGATTTTCATCTCGGACTTGTGGTTACTCGAGAAAGGCTCAAGAGCAGAGTGTTTTTTCTTAGTCTCACAGCAAATCGATTCACTTCGATTCAATCTTGGTCAACTTGAAATTTTCAAATCAATTCGCTGCCAGAGAACTTGTGCAATCAATGAGAATCGCAAAGAGAGGCGCGCCGAGCAACAAATGACGCTCGCTCGCCCATTGATGAGTGCACAGCGAGTGTTTTATGTACAATGTACTGTTTATTGTCGCCATTTGTTGCAGCAGTCGCCTGTCAAGGCTGCACGGAGAACATTAATGGCAGCCGCAAGTCATGCCCTCAACCTTAACTAAAAACTTGGAAATGGCAGCTACAAGCACGACGCCAGGCAGGCAGGCAGGCAGCACGACGAGCAAAGTAGCTGACGGCTAACAAAACTTTCAATCCACTGAGCGAGAGAGAGAGAGACAGGGGGAGAGGGAGCAGCAGACGCAGCTGCTGGCGAGGTGGAAGCTGGCAGGAGGCACTGTAGGTGCCAGGATGACGACGAGGACGCATATTCAAATGACTTTTTCGTGTAAAAATTCAGAACAAAACAAAAGCGCCCAAACAATTGCAAAGGAATGCAACTCAAGACGAGCGCGAGAGAATGAGATAGAGAGAGAGAGTGGGACAGAGACAGAGTGACTGAGAGTGGGCGGCTGGCTCTGGGTCTGGGCCGGACTGAGGCACTTCTAAGCTTTGGCTACAGTCAACGTCAATCCCGCACTAACAAGCACTTGCAGCTCGGCTCGACAGGGCCCAAGACGCTGGTCCTGGCGACTCGACGATGCTTTTGTGGTGCTTCCTATCGTGTTTTGTTTTGTTGTTTTGCTCTTGCTTTTCTTCCCCTCACTTTCTTTCTTTTTTTTTTGTAGCTGACCTCGTCTCAGCCACCGTCCCGGCTCCTGCTGCTGCAGCTTTAGCCGCTGTCGTGTGAAGTGGGGCCGCGTGCATGAAACTTTCACAAGTGGCTTCCTGCCTTGGTGCCGTGCTCGCACTTTATAAGCCTACGCCTACACACGCCCATTTTGCACGTTTTTATGCCTTTGTCTTGTTTCGTTGTCGTCGTCGCTTGTCGTCGTTGTCGTTGTTGTTGTCGTCGTTGTCGCTTTCCTGGGCACACCAAAATGCATCCTTGAACACGCACACTTAACTGGGCCTGCGTGAGTGCCAGGCTGCTCTGGCAGTTGAGCTACTCAAAACGCACCCGCACAGCCCCACCACTGCCTCCTGCTGTCTCCTGCTGCCACCTCCTGCCACATGGACATACACCAAAGACCAAAGTCGGGTAACCGCCTTCAAGTTGGATGCGTTCTCGTCGCTGCTTAAGAACCGCTCGCTCGCTCTCTCACACCCCCTCTCCTTCTCTCTCTCTCTCGCTTGAGCAGGAGTCGGGCTTTTGGTTTTGGCGCTGGTGCGTGCCCTTGCGTTGATATGGCAGCACGGCCCCATCTCCTGGACTCCTGCTTTGGCTATCTATGCGGGTCGTTGGTAATTTGATTAATCCAGCGAAAAAGAAAGGCGGCCATTGGTTTTACTTGCAGCACAAGGGGTTGCGCCTCTGCCCCTGGCTGTGCCTCTGCCTGTGCCTGGCTAAATATTTAAATGGCCCGGCCATTATGAAAATTTATCGATTTAGTGACAGTTTAAGGACACACATTATGGCGCCCATTTGTTATGTTTTTATGGTTCGTATGCCTGCTGCTAATGTCAATTTTGAGTGTTGCCTTCTTTTGTGACGCGGCGCAGACATTAAATTCTTCTCTTTTCTTTACATAAATATATATATATATATATATGTATGTATTTCTTTTTTTCTTCCCGCTGTTGGCCAACAACTCCGGCAGTGGGGCATATCATTTAGTTGGCCCACAACGAAAAGGTAACTTTATTTTATAATTCATTTTATTATTATTATTATGTAAAAGTGCTGCGGCAGAGCAATTACAATGGAGTGAGAACTCGTAAAAAGTATATATATGTATATATATATAACAAGCAGCATGAGGGCTAAAGCGAGGGTGAGCGACTAAGTGAATGCTCTACAATTGAAGGACAAGGGTCGAGGTTTATTTATAATTATATTTATAATTATTTTAATTGATATTTGTAATATATAATAATTATTCAAAATATTTTTAAAATATAATTATTATAGTGATACATGTATATATTTCTTTTTATTATACCCTGAACCCATTAAAAATGGTTGAAATGTATGTAACAGGCAGAAGGAGGCGTAGCAGACCCCACAAAGTATATATATATATTCTTGATGATTTAGCACTATTTGCCTGTGTATTTCTTCTAAGTATTTCCTCTACGTATTTCTTCCAAGTATTTCCGTTAAGTATTTCCTCTTTTTTTTAAGTATTTCCTCTATTTATTACCTTTACATAATTCCTCTACGTATTTCCTTTACGTAATTCTTTAACGTAGTTCCTCTACGTCATTAATGCTTAGCTGATCGATCACACACTCTACTTCACTTTATTACGCTGACCCCCAGCAGGCCTGGACGACTGAAGACTGACTGAAGAAATGCTGCAGCTGCTGACCTTTATATATCGACACTTTTACTCAAGCACTGTCTCTCTCAAAAGTTGAGCCCGACGGCATGTAGAGCCAGTTGCAGTTGACCTTCAAGTGGCGCTCTCTGCTGCTGTGAGCATTCTAACTTCGCTTTACCTAAATACAAATACCAAATGAGAACTGCTGCATACACATAGACAACTTTACTGATCTTCTGCACTTTTTCTCTTCTTGCTTTTACTTTTACTGAAGAGCTGTACGAATGCGTGCCTATGTGTGTTTATGTAAGTGTATGTGCGTTAGAAAGACGCGAAGAATTATTGAAATATCAGTTCTCCGAAGAGTTCAGGGGATTTGCTAGTCGAGCGGTGTCGAGTAGAGCTTTCTTACTTGTTTTTTTTTTTATTAATATTTTAGCTTTAGATTCAAGCTGAAGCTGTATATATATGGCTTACTCTCTAAATTCCAACTAGATCCTCACTAAAATAGGTCTACAACGAATGAAATACCTATATAGGTAAACAATTTCAAATTCCCTACTTTAGAAACATATTCCAATAATTTCCTATATTTCTTAATACAACACCTAAATATTTGTTTATAAAAATGTACAAATTTGTTGAAATTTTCGTTTGGCCTGGCTAATTAAGAACTTTAGTTTTATATGGCAACAGCTGAGGCTGATGCTGAGGCTGTATACAAATGTAATATGCCCCTCTGCCTGAAAGACATAAAAAGCGAATGCGCTGGGCATACGAGTATTTTACTTTCGTTTTTGTTTTGTTGTGTGTGTGTGTGTGTGAGTTTTTTTTTTTTCGGTTGGGCTTTCTTTATAAAACTCATGTTGAAGAACGGCAAAAATACAAAACATAAAATGCGCATAAAAACGCGCAGAAAGCGCATGAAATAATCAACAGTAACAACAATGGTGCGAGCTGATGGTAGCACACGGGTGACCAGGGACAGCTAGAAGGGGGAGGTGGGGCAGCGAGAGGGGGGAGAGATGTGGGTGTGAGTTGCTATTGCCGCTTGTAATGCTCAGATGAGAGTACACACACACACACACACACACACACACACAGACGAGTTGACAACATCCGAGTGTGCGACTGACATCTCAACAACAGCGGCAACAAACAAGAGCAAGGCAATCCCTGGGCAACACAAGCGCAGCTGACAGAGAGGCATTGAAGAGAGAGAGAGAGAGGGGGGGGGGAGGAGCAGGGGGGTGGCCGGGGTTGCTGTGGAGCAAACGTCCTAATGGTCTTTGGCTTCGTTTGTTACTGCTGGTGCGGCTGACTGATGTTTGCCACAGCCAACGCCATAATTAATGATGAAAAATTGCTACACACACTCGCACACACACGCACACACACACATACATGGTCACATAACATATGCAGTTGAGCTGCGCTGATAGAGAGTGTGAGAAAAGCAGCAGCAGCAAAAAAAAAAAAACAAAAACAAAGCAAAAAAATATATATATACATATGTACAATATATAAACCCATTTGGCATTGTGCTGCAAATTAACATGAAAAGGGCAAAGCGGCGTTGCCAAAACAGCCGTTGACCAGGCCGTCGAGTGGTCAAGCCAACAGCAGGAGGAGGAGGAGCAGCAGGAGGAGGAGGAGCAGCAGCATCACACATAAAGGGCCGCATGACAAACACAAGTGAGCCACTAAAGCGTCGTGTGGACGTGGGTCTGGGGCCGATTAAATTGAGTTAATTATGGCCACGTTTTTGGATTGCTGTGGTAAGTGTAATGAGTGATTTGAAGCTGACAGCCGGCCAAGGGCAGAGAGCAAGGGCGCCACTCCTGCCACTCCTGCCACTCCAGCCCTTGGCCCCTTGATGAGTACCAGAAGCCGTATGGCACATTGCACACAAACAAAAGGCTCATAAATAACATTAAAGTGCTCAGCGCATGTGAATGGAAACGAAACTTATCCTAATGGCAGCTTAGCCTAAGCGTTTTAATCAAAAGCATTCTTCTGCTGGCGATAAGCGAAATGCCAGAGGCGAAAGTAAATCCTAAATATTGCAATTATGCGTGTTCGAGATGTGCAAAGCCATTGCCAATTCCCATTACGATGCTGTGTAGCGAGCAGGAAACTAGCTGGGAAGGCAATTGAAGATATTCACTAATTGGCATAACAAGCAAATTAATATTTATTAGCATATTTTACAATTAACTTTATTTAAAGCATTTATTAGATATTTGATTTATTAGATTAATCATTAAGAAAAGCACAAAAATTAAAATAGAGCTGAAGAAGAAAGTAAAAAAAATATTTATTTATTATATAAAAATTATATTTACATAAATTCATAAATTAAGCAAGAAATTAAGTTATTATACTTGATAATCCAGCACTAATTATTAAACAAAATATGTCTTATATGTAGCTTAATAGTAGAAAAGCTTCCCACATTTAATCCTCTATTCCTCCCATTTAAATGTAATTTTCATTCCACAAGAAATTAGTCAAAAGTTGCTTAAAAATCCCAATTAACTGAAAAAGCTTCTGAAATGCATAAAGTAACTGCTCATATTCAGCTTTAAGCTCTAAAAGCTCTTCTTCATTTACTTTCCATTCTTTCTACAAAGAACTCTTTCTTTCCCTTTCGTGTCATTTCAACACATCTATTTATGACTCTTAACCTTAACATCGGCAATCTGTACATTATTTAAAATACACCAGTCACACACACACACACACACAGACAAAGACCGATTTGAGTGTGTAAATGTTTATAGATTCTAAACAGTTAATGGTTTTCAAAGTGTTTCGTGTTGTGTTTACTCTTCGACAAGCACTTCTTATCTAAGACCCGTTAAATTTATGTGCAGCATTGTGCAGCGAACGTTGCTTTGAATTATATCCTCGTCTCGATACAGATCCAGGTAAATTTATATACATACCCATATATAAAACATGCGCTCAGCGTCCAGCGAATAAATAAAAATACAATTTTTGGCGCGTGTAAGAAACAAAAAAAAAAAAAAGAGGAGGAGGAGGAGGAGAGAAAAAGCGAACACACGAACAGCAACAACGACGATAAAGAGGTGAATGTTGCGAGCATAGCAGAAAGTGGAAATACTCTACTACGACTATTACCACATATATTGTATATGAGAGTGTGAGATTCTATAAAGATAGATGAGCGAAATGCGTGCTGTGGATGATACGATATATATGTTTATGTTTATCTATAAATATCTTTAATAGCTTAAGAGTTGTTTCAATAGCACGATATATGATTCGTGATCTCTGATATTTTAATTACTGCGTTATATGTAACAAAAGTTAAAGAGAGAAAGAGACTCAAAATATCTCCTTTTCTTTACTTTCCTCTCTCTTCTGTTGCACACCTTTTCCCTTCTCCAAACTCATATGCAATTAAATAAAATTCTAATTTATTGCTTAAGCCACTTTGAACAACTTTTTCATTCACAATAATATTCACAGCATCTCTTTATGTTCGCTGACAGCAATTTCAGTGGAAACTTTCGACGGCGTTGCAAGCTGCATGAGAAATGTGTTAAGCCTTGACCTTTTGGGTAAGGGCATGGGAAAACATTAACAAGAGAAAGAAAAATTTAACTTAATTGCCATTCACAAAAATGCGTGAGAGGCGGCAAATGCCCCCCACTTGGAGCAGCCGAGCACCCCAGCACCAACTGGCCCCAGCCCCTAAATGCCTGGCAGTCATAAAGGGGTGTTATATTTGTTGTTCCTCTTGTTGATGTTGTTGTTGCTTTCGGGCGTATTTTGTGGGCTTGCTTGTGGTTGTTGGCACCGGGTCTCCGGTTCCCTGGTTCCCTGGTTCTCTGGGTCTCTGCGTTTGGCGTGCGTGCGCCGTGCGATATAATTTATGTTTCAATAACTTTCCAAACTCATTGAAAAGTCGCTTATGTTTGCTTCAATGGTGGCAGGCAACAACAATGCGCATGAGAAGAATGTTAAAAGTACAACAATAAATTGTTTGGATTTACTTATGCTGCTGCTGCTGCTGCTGCTGCTGTTGGGGGGCGTGTTTGGGGGCTGGGGGCTGCTGCTACAGCTGCCATTTGCCATTTTACTCAATTTTTATTGTTGTTGCACTTCAGCGACCCGCTTTGTCTCTGCTGCCACAACAACAACAGCAACAACTCGCTTAAGTTGCAAAAGTTTTGCTATTTTTTGTTGTTATTTTTTCTTTTTTTTTTTAGCTCGCAGCTTCCAGCACCCGCTCTATCTAATGCCTACGCTTGAATGTGTTTTGTTTGCCATTTGCTTTGCTCTGTGAGCTGTTTTTTCTTTTCTTTCTTTTCTTTTTTTTTGTTATTTATTCCAGTTGCTCTTGTTGCTGTTGTTGTTGTTGTTGTTCTGTTTTCATTTTGTGCTTTTAAATTTATTTGCAAGTTTTCTAATTTGTACTTCACTCCATTTTATTGTAATATACAATCTCATTTGCACACAGATAGAGATGGAGATAGAGAGAGAGAGAGAGAGAGAGAGAGTGAGCAAAAGTGCCGCCTGCCATATCTGTTTGGCGCATGTATCTCAATCTATCTGACTGCTTGTTGTATCTAAGCCAGCAACAGGCGAGAGAGAGCAGGAGCAGGAGGAGGAGGAGGCTGCCTAGTCGCATGCAATGCTTTCTTTGCCAGCGGTAAAATGTCTGCCCTGGTGCGCATATTTATTAACCGCACTGTTGACTCTCGCTGCGGCGCCACCAGCAACAGCAGCAACAACAACAGCAACAGCAACAACAACAACAGCAACAACTTAGTGTGCAGCTTGTTGCCCGTTGTCGTTGCTGTTGCTCTCAGTTTGAATTTTGTTGTCGCACCTTTTCAGGAATTCTGTTTACATTTATTACTTTGCGCAAGTTTAAGTGAAAAATTTCCATAAACATTCTTTTAAGCGACATAAAGTTTTTATTAAATTTTGCTAGAAATCCCTGACACGATGATATCAGCAGCGACAACGACAACGGCAACGGCAACGAGAACGATGCTGGCAACAAATAGAGCTGCGGAATTTACAAGCAACAACTACCCGTAGAGCCCGTAGATTTCATCAGAAACAGCCTCAGCCTCAGACTCCAGCCCCTGCTTCAGTCCAAGTCTCGTTGTCCTCGCTGTGCTCGTTGCTGTTAAGACAGCAGCCAATGGCGCTGCCTGCTTTGGGAATCACTGGAGTTGTTACTGTAGCTGCTCCTGCTGCTGCACGCAGTTCATAAAAATTTTGCCAGCCAACGTGACATGCACAAAGGCAAAGGACACATGGCAGCCGCAGGAGCAGCACTCACAGCTGTAGTTGGAGAATGTGGCATAAAGTTTTGCAGAGCCGAGGCGCCTGCTTGTTAACCTGAGTGGAGCAGCTGCCAACCCATTCAGCGGCGCACAGGACATTAGATGAAATTCAATTAAAACAAGGATGTATTTCGCTTACGGCATACCAGCTGCCAGCAGTTCTTAAAAAGCAACTAACATAAGAGAGAGAAAAGAGAGAGAAAAAAAAAGAAAGAAAGGGAAGGGCAAGGAATGCGCTTAACTTTTCGCACGCGCTACGCTTAGCGTGTGCTCACATTGCGCATACGCCACGTGCGCCGCCATAAAACGCTTAATTTGAGTGACAGACACACACACACACACGCACACGCACGCACACATACAAAGTCGTTAAGTTCATTTACAAGCTGTCATTGTTGCTGCTTCCGCTGCTGCTGCTGCTGCTGCTGCTGCTCGTGATTATCGCAGCTCAAATTCAATTGCAATTGACTCATTAAACGCCGCTCATTATTCATACCGTCCGCAAAAACCATCTAATTTACGTTAAGCATTTTTGAATAAGGTCAGCAGCAGCAGCAAAAATTAAAAAAAAATAATAATGAAAGGGCGGCCTGATTGAGCGGGGCGTGGCTGTGGCAGGTGGTCTCGGTGCAGTCAACCAAAAGCTGATCGAAACCGCAACAAATGACAAACGATTCGAATAAACACAACACACGGCAACACGCACGACAAGCGAGACAGTTGCAACAGTGGAAAGAGAGGGGGAGAGAGTAACACACGCGAGCGGGGGTAGCTGCTCACACACACACAGTCATATATCATGCGGATTCAACAAGAAGCAAAAAAAAGAAAGAGGGGAAAATCAATGAAAATGAAAACCAATTAGCGGTTAACCAAACTGTTCAAATTTGGAAATGGATGCAGTCGCGCATGGTCATAAACAACAACAACAACAAGCAGAACAAAAACGGATATGGAAATTTGTAGTCGAAAGAGCAAAGCAGAGAGCGGAGAGAAGCGTCAACAACAAAAGCTGGAAAGGTAAACGCGGTCACCGAGATTTACCAGAATAATAATCAAAGTCTGGTCAGATAGCCAAACGCAAGGCATGAAAACAATTACAATGCCATATATATATATGATATCTCTGCTGCTTCTATCCCCATTTTTTTCTGCTGTAAATTGAATATATGGGAATAGAAATCGATATGGAACAAAAAAGAGAGAGATATGACAGCAAGGAATGAGTTAGGAATACATTTTGTTGACTGTGCTTGAGCTAAGATGACTATGATGATTGCTATAGAGCTGTTCTGTAGAAAGGAAGAAGAGAGAGAGAAGACATATGATGCGAGGATTTCATATAACTCTTTTGCTATTTTTGCTATATATACAAACAGTGAAGTTAACAGACTTCCTTCCTATGGATAATTCAAAGAACAGCTAGATGAACTTTGTACAAATATACTCTTTTTCCATTCCTGAACGAGTATAGCAAGTCTAGGTCACTTTTGAGTTGCCTTAACTACAACTGCAAGCCATTTGAATAAATTCCGTCCGGCCTTGACTAACCCTGAAACTAGTTTCAATAAGCAAAGTTTTCAATTATGTTGTGAAACTTGCTTTAAATTTTTATTTACAACACTTCAAGCTAACTGTAAAGCAGGCAAAAATTGAACAAATAAAGCAAAGGAAATAAAAAGAAAATTTATTGTAAGTATAAAAAAAGAACAAATTTTCAAAATATTTTTAGCATTGAAAAAAAAAAATAATAAATTTATTAAAAAAACAAGCATGAAAGCTCAAGTCGAGTCCGCTCGACTAGCAAATCTCCTGAACAAATTATTGAAGCAGCAGAGCGCGTTTCCATTAGTCACTTGAAGCTCGACTGTAAATAGACACACAGTACTTAAGTAAAAGCAAGGAGAGAAAAAGTGCAGAAGATCATCAAAGTTGTCTATGTGTATGCAGCAGTTCTCATTTGGTATTTGTATGTGTAAAACTAAGCTAGAATGCTCACAGCAGCAGAGAGCGATCCCATTGCTCACTTGAAGGTCAACTGCAACGAGTTCTACCTGCCGTCGCGACGGGCTCAACATTTGAGAGAGACTGTGCTTGAGTAAAAGTGTCGCTATATAAAGGGCAGCAGCTGCAGCATTTCTTCAGTCAGTCTTCAGTCGTCCAGGCCTGCTGGGGGTCAGCGTAATAAAGTGAAGTAAAGTGTGTGATCGATCAGCTAAGCATTAAAGACGTAGAGGAACTACGTTAACAAATTACGTAAAGGAAATACGTAGAGGAATTACGTAAAGGTAATAAATAGAGGAAATACTTAGCGAAAATACTTGGAAGAAATACGTAGAGGGAATACTTAGAAGAAATAGACAGGCAAATAGTGCTAAATCATCAAGAATATATGTATATACTTTGTGGGGTCTGCCACGCTTCCTTCTGCCTGTTACATACATTTCAACCAAAACCAATATACCCTGATTTCCCACTTTCAATGGGAATAAATATAAATAATATATTATTTAATATAAATAAAATATTTTGATAACACACGCATCAATTTATTTATTATGTTTCATTTATTTCAAGCAATTTATTATTTATTATAATAATTTTTAGCTCAGTCGAATTGCAGCTAGAGAAGACAAAGCGAGAACTAAGTTGCATCAGATTCGTTTAGCTGCAATAGTAAAAGTTTCCACATTGAAATATCTTTGATTGCCGAAATGTGAAAAGTGAAGGTAAAAGCTTTACGTTAAAGTTGAGTTAACTTCTTGCTAAGTTGAAAATTATATAATTCGAGTTGTTTGCAAAGTAGTGCACTAAACAAATTTCAATCAAGCTATAGAGTCGAAGCCAATTATGAAATTACTTTACTAAATTATTCTAAGCTGCATTTAGAGTTAGAGTTTCTGTTATTAGGAATGCCAAAGCTGAGAGTTGTGAAATTTACTAAGAAGATTCTGTTATAGTCTTCTATGAAGTGAAAGTTAACATCATGAAAGGGATGAAGGGACATACAATCGAAACCTTTTCTGCAGATCTCAAAGAAATAAGACTTTACCTTCTTCATTTTCTTCATCAAAATCCAAACCAACTTGTACTTAAGTTTCATCTGAATCTCTTTCACAGCTCACAAACGAATTTTGGTTTGCTTGAACTCACCTGGATCTGCGTGTCGTGGGATCCTTCATGACCATTGCCTCAGAGATATCGCCGTAGCGTCCAAAATAATCGCGTAAGCTCTCTGCAAATAAAAACAAAAGCAACAGGATGAAACAACAACAGTAAGAGTAAGAGTAAGAGTAACTGTGGTAAATAATCAATAAGCGAAAGTTTATGAAATGTCAGGGAGCAGTCATCAAAAACGAACGAGCAGGAGGAGGAAGAGAACGGGGAGGAGGAGGAGCATCTGCAGCCAGCAGAATCAGCGCCTGGCAAAAGTTACTAATTTTTGTTACGGTCTTCATAAAAATTCGCGCGCGCGTTTGCCCTCATAAATAAATGACGTCGTCTGTGGCACACACAAGCGCCAATAAACCCCAACTCCAAAGCCAATTGCTGGACATTATTCACATGCACACGCTTCAAGGCTCAACAAAAACCAACAGGACGCAAAAAAAAAAATACCGGGAGCGAAAAACTCATGCCGTGCCGCCTCTTTGGCACTTGCACAGCACACAGAGCGAGAGGCAGGGAGCGGGAGGGAGCTGGGGAGAGTGGGTGGCTCGAGTGTGGGGAGATCAGCCCATGCCCCAGCCTCAGCAGGCAGCTCTGCCATGGCAGCTGTTGTCTGCGGTTTTGCCAAGCTAATCTGGCAGAGCACAGAGCGCTGAGCGCCGAGTCCTGCCGAGCGCACTTCAGTGGCACGTACGCACACAGACGCAAACGCTGAAGTTGTTTCAACAAAATTGCCAGACAAACAGCAGCGTGGCAGGCGGGGTGGGGCGAATGGGCTCAGGCTAACAGTTCGGCTGCGATTTAATGCAGCAAAAAGCCGATAAAGTCATCTGCTGCCAGATCTGGCAAAGAAATACCCTAATCCAGTCGACTGGCTGCTAGCGCGTTGCGTCATAAATTCAAACTACAATAAAAATTCAATAAAACAAACAATTTTTTCCAGCAGCAGCAACAGCAGCAGCAGCAGCAGCGGGGCAACAGCAACTAGTTGCGCTTGCCACGTTCTGTGGCTCTGCCGGGGGCATGCAGCGTGCAGTCGAAATGTGTCGCGTGATTTACATAAGTATGCACAATAATTATGAACAATAAAAAACAATTTGTTTGCTTATGACAGTTTTCGTTGGCCATAAATAACAGCAACAACTGGCGTAAATGCAGCCAGAGCGAGACAGAGAGAGAGAGAGAGAGAAAGGGAGAGACAGAGGCAAGTGCAGCAGTTCGCTATGCGTGTGTGGCATGTAAATTGATGACAAAGTAGGCAACTGCAAGAGAGAGAGAGAGAGAGAGAGAGAGAGAGAGAGAGATAGACCCAACTGCTGCTCTGTACTACGCTGCGTATGTGTAATATGGCATGCTACACTTTAAGTTTTAATGGTACGACTCGCTCGGCATTTCCAAATGGAATGACCCGCCAATTAGCCTCAGGTGTAGCGCAACTTTCTCTTGAAAGTGGTAGAAAAAGTCGAGCCTGTTCGCTTTCTATATTCATGAATGTTTTGTTTGCCTGTGCTAGCGACCATTCACTTATTCACACTGAATATGCACTTTATAAAATGCAAACTCATGACGTTTAGCAATGTGAGAGGTGTTGGAGGTGGGCTTCATTGCTAGCTAACATTTAAATTAGATTTAGTAGTAGAGTTAGTATTATACTATTATGAAGAAAGATTTGGAGTAAGTTTCCTTTCTCTTCGCTCTGAATGCAGTTGGTGCCTGGGAAGGAGCTGCCTATAGCTTCATAGAAAAGTCAATAAAAAATTTTATACTTTAGTTAAGTTATTCTTAATAGAAAACTGCTTTCACATTCAGTCAACTCTCCAAAGATTTTCAATAACTTCGCCTTGAATTTTGATAACTTGGCATTAAGCAATTACAAGACTGTCAACTTCATTCTCTCTCTCTATCTCTCTCTCTCTCCCTCTTTTAGCTAACTTTTAAAGTTTCACTACTTCTGACATTGTTGCAGTCGTTGTTGCAACAGATTTGAACTGTGAATCCATTGCGAGCAGCTGTCATATATCCGCACCATTCACGCATATCACATATGCCAAAATGGAAAATCGTATATACGCAAACAGTTGCCAACTGTTACCCTGCGCCATCTCTCTCTCTCTCTCTCTCATTCACTCTGTCTGTCGCTCTCTTTCTGTTGGTTTCTTGCTGTGTGTGCAGAGCTCATAACTCAATCAACTGCCCGAAATTAACTGTCCGTCAACCTTTCATTTACCTTTCTAACCCACTTTGTCGCTGTTGCTGCTGCTGCTGCTGCTGCTCCTACTCCTCCTGCTGCTCCTACTCCTGCTGGGCACTGCAAACTCGTCGTTTTATAGAGCGACAGCCATTTCGCATACCCAAATACCTTTCCGCCCAATTAACCATTTCACATTTCTCTCAGTGCACAGCTACCCCCTCCGACTCCTGCCACCACACAGTCCGACTCCTGCCACAGCTCGTGTGCATTGCATCGCTTTGTTCGCTGTCGTCCGTTGCGACGCTCATTTTTGAGTGACAGCTGCAAAGTTTGTTTTGCATTTCATATTTGCGTGCGTGCTCTCTCTCTTTCTCTCTCTCTCTGTCTCTCTCTCTCTCTCTCTCTCTCTGTGTGTGTGTGTGTGTGTACAGTGGCAACTGTCACTTGACCGGCTGTCAGCGTTACGCCCAGCCCTCCCCACAGCCAGCCGCCCTCTCCCCTCTCCTCCTTGGCCCACCCGCATCCAGAGCCAATAGAAAAGCTAGCAAACAAAATAAATGCGCACATGCATAAAGTGTAAATGCGAATAAAAGCGCAGAAAACAATAATAAAAAAATAAATAAATAAAAATATATACATCTACATATATATATACAAATGAAGAATGACAAAAAAAAAAAAGAAAAGAGGAAACAAAAAGTGGACAACAAATTAAAACGCGGCCAACATAAAATTAAAATTTATTTGCTACAACAACAACGAAAAAAAAGTATAAAGAACAGTGTTTGTGTATATAAAATAGAAGAGAGTGAAAGAGCGAGAGAGAAGTGGGCGGAAGGGCAACAAAGTGGCAACAACGACAACAACAACAACAACAAAATATATTGTTGTAACGAAGGCAGAAGCCAAACTTGGATTTAATTAAAATGTTTACCACAGTCATTTCATTTTCATAGCCAGCAAACATAAATTTTGAAACGTACAGCCACAACAACAACAACAACAACAGCAGCAGCGATGGCAACCACAAGCGAAACAGCTGCAAGAAAATGCTCCAAAAAACCATTAAACTTGGCCCAGCACAACACATACACACACACACGCACTCTATAAGTGTATATAAATACCGTTATAGAGCCAACTCTCAATTTAGCCAATTTTGATTGTTGCATTTGGCAAACTGAATTTGCCTGCCAAAACAAAAATCAAATAAATTTGCAGGTAATTAGTTCAAGCAGCTACCACACACACACACACATACACACTCCCACGCACACACTCACACACACATGCATGCTTAGTGTCAGCATTTATACCAAATCCATTTAGCCAAAATTATTTATAAGAAAAGTCAACTCAAGTCCAACCCTCACATTGGCAAACCCAAATCCGAATCCCGTTTGCGGTTGCTGGCATATTAACCCCTTAACGTTACAACAGCAATCCCAGCGCAGGCAGCACCCCATACCCCCCCACCTCTCTCTCACATGGTTGTATGTCAAAAGCACAATGCTGAAACCATAAATTTATGTGCTTTCTATTGTTTTTGCCAAAGAAAGCGGAAGTTGTGTGTTTTCTGTGACGCAGCTAAGCCAGCAAGCAACAAAAACACCAGCAAACAACACCAGCAGCAGCAGCAGCAGCAGCAGCAACAACAACAATAAGCTGAAACAAAGCAAAATCTATAGAGTGAACCTTTTCGAACAGCTAGACGAACACGAAATATTCTTGTGAGCAATGGAACTTGATGGGGCGAGCCTTTCATATCCACTGATTATGCTTAAGAAAACTATTTGATATACCTGTTAGATGTATGGATTATCTGAAATGGCTAGATATATCTTGGAGTGTGCTGAGTTCTGTCAAGTTGAATTGAAGAACTTGAAAAAAGTATAAGATCTATAGTCAAAACTTAAGCTAAGTCCATTTAAGCTTAGAATTATTCACATGGATCAACTATGCATATTCTTTTGGAAAGGTTTTCATTTCGAAGGGACCAAGAAACCTTAGTTCTTATATAGAACAACTTTTAGATTTTAGACATAATGCATAAATAATACAGATACACGATGATACGGAAGAGGATGGCATATTATAGAACAAGAACAAGCAAGAAAAAGTTGCTCCACATTATAATAAAGAACTGGCCTCAAAATACAAAAGGCGAAGAAATATACATTTCATAAATATACGAAATTCTTATATATGTAGAAAAGATCATAGATATTGCTGTCATAATGCTCAGCATAGTGTTAATACCCTAAAGGCAGAGAATGAAAAGGTGTGCGCTCAGGGATTTCAATCAATTGTGAACCAAGGCAAAAAAAAAAAAAGGAGAAAACGAAAACAACAACAAAAACTAAAGCTCTGCTCACGGCCTGTTTTGTTTGAAAACGCAAATTGCTATTTTGTCTGCACACATAGAGAGAGAGATAGATAGAGAGAGAGATACACAGAGAGAGAGAGAGAGAGAGCGAATGCTGTGCCTGTTGTAACACATCCCGTGCCGTGTGGCATCATTTTTCATGCGCTCGAACAACTTTTGACAAAGGTCGGTCAAGCGAGTCTTAAAAACTTTGCGACAAGACAACGCACGTTTCATCTTCTTGTTGCCAGCCACGCCCACTACCACACCGCCCACCACACACATCTGCATCTGTGTCTCGCTGCCAGCAGCTTTCGCTTAGTGAATTACGTCGACTTTAAGGGGTTAAAGTTCAGGCCAGTGAGCGCTACCGGGTAACAGTTGTCGCCGTTGGCTCTTGGCCCTAAGCCGTAAATAATAATATTTAGACAAAGGCACCAACCCAACCCAACCCAACCCAGCCCACCGCCCCACTCAGCACAAGTAAAAGTAAAAAGTAAATCCCGCAACTTTCTCGCACTGACATTTTGATGCCCTAAATCCATTAGGAAAATTGTTGAAATTTAACACTTGATAAGTCGCTAGCTGATATTATCTCAACCTAAATTTAGTTCCAAGCAAACTTTTTGATTATCAGCAAAAATATTTAAGAATATTTCAATTGCTTTACATGTAGCCATATTTTTTATTTATTTTATTTATTTTTTTTTTTTTTTAAATTTTTTTTTTTTCTCATAAGCAACGCACAAAGTTTTCAAATAGTCAAAGATCCCTAAGGTTTTTTTTTTTCTTGTGTGAAATTTATAGGCCCCAGCGGCACTATAATGCCAGCAGCGGCCAAAGAAAACAAACGGCTAGAAAAGGCTGCTGTCAGGACGTATTTGCCGAAAATAAAATTAAATTACAAATATTTATATAAAACAAGTAAGAAAGCTCTAGTCGAGACTGCTCGACTACGAAATCCCCTGAACCCGTCTTTTTGCTTACAAAAGAAACACACACACACATACATAGGCACATATAGGCACGCACGCATGGGCTGCAGTGTAGGCTTCTCATTGAAACTTAATTATTTAATAACTTTTTTTGTGGACGTACGTTCTTCATGAAACTTTAAGATTGTGATTATATCATTACTATGCGTGTATGTGCCGAATCTCAAGTCTCTAGTATTTGAAATACGCATTTTACAAAGGTGAGGGTGAGGGGGTGGATATAGGGGTGGGGGGTGAATTATAACAAAAACCGAAATTCTATAAACTGCATATGAGTCTTAATTTCAAATTTGGAGACTCTAGCTCAAAAGATGTAGGAGATATAATTTTATAATTGACTTTCGATAAGGTTTTTCATCGATAAAAAAATAATCGGACAAGTTATCGAAATTATGTGATAAACTCGATATGCGCGTGCTATATACGGACATTTAAAAAAAAAGTTGAAGTCTCTAGCTACTGTATCTTCGGAAATCGACGCGTTCAAACATACGGACAGACGGACAGACGGACAGACGGACAGACGGACAGACGGACAGACGGACAGACGGACATGGCTAAATCAACTTTTCTCGTCGCCCTGATCAAGAATATATATACTTTATGGGGTCTGCCACGCCTCCTTCTCCCTGTTACATACTTTTAACAAAACCATTATACCCTGATTTCCCATTTTCAATGGGTTCAGGGTATAAATATATACAAAAACCAGTAAGAAAGCTCTAGTCGAGACTGCCCGACTAGGAAATCCCCTGAACCCTTCGGAGAACTGATATTTCAATAGTTCTCCGCATCTTTTTGCTTACAAAAAACACACACACTCATACATAGGCACATATAGGCACGCACGCAGGGGCTGCAGTGTGGGATTCTCATGGAAATTTAATTGTTTAATAACTTTTTTTGTGGATGTACGTTCTTCATGAAACTTTTAGATTGTGATTATATCATTACTATGCGTGTATATGCCGAAGCTCAAGTCTCTAGTATTTGAAATACGCCTTTTACAAAAGTGAGGGTGAGGGGGTGGATATAGGGGTGGGGGTGAATTATAAAAAAAACCGAAATAATCTACATATGAGTCTACATTTAAAATTTGGAGACTCTAGCTCAAAAGATGTAGGAGATATAATTTTATAATTGACTTTCGATAAGGTTTTTCATCGATAAAAAAATAATCGGACAAGTTATCGAAATTATGTGATAAACTCGATATGCGCGTGCTATATACGGACATTTTAAAAAAAAGTTGAAGTCTCTAGCTTTTGTATCTTCGGAAATCGACGCGTTCAAACATACGGACAGACGGACGGACGGACGGACGGACGGACGGACGGACAGACAGACGGACAGGGCCAAATCAACTTTTCTCGTCGCCCTGATCAAGAATATATATACTTTGTGGGGTCTGCCACGCCTCCTTCTCCCTGTTACATACTTTTAACAAAACCATTATACCCTGATTTCCCATTTTCAATGGGTTCAGGGTATAAAAATATATGAAATTAGCAAGCTCAAACGCTTTTCTGCACTTAAAATCTCAACTAGAAATTTGTGCTGCATCCGTAAATGTTTTCTTTACCTCTTACTCTCTCTCTCTCCCTCTCCCACACTCTCTCTCACTCCCACTCTCTCTCTCTCTCTCTCTCACTCTCTCTCTCTCTTTGTTGACAAGTTTTGCGTATTTAAATAAAGAAATTTTGCAATGATAAACAATAAGAAATTGGATTAGCCATTAGTATGAATGCAACGTCACGCACCTGGTCTTAAACCCTATTCCATTCACACACACACACACACACACACATCTGCAGTTGTTTACAGGCGTCGACATTTTGTTAGCTTCCACGAAAGTTGGGCTAAGAAAATTTGCCTAAGTTGGCGCGATTTATGGATAGAAAAGTCATAAACTTATGGATTTACCTTTTTGACTTATGCAGCACTTACGATAATTGCATTGAACTGTGTGAATCGCAGAGAGAGGCGCTTGAGCGGCGGGCAACTTTACATAATTTATGTGAGGCCCGACTGGCTGACTTGGCTGACTTGGCTGGTCCGCTGTCTGGTTCAAAGTTGAAACGACGCACAAATTAAAATCAACGCACAAAATGATTGATGAATGGCCCCGACGGAGGGCGAGAGGACCGACCGAAAACTGTGGGCCGGCCTTTTGTTTTAATAGTTTATATGGGAATTGAAGGCATTGGCAGGATGTGGCAGTTGCGTCGCTCCGATAACCGATATTGCCAGAGACCCCCCCCAAAAAATAAAAAAAAGACAATGGAGGCAAACAGACATAGTATATACATACATATATAGTATATACTTATGCGTATAAATAGCACAAGGTAAACGGCGCTGCGGCACTAACCAAATAGAATGTCAAAAATCAAAGTCCAAGCCAAAGTGCTTGGGAAAACAAAAGCCAAACACAAGTCGCTGGCAAAACAAAAGGTGGCCAAAAACTTTCGCACAAAGGCGAAAGCAGAAACTTTCAGTCAAGTGAGCGGAGGCCTGCTTATCTACCAAAGATATGTACATATATACCCCCATAGATCCTCAAACCCTAGAGAGTGAGAGAGAGAGAGTGAGTGAGTGAATGTGGAGTGTAGAGATAGCTCAACCCAAAAACGTGGGCGCATCAAAAGCATGCTAATGTCCAGCTCTGGCCGCAACGCCCCGGCCGAAGGCAAAGGCGAAGTCAAGCACGAAAAAAGGGTCAAGAAATGAAAGCTTAGAGAGCTCTGATATGCGAATCAATTGATTTTGAGCCGTAACCAGAGAGCTAAAAGGTGCCTCGATTGGGTTACGGATTGAAGCAGGGTGGAGAGAGGGGGTGGGGCATTGGGCCATGGCGGAAAATGCAAAGTTTGTTTTTGCGAATGCAGTCGAATGGAATAAATTTTTGCGCAGCGCAGGTAAATCGTCGTGAAAATCACTGAAGGCAAATTAAAAAGTAACTGACAAAAGAAAAGCGTAAAGAAAATAGAGAAAGAGAAAATCCAGCTCGCTCTCTATCTCTCTCTCTCTCTCTTTCTCGGGTGGACAAGTCAAGTCAATAAATGGCATAAGTAAGAGTCGAACAAAAGGGTCAAGCGTTGCGAATGAACTGTCGAGAGGGAGATTGAGAGTTGGAGTGGAGTGGGAGTGCGGAGTGGGGGTCTCTTTTTGATATACGCATGTTTCAGGGTGCCAATAAACCAAAAATGGGACGTAAATGAAGCCGCCTTTTGTATTACATATACACATTTACATCTACATACATAGATTTGTATATATTTGCTTCAGACCTGAAGCTGCTAAGGATTTCCTTATAAATTATTGTGAATTTATGCGAATCATTTCCAGTCGGATTGCGCTCAGCCGCCGTGGATTTTAACTTTATAATTGAATCCATTACTTAAGGAACGTGCAGCAGGCGTCTTGCCAAGATTTCGATGTATTAAAGTGTTGGCAGGCGGCAACTCTTGCTGGAGTTAACCAACAGCTAACCAACCCCTAGCCCCCTCCGAAGAAGCCCTCGAACCAGCCAAATCTAAAGCAGCTGGAGAAGGAGATGAGAAAGAAAGAGGAAGAAAAGCACACAGCAGAAGCAACAACACTGATTGCCAATTGGTGGACGAGTGCAGGGGCAGGGGCTGGCGCAGGGGCGAATTAAGTTTTTGGTTTGTTGGCTACACAAAAACCTCGAAATAAGTTTTAATTACGGGCATATGATGGTGGCCGATAATACGGTGCGCGAGCGAGAGAGCGAGAGAGCAGCAAAAGTTTTGCAGCCAAGGCAACCGGCGTCGAAGCCGTTGACTGACTGAAAAATTCTATTATAATTAATAGCAGAAAATTATAAAATTAATGCAAGACACACTCACACACACACACACTCACCCACACACACTAAATTGGATTCATTAAAAATGAAGTGGGTTGGCGAGCGAAAGGCTTATCCCAAACAAATTAAAAATGCTCCAACGCAAAGATGGACCCAAGGCCCAGGCCAAAGGTTTGAGCCAGCATAAACCTAAGGGGTTTAGCCCCGTCTAACAATGGTAATAATAATCGAATCTATAGAAACGCCAACTTAATGTAATGAGCAAATGGATTAGAGCCCGATTTCAGTTGCCTAAACCATTTGAATAAATGATGGCTGGCAAAGCAGCTGGCAAATTTGACCAAATTTCGTTAGCCTTTACCCTGAAACCCCTTTCTGAAAGGGTTGCGACTGCGGCGAGAGCTGATCAAATTGGAGCTTACATAGATTTGTCAATGAATATATGACTAGATTGAAATCGTAGAATAAACTAATAATAAATTTATGTGTTAAATATATTATAAATAATATCATTTAAATATTTATATATTTTGTATTTGTAAAGTTCATAAATGTTATTTATTTCAGAAATAAATAATATATTATATATTTATTAATTAAAGAGAATTTATATTTTTATTATATTCCATATTTATATATTTATTATATTCCATTTTTATATTTATATATATTTTTTTCACAATAAAAAGAATTTATAATTATATTCCTTTTTTATATTTTTTATATAATATTTTATACATTTTAATTTGATACTATATATATTTTAATATATTTATTAAATATGAATTTATTTATTTTTTTTTTTAAATAAAAAAAATTTTTATTTTATTTTTATTAAAAAAAATTTTTTTTTTTTTTTAATTAAAAAAAATATTGTTTTTTTTTTTTTTTTTGTATTTTAAATTTTAACCTATTTAATTTCTGCTTCCTTCACGTTTACTAAGATTTTTAAATATTTATCCTAAATTAATTTAAATATATATTAAAAATGTAGTTTTTTTTTCATACTATTTCTTCCACTTAGTCCTTACACTTTTTACTCCACATTACTTAAATATTTTATATGAAATCTACATCATAGAACTAGCCAATCATGCTCTCCCTCTCTCTCTCTCTCTCGGTCCCTCTCATTCGCTCCGCTCTATCTCCCTCTCTCTCTCCATCCCTCCACACAGCAACACACCTTTTCAAACCTTCTCAGACAAAATTTCCTTCTCTTTATTATCTCTCGTCCGCTCTCACCTAAAAATTCCCCAAGAAATTCCTAAAATTTGCTCAACACTTAGTCACCTCAAATAGCCAACTCTACATAATATTAGAGCCACTGTGCAAGAGTGCTCTCTATATGAAGCACTCTGTGGCCACTTGGCCAGCTCATCAAGTCAGCCCAGTTCAGATATCAACGCGCTTTCAAGTTTTCACGCAATTTTTCATACTAATTACCAAGCAATTTACTTTAGTGTTTATACACACACACACACACACACACACACACACACGGCTCGTCGTCACCGCGTCGCAGATGCCCTTGGTTTATTATTATTTTTCTTCTTTTTGATTGGCATTGGCAGCGGCAGGTGGCCGGCTCATTAGTGGCTTAACTTGGTGTACAAAATGCCGCACTTATGGCAAACAGCAACGACAAGGGGCATTTAGCCAGCATGAAACATGAAAAATCAGCAGGAACAACAACGCAGGCAGCATCAAATTGACACTTAACCAAGGAGACACGAGGGGGGGAGGGGGGTGTGAGAGGGAGCAGCAGCAACAATAAGCTGCCACACGTTGACCAGCAGCCAGTTGCAGAAGAAGAAGCAGCAGCAGCAGCAGCCAGGAAGCAAAAGCAAAGAGCGCTCTGGCGACTGTGTAAACAAAGACGAGAACAACGTGCAGCAGTAGCAGCAGGAGATACGGGACACGAGGCACGAGACACGAGGCACGAGCGACAGGCAACACAGAATGACAAGCAACGGCTGGCTACTTGGCTAGCCCGGCCACATATCAGTCAGAGCTGAGGGCCTTTAAACTTCTGTACGTTGCAGTGGCAGCACCAGGAGGAGGAGCAGCAGCAGGAGCTGGGCACTTGTTGGTGTCCATAAGCTGGCTGGGCAAACAGGCAAACAAACCCTACTAACAAGCCATAAGATGACAGCCAGCCAGTGACAAATTGTGCCAAATCGAAATGGTAAACAAAATGCCAAGCAGGAGAGGGGGAGGAGGAGGAGGAGGAGGTCACTCAAATGGCCAGGGATCAGTCACGCCCACACACCAATGCCAACAAATATGCAAATATTGCGCACAGCTGTTAATTTGCTAAGCGAGCAAAAAGCAGAAAGCAAAAAAAAAAAAAGCAAGCAGAAACAATATGAGCAACAATTGAGAGGAGTTTGGGGCAGGGGCAGGGGGAGGGGCAGTGTATGTTGGGGTGGTGGCCTGTGTGCAACTGTAGCAAATCGATAGCATTACATTATTTATGCACGGCAATCAAATGTGCCACGGGGCGTATGCGCACTGCCAGGACAACATGGACAACGTGGACAGCATGGACCTTGTCCGGCCGTAGAACAATTTCCTTAGCCTCAGCCGCGGCCACTTTGTGCGGCATTAGCTAAACAAATAATCATTACTTTTTCCATTTGTTTTTGAATGCTTGATGTCTGCTGCAGGCCTCAGCTCACACACACACACACACACGCACATATGTACACTGTGTGTGTGTGTGTGTGTGTGCTTTTCTCTCAGTGTATCGATAGCCTTCACTGGCAGGCAAATAAAAATCTCTCACGCATTCGCAGCACGTAGCAAACGCCTCCTACCCAACCCACGCCCACTTGACTGAGTTACGAGAAGGGCAGCAGCAGCAGCGGCAGCTCTTGAGGCACAATTTACCCCCCATCATGGCTCACGCATCCAACTCCAGCCCCACATCTTCTAGACTCATTTAAAAAAAAAATAAGAAGAAAAGTATCAATTTCATTGTTACGCGCACTCGATTTTTTTCCTTTCTTTTCTTTAGCACGGTCTCTCCCCCTCTCTCTCTCACTCTCTCTTTCTCTCTCCGGCATACCCTTAGCTAGGGTATTAGAATATTATGATATTAAGCTGCAGCTTGCTACAGTTACCAAGGCAGTTAAATATAAATTTGTTTGTTTTTCGACACTCTCAATTTGTTATGATTTCTAGATAACTGGCTTTATTTATAAAATTACATAGATCTTTTATTATACTTAATGTTTAATATTCTAAGCCAGAAGTAGCTGATCATCTTTCTCATCTACTAATATTATTTACCGCTTAAAATATATATTTTGAAACTGTTTTCTTATCTCTTTTTTTGTGAGTTTGGTTATCTTTTAACTCTCTTACATCTTCTGTATTACTTATGTTTTATTTAACTTATTTCAAGTTTCTCTCTTATGTATGATGTCTTATTTATGTATGTACTATTTTCTATAATTTTTCTATTAATAACAATTGATATAAGCCGCAATATATTGCACTACATAACAACAATTCTTTACATAATAAAGTTTCACTCTTCAATCCTAGCCCATTTTAACTGCTCTAAACATGTACAACATTTTGTAGTGTATACAAAATTCGTTGTGTTGGTTTGCGCTGCTTATGCCTTCTTTTTATTTGGCAGTGCAAAGTGAAATAAATTTTGAGCGCCAATTGCAGGGGCCAGGCAATATTGGAAAATGTTCGACTTGACTGCCTGAGAGGAAGGGAGCAGGAGACGTAGATGGAAAGGGATGGCAGTAGGGCACTGGGGGACTGGGGGGGCAGTTGGGTATCGGGCATGAAAATTATTGGCCAGTCATGACGTGAGTTTCGAGTTTTTCATTTTCTTCAATTCATTTTCGTTACGTTCGACTGTGTTACGTTACATTACATTGGACATCACGTTACGTCTTGTGACTTTTTGCATAAAATTTCAATAAGCGCATTGCGTCGTCCTCCGCTCAAATGAGTTTTCCCAACTGCCGGCCATAGATTACAAATAGTTTGAGAGTTGAGCTGAGCTGAGCTAAGCTGAGCTGAGTTCAGATGAGTTGAGTTCAGTTGAGTTGAGCAAGAGAGTTTTTCCCTGTGCTTTGCTTTTCCATTCTCCATTCTTTGCTTGCCGTTTATGCTTTGTTTTTCCCAGGAGGCAAATTTTTGAGCTAATCCCCATGCCACAGCTGAGCTGAAGGGATAATGCATCATTTGTGGTCAAAATGGCAAACGCGTTAAGTTTTTATGGCCAACGACTTTTTGGATCTAGACCAAAATCAGCTCATCCTTTGGCTCCCTCTCCGTCTCTATCTACCTCTCTCTTTTCATTGCTTAGCCTGCTCGTTTGGCTAGTACTTTATTTTATCGCTCTTGGCAGCCACACCAATAACCAAAACAACAATAAAAACAGTCAAAAAGCACTCGAAATGCCAAATGAGCTGCCGCGACTCCTGCTGCTGCATGCCCCATTCAGCTACGCCTTCTATTTGCCTAATGGGCCCCTAAAGTGTGGCCCAACGCCACGCCACGCGCACCTTTGCAATTAATCCGCGCGCCCTAGCCACGCCTATGCTTTTTTCCTCAAGGAATGCCAAGCCACCGCCCCCCCAACGCCCGCCCGCCCAACCAGAAGTTTTTCATAAACAAAATCCTGTAGAAATCTGCGGGCTGCCAGCAGCATCTACGAAACATTTGAAGCCACGACTGCAATTTGGCAGCGATTTCGCTTTGCCATTTTGCCCACAGAGCACTTGCTGCCCCCCAGGGAGCTGGGGCGTGGCAGGCCGGAGGAGCGTAGGGGCTGCTGCAAATGCCGGCTGCTATTTTCGGTCTCAAGTGACAAATATTAGAGCAGTCTTTATCGCTAATTAGACTTTGTAGCCGTAAATCTGTTGTCATTTCTTGTTGCTTTGCTGCTGTTGCTCTGTAATTGTCGTGGCCAAAGCCAACAAACCACGCCACGCCACACCACACCACACCACGCCCCCCTACGCACCGAATGAGAGATGGCAAATGCGTTTCAAAGTTTGCCAAGTTGCCGAAACTGATGCCGGAAGCATTTCGAAGACTCTTGAGACTGAAAATTGAGCAGAGCAGCCCAGAGCGACGCAGAGCGAAGCAGCGCAGCAGCGACGTCTGGGAAAAAGGACATTCATGGCACATCTGAATACATATGTGAGTCGCGTGTGCACTTATGTGAATGCAGACGCGACTCGAGCGATAAAATAAATTAATGCAAAGACCAGAAACTTTTCCAATAGCGAAAAACGAGAAACGAGAAACAACTAGAAATCGCTTAAGGAAATTAATGAAATAAAATATCTACTAAATATGCGAGCATATAAAATGTACATATTGCTCAAGTAATTGCACGACTCCACTTCCTGTGGAGATCGCTTTAATAAGGAAAAAATTAAATAGAAATAGAATAGAATAGAAATACAATAGAATAGAAATATATTCAGAAGAGCAATCCGGGTACATATGTTTTCTTTTACTTTCGGTAAACCAAATATTTTATTTCAGAGGCGTGGTTTTTTATATATTTCATATATATGTATATATATATATATATAGATACAGATATCCCTAATATGTAGTATAGTCACCTTGTCCTTCTTTACTTGATTTCTTGTTTTCAATCTGTTGCTCATATTTGGTCGCATCTCTTTCTCTTTTCCGTGTCTTTCTCACTTTAATTTCATCTCCTTTAGGTCTGAATATCTCTGAACAGCTCTCTCTCTCTCTCTCTCTCTCTCTCTCTTTCTCTCTCTCTCTCTCTCTCTCTCTCTGTCTCTCTCTCTCTCTCTAGCCTTCTCAATCTACCTGGACTGAACTCTTTTTTCTCTATGAGAGTCTTTCTCCTTATCCCTATTTATCTCTTTTGATGCCCTTTCTCTCCCTATATAAAATTTTTGTGTTTATCTACCTTAAAGACGCTCTCTCTCTCTCTCTCTCTCACATACACACTCTGTCTCTCTCTCTCTCCCTCCCTCTCTCTCTCTCTCTTATAATCGTAAGTCACATCAAAACCTGTGATATTTTGAAGTTGCCAGGTCTTGAGCAAACACTAACCAATGGAGCTTACACACAAAGCAGAGCAGCCACAATCCTAGAAAGCACTCTACATAATCAAGGCCCAGCTAATAACGAATTCAATTCTCAACTACGTTTTCCATAACACAATGCAATACATACACATTTATCTATCTCTATATACATACATATACACACTTATATACATATTGCATATTATTAATTAAAATGCAATGGAAACTCTCGAGCTGTGCCCATGGCAACAATTTGCTGTCTCTTTGGAGTGAAGCTCACTTAATTTGTATAGCATTTGGCTTGTAGCGCATATTATTTCCGCTTTCGAAAGCCATTTTATGCACAATTTTCATTATTCTTTTGGCCTCAAACCCAAAAGCAAACAAACAACAGCAACAGCAACAGCAACAATGCGGTATAAGTGCTCTCATTGCGACTGCAATGGCAGCTAACTAGGAAAAACAATGAATGGCCTTGGATGGCATCCAGCTAGGGTTATGGACAGGCGCATGGACATGGACATGAACATGGACATGGACTTCGATGCGATGCGATGGCATTAAAAAACTGCTGCGATTATACGAATTTTTATGGCACATATGAGACTCATAGATAAATGGAACCGAGAGCAGCTTGCCAAGAAAGCAGCTGTGCGAGATCGAGGGACAATTTATGCGGCGCAGTGTTGCATTAAAGTGTTCAGTCAAATGCTTGAGTTAATAAAAAAAAACAACAGCAGACAGAGGCCGCCGCTTGCAAATCCTTCAAGCCTCAACCCAGAGCCGCAAATGAAGCATGCCGAGTGTGGTAATAAGCAATGGGCCGGGCTTGCTTCAATTTTTACTTGCTGTTTTTGTTTTGAGTTAAGCGAAGCGCAACCAAAAACTTAGTTAACTGCGGCTGTAACTCCCACACACACTCACACACATACGCACACACACGCACGCACAGCACTTGTATATGTATGATAAATAGCTTTCAATTTATATGCCTCGAGGGCAGACCATGCCCAAAAGCCAAGTGAGAAGTTGTGGGGGCGGGGGAGGGTGAGACTTCAAGGTGTTCAAGGGTCATTTATCAGGCAGAGCGGCAACATTTAGCGCTGACTACATAGGTGTGTGTTTACGTGTGTGTGTGTGCGTGTGTGTGTGTGTGTGTGCGACAAGGAAAATTTATGCGCTCTGGTCGCAGCAGCTAGCAAAGCGCTTTGGATATGGATACGGCGAAGCAGCTGGAACTGTAGCCGACCAGCAGGGAGACAGAGCTCAACACTAGTGGGGCATTCATTTCGATCTGAAAGTGAAAATCATTTGCAATTGTGGCAGGCGGCGCCAAATTCCGTTACATGTAATGGCTGCCATAGAGCGGTCCAAATTGCTTTAACCCAGCAGAAGCAGAAGCAGAAGTTGGAGTTGGAGCAGGAGCAGGAGTTGGAGCAGCTGCTGCTGCTGTTGGAATCTAAGGGGAATGGCCGCTCTACCTGTTAAATGAGTGAGTAAATGTGTAGCTGTCGACAGGTGTGCAAGTAATTACACACACTTACAAACACACCCACACACACACACACACACACACACACACAGATAGAGGTAAAAGTGAGCATAAGAAACCTTTGCATACGGGCTTCCACAATTTATATTTGCCAAAGTTTCGTCTGCTGTTGATGCTCAACGGGGTTTTTGCTATGGCAATCTAAGAGGCGGGACAGCGGGTTGTGGAGCAGGAGGAGTTCCAGCGGGTGGTTACCGACATCCATCGTCTCGTCAAAGTTAATTAATTTGCAGCAGCAGCAGCGGCAGCGGCAGCGACAAGTGCCAAATGTCTCGCTCACAATCTAAACTAAACTCGAGTTCAGTTCAAGCTGTGCCACGCCCACACGCCTGTGGCTGCTGCTGCTGCTGCCAACAGGTCTATATGAAACATTAGCTTGTATTAATTATTTATATAGTGCGCAGAGCTTTAACTGTTCTTAAATAGTTGCCAGCCAGGGCTGACATAGGTCAAACTAATTGAGATTGACAGCAGTGAGAAGTGACTCATAGATGGAGTTTACTTGGATATGCAGCAGGTACAGTCAGCTCACTATTGAATTTTGATAATCTATGGTAATGTCGCTGAGATATCCCTCCTTTGAAATACCCAATCCAACGGTTCTTCCATTCAAACTCCGCTCACGTCCACTAAATATCATGATATATTTGCAAGTTGGAATTTAAGAATCAATTGATGTCAATCTTTCGACTCTACTCTCCTCTTTGCACCTTCTTCGTTTTTCGTTTTGAATGAAATCCCGTTGGAAAATTTGTTGCACACAGTGTTGCAAAGCGCCAAATGCGCCAATTGAATTGAATTTGTGCTACAAATCAAGTAAGCAACTTAACAGCTAAACAATAGCTGCCCCAAAGCAACGCACAATGCCGAGCTGCAATCGCCGCACACAGACCAATGCGAAAGGCTCTGACCCCAATCAATGCACACACACACAGAGAGAAAGAGACGACCACACATCACACACCAACACACACACTCACACGTTCTCTGAGATCCTTACGAAAACGGAGGCAATCAATTGCAAGGAATGCGAGGCAAAAGTGCGCAAAAAATGCAGAAGCTGCCTTTGCCTTTGTGCGTTGAACACCTCGGAACAGAAGGAATATGGGCAATCCTTCCATTCGGCCACGGCTGCCTCCTGCCACGGCTGCCACGGCTGAAGTGCAGCTATAAAATACTAATCCGCATCAAATGAATGCTACATCAATCTTGTGTCGAGCGCAGCAACTGCGTCAGGTGCGCTGTGAGGCAGCAGCAGGAGGAGGAGGAGCAGGAGCAGCAGCCAAGGGGCCAAAGTCCTGGCAACTGGCTCAACTGGCAGGCGGGCGGCACTTTAATTTTGTTACTAAGCCCGGGCCACAGTTGACAGCCTGCCGGGCTGCCTGCCTAGCTGCCTGCCTGGCAGTCCAATGGCGGCGCTGCCATATGCCGCTGGAGCCGCTCAAAAGTCATTTCCGCAAACGTTTCCAGCTGCGGCAGCACACGCACAGGCAGCAAGGACAACGAGGACACCGAGGACAAGAACAAACAGGCAGCAAAAACTAGGGATTAGGGATTTGCGTGCACATAAATGAATTTTGTGTACGCAGCCGCCGAGCAGGAGACGACGCACATGGCAAAGATGGAGCTGGAAGTAGTAGTAGCTATTGCGGAAGCAGCAGCAGCAGCAGGAGGAGCAGCAGCAGAAGCAGGAGCACCAGATGGAGATGAAGCATAAGCCCAAAGTAGCAAGCCCCTGGGCTGGGTCTGGGGCCATGTTATCTACACACGTGCAACATGCAAGCAATGCAACCAATGAGTAAACTGCGTCGCCTGCCACCCGCCTCCTGCTGCTGCTGCTGCTGCTGCTACGGCTGTTTGCATTGGTGAGCTGCACTACAGCAATTGTTGGCATTACGTGCCACTCTCGATTGCCATTCAATGCCGGGTCCGGGCTCGGGCCGGGCCTGAGCGCGTGCAGCCACAGGAGCCGCCAACTATTGAATTACTTTCAACCTGCGACGGCGTCTGCCACTGCGACTGCGACTGAAGATTGCACTTGAAATAGGATTCACAGCTCACTCGCTCTCCAAAAGCTTCAGATTTTCAATTTCCGTTTCCCTTTTTTGCGCCATTTTTTCTTCGTTTTTCTTTTTCAGCACTCATCGCCGCCCGCTTCCTTCGACTTTTTTGCTGTCGCTTCTTTTTTTTGTTGTTTGTGTCTAAGCAAATGGAATAAGCGCGCTCATTGGTTGGGCTTGTTACTGCTGCAAGATGGATGGATATATGGATGGATGCATGGATGGATGGATGGTCGAATGGCTGGATGGCTAGATGGCTGCCTGCTTGGCTGGATATATGACATGGCAAGCCTCGAGGATGCGGGCGATTACGGAAATGCGCTACAATGAGCAATGTTGCAGTCAAAGTAAAAGCGAAAGCGCAGCGCAGTGAAAGTGCATGCAACTGATCACATTTGTGTGTGTGTGTGTGTGAAGGAGAGAGAGGGAGAGGGAGAGCGAACAGGAAGTGTAAGTGCAGGAGCTGTGAAAAAGATTGAGTATGACAACTGAAGGACAAAGAAATATGAGCTAAATTAAATGTAAAAAATATGTTAAGAATTAAGAATATAATGGAAAGTAAGATTACGGTGCAAACATGCAAACATGCGTATATGCATGCTGAAATACAAATAAACATGTAACAGCTATACATGCATGCATACATACATATATACATACATACATACATACATACATACATACATACATACATACATATACACATACATACATACATACATACATACATACATACATACATACATACATACATAAATACTTACATACATACATACATAAATACGTACATACATGCACACATGCTTATGCATGCATACAGACTTACATCTATGCATGCATATTTACATGCATATATGTATGCATGCGTACATATAAAGATACATCCCTGCATGTATACATACATACATCTATACATGCACACATACTTACAGCTATACATGCACACATACTTTCAGCTATGCATGCACACATACAAAACCTAACGCATATACATATATGTCTCTGCATACATGCATGTCTGCATGCATATATATTTAAACACACATATTCCCACAAAATTACATAGATCCATGATTGCATGCACAAAACATGCAATGAAAACATCATTCTCTGAGCATCATTAACACTTCCATTCAGAGCCTTGCACACTCTCAAGCCCCACTCGAATCGCATAGAAGGGCGATACAAAAAATTAAATTCATTCATGCAAAGAATAAACTCATTCAATATATGTATGTATATGTATGCATGTATGTGTGTATATGTTACCTTTGGCAAATGTTAAAAATGTTAAAGTTAAATAAATGCTAGTAATACATATGTATATGCATGCATGTATGCATGTATATGTGGAGTGCGATATTTAGAAATATGCCTCATTAGATAGCAAAGTGCATGCAATAATAAAAAGAAATTGCAATATATGCATTTATATATATATATATATGTATATATATATATATCCGATTCTCGATATATTTCAATGGCCTTTAGCATTTAAGCCGCCGTTAACAGCTACGAAGCTGTCAGCGTTTTGCTTCTGTCTATCGCATAATATATGGACTTGGTAATAATGTGCACCTGCAGCTGATTGCAGGGCATTTGCAACCAGGAGCAACCAGACAGGAGTAGCTAGGAGCAGCCCAAGTCGTTGTCGACACGTGCATCATAGACGTTGTCCATGGCAGCCACACACACGGGGTGAGAAAGAGAGAGAGAGAGAGAGAGAGAGGGGGAGAGAGAGACAGTCGCATGCCATACTGACAGTATATCAATCCTTTAAGACGCAACATTCAGTGCCAATCAACAAGTGCGTTCCATCTTGAGCTGAGGCCAAGCCTCAGCAGGAATTGCTGCAAGAAGCAGAAAAAGAAGAGAGAAGGGAAAAAACGAAAAGAAAAGAAAAGAAAGGAAAGGACGCGCTCAGCATATATGCAACAGGGCGCTGAACACTTTTATTGCTAACCATTTCTCTCTCTCTCTCTCTCTGTCTCTCTCTTTCTCACTTTTCTGCCTCTGCCTCGGTGCCGACCTCTGCCGCTTGTCCTTTTTGTGCGCTAGCAAGGATTTGTACACGGGTAGCGCCGGCACACACGGATTGAAAGCAACTCGGCACGTATTTGTCACGTATTATATATTTATAGCAACCAATGAACCGTTGAATGCACGAGACCAAGAGCAGAAGCAGGAGCAGGGGCAGGAGCAGGAGCAGTAGCAGGAGTTGGAGCGGCGCGAGCGTGGCAGGACTATGTTCGTAATGCTGGCTGGGATTGCATAAAACGGTAAAAATGTAGCTCATTGCTCATACGCCGCGTATGTGCTAGTTGAGGAGCTTAGTTCAAATTGAATACTTATTGCTGCCAAGGCAAAATCAGAATCAGCAGGAGTTGGAGTTGGAGTTTAAGTGCTGCTGGCGCATATATATATATATATATCTATATAGAAAGATAAAACTCTATCAGCTGCTGCTGCCGTCACAGTTTAATTATAATTTTAATCACTTTTGCAGCAGCGCGACGCGGAAATGAATTTTATGAAGCGTGCGCCGAACTGTCGTACCCAACATAAACTGTTGTCAGTTAGCTAGCAGGAGGCGAGGCGTTGAAATTGGGATATCGGGAATGAGTGGAGACGTAGAAGGTACATGGGACAAACGGACGGCAGGACGGCAGGACGACAGGACGACGGGACGACAGGACGACAGGACGACAGGCGGGGTGAGACCGACTGTCATGTCAATTCAATTTTCGTGCTTCCGTGCGCGGCGACAAGTTTTTAGCCAGAGAGTTGCCCCAGTCTGTGCCCGCTTTTACCGAATGCCAAAGCAGTGGATTGTCAGCCCAACGGCACTTTATGTACATCATCATCATCGTCATCATCAACACCTTTTTCCAGTTTTCCTTCTTCTCTTCTTATTTTTTTTTTTTTTTTTTTTTTTTTGTGTTCATTTTCGCACTGTCGCCATTTACACGCCGTCGTCTATCCTCGTCTCCAGTTCTAATCAGCACAGACAGCGCAGACAGCCCAGTCGAGCTTAATCTTTACCCAGCACACCCCCCTGCCACCTCCCCCTGCCATGTCTTTCCTCATGCTCCATCGGCACTGTTCGGATAAGCGAATCAATTTAAATGCGGCATTTGTTGCATAGATTTGTGTAGCCAAATGGGAAAATGGCCAAAAAGCATGCAGCAAATAATAATTTCATACAGCTCGAGTTTAATTGGGCCAGAGGCGATGATAATTGACTGAAGTAAGTGATTTCTTCAACAACAGGTTGGAAGGGAATATTTCAGTGGAAAAATTAAAGAAAAAACTGAAAACGAATTGATTCACTACATTCATTTGCATGCAGAGTGAGTGCTGAAGCTGAATCATGATGTATGCCTGAGTAGTTCACTTTATATTTTATTTATATTATAGAAAATCTCCACTTCAGTCTTATATACCTCATCTAATTCATTTACAGAGCATAGTCATAAAACATGTCCCCGGGGGCCACAAAAATTGAATCATATTTTTATCGCACGCAAATGAAAATTATAATTGCCAGCTGAACATTTGTTTAGCTTACAGCAGCATGGCCCGATGCCCGACTCCTGCTCATTCTCAGCTCATTCTCAATGTGTGTAGGGCCCATTCATGGGTTCATCATCCATTTTGTTATGAATTAAAACGAAGGCGAAGACTGCCAGAGACGAGGCTGATGACATGTTTTGTCCACAGGCACGCATTCTCTTGCGGCTGGCCTGGTCTGCTCCCCCCCCGCTGCCCTCGGCTAGCTGGCTGGCAACTTTCCCAACGGCACGCGCTGCCTGCCGCTTGCCACATCAGCTGCTGCTGCTGCTGCTGCTGCTTCTGTTGCTGTCGTGGCGACAAGTCAGCCTGCCTGTGTCACTCATATGCGCCGCAAATATCCCAGCCTCGAGTGCCCCAAACACTCCGCATGCCCTGCTGCCACCTTCCCTTTCTCTCCCTCTCTCTCTCTCTCTCTCTGTCGTAATACTGATGCTATCCAGCTCTCGAAAATTCGACTCGCTGCCACGCACGAACGCTTACTTTGTCGCATGCACAACTTTTGGCTATTAAGTCATTTTTTGGCTTTTTAGATTTGCGACAAATTCTCTGGCATCGGGCTACACTAATTGCCCGCACTGCTGTCACAATTTTTACATAAAATTTGTGTGTGCGCCGCAGCTTTAAAACAGTTTAATGCTGACATCAACTTGGCCAAAAGAAACACTTTATCATCCCAGCTACCAAGTGCCGGACACTGTACAAGACACAATCGAAGATGTTGCTGCCGTTGCCGTTGCTGCTTCTCCTCTTGAGCACACAACTTCAACTCTTTTATAAGAATTTAGTTGAATGAAGCTTCAAGTGGCAGCAGTCTGAGTAGATGGAGTGGCGACTGAAAGCAGAAGGAGATAGTAGATGTAGTACATCATCAGGCAGCAGCAGCAGCAGGCAGCAGGCAGCAAGGCTTCCATAACAATGACAAGATAATAGAATGGATACAGCGTTCAGTGCTCAACTATAGAATGCTCTCTATGAGCACTCAATTTTCGCTATTAATATGTATAAAAATGTGAAAGAAAAAATGAACTTTTGTCTTAGCTGCCAGCTTTAAATAATCAAGACTGACAAAGCTGACCGGTATGAAACTGAACTTTAAAGGGAGAGAGAGAGAGAAGTTAAACGATAGATAGCTACTTGCTATAAAACTGCAGCGATTTATAATATAACCGATAGATAGCTGATTGCTATGAAACTGCACTTTAAAGAGAGAGAGAACGAGACAGAGATGATTTATAATATATGAAGTTAAGCGAGAGAAAGCTGATTGCTATGAAACTGCAGCTTAAAAAGAAGATGAGCAGACAGATAGAAAGAGGGAGAAGGAGAGCAACACTGCAAACGACAGCTGCACAAAAACAACTTAACAACAAACTTGATAGCAATAAACTTGGAGTAAAACAAAAATTGGCAAAATACTTATAAAACTATATAGATCGATACATAAAGTTCTAAAGAACTTACACAAACTTAATCAAAAGCAAATTTATAACAATAGACAATGGCAATCTAATTAGTTAATGCCTCAAGGAAATACAAATTCTAAGCCTTTTCAGCATGATGCTCGCAAGTTGTCAAACAAATAAACTTGTCAATAACTGAGAGTTGAGTTCTTGTTGTTGTTCAATTCAAATAAAAGGCAAATTCCTGGGCCGCAGATAAGGGAAAATGTTTAATTAGCAAATGCAAAGCAGGAGGCAGGAGTTCAAAGACGTTCGGGCCCACATACGCAGCGATAAAATGTAGAGGCCCCGAAATTTTTGCATAGCATTTGTTTCAATGGAAAGTGTATGATGATGGGTAAAAACTTTGGCTCAACATTTGAGTGACAAGACAAACAATAGATGGCCAACTGTGTTGGTTGCTGGTGCTGGTTGCTGCTGCTGCTGGTAGTTGGCCAAGTTCTGCCGCACCACTGCATCGCAGTGCTGACCAAGTGAAAAGTGAAAAGCAAGATTTGTCACGCCCTGATGCGTCTTTAAGCGTTTTAATTACCCACGAACGAGCGGACGGACGGGTGGACGGGTGGACGGGCGAACGTAAACGTTTCGGGTACAACGAAAACTTTAGCATAATATGCAAACCAGGACAATAATTCACTTTGGCAGTTGACTAACTTGGCTCTAACGGCCACAAGGACCGCCTCCTGCCAACCTGCCTGCCTGCCTGACTGACTGGCACGAGTGGTTGGTCTGCCAGGATGGCCTGCCCATGTTCTGTCCTCTCTAGTCCTGCCGTCTGGCCGTCTGCTGGACATTTGCAGTTGCATTTGCAATTTGCATTTTGGTGCTGTGGCAATTAATAGCGCAGACGTAAACAAAACAGTCGGACGGGAGCAGGGGCCAAGCAGCAAGGACCAAGGACAATGCTCGCACCGCCCTGACTATCAAAATGCAAAGCAGCTCTCGGGCAGCAGGTAATGAAAATGCTTAATGGCTTGCAAAGTGTCACAGTGGCTGCGCCTGTGGATTGGCAAATGCAAATGCAAATGCCTGGGCACAAAAACCTTAAAGCGCGTTCAAATTCAACTTGGCTGGCTGCACGAACCAGCTGGCCGATGCGAGGCAGCATGTGGCAACTGGCGGCGGCATGCGGCGGCATGTGGCGGCGCGTGCAATTGGAACTTTTGCGAAATTGGCAGTGGAAGTGAAGTGCGCAGCTCAGCGCATAAAAAGTCAATTAAAAGCGAAGCCAGTTCTGCTATTGCAGCTGCGTTCAGTTTGAGTTCTCTGAGTGTCTGTCTGACTGTCCCTCTGTCTGCTACACGCCCACACAGCCCTTTCGATAGAAATGTGTGAGCGCTTCAAGTGCATGAGTGTGTTGGCCAGCGCTTTTAGCAGAATAAACAGTGAAAGTTGCGCAAAAAGGACACGCCAAGACACCAAAAGCAACAGAGAGCAAGAGAGAAAGAGTGGGAGAGAGAGAGAGAGAGGGGACAGTGATAGTCAGACAGTCAGACAGACAGAGAGCTCCTCGCATGTCGGACCTTTGAACGTGTTGAACTTTCAAATGGCTTTGCGCGCGGCTGGCAGCTAATGGCATTACACTACACGTTACCAGCTACCAGTTACCCATAAAACCTACACGCACACACACACACACACACACACACACACACACACGCACATACATATCACACGCATACAAACACATTTTCAATGTCCGGTCTTATAGCTCTGCTTGCATACAAAGAGCTGGCAAAGAGTCTAAGGTCTAGCTCTAATGCGTGTGTGTGTGTGTGTTTATCCGTATATGCATGTGTGTGTGTGTGTACAATTAGAGTGACGTACGCTTTATTGATGCGAGCGCCATTTGGCATGCATTAGAAGTAGCACAGTCCAAGGTAAAATATCAAAGTTGAAATGCAATTTTTATGACACTGCATGCGTCCGGGTATTTTAGCTATGTCCTGCATTTTAGCTAAGTGCTAAGAAGAAGAAGAAGAACGAAATTTTCAAGAAAATATAGAGGAACAAGAAAAAATTTAAAAGCGGCTATATATAATATATATTGCAATAGCAAGGGCTAGGCATTGATAGTTCTACACATAAATATAAAATAATAAATAATAAAAAATAAAATAATAAATAATAGAATAATAAATAATAAAAATAAAATAATAAATAATAGAATAATAAAAAATAAATAATTAAATAATGAATAATAAAATATACAAATATATAAATAATAAATTCTGATTATTTCATTTATATTGAAAACTTTTAAGCAGTAAAAGGCTGTAGGAGCCATATCCTTTATCATAAATATATATATTTATTTAATTAATATTTATATGAATTATATTTAAGGCATATTTTATATTTTGCCTCCATAAAGAAACATTATTATATATGCATATGCATATATAAAATATTATAAATATTCATTCCTCATCATATATAATATCTTTTATTTTATATTCCACATATAGATATCTATAAATTTTATATAAATAGAGCAACGAAATGTTTGCTGTTATTTCCTCAAATCCCATTTAAATTTCATATTCAGCTCATATTTGAGAGCATCATTAATATTCGCAACATTCTGCATGTGTTTGCCGTCACGTTTATAAATTATTTCTTATGTTAATTGCAAAACAGGTCAAATGTAACGCGTGGCCGACTAATAACGGACGAACTAAGCACAGCCACAATTGCAATGGCAACAAACAATTGTTATTAACAACTAAAGTGCAGCGTGCACAGTCAAATGTCAACTCGGCCATGGAAAGTTAACCAACAAACAAAAGCAACAACAACAACAACAACTGTAATCAATTGTTGTTCAAGCAAAAATCACAAACATTTGCACCGTAATTACCTAGCATAGGTGACACGAATGTGTGTAGGAGAGAGAGAGATGGAGAGAGAGTTGCAGAAACTTTTAGTTAGCAATAACAAGAGCTTAAATATTTAGCTCTAGTTCAACTTTAGATACTCTGATGGAAATCAATTGATATATATTCTATATTCTATATTCTATATTCTATATTCTATATTCTATATTCTATATTCTATATTCTATATTCTATATTCTATATTCTATATTCTATATTCTATATTCTATATTCTATATTCTATATTCTATATTCTATATTCTATATTCTATATTCTATATTCTATATTCTATATTCTATATTCTATATTCTATATTCTATATTCTATATTCTATATTCTATATTCTATATTCTATATTCTATATTCTATATTCTATATTCTATATTCTATATTCTATATTCTATATTCTATATTCTATATTCTATATTCTATATTCTATATTCTATATTCTATATTCTATATTCTATATTCTATATTCTATATTCTATATTCTATATTCTATATTCTATATTCTATATATTCTATATTCTATATTCTATATTCTATATTCTATATTGAATTTTACAGACGCTATAAAAACATTCCCAAGTAGTCCATATACCACACTAATCACACCAGTTTTATGTACTCCATTCAACCCGCATTACTCCAAGCATGCCCTATCACCTGACAAAAGCGCAGCGCTCAACAGAAGAGGAGCACAAAGGCAGCGCGTATAAATAGTGCAGCTAGCCAGCGAGGCAAACAATGCTAGAGAAAGAGACAGAAAGAGAGAGAGAGGGAGGGAGGGAGTGAGTGAGCGAGAGATGGAGTTAAGTTTGTGATATGGCAACCGCATCTAATCGCTGCACTTCACGTAAATGACACGAAAATGTTTTCAAATTAAATACATTGACGACGCTAACGATGAGCAGCCAGAGGAGGAGGAGGAGGAGAATGGGGAGAAGCAGGAGAAGAGCGTGGCTGGCAGCTAACAGTTGGCAGTTCACAGTTGGCCTACAGACTTTAGCCACTGGCTGAGTTGAGTTGCGTTGATAGTTGGCTGGGTTGCAAAAGGGTAGCCCGAAGCGCGACACAATTTGTAGGCACTTTTGTTAACTGTAAAGCGGCCGTTGTTGCTGTCGTTGTCGTTGATGTTTTTATTGTTGCCAGCCAATTGGGTGCACGCGTCGTATGAGCAATAAAATGCAGGTTTTCAATGGGCTGAACAAACAGATACAGTTAATACGCGCACCGCAGCAGTTATGATGGGGCATATCAAATTGATTCAATTAGCGTCGATTTTCACTGTTATACAAACTGTTATACAGCTCACTTAGCGGAGATCTTGAAGCGCAAAGCTACCTAAATATTGACCTGGTTCATTAAATAATGGTTATATATAACTCTTCTTATGCAGAGCCCTACACATAATACCAACCAGCTTTGCAAGCCAGTTCAGGTATATCATAGTCCATCAGCTGCCCATGATGGCAATCAAATTGCATTTCCACAACTGCCAGCAAATACAAATAGTATTTTGTGCAAAGTATTTGCTATGCATGCCCAATCGGTTCTGTTGTCCTGTTGTCCCACTGTCCAGCTGTCCCGGTTGTCCCAGTTGTGCGAGGGACTAACCGAGTTTATTGAAATAATTTACAGCAATAAAAGTTGCCGTAATTGAACAATAAGGCTAACAATATTTGCAAAGAAATTATCAAATAAATAGTAAAGAAAAAAAAAACACACACACACACAAATAGTTTTTACTCAATTTCCGCAAAACAAGAATTGCATATAAATATGGAAATTGCAGCACAAATAAAAAATACATAAATATTTTTGGCAATTTATTTTAGAGAAAATTTTTGCCTTGCAGTCAAAATAATTAAACACTTTTATTTCAGATAAGAAGAAGAAGGAATGACAGAAGATAAACTCTAATGAATGGGGTTCATTGAAACCACAATTTATATTTTGGGTCAATTTAAATATTTTTCTAGGCAATATAAGCAATGCTTGAGCGTTGCTTTGGCTAGTTGATAGAATAAACTAATGCGAATGTGTTTGATATATGTTTATTATAAAAGTTCAATGCTCTTCATTAATTCATTGGAACAGCAATGCACTGCATCCATCTGCACTCTGCAGCAGTGCTCTTCACCAATGCTCTACATCAATACTCTGCAGCAATCTTCGCTCTACACAAATACTCTCGATCTGTTGATCGATGCTGTACAACAATGATCTACACTAAGCTCTATATAAACATCAGTGCTCTACATCAATGCTCTACACCAATGCTCTACACCAATCTTCACTCTACACCAATGTTCTCGATCATCATCAATACTCTACAACCATCTACACTCTATATCAGCACTGCTCTACAATGCACTACATCAGTGCTCTACACCAATCTTCGCTCTACACTAAGACTCTCGATCTGTTGATCGATTCTGTATCAATCAGTGCTCTACACGTATGCACTATATCAGTGCTCTAGAGCTATTTTCGCTCGACACCAATGCTGCTGATCAACATCTACATCAATCTGCACTCTACTTCAATGCTCTACACCAATGCTCTACACCAGTCTACCCTCTATATAAGCACTGCTCTACACTAATGAAGTACATCAGTGCACTACACCAATCTATACTCCACACCAATGCTCTACATTACTCTACGCTCCACATCAATGCTCTACACCAATGATCTACACCAACACTCTACATCATTGCTCCACAACAATCTAGGCTCTCCATCAATTTACAGCAATGCTCTACATGCTCTTCACCAATGCTCGCTATGAACAATCAGTGCTCTACACCAATCACTCTACACTCTATACCATAGCCATATATATATACTACTCTACACCAGAACTCTACATCATTGCTCCACATCAATGCTCAACACAAAAAGAAAACTCTCTTCAATTCATTAACAGCAATCTCAAGCAATCTTAAGTCAACTCTGCATATAAATCAAGCAAATAAATATGCTTCTGGCGTCATCTTTGCCTCGTGGCAGATTATTTCACAGCTTTAAAGTCTAATAAATTAGATAATATATACATAAATTCATTTTTTAAATGCAATATTGCCAAATGGCAGCAGCTAAGCCTAAACAAGCTACATTATTAAATTTGATGAGAATTTCGAAAATGTTGCTGCAAAAACCAAAACTCAATGGAATTATAAGAGATTTAAATAAATGTATTTATGTATACAATTTATATGTATGTATGTAAGGCAAGCAAATGTTTTTGCCACGCCCACTTGATGATGGTGAGGATGTGTGCGTGTGTGTGCGTATGTGTGTGTGTGTCTCTGTCTGATTGTTTGCTTGCTTGAGCTAAGCCACACAGAGCAATGCATATGCAAAGCACTTGTCAGCCTCAACTGCAGTTGCAGCAGCTACTGTATCTCATAGATACGCATTCGCAATTCTCATCATATTGTATGAGAAAGTGTGCTTAATTTAACTGCTGCCAGCGAGACGGTGTCCTGCTCCCGCTCACTGTAGATGATTTAAAATGTGCATAATAAGCGGCACTTGGAGAAAAATATACCAAAAAAAAAAAGAAAGAGAGAAGAGAGAAGAGGAAGAGGAAGCTGGAACAGCTGAGGCGGAAAGGCAAGGCACAAATATGTAGTGAGCGGGGCGTGGTCGGGCGACAGGCGTTGCATACATTTGAATCGCAAAACTAACAAATAAATAACACAAGCAGCAGCAGAGTGTGAGGGCGGAGTGAAGAGCGGAGGGGCAGCGGCATGTGTAAGACAAACAAACGGGGCAGACAAATGGCAAAGGCATCGGACAGCAAAATCTTTTTTTCAGCAAATGTTAAGAAAAACATATTCAAATTTAAAATTTCTGCTTGATTTTCTGTGCTCCTCCAAAGCAAAGTCCCGCTCAATGCCCAGGCTCCCCTCCAGCCGCTGCTCCAACCTATGCGCCATTGTCATCGTCGCCGTCGTCGTCGTTTGCATTTTGCCAAAACAGCGCAACGTGGAACTTTTCACACATGTGCGAGCGGAGCAGGAGGAGTCGGTGGAGTCGCGTCGGGGCTGAGTCTGAATATTTTGCCATACACATACATATGTATGTGTTTACAGTTAGCGGGCGCCAAACCAAGGTGTCGCCGTGCACCCAAAATCGTTTCAGCGTGAATACATTTACGCCACAGTATCTATAGCTGCACACAGAGAGCGAGCGAGAGAGAGGGAGAATGAGAAAGAGATGGAGATAGCCAAGCAAAATGGCGAAATGTATTCGCATTTTCGCAAACGCGCTGCATTAATTACCGCAGCAGCAGCAGCCGACTCTGCACGTATGAAACGATACCGCCCTACGCCCCCCGCCCACCTGGCAGGTGCCTTTGGGGCAACGTCGTCGTCGTCGTCGTCGTTGAGCTCGGTCAGCGGCTCGTTCGCTCGTTTCGGCGTGCTGATATGTTAAGCTGCATTTTGGCTTACAAAAATATGGGCGTGGGCGTGGGCGTGGGCGTGGGCAATGGTAATGGCAATGGGGCAACTGCCATGGAAATCCTTTTTACCTTGTTTGGACATTTTGTGATGTATTACGTAAGTGCGGCTTTTGTGGCAGACTTTTGTATGCGATATATACTATATATATATCTATATATAGTATATATGTACATATGTATGTGCATGCAATTTTCTATAGAGTATCTCAAGAGAGCGAGAGAGGGAGAGAGTGCGAGTTGAAGCTGTGGAGACTCTGTTGCAAAATGGACAACAAAACTTGGCGAATGGTATGCGTAAAATTGGAATGCTTAAATGATAAAGCGAAATGTTTCTTGTTGTTGTTGTTGCTGTTGCTGTTGCTGCTGTTGCTGTTGCCTTTAAGTTGGCAACACAAATATTTTGCATAATGGTCTTGGGTTAAGTGCTGCGCACAGATACAAGCAATGATGGCAATGATGAATGTGCAAATCAATGGCAGTCTGCAACGGGAACGGGGGAGGGCGGGTTGGGTCGTGAGAGCATTGCGTAGCTAAGTGGTATTGAAGTTTCTTTAAAAATTGATCAAATACTGCCGAGCAGCAGCAACTGTTGTTGTCTCGCACTGCAGTTGGATTCGATTTAATGCAACGCCAAAGGCTTTAACCCTAGCCAATAAGCTGAAAGGTTTTCTTCTTCTCTCTTCATTTTGTATGCAACTTGAATTTCTATTACTTCTATTAAAGCAAGTTTTTTTATAGTTAGACAACACTGGAAATGGAGCGAAATTCAATTTAAGGTAGTTGAATGAGATTTAAATTTCTGGCGTGAGCTAAAGGTTTTTATTAACAGTTTCTAACAGCTAAATAAATATTTTAAATTTTTAGACATTTTTGTAGTTTATTAAATTTTATTTTTTATATTTTTGCAACACAGAGATTTGAATTGGAAATGATCAACTCTACAGTTTTAAGGACACTGAGAAACTTCAAAATAATTTCAATAATAACCAGAAAAAGTTAATCAAAGTATTCGTTTCACTTTAATATATAAATAAGATATATCGATAACAATTATTGTGTGAAAAACTGAAGTTAAAGAGAAATTAGATATATCGTTAGATATATGGCTAAACTAAGATGATATAATTACTGCGTATGGACTGGACTAGACTAGACTGAACTGAACTGAATTGAGTTGAACTAATCTTAACTAGACTAGAACTGAACTAAACTCGACTGAACTGAACTGGGATGAACTAAACTGACATCAACTGATCTGGGCTAGACTAGAACTGAAATGAAGTAGAATACACTGAACTGAACCGAATTGAACCGAAGGGAACTGAACTGAACTACACTAGACTTTACTGAACTAAACTGATCTCTGGAGTCTGCAAACTGAAAATTTGTAAAAAACTAAATTCAAACCTAATGGTTTATTAATTTCGTCACATATTATTCAAACTGTTTAGCTAGTTAAGCTAGGTAGCTTAAACTTAAGCACTCTCAACTAGCTTTACTTCCATTCCTAACTCCCTTTTTAGTTTTCAGTTTAGCAACACTAAACTTAAACGAGTTACCCAACACTGGCAATCCTTGCAAGTTTAAGCTCTGTTCCGCTTGACGCCAAACTCTTGTCATATGATTTCTCAATCAATAAAAACGGAACAGCTCATCAGGAGCTACACGCCAACTCCAGTTGGAGTCGAATTTTTATTTGTTTGCAGTGGCGTGCGTAATGTTTACCAGGCGTGACAACTTAAGCGCTTTCTGTTAACCATATTTATGACTCTGGCATATAGTGCGATGGCTATATAAATCAAAAGCTTTACTCAACTCCATCTATCATAGTGGGTTACGAGCATAGACTACATCTCTCTCTCTCTCTCTCTCTGTTTGGTGCTCAACCATTTGCATGCACAAAAACGAATTAAATGCGCATTTGCAGCGCTCAATTGCAGACACTCGAAACTAGTAGAAGAAGAGCCGGAGCCCAACTAAGACCACCTACGAAAGCACACCGCATGGCCAACCCCCTTTGGCCCCATGCAGTTTGCTTGGGGTAAGTTTAGCAAGCATTTCACATCCAATTACAGGAGCCGCAAGGATGCAAGCGACGCCAGCTCGCTTCGCTCGGGTCGCTTTGGGCATTGTTATGTTACCATAATCCCAAGGATAAACGATTAAGGAAACCAAAGCGTGAAACTAGGCGAAAGTAGAAGCAGCAGAGCAAATAAAAAAAAGAAGAAGAAGAAGAAGATGAAGAGCAAGAAGAAGCAGCTGCTGCTCACCTTTACCTTTACCTGTAGTTTTTCGCTAGAAGTTGGAAGTTGAAGTTGGCGCCTGCAGCTGCTAGCTTTTTGGAGGGGGTAAGGGAGGTGAGGTGGGGGCCAAATTGAAGGCAGCCAAGATGCAAATTGGAAATAAAAAAAGAAGGAAAATAGGAAGAAGAAGAAAAAAAGAAAGCAATGAAAACAGAAAGCAGCCAACTCGCTGGAGCAACGCATCCGCGCGGCCTGTCGGCAAATTCAATTCAAATTTTGTTGAGCATTAAAATGCGGCTGCTGGAAAAGGAAAAAAAAAAAACAGAAAAAGTTGTTGCTGTAGCTGACGCAGGCGAGGCGAGGCGTGGCACAGGAAACGCGCCGCGAAATAAAAGTGATTGTAAGTGGCAGCAGGTTGTTGGGCGGCGCAACAACAAAAGCAAAAAAAAAACGAGAAATATATAAAAAAAAAATTTATGAAAAGATAAAAGACGCAGGCGTTCATTCAAAACATAACACAGGTGAGGACAAGCGCCAAAGCCAAGCAATTTTAAATGCCTGCTACAAATACACACACACACACAGTCATACACACACACACTCACACACACGCCGACTTCATGCAGCGCGTTGAGGACGATCAACGCGTCGGCTGCTGATGGCATCGTCTGCCACTTGAGGCCGCATTACTTCAACTTTGAAGATGCTCGAACGCGCTGCACGCTGGCGACACCTAGCGTGCGCAGCTGGAAGCTGCCCGCTGCCGCCCCCCGCTATATGCGGTTGCTGCTGTGTAATATGCAAACAGATTTTTGTTTCTTTCACTTTCATTGAGTTGCTGAGAGAGAGAAAGAGAGAGAGAGAGATAGAGAGTGGGTGGGGGTGGGGACTCGCCCACTGCTTAGACCGCAAAAGAAGTTTTTTAGCAACTCAGCAGAAAGCAAAAAATATAAATAGAAAATACAAAAGCGTCGAGTGCGCCTCAACAATGGGCGGGGGGGGACGTTTGGTTAAAAAGGGGCGCCGCAACAGTGGAGGGTTGGGGGGTGTGTTTGGGAGTTTGGCTTTTGTCCTTTTTGTCGCATGTGCAGATGTTGCTATATCTATTTCGCAACAAAAGCTGAAAACACAGTTAATCACACTTTGGCAACTTGATGCCGAATGCAGCTCAATTGTGCCGAGCAGCTAGAGAGGGAGGGAGGGTGGGTGGTTAGAGGGAGACTAGCTAGCTGTGCGTCAGTCAGCAATTGGGCAAAATTAGCTTTCATTGCAATTCATTGGCACAGCATTTGAACGATACATTAGCACCTGCTATTCAAAGCCATTTTTCAATGGACTGTGGGCGCACTGCCACGCCCATGCAGCTCAACTAAACTGACTGTAGTTGCTGTTGTTTGCTGCCCTTTGATTGGGTTCGACTGAACTTTACGACGTTTTACAAATTTTTCATTTCTCTTCGACTATTTTTCTATTTTTTGTCTGTTTTTTGTCTGTTTTGTTGCAGCTGCAGCTGAATAGGTTAATCGAATCAATTCTCTTTTCGACTCTTTTTTCTATTTTCTTTTATTTCTATTTTTGACTCATAGTTTTTCGCATTTTCCCCCGAAATGCCAGTTCCATTCGCATTTCGTTACATCGCATCGATTGGCATGCGAATTGTGGCAATTGCGGGATAAGCGGGATTTACTATGTGTGTGTGTGTGTGTGTGTGTGTGAAAGAATCTCAGTGTGCGTGTGTGCGTGTCTGTTAGCAGTTGAATTTAACATAAATTAAAGTCAATCTATTGGACAGTTCATCCGGATTTTTATCGATTGAGCTGCTTACGAAAATGTATTTTTAAAACCCCAAAATGGAACTAGTTCATAAAGTAAGCTTAGCGAGCAGACGCGCAAATGAACCGAATGCATGAAGTAGAGAATGTGAAAGAACTGACAAATATACATACATACATATGTAAATTTTGTCTATGGAAGGAAGAGTCAGCCGTTAAGCAAGCTCTTGTACTTTACTCAATGAGAATCGCATAGTAAGGTGTTAAATAGCATGTAGAATGTAGCGAGTAAAGTTCACAGGGATACTAAGGGGAGGTGAAGTAAATAAAAGACTAAGTAAATATATATTGGCAAAAGTTGGTTACACTAGGAGTACTTATAGTTGGTTGTATGGCTCATAGTATATATGTGTATATATAATATATAGTTCATGGTGTAGTACAAGCTATAGTTCATGATATAACTCATACTGTAGCTTATTCTGTAGTTTCTGATGTAGTTCATTTTGTTGCTCACGCTGTAGTTCACTATATATTTAGGTTGTGCTGATAGATATAGATCATACTCTAGTTAATTCTTTAGTTTATCTAATAGTTCATTCCACTAATCCCTAATGTCCCCAACAATGATTGCTCAAGCTCAGCTTTTAAGCTCTCGCTTAGCATTAGTTAAGTACTCTCTTTCCCTCTCTCTCTCCCTATCTCTCTCACTCACTCTCACCCTCTAAATATCTTAATAGTTGCCCACTCGCACATAAATTCTTCACTCATTTACGATTCTCACTACATGGCCAACATAATAAATGCATTCAGAGACAAGCCAAAGTCTTATTACATAATATTCATGTTTTGGCTCTGCCGCTGCTGCTGCTGCTGCCGCTGCTTATCAGCAGCTCCGACACTAAATCAACTTTTGCTTCAATGCGCTCTAAAAGCGCCCACACCTGCAAATCTTCCAGGACGCTAAAGTACCGCTGCCTCTCCCCATCTCCCTCCCACTCTCATTTTTTATGGCTCTACACCTTTTATGCGATGTCACCGCAGACTGTGTGTGTGTGTGTGTGTGTGTGTGTGCTTTTTTTTTGTCTTTTTCTCTGCTCTGCTAAAAGATAAACCGAAGCCAACAACAAATCCACAACAAAATCCACATCAGAACAAAGGCAACAACAACAACAACAATAACTGAATTCGTCGCACTTAAGCTCGACTGGCGCTGCAAAGAGCTCAAAAGGAGCTGCCAGCAACAACAACAACAACAAGGACAACAACAACAACAATAAGAATGAATAATTGCCAATATGCCACAAATTATTTCAAATGAAATGTGAGTGTATTTATGATTTATAACCCCAGGAGTGGGTCGAGTCGAGTGGGTGGTAGATGGGTGGCTCAGACAAGCGCAAATAAAACATTTTCCTCTAAACAGAGATAAAAGTTTGCCAGCATTTGGAGGCGTGGCACATCATTCGCTCTCTCATGAAATGCAATTCGTGAAATTTGAAACTTGGCACGCGGCTTGATGGATTTTTTTAGCACTTTTTTTCTTGCATTTTTTGCAAAAATTTTTTTGTTTTTTTTTTTTACTTTTTTTGGGCGTTTGCGCTTGTTTGCCCAGGAGCCGGGACGGTGCCACTTAAGCTACTTTTTGGCCTGATCAGGCGTCGCAGATTGGCGACGTGAAAGGTAACAAAAAAGAGACAAAAAGTAGATGACTCAGAGTGCTGAAGTGGCTGACCGACTAGGTGATACCCTGCAGGCAAATTATCTTAAACTAGGCTGCAGCCTAATCAAGAGTTAATCTAACATCAATTTGTTATCGATAGTTATCGGTTATTACAAAAAAAATTTAATATAGTATTATATTTAGATAACTACGCCTAAGCCCATCCCATCTGTTGCATAAATTGGTAAAAGTCCAGCATACCCTACGCCACCTAGCCACTTTGAATAGTTACAGGGTATACAAATAAAAACCGTTGCAAATGTCTGCGTTGCGTTTCCGCTGGGGCGTATGTGTGCAATAGTATTTGCGCTCAATGCAACTTGAAAGGCAGCCAACAAATTTGGCCACACACACAAAAAGAGATGAAGCGACGGAGAGCGGCAGAAAGGCCAAAGGCAATGATAATAAGTTGTTTACGGCGCGTGAGCTTGCATCAAAACAAGCGCTGACATTAGGGGCGGACATGAGTACCGTCAGGATGTGTCCTCCGTCCATGGGACACGGCTCCAGGATGCAGGACACAAGACACATTGCAATACGTTTTTCATTTCTGTCTTCTACTTCTTTTTTTCATATTTGAATTTTTTGTTTGCATTTCGCCTGACGCCAGTTGAATACGTGAGCGGCACACTGGCGCCAACTGGCGGCGCTTTTGTGCAACAGCCGGCAAGCAAGCAAAAAGCTTGACAGCCATTTTTATGAATGAAAAGCGCTTCGACGAAAGCTTCGCACGTGTGTGCGAACAAGCAAACTAAGAGAGAACGACTGAGAGCGAGAGTGCAAGCAATGGCAAAGAGCGCGCTTGCTTAAGAGAGCGCCAACGAGGGCAGTTGATGGCGACAGCTGTTAAGTTAACAGACTGCCTTGGCAGCTGTGAAGTTGCAACGTTCGCTGGCTGTTACTGTTGTCCACTGTTATTGTTGTTGTTGCTGCTGGCAACTTCGTAAACAGACAACACAGTTAGTTGTGGCTGTTGCTGTTGTTGTTGTTGTTGGCGCTGCTGCAGTTGGCGGGGTCATGCAACTTTTATATGTAAACAACACCGTCAGCAGGCGCGTGTCTCTGTCTAACTGTGAATTGCAGTGCATGTTACTCTCTCATTTCATACGTACGTCTGTGCATGTGTGGGTGTGCACCGGAAGCAGACATGTTGTGACACTCTTTGACTTGACCTCCCAAGCCCACCCACCCCACTCAGACAGACAGCGAGACAGCGAGACATTCAGACAGAAGCTCGAAAATATGCACGCGTGTCAATCAGGCAGCTCAGCTGACATAATAACAAAACCCAGGCAACAACAACAACAGCAACAATGAGCAGCAGTGGCTAGGTGGCACGTGGCAGGTAAACAAAAATTGTCTGCAGCAATACAACAATTTTTTGGTTATGCAAAGCGAACGAGTACGAAAATTTGTGACCCAGTTTAAGCCAAAGGCAAAAATTACGTGAGTCCTGTGTGGCAGTGCGGGTGGGGGTGGCAGCCAGCAGGCAGCAGGAATGAAACCCAGCCACAAACACAATGCTGAGCATGTGTGTGTGTGTGTGTGTGTGTGTGTGCATAGGCGCAGCTTGCAGTTATGCTTGTATGTGTGTGTGTGTATAGAAGACGCTGCACGTAGCGCACATTTCGTAATAACTTAATCGATGTCGAGAGCCGGCTCTAGAATTTTTAATATATTTTAAATACCCTGTAAACATAGCAAATGTTGAGGTAATATAAGCTAAGGCTAGAATATAAGCGCATGTAATTTATTTTAAACTGAGGATAGTAAAATTATTGATAAGCTGAAACTATTCAGAATTATATTATATATTATTTATAAGTCTATGAATGGAATATGATAATAATTAATATAGTATAGTTTTTGGGGCTTTCATGTAATAGTTTTAGACTGCAAGAGGAAAACACAAAATTGAAGCTGAAATGTTATGACCATGTTAACTGTCAGGTATCTTACAGCATTCTCTATAGAGCAGTCATACGCGGTATATTTAAGTTCAACTTTCTAGCCTCAAGTAGTTCTAACTGCATTTTTTTGTTATGGTCGCCGTCGTCGTTGTTGTCATCATCGTCGTCGTCGCAGTTGTCGTCGACAAAAAGCCTATCAAGAAGGTGGCTGTGGCCGGGGTTCCTGACTAGCCGGTGCTGCAGGAAGTTGGCAATATATTTGACTCACTGCTAACGGAAGCGCGACTGAGGCATACAGTTCTGTGCCTGTCTCTCTCTCTCTCTCTCTCTGTCTGTCTGTCTGTCTGCCTGCCTGCTTGCCTCTCCCGGTGGCCATGTTCCCTGGTGACAAAAGCCAGCGGCGAATGCCGTCTCCACGAGTCGCGCAACCAACTGGAAGCAATGAAGGCTAAGTTGTTGTCGAACTTCGGTTTGCCAAAGCAGAAGAAGGCGCTGATAAGCCAGCAACTAAGTAGCGTCGCATGCAGGAGTCTCTGCCTCAAGTGCAACATGGCAAAAGCCACAAAAGCAGACAGAACTTGGAACTGCTGCAACTGCAACTGCACCTGAATCGCACTGCTCTCCATGTTGGGTGATAAATTCTCCTTCTCAAATGCGTTGTCTGACATATTTAGTTGTACTATTAAATAAAAAGCCAGACACATCAAATACAAAACGTGTCATCCGGATGCCGGTTGATATAAGAGTGAAGATCAATAAATAAAGTCGCTGAGAAGAAGCATTAAATAGCTCAATATTAACTTAAGAGAGAGACTAACTGAGATCATGTTAAGCTTGCAGCTTATATGAGCTTATAGCTAACATAAGCTTAGCTCTGCTTGACGCTCTGTTAAGCCTTGCTGGGTGCTATTAACTCAGATTCTGTTAATGAGCTGCGCTTGGCGGAATGGCTTAACGGCTTAACAGTTTAGTTTTCATTGTTTAACATAGTTCTCTCAGTTACTCAATTGCATGAAACGAACATTACAGCGATCCTTCATAACAGCAGCCATCAGAGCTTACAGAGCTCTGTAAGGGTCATAGAAATCATGAATAATTTGTAACTTAACAGCGACAGTTAAGTTAACAGTGCAGAACTGAGCGACGCGTCACGTCGCGACGTTCACTTTGTTAGTGTTTCACATAACTTGCTCTCTTACTCTGTTACTTAATTAAGCTTTAGACAGTTAGCTAGATCTAAGCTTCCCACAACTTCAGTCACTTTCAAGTTAATTAATTAATATTGAGAGCTCTACAAATTTCGAAAGTTATCTCAACTTGTTAACCCAGACGAAGCTAGACTTGCTTAACAGTGACTCCAAGATCTCAATCTGGGCAACAAAATAAAATGTAAGAAAATAGCTTGTAGCAAATCAATGCACCTACAAATGGAGGCAACAGCCAACAGGCAACAAAGGCGGGCAATAACAGGCAGCAGCAGCAGCAACTGCAGCAGCAACGTCTGCAATTGAAATGGGGGCCCCAAAAGACAAGGAAACGGCGCCTGGGTACCAAAAAACAACAAACACATAAAGTCGATAACCCGGTTGGGTGCCACTGGCTACACCCGAAATCCCCAGTGCTATGCACATGTGTGTGTGTGTGAGTGTGGGTGTGTGTGTGGGTGGGTGTGTGTGGCAGACAAGGCAGCTATAGCTATACTGCCGTTGGCTTTTATAACGGCGAGTGGCTCCTGCTCCTCTTGCCTCGGCCTCTACCTCTGCCTGTGCCTTCATATTTGCTCTTCTGCTTTGCCTATTTTAGTTTTTAGCCTGCGCTTGCGACTTATGACTTTCCCCACCACCCACTGCACCACCCCCGGGTGGCTTTTTTGTTATATATTGAAGCCGCTGGGGTGTTGACATTCACAGCGCTCATTAAACCGCTTTTGCAGACTACCAAAAAAAACCCCAAAAATAAAAGACAAAAACCTCCTCACTTCGTAGCTGCTTAAAGTTTAACTACAATTTACTCAGCATGCAGCTCCCTCTCACTCTCCCTCTCTCTCTCTCTCTCTCCCTCTCTCTCTCTCTTTCTAACAACAATTTACTTCCTCTACATCTGCCTCTTGCTCTCCCTCTCATAATAATAGCTGTTGTTATTGCATAATTTTAATGTGTGGTCCTTAATTTAAATGCTTCCGCTGCACACGGCCGTATCCTTGGCAACATCCACGAGAAGCCAGCCTAGTACGACCGCCACGCCCATCGACTCGCCTCCCCATAGTTGTGCGCTGTCGTCCTGCGGCACGTTTATACCATTTTTCGGTTGCCAAAAAATTGTCTATTAGTTGGGCCCGACTGCACGTTCCCCCCGCCCCGCCGGATAATGGCATATGACAAGCGCCACATGCGGCTGCAATCGAGCTGTGCACCCACCCACATACACACACATGCGTCCAACGCGCCTCGAGCCGTATGCGCAATGCTTATTAATTTAAAATTTACGTTAGTTGCATTTAAGGCCTCGGACCACAACTTGCAGATTGCCAAACGCCACGACGACGGCGACGTTTGATACTCGTACAACTTAATTAATTGTTGCCCAAGACCATTTAATGCATGTATGTGGGTGTAGTGTGTGTGTGTGTGTGTGTGTGTCGCTATGTCACTTATGTAAATATCCAAACACCGCACCGGAGACAAACGGCCCCTAAAGTTGAAAGCCAACACAGCATGAAGAGGACTCGGCGAAAGCAACAACAAAAATCGAGAAATATTGTCTAGTTGCTAGCTGAACGACTTGTAGATACCCTGTAGGTAGCTAAAAGTTTGTAAATAGCTTGCTTTAATCACATGGAATCTATAACTTGATGAGATTCTCTTTAGAAGAAGTTTCAATGTTGGAGTTGATTTGATCAAGCTGAATACAGATCAGTTCAGAGTTTCTTCAAAATAAAAATGTACGGAACTAAGAGTTCTATAAGAATCTATTCCAAGCTAAGCTTCAGAAACTTATATAAGATTTCTGTATATATAAGATTCTGCATATCCTATGTACCCCAAAAATGATCATCCGAAAACTAGCTCGACTTTCAGACGAAACTCTATATGTCCTGCTCTGAAATTTCCGTCTTACATGTATAGCTGCGCTAGTGTCTGTCTAAGCAAAGGTTATAAAAACAAGAAGGAGGCAAACGCCAAAGGCGCAACAACATGACCAGGACACGCACACACACACACACACACACATAGGAAAGCCATATATGCATATGTGTGTCTGGCGGGGGCGGGGCCTTGCGGCATGTGTGAACTTTTTAACCAAACTCGTGCCAAAGTCAACAAAACTGCGAACAAGGAGCCAGCAGCTGCTGCTGCTCCTGCTGCTCCGACTCCTGCTGCTGCTGCTGCTGCTGGTAGCCACTTGGACAAGTGGAGGACATTAAATGCAATGCAAGAGGCAGAACAGCCAAAGGATAGACAGACAGCGCCGACAGCCTGACGGACAGACAACTCGGGCAGCGAGTCAGCGAGGCGACCATCTATCAAAGCGAAGATGCGCTTGCCCACAGCCTCAGGATAATCACATTCAAAAGGAAAATGAAGCGAGCTGCAAAAACATGACCAAAGATTGGCAGCTGCACCAGACAGCCGCCAAGTGGATGACTCCTGCCGAGCAGTGGGCCAAACAGGAAGCAGCAAAAGAGAAAAATGATTTGATGTGAGATGTGAGCTGTGAGCTGTGAGAGTTGGGCCAGCAGGAGCTAACTGAACTTTTGACTGATGGACGCAACGAGACGTTGTGGAGCTGACTCACCGACTATTTGATTGACTGATTGTCTGACTGACTCGCTGACTGACTGACTGACTGACTGATTGACGTGACAGTCGCTCACTTATTTTATTGACAATTTCTTCTTCTTCTGTTTTTTTCAATTTTAACGAAGCTTGCGGCAAATTGTTGTTAACTGGCTGCCAGCATTGCCCTCGACTGCATAAATTAATCAGGAAATCGACTGCGACAACCACCCAACCGCCCAACCACTCACCACCTTCTGTCTTTACAGCTCGAGTCGGACTCTCCCTAATTTTTTTTGTCACCTGTCTGCTTCCTGAAGTGCTTAGTCGCATAACGCCCAGGATATTTCAACAATTTTTAGACGCATAGATTTATCTTTCTCTCGCTCATTTTTTTTTTTTTTTTTTTTCTTGTGCTTATAGTCACGCAAATATTTTCATCAACGTTTCGTTTCCTGATTGAATTCCGCCAGCTCGATTGCCCGTTTCCGTTGCCCCCAATAGAAATTCTATAAAAGCGAAAAGTTAACTTGCCAAATATTTCTAATACAAATACAAATTGAGTGTCTGCTAACTGAGCGTTGCATTTGCTACGCTAAACAACTTATAACCGATTCAAAACCGATTCGAATATTGATTTTGTAAAATATTTAAGTAGTTTATATCTTAACTTAACTGTTTCTATTCCAATTTAGCAAAGCTTTGTGAATCGATTGTTTGGATATTTTAATAATAATCAAAGACCTATAGACCCAATTTATATTTACGTAGGTTTAATCAATTCATAACTGTTTCACATGCTCAACTTCCTTTAATCTTTTTTATTTTTCTTAAATCTTATCTAAGAGAACAGTAAACTATCTATCTATGAGTATATCTATCTTTGAGTATATCTAAGAGTTCGAATACTTTCTTTAATATCCATTATTTTTCTTGGGTCTTCTCCAAAAGAATAGCAAATCAATCATAGAGGAATTAATAAGGTCTACTACTTTACCCGCTAGCTATTCATAACCGTTTCACACTAGCTTTAAGCGTGAATATTACTATGAATACATCTAAAATTTCGAATACTAAAGCCAGCACAGTTTAAGGAATCTCAAAGTCAACTTTCAATTACAATTGCAAACTCTCGATCGTTTAGAAAAAGAAAACAAAAAATTGAAACCCAATCGGAAATACCTTGAGCAAACAAACGCCGCCGCCGGTTGACAAACTGTCTCGATTTTCATTTGCATGATAAAAAAAAAAAGACAACAAAAAAATGCCAAAAAAAAGGTGGACGAAAACAAAACAAAGAAAACAAACTGGCAACGCGATTCGGGTAAATCGAGAGAATGCATATTTATTTGCTCAAAGTATCTGTAACTGCAAATGTATCCGTATTTGTATCTGCGTCTAGTTGCGCGACTTTATCGCTAAGCGGCATCGAAATGTGAGCGATATGTGAATAGATTTTCCATTTGCTGTTGATTCTGCCTGCTGCTGCTGGTTCTTTGTCGCTTTGTTGTTGCCCGTGTTGCATGAGTAATGGGCGTCTGTTTGCTGCGCTGCAGATGCAAATGTATCTGAACGTATCTGAGCATCTGAACGCATATATAAATAGTATTTCAGTTGAACGCACAGCCAAAATAGCAAAAGGCGGGAAGCCTTCTGGCTTCTGGCTTCTGCCATTTGCCTTTTGCGCCTCGCTTTAGCGTATTGTATTTCACAAATTTTCGTTTCAATTTGACACAAATCGGCGGCACAACAGTGAACTCCTCCATCCCCCCTTCCCACCATCCGTCTCCTGCTCGGAAACAAAAGGTGATCAGAGCACACACAACATTATTTGTCTACAGTATGTGCTGAAAGTTTGAATACACTCTTGCACCGATGTCAGCATGACACATGAGACATTTGATTCAACAGCGAAAGTTTTTGTACTTCATTAAGTTTGCATTTGACGGGATTCGAAAAGATTTGCTCAAAGAACAATAGAGAAATGATCATGTTTCAGTCTATGATAAATAATGTTGATAAGAGATATAGGACTATGATATAGAGAAACTAGGAATCAATTAAAATTGCCATAATATATGCAAGAAGAGGGAGCGACTAGAAACAGAGAGTGAGAGAGCAAGAGAGAGAAGTAGAAAGATGGAGTTCAAAAGAGAGAGACAGAAGGAAGGAGATGGTGAGTGAGAGAGATAGATGGATAGGGATAAGGATTAAGAAGAAGAGAGGGTGAGAGATAGAGAGTGAGAGAGACATATAGAGAGATATGGCGAGTGGGAGAGATGATGGCGAATGTGAGAGATAAAGAATGACAGAGCTAGAGAGTGATATAGATAGCGAATAAGAATGAGGGAGTAAAAAATGTGAAGAGCTGAAGACCTAGAAATTGTGAACTATAACTAAATCTAATAATCCACTTCCATTTACTGCAATTGCTCAATTTCCAGGAGCAAATGAAGCAAGAAATCTGAAGATTAAGAAGATTAAAACTGAGACAGCGCAGAATGAATAAACGGAACTTAAAACATTAATCTCTTAATGCTCTATCAGCAATATATATATATCAACTCAAATTTCTGTATGAATACAAAATCAGCTAGAGCAAAAACATTCTTAATAGAGAGCATCAAAAGCGTCTCCTTGATGCCTTGACTTCCGTGCGCATTATGCGTTTCAATTGACTGAGTAAGAGTGTCTCTTCATCTCTCTCTCCCTCTCTCTCTCTTTCTCTCGCTCGGTCTGTCGAGTGTTTTCCATGCGATAGCAGCAAATACATTTTCAATGCATACAATTACTTCCAGTGAACTGCTTGCGAAATTAAAATTAAATTACGCCGCAGGGCGGCTGCAAATCGGAGGCGGGGCAGGTCGTAAAAGTTCATTAAGTTATGTATAAGTATGCGAGTGTGCGTGTGTGTGTGTATGTGTGTGTGCACTCTGCTAGTTGACACGAAAAATGACACAAAGCAACGGCACCTACTATCATATATAAGAGAGAGAGAGAGAGAGAGAGAGCTGTGGCTGCTGTCCCACTTGTGCACATCATTAAGTAGCTAAGACAATCGTGCCAATCATTAAAAATCTGGGGGAGCATAACGCTTGGAGTGGCCAAACGTTGACTGCAATGCGGACATCATCACTAGCTATCAACACGTTCCGCCGACCTGTCTACCACTATTGCAGTTGGACCAGGCGCTCATGTTTATAGACGCCCTAGATTAGGTCTTTGTCAGCACATTTCTCGAGTGTCTGCTGTGTGGGAGAGCTTCCACTGTCCCATACACTCTTTCTTTGCTGTGTGTGTCTGTGTGCTCGAGTGGCAATAGCTGCTGAACAGCATCCAAAAGCATAAGCTGCAACGCGAGTGGCTGCCCACTTGAGCTGCGTGCCCTCAGCTGCTTGTTCCGGCTGGCCCACAGACGCAGCCCGGCTAAAAGAGGCTCGACTAGGCTAAGATAGGCATGCCCAAAGTTTTATGTATTGTGAGGCAAATGGCATGCGATCGCAGTCGGTGACAGTCGGTGCCGTTGCTGCGGCGTGCAAAGTGCGAAGTTTCAAGTGCTCAAAGGCATAATCGTCGCTTAACCGGTTCAACTGCTCGATTTTTAAGCGAAACTGTTACCAACTGTCTAAAGAGAAAGCCATGGAAAAAACATTTTTAAAATTTGATCAAAATTAACAACATTAGCCGTTTGCTCACTTTTGATAACCGTTTCAGAGCCGACCGCAACTCAGATGACGTTATACAACACTACGCGGAAGAACTGCAACTGCAACTGCAGACTTAAGATTAATGTAGCCCTTTTTTTGTGCTCTCGGTGGGCAAGTCTTTAATTTAACACAAGATTTTTCAGACTTTGGCTAATTTAACAAGCCAGCCAACCAGCGAATGCCAAAAGCCAAAAGCTACAAAAACAACAAGAAATACAATAAAAATTATACATATGTGAAAAAAAAGGGAAAGATTGAAGACATATACATACATATATATATACACCAAATGGGCAGAGATAACAAAAGGCAGCAGAGGGAAAACACACACACACACACACACACACACACACACACAAATTTCAAGTTGGGGCCACTATTGAAGAAGCCATTTGAAAATTTGAAAATTTTTTTGGCACAGGTACAAAAAACGTGCAAAATAAAAGCAAGAAAAACGAGAGCAACAACAGCAAAAACAGCAGGCGGCCAAAATAAAGAGACAAACCAAAGACCGCATTGACTCTTCAACTATTGCGGCACATACATACATACGTATGTGTGTGTGTAGATATGCGCTATAGGTTATAATATGTTAGCGTAATGCCGAGTGCCATTCTGATGATGGGCGGAGCCAACAATTTTCCTAAACAAAAACACAAACGGGGCGACAACAACACAAAAAACAAAAAAAAAAGGCCAATGCAGCTACACTCGAGTGTGGTTGTATGTGTGTGCGTCAGTGTGTGTGTGTGCGGCGGATGTGTTGGCGGCAACACAGACTGCAACACTCCAAGTTGGCCATCAAAAGGCATCTTGCAGTTGTCTACTCCTGCGCCGCCTCCTGCTCTGCGCTTCCTGCTCCCTTTAGCCTTTTTTTCTTTTTTGGCCAACCTCTCGAGTTTGGGCATCAAATTTGGTTAATATATGTGGCACAGAGTGCAGCCGCCTTTTGATTAGCCTAATGAAAACTATGCAGCACATAATGGGACTACCATAGCCCCTCCCCCCTACCCTTCCCTTTCCTAACGTTATGTGCCCCTTTGCACCATGCAGCTGGCAGCACATATTCTCTGTGTCTGCCGCCAATTGACGTCAAATTACGTCGCCGGCATGGCAAAATCTCAAGCATTTCATCAATTACAATTTCAATTTAAGCAAAAACCCGTTGTCGTTCATTGTATTCGATCGTCAAATAAACAACTCAACTGAATAATGAATCAATTCGTTGCCTCATTTAAATTGCCCTATGAATAACTATGCATATATGATATATATATATACAGATATTTATGTGTATCTATCTATATTGACTAATTGAATTGAAGCAAATTTTATACAGATATATTTTCTATAGATGTAAAGCTTATTTTGAAAAATTTCTCGATTCGAACCAGACTTCTTTAGAGCATATATATAAATAAAGTTATAGATATATATACCCCCAATAGATATGTATACCCCCAATAGCTGTAAAGTAGTACATTACAGACATCTGGTTAACATAGAACTGTTAGCTGTAATGTAATATACGTAATGCTAATTGAGTGCTTGCAAAAATTTTTAGCATATTTTAACTAATTTCCAAGATTCGTTTGGGATGTGGGGCAAGACTTACCTGGACTGGTCTGCCAGCTGAGGCCGCCAATGAACATTTTTCTATAAAGAAACAAATAAAAAGAGTGAATTTAACAGACATTAGACAAATACATATATATAGAGGCAGAGAGAGAGAGAGAGAGAGAGAGAGAGACAAATGGAGCGTATGCATTAAGTGACGTAGTACAAAAGATAAATGTTTATACTATGAAACAAGAACAGCAACAACAACAACGACTACAACAATTTCGACTTATATCTTATATCAATGATGTCTCGCTGCCATTGTATCAGAGATCATAATGATGTTAATGTTGATGATGAAGATGGCTGCTGACTGTTGTCTTCGTCATTATTTAAATCATAGAAAATAAGCCGCTTTCCCGGCATTGTTTTCAAGCTGCAAAATCTCACAGACCCAGCCGAAAGCTTAAAAAAAAAATAGAAAAAAAAATGCAGATAGAAACAAAAACAAAAGCAAAGGCTGCGACTGCGACGACGACGACAATGATTATGAAAACTTCAACAAACTGCAAAAGAGCGCAACAGTGGCAACAATGTTGCAACATAAATGGATGGGGAGGGGCGGGGGCTGCTGCAGCTGGACTGAGTGGGTGGTGGTTTGGCGGTGCGACACGAAAAACGAATGTAAAACACACACAAAAATGCATAGAAACACAAATTGCAATGAAAAGCAAAATAAAGCAAAAGAGAGAGAGAGAGCGAGAGAGAGAGAGAGAGAGAGAGCACATGCAACTAAATGAAAATGTTAATAAAATGTGCAGCAACAACAACAACAACAACAGCAACAACAACAGCAGCGGAACGCAAAGTAAGCTAAAAGAAAAACTAAACCAGCGAACGGAAGAAGCGTCAACAACAGACAAGGAGAAAGGGGAAAAGGAGAGGAAGCAGAGAGAGAGGGGGGAGGTAGGCAGACAGGCTGTAAAGGGGGAGGCCTGAGAGAAAATCAGAGCGGGTAAGAGGAAGAGGCGCTATTCAAGGGGGGTCACAGAGGCAACAGACAGAGGTGCAGTGATAGAGAGAGGGAGAGAAAGAGAGAGCGAGAGACAACCACACAGAAGGTGGTTGAGCTGAGTTACTAACAACCTTTTCTTTCGTTTTTTTTTTTTTTTCTGTGGGCTCTGCAAGCACTTTAAATGACTTGGATGATGGCCAGTGGAATTGGGTCTAAAAAAATGAAAAAAAAAAAAAAACAAAAAAACAAAATGCAAAAAAAAAAGAACAAAAATTTTTGTTGCAGTTTGCATGCCGCACAATTTGTCATTAATCAGTGTTTCGCAATAGTTTTGCTTGAATATTTGGCTATGCTTTGGGCTTTCGACTAAAAGGAACAAGTTTTAATAGACAATACTCAAGCGAGAAGCTACAAAGTTTAGATTGATAAAGTATTTAGAACAGTTATTGGTAACTGATAGCAGTTGAAAAAGTTAAGAGACAAAGCTGAAATGGAATATTATTGGAATATATGTAAATTGACAAAGAAACTTATGGCAAAGAGATTTATTGCATTATGAGTATTAAGATTTAAGAGCTAAGCAGTTACTGCTCTAGGAAAAGGCCAATAGAGAATATGTATAATTATATTCAAAATTAAATAATAAAATGTCAAAAATAATAAATATTTTAACAGCTCGACTAGGAGATGCCCTGAACCCTTCGGAGAACTGATATTTCAATACACATACACATACATAAACACACATAGGCACGCATGCGTACAGCACTTGAGTAAAACTAAAAGCAAGAAGAGAAAAAGTGCAGAAGATCATTAAAGTCGTCTATGTGTATGCAGCAGCTCTCATTTGGTGTTTGTGTTTAGGTAAAGCGAAGTTAGAATGCTCACAGCAGCAGAGAGCGTTCCCATTGCTCACTTAAAGTTCAACTGCAGCGAGTTCTACCTGCCGTCGCGACGGGCTCAACCTTTGAGAGAGACAGTGCTTGAGTAAAAGTGGCCGGCCGTATATAAAGGGCAGCAGCTGCAGCATTTCTTCAGTCAGTCTTCAGTCGTCCAGGCCTGGTGGTGGTCAGCGTAATAAAGTGAAGTAGAGTGTGTGATCGATCAGCTAAGCATTAAAGACGTAGAGGAACTACGTTAAAGGATTACGTAGAGGTATTACTTAAAGGAAATACGTAGAGGAATTGCGTAATGGAAATAAGAGGAAATGCATAGCGGAAATACTTGGAAGCAATACTTAGAGAAAATGTTTAGAAGAAATACGTCAAGGGAATGCAAATTTTCAATGTAATAATATATTTATTTTATTTTTATACCCTGAACCCATTGAAAATGGGATGCTAAGCAGATCGATCACATGCTCTACTCCACTTCGTTGCGCTGACCCCCACCAGGCCTGGAAGACTGAAGAAATGCTGCAGCTGCAGCCTTTTATATACGTAAAGCCACTTTTACTCAAGCTCTGTCTCTCTCTCTCTCTCTCTCTCTCTCAAATGTGAAGCCCGACGGCAGGTAGCGCTCGTTGCAGTTGACCTTCCAGTGAGCTATGGGAACGCTCTCTGCTGCTGTGAGCATTCTAGCTTCGTTTTACACATACACATACCAAAAGAGAGCTGATGCACACACATTTAATGATCTTATGCACTGCTTCTCTGCTTACTTTTACTTTTACTCAAGTACTGACTCTCTTAAATGTTGAACCAGACGCTAGGTAGAGCTCGTTACAGTCTCTGCTGCTTCAAGCATTCGCTCAGGGTATTTCGTCGAGCGGACTCGACTTGTTAAAGCTTTTCGAGCTACGGCCTTATAATATACTACAACTGTAAGTCTTACTACTATAACAATAAGTCCTACTACTATAACTATAAGTCCTACTACTATAACTATAAGTCCTACTACTATTGCTATAAATCCTACTACTATTACTATAAGTCCTACTACTATAACCATTACTTCTACTACTACAACTATAAGTCTGCTGCGCTTTATATATGCCCACTATTACTCAAGCAGTGTCTCTCTCAAATTTTGAGACCGACAGCAGGTAGCGCTTATTGCAGTCAAGCTTCAAGTGACCAATGGGAACGCTCTCTGCTGCTGTGAGCATTCTAGCTTCGTTTTACACATACACATACCAAAAGAGAGCAGCTGCCTACACATAGACAACTCTAATGATCTTTTGCTCTTTTTCTCTCCTTGCTTTTACTTTTAATCAAGTACTGTCTCTCTCGTTACAGTCGAGCTTCAGGTGACCAATGGGAACGCCCTCTGCTGTTTCAATAATTTATTCAGGGGATTTGCTAGTCGAGCGGACTCGACTTGAGCTTTCATACTTGTTTTAATCTTGTTTGTATTCTTTTACATAATAAATAAATTAAGTAAACCCATTCGTTAATACTAAAATCATATTAATTAATATAATACAAATTTTAGTATTAGCATTGCTCGATGCAGCTTTGAAAGCCAATTAAAATTCGACACGTGGAGATTACGAAAAGTCGAGCTCAGCTAGAACTGACGTGGCCTTAACACCATAGAAATAATTACATCAAACTCGTAATTCCACGGAAACAAAAAGCTGTGCTAGTTAATCCAATTCTAATGCTAATTACTTGCCTCCCACATTCCATGGAAATGTGTTTGGATATTTTCCCAAGCACAAATGTCCAATATGAATCATATTTTAGATATTCAATAACTTCGCTTTGGCTACATTTGCAAACCTCAATTCAAACACTTTGCCTACCCAGATGAAATCTAAAACCCTCCAATAAACATATTCTAGAAAAAAGAAAAGAAAAACTCTTTACCTTTACCTGCACAGCTTCTTCAAGCTGACTTCTCATTCAGCTGGCTTTTCCCCATTTTATTTGCGTTTTATTTTCATTTCATTTTTCTTTTGCATTTTTTCTATGCATTGAGATCATCTATCACATTTGATTTGCACTTTGTCGTCGCATTGAAGGCGACATTCAATGGCGACTCTTTTTTTCTTTCTCTCTGATCCGCAAATATTTGTATTCATTTCATAATTTTTCAACATTTCTGTCAGCGGTTCTATCCCTCTACCACTCCCTCCCCCTTTCTCTGTCTCTGTCTGTGTCTCTCGGGGTGTGCGTGTGTCAAGTAACCTTCGTACGCAGCATGCACCGTGCTGCTGCCGTGCCCAGCTCCCGCCACTTATCCATACAAATCACAAACTCATAGCCATTGCCTCCCCCATCAACTGACTGTACCACCTACCCACCCATCCACCCACCGCCCAGCTCCTCTCCCTCGGTTCCGCTGCCCAATTGCGGCTGCACCAAATAAATGCGACCTTGTCCTACACTGGCAATTTGTGTGCGCTCTGCAGCTCGAACCGAATGAAACGAGCTGCGTGCGAGCTCGCCTCTCGCCTCTCTCTCTCTATCTCTGTTCGCTGCTCGCTCAGTTCGCGCTGTTCGGAAATCGCGTTGCTTGCCGCGACGTCCAGCTGCGTGACGCGTAATTGCCGCCTGCCATTGCAAACAACAACAACAACAAAGAGCAACCGACAGTCAATGCACAACAAAATAAGTGCCGATGCAGTTGAAGTTCTAGGCTAGCAGATACCCTGGATTTTGAATTGTAAATCGTATCAATGGAGATTATTCTTATTGTAATACTAGTAATAGAATAATAATAAAATAATCATTAGAAAGGAATGAAAATTAATTCTAATATACAAAACGAAGACGAGCAGCAGCAAATTTGAGTAGATAATTTAAGTCGACTAAAGAATCAGAGTTAAAAAAAAAAAAATTAAATTAAATTAAATTAAAAATATTTTTAAAAAAATTTAAAAAGAAAGTTATATGTATATTAAAAAAAAATATGTTTATATAAATATAAATAAAATTTTGTTGATCCTGGACTTCACTTTATTATATGACACAAGAAAGCTGCTTAAATTTTGTTGCAAAGCACATAAAGGAAATATGATCTAGGATTGAAAGGATTGTATTAATTAAGATAGAAATATAGATTTAAGTTTATGACAAATTTGTTTAAGAATACTTTTTTTGCAATTAACAATGCACCAATGTTTTTAATACTATTAGTAATAATTTTTCTATCAATTAAAACAAAAATAAATATTAAAATATTAAATATTAAAAAATGTAAAAAATATATATTTTAATTTGAAACTTGATATGAGCTGAAGCATGCTACATCAAGAAATTCTATCGGCAGGCAATATATTTAATAATAATAATTTTATTATTTATCATGGATTTATTCAAGTCGAGACTACACAACTTTATGAATAAATAAATAAATATTCGCACTAGAGAGGTAAAAGGCAGAAGAGAAACCAAAAACAATCAAAAATTGTTGGGCTAAAGAACTTGGCGCCTCAGCAGGACTTGCTGAAATATTTTGGAAATTGTTAACAAATTGAAGGAACGTATCAGAAGCTACTTTAATAACTCTTACAAACAAATTCCTAAAAAAATAAAACTTGAATTGAAATTTTGAACTTGATTCTAAATTAAAAATGTTGTCAAAAAATATGAGTAAAGTAAAATATATTTTGGCTGCTTTATCTAAACAAATAAAAAGTATATAAATAAGCGACAAACTGCAAAAGTCTTCTATGCTTAAGTTCAAGTCACATGGCCAAAGTTGGCATTGACCAAAATTATTATAGTTGTCAACAAACGGAGGCAGAGCTAGAGGCAGAGCCTGTGATGGAGATGAAGGACTTTTGCTATTCAAAGATTACGCATACGTCGCGTGCAACGCTACGAAAATGGCAGTCAATGTGTTGATTGTTGCTGTTGCCTATCTGGCTGGCTGGCTGTCTGGCTGTCTGGCATTATTCCCGCGGGTAATGCCGGGCAGCAGCAACAGTAGCGACAGCAGCAACAGTAGCAGCAGCAGCATCAAGCACGACAACAGCTTTGATGACGAGTGCTTTGTCTCTTGGGCGACGTCGATGGCTTCTAGTTTTGCAGCTATTTACAGATTTCCCACAAGTCCGCAAACATAACAAAAAACACGTCTCGAGTGTGTGAGTGTCTCTCTCTATCTCTCTCTCTCTCGCTCTCTCTCTGTGCTTATGTGCGTGCTAAGCTGGCAGTCATAAACAAGTCAACGCAACATGTCCGATTAGTAGTGCAACCACCGACTGACATTTGTCACCGCTGACGTCGCAGCGTCAGATACTCAGCGGGGCGGGGATAGAGTGGGCGCCAGCTAGATATAGTAGGGGTACCGGCGCCCCTCTCTCTCTGCCTCTTGGCCTCTGCTGGCTGGCTTTGGCTCGGTCACATTTGCTTGCATTACGAAATAATTGTAAAGCGCACGTCACTTTTCTATAGGCCTGCAAACGAAGCCGGAGCCCCAAACCCAGCAGCCAGACAAATACAGGCGCACACACTCACACTCACACACACTCACACACACACTTATGCCATTCATGCGCAAGTCGTCACCCATTCACTGGGCTCTCTGGGCTCTAGCTTTGGCGCTGGCTTGGGCTCTGGCCCGGCTTTGGCGCTGAGCTCTGGGTTTGAGTTCTACGCTTTGCTCTTTATAAAGCACCCACCCCCCCCCCTCTCCTCCTCTCTGGCAGGCCCGTCGCCTCGTTCAACCTCGACCGCCGTTTGCCGCTTGTTTGCCATTCAAAATCCGTTCAGACTTTCTATGCGCATAGAAAATTGTTGCTCTCTCGCTTGCACACACACATGCATCACACATTCGCCCATGCCACGCCCCACTCAAGCTGCGTTTCCCTGCACTAGTTGACGTTTTTCTATTGTGGCTTCATTGTTGAATAGAAAAATGTGCAAAATAGTAACGAAAAAAAAGTGGAGAAAAAAATAAAAAATATATATATAAATAATACACATAAACGAGAGGCAAGAAAATAGCAAAACAGTCCAACTCCCCTACCCTCCCCTCTTGGGGGCACACGCATTCAGAGCGTAGCAGACATCGTCGTTGCACCGCCTCACATGGAAATAAAAGTGCAGATCTTGTAACTTTAGTAATTTTTCACATGACAAATTATGTGAGCGGTGCCAGCAACAAAGGGCCACCACGCCTGAAGTGGGGGCGGTTCGCGGAGTGGCGATGCAAAGTGCTGCACACACACACACACACACACACACACTTACACACAGTGCACTGACAAAAGCCCAAAGCAGCTAAATGGGCCAACGTTATGCAAGTGCCGGAGCATGCGAGCGTGCGACAGACCTGCGGCTGGTCATTCGGCAGTCGGACAAGAGATGAACCAGTGGCTCTCTCTATGTGTGTGTGTGTGTGTGTGTACCACATGAGTTGCAAGTGCAATTGAGTGTGGCAAGCGAAGGGGAGGGGGGTGGTAAATGGAGAAAGATAGAAGAGTGCAGAATTGCATATATGACGATCATCAATGCAGTTGCAGGAGTTGGAGTTGGAGTTGTACTTGGATTAGAAGAGGTTCTTGACTCTCCAACTTCAACTTGGAGAGTCTTACACTTGCCTCTGTCTGTCCAAGTCGAACTCCGACACATTGATGATCGTTATATTATCAGCTGCAGCATCAACTATCCAACTACCTTTCCCATCTCTCTCTCTCTCTCTTTCATTCTATATACCTTACTCCCTAAGCTGGCCCTTAAACTCTTCGAATATTTACATTTTACTAAAAAACTGAGCTCAAGACGAACCAGCTCAGTCAAGCCAAAGAACGAATCAGAGCACAACTGTTCGCAAGACTTTTTCAATGAATTTACAAGACTTTTATGAACGACTCAGCTTCAAAGCAAGTACCACAATTCAAAGCTACAGTTAAGAATTGTTTCATTTTGTTGTTAAGCTGTTTGAAGCGCTTGCACAAAGCAAAGTACTCGGTTTACTTGGTTCACATTGTGAACCTGTCGCGAACCAACTGTCTCACTTGGTTCACTCTGTAAGCCTACTAGTTCAAACGAGATTTTTTGCATTTAGACATCAATTCTATTACAGTTACAGAAACTTACAGTACACTATATTTTTGATAAAGAAATAAGTTATATATAAATCTTATGTGGAAAGTATAATTATATATATTTTTATTTAAATAAAAATATGAAATTTATTCTGTATTTGATTATTCTATAAATCTATATTGTCTTCCATTAAATATTATGTTTTTGACAAGTTGTTACTCCATAATAGTTGTAATTAATTTCACAATTCTCTCTTCTGTTCCATCTTTTATGCCTCTGTCATAACAAACTTCCATTCCAATAAAAACACGCTCAGCCAGCGCCATGATTCGAAAATTTTCCATTTAATATAATTAAAATCAAAGAAAATCCATTTACTTCCGACACTTGGAAACAAAAGCGCACACAATGTGCTAGGGTCTATTAACACATATCGATTCACTTTACATACGCGTTTGCAACACTACACAAATCTATTCTGTTTGCACTCTATACCTGCTCTTTCTCTTTCTCTCTCTTTGCTTCTTTGTAATGGTTGGTCTTTAAACAAATTATGAAAGGATTTTTCATGGACATAAACGCCAGACCACAAAACCAATGCACAATCTCTAGCTAACCATTTGAAATACACTGTAAAGAGGCAGCTGAAGTTTTTCAGGCAGCAAAGAAATATTTTCGACTATTAAAATTTTGTCTTTACTGAAAGGGGAATGAATTTTCTATATTTTAGTACTTTTAGTATTTTTTTAGTATTTTTTTGTAAGTTGTACTTATTCACAGACTTCATAGAACATTGAAATAATCGGAACTATCAAAATTTAGACTTAGTTTAGAAAGGGAGAATACATTTTAAATATTTCAGTAGTTTTTCTAGTATGTTTTTGGTATTTTCTTAGTATTTTTTAAATTTCTATTTACTCACAATTTATAGCTTTAAAAGTAAGTTAAGAATTAAAAAGAAAAATAAATATAATTATATTCAAAACTTATTTCTAGGTAAAAATCCAAAGTGTATTCATGGCTGCGTTCTATGCAACAACATTTAGAGTTTGTTTTCTAGTCTTTCTTATGTCCAACACACACACACACACACACACACACTTACAGATTGAGGGAGAGAGAACCTGTGAACAATTTGACTCCCGGTTAAGTCAAAACGTCCGATGACTATCAACAACATCATCAAAATGCAACAACAACAACAACAACAGGAGTGAAAATAGAAATGGATATGAGATTGGAGAGCTGTAGAGCTGTAGAGAGCTACGGATGATGATGATGATGATGATGAAGAGTTGCTGCAATTGCAGCGTGGTTACCATCTTTTACGCCGCTTGTGTGTGTGTGTGAGTGTGTGTGTGTGCGTTTGTGTGTGTTGCCTGGACAGAACTAAAAACTAAAGCAAGAGCCTTGCGCAGCTATGCTAAAGCATAAATATGTTTGCCGCACGACAATTGTCTGAGCCGAGCGACACATTCAAGGCGTGCTTGGAGTGGGTTGTGCGAGTTTGCTTTTGTGGGCGTGGCAGACACGCAACTATTTGTGAGACAGAGCGTATGTGTGTGAGTGTGCGTGTGTGTGTGTAGCACTGAAAAGGTGCCAGACATAGCTCGAGCTGCGTCTAAGTGTTGAGGCCAGGCAATGTTTCATATGCAGCGCCCACACCTAGACACATCTAACTCTACAGCTCTCTAGTGTGTGTGTGTGTGTGTGCGTAATAGAAAAAGAACTTTTTACAGTTGCATCGATTTAATCGTGCGGAAAGCTAAATACACGGACAACCGGCGACGGCGTCTGGAAGCGGCCTAAAAATTGGGATACGCTTGGCTTCAAAGCAACTTTTTCGACTCATTTAAAGCCAGTCAGCGACTTGCACTCCCCATTCTCTTTCTCTCTCTTTCTCTCTCTCTCTGCTTCACATGCAATTTATGTATAATGAATATGGTGGGTGGCTTGTGGCGCTGCACTTTGCGCTTGAAAGGCTGCATTGTGAAAATGTCGGCGATACATTTTTCTTAGCCGCAAGATAGAAAAACTTTTTGCTTTCTTATTGCGTAAGCCCCGTCTTGTAGGCGGCCGAATGGGCGACCAATAAAGCGTTACAGGCAGCAGCACCCACTAAACGAGACCCCTGCACCTTTCTAATGCCTCGGCATTGCACTTGCTAACTTGTTATTTTGGCTCGGCTGCTGCCAAAAGTTATGACTGCATTTAGCAGCGGCAGCAAAGGCAATGGCAAAAGTTTTTCTTTCTGCCATTGCATTGATTTGCCAACGGAGGATAGTGGAAAATAAATACGTATACGTAATTCCATATACATTTAGGCCAAGCATTATAGTGAGCAATTCAAGCATTGCCTTCCCGCTCCTCCTTCTCCTCTCTTTCCCTTTCCCTTTCTTGAAACAGCCTGTCAAGCTGCTCCATTTTAATCGAACTGTTTACCCAAAAGTGCAGCTAAAGCAAATGAAAAGTTTCGCAAATGCCGTGTCAGTGCGAGTCTAAGTTTCTCTCCATCTCTCACTCCCCCTCAGCCACGCCTCTTTCACTTTGTATCTCGGCCTCACTTACTGAGATTGTAAATTGAATTTTGATAATGTCAATTGGATACAATGAAGTTTTTGCTTGCGGTTGCAATTGCCCAAAGGGACAAGCAGAACGCAGCGCTGTTGTGTAACAGCTTTATGTTAAGTTAGCTTTAGAATTTAACAGCAGCTTAGTGGAGTAACTGTAGAGCGAATCTAAGAGAGTCAATTTAAGTTATTTTACTTCCCCTTCTCTTATTTTTAACAGCAATGTTATCAGAGCTTAGTCTTAACAGCAGCTGCAGCAACTTTCTGATCACAATTGTCTGTTAATTGAGTTCATATTTAACAGCAGCTTAAATCGTACATCATTTAAAGCACTTTACAGCACTGCTGTCGCTGCAGTGCCACCTCTGTTAGTTCTTAATTGCCCATAAAACATTTGTAAACAACGGACAAACAACATATTTAAGTCACAGCTAATTTATGCACATGACTAACAAGGCAATTCGAAAAATACAACAACAAAAAAACAAAATAAAATAACATACTAAAAGCTAAACTAAAATGTGGCACGAAATATGAAATTTTTCGACACCAAAAGAGGGCAAAGAGAAAAAAAAACAAAGCAAAGCCCACAGGCATTTTGTACATAAAAACATGTCAATATTTGTGCATAAACAATTTATGTATATTTATTCCAAACACTGATTCGTGTGAAAAAAAAATTACATGCATAGCAAAATATGCAAATAATGTTAAGTGGAGTTGTGGCGCCGGGCGTTGACAACTGTTGCTCAGCTGTTATCGATAGGCAAGCAAAAGCCGCCGTGAAGCCGTACAAATAATTAAGGAAGTAAGAACTGAGCATCGAGTGTCATATAAATGCATAAAATTTGAGGATTCTACTTCTAAATGATAACGATAATCAGAGAATATTAATCTACGGCTAGCCGCTCAACGTTTCAAGCAGTCAGCATTAGAGTTAATTGTTATCGATAACAAAGCAACATCAGCAATTAGAGCTCAACATGAGAAGAGCAATTCAAAAGCCAATTTCTGTTTTTCCAGAATAAGCAAATGCCCGCAATTGCAGCCCAACAGCCCCTCGATAATAACTGTTATCGATATCCAAAACAACATCGATGCAGGACACGGCGTTGATTTTTTGGAATAGAGCCGCTGTAACACTTTGCGCTAATGGCTCTGTCCTCTGGGCACGAATTGCCACAGGTCTCATTATGCACAAAGAGAGAGAGCGAGAGATAGATAGGAAGAGAGCGAGAGAGAGAGAGCTAGCACAGCTTATTGGCAGTCAGACGGCAGTTATAAACCAAAAATGACGACAACAATATGGAATTGCGCACACAGCGACACAAAATCATTTGAAAGCAATTACGGCATGGCCGTCCGATCCGCCGGACAGCACAGTAGCGGGTATTGGGGGGAGCCTGAGTCTAAAAGGGCGACGACGACCGTGTACAATGAATCAATTTACGAAACGTAACAAAGCCACAATTACAAGCGAGCATAGACAAGAACAAAACGACAATTACGAAAAGAGCAGCGAGTGCAATTGCATTTCCAATTGCAGTTGCTCATTGCAGTTTGTTGCAGTTGCATTTGTTGTCTGTTTTTTTTTTTTTTTGTTACTTTTGCTTTTGTTTCTGTTTTTTTTTTTTTTTTTGGGCCCGGCACACGCGTTAAATGATGCGACGGCCCGTGCAGCTGGCGGAGGGAGCCGTGGACTTAGCCAGAGCCGACGACAACATCAACGGAGACAACAGCGACAACGACGACGAGAAGAAAACCGCAAACGAGTTGTATTGCACTTTTCATATATATTTATATTTTGAATACTCTTTCGAAATAGTAAAACGAGTGTATTAGGTTTTGGTGGTAAAGTAAGGGATCTCAGATCTTAAACCAACACCAACTCTCGTTGAGTACTCCCACTGGAGCTTGACTAGCAGGAGATTATTAGAATTTATAGAGGACTTGAAGCGATAAGTTATAAGTTAAACAAAAGCTATAGAATTTCCCTCATATCGCTAACATCCTCAACAGATTCAGAGCTTGACTCATAAATGAATTAATTGGAATCAAAATAATCAGATAAGACGAAATGATTAATGTTTGAACCAACTCAGCATCATAATCGAGCATTTTATAGTCGCTTACTCCCGATTGCATTGTTCTCACTTCTTTTTTATGTTTTTAGTTTTCTTTTCTTTTTTTTGGACCCGCGTGTCAGTTGTAATAGATAATTGTCGAAGTCGCATGCCAGTCGTAGCTCATTTTATATACCCTGTAAAGCGAGTCAGCCATATGTCGATCTATTTGATATTAAATTAAGTGTGAGAATATTGCTAAATTATTCATGTGAATAGTAATAATTAATAATTATAAAGCATGACTTCAAAGGAAAAAAAAATTATTTACTTATAAAAAAAATAATAAATTAAAAAAAATAATTTCTATATTTTTAAATTAAATAATTAATATTTTTGTAAACAATAAAACAAGATATATCTTAAATAAATAAAAAAAAAATATTAAAAACTTTAGAAACATATATTTCAATGAAAAATGAACTAAATGCCAATATTTATATAAATTTATTAAAATTATTAGAGCAACAAATTTCATTATTATTTTTTTTTAGTTTTGTTTACTTTATTGCAATAATATTTTTTTAAACAATAGAATTAATAAAAAATATTAAAAACTTTGGAAATATAGATTTCAATGAAAAATGAACTAAATGCCAATATTTAAATAAATTAATTAGAAATTATTAGAGCAACAAATTTTATTATTTTGTTAATGATAACAAAAACCTAAAAAAAAACTGTATAAAAAGGAAACTAAATTAAGTTAAATAAAGTTCAATTGTTTTAGTTTATATAAATATTAATTCCAATGCACTTTACAGGGTATTCATTGGTACTATCATTGGCATATCGCTGCGACTCTCACTTGTTTCTGTTTTTGCACTAAAAATAAAAATACATTGGCAAAGTGAATTGTATTAATAGCAGGGCATTTATTTAGTTATTTCTTTCTATGTTCGTTTACTTTTTGTTCTTCTCTTGTGTTTTTATTTATATTTATTTTTATTTCTATATGTATATATATAAATATATTTGTTGTTGTTGTTGTTGTTTTTCTTTATACATTTCGCATTTTGTGTTTATTTACTTTGCCATTTTTGCGCGTTGCCAGCAAATCTTTTCGCTGGGGCCCTTCAAAAGATTTATAAACTAGCCGGCTAGGTAAATATAACGGCACATGAGGGTCCATGCGGCGTGGGACGGTGCAGAGTGCAGCTAAAGTGGGGGCCTACACTGAATAGGACGTCCAAATTTACTGAGCCGTAACGAGCTGCGATCGCCGGCCCGCGGCAAGCGAAAGAAACTGTGAATGGAATTGTATTCGCAATGTTGCACAACGTTTTGCGCTAAAAGATACATTTGTATCTGTAACTCAGACGGCGCAAGTGTGTGTGTGTGCGTGTGTGTGAGTGTGTGTGTATCTCGCAGCGTCATCAAAAGGTATTTTACATTAATTCAAGATTTATGCATTCAACATGCGCTAGGTGCTGCATTTGCCATTCGCGCCGCCATCGCAGACATTCGCCCAATGTTGCATTGCCTGTTGCCTGTTGCACCTGCCACCGCTGTCGCTGTTGCTGTCGCTGTCGCTGTCGACGCCGACGTCAACGTCAAGCGTGGAGCTGCCAGCAGCAGGTGATCCATTTCTTTTATCCGGTATCTCTTTGCTTTGTGCCCCGAAAAGAGCCTATTTTTGTGTATGTGTGTGTATGTGTGTGTATGTGTGCGTGTGTGTGTGTGTGTTTGGCAACTAATGCAGTTAGACAAGATGAGCTGGGGAGCAGCTCAGTGCCCGCCAATTGGGGAGTGCTGAAATTCGCTCGAGTTATACAATTTGCAGCGCTTCGATAATAGATATATATATGTATATACACACAAGTTCCACAGCTTCATAAATATATAACTATATATTCATATTCACATATAGGTGCATACTATATAAGTAGGAAACTGCATAATTTATAGGCCTTGCGTGTTCAATGGGTTGCAACGACGGCGACAGCGCTTTGGCCATATGGCAAAAGGCAAAAGGCGAACTGCAACAGCAGCGGCATCCACATGGAAAGCGGCCCAGTTGCAGTGGCAGTTGCAGATGCTGATTACTGTGCGCAATTCGCTGGAACTGAAAACTGAAATCTGAAGTGCTGCCAGATAATTCATAATGCTTGTACACAAGTCGCTGCCTCATAAGCAAAAGGTTTTCCTCCTCTGCCTTCAAGTTTTAATTAAATTATTATTATTTCGCCTCCCTCCCTCCCTATCTCTCAATGTTCCTTTCTCTATGTCTGCCTTCCTACTTCGCTCTTATTCTCGATCTCTCTCTATATCTCATAATATCTACTTTTAAGTCTCTGCCTTTTGTAAATCTCTCCCTTCCTCATCCACTTTTCAAATTAGTTCAAAATTTTCAGCTAATCCACCCAAAATGCGCCCTTCTCTGCGCTACTCAAACACATTAGCTGGCATCATGTCCACATACAAAATGTTGTTTATTTCACACTCGGCTATCATTTAGCCTTCAAACTGGTATAGTCTGCCATCTCCCTCTCTCTCCCTCTCTCTCCCTCTTTCCCTCTCACGTTCATCTGCCATCTCTGTTCGCTCGTGCAGCTCATTTAGCTCAGTTTAGTGCCAATCATTTGCCATTCATTTGGCCGTTGTCTGACTTTGTGACAGTTTTGCGCCCGAAATGCACAACTGATGCAAATTATCAGCAATGCAGCTTGCAATTAATCTGCTGCATATGACACCGCAATCACAACTTAACCCATTTCACAGTTAGTCCAGTCAAACGATAATAAACTGTTGCCCAAATGGGCGCAGTGAGGACAAGTGGGAGGTCAGGGGTCATGCAAGGAACTGCTACTGCAGTCCACTAAAGCACTAAACTCAATGGCTTTAATTGAATTTTGATGTCCTTAGCAAATTGTTTTCTAATTAGTTTCAGCGTGGCCCTGGCCAGACGCTGGGGCAGTCGGCGCTTAGTCTATCTCATCCGGCTGGGCAGTTGACACAGAAAAAAGTTTCTGTCAACAGTTCTTTCACACGCCCCGCCTCCCGGCCGGGAGGCTGCACTGGAGTTGCGCGGGCGTTTCGCACTTGGCTTCAATAATGACAACTTAAAAGTAAAACAAGCAAGATTAAATTAAAGGCGATTGATTGACCAGCAGATACCCTATATGCAGCACTATATTGGACATGATATTGGCATGGATAAAACTACATTTATATATATGTATGTATAGATCATATATCCAAATATATCACAGAGTATTCGAAACATCAGTTGAGTGAAAGTAGGCAAAGAAAGAGATATAAGTCAATGTTGCCACACCAATATACCCGACATTTCATTTACAGGGCATACACAACTAAAAACAATTAATGCCACGTTCACGTCCACACTTACCCAGGATCATTTGGCACCTCCGAAGGCGAAACGGGACCCAGCTCCGTTTGCTGCTGCTGCTGCTGCTGCTGTTGTTGTTGCTGTTGCTGCTGCTGCTGCTGCTGTTGCTGCTGCTGTTGCTGCTCAATCTTGATGTCCATGTTGGCTGCTGTCTATCTCTTTTCCTCTGGCTATGTGTACGCTGCTCGCTCTCTAGCTCTGGCTGCTCTGGAACTCTGTGTGTGTGTGGTTCGGCTAATGTTCTAAAAACTGTTGATGCGACTGTTGTTGCTGCTGCTGCTGCATTGAAGAGGGTGTGTGGGTGTATGCGTGTGTGTGTGTGTGTATGTGTGTGGCTACGTCTAATGCTAACTAAGACGACGGCGACGTGGTGAGCTATCAATCTAACTCTCCGTTTTAATCATTGACAATGGCTGCTCGTGCGAGTTCCATTTGTTGTTGTTGTTATTGAATTTTTTAATTATTATTTTAATTTTATTTACTCCTCTTTTGTTAACTATTTTGTTTATCCAAAACAAAATTGTTTACGTTTTTTGTTACATTTCGCACTTGGAATCACATTTCTGGGTTGTTGCTTCGTTTTGCAGGCCACTTTTGGTTAACAGAGTTAAAGTTTTTTTTTGTTTTATTTTCTTTAATTTACTTTTGCTTAGTTTAATTATTTGAGAAATGTTTTAGAAACGTTGCGTTAACTATTGTTCTTTGAATTGTTTTGAAGGCAACATATTACTGCAAATATATACATACATACGTCTATAGAAAATATATATATTGTAAATAAAAACAAAATAAAAGTAAAAACCTAAACCAAATCACGCCATCAAATTGGCTGAAACCTAAAACAAATTGCAATTTCTAAGCAGCTGTAGTCGATACCCTCTGGCCGTAAATTTCAAATGATTCGAAACGTTAAATCGTAAAGTTCAAACAACTGTGCGAGGGGCGACGGGGGTGTGGCTCCATAGCTAGATATGTATGTTACAATGAATATCGCTGGTTGGAAGCATTTTTTCATTTTCTTTTCTCTTTTGTGTAAAAATGCAAATATAGTTCAAAAGGTCTTTAAGCGGCAAAGTTCTTCTATGCGCTTCTCAAACATCCGCTTGATATGCATCTGTGCATGCTGTTGTTGGTGTTGCCTTTGTTAAACGAACGCCAAAGCTCTCCACAGTCTAATACTAAGCTGAGCTTAGGCATTCAAGAGAAAACATTCTTTTGCGCTTTCCAACACTGCTGATTAACTGCTATGACAATCTGCATGCCCTTAAAATTGACTCTGTGGTAAATCCTATTTCATATTTCGCAAGAAAACAAAATGTGTGCAAGCGAAAGCGATTTCATAGCAATTTGCTTTTGTTGTTGTTGTTGGCATTGTTGTTTTGTGATTTTGCAAAAACACGCCTTGATCTTTCCCACACCCACACGCATACACATACATGTGTATGTAGGTAAACAGAGTATTGCATGCAATGGGCACAGCGTGTTGACTCCCTCAAAGCAAGAAGAAGAAGCACAGCAACAACATCGAGCTTTATAATAACGCGCAGCATGCAAGCGACACATACGCACACACAAACACACATACAAGCACACAGTGGGTGGGGAGCTAGCTGTTACGGTACATGCACCGTTACAGCGAGAGCAGAAGTTAACTGGCGGCGGCAGCAAACACGTGACCCGCCAATTGTGACAATTGGCAGCAGCGACGACAGCACAACAAAAAATTCGCTGCGAAAATCAAACGAAAATTACAAAAATGTGATCGAGTGCATAAAACTGCCGCCAGTTGGCGCCACGATCGACGCACGTAAACACATAAGAGTGCTTATACGTGAGAGTGTGTGTGTGTGTGTGTGTGTAATTGGAGAGTTTCTGTTTGAGCTCCTGTTCGGCATTGTTGTTGCTTTAGTAACTTTGCCGGCCGGCCGCCATTTTGCACGTGCGATCGAGTAAAAGCCGTTTGCCGCTTGTCGCTTGCTGTTGGCTCTTTACGTTTGGGCAGAGCTGTCGCTGCCTTTTATTTATTTCCGGCCTAACAAACACTTGGCCTAAAAAAACCTAGCACACTTTGCCATTTCCCACACCAACGCGCACAAACATGCACACACAGTCAAATTGCACTTTATTTGCCGTTTGTTTGTAATTAGAATTGAATGCCGCGCACTTTTATATAATCGTCAATTTTGCATTGACACAATGCCCTGCGCGCCCGCCTCAAAAAATAAACAAATAATTTTTTTTTTTGTTTTTGTTGTTGTTTCTGCCGTTACTGGCACGCACTTCACTTGCAACAACTGCAACGAGCTAGCTAATTTTTTTTTAATTTTTTTATATTCTTTATTCGATTGCAATTGCTGCGCTGCTTGCTGTTGCTGCTGCGTTTGCTGCTGCTGCTGATTTTGTGCGCGCACACGAACGCGACAACCAACAAGACGACACTGAGACACGGCCACGGCAGCCAGCCCCAACGTAGCTGAAGCCCCCAAACAACACACTGACACTGAGGCAGCAGCGGCAGAGGCAGCGACAGTGACGGTAGCGGGTCACAGTAGCACGCGCTGCATTTGTAGTGGTTCGTAGTAGTTGAGCAAAGCTTTGGCTGCGACGTCGGCAGCGACAGCGTGTGTCAGTATGTGTGTGTGTGTGAAATGTTCACATTGCACCAGCCAGCCGGCTGCATCATGCCAAAAAGCCAGCGCACAGCTGATAAGTGATAAGCAGTGCAGAGAGCGCTCTTGTGTGCGTGTTTGAGTGTGTGTGGCTGTGAGTGAGAGAGCGAGTTGCCGCTTAAGAGCGCATCGTTTACATTTAAGAGTATCGCATTCATTCGCAATTTGTGTTTTATGCTGAAGCTTTCAAAGCTCACGCTTTGCATGTTTTTAAAGCGAATGCTTTGCACAGCTTTTGTTTTTGAATTCGATATCTCAAATGCAAATCGATATTTATGTTCGGCTGGATTTTGAAGTTTTCCGATATATTGTGAGAATATTCCTAATAACTTTAAATAATCATAACTCGGCTAAATGAAGTCCGATCATGAAAATTGATAACTTTTTGTGCTCGTGAAGCTTTCTATTATTAATTAATATAATAATTTAAGTTTCGACTTGTGTATTTTCTATAAATATATGTATATTATTTTTTGTAGCATACAAATTGCATACATCTCGCTCGCTCGGCCTATTTGGCCTTTTTATACCCTAAGCCCATTGACAACGGGTATAATGGTTTTGTTTTTAAGTTTTCGAAAGTTTGTGAAAGTTTTATTGCATTTTACACGTGTTTTTTTTTCTCTGTTTTTCTTTTTGCTAGTATACGGTAAATTTTGGACTATCAGCCTACAACCAGAATCTGTGTCCAATATATCTGCACTTTATACAAAATACCAAACAACCAAAAACTGTTTGAAACATCTGCCAACAATGTGGAGAAAACGCTGTAAAATGTTATTAGAGGAAGTACTTTTGCTTCAAAGGTGTTCGGATAGCGAAAGATTTTGTTAGAATTTTTTGTTTAAAGCACGTCGTGAATTTCAGCGATCCAGGTGGAAGTCCACATTCCCTAGATGATCTGCTTAGACTACAACAATGATAACAACAGCCACTAGAATATATAAAGACGATGACAACGACGGCAATTCCACATTCCAGACGTAGACGTCTAGGGGGAAGCAGTCGCTGGCTTCGTGGGTGGCGTTGTGTCCGTTGTGTCTGTACTGGCGGGCTCCTCCTTCTCTTTGTTCCAGCTCTTGAGGCCCTCGGGCAGCGTGGTGTCCTCCTCAAAGGAGCCGGTGCCCTCAACAAACTCCTCGTACGTGGACTTATCCTTGAATGGACGCGGTCCCAGCAGCTCGATCATATCGTCGCGACTGAGCACCTCGTTCTGCAGCAGCCGCTCGGCCACACGACGCACATCCTCCTTGTGTTTGACCAGCAATTCGGTCGTTGTTGTGTGCGCACACTTAATAATGTCCCTCACCTCGCCGTCGATCAACATGGCCGTGTCCTCGGAGTAGGGTTTGCTGAACACCGGATCACCCGACTGTCCCACATCGAAGCTCACTTGGCCGACCTTCTCGTTCATGCCGAATCGCACCACCTGCGAGTAGGCAATGTCCGTGATCTTCTTCAGATCGTCCTGCGCACCCGTTGTGATGCGATTGAAGAACAATTCCTCAGCCACACGGCCGCCCAGGGTCATGCACATGCGATCGAAGAGCTGCTCCTTGGACAGCAAATAATGATCCTTGGGCAAATACTGAGCGTAGCCAAGACCTTTGCCGCGCGGTATAATCGAGACCTTTAGCAACGGATCGGCGTGCTCAAGGAACCAGCCAGCCACCGCATGCCCCGCCTCATGATGGGCCACCGTTCGCTTCTCCTCGGGTGCCAAGACGTTCGTCTTCTTCTCCATGCCCGCGATGACACGCTCGATGGCCTGCTCGAAATGCTTCAGCACAATGGAGTCCTTGGAGTCACGCGCCGCAATCAACGCCGCCTCATTGCACACGTTCGCAATGTCCGCGCCGGTGAAGCCAGGCGTCAGCGCTGCCATCTTACGGGACAGGGCATTCTTGTCCAGCTCCGTCTTAAGGGCACCCAGATGCACTTTGAATATGCTCGCCCGGCCCTTGATATCGGGCGCTGGCACATAGATCTGTCGATCGAAGCGACCCGGTCGCATCAACGCCTTATCCAGTATATCCACACGATTCGTGGCCGCCAGCACCACCACATTGGTGGTCGTATTGAAGCCATCCATTTCGACCAGCAGCTGATTCAGTGTGTTCTCCTGCTCCGAATGCCCGCCAAAGGTTTTGCCACCACGCTTGCGGCCCACAGCATCGATTTCGTCAATAAACAAAATGCAGGGCGCATGCTTTCGTGCCATGGCAAACATATCGCGCACTCGGGACGGACCCACGCCGACAAACATCTCCAAAAACTCCGAGCCGGAGACGGTGATGAAGGGCACATTCGCCTCGCCAGCTGTGGCCTTGGCCAGCAGAGTTTTACCAGTGCCGGGCGGACCGGTTAACATGGCACCCTTCGGTATTTTGGCGCCCAGATCGATATACTGTTGTGGATTCTTCAAGAAATTGACGAATTCCATAATTTCAATTTTCGCCTCCTCGCAGCCAGCCACATCTCTGCAAGAGAGGGAAAGAGAGGATTCAAATGAGATATCAGTTAAGATGAAGAACGTCACTCACTTGAAGCCTACGCCAATCTCCGTGGGATTGATGAGCTTCGCTGTCGATTGCATAACACCGCCAAAGAGGCCACCGCCCTTGCGTCCGCGCCCAGCGCCCATCATGTCCGCCGACTTGCGCATCATATAGACGAGGAAACCGATGATTAGGAGCGTGGGCAGCAGCCCAGTTAGACTGGATGCCTCCACTTCGTTGCGATAGATCACGGGCACGAAATTGATGGACTCTATGCCTTGTTCTGTTTGCGCAGTCTCCAAATTTCTCTCGAATGAATCCACGCTGCCAATGTTAAACCACAAGACGCCGCTGCTGCTCTGACTGGGCAGCAGGCGTACGCGCACCCACTTTTTGTTAACCACCTCCAGTTTCTCGACGGCGCCCTTGGAGAGATAGCTGGATAAATAGAGAACAAAATCGATTACATAATCAGATGAAGTTGTAAGAAAAAAATTAAATTGATGATGCAATCCCTTAGCTCTTCTGACGAAATTCACCTGTTGACAAACTCCTTCCAGGAGATCTCCTTGTAGCCCATTTCGAAGAACGCAAAGGAGGCAATCAGTACAACTGCGCCAATGGCTCCAAACAGTATCCAACGTTCCCGATCGCCACCGCCGCCCTCACCCAGCGGACGACCGCTCGGCGTCCCCGTGCCACGAGCCCCTGGGCCTCGTGAGCTGTTGCTGAACATGCCAAAGTTCCAATCCGATTTGGGTTCACTGGAACTGCTGGGTCTCATCGCGGGTGGTTTGGGTTTGCTGCTACTGCTGCTGCTGCTGCTCGTTTGTTTGCTGTTTGAAGCCGCATTTTTATCTCCTTCGGCGGCTGTTTTTGGTTTACCTTTGCCACCGGCTTCGAAATACTTTTCAAAACCCTTCGGCGGCTTTTTGCAGAACAGTTGAAGCTGTTCCACAATGTAGCGCACCAGTGGCGTCAACTCAAACGGGGCGCCGCCATTATGCTGTAACTATATGGAATATATAGATTATACAATTTTCAAGTATTTACCAATTGATCTACCTTTGGCGTGAGTGGAGACTGCGTATAGCTGCGTTTCATCAGGCTTTTTATTGCCGTCGCTGAGCTGAGGAGCCGGAAAGCCATTTCGCTCTTTGGTTTTGTCTAAGGAGGCGGGGGAGGAGGTGTAAAGTCGGTTTTCTTTAGGTTAAATAACGACAAGCACGCACCGTTATTTTATGCTACTGTAAAACTTGTCAATTTTGAAGCCACTGTTGAGTTACTGCAAGGAACCAAAACCTACCGCCTCATATAGCACAATGTTGTCTTAAGTTATGGCTTTAAAAACAAAAAAAAACTTTTAGATTTTATGGTGCGCTATTGTGAAATTTCGATTTTCAGCTAATAGTTGAAGGCAGTGCTCACATTCGATAGTTGACCAGGGCTGGCGATCTAGCGACCGGTAGTGTTGTACAGCGCAGCCAAGAACTATTTTGAATTCTTGCTAAAGTAACTAAACTAATTACCATAATATATTTATTATAAGTAATAACAAAAATTTATTGTTAACTTGCCTGTCATATATTAGTAATAAATATTTGCAAGGTGACGTCACAATTGTTCTGCCATTTGTATACAACGTTTATCAACACTAACCAACATGGCGTCCGGTGTTGTGCTGTGTCGTGTGGTACGTATTGCTAGTTGTGAAAATTTTCTTTTGCTCAAATTAGCCAATAAATTAACTCAAATTCACTATGAAAATATGCACAAAACGCGTTCCAGTCAATATGCTTGTGATTTAAGATAAAACGTCGCCTTGGGCATTGCGTTTTATTGTATTTGATAAGTTTTCTGTAACTGTCTGAGCGAAGGGTACGCAATTGGCAGGCCGAAAAGTCTTGAACAAAAAAAAAAAAAAGAAAAAAAATTTTGCTACCGACTTGACATGTACATGTGGATGTGTGCTAATGAGTGTGTATTTGTGTGCCTGTACAGTTGGCTGCTAAAAACCATAACAAAAATGTGTAAAAATAGTTTACAAAATGCCTTCGATACGTTTTTCGTTTAACATCGGTGTGCCTTTGTAGGTGTGCGTGCAATTTTTTCCGGTACTCTGCGATAGTGGTGAGGGCACAATACAATAGTAAAATCTCGATGCAGCTTCTGTGTGCGTGTCAATGTGTATGTGTGTGCGCTGATGGAAATGCATGTGTGCGTGCGAATTGTACGAGTCTCCGGTTTGCAACACTAAAAATCAATAAAAATGCAGCAGCAACAACAACAATGCAGAGTTTTTGGTGTAGATTTCACTGGGTGGCTGTCGCTCAACAGGGGCGCTCTATTAAAAGACAACATATATAATGCGTATGTATGTGTATGTGAACTAATTGTTTAACTTTCTTTCTCGTTGCAGCTTTTGTAACTAAAACTCCGTTTTGACATCACTTTCATCATAATCTGAATAAAATAATAATAATAATAATAAAAACCATCGAAAACGAATCAAAAAGCAAATAATAATAAATCATCTAATAAAAACAACAACAACAACAAAATACCAAGTTACATACCAATAAAGCAAACAAACAACAACAACTAAAGCAACAAAGCTCAAAAAGTCTAAGAGGCGTTTAATAACCGGAGAGGCATCTGCCATAAACTTTTAGTTTTGAAAATTTCCTTTGTTTTCGTTTGCAAATTCGCTTTAAACTCTACAACTGCATGCCGAAAAAGCTCACATGAAAAGTCTACAAAAATTAGCAAAAAGACTGTAAAAAGCAAATAAAAAATACACGAAAAGAAAAAATTTAAAGGGGGAACGTCGCCGTCTGCGGCGAACGTCTGTTAGCGGGTGTGAGCGAGAGAGAGAGAGAGAGAGAGAGAAAGAGACGAAAAAGCGACTGCGCATCTGTGCAAAAAGAAAAAAAAAAATAACAAAACAAGCCAAGCTTAAAACGAAGACTTTCAAAACCAACAACAAAAAACCAAACAAAATTCAAACGCTGTGAAATTAACTCGTCAATACTCAAAGCAACAACATAAAAACGGAAAAACAGAAAAAAAAGCTACAAAGAGAAATCAACTGAAGTAAAACGGAGTTGAGGTCTAAATAAAATAAATACACACACGCACGCACTAAAAATATATAAAAATAATTATAATTATCAGAACTGCCTAGCATTAGCAGCTACAAACGCAACGCTGAGGCGTTGACGTTGACGTCGAACTCGAATAACTGAAAAAGAAATCAACACCAACACCAACAACAACAACAACCGTTAAACAATCCCAAAATTCCTCATTTATTTTTCCTGAAAGCTTTAATTTAATTACGAATTTTTGTTAAGTCAAAAGTGAATTCAATTTGCTAAAAATATAAAAATTTATTTAAATTTAAGACAACAAAAAACGCCGCCTCTACTACTACAACAACAACAAACACCAACATCAAAAACAACAACAGGAACAAAGCAAAGCGAAGCGAGAGCAACACAAACAGCAAAAGCAACACCAACAACAACAACAACTACCAACAAACAACTGAATTAAAGTTTTAAAGTACAAAATAACCGGGAGAAAAGAGAGAAAAACAAAAACAACAACAAAACTAAGTTAAACAATATTTAAACAAAACAAAAAACATTTTATTTAAACGCAACATCAATTTAAATTATTTAATAAATAAAATAAACAAAATATAGTCTATAAGCAGAAACAAAAACAAAAGCGAAATCTTTGTCGCCTGTCGTGCGGCGGCTGTGTGAAAGAGTGCAAGAGAGAGACAGAGTGAATAGTGGAGAGAGCGCACATTAAGCAACGGTGCGATCGAGAGAGGAGGAAGAGGAGACACCATTAGAAAGTTCCGCCTTGTCTAAGAACAGAATAGAATAAACTATAAAGCAACAATTGTGCCGCAAAGAAAAGAAAAAAACAAAAGCAACAAAAAAATGAACTAAAAACCGAAAAAAAAAAATATAAAAATATAAAAACAAAAAAAAATCGAGCAACTAAAAACGGTAACAATAAAGAAAAACATTTAAAACCAAAAATCTACAAGAATTCTATTAATTTTAAGTAATTTTTACAACAAACACACACAATATGAAGACCCCAGCAACAAAAACAACTGAGTAACACAAAATACAAAAAACAAAAATAAATAAATAAAAAAAAAAAATAACCGCTACTTAGCCAATAAAAAACATTGTAAATAATCGAAATTAAATAAAGCCCAGCTAATTAAAAAATATATAATTAAAATAATAAGTTAAAAGGAACAGAAAATAAAAACTGCGTGGCCTACGTGCCCGGAAAAACACCCAGAACAGTTTTTTATTTTTAATAATAAACAATTTTTTTTTTTAAATAGTTTTCTTTTTTTATAAGTGTACCTAGTGAGAAATGTTAAAAGTCTAAATGCGATAACGATTAAAAGCAACTAAACAAAAAAAAAAAAAAGAAAAAACAAATTCAAAGAAAGATTTAACAACTCTGTGATAATTACTGTAAATTTATAAATATAAATAAATACAAAAAAAATCTCTAAGCATTAATAAAAACAACAAAAGAAAATGAATACTAAATAGAAGAACATTGTAATTTTTAACAATAGAAAAACGAGGTGGAAGGAGACGTACGAAAATCTTAAAAAATAAAAAAAATATAAAAAAAACAACAACAACCACTTTATACATAAGAGCAAATGCAAATTAAAAGATAAAAAACATTGAAACAAATTCGTGATATCTTAAAGGACTTCGATACATATATACTATAGTATATTATATATTATATTATATAAACTTTAAGTAATTAAGTATAAAACAAAAGAATAAATGAAAAATACAACAAGAAGAAACACAAAAAGCAAAACATAAAAACAACCCTAGGTTAAAAAAAAAAAAGACTTTCAACAAAAACGCGCATTCAAAATATATATATGTGAAAATATATATATTTAAAACAAAACAAAAAAGAAAATAACGTAGGCTTAAAGTTCAAAAATAGTAAATGAAAACCGAAAAACAACAACAAGTAAAGAGTATCTATCTATATATATATATATATATATATATAAATAACAGATAACAGTTCATAATAATGTGCATAGTGAATAGTAAACGAAACAGCAATAAACAATATACAAAACGTGTAAACGAAAAGTAATAGCAACAACAACACCAACTTAATACAGCGAAAATTAACATAACGGAACACTTGTAGAGCAGCCCCAAACCAAACCATTGAAGCGCCGCCTGGCAGGCAAGAACCAGTGCGAGAGAGACAGACGGAGAGAGATAGAACAAGTGAGCGCATTAGGGTGTACCAAGCAAATTAAAAATATATAAAAATTAAAAATAAATCACTAATACTTCCTAAAAGAAAAAGAAGAAAATAAACAAAAAAAACCACAACGATTGCCTACAAAATATATATATAGTATATAAATGTATATGATAGTAAACAAAACAAAACAAAAGCAAACATATTAATCACTTCCCCTCCAAAACAAGAAAATCCCTCAAACAAATAAACAAATCAAATAATTTAATATCAAAGTAAACTAAAATAATCGAAGGAAAAAAAAAATTAAATTACAAAAAATATAAGTATTCAACAAAGCGCCCCAGTGTATTTTTCTAGTAAAACTAAAAAAACGAAAAAAAAAAAAATCGAAATGCAATAAATAGATAAAAACAATAATAACAAAAATTAATGTTTATTCATTTAACTACAACAACAACTAACAACCAACGGCAGCTAACAGCTGCTAATGCATTTCATCAGAATACAAATACGAATATAAATATGAATATAAATATATTTTTTAAAAACAAAAATTAATAGTAAAACAAACAAAAAGAAAAACAATAAGAAACATTAAATTTGAACGGCATTTTTTACATACGTTTCGAAACGGGGCTTGCCCCAAAAATAATAATAATAAATTATATATAAATCGAAGCAAGTTGACCACCCATAACAACAACAACAACAACAAATGATTGTTTCTTTATTAACTTCGAAGACAAGGAATTTCAGTGCCTCTTGTGCCAGTGTTTAGCCAAAATATATATACACAAAAATAAAAAATAAAAAAAAAAACAAATACGTATTTATTGCTTAGTTTTTTCTCTTTGATATAAAACAATTACACAAAAAAATTGAAAAAATAAATAAAATAAAAATATAAAATTATAACAAAATATAATAAATAATTCCATGCCGGAAGCAGCTACATTTTTTAACTGTTCCCAAAAGAAAAATAAAACGCGCTCGCTCTCTTTTAAATCATTCAACATTCTCGTCATCAATAACAATAAACATTGAAATCACAACAACAACAACAACCAGTCTCCTTGTGCTAGTCGCTATCAGCATTTTCTATAACATCCAAAACAAAGCCAATTCAAATTAATTAACAATATGAATACGCAATCCAAAGGATATCGCACGGGCGAAGGTAAGACAGAATCATGTTAACATGTTGAGCAGCATTATATAGCTGTAATAGCAGTTAGTAATGTTAGTAAAATTCTAATTGGAATATGTTAAGAGATTGTTAAGCAACATACGTTTGAGACTATCAAGCAACAAGTGAAGAGTGAAGTAATGTATGGTTTTTGGGCAGCAAAAACTCTGTTACATATTTAATAAATGTCTATATATTCAATTATACTAACTAACTTAGACATACTTACAAAATATATATTAATCCGTCAATTCAATCTCTTTCTCTCCTTCTCCACACCTTTGCAGAAATTTACGATAATATGCAGTGCTTTGACATTACTGCCATACGCAACTTGAACATACCTACAACTTTTCCGACCATTGGCACCTTTACGTTGGACTCCACCACGTTGGGCCTGCAGCCGTCTCATGGACCGCCAGCAGCGGCCGTACAATTGGCCATGGCACCGCAACAGCAGAGCATGCATCATCATCAGCAGCATATGCAACAACAACAGCAGCAGCAGCAACATATTCAGCAGCAGCAACAGCAACATCAACAACAGCAGCAGCAACAACATCCCAGCATTGGAATTTTCGATGCTAATGAGGTCAACGATATCATTCAGAATCCACCACAAATTGGCGTCTTTCAGTCGAACAGCGTGTTGAACAACGGCGCTGGCAGTTCATCGTCCATATTTGGATCGCAGTCGAGCAACTCTTCGGCCACGGCCTCTGGGGCAAATGATCCGAATCAAACAACGCGCGAAACTGGCATCATTGAGAAGCTACTGGTGGGTCTATCAATCGAGCAGTAATATCTGTATAATGGACAATCTGAAGATCATTTCTCTAATCATCGAATGTGTTTCTATTTTCAAATTTTCAGCACTCTTATGGCTTTATTCAGTGCTGCGAGCGGCAGGCGCGCCTCTTCTTTCATTTCTCGCAGTTCACTGGCAACATTGATCATTTGAAGATCGGTGATCCAGTTGAATTTGAGATGACCTATGATCGCCGCACCGGCAAACCGATTGCTAGTCAAGTCTCGAAGATAGCGCCCGAGGTTGTGCTCTCCGAGGAGCGGGTCACCGGCACGGTGACCACCGAACTGCGCACCGATAGCGCCAACAATGTGCTCAGCTCCAGCGAGACAACCGGACGGATCAGCTATGAGAATCGCGGCGAATGTTTCTTTTTACCCTATACCAAAGACGATGTTGAGGGCAATGTCAATTTGCGTGCTGGCGATAAAGTCAGCTTTCAGATCGCTACGAACCAAAGGTTAACTATTCTATATCATCAATATAAACTTGCCCATATCTAATTATCATCTATTCGCAGAGGCAACCTGGGCGCGTGCCACATACGCCTGGAGAATCCGGCCCAGCCCGTTAAGTATCGCGGCGTTGTCTGCTCAATGAAGGAATCGTTTGGTTTTATCGAACGCGCCGATGTTGTTAAAGAGATCTTCTTTCACTTCTCCGAGGCTGAGGGCAATGTGGAGCTGCGTCCCGGCGACGATGTCGAGTTTACCATTCAAACGCGAAGTGTAAGTAGAGCAGATAATTAATTTGTGACAGCAATTCATATCGCACTAACCAAAGCAGTCAGCCACTGTGCCGCCGCAGGGCCGGGAGTTTGCGTGCAACATCACACGCTTGCCGCCCGGCTCGGTCATCTTCGAGGATGTCGATAGCACCATCTACAAGGGTCAAGTGCTCAAATCGCTGGATCGCAATAATGCGGCGCGTCAGAACAATGATCCGTTGCCAGGACGCATACGTTATCGTGCGCCCGATTACTCGGAGGTGGAGGTGCCATTTGGGGACAAGGATCAGAAGGGCGACTTCACTTTGCGTCACGGCGATTGGGTGCAATTCCTGTTGGCCACCGATAGGCGGGATCAGTTGCAGCGTGCCACCTCGATAGCGCTGCTGGACGAGACGTTCAAGGTGTCCGGCGAGAAGCGTGAGCAGGGCATCATTGCCTCGCTGAAGGAGGGCTTTGGCTTCTTGCGCTGCGTAGATCGTCAAGTGCGGTTGTTTTTCCACTTTACGGAAGTGCTCGATACGGTAAGCATCAATGGATACGATAATTGGAGTTCTATTTCAATAATACCTCTCATTTGCAGAGCCGTGAAATTGAAGTCAATGATGAGGTGGAGTTTACAGTCATTCAAGAGCCCGGCCTGGCCTACAATAATTCCCGTCTGCAGGCCATACGCATTAAACATTTGCCGCCCAATACTGTGCAATTCGAAACCCTAATGGCCAGCAACATTGAGGGTATATAAACCATCTATACATATACAATAAATAGTTGTTTAACTTGTGTTATGCATTGCAGGCACCGTGACACGCGAGGCGCCCAAAAGTCCCATTAAATCTCAGGATCGCTTCGAGGGTGGTGTCATCACCTATGAACACAGCGATGTTAAAAAGACTATTATGTATTTTCTCAAAGACTGCGAAAAACCACCAAGAGTTGGCGAGCGTGTGCGCTTCGATATTTACATGGTGGGTAATAGTTATTATATATATTTTCGAATTGTTCTGTTTAGCTCTCTTTTAAATCAAATCTAATTTCGTTTTACTCTTAACTTTGGGCAGGTCAAACGTAATAAGGAATATATAGCAGTCAATGTGCAGCAGGTATCGCTGCAACAGCAACAGCAGCAACAACAACAACAACAACAGCAGCAGCAACAACTTTTAAATCAGCAAACAGCAGCAGCACAACAACAGTCCGCTGTCAATTTAAATCAGAACGATCAACTGCAACTGTCGAACGGCATTGGCTCGAATACTGGTGCCATACAGAATGGCTATATGATGCATGGCAGCCCTGGTGGCGGCAGCAGCAGCAACAGCAGCGTGGGCAGCAATGCAACCACTCAACAAATTAGCACTCCACAAATTGAGGACTTTAAGCTGGAGAATAATAATCATGCCAATGCGGAGGCAGCTACCGGGCAATTGTATCGCGGATTTATAGCCGTGATTAAGGAGAATTTTGGTTTTATCGAGACATTGTCGCATGATGAGGAGGTTTTCTTTCACTTTAGCAACTACCAGGGCAATCCCAATTGGCTAGAGCTGGGTCAGGAGGTAGAGTATACACTGGCGCCCAATGGCAACACCTCCGTGTCGGGCAATTGTCTGCCCGCCGAGAATGTGCGCACATTGCCCAAGAACTCGATACCACAGCCGGCGGTGCTGGAGACGGTGCACAATGGTGTGGTGGCGCGTCCATTACGTTGCATCAATCCGGATCAGCAGGAGTATGCTGGCCTAATCGAGATACTGGATGAGCAACGCACCACCATCATATCACAGCATGAATTCGGCATCACCAGCCTGGTGAACAAACGTGATCTGTTGCAGAAGGGCGATCTGGTTAGCTTTCGCATCGATGAGAGTGGCAGGGCGGCAGAGGTGAACGCAGTGCGGCAAAAGAAACGCGCCACTGTGGACTCAATCAAAGGACAATTTGGTTTTCTCAATTTCGAGGTGGAGGATGGCAAGAAGCTATTCTTTCACATGTCCGAGGTGCAGGGCAATACGGTGGCTCTACATCCAGGCGATACTGTTGAATTCTCAGTGGTTACCAATCAGGTATGAATGACAATAGTAAATTAATTATATATCAAATGTATTAAACATATTTTATTTATTATATTATATTATTTAGCGCAATGGCAAATCTTCGGCTTGCAATGTTTTGAAAATAAACGATCGTCCCGATCGTCTGATCTCGCGCCTTAAGCTCAATGGCGATGACGGTGTGCCACGTTTGATACTAACACGCGCACCCAAGGGGCCGCAGGGCAAGGGCTTCTCTATACTCGCGCGCCATCCACGCATTCCAGGTGAGTGTTCAATAATGAATTACCCTTAGGATGAACCATATTAATTCGATTGATTTGATTTGCTTGCAGGCGCTTTGGTAGAGTAATTCCAAAAACAAACAAAAATCAGATATTTGATGCAAATTTAAAGACAATGCATAGATACACACCCACAAACATGCATATACAACTATATATACTTATATCTATATATATATATATATTTATATTTATATATTCTTGTACGCTACACAATACAACACAAGAAGGATTAACCGTTCCCTAAACGCAACAGATGTGCACAGGATGGACTGCAACAAATAATAATTAAAATAAATAAACAACAATTATGCAAACTACAACAGACAACTACATTGTGAAACCATATTATGAACAACCATACAATTTATTAAGTACATTAACTTAGATGCAAAACACTATTTGAAACGATAATAATAATTGATAGCAAAGCATATGGCATACAGAACACAATACATATATGTATTATTATGATGAATACTAAATGACAACTCCAAAAACAATTTCTATGTGTCTGATATATATATATAAATATATAAATATAAATCTAACAAAGCAAATAAGGAAATATGAAACAAACAAAAATCTAACTAAACGAAATTTTACGTAAACTTACGCATTAACCATTAAACCAGGGCCCTAAAATCCTAATTGTAATTAAACAAAAAAAATGCAGTCTGTATTTTTCTGTTATACTGAAGTTGTGCGCTGCTTAAACTGAAATTCAAGTGTCTGAGAGATGAAACCAAATTGTGTGTATACGTATACTATTTTTCAACTAGTTTTGCTTTAATTTAATTTTAGCATATATAAACAAAATGAAATCCATAACAAATCATATTAAGAGATAAAAGAAATTAATATACAACAACAACAACAAGAAATGAAAACAATTATTGTATAATGGCAACGAAATCCTTGCATATGTGCATTAGACAAACAAATAACAAAACACTTTATGCCATAGAAGCGTAGATAGTTCTTATTTTTTTTCTCTAATTATATATGCTCTATATTCTCTTAAAACTATTCTAATATTTCTCGCAAACTGTTCTTTCGCAGCTTCATTGAAGTCTTACTGTTAAACTGGCATATATATATATATACATATATATATATATTTATTGAATAATGATTGTGTGTATACAGCAAAAAATGATGAAGAAATCAAGAAATTGTAAGATTGAAGTATTTATAAAGAAACAAACAAAAAGTCTTAATATTTCTCGTTTGTAACATTTCAAACACCAAAAGAAACTGTAAATCGAGTTTCGAGTATCTTAACACTGTGTATTGTATGTTGTTTCACGAATTTTTGTTCTGCATTCAAAATGGTTGCATTAACTTATTACACAGACATATATACATACATGCATACATCTAACATATACAAAACGTATTTATTTATTAAAAAAAAAAAAACAACAACAACAAACAATATTTAGAAAACGAACTTTGTAACTAACACACAAAAATTATTAAGAAGCAAACAAAAAGCAGAAAACAAAAAGTCTTGTGCGAGTAATGTAGAAGAGCAAATGTAATTTGCTGCGCCAAATCTGTTGAAACCATTTAATGAAAGATAACAAAAATTAATTTTTAAAAATGTATTTTTAAATATTAAAGTATATTATATATAGTAAAAAAAAACAAAAATATAAAAAAAAAAATAAAAAAAAAAATACAAAGAGATCGTGTCGGAAACAAAGAGCAAATATTGTGAAACAAATTATGAATTTCAATTACTAAAAAAAAAAGTAAAAATAATATAAATAAATGAAAACATTTAACAAGCTAAACAACAAAATTTGGGATCAGTACGTCCTACTATAGCCATGTTATACATATATACAACTACAACAAACACTAAGCAACACAACAACAAAATGAACAAGCAAAACATAAAAACAAATAGTAACTTTATAATATGTATAACGCTATTAAACGAACATACATATATACATACATACATATATGTATATCTGTGTATATATCTATCGTCTGATATGGCGCGATAGATACTCTGCGTTTAGAGATTTATGCAATGCAATGAAATGAACAGCACAGACACAACAAACAGAGCAGCAACTAATCCTTATTTATAAAATATAAAACATAAAAAAATCGTAAAACATACACTATAAAAAATGCAAAAAAAAATAAAAAAAAAACAAATACATATGTGCTTGAATACGAAAAAAAAAAAAAAAACAAAAAACAAAGCAAACTATATAAGTCAAATAATGCAATAATACAAAAACAAAAAAAAAAAACATTAAAAAATAAATACATATTTCAATAAAGCTACAAAAAAATGTGTTTAAATGCGTTGGGTGAAGGTACAATAAAACTAAGAACAAATTCTTTTTAAAATATTCAACATTAATATTCTGATCATTATATGAATTATATAAAAAATAAATAATTTAAATTACATATACTTAAATTATTTGTATATTTATGGACATACGATATTTTACAAATTTATAATTTAATATAGCAAATAAAAATCAATTTATAGGGTTTATTTCGTTTTTTTTTTTTTTTTTTTTTTTATTTGTGCAGGGAAATAATTTATTTAATAATTATATATAAAATAAAATTCAATTTTTTTTTTATTAAGTAAATAAAAATGAATACAATTATTTAATAGAAGCAGAAAAGTTTTTAAATCTTAAATTGATTTCTTCTATCTAGGCAAAACATAATATATTCACAAGCTTAATATATTTTTTTAATCCATATAAAAAATAAACGAACAATAATTGGTTGTAAAAATAAAACCAAAATAAATGAACTAAATTATATAAATAAATAAAAAATTTTACAAATAATATGTAGCCCCTTATAGTTTAGACGAACTCTAGGTATTTAAAAAAAAAGAAAACAATTCCCATTAGGCTTTCATATTTTAAAGCTTTGCTATTTACAATTCTTATCACTAAGAAACAAACGAGAATGCCAAGAATTCTTTTTGTGTTTTTTTTATTTTTATTTATAAGAATAATTTATATCTGCTTAATATTTCTGGATTATATGACATGACTATGGTATGGTATCGCACTTGTTCTTCATTTTCTCCTTCTTTTAATTTCAGACGTTCCTACATCGATTTGTATATTTTTTATGTTATTGACTTGACTCCGCTTTCTCTTTTACTTTGCTCATTTTCCTTCTTTTTTTTTTTTGTTGTTGCTATGCTCTATGCTATTTGTATATTACTTGTTATGTTCGGTATCTTAAAATTCAAATATTTCATAAATAGTTCGATTTGAGGTTATGTTTATATGTTAGTACTAAATTTTTTGCGCTTGCATTGATTTGTTTATATATCTATATATATATATATTTTATAATATATATATATAGTGAATATTGCATTGATTTCTCTCGAATCTGTTGTTTGGTTTTATTATGATTATATCGCCTATACGTGTATATCGCTTAGTAGTATATGTCAAAAAATTGCGTGTTGGGTTAAGAACTTTATCGACGAATTTAAAAAAACCGATTATTCGCATTAATATAAATATAAATATATGTGTGATTATACATACATACATATATTTAAATTCAGTAAAAAGGGTTTAATACACACTTGGTTTTCCTGGATATCTTTTTTTTTGTGTTCAATCGTTCGCTCGGGTATTTCGACTTATATAATATAATATTACAAAAAACATCTGAGTTTTGTATAAAAAATCGAGGTAAACTCTCTGAGATAGTGCATCGGATCATGGTAAATTTTTGTTTTATTGGTGTTTCAATTGTTCTTCCATCAAATCAGTAAACTTAGGGCCGATTCTATAGATCGACTTTAAAGGCATGTTGGATTTGTTTTATTAATATTTTTTTTTTTTTTTTACTATGATTATTTTGTTATGATTGCCGATGCACCAATCAAAATTTGTTTTTAAACTTTATTGATGATTTTTTTTAGGGGTTTTTTTGTTGTTGTCTTTTGTTAATTGAAGAGCGCATAATAAATATAAAAAATTTATATCTTGTTCATTTTCGGGGTGGGCAAATATTTGTTTCATTTAGAGCTGCATTTCAGAAATTTTGCATATACATATTTTTGTGTTTACTTAATAGGAAGTAGATACGTCTTAATACATATATACATGTATATGTATGTATATATATATAGCTATATTTGATATAAATGGTTTGTGCTTCAATTTTGTTTTGCTTTAAATAGTGTGAGAATTTGACGAATTATTTTTTATAAATGTTTTATTCTTGTTTTTTTTTTTTTTTAATATTTAAATATTAATTTTGTAATTTTTAAGGAGAACGAACGATTTGTTTTTAGTTTTTTTTTTTTTTTAATGCCTAATTGCTTGTACTGGCTAAGCCAAGAATGGGTGTGCATGTGTGTGTGTGTGTGTGTGTGTAGCGTAAGTCTAAATGAAGTTTGAATGTATGCATGGGTGTGAGTGTGTGGGAGTAAAGCGTTTTAGAGAAATTTTATTTATATAAATATATGTATATATATTTATATAGAGCTTAGACCTAGATATAGTTAGAGAGAGAGAGAGAGAGAGCGCTATGAGAGCTTTTTTTAACTTTTAAATTTAAATTTATGCTTATGATTTATCATTTGCCTTTTGCTTTGTTTTTGGGATCATATCATCATCTTCATCATCATCATCATCATTAACATCATCAACAATACTCCTCCTGGGATCACACTGTATATGAGAGAGAGAGAATAGGTGAGGGTGAGGCGGGAGAGGGCGGGTCTTGGCTTGGTTTTCAGGGGGAGGGCGTGGTGGCACTTAGGCGCTATTCTTAGAGACAAACTCGCGCAATATATCGCCAGCCATTTCGATGTTGTTCCTCGAGATGCCCAGAGCCGTGATGGCATTCTCCTTGGAGTAGCCGGCATTCATCAGGCGCGCTATATACTCCAGATTGATATTCTCATAGGGCACAGTGGGGCCGCAGTCTTTTTGATTGATCGTCACGTTCGCATAGAGCAACGGTTGCTGCTGCTGCTGTTGCTGCTGCTGGAGAGGATTCGTCGCTGGCATTGGCTGCTTCAGCGTCGACTTTTTGCCATTGGCCAGCGTGGCGGCAGCCGCCAGAGCCGCAGCACTGGTCGTGGTGGTGCACAACTGCGTATAGTGCGAGGTGGCTGCATCCTGGGAGCCACTGCAATTGCTGCTGCTGCTGCTGCTACTGTTGGAGTTGCTGCTGTTGCTGCTGCTGGAGTTGGTGGTGTTGGCGGCGGCGGTGTTGGTGGTGGTGCTGCTGCTGGGCAGCGTGCCTCGCGCCTCCAGTGGACGCGTATCGATGACACCGCTTATGGTCTCTGCCGGACCCACTTCCACCATCTCGTCCAGCAGCGACAGCACCGGTGACGTGGTGCTGCTAGCGATACGTTGCTGTCGCATCAGGTCCTCGGCCAGGGTGTCCACGCTGCTGCTCACATGTGGTGGTATGGGCGGTGCCGTTGTCTGGGGCGGCACATTGTCCAAGCTGCACTGGATGTTGTCGATGCTCTTGCTGGTCGAGGGCGTCGCATTTGGCTTCACTGGCGTCTCCATGCCGGGCGATTTGCGTGGCGGCAAGGGCGGTGCCACTGCAGCACCACCAGCACCACCAGCACCACCAGCAGCAGCAGTAGCAACAGCAGCAGCATTTGAACCACTTGCAGCTGAAGCCACTGTGCAGCTGGAGCTGGCATTATCCTGCAGATTCTGTAGTATGGCATAGGAGCTAATCGAGGCCGTATCACCGCTCGAGCCGCTCTCCGCTTTGCAGCCCGGCAACTTCTGTCCGTAGGTGGAGTTGTTCACACTGCAGCCCATCAGTGGTGCACTCATGCGATGCGTTGACTTTTGCGTGGATGCATTACCATTGCTGATCACAGCAGCAGCAGGCGGTGCCGATGGCTGTGGCTGTTGTTGTTGTTGCTGCTGCTGTTGCGTGCAATTTACGGAGCTGCCGCCGGCGTTGCTGTTGTTGCTACTGCTGCTGCTGCTGTTGTTGTTGCTGTTGCTGCTGCTGCTGCTGCTGGGCAGACTGAATGTGGCCGCACCGCCGGCATACAGATCATTCTGCACCGCCATCAGGCTGGGCGTGGTGCTGCGCCTGCCCAGCCGCGGCGATGTATGCGGACTGTGCTTCTCCATGGACGACTGCGAGGCGGCCGAGGTGCTGAGCGCATGCAGCGAACTGGTGGCTATATTGAAGTCGCCCATGTCCTGGAGTAGGGATGTTTGTAGTAGTCAAATTGTTGTTGCTTGAGTGGTTGGGTGGGTTGCCTGTCTAGAGTGTGTCTAGAGTGGGTTAGATGGCATGCCCCTAGAGCAAAAGTGGCTGCAAGTCAAAGTTTTGATTCGAACATGCACAGCAACAAGGATATCAAATAAAAAACGTTGAAAAATAATGGAACAGGAGCAAAAACAACAAGAACAACAACAACAACAATAAGAATAACTGTAGACAATGTCATAGAACAAAATGAAACAATTAAAACCAATATTTATAAATATTTATACACATATATATATATTTTTTCTGCTGTTCAGTTTTTTGTTTTAAGGAAATCAAAAATTAAATCTAAGAAAATGTACTTGCACGATGTGTATATATATATTGATATATACATATTTAAAACATAAATAATTATTAATTATTAATTGAAATATGCTAAATCGATGTATGCTGAAGCCTATGTTAAGGAAACAAAACTTGAGCCGAAATTGTTTAAATAATAATGAATGAAAAGAGTTAACAAACAGACATACATACACACGCATTCACACACACACACGCACACACATTGTAAATTTCCTTTTGCTAATACTTTGAAATTTGTTTCTTTTCTTGTTTTGCATAAATTCTGGCCTAGGCTTGTGACATTAACAAACACTAAAAACTAAAAACTAACTACTACTAAAAATAATGCTAATAATTATGATTATAAAAAATTACAATAATGTTAATGATAATGATAATAATTATACAATATGCATTGGCCTTGACCATTTTGTTTTTGATTTCTCATTACATATTATTATTAATAAATTACAGTCTTAGGGCAGCTGCAGCGCTGCTTACAAACAAAAAAAATATATATATAAACGCACACACATACAAAAATATATATGTATAAAATCTATGTGAAAACCGATTTGCAAAAACTAAAAACAAACACAAAAATGATGAACTAAACATATCTTTGGAAGTATCAAATCATAAACTAAAATGTGTGTGAAAATAGATCAGATATTTTGTTCTATATAAATGGAAGAGGTTCATATATATATATATATAGATCTATATACTGCAGGAAGAACGGAGTGCAAATACAGGTTTCGTTTCGTTTCGTTTCGTTTCACTAAGAACTAAGGTATTTACAAAAGGTGCACAAGTGCTAGAGGGCATAATACAAATACAGCTTCATTTTATCATATATATGTATATATGTATATATATATAAATCATAGTTGTTCAAGAATTAAATCACACGCTTCAAATGAATTCATAAACAGAGGCGAGCGAGCGCAAATGAATGAATGAATTTAGTTTTGTAGTAGGGTAAGAATGAAGAAGAACAAGAAGTAGAAGCAATCAACAAAACGAAACAAAAACAGCAAGAGAACAGAGTGCACAAACAAAACCGACAGAAACAAGCGAGCGTTGATAAACAAAAAATAGTAATAATAAGCGACTGATGAGTAACTTCCGCTCGGCGCATAAATAAATAAATACAAGCGCATATACATATATAAATATACGTACATATATTTATATATATATATATAGAAATATGCACGTATTAAACACTTTGCGTTTCTTGTTTTGTGTGCGCACAGCTCTGTTAGTTGCAATGAAAAATTGTAGCTAATAATTTACGTATGAATAAATCAAAATCGCTAAACATTAAACTTAATATATAAATAGAACGTCTATGTATATATACATATTGTATATATAAACGAACTAAAATTGATATATATATATATATACATATATATGTATATATATAAGATTATGTGTATATATAAGAGAGATAGAGATAGAGGCAGCACAGGCGGGCAGCGCGGGGCAGGCATCAAAGGCTTTCTTATGGTTTCTTTTTTGTTTTTTGCTTTTTTTTTCTTTTGTTTGTTTGATAAGCGCTGCTCTAAACTATACCTCTGTATCGTCGTCGTCCTGCTGCAGTTGTCGTCCATTCGTTGCATTGCGATTGTGTTGCTTGCGTGGATCAAATGCATCCACAACGATCTGTTCGGTGCCCTTGATTTCCGCACGACAAAACGGACAACCCTATTGAGTGCACACATTGAAAGGGTATTAAATTAGTTTATCAGTTAATTATGTGACTAGCTTACCTGTCCCTCCGAGTCCACCTGCCAGGCTGTAAGACAGGGCGTGCATAGCAAATGACCGCAAGGTTCGATGCGTATATCCTTATCGTTCTCTGCGCAGATTTTGCATAGCTGAAAGGTGCTGCCTGCGAGGGTTTAGGTTGTGGTTTAGTTAGAGTGATCGATCGTTAGTTAAATTGCCCAAACTTACCCATTTCACAGTACAGCTCATATTGCTCTTGTGTAACGGTTATATGATCCTCGGTTGGACTTTGCACGGCGGAGGATAAGTCGGGATTGTAGGCCTGGCCATCGGGATATAAGTAAAAGCCCTCGCTAAGATTAAAATAGAGTAGAGGAGAAGAAGAATGTAATTAGTATATGGAATAAACTAAGTACGTATAAATTATAGTTTAACTTCTCTCAAACTGGGTCACATACTAGGTCTATCAGTATTCAACATAGCCCTAATTCTAATCCACAAGCTAAACAATTATTTACACAATACACACATATCTAAACGTTAACTAATTACTTTCTCAGATCTCAGCAGTAATTCTAAGCTCCTTACCGATGCCCGTCGAGTAGCGCCTGACACAGCGATTTGTTTTGTGGTATTGTTTGCAAGATCTCTCCATCGGCCGTCACATAGCCAATGGCCCACTGGCCCAGTCGCGTGCAGGATAAACGAAAGACATAGCTGCCCGCCTTGTGGATGTAGCGCTGCAGGCGCGCCTTCACCTCATCGTAGGTGAGAAAGGCCACATAGCCGGGATGGGTGACGGCCAGAATTTGCCAGTTGCGCAGCAATGTGACCCAAGGCTGAAACAGTCGTGTGAACACATCGAATTCAAAATTCGATATATAATCGTTGCACGTCAAATCGATTGTTGTCTTCAGTGCCATCGCCTCCAAGCCAGATGATATTGGATGCACCTTATTCAGTTCCTGACGAAAGATTTTCCAAGGCACCAGTGTACTACACCAAAGACAATTAAATTGTGTTAATTGTCTGTTTGATTAAATGCCGTGTATTGCTTACCTGTTGCCAAAATTGCTCTTCCAGAAGTCGGCCGCATCGGCTTTGGTGATTCGAAACTGATCGCCCGCAAAGACACCATTGGGAAATATAGCTTTTAGCTCGCTGAGCATGTGGGAGAAGACCAAACTCAGTTTGGTTAGGTTGCGACGATAATGTGAATTCTCATCGAACATTTTCTCTTTGCCCTCCTTGAAGAGTTTGATGGCCTGTTTGCATTTACGCATTAGATTATTGATGAATACATTGAAGTGTTCGTTGGCATGGAGCAGATGCATTTGATCCTCATTCTTCGAGTAGATGAGACGCAATCTTTGATACGTGTCCGGCAGTATGTCCAATATGAAGGGTGGACTGTTCTTTAGATTCATTTTTGGCTGTTGGCACAATTTGACCACCTTGTCCATCAGTTTCCACGTTTTCTCCAGCGTCTTCTTGTCCGTGGATAGACGCTGTGAGACGCACGCCTCCGATATTGCTCCATGTAATTTTGAAAAGATTGAAGGAAAAATTTTTGGTTGTGATTGTATGCGACTGGTGCGACTCGTCGCCATCTTTTCTCTCAACACTGCTGCGCTGCTGCTGCTCTTGTTGTTGTTGTCGTCGACGTCGTTGTTGTTGGTGTGGCTGTTGGTTTGGGGAGTAAAGTTGTAGGTTTCACTCTTCACACACACACATAGGCGCACGCACGCACACACGCACACACACACACTCACTCACTCACTAACTTAGTGCGCTGCGTTACAGCGACAACATGAATTTTTAGCTGCCCAAACAGCCAGCGCATCCGATTTTATTAACACGTTCACTTTGCCTTTAGCACTGGGCATCCGCATTTGCACAATTTGCGCGTTTCGCAGTTAGTTATACACGATTTTTATTTCCCACACAATTCTCTGACTTTTTCAATGAGTGTGGCTGTGTGCGTACATGTGTGTGTCAGTACGTGCGTGTGTGTGGGTAGCGATGTTAAACAAATCTATCGATAGTTTAGACAATATCGATGGGCATGTAAAGCAACACTTATTGCAGTGCTGCAAAATGCGAGGAGTAACGCAAATTTGCTTTGCCAGTGCTGACTTAATAAATTAAGACTGTTACTTTTTGAAAATTGAGTGGGGAAAATAAACGTTAACGAGCTTTGCCAATTTGCTGGACAATTAGCATAAGACTGTAAAGAAAACTAGAAATTAGTGAAAAGCAAGGCAAATAACTATGTAGGCTACTGGCTCAACAAATTCAAAATTGGTGCATTTTCACAAGTGCATTCATAACAAGCACTTTTGATTTTACCATTTTGCCATATAATTTCAGTGCTCCTCTATCATCACTTTTTATATAATACTCGGGCTTTTTAGCTTAGCCTGTGATTAGAGCCGATGAAAACTCGCACGACCTGCAGAACAGGTGCGTGGCCGTTGTTATTTTTTTGCGTTTGGCTTCTATCTTTATTACACTTGTTTATAGGTTTTTTTTTTTCTTGTAGTTATTTTGTTTTTAATATGCATGCAGGCATTGCAGCTACAATTTTCACTTTCCATTTTTATTGGCAACCACGACATCAAATCTTGGTTATGGCCAAAAAGAAATTGCAATGCTGCCAAAGGTTTTTTTACTCGAGGCTTTCTTTTAATTAATTTTTGTTTTTCGTTTTATTTCATGTTGTCTTTGGAAGTGGTGTGGCTTTAGTTCTGGGCGGCTGTTGCTGCTGCTGTGTCATGGCTGTCAGATGCATTATGCCGCTTACGCTGTCTGGCTGCCCAAAAGCTAACTGTAAACATTCACTTACTGACCTCTTTTTTCTGCCAGCTGCTGCGCTGCAGCTCTCAAATTTTCGTTATGCACGCGACTCTCCGCCAAAGCTCATCTATTTATGTACATGTGTATACTATGTGCGTATGGGTGCTCATATGGGTGTGCGTGTGTGTGTGTGTGTGTGTGTGTGCTTGTGTATGTGTGACCCTTATTCGCCAACGCTACTCAGGCGTAAAATTTATGGCTTAAAAGTCGACAAGTCTATAAACACAGCTTCCAGCTAGCAACGTCTGCGGCTTTTGTGCATCGACATCGATGCCGACTCCGACTCCAGCTCCAACTCCAACTCCAGCTTCAATGCGCACTTTCTACGGCGACAAAGCAACCGTCTGTCTGTCGGTCCCGCCGTCTGTCCGTCTGTACCGCCTGCACAGTTGCCTAGTCGATGTGTGTGTTATAATTTCAAATGTGCGGTTCGCCTTTTTGGTTGCATTTTGCTGCCACTTTTGGCAAATTAAATTTGTACGCAAAACCGATTAGGTTTCTGCTAGACAACATGACCAAGTTGTTATTTTAAATACCGACAACTCCATTTAATCAATGGCTAAAGCGCAGTCAAAGCCATGGCGAACAAAGCGCCGCACTGCGAAGGCGTTGCACAGTGTGCTGAGATAGCACTAGCAAGTTTCCAATATTTTGGCATGTCGGAGCTTCCTGTATAGAAAATTTTATTATAAAAAAAAATAAATAAATAAAAAAATGCATAAAAAATAAGATATTTATACATAAATACACTTAATTTACATTTATTTAAAAATTATGTTACGCATGATTTGTTTTTATTTATTTTCGAATTCATTGTGTTTATTATTAATTATTTTTACTAAATTTAATTTTATTCTGATTTATTTTGTAGTAATTATTTGTTTTGTATATATTTTTATTTATTTAATTAAACATTAGTATTCAAATCACATATAAAAAATGTATATATACATATATGATATATAAATAAATATAAAACGGCTTCTAACAAATGCAAAATTTTCTCTCAAGTTCTCCCAATAGCCCACTGTGCGGCGCCCGACTAACGCCAACTGCGCTGCGGCTGCGCTGCGACTGCCTTTCACTCATATAAATGGCATTGCAAATTCGAGTGTGAGTGTCATTCAAACCTTTCTCTCGTGTCGTTCGGTACGACGGCGCAGTCGCAACAGCTAAGATTTTTGTTTGTCGCCGACAGTCGAATTGGAGCTGGAGCTGCAACAAAAGACAGGGAGCAGCATCGACGACAACTACAAGCAGAGCCTATAATTATATGAATGTGTAAAAAGGCAAAGCTCGCGTTCGTGTGTGTGTGAGAGTTTGCGAGCGTACGCAGTGCATCAGTGTGTGTGTGTTCATTCATTGAAAACGCAGCAGTCCAGCGTCAATCTACCAACAACAATAAATAATGCAGCCGCTGTAAAGTCCAGCGTCAACGTCAACGTCAACGTCGACAGCGCACAGAACATCGCATCACAGCGAATCAGTCACTTCGCATGCGAAACTCAACGAGCGCGCATCAAAAAAATCAAATTCAAACGGTTACGGTTAAAGAGTAACGAACTACACTAAAGAAAAGAACTCGAGTGCCCGCCCCGAAAGAGACTATCAAAAGATATTTTGTGTGCATACAATAATAATAAAAGAGCAAGGCATAAAAGAAGCGAAACGAGGAAGAAGAACGAACGAACGATCTGACTGAACAAACGGTAACTGTGGTAAACTTCAAAAGGCAAACACAGTCGTAATTGAAATCGAATTAAAGCAACGTGCAAAAAGGAAAAAAAAATAACAAACAAACAACTAAAGGCAGGGCGATAAAAAAGAAATTATGCCACATTGTGCGAGAGGCCAAAGCGAGACGAGTTACCAGCAGATTATATAGAGCTCTTTGCGTAATTACCGCAAGTCTCGCTTTAATGTTTAATAGGCAACCGAATTAACGCAGGCGGCCCACAGAACACACCAAATGAGCCAGACGTTAACCGCTAAAAACCGTTAATTCGAGCTTTAACCCTCGTAGTTGACGTCGTTGAGCTTGAGCTTCAGCTTCAGCTACGGCCACAGCTGGCAGCCTGCAGCAGTTCTCTTGCACAGGCGCTGCCTACAGCTACTGTTGAAAACTTTCTTCCAAGTCGTGTGCGTCGTGATCTTTGCACGCCGTCGCATAGCTGGTATTGAACTTGAGAAGTAGTCGCAGTCGCAGTCGCAGTCGCAGCAGCCATCGCAGCCTCAGCCGCACTCGCAGTAACAACAGCAACAATAGCGCAACTGCTTCTATTTCAATTGTTAACGAGCGAAAGCGTCGTAGTCACGCATACACACACACACACACACGCACGACTTCGCCTTCGTCGCACTCTTCGTCTTCGTCGGGCTCTTCGTCTTCCTTCACTTCGTTTAGGCTAGGCCAGGAAAGTGCAGTCGACAGTGAAAATGATGTGCCCGTTCCAGACTCGCTTTAGGCTAAAGTTCCAGTCCCAGCTGTTTGGCGCACTGCTAGCATGCATGTTAACGGCAATGCTCACTAATGGTAAGTCATGTTAGTGTAATACAGTGAGTGCTCGATAAATGCTAAAGCTTAATAAATTTATAAAAATAATATTTAAAAAATAAATAAATAAAAGTAAATAAATATTGAATGTATATATTGCATTAAAATATATAAATATATAGTTTAAATTTAAATTATTATTATTATTATTATTATTATTATTATTATTATTATTATTTTTTTCCTTTTTGTATTTTATAAAACATCATCAACTACTCAATTTCTGTAAGATAAACAAATAATATAGTCTAAAGTTAATATTAATGTGTACCTAAATATTAAATTTAATTCTATGTACAAAGCCCATATATGTATTTGTAAAACATTAAATTTCCTTACATTTTAGGTATTTAAAATTACTTCTCCTTTCTATACAAGTTTTCATTTGGGTGTGTTTACTGTGCACTCAAGCTAACTAACTGTAAGTGGTGCCTTGCGGGGGGTTTTGGGCTCGTAGTAGAAAGGCCAACAGTGTCTTGACTGTTGTCTTCAGCAGCAGCAATTAATATCTAAGGTACGAGTACAAAGTGAATGTAAAACTGACACACATCACAGAGCTGGAGCTCCACTGCTCCCCTAACGCCGCTCAACTCCACACTCTGTGGCATGTGCCCATGATCCCCCTGGCTGGCCCCTCGCACAGTGCCCACTCGAACAGAACGTACAGCGTAAAAGTAAAGGCTCGTAAATTTCGCCCGTCGTGCACAATTTGTCCAACATTCAAATAAATTCATTAAACACAGCAGAGACTCGAACCGCAGCGGTTGGGGTTTACCGTGGTTCAAAATGCTCACTCACTCTCTGTGCGTGTGTGTGTGTGTGTGTGTGGAGTGCAGCCAACAATTTGGTTTGATTGCCTTATGAGGTCATCATTAAAGAGTTTGACCCGCTGTTCGGTGGCAATTGCTGAAAGCGTTTTGCCTCTGGTTCGACACGTTCGTCATTTAATTGAAATCAGAAATCAAGAAATTCTTTCAGCTCTGCAAAGATCACGACATTGTTTTCCATTTATCATCAATTTGAGATGATGATGACTAAGTTGTGGCGGCCTCTTGCCATAGTGATCTCGATTTAGAATCGTATTGAGCTCAGTTCCAGTCTATTAAAAAAAAATGTATTTATAATTCTTTAATGCATTAAATAGATAATTATCTGCAACCTGTAATCTGCAATCGTTTCTTTAATTGTTTGTTGAGTTATTAATGTATAAAGAGCTAGATTATCTTTGAGTCTTTTAATTATGTTAGATTCGTCTGATGTGCGCTGTCAAAGAAAATATTCGTAATTCCATCAAAACAAACTACTAAGATCAAAGACCTCAAGAGATAAAAAAAAAAAAAAAAATAATAATAATAAAATATTTAATTTATTTCTTTACTTTTAATACAGCAATCTTCTATACGCATCTCTTGTGGAATTTTTAGTATATCTTATTCTTCTAAATACTCTGTTTCTTTTCGCTTTTTGTTTCCGCTTTTATGCAGGCCTTAATAAGTTAAGCTAACACTTTCCCAACTCTACTGAACACTTTCCCTTTTTCCAATTAGTTCATGTTATACCAGTAGTCTATACCAATTTAAAGTCTTCTGCTTTTCTATTCGCTTGTTATGTTGAGTAACGACATTTCTTTTAATGGCAACTCCACTCCATGATATGTATTTAGTTAGTTATTTTATGAGTATTTAACTTTGCTTTTCCTTATGAAATAATTCTTTAACTATTATCATTTAATTTATCATTTCTATATGTCTTTATAGAGTCTTAATAGTCGTTTTCTATGTGCTTCTCATATTACTACTAAATCTTTTAGTCTCTTATTCTTTTGTATTCTCATATACGTTTTATTATAGTATATTTATGATGTACTTGGATTTTTTTGCCTTTGCTTAGTTTTTCATTTCTGCATTTGCATTTATGCTCAGCCTTGTGCCAATGTGCAGCTGGCATCATGATATGTGGGGGCAGCAGCAACACTCACACACACACACATACACATATGTTTGTATATCATGTCTGCTTTTGCTGTCCCGGCTTGAGCCTGCCCAGCATCGAGCTGTTGCTTCTGTTGTTGCTTTTGTTGTTGTTTGCCACTTTTGAAAATTATACGTTATGCGATTTGTTGCTGTTGTTGTTGCAATTGATGGCATCCGATAGCAGGAGCCGATGTCAGAGAGCGACTCTGACTGCGACTACGACTGCGACTGCAGAGCTCGGATGTGGAATGCGCGCCAGTCCATGGCACTCTGCGCCGCAGCTGATGTCTGTATTAATTTCTAACGCCGCTTAATTTTCTCTACTTGTGGCCATTAAATAAGCTGAGAATGCGACTGGATTAACTCTTGGCATTCACTTTATTTTATTTTATTTTTTTTTTTTCATTCATTGTTTATCTTTTCGCTTTTTTTTTTTAAAGCGCAGCTGCTACAAATTGAAATAATGAACGTGGGTTCAATTATCTCAAGCAAACAATCGCAGCATCAGCTAATAGATTTTCTACTCTTCTGTCTTGCGTCTGTTGTCTATTTCCTCCACTTTCTTTACAAACAATGCCCAAACGTAGGCCAACATCCAAGAGAACGACTCCAGCTTTAGCTCCAACTCCAGCAATTTTTGGGCCGTTGCCGCTGAGGCAATTAGTTGTGAAAATTTCACTTGCAGTTTTTTTCTTAATTTTTTTTTTTTTAAGATAGTCTACGAGATCTCTGCTTTGGGGATTAGCAGGCGCAATTATAGATGGAGGTCATTTGATATGTACTAAATAGGTTTTTTTTTTCTTCTTTCGCGTGTGTGGGCTGTGTGCCGTTAGCGTGGATCTCTGCGAACGCAAAAGCTGCCTCAGCGGAGCTCAACTAACTGGCAAGCCACATTCGCTATACGGGAATTAGTCAACTGATAATAATCGCTAGCGGTGGGGCGGGGCTGCGTCGGCTAGTTGGGGCTGGGTGCGTGACACGACGCGTCTTGAGGGGAGAAGTTAATCAAAGTGAATTGTGTGAGCAGCTTAAGAATTTTTTTTATTGAAAATACAAAATAGTAAAAAGGGTCTAATAAAAAAAAAAAATAAAATAAAAATAAAACAAGTAATAAAGAAAATAATAAAATAAATACTCATACAAAAATACAAATATTAATAATAACATATACATATGTATAACAAGGTAAATTAATTATGAAAAATAAAAATAATAGGCAATATTTTAAGCATTTTATATATATTTAGACATCCCATCAGAACGTTTTATTTCTACAGCTCGTTCAGTTGTTGCTGCTTAACCTGTACGTGCGTGACACGAAAAGTGCGCAACACGATGGGGCAACAAGAACAACTGGAAAAGGGGCAACTGCGTAAAACACTTTTGCCCACTCGAAGCTAATCCGTAAATTGTATGCCCCGTGGCAGCTCTTCCGCATGCCGAGCAAAACAAACTTAATTCAGAATAACTTGAACTCTCTCTCTCTCTCTCTCTCATTCACTCACTCACACATTTTCTGTCTCTCTCTGTCTCGCTGCAGGCGCCGTAACAGATTCACCCATTAAGATCATTAAATTGCCGGCTCAAGCGCCTGTGATACGCTATCGAAACGCGGATGCTGCGCCGGACTCGCTGTTGATCAACTATCGGCAGGATGCACAGCCCGAGCTGTCGGCCACGCTGATGCAGGCGCCGGGCGCCGCAGCTGCAGCACTGGAGAATCTGCTGCAGGAGGAATTGGAGCAGCAGCAGCAGCTGTCCATGGGTCGACAGTACCGAGCCAGTGCAACCAGCGCGAATGCCAACAACTGTCCCCGCTCGTGCCCGCCCAGCTTGACGGTGGGCGCGGAGCCCGTGTGCGGCAGCGACGGCCTCATCTATGCTAATCTGTGTGAGCTGCGCAAGAAGACCTGCTCCCGCAACGGCGTCTCCCTGATCAAGGATGTGCGCGACGGCTGTGAGCGCTCGAAGGGCTCCGATTGCAAGCATCGCTGCAGCACGGAGAAGGATCCCGTTTGTGGCACCGACGGACGCACCTATCTGAATCGCTGCATGTTGCGCGTCCAGTCGTGCCGCGTGGGCCTGGCGGCCGTGAAGCTCTCGCATGTGGGTCCCTGCAGCAACACGAGTGCCCAGCGCGAATCCTGTCCCGTGGACTGCAACAGTGCGCCGAAGGATGGACCCATCTGCGCCTCCGACGGCAATGTCTACAACTCCACCTGCGAGATGAAGCTGCACACCTGTGGCCAGGGCGTCGTCAAGACCAGTCGCAAGCACTGCCAATCGACGCGCATGTGCCGCGAGTCCTGCTGGCGTGTGGCCCGACCCACTTGTGGCTCGGATGGCCGGCTCTATGCAAGTCCCTGCAAGATGCGCTCCACCAACTGTGGCAAGCACGTGTTCGAGGTGCCGCTGTCCTTCTGCATGCCACAGGAGCGACATGGCAGCCAGTCAGCCGAGACATGCCCCACCGAGTGCCCCAAATCGGACGCGGATGCCACCTCCCAATATGTCTGCGGCAGCGATGGCAACATCTATTCCTCGCTCTGTGAGCTGAAGATGCTCAACTGCGGGTGAGTGAAATGAAGACAAGACTGGAAAGCTCAAAACGTGAAGTTAGCGAATAAGTGAAATTAGCTTTTAAAGCTTTTATGCCTTCCAAGCCTGGAGCTTATAAAGCTTTCTATCCAATTTAAGCTGAGCTCAAACAAGCTTTAGCTGCATATAAAAGCTTTAAGCAATTTCTCTTCAAGTAAAGAATTAAGAGCTTTCAGCTAGTGGAAAATAATTTGATTTTTATTTATTGTCTTCCCACAGACCGCAGCGCAAGTCCATCCAGAAGATGAGCATGGACAAGTGCAAGAATCGTCTGACCCGCTGCAAGCAGCTGCCACCATGCAAGGACTTCAACAATCTGTTTGGCTCCATCTTCAGCTCGAAGCGCAACGATAAGCTGTGTGGCACCGATGCCAAGACGTACAACAACGAGTGTGAGCTGGCCCACGCCACCTGTCTGTGAGTAGTGATTGATGCCAACTGCAAGTTGTTTTTTAGGCCTAATCAACTCTTATCGCATTCCTCTGCTCAGGCGCGGCGTTAATTTGGCGCACATTGGCCCCTGCACGGATCTGAATTCGCCTGCCAAAGATTGCGGGGATGCGTGCACGCGCGCCGATCTGGAGCAACAGCCGGTTTGTGGCTCCGATGGCAACACCTTTGGCTCAATGTGCGAGTTCAAGCGCCGCACCTGCAACCTGCGCGTGGTGCCCGTCTCGCTGAAGAACTGCGCCCTGACCGCCGACTGTGAATCGGATTGCGATGCGCAGCCGCCGAATTTCGTTTGCGGCTCCGACAACAAGTTCTACAAGTCCGAGTGCCACATGCGCAAGGAGAACTGCGGCAAGCATGTGTTTGTGGTGCCGCTGAAGCGTTGCCTGGCTGCCTTCCAGTTCAAGGGCTGCGCTCGCATCTGTCCGCGTGAATTCGAGCCGGTCTGCGGCAGCGACAACAAGACGTACTTGAACGACTGCTTCCTGGACATCGAGAATTGTCGCACCAACAGCACCGTGGCGGTGCAGCATTACGGCGCCTGTGGACGACCCGAGGCGCCATCCACCAACTTCCTTTACTAGAAAGGAATTGCTTCCAATTTTACATGGCATTTAATATTTTTTAGGCTACACTCTCTATTGCGTATTGTATGTATGATAATTTTTACAAAAATCAATATTTATTATGTTGGAATTAAAAAGCCGAACGAACGTACAAGCTGAGGGAATGATCTTATGGACTACGGGGCTTAGGCTGGGTCTTAGGCGGAGTCATCGAAGAGCTTGCTAAGCATTGCATTTATCTCGTGAGGCCGATACTTGACATACTTATCCGGATTCTTGCTGAACTGCACGCCAGCGTACCTAGAAGAGAATTGGGTGTGAGATTTATTAAGAGATCATGGATTATGGATAATTATAATCTTGGTTGTGGCTCACATCTCAAAGAATCGATTGTAGTTTGGCAGTATGTGCTCCACATTGTCGCGCTTGATGCCTTCGCGCAAGATGACATCGGGTATGGAGATGCCACGCTGGATTTTACAAGCCTCTTCAAAGTCCTTGTTAAAATTCTACAAAAATTGTATACATGAGAGAACCTGTTTCAATATGTAATTCTCCTATTATATGTCTCTACCGAAAACCTCTCCTTGAGCACACTGCGATCCTTATCCTTAACCTTTCCGGCAACTGGCTTGGGCAACTCCTCCAGCGAGTAAATGCCCGAGAGCATTTTGGACCAGGTCTTCTGATAGCTCGTCTTTAGCTCACGTATCATTTCCAAATAGCTATGCTCACACTCCGGCTCCGCCAGCGTCACCAAATCAATCAAATTGGAGCGCTGCAGCGATTTCAGAATATAGTGTATGTTGTTTAGACGGAAGAGATGTTTGGTGGCCTGATCATTGTACTGCTCGCACTTGTTCATGATGGATAGATTGAGCTCCGCCAAGGCTTTCTCTGTAAAGGTAAGATTTATAAGTAAAGGACGTTATGGCCTCATGGATAAAGATGCCCACTTATATAGATGGCCAACAGCGCCTTGTTGCGCTCTTCGCCAGGCAGCGCCTTCTTCATCAATATGGTGTCCAGCTGCGTGGAGTATAGCACATCCTGCGCCAATATGGAGCCAATTACATCGAAGTGTTCATACAAATGCTCGAGAAACCAAATCGTGTTTGAGGTCAATTCGTGCACGGTCGCATCTTTGGGCACATTGCTCTGGCCAACAATGTTGGTGCTTGATTCGCCCTTGACCACGTCCAGGAAGTGCTCCAAGGCCTTGGCGCCCGTCTGCTGCAGCTTGTTGAGCACCTTGGTCAACTGTTCCCGCTGTGCGGCATCGTACGTCCGCTCAATGTCTGGCTGCAGGAGGATGACACGTTTCAGAGCCGAGAAGATGCCCAGCGCCGAGGTCCACTCCTTGCGTGAAATGCAGCGTAAGATGCGCTGTGTGATAGCATCCGCATCCTTGACCACCAGATCGATGGCATTATAGGCCAGTCTGGCAAATACTTCATTATGCTTCGACTGCGGTATTATATCCCGCATGATGGCGCGCTCCCAATTGAGCAGACGCTGCAAGCCTAACAACATGACCAAATACTTGTCCAGCTCCTGATCGCCGTCGAGCAGATCCTCAGAGGTCAGGTGGTCCGTGTGGGAGGAGGCTTTCTTAATCGAGAAGCCAGTGGACTGCTCAATTGTTTGCGTAGCGCGCAAATACAATTTGTTGGCTTTTTTCTCGAAACTGAAGGAAGATTAAATACAGATTGAGTAGGGAACTTTTTCAGGGTATCAGGAGTAGCTACGCACATTTGCTGCAGTCTCGCTGAGGTATTCTTCTTCGGCTCATTCTGACGTCCGCTGTGACGTGGTCGCTGCAAGAGAATGAGTTCTTTAGACTACGATTCAAGTAAAGAAAACTTTCAATAAAAATTTCTTATGAAGAAATAAGTGTATATAAAAATATATTGTATTTTTTGCAAGAGATTTAATTTATTTTATGATAATATAATAGGTTTAACGCTGCTTCAAATATTTATATAAAATTTGGTATAGCAAGCAAATTAACTCAGCTTTTAGCATACAAATATTTTTCACATCAAAAAGTGATTAGAATAAGCGAAAAAATTAAAAAAATTTTGCATATCAGCCAGTGATAGCCTTAAAGCTTCTCAATTACAGCTCCTTGAGGGCTTCCAGTATGCGAGTGCAGTCCTCATCTTTGCGTACGCCGATGTTCTTCAGATCCGCTCGCTTCATGGACACCAGCTCGAGTAAATCTATGTGGGAATCCTCGAACTTATCCAGATACGTTTCTAAGCCGACAAGAAGCAGCACTTCCTTCACATTCGTGGCATGATTCAGCACATAGGAATGATTGGCCGCTTGAATGGAACGACGACGTGACTCCAGTGTCAGTGAGGTCTCCATATTGCTGGCACTCGAATCATCCAGAAAGTTATTCAAGCTGCTGTTGCTGTCATCGTCGAAGCCAGAATTCTTGGCAGGATTTGCTGCCGATTTTTCCGAGTGCTGTGATGCCTTGTGCATTTGCTTTGCAAAAATCATCGGCGAGGCAGGACTTTTCATTCGCTTATCCTTTCGAATTGGCGACAAGTTTGGCGAACGCAACTTGCCCACAATCGGCGTGGAACAGCGCAGATGGATGCTGTCCACGGAAAGAGTGTGAATATCGGGCATGCGATTCATCGGCAATTGGCAAATTTCTTTTGGTGTGCAAAAATCGGCCATTATAATTGTAGTGAATTTACACAAACAAAAAACACGTAAAAAATTAAATAAAATAATTCCAAACACGACACGAAACGTTGCTGGATAGCGAAAAATGAATTATGGCTTCAGTGGTCGCCATCAACGGAAGTTATTTGGGAAAACTGCCGTTATGTGCACAGAGTTGCTATGTAATTCAAAGAGACGCTGGAAGTTTTGAGAGGCTACGCAGAAAATCGACACAGCACAAGTCACTCACACACTTAAAAACAAATTTTTAACACTCACATTGAGAGTATTGGACGACAACAAATTTCTCACTCAATATGCATACGTATGTATGCAAAAGTAAGATTGCGCTCCTCTCATGCACTCAAAATCACTCACCAAAGCTTCGGTGCCCCAGCTGCTGCTCTTCTGATGATCCTTTAGCAGCTGCAGAGAGCGCAGCACAACCTCTCCACGCTCCGTTGCATAAATGTGTGTGTATTCCCGCAAGTTCTGCTCTAGCCAGTGTGAAATGGTGAAGAGCTCTTCTCGTGTGCTCTGTGAGAGCTGGCGAAATGATGTGAACTCGTCGCTCGACGAATCATCTTCAATATAAATAAGGTCCAACAGCTCGACTGGCTTCAGTGGTGCGCTGTGCTTCTTGAGGAGCATACTGTAGTGTTGATTGAGGCCCTCGCAGCCGTTGTTAAATAAACTGGTGACATTTTCGAGCTCGACGCTTTGTGAATTATTGTGCAGAAAGTAGTCCATGGCCGCGCGCAGCTTTGCCAGGGCGTCCAAAAATGTGCCAATGTTGCCTTCAATGGGACCCTGATGGATGAGTTGGCAAACCTCCTGGGAAACATCATAGTGAGACAGCACGTTCTCCAGGCAGTTCAGAGTGGCCTCCAAATCTAAAAGCAGACACGTTAATTAATTTATCAATAATACATTAATCTAATTTACTCACTTTGTTGTCGTTTTTGCAGCTGCTCCGTCTCCTGATAGACGGGCAAAATGGTTTGCTCCAAGTTGCCCAAACGCTTCTCGAAGATGGTGAGTATACTGGACATTTGCGTGGAGAGATCATGATACTTGTCCACACGATCTTTCAGCAGCACCAAATTGGTTGTTTCTTTTTCCAATTTATTGTGCGCTTGAAGTGAACTATCCAAATTATTCATTGTTTTTATATAGACTGTAAAATGACAACACCGCCCACAGTATGTACTAAAAAACAGCTGTTTGTCATCGATAGTTGAATTCGCGATGTGCTCAAGTGCGAAAGCAGACACTGGCATCGGTTATGCCGTTATCGATTACCTGTCTGCTCGGTTGCCATGGCAGCAATTGTTTTGGAACAAACAAAACATAAATAAAATGTAAGAAATTGAAAACTATGCAGCTGCTATAAATTAAAGAAAATGCGTGGCGTGCTGAAATGGTTAGAGCGCATCGAATTTCCGAATGCCAAAGATGAAAATACTAGGTAAGAGCTGAGTGGTAGTTACCAAATGCATTGTACATCTGTTCGCCCTCTACATTTTTGCACTTTTCCAGCGTTCATTCGGTTTGCTATGCGCCCGATGGCAGCCAATTGGTTGTGGCAGCAGGTGAGCGTTTGCTCATCTACAATCCAAATGACGGCTCGTTGCTGAACACATTGAAGGCGCACAAGGACATTGTCAATTCGGTGGTTTATTCACGCGATGGCAAACGCTTTGCGAGCGGTGCAGCAGATAAGATGGTCATCGTGTGGTCGCCGCAGCTGGAGGGGCTGCTGAAATACTCGTAAGTTTCTAAAGCATTAATTGACCTTGTAGTTAAACTCTCAGATTTTAACAGGCACGGCGACTCCATTCAGTGCATGTGCTTCAATCCCGTCTCGCACCACCTGGCCTCCTGCTCCACCTCGGACTTTGCCTTCTGGTCGGCGGATCAGAAGGCTGTGCAAAAGTATAAAATAGGCTCTCGCGTCAATGGCTGTGCGTGGACAAACGATGGACAGTACTTGATCTTGGGTCTGGCGAATGGCAGCGTTTCCATACGCAGTAAACTGGGCGAGGAGAAGAGTCGCATCGATAGGCCAGGCGGTTCGAGCAGCTGCGTCTTTAGCGTACAATGCTGCCCAGTCAATGGTGCTGGCAGCGTGGACACCATTGCCGTTGCCGACTGGGGACAGACGTTGTCCTTTCACACCCTGAGCGGTCAGGTGATTGGCAAGGAGCGTGCCCTAGGATTCGATCCGCTGTGCATGCAATACTTTCCAAACGGCGAGTTCTGTGTGGTTGGCGGCTGCACTGGCAGCTTGCATTTCTTTACACGCGATGGCGTTCGCCTGGGCACCCTCGGCGATGGCTTCGACTCGTGGATCTGGTCGGTGGCACTGCATCCCAGTGGACAGTCCTATACCATTGGCTGTCAGGATGGCACGCTAGCCTGTTTCAACATAGCCTCAAGCACGGTGCATGCTCTGTATCGGGAGCGCTACGCCTTCCGCGAGAACATGTGCGATGTGATCATTCAGCATCTGATGTCGGGCCAGAAGGTGCGCATCAAGTGTCGTGATCTCGTCCAGAAAATCGCCATCTATCGAAATCGTCTGGCCGTGCAGCTGCCGGAGCGTGTGGTGCTCTACGAGCTGAGCTCCACGGAGAACCAGCCCATGCACTACAAAGTGAAGGAGAAGATTCAGCAGAAGTTCGACTGCAGCCTCCTCGTGGTCTGTGGCCTAAATATTGTGCTGTGCCAGGAGAAGCGTCTGCAGTGCCTGGACTTTGAGGGCGCACTGCAAAGGGAGTGGATCATGGACTCATTTATACGTTATATCAAAGTAACAGGCGGTCCGCCGGGTCGTGAGGGTCTCATGGTGGGCCTGAAGAACGGCCAAGTCTTTCGCATATTTCTGAACAATTCGTTGCCTTTGCTAATTACGACGGCGGTGTCGGCGGTGCGTTGCCTGGACATCAATGCGAATCGCAGCAAGATTGCGGTTGTCGATGATGCCGGACGGCTAGTGGTGCGAGATTTGCTCAACGATACGATACTCTATCAGGATGTGGGCGTGAATAGCGTCACTTGGAATACGCATCTGGACACAATGCTCTGCTACACGCACACCACGGGCGGGCTGAGCGTGCGAGTGGGCAACTTGCCACCGCGGGCACCACAGAACATGCACGGCGTAGTGGTGGGCTTGTGTGGTGCAACCGCATTTTGTCTGCGCGGCAACATAATGCACAATACACCGCTGGCTCTGGGAGCCACCATGTGGCAGTTCATCGAGGCGGGCTTGTTTGAGTAGGTATTTAATTGGCTTAACAAGAATCTAGTCTAATCCATAACTTCTCTTCCCACCAGCGAGGCCTACCAGGTGGCCTGTCTTGGCGTCACGAACAGCGACTGGGAGGGCCTGGCTCAATCTGCTCTCGAGGCGCTGCACATCAATATTGCACGCGATGCTTATGTCAAGGTGCGCAATCTGCCTTGGCTGCAGCTCATCGGCGAGCTGCGTGAGCAACAGCAGCGCGGCACCGTGCCCAAGGAGGTGCTGCTCGGGGAGAGCTGCGCCTTTGCGGGCAAGTTCAAGGAGGCCGCTCGTATGTTCCTCAAATGCAATCAGACCTCTCGTGCGCTCGAAATGTATACGGATCTGCGCATGTTCGATCTGGCACAGGAGTATCTGAAGGACGGTAGCGAAGCCGAGAAGCGTGAGCTTGTGCGCAAGCGTGCCGAGTGGGCGTACTCTGTGAAGGAACCCCGAGCAGCGGCTGAGCTGCTGCTCTCCGCCGGCGAGCATCAAAAGGCAATTGACATTGTGGCCGAGCAGGGCTGGGCAGATGTGTAAGCTGAATGGGATTAATCATAGAGGAATTAATATATATAGTATATAAACTGTTTGCAGTCTGTACGACATTGGCCGCCGCTTGAGTCTGAGTGAACGCGATGCTGTGCTATCGGTTGCTCAGAATCTGAAGAAGCTCAAAGCCTTGCCACTCGCCGCTGAGATGTTCAAGAAGCTGGGCGACGAGGCCCAGGTGGTGCAGCTGCATGTCGAGGTGCAGGATTGGGCAGAAGCGTTTCGTTTGGCCGAGGCTTTGCCAGAACTGCTGCCCACTGTGCACTATCAGCATGCGCAGTGGCTGGCTGAAACGGATCAGTTTATAGAAGCGCATCAGGGTGAGTGTGAACATAATATATAAGATTGTCTATAAGGTAATCATTGTTGCTTTTGTTCCACAGCCTATCTAAAGGCTGGACGCACCAAGGATGCGAATCGTCTGTTGAAGCAGCTGAGCAACACGGCCATTGTCGAGAAGCGTTACCTGGATGCCAGCTACTTCTACTGGCTGCTGGCTAAACAGTATCTGGATATTTACCACGAGAAACCGTATGCTTTATACAATTTCTGGCTGTTTTATATACCCTTTAATACTTGGCTCTTTCCCTTTGCTTGCAGTGAGCAAAATGCCATTGATCATCATCTGAACGAGTACAAAAACCATTTGCGCATTGCTAAGGTCTACTATGCGTACAGCGTCATCTTCAGCTATATGAAGGAACCCTTTACCACCCACTCGCCTGTCAGCCTCTTCAATGTGAGCCGTTTCATATGCAATGAGGTGGAACACAAGGGCGCGCCAAAAGGCGTCAGCATGTTGTATGTGTCTATCTATATGTATTATTATATATGTAAATCTGTAGAAAACTAATTGTCATGCACTTACAGCTCTGTCTTGTTCACGCTGGCCAAGCAGGCCAAATTGCTGCAGGCTAACAAGCTGTGTCTGCTGGTCAACAAGCGTTTGCAGTCGCTAAAGCCACCAGCGGGCGTTCAGGAGCAAATCGATGTAAGTTCTCTTAATAATATAAGCAACAGCATTCAGTTAATTTTGATACCTATTTGCAGCTCAATTTCCTGAATAGCAAGGCCTGCAAGAGCGGCTTCAATGATCCCGAGGAGCTGCTGCCGTTGTGCTATAAGTGCTCCAATTACAGCCAGCACTTGAATAACAATACTTGCCCCACCTGCCGACAGGACTATATATTTTCATTTGTTTCCTTTGGTAAGTCAACTAAATCAAATCCAATCAAATTTATACTAACTTTGCTGCTTTGCAGAAATTTTGCCTTTAGTACAATTCTATCCGGAGGTGGACATCAGCGATGCCGAAGCGGAACGCTTGCTTTTGGCACCTGCTAAGAATGCCGAGGATGCGGATCCCTTTAATGAAGATGTGGCCAGCGCGCTGCCCTTGAGCTTAGATCGCAATGCATTGCGCGCTATAGATCCCAATCATGTGCTAATACTCAAGCGACAGGATAAGCACATACGCAATATATACTATAGAAATATATTGCCCGATCTTCAAGTCACCTATTGCTCGGAGTGTCTACTGGTAAGACTGAGATGAGAGAATGCCTGAATAACTGAGTTCGTTTCACATTTATAATTTATATTTTCAGCTGTTCTATGCGGAGGACTTCGAGCTGCAGGTCCTGCAAAAGGGACATTGCCCGTTCTGTCGCACCTCGTCGGATTTGCTGCTGAAAGACTTTTGAATAACATGAAGTACAATACTCGTTCGTTTTTTAGGAACAGTTTAATTTTAGACATTTAGGAAGCTAGCCTATGTTTAACTTAAAACGTGATGTTTTAACATTTCCGTCCAACAAATAGAAACTAAGAAACTGCAAATTTGTCTATTGTGTAGAGGAGTTGGAACCACTCCCAGTCAATCCTTGGGCTTAGGCCCACGTTTCTTCTTGGTAGCGTCTTTGCTTTATCAGTTGCTCCATGTAGTTCGCATCGTTGTCCAGTGCCTCGATGAATGCCTCCCTGACCGCTTTTGGCATATTGTTGGAGCTGCCAGCCACATAGATATAGGCATTCTGTTCCCTAATGAGTTTAGCTAAATGTGCGCCGTGCTGCTTGATCAGATGCTGCACGTAGACTTTATTCTCCTGGTCACGCGAGAAGGCCACATGTACCTCTACGGAGTTATTGTTCTGCCATGCCGTAAAATCTTCCATGAAGTGGTAATCCTTCGACTGGTTGCGACAGCCAAAGAAGACGACGAGGCGACCCACATTCTGTCCGAGTTGCTGCAAATGCAAACGATTTTGGATAATGCTGCGAAAGGGCGCAATTCCTGTGCCTGGTCCAATCATGATTAGGGGCGTCTGTTGCTCCTTTGGCCAAGTCATTGTGCCAGGTTTGATGGCAGCACGCAACTCTACGCCCGCCTCCAAGTCCTTCAGCCAATTGGAGCACAGGCCCAAGCGCGGAGTGTGCATTATAGTCTTATAGTTAACGACAGCGACGAGCAAGTCCAGTGTCTTGGCAGATTGATCGGATGCAATGGAAAAACTGCGCGTTTGTATCAGTGGCATCATCTCGAATAGCTGGGAGAGCGTCAGTTTGGCCATGGCATGCCGGAAGTCCTGCAACAGCTCCAACAGCATGCGACGTGGCCTATTTACATACGATATCAAATCTTCTAGACCTTCGGCGCTGCAGAACTCCAAGAGCTTCTCACGCTCCATTTCGTCTTCGCAATTCTGGGCGAGCACCTCGAGCAGTCTTTGACGCGGCCGGGCACTCAGGTCCCAAATATACTTCGCTGCCTGCTGTAGCGAAAGCGGCTTGGTGTAGGCCAAAGGCAGAGGCAAATCCTCGTGAGCGCTGCTCACTTCCACCACAGTGTTGGCATCGAATTGGAGCTGATGCTCCTTTAGCAGATCAAAGAAATCTTTGACAAGTTCACATCTGTTTTGCGGCTGCACCTCGAGCACATCGCCAGGCTGCCAGCTTGTGGTCTCTGTGCTCCTCTCCAGTCGCAGCAGACGCACGTCCTGGAAATGATCTGCAGCTGTGGTGCGTGTATTTTCAGCTAGCTTAAATACGTGTGCCTCCTGTCGCTGTGTCCACTGCAAACGCTCCTCATCCAGAGGGGCCGATTGCTCAAGCACACGCACGTTCCACCTCTTCACTAGCAGCGGTTCTTTTTGCTTATGCACAGCCAACGTGTTACTTAGTGTGTTCCATAGCTCCGCAGTCCAGGCCAGCGATGTGCCCAAATGGCCATAGTCATGTTGATCATCACATAGGCCCAAGGGACAAATCGACTTGGCGCCCAGATTCAGCAGACGCTTGTGCAGCTTCTTGGCGGCATAATTGAATTTGGAATAACTGGAATCTCCTAGTCCCATACAGGCAAATTGTAAGCCACTCAGTGAATTACTGGGCAGGCTGCGTTTGAGTAGGAAGCGCCAGGCTCGTTTCATATTGTCGGGCTCCATGCCATCGCCGGTAGTGGCGACCACAAAGATAACGAGTCGCTCCTCGACCAGCTGTTGAATATCGTAATCCTCCAGACTGAGTACCGGTCCCTGAAATCCCCATTGCCGGGACTCACGCCATATCTGCTCGGCCACATCTTGGGCGGTTCCAGTTTGACTGCCATAAAGTACCAAAAGCCGCATAATTAAATAAATTAGCAAGAATTTCGAAAAGCTATGTAATTCCAACTGTTGATAAGGCCGGCACGATAGTTGTTCTAAATGCATGGTTCATAGAGTGTATAAGGTAACAACCGATAGGTGGACAGTGTTTACACGATATAAAAAGCAAACTTATGTAAAGGAATAATACAAATTGAAATATAATAATTAAATATACAAATAAGATCAAATTATTAGTAGATATTATATTTACATAAATACATAAATTTAGAAATTCATTTTGCTGATTAGCTGTGACGCCACAGTCTATGCGATAGTATAATTTCTTGATTATCGATAAAGCTATCGGCATTTGTTTAGTAATTAATTGCAAACCGATATCACAATATGAATTCACGTTCTTTTGAGTCTCGTACAAAATTGAAAATTTAAACAAGTGAGTAACTTAATTCAATTGGCAATGATGGCACAAAAGCAGTCGAATGTGCAATTGAGCAAACAGTTATCTTGGCTACTGCGTCATGGCGCAGAAAAGGAGGGATTCACAATGCAGCCAGATGGGTACGTCTGCGTTGCAGATATTTTACAGCATCCGCGGTACGGCGCCCAGTACAGCAAAGAAAAATTGCGGGAAATCGTTGCAGCGGATGCAAAGCAGCGTTATCAGTTGCGTTCAAATCCCGTAACGGGAGCAGAGGAAATACGCGCCAATCAGGGCCATTCGCTTAGAACAGTGCAGGCAGAGGCCTGCATGGAGCGCATCAATAGCATCTCTCAACTGCCCGATCCTGTGGTCCATGGCACCTACTACAAAAATTGGGAGCACATCAAGACGGAGGGCTTGAAGCGCCTGACTCGCAATCACATACACTTTGCCGTACTGAGCGGAGAAGGCAAAGCCGTGGTAAGCGGCTTTCGCAGCGATTGCCAAGTGCTCATCTACCTGGATGTGGCCAAGGTGCTAGCGGATCAGCTGGAGCTGTATCGTTCCAGCAACAATGTGATACTATGTGCTGGCATTGCTGGTTGCATATCTCCCACTTATTTTCAGCGCGTTGTTGATAGACGAACGGGAAAGCCCTTATCTTTCTAATTTCCGACCTGGTTGTAGATGCCGCATGTGCTGTGCTCTGAGTTTTTATTCAAATGTGCCCGTAAATAAAATAATGTACTAAGTTTGTGTTTTAATCAGTTGCTTTTAAAATTTGGTTTTTACAGAAATGAGCGACTTGGAGACTCGCACAAGGCCGTCCCAGGACGATTCGGTGCGCTGCAAGGTGTGCGAAGCGACCTTCAATACCCTACAGGATTGCCTGGCACATGAGCTGCTTAAGCACACAATAAAGCCACAGAAGAAGCTGCGGAAATGCCTGGACGCAATCACAAAGCTATTTGCCAGCGAACAAATCCAATGTGAACGTCGCGTGCTTAAGGCGACTCTCGCCCAGGCGCCGGCCGGACAGCATATGCGTGCCGTATTGGCATTCTATGCGGGCAATTGTAACGAACTGTCGGCTTGCTTCTCCCAAGTGCGTAACACCCTACAAAAACAGTTGCAGGGTAGAGTGAAAGTTTATCCCTTTGGCTCACTAGTAACGGGGCTGGCTTTAAAAGGTTCGTACTGCCCGATCTCAACTGGCATCTTCCAGATTATACTAATGCTCTTGCTCTTTAGATAGTGACATTGACTTGTTTTTGGAACAGACGGACGCTAGCTCGAACAACATGTCGCATCGCCAATTGTTCAACAAGATCTACAATTTCTTGCGTCGCAGCGAATGCTTTCAGGATGTGTTCGCCATCCGGCATGCCCGTGTGCCCATCATACGCTGCAAGCACGTCTACAGCGGACTGAGTCTGGACATCAATATGTCCAGTCCGAACAGCACGTACAATTCGCGCTTTGTTGCCGAGCTGCTGGGCAGGGATATGCGAATGCGTGAACTTTTCCTATTTCTCAAATTGTGGGCCAAAAAGCTGAAGATCATCGGCAGCGGCAGCATGACCAGCTACTGTTTAATCACCCTCATCATCTTTGGCATGCAGCAGCAGAGGCTATTGCCATCGATCAAGCAGCTGCAGGCCCGATGCCCCGCTGTCGAGGTCTTGGGCGTGAACTATGCCTACAGCTTCCAGCAGGTGCGTCCCATACCGGCCAGCGTGACCACATTGGATCTCATATCCGATTTCTTTGCGCTATACCATAAAATGGACTTTGAGAGGAAGCTGTTGTCGCCCTACTTGGGCTATGCACTGGATATCGACACAGCTTTCTCGGTGCCTGGCACATTTCCCGAATATGAACAACAGCTGCAGGCAATGGCAAAGGCGACGGGCGAGCAGCCGGAACCGTTTCAGAGTCAGCGCTGCGTGTGCGTGCAGGATCCCTTCGAGATGCAACACAATGTGGGACAGTCCATTTCCATTACGAATCTCTGTTACCTGCGCGAATGTTTGGCCTTGGCCCATCAAGCTTGTTGCGATAAGAAGCTGGTCGCAGCGCCGGCTAAACTCTATGAGTATTTGCTATTTGGCCTGGCCGAGCAGCTGTTGCAGGGCCAAAGGATAGAGCAGAGCCATCCTGCCAAGGTGCGAAGACAAGTGTCGACTAGGGAGCAGCAGTCGGGCGTAGAGAAACCCAAGGTGGAGACAACAGCACAGATTGTTGTCGAAGCAGCATCGAAGTCATCAGCTCCAGCACCAAAGCCAGCAAAAGAAACGAAGCCAAAGACAGTTCCTGCAACTGCGGCCATGCCAACGGATCCGCCAGCGGAATCGCCAGTAGAATTGCCAACAGAGTCGCCAGCTAAACCAAATGACAAGTCTAAAGAGGGACTGTCCTCGACAAGTTCCGTGGACAATGGACCGGCCATATCGATGCATGTCCACATATTGAAGCCCACAAATAACGATCTGAAGACTTTGCGGGCGGATTTGCTCAGCAAAAAGACGAATGCAGAGCAAACGATATTTTACTATTGGGCCGAGTGCTATGTGGATGCAATCAAGGATATTCTGATCAATATATATGGCTTAACTTTGAATCAGATCGAACCGAAAGAGGAGCCCCAATCGACCGCTGCCCCTCAAACACTGCCACAACAATATACCTGGCTGATCAATACCTCGGTGGACACATGGAGTGCGCGAAACTTTCAGCGTTCCACCAAACAATCGTTCTTTGCCCAGCAGCTACAGCAGACCATCGAGTTCATCAAAACGCGTCCGGCGAATGCAAATTTCCAAGTGAACCTGAGCGGACGTTTCTCGGTGATCATTGGCGCCGACTACAAGGAGCTGCGGCTGGAACTGCAGCCGATGCCAAGCGATGCTCTGGGCATGCAACGACACAGCCCCTTGACCAAGTTCTTCAAGTCCCTGAAGAACATGTTGTGCAACTACAATTTTAAGGAGAAAGTCATTAGCATGCAGTATCAGCGCTGAGCGCCAAATAGGCCCTAGGGAAGTCAAATGAAAAAGAGAAGGAAAAATCGAAAATAGGATCGTAAACAATCGAAAATACCAAACCAAACAGAGCAAAAACAAGATACAAAAGAGACGCGGACAAGGAGATTGTTTAAATAGAAATAGCTCGATCAAAATGATAGTGAGGATATAATAGCAAATATTTGGGTAGCTGTGAGCTAAAATTGAAGAGAATTGCAATTGCGGCTAATAGGCAAATTAGAAGTACATATAATATCATTATTATATAGCTTTAGAGGAACATCTGCAAATGTACATAGGAGGGAAACAACTTTCTATAGACCTAATGACCTATATATGTATATATATATATATATCTATATAAATATATATTCATATATATATATGCTTATATACATATACATATATATATATATTTCGTACATAAACAGTTGAAATTTTAGTTAACTGACGAATTTTCTATCTGACAACGCTCACAATAAATTTGAAATTGCAATTCTCCACACAAAGAACTTTTTTTTGAGATCTTTACAAATTTGTTGTACATATATTAATTTCTCTGTTATTTTTTGCCATTAGCAATTAAAGGAAATTGTTTGGTTTTACTTACTAATAAGCGTTTGGCTAACTTTTTTTTACTAATACGATAATTATATGAATAAGCAAATATGTATTCAATATAACTATAAGCATGTGTAATTGGCACGACAAACTTAAGTAAATTAGGATTAGACTTAAGTCTTACAGATGTAAGCTTTATGATTAACGACTCATATTATATTTATATACAAATATAAGCATGCTAAAAAGCTAATGTAAGACTAGCTTGAAACATTTATCTATGAATATAACTATGATTGAGAATTATTCAGACTTCCCTTGTCTCAAGTTATTTACACATTGTTGCCCTGAGCCACCAGGCGCTGCATATATCCTCTCAGATACTGTCCAATCTGTCCGCACGAACGCAGTGATCTCGGAGTTTATAAAAACTAGCTATTCGAAACTTTAAGTATATGTGGTTATATACCATTAGTTACGAAAGTCTATCTAGAAGAAAAGATAATCAGTAAATAAACAAGGATAGGGTTCATGGTATCTCTTAGTCGAGTTACTCCTCTAGTTCTCCTCTCCTTGTTCTTTCGCCATTGGGAATAAAAGAAATTGTTTGCTTGTTATTTTAAGAAAAATCGATTTTCTTTGTTCTCACTAATTAGACAATTCTATGAATGTAACAAATATGTATTCAATATAACTATTTATAAATATGTGTATTGGATACAGCAAACTTAGGTATTTTCTATAATTACACTCAAGTATAATCGATGTAAAATTTTTAGTAATTGAAAAGTTGGCAAAGGTTTTATATTTGTTCTTTTCTTCTTTTTTACAATATAAATTGGGAGTTGTTTATAGAGCTTAGATATATACAAATATATATAGAGTAGTAGAAGAGTGAGCGAAAGGGTTAATGCAAGGGTAGTTCGATACAGTTTAGACAACTATTCAACAACTATTCAGACTACCCTCATCTCTAGTTATTTACAAGTTAACTATACGTAGGTATATATTTATAAACATATATGTATGTAAGTAAGTATTATCACGTTGCTGCTCTGGAAATGGTCCGAGTCTTTACACTTTCTACAGAGAGAGAGAGGGAGAGAGGACGTTATTACGCTAAGCCCTTAATAACTACATATAACGGCACTTGGGGGCTTAAGCCTAAGCAATCATACTATCCGTAATATCGAAGGTCATCATCAACCTCCTTTGCGCTTGCAATAGCAATACTTTTTGATGGAAAAGTCATTCATGCAGTCCGCCTCGCCGCTGTACATGTTGAGACGACTCACCGACCCGGTCACTAGCAGATTCTCGGCCTCTGGCAGCTGCTTGTTGTAGCGCACTGTGGCCTCGTAGAGCGCCTTGTTGGGCGCAGTATAGAAGATGAGCCAGTAGATCTCTATATGGCTGGGATCGTTGTCGTTCGGATGCGCCTTATAGGCGGCGCTCATGCTCTGCAGCGACAGCGGCTGGCAGAGATGCGCCAGGCTGCCGTTGCGGAAGCTGTTCACATAATCATTGAGGTGCCGCACCACACGCTTCGCCAGCTGTCGGACAATCTTGGAGTTCTTGTAGACGCGGTCGTAGGCCCAGCAGGTGCACCAGTGATCCTCAATGGCAACATCCTCGCAGCTGCGACTCAGCGGAACGGGCAGCAATAGGCTCTGGCACTGCGGACAGTCCTTGGCCCCGCCCAGATCCTCCTGGCTGTCAACTCGACCCGTCAGCGAAAGTATGTGCTTCAGTGTCAAGTGCAGGTCGTAGGGCGTGGTCAGACGATTTCGGTTTATACTCAGTGCATCCACAAACTCCGGATGTGCCTTTCTCACGAATTCCGGCAACCAAATGAAAAGGAAGGGCAATCGCTCCTCCAAATGCCCCGATCCGGTGGATCGCGTTGGTCCGAAGCGCAGACCGTGATCACTGAAGAAGACGACGATGCTATTCTCCATTGTGCCCTGCGCCACCAGGCGCTGCATATATCCTCTCAGATATTCATCCATGGAGCTGGTCTGCGAGATGTCGCTGTGGCTGTGCGTGTTCGTCCAGAAGAAGCCGAAGAAGCTGTCGTTGTGATAGCGCCTGGCAAACTCCTGGGCATAGTTGTACACGTGCTCCGCCTCCGTCGCGTAGCCCACGCAATGGGGCATGCCGAGCACACTGTTGCCACCAAGCAGCTTCTCCGCCGCATACAAATACGGTCGCATGTAGTAGTCCACGGGCGGCTGCTGGAAGCCCTTCTTCAGGTAGTTGAAAGTATTGATCTTGATGGCATCCTCGCCGTAGGCCGTCACGTAGCCATGTTTCTGGAACAGCTTCCAGATGAAGTCGCATTTGTCCAGGCCGTTTATTGTGTAGGGATTACAGTGCTTCATGGCAGTCGACAGATTGTAGCCCAGCATGAGTGCCATGATGTTGGGGAACGTATTGTCATCAATCTAGGACGGGGGAAGACTTTAGTTGTAATTCGATCTGGGTGAATTGATGAGCTTACCTTGTTGTAGCCCGCCAGCTCGAACCAGTCGTTGTCATAGAGGTACTGCGCTGTCTTGGGCATGGCACGTATGAGGTTCACCCTCGAGATGCTATCGATGCCAATCATCAACACGCTGGGCACACGCTTGCCTCGATCCTTCTGCGCCCAGTGCTTGAGCCTCTGTCGCACGGCGGATCTCTCCGGTATGGTCGGGTGTCCATTGATATAGACTTGATCCCGGTCCTCCTTGCACTTGACTATAATGCTGTCTGTCGTATTGTCCAGCTGGGCTCCACTCTTGAATTTCTCGCACGGCGTATAGCTCACGTCCGTTTCGCTGACACGCTCCACGCCCATGTAGCAGCAGCTCAGTTTGCTGCGCTTCTTCGAGCTGGTCAGGGCGGAGGCATCGATGTTCAGGACGTAGCGCTGAGTGGTTGCATTATAATGGATGGTGGTGAGTGGTGGATGGGACTTGCAAGGCTTGTAAGCGACCCGCTTGAAGTGGCGCATGACCTCACGCTTGTACGGATCCAGATCCACGATCCGGCAGTGGTTGCTATAGACGAGATAACCTTTTGGCAAAAGGGTTGGCGGATCAATCAGCTGATTAGTAGTGAGTTCCACGAATTGGTTAGGTTGTTGCGTTGTGGTTGCGCTCAAATCGATAGCTGAGTTCGTGTGGTTGTGTGGGTGGACGGACAAAAGGACACAAAAAAAGCGAATGCCAACAGAAAGCGTAAACGAACAACAAAACAAACAAAACAGAAAACAGAAAACAAATACAAATATAGGCAAATATTGGTGGGCGCTGGTCAAGTACCTTCCATGTCCAGGACATTCGACTGATGATGCACCTGTATATTGTCCAGGTCCAATACGTCTGCTGGTCCAATCAGAAAGTAGGAGAAGACAAACATCAAGAACAGGCCGAGCACCAGCTTGCGTCGCAGCAGAATTTGCCGAAAATACCAGAGAAGCGTCGGCGCCTGTCCAGGCTTAAAGCCAATGCCCATCAAGGCCGGCTCCTGGGCATCCTGGCAGCCATCCTTGCCCTCCACATCGTCCGTGTAGTCCAGCAACGGCCGCTTGTCAGCCATTCCCATACTTAATTGAAATCCAATTGATGCAGCTTCATGTTGGCTTAACTTTTTTCTGTAAAACCGAAGAACAAGACATTGTAGAATAATTGGCAACGACTGCAAGCTACCCTGCATAAATAAGTTACATTGATGTATATCTTATAAAGTCTAGCTGGAGAGTGTTTCAGCAGATGAAAGAGTAGAGAATAAGTAGTATATACTCTGTTTCAGACATAAATACATAAACATGTTATACGTGCTACTCCTGCCTTTACGTGCCTTTACGTGCTACTCCTGCTTTGTCTACTCAGCTTGCAAATAGATGTTCGAGAAGAAAGTATGAGCTTTACAATTGGGTGTTACCCACTACTCCATTTACAAGGTGAAAAAGAGTGACATAATTATCGCTGCTACATATACAAACAAAACTACTCCAGACGAATGCACATGTAAAAGAACTCTTCAATTGGATATTATCAACTCTGCCGTACTCTTTGACATATGATTCTTACACACATCTATCAGCAATTCATGTACCTCTACTTTGTTTGCGAACAGATGTAAAAGAGGAAAAGAACATGATAGTTGATCTACAGTCGGCTATTATCGACTGCATGATACTCTGCTAAAAACAATAATAATACTAGTTATTATAATTATAGAGTTGACATTTAGCTCTTTAAATAAAATCTCTAAATATAGATGTGCTATAAATTTATTCAATTTTTGTGAATAAATGCTAAAGCTGAACAAGAAACAAAAAAAGATAATAGAGCTGGCTATTAGCTGTCAACTAATCCATTTACAGTTATATAATATACGTATATATGTATTCAGGTATTATGTCAGCATGCTAGAAAAAAGAATACTATCAAGGGGTTTAGAAACGACTCCTCTGAGATATAAATGTCATATATAGCCCATATACCCTCGGCAGTCTGTGAGCGTAGTATAAAACAGTTAATTGAACGAGCAACATGTTCAAAAAGAAGAAGAAGATGAAGAAAGAGCAAAAATCATTGCGTGTTTTATGATATATAAATAAGTGTTTGTATATATGCATACACATATACATATACATATATATGCATACTTATGCTTGCTTTGCGGCAAATTAAAAAGTGATTTAATATTTCAAGGTGCAGTAAAAATTAAGAGAGAAATACAATATAAAAACCATAATGAATTATGCAAAATGGTAATTAGTCAGAGATTACCTTTATAGATAAATATGGGAAATCATCAAATTATTAAGACATAAAATATATGTACATATTGAAAATTTTTGATTGACTAACAGGTGCTCTGTAATTCTTAGTATTCACTTATTGTTGTTGTCTTGAATTTCTAACAGTTGTTCGAATTCCCACTTAGTCATACTTAAATGGAGCTCAGATTTGTGTGTAAATTGTGGTTATATCTTGCATTGTTATATGTTTATATATATATATATATGTGTGTATATACAACAACTTTATCATGTGTGTATATGTATATAACATAGCGGCGGATGCAGCCTATCGTTTTTACTTAAGAACTTGTTCTGCAATATTAGATAAAAGCAAATAGACGTGTGCTATCCGTTCCATTAAAATTCTTTTCCTTTATAAATTGCCTTTTAAATATGCATTGGGAATGTATTTGAAATAATAGAAAATATCAAGCTGTCTATAAGTTTCATAGAAGATGGAAAAAAACAAACAAATATGGTTTTTATTCTTTTAAACTCTATTTATACCTAAATACAAAAATAGGGTGTATCAACTATAATTGTTGTCTAATAAAAAAATAAATATATATGTATATACGATAATTTTTCAATTTAAATTGCAATTGAATATGAAAAAAATAAATATTAATAAATATTAAATAAATATTGTGAATATATAACAACTTGGTGTTCAATGAAATAATATATTTCATATAATTTGCAACAATAGGTCTAAACTCTCTTAAGTCCGAATATAAACTGAACCAAATCAGTTCTACTGGTCGAGTTCTCTACTTGAATGTCTATCTGGACTCTCCAACCTTCTTAGATTGTCGATAGTCTTAACTTGTATAATAGAAATAATAATTGAAAATTAAAAATGAAATAAAAATTAAAAACACATTAAAAAATAAAAAGATTTAAATAATAGATATTTTATTAATTAATATTTACATTTCCAGCAGTCAAGTCAGTGTTGACTGCATTTATATTTATATATACATATTTGCTTATAATATCGTAGTAAAAAATATCATCAATAAATTTGTATGTTTGACTCAGCAGTTAGTTGGGGCCATTCTGTTTTGGTTGAAGCTCAATATATAATGTACGTATGTACGTAAATATAGGTATCTTTTATATGTTTATATTTATTTGTATATCATTAATTTCGCATGTTTGCTTTGGCTTGCAAATGCAGCAGCTGCTTTGTGGGTCGTCTATGTTTAGAATGGGGCATTGCACTGCACTAAATGTCTGTCTGTCTGTCTGTCTGTCAGACTGTCCCTCTGTCCGCTCACGTATTCACTGCCAAGAACGAATTGTAATTTGCATTGCATAAATATTAGACAGTTCGATCATTTTATAGCTTATTTACAATTATAATGAGAAGAGATACAAGTATATACATATGTATATATGTACATTAATATTTTCTTTATGCATTTTTTATCTAAATTGTCATCATCTCAGGCTTCATTTAACTAATTTTGAAAATTGAAATTGTAATTGAAATTGACATAAATTGAACACACAGAAATTTAATGCGCGTCTCTTGGCGTTGCGTACCGTACCGCTTCGACCGATCCGAAACAATATACAAAACACAACTACAAAATAACAGAAAAAATATTCAGATATAAAGCGAGACTGTTTAGCTGAAATTCCCGACGAAAGCGAATGCGGGCTGCTCGTGTATTTTTTTTTTGTTTTTTTTTTTTCTAGCCCGCAATACAAAATTTACGAACTGCTTCGGCGCTCTGACTATCTTTCCATTGAATTTTTGTTTAGTTTCTGCTGCATGCTCGTCCCAAGCTGAATCGTAGTCTGTGCATGGGTTTTATTAATGTTTTGATAACATTGGATAATCATACAACAATAGTATGAGCTTGGTTTGATGATTTGTATACCCTATGATTGAAGATCGAAGCTCTTATTCATGGATTATTTGTTATTCATTATTATTATTATTTGGTGATTTTTTGTATCTATACAAATTTAAGCTTTTTATTGCCTATATTGTAATAATTATTTATTTATTTATTTTTTATTTATTTATTTTTTATATTCCAAAAATATATATTAATTTTTGAAAATATTATCCATTTGTTTTTTGTTGTTTATTTTTATCCATTAATATATATATATATATATATATTTTTTTTTAATAAACTCTGTCATAAACAAACAAAAATATATATATTTTTAGAGCTCATCAGCAAATATGTTATTAAGCTCAGCGTAGCTCAACTACCTTGACCATTTGTATTCTTAATGGGGTTTTCTTTTTCTTTTCTCGCTGTCTCTGTCTTTCTCCCACTCACGCTTTATAGTTTCTTACATTGTTCATTCATGTACGTAGCAACAATGATTGATTATCTAATATGCTCGATTGCTGGTTTTAGCATCACGATTTCCTATGACACAATAGTTTCTGCTGCTTGCCCATCGAAAGAGATTATAAAATGTAATTGAAGATAAAAAAAAAAAAAAAAAAAATAGAAAAAATATAAATAATGATTAGCTTCCAACAGAGTTATGTTTGTATATACATACATATACCCACACACAAAGTATATATACATCTTTGCATAAATAATTCCCACGAAAGCATCAAATAATTGTAGCTAGTCAGCAGTGTTGTATTACACTGGACTACAACAATTTGGTTACTTGGGTAATTTGATATGATTCCGATATAAATTTCGATATTATTTGTATTGAATTTTGTTTAGGTTTGAGCCAAAAAGTCTGAATTTGTGAATTTGTTTATTTATTTATTGTTTACATGACTAAAAGTGAATCGCTGATCAAAATATTAATTCAAGCTGACTACAGTTCGATGTACTTCAAATTTAAATCTTGTGATAGAGCAAGTTAAGATCTAGAGTGAAACCTAGAGAAATGGTAATTTTCAAACGATATAGAAAAAGATTAGAAGATAATTGCAGAGGTGGATCCATATAGACATCCGGAAATATTCCTAAAAAAGAGATATTTTTAGAGTCGCATCTAAAAGTAAATATATAGCTAGAGTCTGAGGCTTAGGTAGAGATACATTTTGACATCTGTCTATAGATCTGCCCCTGATCTGGTGACTGAGAGATTTATTTGGAGACACCTCGTAAAGTATATTTTTACATAGATGTGGTGGTATTCGAAGCAAAGTGGAACTAAAGCTAGAGCTAAAAAAAAAATCCAGTGCACTGAACATTACTTCGAGTTGTACTTGCCGTTAATTTGAATTACTATTGTCAAACGTATGTTAGTACAAAAAATAGTTTCATTTTCCACTCGCTTGCATGCCGATTGTATTATTAATGTGCGCCACATTTTCCTATGCATTTTTGTTGTTGAAAACTAATTCAAATAAAATTAGCTGTAAAACGCTGCACAAACTTTTTGTATATAGTAATAATTACCCATAAAATTAAGTCAATAAAACAGACGAATAGACAAACTGTATAAATAAATAAGGTCAATTGCTTATTGCATATTGCATAGCGCATTCTAATATATATATATTTTTGTATATGTGGTTAAAGTACCAAGAAACAGGCGGCAAATGAGTCATGAATGCAGCTTGTTAAATGGAGCACGTACTATGTGCTGTGTATGTATATGTAGCCCCTATATATATATGTATAGGTATGTCGAGGACATAGCGACGTAGTAAAACACACACACACACACTCGCACACTTGTGCAGTTGCTATTGAAATGTATTCAGTTGCAGCGTCAGCGTAAAAACTACAAAACGTTGCTGTGACACAATACATAGATACTAACAAGCTGCGCGTACTCGAATACACACACACAAATATACACACCAACACACACATACACACAGAGATATACCACCCACTCAGACGCACACAAGTGTAGAGAACTTTTTCGCAACAATTTTCTTTTCTATTCATTTTTGTTTTTGTTTTGTTCAATTTTTTGTTTAACTTTTGCACTCACGTGTTTGCATTTGCTTTATTGATTGCAACAATATGTTGTAATATAATATGCAAGTCTCTTATTTTAATTACACACACACACACACAAGCACAGAGAAGCGCGCAAACGAACGCGACGCTCGCATGTCCTGCTGCAGCGGCCTGCAAACAGTTAATAACAAAATTCAAAATATTTTTGCAAGCTGGCGCCAGCGAGGCTGAGGCGTTCGCTTGTGAATGTGAGAGTGTGAGAGCTTTCACACATTCACAACAGCCAGCGGACAGAGAGAGAGAGAGAGAGAGCGAGAGAGAGAACGTAAGTGAGGCTGCAATTTGTGCGCGTCCCTAAAAGCATGCAATGTTTATTTGCTTGTCGCCTTTGTTCGCAGCGACTGCGCAGTCAGCGCCGACACTGTCTAAGCGTCTCTCGCTCTCTCTCGCTTTGCCTCTCTCTTGTACCAATCAGCGCATATTACCTGTTGCATGCCCTTCAACTATTTATAAGCGACGCGCCTCTCACGGTGAGAGGCCTGAGCTGTGCAAGAGTATGTGTGTAAATGTGCGTGTGTGTGTGTGTATGTGTGTGTTTGTGATATTTCTGGCACGTGCTTGCCGAAAATGACAACAAGAAAATACCGAAAACAAAAACAAAGCTTGCGTTTGCCGCTGAGCTGAGCTGTTAATGAACGCCTGGATAAATTTATAGCATGCAATTTGGCGTAACTTAAAAATGAAAATAATTCTGATTGTGAAATTGATAAGCAATTATATTTTATTTATTGCTTATTGCTATTTCATTAAAATTCTTGTCATAGTACTATAAAAAATTCGTTTCGCTGTGGCTTTCTGTGCTCTCTTGATCGCGGCATTGACAATATTTGATCATTGGATCGTTGCCAAGGCAATCCATGTAGCCCCTATATGAATTGATTCGACTCACCGAACCAGTCAAAACTATTTTTTTGTTATTCGGCTGAAGCTTGTCATAACGCAGTGTAGCCTCGAACTTTGCATCGTTCGGTAATGTTGTGAGGGTGAGCATATAGATTCGTACGTGTCCAGGATCAAATGCATTGGCATCTGCCCTGTAGCCACTTTCAATCTCCTTCAGCTGGAGATGCTCACATTGATTTAAATAGCTGCCGTTGGCCAAGAGATAATTGATGTGCTCGACTGTAAACTGGGCTAGTCTGGTCAGAATTTTGTCCGTCGTTCGCTTGAACGTTCTGCACATGCACCAGTGATCCTCAATGGCAACATCCACGCAGCTGCGATTCAGCGGAACGGGCTGAAATAGGCTCTGGCACCGCGGGCAGTCCTTGGCCCCACCCAGATCCTCCTGACTGCCAGCCCGCCCAGTGAGCGAAAGTATGTGCTTCAGTGTCAAGTGCAGATCGTAGGGCGTGGTCAGGCGATTGCGATTCACACGCAGTGAGTCCACAAATTCTGGGTACGCCTGTCTCATAAATTCCGGCAGCCAGATGAACAGGAACGGCAATCGCTCCTCGAAATACCCGGACCAACTATCTCGGGTCGGTCCAAAACGTAAGCCATGATCACTGAAGAAGACAACAATACTATTCTCCATTGTGCCCTGTGCCTCTAGACCCTGCATATATTCTTTCAAATACTCATCCATGGACGTGATCTGTGAAATGGACTCATGGCTGTGCGTGCTCGTCCAGAAGAAGCCGAAGAAGCTGTTGTTAAGGTAACGCTGAGCGAACTCCTGGGCATACTTATAAACAGTTATTGCCTCCATCTCAAAGCCCACGCACTGAGGCAGAATCTCCACAAATCCATCAAGCTGACTCTCTGCCATAAACAAATACGGACGCAAGTAATGGTCGACAGGTGGCTGCTGGAAGCCCTTCTTCAGGTAGTTGAAAGTATTCATCAGAACTGCATCTTCGCCGTAGGCCGTCACATAACCATGTTTCTGGAACAGCTTCCAGATGAAGTCGCATTTGTCCAGGCCGTTTATCTCATCGGGATTACAGTGCTTCAAGACAGTCGACAGATTGTAGCCCACCAAGAGTGCCATAAGGTTGGGAAAAGTATTGTCTTCGACCTGAATTGGAGTCAGACATTAGCTATGATTCGATCAGAGCTATGAATTGAGCTCACCTTGTTGTAGCCCGCCAGCTCGAACCAGTCGTTGTCGTACAGATACTGAGTTGTCTGGGGCATGGCGCGTATGAGGTTTAGTCTCGAGGTGCTATCGATGCCAATCATCAATACGCTGGGCACACGCTTGCCTCGATCCTTTTGTGCCCAATGCTCGAGTCGCTGCCGCACGTCGTATCGCTCAGGTATGGTGGGATGTCCATTGATATAGATTCGCTGAAACTCTGTCTGACAGCTGACAATGATGCTATCCGTTGTATTAGATAGTTCAATTCTGCTAGTGAATGGCTTACATTCCGTATACTCAACGTCATCGTCATTGATACGCACCACGTCCTTGTAGCAGCAACCGAATGAGTGCTGCACGTTGTATTGGGGAAATGCAATGGGATCGATGCTCAGAAGGTAGCGTTGAATGCTGCTCTCGTAATGCACTTGGGTGAGTGGGGGATATGGCTTACAGGGCTGGAGCTCTGTAGCGTTGAAATGCTTCATTATCTCGTAATTGAATGGATCTCGATCCCTAATCTTGCAGTAATCGGAGTATACGAGGTAACTTGCTGATAGTGAAATATAGGTATGAAGCATAATCAATCATCGGATAACGATCTATGGAGGACTATAACAAACCTGGCATATCCTGTTTAATTGCCGACTCAACTGCTTCATTTTGATATTTATAGATTGGCTCATTAAGCCCAACTAGGTAATAGCATACCAGATATGATATCGGAATCAATAAGGTGATTAAAATGTAAACGTTTTTACGGTGCCATAATGTCTTACGACAGAACCAGATCAGTATTGACTTGTATGAAATCGATTGTGGTGATGAATGGCTCATCGATTCCTCGCTGAACTCAATTAACGGTTCATTCTCCATTTGACTTATGCCGCAGAACCTTTAAGGTAAGCCCTATTTAAAATTCGCTTTGCCAAGACGATATATAAAAAAAAACTATAATATTTGGTTTTGATCTAAAACTTTGTCAAACTAGTCAAATTTGAAGTTTAACATAAATGAAACTTGTTATAAAATTTAGAGTTCTGGATATAGAAAATGGAGCAGTATGAATGGTAGAAAAACTAGAAGTAGGAATAGAAGCGGAGTAGAAATTAGGAGTGAATAGATGTAGTGTTAATAACGAGTAAAAATAACAATACAAATAGGAGCCAATAGAGTGGAATTGGTAAAACGAAAAAGTAGTAAAAATAGTAGTAGAAGTTGATGAGATGGTATAGGAATGGGAGTACGAATGAGAATTGGTTTTAAATTGGACTGAGTGTATTAAAAATAAAAGGATTATAAGCGGGAGTATAAAATGTGGAAAAGGTAATGTTGAGAGCAGCATGTGGAGTAGAAATAGGAGTAAGTATAGAATATATAAAAACTAGGTTAAGTGAGGATTATAGTATATAGGAATAAAAGTAGGAAACTTTCAGAAGAAAGTAAATTAGCAGTCGTATGAGAATAGAATAGTAGAATGTGGAGTAGAATTGGGAGGTACAACCGAAAAAGTAATAGAATATTAATAAATAGTATGAACAAATATTAAAAATTAAGTTGGGGCTCTATTAAAAGTGTAAGAAACTGAACCAAACTTTTTATCGATGCAAATGAAAATAATACACAATTTTATAATTTTTTGATATTTTTTATTTTTAAAAATAAGTTTTCTTTTATTTGTATTATCATTAAATTCATGCATTTTGTATTGTCTTAATTGGTTTTAGATGCCTTGTGATGCGTTTTGACTTGATGGAACTGCGGGCGGCCGCGTACTACATGGATAGAGTCCATAGAGTTATAGTGAATAGAGAAGCTTTTCGATATTATAGTCATTTATCATGTACATCAAGCAATTTGTTAACTTATTTACAAACAAATTAATTTATAATAAAAAATGCATCATTTGTTCTCGTTGTTGTTGTTGTTGTTGTTGATTGTGTTTTTTTTTTGCCTGGCCATAATTTAAATAAATTAGATAATTTTTTAAAACTAAGCTAAGCGAATGAAGTTTTTGTTTTTTTTTTGTGTTTTTTTTTTCGCATTTTTGTTTTCTAGGTATTTAGGTGAAGAGTGAGAATAAATAAATAGTTCAATGGGCAAATGAGTAGAATAAATAAAGTTGATAATGGGAGTAGATGAGGTTCTGGATGAAGTGTGGATAGTGTGTGTGTGAGGTGTGTGTTTGGGGGTCTGTAGAGTGCGCATAGGGCGCACAATTGTCAGCATCGCTGGGTCAAAGGATGTCGTCCATCCCTTGCTAGCAAGGTGGCAATTGGGCGTGGCAGGCGCAGTCGCAAACAAATAATAAATAAATAAATAAATAGCGTTAAATCGACTTAAATGCTAACTCAAAAAATCCAAATTGATCCAAAAATTAGTTTCACATAAATTGGCAAATTGACAGCGTGGGCGAAGTGCACGAAGTATAGTGATGATGATCGAAGTGTAGATCCGCTCTACTCCCCCCCACCGTCTACCACAGCGGCATGGGGCGATGTCTGGCCAAGTAGGCCGGCAGGCTGGCAGCAGTTGGAGCGGGACAGCCTGAAATGCAAATGGGAAATACATGAAAAATGGATCCTGATATGGAATTACAATTAAGACGTACGGCAGACGGCGCAGGTTTGCTCATCGGTGCCATCGCCGCAGCCATCACGGCCGGAGCACACGATGGCCGTGGAGCGGCAGAGTCCGTTGCTGCAGCGATGCGGGCAATAGGCATCCGGCTCTCGGCGACTGGCCAGCAGGCCACCCGCTTCGATCAGGCGCATGAAGAGATTGGGCATGGCACGAGAGCCGCAGAGATGGGGCGGCTCATCGCTGCCATCCTTGCAGGAGACAATGGCATTGCAGTACTCGTACTCGGGCAGGCATTCGCCGCTCTTGCAGCGGAACGTGTGCGCCGGACAGCTGTTGCCGCCCTTCAGATGGCCATCGCAGCCCAGCTCATCCTCGCCATGCGGACACTGTTTGCGTCCATCGCAGAGCGCCGCACGTGAGATGCAACGGCCGCTGCGCTCGCAGCGGAACGCCTCCGCCGGACAGGTCTGATTGAGGCGGGCATTGTGGGTGCACTCCTCGTCGGAATCATCGTTACAGTCGGCGCGTCCATCGCACACGAAGAACCACGAGATGCAAACGCCACTCGAACGGCACTAGAAGAGAGTGAGAGAAACTCGATTAGTTATGGGAAACTGCATTAGGGGTATTCCTGTTATCTAACAAAAAATGACGATGTGCTCACCTGGAAGGTGCCGGGACTGCAGCCAGTACGCTCGGCGCTGCACTGACCCTGATCTGTGCCAGTTGCTGCGGCGCAGTCGCACACGCCACGTGCATTGCAGACGGTGTGGGGATCGGCCATCTGGCACTGACGATCGCTGGCGCAGGGCAGACCCAGGGAGATGGCTTCCAGACCCAGGTCGACGCGCTTGCGCAGCTCCGTGCTCGGCTTGCCACTCAGCAGCGACACAATGGGAATCTCTGGCGGGTGGCTGACAGCTGGCAGGGGTGTGGCCTCCTCTGAGGTCATCAGGGGCTTCAGGGTAGTCGCAACGGGGGCGGCGGGCTCCATGAGGGTAACACGACTAGCCAAGCCGAGCATGGTCTGTGTGGTGATCTCCACGATGTCAGCCGGGTTGGGCGTGGCCTCCTCGTTGGCCTGAGTGACGGGCACATGCAGCTCATCAATATGATTGTTCTGGTCGAGCTGTGTATCCAGCGTCGTGGACTCCACAATCAAACTGTCCGACTCGAGCTCCTGCAGCCTGATCGGGCCAGAGCTATCGCTCAGGTCGAAGGGCAGCTCCTCGGGCGACAGCGTGCGCTCTGGCTCTGCATCGGCTTCTGCTTCCAATGTGGTTGACTCTGGCTGCAGCTCAGCTGTAACAGCTGCCTGTTCGTGCTCCTGCTCCTGCTGCTGCTGCTGCTGCTCTACTGGCACCTCGGGATAGAAGGTAATTAGCTTGTCATCCAACTCATTGCTGTTTGCCTCAGTGACAGGCACTGCTTCCGCGTCAGTGTCTTCGGCTTGTTCCTGCTGCTCGTGCAGCTCATTGGCCTCTGCCAGCAAATCGGGTATGGCTGGCATTTCATTCTCATCCAACTGCTGCTGCTGCTGCTGCGACTCCTGCTGTGGCTTCTCGCCCGCTGGTATGGGCATAGTTTGCGCCGGCTGCTCTCCGAATGGCACTGGCGGCACGGTGCTGTCGCCCTCAAGCATCAGATCGTTAAGTATGCCCGCAACGCTTTCGCTTTCCTTGAAGTCATCTCCTGCCTGCTCCTCGCTCACAATGGGCACCTGGGCGACCAGCTCGGGCAGCTGTGTGGCTGACTGCTCCGCTTCCGCTTCCGCTGCCTCGGTTGGAGCTGGATCATACTCAATATTTTCCTTTATCTGCTCCATGCTGGCGTCGTCGAAGTTCGCTTCTGGCTGCTGCAGCTCCGCTTCATCCAATTTGATCTGCTGCTCAGTTGTGGACTCTGCCTCTACCTCTGCTTCTGCTTCTGCCTCTGTGACCTTGATTGGCTGCTGCTCCACATTTGGCTCCGCTCCTTGTATGATATTATCATTCTCATTTTTGTCCATTTCCGCTTCAGCCAGCTCGCCACTTTCACTGCGCTCGGTGACAGTTTCCGTCTTGAGATTGAGTTCGGTTTCCTGCAGCTCATCGTGTTTAATTGGCGTTGCCTCTGTCGGTATTTCAGTGGCCGCATCAGCCACGCCCTCAACCTCATCTGCCTGCTGCAACGGCAGCTCCTCAGCCTCATCCTCAACATGCGACACCTCATCATTAGCAATGTTGTCTAACTGCACTGCCTCGGGCTCCGACTCTGTCTCCGACTCTGGCTCTGGCTCCGACTCTGGCTCTGGCTCTAGCTCAAGCGCTGGCTCTGCAATTGTTTCCGACACTTCAGGCGTCTTAATTGCATTTGCATTTAGCTCAGTCTCCTCTGCTGCTGCTTCTGTTGCTGCAGTTGGCTGCTGCAAGATTTCTGGTTCACCAGTTGTTGCTGCCGTCTCCTCTGTCTCCTCTGCATCGTCTTGTGCATTGGCCACCTGCTCTGTGACTTGCTCTGGCGCCAATTCATCATCATTTGTTGGGTAAGTCGATTCTTCTTCGTGTTGCGCTTCGCTGATTGCCTCCACCTCAGCAGCTGGCTCCATCTCCAACTCCGTCTGCTTCTCCGTTTGGCTTTCTGTCTCTATCTCATGTTCCACATTCTGCTCCGCCTGCTGCTCAGTGGTCGCTTCTGCTGCAGTCTCAGCCTCAGCCTCAGCCTCAGCTTCAGCTTCAGCTTCAGCTTCGTCTGGTTTTTGCTCCCCGATTTGCTCTTGATTTAATTGATTGGCTTCATTTAAATCATCTTCGCCACTTGTCGGCTTAACGTCGGCGCTTTGTTCTGCCTGATCGGTTGTCGTCTCCGACTCTGTCTCCGTTTCCTTCTCCTTCTCATTTTCCGTCTCTTCCTCTTCCTCTGGCTCTGTCTCGATTTCAGCTGCATTCTCAGGCTCTGCCGCGGTTTCTGTTGCCACCTCGACTTCTGCGGCTTCAGCTGCTTGGTCGGGTTTCTCTGGCTCCTCTTCCACTTGATTTACCTTTTCCAGCTCTGGCTCTGGCTCTGCCACAGCCTCAGTCTCTACCTCTGTCTCTGTCTGTGGCTCTGCTTCATTGGCAATTGTCGCTGCTGGGCTTTCGCTGTCCATCAGTTTCGCTGGCTCCTCAATTTCGGTTGCTTCTGTTGCGATTTGCAGCTCGTCGTGTTGTTGTTGTTGTTGTTGTTCCTCCTCCTCTGTCTGCTTGGCTGGCAGCACTTCGTCAACAGCTTCTTCTTCATCATTGACTGCTGTGACGTCAGCTTGTTGTGGTTGCGTCTCCACCTCCGCCTCTGCCTGTGCTTCCGTCTCTATCTCCGCCTCTGCCTGAGGCGCCTGCTCCGTCTCCATCTCCATCTCATGATCGCCCGACTGCTCCACCTCCTCCTGCTCAACGTTCTGTGGCTCTGCCTCTGGCTGCTGCTTGGCCGGCGCATTTGTTGCACTTTCGTTTTCCGCCACCTCTTCGCCATGCACGGGTATCAAATCATCATCAGCATCGCTTGCCGTCAGCTCCTTCTCATCCTCCAGCTGCAGCTGCTGATTGTTCTCTGTGGCTGCCTCCACATCAGTCTCGCTGTTGATCTCCTCCTCCTCCTTCTCAATGGGCACGGCACCTAGCGCAGATTCCAGCTCATCATGTTGCTGTTGCTGTTGAGGAGCTTGCTCAGCCGTCTGTTGTTGTTGTTGTTGTTGTTGCTCTTCGGTTTCATAATCAAATTTCATGGTATCATCGGCTGCGGCTGGCGCAATTTCTTGTGCGCCCGATGCCTCCTCCGGCTCCTCCTCCTCTTCAACAATTGGCTCATTGACCGTTGCAGGTGCTGGTGCCGCCTGCTCCTCAATTTGCACCTCTGGCACTGTCTCTGGCTGTGGCTCTGGCTCTGGCTCTGACTCTGGTTTTGCATCCACCTCCACCTCCGCCTCTGGCACCGTCTCTGGCTCTGCCTCGGGCTTGATCTCATGCTCCTCAGCGTATTCCTCATCAATCTTGTACGGATAGTCGTAGGCGGGCACTGCTTCAGTCTCGTGCTCCACAGCATCCATGGCTTCGGTGGTCACATCGGCTGGCGTCAATAGCTGCTGAGCTCCAGTTGTGGGCTGCGGTTCCTCGACGGGGCGTGGCTCCTCCTGCTCGGGGGCTACCGCTTGCTCAACTGTTTCAGGCTGTTCTGGCTCCTGGATTGCCGGAATATGCTCACTCTCCAGCTCAGTTTCCTTCTGCTGCTCCTCTGGTTGCGTCTGCTCAGCCTCGGGCTTCGCTTGACTCTCCTCCAGCTCTTGTTGTTGGGTCAATTCGGTTTCCTCATGCGCATGATCCACGGGATCGAATTTCTCGCCATTGTCCACGTCGATGACCTGGGGTCGCAGCTTTATAGCATCCATATCATCCTCTTCCAATGCCTGCTCCTCCACGCTGGCGGGCAGCTCGTCCTCCTGCAAGATGGGTGCTGATGTTGTTCTCGCTGTTGTGGGCGCTGGAGTTGTTGTTGTTGTCGTCGATGCCGTCGTCGTTGTTGTTGCTCTTGTTGTAGGCGCAGGCGTTGTTGTCGTTGTTGTTGTTGTTGTCGTCGTGGAAGCCTTCTCAACGGGCTGCTCCTCTGCTGCCGTCTCATCAGCCGCTGGTGCCACACAAAGTCCACCCACCATGCGCGTCGGCGCCGTGCACTGGCAGCGTCCAAAGAGATTGGGTATGAGGAAATCGCAGTGGGTGCGCGTATCGAACATTTGGCAATGGGCATGGCTATAACAAACGGCGCCAGGGTGAGCGGCTGCAATGAGAAGAGAGTGAGAGAGGGATGAGGAGGGTTGGCGCTTGGAAGAGACTGGTGAGTGAGAGATTCGCATGGCCCCGCACGTTCTGTTATTAAACTAACCGTAAATTTGTTGCAACAGCCACCAAATGCATATTAAAAACCCATCATCATCATCAACCAGAACAGCAATGTGAACACAATAACAGCAACAACAAAAACAACAACAACAACAACAACAACAACAACAACAACAACAATCGGTTGTTTGCAACGAGTATTATGCCAACAATCTGGAAGGCATTAAGCCCGCCTTCGACATGCCTAATAACCGTCAATAGAGTCAGAGTCAACTGCAACGCATTGCCGATGACGTCGCCCATAGTTGCCCATATTCCCCACCCCTTTATATAGCTGGCATTCTTCATTACCGTTTCCCATTGCCCGCGTACCCTGCTCATCATTCAGCATTCCATCGCTTAAGCGCCCGCCCGATATGGCTACTGCGCATAACTGGCCTGCCTGACTGACTGACTGACTGCCTGACAGACTGCCAGAGCCAGCTGAATCTGAATCTCAGTTAGCTGCTTAGCGATTCCTCTTTTATGCATCGCTCTCTGCGGCTGTGGTGACCCACTTTCCGGGCCTGCTGCAGGCGCTCAACTTGTTTTCACTTGTTTCGTTTTAACTTTTGGCGTGGCAACTGCCAACTGGCAACTGGTAAGAGCAACAGCAGCAATAGCAACTGCAACTGCAACTGCACCTGCACTCGCTTGCCCTTAGGGCTGCGTCTAGGCAGAGCCAAGTTAGAGTCAACTCAGCTGTGTGCTGGGAATGCAGTTAACTGACTGCCAGAGCCGGCGAGGCGCCCCAATTTTCATTGCCATGGCAAGCGGCACTCATTGGAGCTGAGTAACTGAACCGTGATTGATCACGCTAAACTGTGACTGGTTAAGCGAAGCTGTGATTTGGCATTTGCAGTTGATGTATTGGAAAATGAATGAATACGGTGATTTATTTATTATTTCTACAGCCATTGCTACATAGCAGAAAGCTAATCGATATGCATAGTTAAATTAGTAGCTGACAGAAGCTGATAGCTTTTTAGCAAGCTGATTGCTATGAAACTCAAGCAGAACAAAATGTAGGCAACGTAAGGGTAAACATTTTAAGCAATTAAAAATTAAATATAAAATAAATGTTGTAGTGTGTAAGATGTGTTAGAAAAAAATTAATTAATATTCAAAAATACAAAAAAAAAAAAAAAAATAAATAAAAAATAAAATAAAATAATAATAATAATAATAAAAAAAAATTTTAATATGGAATAGAAATTTTTTAATGTAAATAAAAATATTTAAAAACAATATAAAAAAAATATTGCTACTCTTTCTTTAGGAAAACATACAAATTAATGAAAAAATTAATATATAAATAAATAAATAAGTAAATACATTAATCTATTTCTATATTCTATATTTCTTTAAAAATTTCAATTTACCCCATCATCATATCTAACATCTATATTTTCAATGTAGTCAGAGCCTAACAGAGAGTTGAAATTGTTTTGTATGTGAAGTGAGTCTCGATGATATCACTGTCAGTTAACTGTTATTTCACTTAAGCTCTGGCTAAATTAACCGAGTACTTCAAGAAGAAATGCAGCTAAGAAACCGATGGCTGGTTAAGAATTTCGAGTGTGAGTGACTTTCAGAAATACTTATGATAGAGATACATATGCATATACATATGTATGTATGCAGCTGATTGAAGTGCCTGTAATAGAGCTATCAAAAAGCGTGACTCCTCTAAAGGTACGGACACGTGACAAGTGCTCAAATACTTATAACGGCTAAGTACTTGTGACTGCTACTTGTGGCCAGTGGAAAAGTGAGGCGAAGCGAAGCGACGCCACGAATTTTCCGCAGTAGCGCAGAGCCGCAGACGAAGTATCGTATCGTTAGCTTTTTTTTTGGTTGGCAAAGAGTCAAACGTTGGCGGCTTTTCACAAAGGTATTTTGAGCATTGCATTGGCTGGCATTTGGCGGAACCGGTTGGCCTCTGCACTTAAAAGGCGCATACATGGCGTATACTTAACGAATGCGCCGCTGACACTGACGCTGGCCCGGCTGCTGACTCGCTGACTCCCTGACACTGACTCTAGGCCCAGCCATAGAGAGTGAGAGAGAGAGAGAGATGCTCTTTCTCTCTGACACCAATATGGAAGGCAGTGGCATAGCAAGCCAGCCAAATGCTCTTTCACTTTTAGTTGTTGTATCAACAATGGCTAGCCCACCCCGGTTGACTCAAGATGACGACGCCTCTGTGCAGCAATGATCGATAAGCTGGGGCAATGCCATGGCCATTTAACCTATCTCTCTCTCTCTCTCTCTCTCTACTCTGTCTTTCTCTCTTTCGGCTGGCCGGGCGCACCGGTGTGACAGGTTGCATGCGAATGCGGCACGACTGCATCTGGTAACCCACTTCGATTACGGTTTGCGCGTGTGAAAATGCTGTGAGTCGAATCGCAGCTGATGCTGCATTTACAACCAGCTCCCGCTACTCATCACAGTTCTCTCATCAAAATCAGCATAAAATTTCATTTGCGAATTACTTATATAAATAACAATAACAATAATAATAATAATAGTAATAGTAATAATAATCATATGAAAACTATGTCAAGCAACATTTAGTGTCGCATTCCTGTGGCTTTAATAACTCAATTTATGTTAATTTTGTGCTGTCAACTTTCATTGCGAATCGTGGCCACAACAACAACAACAACAACAAAAATATAGAGGTTCCCCCTCCTGGTATTTCTAATTAATTGCAGCCATTTGCATTTTGGAATTCGGTTTCATTTGATGTCCAGCGTTTGGGCGTCGTTTGTCAATCTTGCAATTCAAGTCTTTCGCAATTTTCTTTTTTCATTCTTGTTTTTCTTCTCTTCTATTTTCTTTTTTTTTTATTATGGCATTTGCCTCTGTTATTGTTTGAGGAAGTGGCAGTAGCAAAACTGGTCTCCAAAGCATTTGTTCCACATAATTTGCATGCAATTTGGCTTCTGGCGCAATTTGGACAAATGGTCAAAACATTTCCCCCACAGCGCAAATTAACACAGTTGTATCTATACTTTTTTTTTTTTTTTTTAGTTGTTTCTTTTCTTTTTTTTCTTATAATTTTTTATAAAGCGGTCAAACGAAATGGAATGAAATGAAATGCTTGGCTTTAGTGTGGCATGGAAAGTGTTTTGCGCCGGCCAACAACAATTTGGCGCTTTTAAATCGATGTTAAAGACTTTAATTTGCGCTGGGCAAAAGTGAGAGGTTTAAAAAAAAAAAAAAAAAAAAAAATTGGAAATGAACTATTATTTGAGTGGCCCAAAAGAATGGCCAAGAATTTTCATTGTGTTTTTAATTTCTATACATAAATAATGTCTGAGCTCTGCATTTTTTTTTCATTGAGGCTGATTTTATTAGAGGAACTTACAAGAGTTGTTAAATAAATTTAAAAATTCTATTTTGATATGTAGTAAATATATATTTTTTAAATATTTATATATATATTTTTTATTTATTTATTTAAAAAAATTTTTTTTTGTTTTTATATGTAGTAAATATATATTTTTTAAATATTTATATATATTTTTTTTTATTTATTTATTTTTTTTTATTATTTATAATTATTATTTATTTATTTAATTTTTTTTTTTTTTTTTTTTTTTTTTTGTAGTAAGTCGTTTAAAAATAAAAATTAGTAGAAAATTCATTTTTTTTTTTTTTTTTTTTTTTTTTTTTTTAAATTAAATTAAAAATGGAAAGCAATTCTATCCATCCATTTGACTTTTACGCCGTCTAACTTATGGATTTAAGCTGTCTGATTCATGATTATTATAACTAAATCTTTGTTTACAATTATATTATGCATACAAATAAATCTAAGCTCACAGTTTCACATCCAGTTGGCATCAATTTCCCCAGCCCTGTGATTCATAGAATAATTTTAAGTTAAGTCACATACATAGAAAGTAGCAGCATTGCTGCGATATGGAATGTGGAAGTGAAGGTCTCATCTGTCATATTGACTATTAAAATTAGCTTGGCTAGCCTAGCTGTTAGTTATGAATTAAATATGCCAGCTGTTTAGCTTGAGTCAGCTAGAGAAAATCAAATTGAGTGAATGCCAAAATAAATTTCTGATATATGCAGTCATCATTTGAATAGAATAATAGAGCTAAATATATGCGGTTTCTTTATAAATATATATAAAACTAAATATTTAATAAATCACAATTATATCAATCAATGTTACTCCCCCTTCATTCACCCCCTCTCTGCAAACAAATTGAACAACTTTTGCTGCATCCAGCGGCTATTTGATTTTTTTTTTTAGCTAAAATGCAATCAGTTAAAACAGAACAAGTGCAGTTATTTAAGCGATGGCGGTCAAGTGATTCATTGGCTTCACTTTTGCTGCAACTTTGTATGCAAATCAACAAACGGCACAGGCCGAGAAATGAGCTGAGCTGAGCTGAGCTGAGCTGAGCAGCAGAGCAAGCGCAAGATCTCAATCTAAAAATTTCTCGAACTGCATTTGCAGAGTTTTGTCTTGGCCACGTTCTGCCTCTTCCGTATGTGTATCTGTTCATTATATTTGCTTGGCCTGGCATACTTTTCTTCTGGACAAAGCGGTAAACATTGTCATATGTGTGCATAACTCATAAAGATCAGCCTGGCTTTGGTTCGGTTTGGCTTGGCTTCGGGCTGGCTGTGTCTACACGACGTTTTTTCCCGAAAATGGGCTTGGGCTTGAGTTGAATGAGGCTTTGGGTTAAGGTGCATGGGAAACTGGAACAAGTGGCATGGCGACAACAGCGAAAGCCTGCACAGCTCCAAATCTGGCACAGCACTTGCTCAACTTGACCCAAGAGGGAGTGAAACAGTGAGAGAGAGAAAGAGAGAGACAGAGGGAGAGGGAGTATAGTGAACGTTTGTCAACTGTGCAAAACGGGAGTCAACTGCAGCAGCAGCAGCAGCAAAAGTTCCAGCTGCTTCTGAGCCAGAGTTCTGGATGCTCTTGCTACGCTAATTGGACTTTCTTTGAGCGTGTCGCTTGCTTTCTTTTCACATAATCAGTGCAATTTAATTACAAAAGCAGCGCTGGCAATTAGCCATGTAAAGAAGAGAGAGAGATACAGAGAGTGAGAGAGCGGGAGCGGGAGAGATATTAATCGAATCTGTGAGGCTGTCACAGGACCTGCGGCTGGTGAAAGGTTCTGCTCCTCTCTGAGCTCTGTCTGCTTTGCTTTCTTTTCGTATTTCTGCATTTCTTTAGTTTTTTTGTGTTTTTTGGTGAAAGTATCTCATAAATGGCATGCAATACGCTTAGCTGCCTGCAAATGCTCGACCTGAGCACATGTCATTAAAATTATTTTAATTAAATATTAAAGCATTGGCAATGCCAGTTGGCCGCTGCCAGCTGCTGTGCCACGCCCACTGGGCGTCTTTTGCATTCAGTTGATTTTAAATGCAGGTATAATTATGTCGCAGTAGAATGCAACAGGTGAATGGCAAAGACACGAACTCTAGAGGCAATAGTTGCTGCTGCTGCTGCTGCTGCTGCCTCTGCCTCTGCCTCTGCCTCTGCTGCTGCCTCTGCTGCTGCCTCTGCTGACTGCTACAGTTTGTCGTGTTCTTTGTCGTGCCCGCTAAGTAGCTGGGCAAACAAATGTACCGCAAGTGGCCAGCTGAGCAGCTCGTACTCAGTCTTAGTCTTCGTCTCACTCGCATCGACAAAACATTCTAATCAGATTAACGCCATTAGGCGCCAATGTGCCAACATACAGCGGGAATGCGACCTCAGCCATTGATCAGAATCGGAACTCGAACTCGAATGCTGAGCAAACATCTAATGGAACTGGCATTTAACTAATGCCTCGATCTCATTTGTGTGCTTCTTTTACTCATCGAACTGCATTTGGCTAATGAGTGAAGCACACATGAAAAGCTAATTGGAAAAGTTCTTTTGTTGAGGCGAATTCTTCAAGGGGATTCTGATTGGAACCAGTAAACAGTGACGAGTTGATTTGAACTCTATTGAATACAATTTTGAGTCTACTTTATATTCTAGTATACAGAAATATCTTGCCAATGCATAGTGTAAGATAATCGTATACAAAACTTGTATATAATCTTTAATAAACTTTCTCATCAGGTAGCAACAAGACAACGTACGTGGCTTACTAGCAACTATAGCCATTACCTGTAGCTCATCTATCTTAGACAAGAATATGTCCTATATATTTCATCTGTCTACTGATATGAACTACAAAAAGAAAACATTTTAATCTCTAAAACAAATCGCAAAGTTTTAGTTCACTTAATTTATTGCTACTACTAATATATAAATTATTCTAAGAAACTCGATAAAAGAGAAAAAAAAAATCATTGAGCAAATATATAAAAATATATATGTATATAAAATAAATATTGTATTATTCTTTTTATATATTATTTAAATACACTTTATGATTTCTCGAATATTTTTTTTATAATATTAAGTGTGAGAATACAATTTCAGCTATTCTAACTGAAATATCACATAGAAAGTCAAAAACCAAACGCTAAGAACGATCTTCAATGCTCATTCTACTCCACTCAAACCAAGTGAAGAGTTCCTTGACTCCATCAGTCGATTTCTAGACTAACCAAATCAATTGACAGACAGATCCCTGGGAATCACTTAATAAGCATCAGGTTTATGCATCAATTTTTTTAATATCTTCATAAAATATTCATTTAATAATCTGAAAACCTCTTCTTGTTTGTCTGCAGCTAATTGATGGCATCTAAAATGAACAGCTCATGCTAATATGATGTTATATGTGCTTCAAATTACAACTTATCAATCGATAGGCCAATCAATGTCCACTTCCGAACAAGTCTAAAATACTCAATTCGTATTCAAAATGAAATTCTAAAGTGGAAAATTGGAAAGGTAAAAAATGAGAAGAGAAAGACAAAAACTTGAAGTATGCAGTGGCTTGGCTTGGCTTGGCTTTTGGCTCGTTCCATGATTCTAGGAATATTAACCAATTATGCGTATAATTAGTGACACGATTGTCTTGTTAGCTCGAGAGTAGCAATTGTTGTTGTTGTTGTTGTTTTTTGTTTGTTATTGTTATAGCCATGTTAATTGCTTGTGTCAAGTGGCGGCAATGGCAAAGAAAAAAATTTTATAGAAGTGTTAACGAACGTCAAACAATCAAACGGAAATGAATGAAATGCGATGGTTAAACAGATTGGAAAAACTAAATAGATGCCAGATATGAAAGAGAAAGGTGTATATACTATATATACACATAATTCCTAGACGATAAGCAATCAAAGTTAAATTCTTTTCAATTTTATTTTATTTTATTTTAGTTTTTTAGCATTTATTGCAATTTATGTGAAAAGAAAACAACATAAAGTTGAACGAACGACAGTTAAGGCTACTATTATTATTATCGATGTATGTATTGTATTGTAATTATGAAATTCCATGCAATTAGGGCCACAATTGATCAACAGTTGTCTGATACTTACGTCCCAGACATGTGTGCTTGCGGAACTGCAAGAATCCCTCGACGCAGCGGCAGGCACCGTCCAAGCAGCTGCTGTTTGCCACCTTCATTGAGCACTGTTCGCTCACCTGGCAATCGCCGCCCAGTAGTTGAGCTGCAGTTGAAGAGACAAGATACAGCTAAGTAAGTTATGTGCCATATATGAGTAACGGGCTTCTCTGCATTTATGCAAACAACTGAAGCACTTTTATTTGCAGACAAGCAAACAAACAAATGGACATATCTTCAATAGAGACATGTCTTTTTTTTCTAATGGTAATGGTATGGGGGTTACTCAAAGATTGACTTACATGACAGACAGCGCTTGGAGTCCAGTTGGACAAAGTAGGGCGCGCACTCGCAGTAGCCCAGCGCTGAGCAGCTGCTGCCCTTGATGAAATCTGTGCAGTCCATATCATGCTGGCACTTGTCACCCAGCTCCAAAGCCCCACTTGTGTTGAGCAGTGTGCATATGACAAAAGTCTGAAAGAATAAATAAGGATTATTAAAAGAAAACTAAAAAACGATAAATTTTTATAAATATTATTACTTATATATATAGTAGATATATACTAAATAATATTAGAAGATATATATATACTATATAACAAGATAAATATGTTCCTGATTGCACCTATTCTATATTCCAATCAATTTGTCTTTTGTTTCATATAAGAATATTGCTAAAAAGTGGAACCCAAGAAATGTTATCTTACTATCTATGTATATAGGCCAAGTGATCAACACATAAATTAATATTTACTATATATAGGATCTTCAATCGAATTTGGATCGATTCGATCTTCAAAATTCTGGTTCTTGTTCTGTTTTGCTTTGCATATATTAACCTAATTGTTTGCATAGAAATCAAGTTAGGTCAGTTTCAAATCTGATTGGGTCAAACTCCTAATGAGCTACATAATGTAGAATTTCTCTAAAACTTAGGGTTTGAGAGATAAACAATAATTAGGATTACGATGGTCATATGCTGCATTTAGTTGCAACACTGTCTTCTCTAGCATTACTTGACCACATTAACCAAACCCGGAAATTTTTCTTGTATGCAACATAGATGAGTTAACAGTTTCCGTTCTCAAATATTTACACTCAAGTCAAACACGTTCAACCAGCATTAATCCCATCTAACCTGCCACAAATTATATGAACACATGCCCATGCTAAAACATGCCACATCACGTTGCTGCAAGATTATATCCATAGATCTTATATAATTATGTTGTAAAATGCAGATGATATAAGAATTATGGTTAATCAACAATTTAATGGTTAGCCGGGCGTAAAATTTGCACAGCGTGAAGCGTTAGGCGTTAGCCAACACTGCCCAGCCAGGCTAATTGTTTGAGCACACGAAATCACCGTTAGCCAAAAGTCTTGGCCATGAAGAGTTACGGCCGCTCATAGTATAATTAATTTGTGTAGTCGAAAATCGCACAAGCAAAAGATATAATGTTATTGCAGCTACTACTTATATTTATGAATGAAGCGCTGTGTGTGTGAGTGTGTGTGTGTGTATGTGTTAGTGTATATTACGCATGTGTGTGTTATGTTTGTAACTGACAGTTAGCCAGATAAGTAGACGAACACGTTATAGATGCTCCAGAGATACAAGCACAAGTTGTAAAACAAAATTAACAGTTGCCTGAACACAACACACACACACACACACACAGATACACACGCCCAGATCTGAAAAGAAAAACCAAACCCATTTGGGCTCTCTATAATTAAACACAACAACAGCAACAACAACAACAACAGCAAAGGGTATTATAACACACTCCAGTTACAGTTCTTGGCTTTTGTATCTTTTGGGCCGTTTGCAGTTAGAACGTGTGTATCTGACAGCTAGAATACGGAGTACACAGAGAGAGAGAGTACAATGCACTCGCGGAGCAATGTTAAGCGCCACACGCCATTAATTATGCCAACTATCCCGCCTTAGCGCCCACTCTCCGGTTGGCTAACAATATCTATGTATTTGCGTAGTCTGATTGGATAATACGAAAAACGAAACGGTACTGCGGCCATTATTTGATTTGTGTTATTATATTTTCAAATTTGATTTCCAGCTCAAATTTGCTGAGGCATAAAATTCAATGACAGCATTAAATTGTAATAGATATGCCAAACCCAACCCCACCTTCCCGCAGCGTCTACAAGCATATTCTAATAAGAATTCCAATTGGCAGAGCCGCACACGCAAGCCAAGACAAATTTAACAACTTGCGACATAAGTTTACAGTTAGTTGTTGTTGTTGTTGTTGTTGTAAATAGAAAAAAGAAGTTGAACCTGTATGCAACTGATGCTAGCTGCATAGATATGAATGGATGGAGTTAATTATTGCACATTTGTTTCAAAAGTTATTTTTACGAGTTTGTTGTGAACATTTTCGATGGCGAGGGTTTGAAGAAAAGTCTATACTGGATTCTAAAATAATATTAATCACTAATAATTATTATTATTTTTTTTTTTTTAATTTTAAGAAGATTTTTGATTATGTTGCAAATTTTATTTAACTATATATTCTGCATTTTGTTCAATTTCAATCAGATAATAGATAATATCATATCATATATTATATATATGTTCTCTACAGACTAGAGCATCTCTATAGCAATATCAGCTGCAGATTTCTTCAGCCTCACAAAAGTTAAAAGCATTATAAATATGTGATAAGCCTCTATAAAATTCTATTATTTGATTGCCACACTTAACTGAATTGATTTTTTGACTTCCTCTATTTCTATGCCAAATGAATATATACATTACAGTTAGAATTTGGCCTTATGCACTTTTTTGTCCCCCCCCCCAAACAATCTTTTAACAACCACAATTTCTACTCAATTCCAATTGAATTTTTGTTGTTGTTGTTGGCTAACACAAGCCGCAAAACTAAACACAAAACACTCAATGGCAGCATCAGCAGCAATTGCTATTGGAGCTGCAAAAGAATGGAAACCGGCAGCAGTTAAAAAAAAAAAAAATAAAAAAGCTCTAGTCGAGACCCCGACAGGGGATCCCCCCCCCCCCAAAATATAATATAATAATCTCCCCCTTTTTTTCCCACACACACACACACCCCCCCCCACCCACACCCAAACCCCCCCCCCCCCCCACCCCCAAGCAACACCCCCCGCGCGCGGGGGGGGATAATAATATAATTTTTTATTAAAAAAATTTGTGTGTAGAGGGTAATTAATAAAAATATGAAAAGAAAATAATAAAAAAAAAAGTGGGCTCCGGAGCAACAGACGCAGTATTGAAATAATTTTTTTATGGGGGGGGGGGGGGGAAAACAAAAAAGAAAAAAAAAATGGGCCGCGATATATAAAAAACAAATAAAAAACATATATGTATATTATAGGTAGAAAAGAAAAAAAAAAAAATAAAATATATAACTAGCCAAAAAAAAAAACAAATAAAACGAAAAAAAAAAAAAAACAAGACAGCGGTAGGGCCGACACACACAAAAACCACAACTCGAGACGCGGACGCACAGAAAGGAAGACCCGAAAAAAAATATTACGGGGCAAAAAATAAATAAATGGGAAAAAAGCAGCGACAGAGACAGACAAAGATAAAGACAAAGACAGAATCTCAGTTCCATTCTCAATTCTGAATTCTCAGCGGCAGCATCAATATAAAAGAAAAGAGTCAATAAAAAAAAAAAAAAATTGTTTAATTATGCTTTCGAGTGGCTTTTAAGCACGAGCAGAGAATGTGATTATTGTTGTTGGCCCATTAGAGTGGCCAGCATATGAAAGACTACCTATACCTGTGTCTCCCTCTCCCTCTCTCTCTCTCTCTCTCGCTGCTTCTCGCTGGTTGACCCATTAAGCATTCAAGTTACTTTCATTGCCAGACGCTTTTGTTTAGCTAGCAGCAAAACTTTCAAGTGCAAGAAATAGCAGTTTAAATATAACCGAAATATACATACATATATAAATACGTATATGTATGTATATGGTATACGGTATAGTAGCGTGTGTAGGATGCTATTAGCAAGTGGCTGACAGGATTTGCCGGTGGTGGCCAGGCCATCATAATACAGCCACCACACGCACATCATTCATTTAGCGGGGCTTGATTTATATTTTGTTTACGGCAACTTTTGCAATTTGAGCGCTAATGAAGAAGTTGCCGGCACTCGTAATTTACTGGCTGCATCGTAAAAGAACAGCAGCAGGACCAGAAAATTGCACAAGCAGCAAAAGCAACAACAACAACAAAAGCAGCAGAAAATCATTTTTCGTGTTTTACAAATTACGTTTGTATATTTGTTGTAGCTGTTGTTGTTGTTGTTGTAGTTGTTGCTGTTGCAGTTTGTGTTTTGTTTAATGATCGTTGGGCGCCAGACTGTCTGCTGACCTTTGGCCAGGCACAGCTGCCCACAGCTGAAATGCAGGCGAAACGGCTGCGGACCAAGGCTAAGACCGAGCAACGGTTAAACAAACAACCAAAAATGTGAATATAAATAATTGCGCTACGATTTTGGTAGAGGAAGAAAAGAAAGATGTTGCGATATATATGTATGTATGTATATGATGTATATATATACGTATATTTGTGGAAAATTCTGAAAGAGTTGCATAAGAAGAGTAATTCAAGGTTGAAGAGAGTTCAGTCAAGAGCTCTAAACGCCAGTCAAGAAATATTTAATTAATTAAGTCATAGTATCATATATAAATTTGAATATAAAATATTATTATGAGCATACATATTCGACTTTCTTAAGAGAATTCACCAATAATAACCTGTTGTGTAAAATATATAATATATATCATAATCTAATGTCCCATATCACACAGTAAAATCTTTTAATTAGTTCAATAGAATTCTGCAGTTGCCCATTAATTTGTATTGAATTATCCATATGATATTTTAAGTATTTTTATTTGTATTTTATTTTTATTTATTTTATTTTTATTTTATTTTCATTTTTATTTTATTTAATTTTTATTATATTTTTATTTTATTTTATTTCTATTATATATTTATTTATTTATTTATTTTATTTTCATTTTTATTTTATTTTTTTCTTATTCTATTTTTTTTTTATTTTTTTATTTTATTTTATTTTTATTATATATTTATTTTATTTTATTTTTTTATTATTCTATTTTTTTAAATGTTTTTATATTTTTATTTTATTTTATTTTTATTATATATTTATTTATTTATTTTATTTTATTTTGTTCCTATTTTATTTTTTATTTTTATGTTATTTATATTTTCATTTTTTTTTTAATTTTATTTAATTTTTTATTTTTATTTTGTTTTTATTCTATTTTTTATTTCTGTGTTACTTTTATTTATTTATATTATTATTTTATTATTATTTTATAATTTTTTATTTTATTTTTATTTGTATTTTAATTTTAATTTTATTCTATTTTTATTTTTATTTCTTTCCTCTAGCTTTGCTTAATAAACATTAGATTCTTATTACCTTCATAGTTTTCTTTCACATTCAAAATCAATTTGGTCTTCAACTTTTCTCTCGTTATTAATTGGAATACGCTTTTACCCCACATTTATGAAATGCACATTTTCAGTTCTCAGCCATTTTCAAGAGAACATTTATTGCTTCAATAATTCAAAAGTTAAGTTGGCTAGCGTGCCAGCGACAGGCACACCTAAGGCATAAAGGGCCCTTTGTGTATTCCCAAGCCTAAATCCGAACAAAATAAAAAGTGTAACTCCCACCGTTTTTTTTTATTAGATTAATTTGCGTACATTATTCAGAGAGCTGAAGTGACGGACGCCCTGCTAGGCAAACAGTTAGGCTAACTGAAAGAGTTGTAGTGGAAGATGTTGATGATGATGATGATGTTGGTGATGATGATCATCCGCATCGACGCCTTGGCCATCTATCAGACAACGTTTGACCCAATGGCCGACTTCACAGCTCTTTCACACACTCAAGCTGAAGCGGCTATAACAGCTGTAAAAACTTGGCCAACGGCCCACGATCAAAGTCAAAGTCGAGGCTTAAGTAAATGCCGAACAGCCCACGCCAAAAACGTTTGTATTTATATATAGAAATATGTTTAAGCCGAACAATGCTTTGACAATAATTGAAGTTTTATTTTTTGGGAGCAGTTCGCATTGGCAACGCCCCAAAAAATATGAAATGGTGTGGCAACCCCGTTTGCCGTTGATCAATGGCAGTTTTTTTTTGTAGCGAATTGAACGATGTTTGTCAACACTGCAATGCATTACGCTGTATGTATATGTATGTGTGTGTGTGTGTGTTTGTTTTATTTGTTGTTTTATTCATGTGGACTTACCGCTAAAAGCCGCTTAACCGTAAAAGCTTCGCGGAGCAACGCGCTATTTGCAGGTTGCTTTCTCGCCGCAGCCGACGTCGACGTCGGCGTCGCTGTCATTGTTGCTGCCGCTGTTGTTGCTCTTGCTGCTGCTGTTGCTATTGTTGTTGCTCTCACAGAGCGTTTGCTTCCAAGAAGATGTTGCCAGCTAGGTGTTTGTTGTCAAATGCAACTGTCCTCGTCGTTGTTGTTGTTGTTGTTGTTGTTGTTATTGTTGTTGTTGCTGCTGTTGTATATATTTATTGTTCGTTATTGTTATTGTTGTTGTTGTTGTTGCTGTGTGGTTCACAACCTTTGAACTTGACGTGGGTCAAAACGGAAATGAAACGAAACGAAACGAAGTCGAAACGAAAACGTTAAACGTACGCTCAAAACCCAACAATAACAACAACAACAACAGCATAATAATAATAAAAATAAGAATAATAATAATAATAATAATGAAATATATGTGAATGTGTTTCATTTTTTTGTTTTAAGGTCTTTTTTATGGGCTTTTGCCGGCCGGCTCGCACGCCCCTCATTCGCATTCAATGGGCGCAGCCCGTGCGCTCGCTCCACTTACAACATACAAAACGAAGCACCGACAAAAACGAATGACTTAGGCAACGAACTTGAAATTAACACCTGGCTGCCCATAATTGTTTTCGGTTTTCTACTTTGCTATTTTCACTTGCTGTGACGACCTTTGTCTAGTTTTTTTTTGTGCTTTTTGTTTTTTTTTTTTGTTTTGCCTCTCACTGTTTATAGGACTGTCTTGGATATTTTTGGGGACTGCCTCCACTAGTTCTTGTTCGTCTTCCTCTTCCTCTACTTTTTTTTCAGTTATAAAATCTCATTTTATTGCAATGCTTGTGAGCTTGGGAATGTGACGACAACGTGTTGTCAGTCAGCTCCATAACCGTTAGACGGCATTCAATTTTTGGTCGGATTTGGGCTACTTCTCAGCTAAGATCTCTGTGCATGCTAGTTGTTGTTGTTGTTGCTGTAGTTTTTATAACTTAATAATAATAAAAAGACGAAGAAAAAAAAAACTTATAGGCGTTGCCTGACTTCGAGTTCCGTTTAAAGTGGGCTGCAACCCAAAGAGCCGCAAGCTGTGCACATAAAAATTAGTGAGCAGCGTTGTCTGTGTGGCCCATTAAACTGCAGTCAGTCTATGCTAATGCCTTAGGGCACACAGACAAACACACACACTCACACCCATATAGCTGGAAACTGTGGATGCTGCACAGCCATAACCTATTGACCAATAATGCTCTTGTAAATTATAGCGCGATGAACAGTGAGAAAATGCTTTGAAGCAGCTCAACTTTGAGACTTGAGTTTCTGTGGGATATTTTTAGATGTACATATGTATATATAAATATATTATTTATATATTTGAAAATGTATTGCTCGTTTCATTTGAAATTGATCTTAAATATGAATCTTTTGTAGTCTATGTATTCTTGAGAGGTTCAAATTATTCTCTTTTCTTTCATATACATATATACTTCGATTTTATATATACAAATATTTTAGTTAATATTTTATATTTCTGATGAGCAAAAATACAAAATGCATATATTTCTAGCAGTTTCATGACACGAAAACATATTCAATTCGTGTGAACTCAGATAGTTCTTAGATTTATCTCATATAAATTATGCTGAATTTATATACAGGGATAGACAAGATCTTAGACTGTTGAGATCTTCGAATATAATGAATTCCTTAACTGAGGTATTTTCTATATTGCATCTAAATATACAAATCTGAAATGTCTTTTATTCTTGAACATTCTTTAGAAGGTAAAAAAATAAGTGTGCGTCTTGCTTTGCTAAAATTTCTAAGCACAATTGATCAAGTGTTGATGCGTGAGGAGACTAGTCTGTTCCATAATAATAGAGGCTCAACAAATATTTGTGATATAAATTTAAAAAAATATAAAAAAACATATACTATATATTTTTTATATTTAAGCGTTAAAAGAGGATATTTTTATGTGAATATTAGCAGCTGCATGGAAAATAAGTAAGAAAAGTTTCTTAAGCTCTGCTCATAGAATACTGTCATATGACATTCAAGATTAAAACTCCCACAGAGCTGTTCAATATATTAGTCTATCAAAAACTATATATATATTTCCTATCTATTGCTCTACATTTTTCTCTTCCTAGTTTTTTGTCTATATTTTCCCCAATTAACATCCGATTTCGCTCAGTGTAGTCACGTTGCTGTTGCTGCTGCTAGCGGTTTATTTTGTAATTTTTTATGTTTTCTTCGCGTTGTGAACAAGTCCTGGCAAATGATGATTATTTGCATTGCGGTCAAAGTGCAAGTGCAGGGGGCGTCGTCAAGCGCTGCCCCAGGCGCAGGCATTCAATCAGCGAGGCGGCGAAGGCCAGCAGATTGATTGCTGACGCTGACCCACTCACAGGAGCAGCAGCAGCAGGATGCGAGTCGAGGATGTGGCCAAGCTGCACACTTAATGTGTGTGCTTATGTGTGCGTATGTGTGTGTGTGTGTGTGTCTTTGGGTGAAGTGTTGCGGCGGCTGCAAACAACCGCAAAACTGCAAATGGAGTTGCTGAGTGCATTTTTCTTGCTCATTTTTTTTATTTCGATTCTGATGTTGTTCTTCCCCTCCCCAATTTTTCTTTTTCTTATTTTTTTTTGTTGTGCTTTTTGTATTTGCGGTTTTCGCTTGATCGCACTTTGGTTGGTCTATCGGTCGCTGGGTCGTCATCAATGCAGCAGCAGCCATGGACATAAACTTGGCAGCATAAAAAGCAGCACACACACACACACAGAGATAGAGCGACACATACACATGGATAGAGGCTAAAAAGCAGCGCGATTTTTGCACCGTTATGCGCCCAATATGGCAATGCACCGTGCTAGAGCGAGAGAGCGCTAACACATGTGCAGCAACAGTTGATGCTGCTGCTGCTGCTGCGGCTGCTGCAGTTGTTGCATCTGCATCTCCTCCCAAACTAGCCAAGGCAGGAGTGTCTTCATCTGCTTGCCTCTGACTCTCTGCCCGCTCTCCGGCTCTGCTGCTCTGCTCCTATGCAGCTCTGCCTGCAACTCGTCTTCACTTGACTGCGTTCCATGTTTGTTTGTTTGTTTGTTTGCTTTTTCGAGTGTGAGTGTGAGTGTGTGTGTGTGTGTGTTTAGAATGCGCAAGACAGAAATTACAGTCGCCGCTGGCCGCGCCTTGGACATGGACAACAACTGCCAACACACACACACACACACATGCACAGAGCGCTGCCCCCTCCATCTCCTTTGGGCTGGACATGGACAAAATCAACGCCGTCACAGCCCCAAACAGCAAACACACAAAAAAGACCCCATTGAAGCGACGCTCTACGAGAGATCGAGACCGTAACAGCAACAACAACAACAACACAAGCGAGTTGGTGAAATTCTTGAACAGTTTTTTTTGTTTTCTTCCTTTTGGCCAGGCGCATAAAATAACGTATATATTAAATGCAACACATTAGACCTAATTATTATTATTCATTATTTTGTATATTATTATTTATTTGATTTAAATTTAATATATTTTATTCCGTTTTAACACACGCGTCGCGCACTCGTTTCTGATATTTGATTTATATTTATATATTTTACCATTAAATGTTAAAAATTTGCACTGTATTTTCGCCTCGCTGCTCTGTTTTATTTTGGTTCGTTCAAATTATCTTTCTTCTCTTTTTGTTTTTGGTTCGTTTGTGGAGGCGAGCTGGGCACGTCCGCACGTTACGTTGGTCAGCAACGAACTGAAGAGGAGCACGCCAACGACGGACTTAAGAACTAAGACAGCAGCCGTTTGCAGACACGAAGAAGTTACCAACGCCGGCAGCGGCTGCGACGCCAGCTTAAAAGCTCCAGACCAAAGTCAAAGTCAAGGCAGCGCAGTCGCAGTCGCAGCCGACAGCCGACAGCAGCTGGAAGCTTTGGCGCTGCCTTGGAAATCGGACGTAGCGACGCGTCGCTGCGCGCAGACGCGCAGACACGACAAGTGCCGTCGTCGTCGTCGTCGTCGTCGTCGTCGTCGCTGCTGCTGTTGTTACTCTTGTGGTTGTTGTTGTTGTTGCTATTATTTTCTTGCACTATGTTAATGTGATCGCTGCGAGGCTATGGAGGCTGCTGGCGTCGCTGTTGTTGCTGTTGTTGCTGTCGTCTGTTATGCTGTGTGTGCTTTATTTGTTTCTTTAATTATGAGTGTCAGTTGGGGACAGTTGCAAGCGCAGATTAAAGCAGATAAACGTAACCTACACACACACACACACTTACAGCTTACAGCTTACACCTACATCCACTTCTATTACTATTTCTGTTTTTCACTTTTCGTTTACAATTAACTGTTTTCTGTTCTTCTTATTGTTGTTGTTGTCATTTGCTTCCGCCAGTGTTGAGCAATCGTCACAATTCTGTACTTAGCCAACTAAAGACAACAAAATAAACGACGTGCCACAATTCTACTCCAAAAATAAACAATAGCATTTCACACTAATTGAATAATGCGTTCGTTCGGGTGTCTTCGTCCACAGTCTCTGGGCATCTCCCATAGGCTCTTTAAAATTTACAAAATTATAATTTAATGGCTTTAAATTGGTCGCTTGGGGTGTAATTTTCGCATTTGCGTTCATTTCGAGTTGAATCTGACCCGCCAAATTGCCAGAGAAACGGTTGATTCAGTCCGGACGGTGACTTGACCAATCGGAGTGGTTCAAAGGGTTGCAAAATTCCAGAAGAGGGAAGTGATTTATTAAGGAAAGTATTAGATGTAATGCTTCATAGATAAAGATAATTTGTAAATAAAATATTAATAAATAAATACTAATTTATTACTAACTTGATTCTTCTTTATTTTTAATTTGAATAAAAAGTTTTTAATTAAATCTACAATTTTATAAATAAAAATATTTTTTAAATTTTCTACAATAAAAAATTCAAGTAAATATCTGTTAACTATAAAAAAAGAAAATAAATATTTATGTTAAATTAATATTAGCTTACAAATTTTTTTTTTTGTTAAATAAATAAGTTTTTTATTAAATTGTATTTATTTTGCAGCTAAATTCCTCTAAATAAGCTGAAAGGGAAAACGATCTATGAAAACTTTTACTGAGCTACAAATTTCTTAATCCCCATAAGTATCATCTTATATTATTAGATTGATTTCAGCCCACGCCCAACCAACTTCTTGTACTACCCACGCACTCGCATATAGAGAGCAATCGCCTTCGCATAAGAAGCGCAAAGATATTTTTTTTTTTTTTTTTTTTTTTTATTGTGCCAAGTGGGCACTTGAAAGCGTTGATCTTTTATTTTATTTTATTTTTATTTTTTTGATTTCATTTTCTTTCTCTTGAGCTTTTGGAACAGACAAAAATAAATGAGTATAAAAATTGCTTTGATTTTGGTCCAAAACTTTTTCATACACAAAACTTAATTTGAAGGTTTTTATTGAGGACCGGAAGGCGCATGACTTCAATTTGATTGTCCCACAGGCAGAACCATATACCTATACGTATAAATCAATAATTGACGCTGATTGCGGAGTAGGAAAAAAAAAGCATGGGGAAATGATCTTAAGTATTTTTGATTGTTTATTGAGCCGGGTTGAGGGAACTGAGAATACTTTTTCTTTTGCCAAAAATTAATGAAGCACAACGAAAGCATATTCATATAATTTGTTAGCATGGCGAATAAATTTGCATTTCGGAGGCGGACTTTATCAATAACATAGATCATTAATAAAGCAATCAACAGATATCGAAGGCGTTTATTCACCCTCGTTAGCGTTCGATCAACGGTCGAAAAAGTAGACTAAGGAAATGCTGAAGAAGATCAAGTTGTTAAAGTAATACTATGTATATTTGGGAGTTAATAGTATAGAATTACTAGATAGCGTAAAATCATATCAACCTAGATTTAACGTTTCCTGCATAGTTTCTCTTGCGATTTTCTCTGCCATTATCTTTCTTTTTTATGGAATTTCTCCATTTTACCTTCTCTTTCTCTGTTGTCCTTTTGTCCTTTGGCTTTGTTTCGTCCACCTTTTCTATCCTCCCCATCACTTCTAATGAATTTGTTTCTTCTTCCTATTTTCATAATCATCTTTCCTCGCTGATTTCTACAACTACCTACTTCCTCCTCTTTCCTTGCTTATCCTTGCCGTTTTATACTTATTCTTTCTTCTTCATTCTGTCATCCCTCCTTCCTCCTTCCTCCTTTCCGCTTTCATCGTTTTTCTTATTTCTTCATTTTTGCTTATCCCTTTTCTACATTCATTCTTCCTTCCAGTTTACGTCTTTCTCCCATCTCCTGGTAACGTCGTCATTCTTACTTTTCCTTTCCTATTTCCCCTTTCCACCATTTATCTCTCGCTCGTGCTTCTTTTGTTTTCCTCCGACAGATCTTGTTTGTCTCTCAGCCCCCGACTCTTGGCCCTCGTCCACAATACCCTATAAAAATTAAAGTAATTCTCCAACAATTGATTTCACAAACGATTCACTTTACAGAGCTGCGTCTCTTAATGCAACTTCTAATCAGATCTCTCTCCCATTCTCTGGCCGCCATAGAAACCCGAGCGCACAATGGGCAGCGCGCAAAGCGAATTGTGTTAAAAACCATAAAATTGTTATTAAAAGTCTTAACAGACACAACAAATGCCACGCCCCCACCTCCAGCGGCTGCCCAACAGTTGACGCATTGGCGGCACTTTTAACAATGAAAAGCAAAAGTAAATCGAAATCAAAGTCAAAGCTGCAATGGAGAAATGTGCCCCAGCATCCCCATCCACATCGACATCGACAGCCTCTGCTAAACAATTGAAAATTGTTTTTGTTGTCGTTGTCTTCTTCTGCTTGTTTTTCAACAACAACAACTTCTCTCCTATTCATTGGCGGGCAACACGTGCCAGGTGTCTGGGTGGCTAGCTGTAAGCGGCTTGCCTGGCCTGATGGGGAGAGCAGGTGTGGGGCAGTTGCATAGTCAAGTGCCGGCGCTGAGCACAACCTGTCGCTGCCACAGGCGATGCCAGTGGCAGAGCCACCGTTAGCTCATATCACATAGAGGAGGGGGCGCACACGTTTGCCCTGCCCCACAAACACATAACTGACACACACACACACACACACACACACACACTTGTGCATGGAGATCTTAAACTTTCATTTATACAATTGTCTTCAAACTGTGCAGCGATCACTTTTTGTCTGCTCTAAGAGTGTGTATTTGTATGTGTGTGTGTGCTGCTCCGAAATGAAAGTCGGAACAAAATGGATTTGCTTTTGGAATTTTTGTTCAAAAGAAATATATATGTAGTTGCTGCTGCTGCTGCTGTTCATTTGTTATGGGCCACAAGCGTCAAGCTTTGCTTTACTGCAGTTTTCATATACATATGCTGCTGTGCCAAAGGAAAGGCCGTGCCGGACGCGACTTGACTTGGGCCCAATATCTCATTAAATCTAAATGGACTTTTCTGCTTTCCCACCCACCCCCTCTCTACCTCTCTCTCTCGCTCTGTCTACCCCTTTTTTGGCAGCGCATAAAACTTTCGCCAGCTCCCTACAGCTCCTGCTGACCTTGCCTCAAAAGTGGGCACGCTCCCATTTTTGGCCAGCTCACGTTTCACGGCTGCGTAAATCCCTTGTAAATTGTGCTGGGTCATTGGCCGGCTTGCCAAAATAAGAAGAGAAATAAAGAGTTAAGAGTGGCGGCGGCTTGCAGGTATTATAAAAGAACTTTAACTTTAACTTTAAACTGGTTATTATAATTTTCGTTCGTTCGGTTTCGCAGAATCGACGCTGGCCAAAAGGCAACAGGCAACAAGGCAACAAGGCAAAGCCCATTAGTTGGCCTCATTCTTGGCCAGGAAATCTTTGTTGGGGCCGTGCGGCCAAGCGGCTTCGTGACAAATATGAATATTTCGAGCTTATGAAAACGAACGAGCCGAAAAATAAAAGAACTGTGTGGCATGCATCTGCGAAGATCGCCCTGTCCACCTGACCGACTCTCCCTCTCTCTCCAACTCTCTCTCTCTCTCTCACTCTCTCTGTGCTTCGATCTGCTGCTCCTGTGCCTCGTGTAGCATGCAACGAACGCGGAAGTATTTAACGTGTTTGTTTGTCCATACGAATGCCTGCTGGCTCCAGCTGCTGCAGCTTCTGCTGCTGCTGCTTCTTCTGCTACGTTTGGTGAAAAGTGTTTTGTATGCAAATCATTGAAATTACATATTATGGCCAGTTGGCAGTCGTAAGTAGCAGTTGGCCAGCAACTGCTCGCCTGACATGCACCAGAACGGACAGAGCCACAAAGCGAAGAACAACAAACGAGGCATTTGAATGCCTCGCTGCCTGCCTGCCTGCTTGCAACATTTTGCTGCAACAGCACATGAAGTCTTCATATGGCTCAGCCAAACACTGGGTGGGTCGACCCATCCAATGTTGCCGCCCGGTTGCAAAAGCAGTCGGCATCTGATGCTGCTGCTGCTGCTGCCTCCGAGCCAACCATGTGATATGCCTTGCCGCAGCGACAGCTCATAAATTCATTAGACCTTGCCACCAAATGCGGCCAGTCTAGCTGCCACAAATGCCCACGCATTTCACTGCCAACAACGCACAATTAGCAACATTTTAGGGACGGCTTACTTTTGATAGCATCTGGATGAAATACTTAACAAGAAGAAGACAAAGCATAAGCTAAATTTTATATACATATATTTTTCTGTATTTTATATAAGGTTTTTTTTTTTTAAATTAGAAATAAAATAACTAAATAAAAAATAATCATTTGATTTTAATATTAATGTTATTCAAGTTCTGTTTAAATGTTTCTTTGTTTACTTTTTTTTTATTTATTTATTTATTTTTTTTTTTTATATACATATATAACTTTTTTTATTATTAAAATAAATTTGTATATTTTTTAAAGTGTCTATAAATTTTTTAACATTTTCTTTTTTTTTTTTTAATTAGAAAGTAAACAATAATATATATAAAAAATATTTATTTTTTTTTTAAATACACAATATTTATGTTTGACAAGTTTTTGCTTTTAAGAAATTCCAAAATATTTTTCATTAAATTTAGTTTTTTGTTTTTTTTTTTTATTTAAAAAAAAATTGTATTAAATATTTATTCGTATATTTAAATATTACAAACTTTCTACAGATCAATTTATACTTAATTAATTTTTTAAATTATTTTCTTAAAAAATAATAATAATGATATACTTTTCAGCCTTATTTCATGCATAAAATAAAATAATTTATATTGACTTTACCCACGACAAGTTGCGACTGCCAATTTGTATGATGTGCAAAAATTTCAGAGATGATTCTCTCTTGTCAAAAATCTACAAAAATTTCAGCTGCTGTCGCTGAATACAAAAAGCAACAACAAAACAAAACTAAAAGAAATACAAATTCCAAGCGGCGTGACAGGCGTGAAGTTTTGGTAAACCCTTCACGCCAATGGATCGCTCTGTGCTTGTGTGTGTGTTTAGATGGAGGATGACTTTTAAGTTGCACGGGGTGAAAATCAAAAGAAAAGAAATTTAATTATAGTTTAATGACAGCACGCAAATAGTCGACAAATGTGGGTATTAGAGTTTCAGTTTGGTTCACTCTGTGCCATCTTCCGCCTCCCAATATGTATTTCTTTTTGTGTTTTGATACCCTGTATAAAAATAGAAGAGGGTATATGCTTTGATGAGGAAATGAAGTGTAGCTAATAAAATATACTGCTAATAATGTAGCTAGTATACAGGGTATATTCCCATTGAGTTATGTGCTATAGGTCATTCATTATATATACATATATTCATCATATATATATTCATATTCATTCATATTCATAAAATATTATGAATACTCTAAGCTGCTTTTCACTCTCCACTTCTCAATCATTTCTAGGGTATTTCCAAGTCGTTCAATGCCCAGCAAACGATTCTCGTAGTTTTTTACGTTGTCGTCGAAAGTAAAATTTCCAATTGATTTTTGTTTGGGCTTTTGTGCTTTGTACGTTTTACACGCTTTTCGTTTTTATTATGCGAATTGCGGACACATTTGGCAAAACGGCAAAGGCAAAGTTAAATGGCAACGGTAAAGACGGAGACAAAGAGGCAAAGCAAATGCCAAACATCATGAACCAAAGGAGAAATGATGGCAGATTCATCCCAGTAGACTAGCAGCTGCTGCACAGGCCAAGCACTTTCATCTCCGCTTACGCAGCATGAGATTCAGATTTGTTGAGCCGGCAAAACCAAACTCCAAACTCCAAATCCCAGAGGCCAGACAGACAGACAGACAGACGAAGCCGGCCTGTGTGACTTACTCGCTAGCCTGGCTTCTTCTACCTTGCCCCATTGTTGGGCTCTTTGGCTGGCGTTTCGTTTTCAATTTTTGAAAGCTCATCGTGCACGAGGTCAATGGAGAGCAGCTGCGGCAGCGGCAGCTAAAGCGACGCTTTTTTATGCTGTCTGGCAACATTTGCTTTCAACCTGAGTGTTTTTTGTTTTTTGCTGCAGCAACAGTTGCATTTCCGAGAAATGCAACTGAGAATACGCCGAAAGTTTAGCCAGCAGATGATCTTTACAGATATTAAAGAATAAACCCTCAAGAGCGTTGCCTGAAAGTATGCTCATGGAAGAGCTTAAAGCGGAAGCTAGGGAAAGCTGCAACAGGATTGCATTCAATTTGTGTTTTAATAAATTAGTATTTAAAATAAAATTATATAAAAGTTTATATATATTTTTAGGTATATTTACAAAAAAGATATATACAAAAATATATACAAATTTAAAGTAAATAAATAAAAATAAAAAAATTATATAAAGAATTCTTAAAAAAAAAATAAAATAAAAAAAAAATAGATAAATAAATTATATAAATAAACAAAATAATTTTGCAAAATATATAAATACAAATATATTTTTTAATTATTAAGTAAGAAAAGAAATTTCTATTTAATTTAAAAACATACAAATAAACAACTTTTTATTTAAGACATAAAAAATATATATAATCAAGAGAATTTTTAAAAACATATATTGGGGATAAAAAATCTACTACTTTTTGGACAAAAAATAAAATAAATAAAAAAAATAAAAAATAAAATTATTATATTTTTATATTATTATTATATATGTTAAAAAAAATAAACATAAAACTTAAAAAAATATATATAAATACATATTTCTATTATTATTTTTAATTTTTACACAAATATTATATTTTTTCATGATCAATAGTTTTTCTTTAATGTTATTTTATTTTAGCTTTATTTGAATTTATAACTTTGAGTCTTATTTTTAGACATGAGAAAATCCACAAGGCGGAGTATTCAAATCACATTCAAATTAGTCCGACATAAAAGTCTAATAACTATTTATGTTTGATCGAACATTTCTTTCTTTTTTTTTTTTTAATTTTAACTGCTATTTCAGCTCTTCAGCCGGCCTGCGGGTGTCGCACACTCGACCGGCTCTGGGGGTACTCTAGGGGACTTCGGGCGACTGGAACTAACATCTCTCCAACTGGGCAGAGTGCTCGTAGTGATGTGCTAACGATGGCCAACAGTGAGTGCTGACTGTTCGGCAATTAATCTTCAGCAATTTGAGGTTCGTTTCGCTTATAGCATACACTAGTTGTGTGAGTATGTGCAGTGCATTCGTTCTCTTTTTGTTAATTGATAGCAAAATTACAAGAAATTCAATGTGTTTTTCTTCTGTGGCACTTTCACTGGAACGATCCAAAAGAGTTGAAGCTACAGTCGAGCGAAAGAGCCGTTTAAATTGACAAATATTTGCCGTCTAATGAGTATCTTTTTGACACTGCTTCTTCTTCTTCTTCATTTTTTGCAACAACAACAACAACGTTATTCGGAAAGTGTGATGATAAATGGTGTTTAAAGCAGGTGGTAAGCTACATGTTAGAGAGCTGTCTAGCTGTAGGTGCTACACAAAAAAAAAAAATGGGCATGCTCATTAAATTATTGGAAGCCAATTTACACGTGTTAACATTTGCACTTTGAGGTGAAAAATCGAAAAGAAAACAGCTGTTTAACAAGCAGTAAAAAACAACAAAATTAATTTTGATTTTTTATTGTTTGGAGAAAAAAGAAAAAAAGATGTTGATGAGCATGAGTATATATAAAATAAATGAAATAAGCTTAGTAATTAATTAATTTAAATAAATTATACGAAATAAATTGTAATGTGAAAATAAACTTTGTAAAAATTTAAGATAAATAATTTTAAATAAAAGTGTAATAAAGTGAAACTATTTATGAAGACATGAAACTTGTATTTTATATTATTTTATTTTATTATTATTAATATTTATTATATATTTATTTTATATTTATTGTATATTGTATTTTATTAGTATATTATATATTTAATTTATATTTATCATTTATTTAATTATTATTAATATTTATTATGTATTTATTTTATATTTATTATCTATTTTATTATTATTATTATATTATATATTTAATTTTTATTTATTATATATTTTATTTTATTATTTTTTTACTCTACCAAGTCTTCATAATATAGTAGCTTACACTAAATGTTTCAATTAGCAACCCGGTAAGCCATTAACATTTACTTTTCCATCTATTAAATTCCAGAAAATGAAAGGAAATTGTATTCTCACAATGAAACATATAAATAGAGTTTGCATACCTCAAAGGAAACTGGCCAGCTCTTACTTTCCTCAACTCGTGCTTATCTAATAGTTAAACAATAAAATATCAAAAATCGTAGCTTTTTACGCAATCAACAGAATCAATGACAGCCAATCAACCAGCATATGAGACAGCGCCTAAAGAGCTACTGTTTGGCTGAATAGAAAAGACGCGAACAAATAAGATCAAAAAGTCAAGCTGCGGCGTTAGATAACAAGCGAGAGAAACAAATCTGCATAACTTTCTTGCCATAACTTTTACTAATTTTTGACAAGCGAAGTGAACAAAATAGATATATATAATCCTTCTGAATGATGCGCACATAATTAGCATAAGCCAACTATACAGCAGCGCTGTTATTAACTTATGTAAATTGGCTAGAAAGAAAAAAACAAGCGAAATGCTTAAACGATCAATTAAAAATTACGTATACGCAATTTATATGCCATATGTGTAGCGTCTGCCGCTGCCGTTGCCGTTGCTGCTGCTGCTGCTGCTGGGTCTTAACATTTCTATGAATGACTTTTTACATGTTTTCACTTTTAATACACACACACAGAGAGATACAAGAGACAAATGATAGTGAAACCATATATATGTACGAGCCACACACAAAAATGAAACATTCGAAACATTACAGTTTTAAGTTTTGCCTTTTGCCATAATTTGGCTCTGACTTTGGCTCTGACTCTCTAACTGTTGGCATTTTTTGGCATTTAATGATCATCGTCGTACATTCACCGTGAGTGGCCCCCATGCCCCCCGTCCAGCCTGGCCGCCCTCCACACACACACACACACACATACTTAGCTACTCATCTACTCGTATTAAAAAAAAAAAAGCCTTTCATAGCCTGACGCGGTTCTGCTTCATTTTGTTTAATGACAATGAAAGATACAAGACACACACACACACTCACACACATACACACACGTGTAGCTGCTGCCTGTGTCTTTACATTTTTGCTTTCGTTTATGAACTTTCACGTGTGGCTCTGTAAAATTTGTAGAAAATTACATTGAAAGTGCTTGGGGAAACGGCTGCTGCGGCTCGGAAGTCGTTTACTGAGAGAAGAAGATTTAAATGCTTCATGGCATTACCTAATTTCGGTTACGAAACAAATCAATTAATGCGTGTCAGAGACGCTGTATCGTCGTGAGTCGTGACCCAAAATATCGTCTAGGTTCTCTCACACCCATCGGAAGCCATTAACTATTTTTATTGGCCATTTATCGAGAGGATATTGAAAACCACATGAGAGCTACAGCCAAAATCCGCCAAAGCAGATCATAAAAAGTGATTAGATATAAATATCCAAATGCTAATTGAGCCTACACAAGTCAAGGCTGGAGATATTTGCATCCATCAAACGATAATTGCATGGGAAACTTGAAGATTTGGCATTTCATTGACGAGCTTCTGTCTGAGATATCAGCGAACATGATAAATATCTTAGAGATCTTGGTTTTTGGACTAGACTCGCTGGGAAATAGTCGACTCTACCTTGAGCTGACATTGACAACGGAGCGCACGTGTGATCTCAATATTCGATTACCACTGAGCACAATATAAAACAAAGACAAATACGAACAGAAGGGAAGTAGAGCTTAAAAACACTTTTAATTAGTTAATAAAGCATGCAAACTTTTAGATTTTTATATGAGAGCAGGAGAATCGCTCAGAATTTAATATTATCTTCCTCTGATATTCCTTGCCTTTGCTTCTCCCTCTTCATGTTTTTCATTCACTTTACCTACGCATTCTGGCTTCTCCTTTCAACTCAATTTCCTTTACCTACTACTCCTCCTTCTCCCCGCCCGTATCCTGCTCCTAGATCTACTCTTTCTTCAACTACTTCCTCTCCTTTCCCTTACCCACACTACAATCCTTCCATCGATAGGGAATACCTCTCATTGCGCACCTAATTCTAATGTAAAATTCTGCCTCTCGTTTTTCTTTTGCATTTTCTTCTCTTTATTTTTCTTCATTTTACCTGCTGCCGTAATCAACTGTTCGCATGTAGCCCGTCACTCAGCTGCCCCGCACATGCCTCGGGGCCAAGCAGAGGGAAACAAAACAGCGAAGTGTATTCAATTCTATTAACAATAATCCAATGGCCAATGCATTTGGCTTTCAACATTTCCGCGGCCTGCTCGCGTATTACTTTCCAGCTAGAACGTAAAGGCAGCTGAAATTTGCATATAAACAGATGGCAGAAAAGGAATTAATATTTGGCTATATTGGCCATATTCAGATGACAATACAATAGAGATCCCCCCGCCCCCTTGGCTACCTGTTTCTGCCTGCTGCTGCTGCTGTCCATGTGAAAGCCGCCAACATGTGCAAGCCAAGTCGAAGTCGAAGTCGAAGCCGAGGCCAAGCAATTTGGCTAGCAACGAGCGCATTAATGATTTTCACAAGACTTGGGTAGTTGGATGCGTTTATTGTGGCTGTGGCCAAGTTGCGTTTGGGCCAACATTGCGATACATTGACCCAGAAGACATTTGGTATGCAGTTGGCTGCTGCCTCTGCTGTTGCACTTCATTAGTAAAAAACGAACGCAAATCTCGTTGTCTCCGACTCTGGGCTTGGCTTTCGTTTTTCTTCTTTTTTTTGGTTTTTTGCTTGGGTTTGTTTTTATTTATTTTTTTTTTTGAAAGCCGTTGCAAGTTATTGGCAAGGTTTATTGGCAACGCCTTTCACTGCTCTTGCGGATGATAGCTGCCAATAGATCAGCTTAGCCTGGCCTTAAATCGTAGCAAACAATAAATAAACAGATTAAAGGTAAATCAAATAGGTGAATCGGTAGCCCTAACCCACATCTCACACACACACACACAGACACAGGTGCAGTGGGTTCAGCTTAGCATAAATTTGCATAAACACTAAAGACGACATAACTGTAAACATAATCAAAATCAACTTTGTGTGTATGCTCGGCCCTCTGGTTGTTAATCGAAACAAGCTCTTAATAAATAACCTGAAGCCCACATAAAAAAAGTAAGAGTTCATTTGAGCTAGACTAGTAGACACCCTGTAAATGAGGTGAGAAGGTAAAGAATTTAAAATAAAATAAATTTTATATCAATTTTATATTAAATTAATATTTATTTTTAAGTATTTTGCAAATGTTTTACAGTGGGCTAGACGTAGTAGATACCCTATAAAAATATTGTTGGTGTTATTGGGTAAATCTATCAATGATCTAAGACCTTAGCCTGAAATATTTTTAAACTAAATATAATTTGAATATTCAATAAAAATTTGGTAGGATAAAGCCTTAACATAACTCCGAACATAATTCAAATATAACTTCATACTACAATCATGGATAATATATATAAATTAATTTATAATATATTATAAATTTATAATATAATAAAAAAAATAAATAATTAATTATATTAAATAAATGTCTCCATTAACTTAAGCAGCCTTACGCCTTGCTTCAAGCCACCCCATCACATAGCTGCTGCCTACAGGGTATTTCATATCATTCTCAGCTGACGCACGACATTTGCATTTAGACAGACTTGGTGAAATGAAAGAAAAGTATATATGTATATGTATATATAGAGATATATGTGCCACACATGCCACATCGATCATGGCAATACGATTAAAAAATATCAAGTGTAACCGGAGAGCAGTCAAAAGCCACAGCAGCCGACAAGATAGAGAGAGAGAGAGAGAGGGGCGACGAGCTGGAGACGCCTCAAAAGAATGCGACGACGCTCCACAAAGATAAGCTGAAAGCAGTTGAAATGGAAACTGGCTAACCGACTCGCTGACTGACTGACTGACTGACTGAATGACTGACTGACTGACTGACTGACAGCTGCGTCTTTAGAAATGGCGCACAAAAGCCAAAGATACAGCCGCAGACAGCGTCAGACTTTGACGAAATTGACTTTCTCCATTCAATATAATTAAAAGTAATATTTTTTTTTGTCTGCGCTGTCTTGCTTAGCTGCTGCACGTCTTCAGAATGGTAACAGCAGCAGTTGCTGCTGCTGCCCAGGAAGTAATTTATTATTGCAGGCGTGCAGTCACAGCTTAAGCGAGAGTGTGAGAGAGAGAGAAAGAGAGAGAAACAAAAATAACTAAAAACCATTTCTCCAGCTGCCCGTCTGCCCTGGCCAAATAATTCATTACTCAAAATTCGCAGCGCACCACGGGGCGTATGTGTAACAAGTGAAAAGTCAAAGTCAAAGTCGCTGTGTGTGGCAGACAAACAAAAGCAAACTAAATATCCATCCCCATCCCCATCTCCTCCTCTCTACATATATACCTATATATAGAGTTTAGAGAAACAGCACAAACAAAAAACAAAACAAAAAGATGCTTTACCAAATTTATGTTGGTTTTTTGTGTTATTTATGCAAATTGTTTTCAGCTTTTCAGGCTCACTTTCAAAAAGCGAACCCGAAAAACAAAACTATTTTTAGCCAAAAATATATATTTTAGCATAGCTTCTGCTTTGGCTTTTACTTTTCATTTTTGTTACTTTATTTGTTGTATGTGCGCTGTTTAGAAAATAAAATCAGTTTACCTGTTTTTCATTTCATTTCAGTTTTTACATAACAATCACAATGAACAAATACCAAATTTATGCTTGTAGAAACAAGGCACGCACTTAAGACCAGGTAGCCGGCCAGGTAGCCAATTGGCTAGAGACAGCTGCTGGTACTTAATGCTCAATTTCACGTTCATTGACATGAGGCCACCGGCAAGCGGCAAGGGGGGAGGTGGGCAGGTAGGCATGGCTGTCTGTCTGCCTGTCAAATTGTCACCTGTGCAACAAGAGTTTCGCCGGCACGCGCGCATTTAACATCAAGTCAAATAACTTGAATTTATTTCTTATTTTATAAAACGAAATTGTTATTTAATGCAATTGAAGCCTGTTATAATTAGATTATATAACAATTTGAGTACGGCTCAACGATTATCTAATTGGACAATAGAAAGCGGCACATGCTGTCCAGCCAATTAGACAACTTTTTTTTCTCTTTTATTAAAGAAAAAAAAAAAAAAACATAAACATTGTCGCCAAGCGAGTGTTTACTGTACAAAAGAAATGGGCGAAAAATGCTTTAAAATATTTTAATTAATTAATTTATTTATTTTTTTTTGTAAATCTTGTTTGTCTTAGAATTAGTTTGCATATCAAATTATCTTTAGTTTCTTTATTCACTTTGCCTTGCTTTAATTTGCGGCTGTTAATTTTATTTGTCTTCATTTATTTATACGCCTTAAGCATATTTTGCACTTCACTTCACTTTCGCACATTAAAAATGCAATAAAAAAAAAAAGTCGAGAAAAAAATTCAGTTTTTAGTCTAGCTGTGTTAGAGGTAATAATTTTTATTTGCACATCTATTTTTTTATTTACTACGTTAAGATTTTATAGCTTCACATTTCACTTTTACGGCACATGAGGAAAATTCAATTTTGATGCCAAATCAATCTGCAAAAAGAGGTTAGCAGTATGAAGCGAAAAGAGTTTTGGGACAATAGAAAGTTCAGGTATGGGAAAACATTACTGAGCTTAATTTATTGAACATTTTATTTTTTTTGTAGCTAAGGAAACAATTGAGCACAAACTTCAATTAGAATCGCATTCTCATTCATTTCATTCGCTTGTAGAATCTTCTGTTTGATGTATGCGTTCACTACGCCAACTAAAAGCTCAAAGTTTACTTTAAGCTACAAATTCAAATTGAAACCAATTTCAAAGCTCTAACGTCTTTGAGCAACAGCAATATAGCTGGCTGCTACAACACTGCATGCAGCTGGCACTCATCGAGAGCACACGGCGTTGCCACACTGCTCAAAGTCAAGCTAGCATTTTGGCGAACAGCTGGCCGCCAAACTTGTATTTATCTAGCGGCTTATCTTCATACACGCGCGCACACACATAGTCAGACCACTTCTTGCCCACCATTGTTGTCATTTCCAATCAGTTCTACGTTGAGTCTGATTGGGAGTGGTTCGCCATCTTGCGGTCTGCAGTAAATAGTTTTGTGTTCGTTTTTTATTAACAACCGGCAAGGCACTTTTTTTTAAATACTACCCAAAGGTAAGTTCTGGTCGAAAATTATATTATATAAAAACGATGTCTACGAGATTCCAATCGAAAGCTCTCGCTGTTGCATTTATCTAGTTAGAATAGAATATGAATATCACATAATGCTGACTTGCAATAAATGCCAATTAGACCTACAATATGTGTGCGCATATCGTTGATCTAAAATGCCGTTTGTTAATATGTGGTTTAAGCATTTAGCTCTGATTAAATGAATAAAGCACGTCTGTTTAAACTACGAATAACCTTTGACTTAAAACTTTGTGGCTCTTGTTGTGCCTTTGCTTCGCCTTCGAGTTGAACTTTCCCCACAAACACCAAAATACAAAGACCAAAAAAATAAAAAAAAAACAATCTGTGGGACACATGTTCACATTCATATGCATATGTATGTATGAATGTGTGTGTGTGTGTATATCTATATGCTCGCACACATACATATTCATTGCCTATATGCAATTCACTTTGCTTGTTTATTTTGTTGCTTTCTAAAGCACAGCCGGTTTGTTGGCATAAAAAAAAAATCTGAAAAGAGTGAGAGCAAGATATATTTTATGTATATGTATAAAGAGAGAGAATAATTTACACGTTGCCACCTGTGCTTAACTTAACTTTCCTCTTCTGATTCTCTTTTCTCTATTTCTTCTTCTTCTACTTCTCTAGCTAACGTTCAAAGTTTAAACATATACATATTTGCATTGTCACTTTTTCATTAGACAACGATTGTTCGAGTATAATTCTCAAGGGGCTCGCATTGTAACATTCGCTTGTTTAGCACGTACAAAACATATTAACAATAGCAAATCTTATCAGAATACGCTACTCCGACTGATAGTGTACAGTAAAAAATAACCGCAAAAAGTAGTTGTAAATAAATAATATATTTTTGTGGCGAAAGCGTAGAATAGTGGGCGTGCCTACTTCAGTCATGAATATGGCGTGATTTATGTACAGACAAAATCACGCTACTTGGCATGCAAAGGAGCTGCTCAGCTAGCATCGAAACTAATTAGCAACAGAAGCTTATTGGGCTGTATCGCGTATCTGTATTAATTTGCATGCACCACACACATACACATTCACAAACACCAGTGTGACAATCTAAATATAGATAGTTTGGCGTTTATATAAACGCGCCAGATGCGACAAGCTGCACAAATAGTTGTGTAATAATTTGATTGAGAAAATTTCATATAAATATCTGATAAGAGAATTTCTAATTGAAAGCAGACACACTGGCGCTCAATTCAAAAACACTCAATGGCGCCATTATACAACACTGTTCAATGTCAGAGTGCCAACTATCGTTATCGATAAAGATCAGCAGCGGTTATCAGTTTTGCGTGTGACCATGAACTTGTCATAAAAAATAGTCACTTTTATGCTCGCTAGTGGAAAAGTTTTTGGCACGCGTAAAAGAGAAGAACAAAAGCAACAGTTAGCCCAGCGATAAGAGTAAGGGAGAGACATAATATTGAGCAGGCATATCTATGTTGTTGGCCGGCGAATGCGATAACGATTACAGGCTTGGGGCATACTTGTATTTTCGTTTGTACTCAGAAGTTTTTGTGAAATTTGTTTCGAGACATAAAAAATTACCAGTTTAACTTAAGAGAAAATAAAAATATTGGCGCACACACACTCGGAGCTTATCTGACTGCCAGCCTAGTGGGCCATATAACGGTGATAACAGCGATTGCGCAACGCATTTGTAATTGGTGCATTAGAGATTGTTGGCGGCCTAACGGTGCTCGCCAGCCTGCAGTTATCAGTTGAGCGCAGTGACTGGCCGGGAATACGTGTAGTCCATTGGAAGCTTTGTCGCTTATTGTTCGAAAAAAAAGCAAAAAAAGGAGAAGATTCATTCATAAAAATTTGTTGCAGTTAGTGAAATGTTTGCATTACGCCGCAGTCTCAATATGGTCTACGGGCCGCAAAAGTTGAAGCAAAACAACAGTTTTAAAGTTAATTTCGGTATCTCTGCGGCGGTAGGTTTGTGCATACCCTGTATCCAAAGTGAACTGGAGTATATTGGCTTGGCTAATCACTAATCACATTTCATCTAAACCATGCTTTCACTCTAATTTTTGTAAATATTGTATGTACTCTGTTTCGAAAGGGTGGCGGGGTATATTCACTATGAATTCTCTTTTTGCTTAACTAAGCTAAGCTTTCGCTCCATCATCTGTAAATACGCTGTTTTATTTTTCGTTTTGAGTATTTTGCCTTTCCGCTAATCAAATTGGATTCCTAAGCAAGCTTTCTCTATAGTCAATTTTTCTCTCATCCGATCAAAGTTCACTTTGGCTTGCAACACTCAATTTCATCTTTATCAGTCTCACATTATTATCACTTTTGTTATTATTACTTTTCTAAATTTTAGAGTAAGCTGAATATTAAAATTAAGAAGAAAATGCAAGTCGTATACAATAAGGTGATATCCATATTGTATTTGTCCTCGGTTTGTGCAGTTGATATCTTTGTTTAAATCACAGCCTTCCTATTTGGTTTGCTTTCCCGCACAGATGTCGCAGAAAATTCGCGCTGGACCCGTCGTCGATGTGCTGGGTGATGAGATGACCCGCATCATCTGGCAGTCGATCAAGGATAAGCTGATCCTGCCCTTTGTCGACATCGAGCTGCACACATACGATCTGGGCATCGAGGAGCGTGACAAGACCAACGATCAGGTGACCATCGACTGTGCCGAGGCCATCAAGAAGTACAATGTGGGCATCAAGTGTGCCACCATCACGCCCGATGAGAAGCGCGTCGAGGAGTTCAACCTAAAGAAGATGTGGAAATCCCCCAACGGCACCATTCGTAACATTCTTGGCGGCACCGTCTTCCGTGAGGCGATCATCTGCAAGAATGTGCCCCGCCTCGTCTCTGGCTGGCAGAAACCAATTGTCATTGGTCGTCATGCCCATGCCGATCAGTACAAGGCTGTTGATTATTTGGTGCCCGGACCTGGACAGCTGACCCTCACATTCAAGGGGGCCGACGGTCAGGTCATCAACGAGGTGATCAATGACTTCAAGGGTCCCGGCATTGCATTGGGCATGTACAACACAGACGACTCGATTGTGGACTTTGCTCATGCTTCGTTCAAATATGCGCTGGACCGCAAGATGCCGCTGTACATGAGCACCAAGAACACAATCCTCAAGAAGTACGATGGTCGCTTCAAGGACATCTTCGAGGATCTGTACAACAAGGAGTACAAGAAACAGTACGAGGCCGCCGGCATCTGGTATGAGCACAGACTCATCGACGATATGGTCGCCTACTGCATGAAGTCGGAGGGCGGCTTCGTCTGGGCCTGCAAGAACTACGATGGCGATGTCCAGTCGGACTCCGTTGCCCAGGGCTACGGCTCGCTGGGTCTGATGACCTCGGTGCTGCTGTGTCCCGATGGCAAGACTGTGGAGGCGGAGGCTGCTCACGGTACAGTGACGCGTCACTTCCGTTTCTACCAGCAGGGCAAGGAGACCTCCACCAATCCCATTGCCTCGATCTTTGCCTGGACGCGTGGTCTGCTGCATCGCGCCAAGCTGGACAACAACGAGCCCCTCAAGCAATTCGCCGAGACACTCGAGCAGGTGTGCATCGACACAATTGAGTCGGGCTCGATGACCAAGGATCTGGCCATCTGCATCAAGGGCAGCCCCAGCGCTGTCGAGCGCAAGGACTACCAGGAGACCTTCGAGTTCATGGAGACGCTGGCCAAAAATCTGCAGATCGCCCTTAACAAGGGCACCACGCAGCAGGCATCACTATAAGCTAAACCCTTCCCCCCTCCCAGCACTTGCTCCTCAAATGTCCGCATCGTCCATATTTGCCTGTTGTGCGTCCGTACATATGTGTGAATGTGAACCCTAAGTATATTTGATTTTGCTACACCCCTTTTATAGTAATGTATTTTACATGTCGATTCCATGTTCGTTCGTCTCTGCGAGACCCCATCAAGCAAAAAAAAAAAAAAGTAATAATACTATCTTTCGTACAATGTGTCCCTGGCCAAGTGGAATTTGGAAATTTTGTTAAAATACTAAATAAATAAATATTTTTATACCGCCAGGCAACGTTTTGTTTCTTTTTTTTGTTTTTGAGGTCTTTAACCTATCAACCGCCCAGCCAGCCGCCCACCCACTCACAAATCGTTTGTTATAGTCGCCTCTTATATATGTTCCACTTGTGCGGCTTCTGCTGCGAGCTCTTGAGCTGCACAGCTTATTGGATTTGCGTCCAGTCTTGAGTCGACGCTCGTGGACAGCGCATCAGCATTCGATATATAGACGACGATATAGTCAGGATGTTGGTGAAAGCCTTGGGCTACGGCTATTGCCTGGCCTATGTGCTGGCTCTCGTTAGCTGGCCGGGCAGTGCTTATCCCACCAATAGCTATCGGGATCTGGACATATGCAATCACTGGAATGGCAGGCGACACTTCCTGGAGCTAGGCGAGCGAGGCGAGCTGCACGCGCGGAATGTGAGCAATACGGCTTACCGAGTGAGTGCTAGCCGGTTGATAGATGTCCTAGCTTTGTCTATAGAGGCCCCACTCCATCTAATTCCCATATATAGAGCTCACCTCTGAGCCTCAAGAGTGACTTGACTGCCGTGGACGTGTGGTATCAGTGCAATCTGGAGCTGGTCACCTGTGCCGAGTGTGTGATCCGGGTTACCTTCACCCACGCCAACTTCTCCAAGAGCTGCAGCAACACGAATACCAATATGTGTCCCTGCGAGCACATACAGTTCTCGGAGCCGCCTTATGACACCACCATCTCCGGGCAGGAGTTCTGTGGCGATGGCAAGGTGTTTCGCAGCAAAACGCGAACTCTGCAGCTCAAGTTCTTCTACAGAGCCACCAATGCCCATGTGTTCTCCCTGCAGTACTTCTCAGAGCGTAAGTCAAACTCTCCCCCACGCCTAGGATCTTCCTTTTTTACAGCTTTCCAACTCGCTTTAGGCAATGTGAAGATTGTCAGTGGCTCACCCAAGCAGTCCATTGTGGGCAATGGCAACGTCAAGTACTTGCCACAGGTCATCTCCACGCCCTACTTTCCCATGGCCTATCCGCGCGACTATGGCATCGAGCACATACTCACCTGCGAGGCGGACAATTGCCAGGTGCGTCTGGACTTTACGGACTTTCAGCTGGGTCTCGCCTCGACACTGGAAATCTTCGACTCGAACGGCCAAATGCTGGACTCCTACACGGGCGAGCACTTTCGTCCGCCGATTACGGTGAGCAGCGGCAAGTCCTTGCTGCTGCAGTTTCGTGGCAATTCCGCATCGGGCGTGGGCTTTCGCGCCGAGGTCAGCTTTGTCTCCTCCAAGCAGCTTAAGGACGAGCGTCTGGTGCCCTACACTGGTGAGTGAGTGCAGCTACATATTTGAGGGTCTACAATTGGTTTATTGATTGATGACCAGCTGAGGGGCAGTGGGAGGGCGAATGGGTGGCTGTTGTATAAATTTCAATGTCAAGGCGCAGACTAAAGTGGAACTAGGCGATGCTTTAACACGGTCTAGTTTGGTAATGTAATCGATATTGCTGGTGTAAGTGGGTTTACGGCATGGCGTAAGAGAAAGAAGCTCTGTGAGCATAATATGAATATATAATCATATGGTTTATATATAGTTTAGGTAAGACTCAAATTATATATAGAGAAGGTAGAGACTTGGGCTAAGGCTTGGTTAGACAATTTCCATGAGCTTGTTGATAGAATCCTAGGTCCTTCAAGGCTTATCGGTAAAGTAACACATCTACCTCAACAGATTGTGGTGGCATGGTAACTGGACCTGGAGGCGCCATAACTATGATGAACATGATTGAAAATGCCACAGATGTGCGGCTGTTCGACTGCATTTGGATCATCAAGCCGGGCAACAACTACATGATGATGAAGACGCACATCTCATTGCGTGTGGATGATTTCTATGGCATGGCAGCGCGATCGGAGCTAACTATTCGACAGGGCACCACGTCCGATGCGACGGAAATCGAGAACGTAATGTGGCCGAATAATGGACTCAGCAAGGAGAATCATATAGCGCCCATATTGACGGGCTACTATATAAGACTGCGCGGAGTGTTCGGCATGTCCTCCAAGCTGGCCATCGTCTACAGCGTCTTCAATTATTTGAGTGAGTAGAGTGAAGTATTTCTTAGACTGCAACTTAATGGCGCTCTTTCCTTATAGATTGCTATATAGGCTCGGAGTTTCTGTGCGGGAATAATCACTGCATTTCCATACGTCTCCACTGCGACGGTTTCGATCACTGCGGCGATGGCAGCGATGAGCCCGACTCCTGCGAGGAGGACTGGGCGCACTTGCATCACGATCGCCGCTGGTACTCACACAAGCCCAACTACTACTTCCCCAAGATCGATCAGTATCCGGATTTGAAGACAGCCACGGGCATATTCATCATCAGCACCCTGGGCATCTTTGGCGTGCTGTCCGGCTGGATGGTGATACTCTATCGCATGGGCGTACGGGCGCGTCATCAGCGCGAGCTGCAGAGCCATTTGCAGACGATCAGCGAGCTGCTGGATCGCCAGGACGAGGATCGGCCGCCGGATGAGCCGCCCAGCTATGAGGCGCCGCCCGACTACGAGGAGGTCATCAAGGTGGGCATGCAGCAGGAGCTGCGCGAGCCGCGACGCCAGCGCCGACGTCGACCAAGGGAGCGCGGCTGCAGTCGAGCGCCGAGCAACTGCACCATGCAATCGATGGTGCCGCTGCATCGCAGCTGCAGCCTGGAACAGGATCAGCCCAGCACCTCGGCGGCAGCGATGACGCGTGCCGTCGCCTCCACCGATACCACGCAGGATGCAACACAGTTGGAACAGCAGCACCAGCAGCAGCAACAGTTGCTATCACAGCGCATGCTGCTGGCCACAGCCATTTGTGGTAAGGATATTGCTTGAACCCCCACTCAAGACTCCTCCTGCTCCGCCACCCTCCCCTGCACTTGCTAATTTACCAGTACAGAATCCCGTTTGCAGGCGCTGCAAGCACGTCTGGCACGGCGTCGTCAGCAATCCTCACTGCGCCGCAGCAATCCGTGGGGCATGCAGCGTGCCCGCCATCGCTATCCGTTGGGCGTGAACTATCCGCAGCCGCTGGAGCGACCACGCCCACCAACAACAGTGCAGCGGACGACTGTACCGACGCCTTTCGAGACAATTCACTCAATATATCACTCACTCTAGGGCTGCCCAGCTCGACCACCAACCAGAGCCTGAACAGCAACTGCACCGAGCATACGTACCTGAAGCGCTCCTGGCTGCTGGTCCAGCAGCCGCCGCATGGTCAGCGCTGTCGGGTGCAGCGACTGCGCCACACCTTCTCCTCACCCGAAGCCTTTGGCGCCCATGAGCCGAATCTGCACCTGCCCTATCCGGACTTCCTCAGCTACGGCACGAATATGCCGCACGAGCGCAGCAGCAGCAACTTCGGCTCCGAGCTCTCCAGAGATCCCTCCAGCTACAGCTTTGGCAAGCGGGCGCGGCTCGCGGCTGCCGAGCAGAGCGATTGCCATACCTTGACTCCGCTGCCGACGCCGACGCCAACGCCGACGCCGACGCCAACTGGTGACTTGGAGTGCTCAGTGCAAACGCTGCAGTCGGAGATGACGTTGTCTCAGCGTGATTTGCTGAGCGACAGTGAGGCGGAGCAGCAGGTCTCCTGCTTTGGCGCCGTCTCACAACGACCCAAGCGGCGACGCGTGCGCAGTCGCTCCTTCAGCAGCAGTGGGCGACCGGGCAGCGGACCGAAGCGACGTCTGCGGCAGCGCAGCTCTTCAGCGGATTTACTCATCTATGCCAACGTGGAGAGGGATACGGGGGAGGGCAAAACTATACAGCGATTGTTCTTTATATGAAGTGGGATTGCAAAGAAAGATATAGAGATGGTGCGACGAGTGAGGAATGATAGAGGAGTACGTAGAGCGAGCTGTATATATAGACAGGGATAGGAATCGATAGAGGGAACTATAGATATACATATATATAGAGAGAGGGTGAGCGATCAATTGAAGGAGGAATAGAGAGACGAATCGATAGAGTGGTCTATAGACGGCTCATAAAGAGTGGCTTACAGAGAGGAGGTATACTTGGGGACGAAGGGATATACACAGAACGAAATGATTGAGTGATGATATATTGAGAGGGAGCCTTTAAAAGAACGATAGTATTATGCCCGATGTGATGCTGTTCAGAAGCTGGTCTTAAAACTATAAATACGTACTCATATAGAAATACATAAATACAAATGTAGAGAATATGATGAAACCCAAATAAATAAATTATTTACACAGTTTGTTGCATTACTTGTTGATATATATGGCATATATAGTATTTATATATATAGTTTGTATATAAGATTCAGCGTATTTTTGTTTATTTTGCTGCAGTGCATGCCAAACTGTATGCACGTACAGTTGGACAAGCCTAGGTGCGTTTAAAGTGCAAAAGGAAAAACGATGCAATTTCTCTATATAGAAACCAAGGAATGCGCAAATAGTACAAACATATATATGTATACGTATGTGTGTGTGTGTGTGTAAGACTACAACTGGTATATATAGTATGTATGTTTGTATATATGTATGTATATAGACGAATACGATAGGCGTAAGACTGCCTGCTAGCCAGAACTGTCTACATTTTTAGAGATATACGCATATGCTTCATATATCTATGGTTGCGATTGCAGCTGCTGCTTGAGATTCTCGGCGAGCAGCGATTTGCTCGTCTCCAAGGGAACAACAATGTTGCGCAAACTGTCGATGCTGTTGCGCAATTTGGTGGCCTGAAATTTTGTGGGCAATTTCGGTGAGCCGCCAACCGAAGCAAAGGCAAACGCTTTGTACTCCTATAAAAACAGAGAAGGATATCAATTATATATATACATATATACATATGTATTAATGATTACATACTTTTATTTCAGTGGCAAAAACAAAGAAAATCAATTGTCAATTAAATCAACACAGCAAATAAGGTCATTATGTAGGTTATATATAAAAATCAACTAAATATATAAGCATATATAATAAATTCTTCATGTAGATATCTCTATATATGTATATAAATAATGCATGATAATGATTAACAAATTGGAGTATGGTCAATGGCAACGCAGCTGCTCAAAAAACTTTTAGTATTCGAAATAAAATTTTTAAAGCCATTCTCAGGGCTCAAACAAAGAATAAATACTCCAAAGAAAGTAAACTTAAAAATAGCATATAAGAATAGTTAATAATAATAATAATAATGCAGTAGGGAAAACTTAAAACTGTTTGACGAGGCTTGAACGGGCGACTGTCATGGATTAATTGTGTTGTTGTTGTTGTTGTTGGCTGGCATTAGGTTACCTGATTTGCGCTCGGGGAACTGGCCTCGCTGACCGTAGTCGGCCCCTGGGTCATGTACGATTGGAATGTGGATACGGGCTGATCGGAGCGCTGCGGTTGGCCGCTGCGCGTGGTCACCTTCTCCTGCAGCGAATTGAAGGTCTTTGAGAGCCAGGGCTGCCAGCTGTTGCGATTGGTTTGCAGTTCGCTGAGCGTATTGTTTAGCTGATGGTTTAGATCTTGATTCTTGCACTCGGCCTCTACTTGCGCGAGCTTGGTCTGCGCCAGCTCTAGTTCCAATTCACGTATTCGCTGCGCAGCGGCATTCAGCGGATCTAAGGGACCCAAGGGCGCCTCATTCGCATTGCGTATAGGAGCCGAGTGGCGCTTCAGGCTGTCAGAGCCTAACTGCTGCTTGGCATTGTCGTTGCCCACATCGATCAGCTGCAGGCACTGCGAGCACTTGGAAACTGTGTGCTGCAATGGAATGGAAGAGATCTGTAGAGTAACTTTCTCTATATATTCCACATTCATAGGCTTACCATAAACTTTCCCAGCGTCTCGTTCAGCGTATTCATATCCTGCTCCTGCCTTTGGATAATCTGCTTGTATTCCTGTATGATGCCCGTGTGCTTCTTTTCCTTTTCCACAGCCCGCTCGTTGGCTGCAGCCAGCTGCTGCGTCAGCGAGTCAATCTCTGCTTGTAGTTTGCGTCGCTCCTCACCGAAGCGACTTTCGTAGATTTGTGCCTCCTTCTCTAGTCGCTCCCTGTGCTGCTTCTTAAGCAGAAATTCCTCCTCGTACTGCTTTAGTTTTTTGATCTTGCGCTCGCACGCCTGCTTCATGATTTTGCGCGCTTGACTCGAACTGCGACACTTCTTGGGCAACGTGACCCGGAAATACTTTAAAATGCCCTCGAAATCGAGCTGACGTAAATCCGATTCACAGATTGACAGCAATGTGACGGCCACCTGGAACAGCACAGGCAAGCCATCCAGCAGGAATACATCGAGCACATGGAATACAAAGCATAGCGGAAACCGGGCCGTATACAAAGTTAGGAACCACTGGGAGGCGTACATGTGCGTCTCAATGCCGCAAGCTGTGAAGTGTTCGTGCAGCTTCGGCAACTGATCCTTTATAAGACGCTCCAGCTGATAGAGCCGCAGATAGAGCACCTCAAAGCCGGCCTTGTAGAGATCACGTAGTCCATAGTCGTACATTAGGGAGACCAGCACACAGAAGGCATCCTCCTCGGGCATCTAGGATAGATGGAAATTACCTCAATAACTCTGATTCTACATGCTTTGCCTTTATATCATTCATTCATAAGGGACTCCTCTTACTCACATGGATCAGCAAACTGGCTGCTATGAAGCTGAGGCCCTGGCAGTAGCCCACCTCGCTGTCATGGACGGCATATGCCTTGGACACCTTGAACAGGGCATCCTGACCCGAGCCGCCGGTCTCCTTGAAACACTTGTGCGCCGGAAAGGTGCGATGTATGTCCCGCTGTATGACTGTCTCGCATTTGGTTTCCTAAAATACACAATTATTTACATTATTTCCATTATATACCTTAAATAATCTTAAATGTTCCGTTACTCACTTTGGTGATTAGAATCTTGTACATGTCATTCATTTCCACCTTGCCCTCCACATTGGCCAGCTTCTGCCAGATTTTTTCGCGCAGCGCCTCGGGCACACCCAGACGCACCAAGGGCGCCAGATTTTTGGGTCGCTTCTCACCATCCCATTCCCGTAATATGGGATCCCATTCATCGAGTGTATCCTGCGAGCAGTCCTTGGACACTTCGCCGGTGCCGCTGAGCAGCGGCTCATCGCCGTCGCTGCTGTAATCTGTGGGACAATCATCCTCAATGGACGCAATGGACGAGCTGCGCACAATGCGCGATAAATTTGTCATGCCCAGCTTGAGGAACAGAGCCGAGGAGCCTTGTTGGCCGGCCTGAAGATCGGTAATCTCCTCCGAGGGATCAATACTGTTCACCTTCCAGTTGAATTCGTCTGTGCGCTTCAGATGCAAATAGAAACGCAGCGTCATCGGCCGCTTGGACATGAAGTGATCCCTGATGCGCATTTCACTGGCCGACTGAATGCTCACCGGCGTCTCAATGACAAAGCGCACCGGCTCCTGTATGCCACGCATAACAATGTCCACGGCGACGGTCAGGTTTGTTTTGGACGTTTCCTGATTGAGTTGCTCGAATGCCTTCTCCTGCGCCTTCCACTCGGCCCGTATGGCATAGGCATTCAGGCAGGCGCTCACCGAGTCGGGCTCTGTGCTCGCCCCCGGAACCTGCACATAGCCCATGTTCAGCATGTCAATCAGATGCATATCCTTTTGGACCACCAGCTTGCCGGGTGCCACAAGCACGCCGAAGCAGCGCTCAATGTAAAGGGGCTGCAGGACATTCGACGCCGTCTGCTTGACTGTGATGCACACCTCCTTGTCCGTGTTGGCGCGCAGCTTGAAGCAGCCACGATCACGCGGCACAGCTGCATACGAGTTCTTGGCTACCTTCTCGCGTATTTCCAGCGAAACAATAAATTCATAGCCAGCTGTATTTAGGGGATTTCCGCTAATATCCGATGTCACAGAGTTAGCCATATCCACAGCCGAAGTCAAGCTGCAGCTCATGCTGGGCGCATACGTTTGAAATGCCTTCTGAAAGCAGGCTGCAAATATAAATATGAAGATATATATAAATGCATATATGAATCATGTCCGTTAGATTAGACACACTCACCGCTCACTTGGTTTACCGCCTCGGGTATATGGCAACGGAACACATGGCATTGGAATAAAGCTTCTCCATGCAACCATGTGAAAGCGAAGCAGCCATTCTCTGCGGTGTCCACGGGACCGCGATAATACAATATAATGCTTGATATTTCATAGGTAGCTATAATCGTATTGCTCTCCGCATCGTGTAGACTGAAAACAGTAAGGTATTATCAAAGGTGTGACTAATTAAGATTATTAATATAATTTGAAGCAAATCGAAGAAATTGTGAGAAATATTACAAACAAAAATGAAAATGCGGGCGTTCAGTACCTAAAATAGACTATGCGCTTAACATAGTGTTTACAGTAGCTTAATAGAATATGTTATTGTGAGTAACAGCTTGACAATTGCAGATGTTTTTAGTATTCGCGGCTTGCCACTGACATCTGTTTAATATAGTTCATTAAAGCGCGTTGCAGCTTGCCATTTACAACAGCTAAACATGATTAAAGCATGTCTCAGATAAAAGCGAATAACAGTTTGTCTTTTACATGTTTCTATCACTAAGCCCCTAAACAAGTTCTAAGACATTTCTCTTCTTGATTACTTACACAACCAGTCCATCGGAACAATTGGGTATGCTGACAGTGATCTTGAGGCCCACTGACTTGGAGCCGCTGTTCAGTTCGCTCATGATGCGATAAACATCTGTCTCCGACTTTGGGGCATTTATATTGGCAGCGCCCAAGTAGGTAACACCAGCGAATATCGTGCAGCCCTGATCGATTTCTGAAACTATTGAAGAGCATTTTGTTTAGATCTGGCTGAGTATGTAAATATGCTTCTCAGACTTACCCTCCTCGTCGGTGGTGTCGCCTTTCTCTGGCTTCATGGCATCCTGTTTCTCCTCAATGCAGGCGGGACTCGCATCGATGCAATCATAGAACACCGACTGACCCACACGATTGTGCTCCGAATTGGATGCATCCTCTGATTCATCGCAGCCCTTGGGCGAGAATAGATTGCATTTGAAACGCATTTCCGTATCGCCTGCGGTCTCGGTCTGTGCTTTCCGCCCAGCTAATGGCAAAGTCAATGATTTTTGTTGTTGCTCCGTTCGTTGCGGCTGTTGAGGCTGAGGCTGCGGTTGCTGCTGCTGCTGCTGTTGATGACGCGTCTTATCGTTGACAGCTGCGAATGTTAATTGGCAATTATGACAAAAGTGCCTCTATATGGTTGAAATTTAAATGAAAATATTGTATTGATCTTTTATGTGGAATGCGATTCGATAGCTTTTCTGAATTATTTTTGTTTGTTATTTGCTTTTTGTTACCATGACAGCCATTGGAAGCCATTCGGTTAGATAAGATTGCGCACTGGGCTTACTTTTAAGTCCACCCTCCCGCCGCCTATTTAAAAGGCGCTCGCGTCCAAATATGGAACGTTGTGTGTGCGCAGCTGGTGTCTGGCAAACAACTGAGCTTCAGCTGTCTTCTTCGGTTCTTTTTTATTACTCAATTTTCACTCTGCTCAGCAGTTGTTACTCACCTGCTGTATTGGCAGCCAAGCTGTTGCGTTCCAGATGCAGGTCACGCAGCGCGTCCGTCATCTCGTGCTTGATGTCGCTTAGATTGCGATTGTGCGCCATGTCCAAAGTGGGTGAGCGATCGCCGCCAGCATCGCCGACACCAGGTGAAACCGGCAAAGCACTCAGTGACTCGGTCACTTGGGCACCCACTGTGGACGCCGCAGGCGGTGGTGCCAATTGCTCCAGCGGTGTAGCCACATTGCTATCATTCACAATCTCGTATTCACCACTGGTTGTAATCGAAGACTCCGAGGATTTCGTGCTCAAATTATCATCCATTATGTTGGCTCTACCGCGTGTGTGTGTGTGTGTTTGTGTGTGCGATTTACTTCAAGGTTGTTTTAGTTCGTTTCGCTACGAATTTCTTTCCCTCTAGTTTATTCGAGTAAGTTTACGAAATGCGCATTTTCTTGCAGTTAGATAAACGTATTTCTATTTATGTTCAATATCAATTAAGAATTTTTTAATTTTCAATGCACCTCCGCTCCATTGTTTAGCTTTTGCCTTAAATCGATGACGAATCGTTACTTTTTTTGTTGGGGTTTCTTTGGGGGGCGTCAATTGCGTTGCATGTGTCTCTGTGTGTGTTCGTGTGTCTGTGTGCGTTCTGTTTGCTTGACACAAAAACTACAGTTTAGTATCGTGGGGTGGCGCTTATGTCGTATTTGGGGTCAATAGTTGCCTGCTTTACGTACACTATGTATAGATTTTTGTTTACATATTTTTGTGGTGTTGGTAAACGTTGCGCATTGGCCTAGTGCTGGCATCTGGTGCAAAAGTAATACTGTTGTACAACATGCATACATTCCACAAGATTGACAGGATAAAACTTCCTTGATGGTGATAGACTCAAGTAGAAACATACATTTTACTTTATATCTTTTGATTTTGAATTAATCAAAATTACTCTCAACTTATTAGCTGTAAAAGCAGCAGCTTTTCATATTTATTTATTTATTTATTATGTGACTTGCAGGCAAACACATTCCACATCGCACGCAAAATAAAATAATAACCCTACACAGCACTGTTATGAAACACTTGCAGCACTGTTAAATATCGATAGTGGCGATAGTATTACCGCGCTGTCTGATAAAAAACGTGCGCGTGCTGCATTTCGCTGCTATATTTTTTTGTAATATTTCATAAATTTCTGTACACTGTCAGACACTATTTTAATTGCAGCGAAATGTGGCCGCGTTTTGGCATTAAAGTCGGTAACAGCACACTGTGCATTGCTTACGTAAAAGCCGATGGCAAGGCTGAAGTAATCGCCAACAAGCAAGGTGATCGCGTCTCGCAAGCGTGTTTGCTATGGAACGGCGATACGGAGACGGAATGTGGCCTGACGGCCAAACAGAAGATGGCCACACGACCAAAGCAAGCGGTGGCACATAGTTTTCAACTGCTGCAGCCCGAGGAGGAGCTCAACGAGGATAAATTTAACAAATTGGCGCTTAAGGAAGTGCCTTGTGAATACGATAAGGAGGCCTTTGTGTTCCGCATGGAGCACACGGTACCGGCGGATAGAGATGATCAAGAGGATACGACAGTCACGAAGGAGATGAGCGCCTTTGAAGTGACCGTGGAACTGCTGCGAGCGGAACTGGAGCTGGCGAGGCAATACCACACGGACACAGAGCACGAGCCAATCGCTGTGCTCTCCATACCCAGCTATTATCCAGCGAAATCGATCAAGATGCTCTCGGATGCTGCCAAATCGGCTGGTTTTCATGTGGCCCAAGTCATTGCCGAGCCCACAGCCGCAGTGCTTTGCTATAAAATTGGCGAGGAGCAGCTGGAGAAGAAGGAGGAGGCGCGTCGACATGTGCTGACTATCAAATGCGGCGGACTGTACAGTGACTTTGCCTTCTATGCCGTGCAGAATGGCTATTTCATTGAGCTGGCCACCTTCGGGCCCTTTCCCATTGGCGGCCGTCAGTTCACCGATGCGCTGGTGCAGTTCATCTGCGAGGAGTTCAAGCGCAAGTACAAACTGGATCCGCACGAGTCACGTCGTTCGCTGGCCAAAATTCGAACTGCTGCAGCCAATTGCAAGCATATCTTGACAACGCTGCCGTCCACGCAGCTGTATATAGATTCCCTGATGGATGGCGTTGATTACAATGCGCAAATGTCGCGCGCACGCTTCGAGAGTCTCATCCAGCCGGTGATCAATGGGCTGATACAGCAGTTGAACGAGTGTGTGGAGCGTGCTCAGCAGACGCATCCGGAGCTAAAGCGCATCGACGATATTGTGCTGCTGGGCGCCACCATGCAAATACCGAAGCTGCAAGCAGCAGTCGCAGCTCGTTTTCCGGACGCCAAACTGCACAATAGTCACTCGACGGACGAGGTAGTGGCCATCGGCTGTGCCCGGCAGGCGGTCTTTCTGCTCGATCCGCGGCAGGCGCAGTTGCAGAAGGCCGACGATTGTGTCCTCGTCGAGGATGATTTGTACATTTGGCATGGCAACGACGAGACGAATGCCAAACTGGTTCTGAGCAAGGGCAGCATATTGCCCGCCAAGATCAAAGTGACACTGCCACAGTCGGGCGAGGGGGATGCCATCGATGCCTCGGCCTCGTTCAAGCTGCGCACCGGACAAAGCGAAATATTGGCACATCTGCCCGAGACGACGCCGACCATCGATGACGGACTCTTTCAGCTGGAGGTCGAAGTGGATTGGGATGACAAGGATGGTAATATTGTGCCATTGGTGCGGCTGCGTTGCATGTGAACTCAATCATTTAGTCTATTTATTGTTGGTAGCCTAATGCTTATAATAAAAACAGAGTATATAATAAATTGAAAAGCTCCAATCAATTGGGCTTAGAGCTGCATATATGTATATATCCACGTTCCAAGCGAGAATCTGTCTCTAGAAGTCCATTGACTTCGTTTTAAAGTTCCGTTCCAGCTTACGGAGAAACTCCTCGAAGACCACGACGCCCTTGAACATGCTCGTCTTTTTGTAGTCCTTGATGCGACTCTTATCCTCGGGCGCATCCATGTAGCTCTTCGTCTTGTCATCATAGGCATTGATCTCCTGCAGCAACTGCGATATGGTGGGCACCGTTGTCGGATCAAACTTACCCACGGCGCTGGCACTGAAGGGTATGCACACCTTACCCGTGGCTGGGTGGATGCAGAAGGGCGCCTTCAGCAAGTGATTGAAGCCTTTGGTCACATTGATATCCAGCCGAGGATAGAGCAGACACAGCTGCACCTCCTCCACGATGTGCTTCAGCTTGCGACTCCACACATTGGCCGCGCTCGTGCGCATCGAATTTGCATAGCGCACAAAGCTCTCCCAGATTAGTTTCGAGTGGGCGCCATCCTCGTGGCTCTTCTGCAGATACGCCTCCAAATCACTGCGAGCCGCCTCGTCGCTAACCATTTGCAGCAGTTTGCTGACGCCTTTGGGCGACCCAAACAGATTCTGATCCTCGAGGATGATCTCCTCAAACATGGGCTCCACGATTTTCAAAGCCCGCCGCAGGCTATGATGCGTGCGATCGCCAATTTGGACACGGGCTATATTGTTCGTATAGCTCAGAATATTCAGATACTCAGCGACCGCTGCGCGAGCACGTGCGTCCAAATGGCGAGCCGTGTGATCGCATACCCAACAATGTATGCCTCGACGGCCCGAGAATATCCACAGCATGTGCTCGAACCCAAAATCTTCACGCAGCGCAGCATCCAAAACTCTCGCCGCCAGCATCATGAACTTCCAGCACTTGAGACACATCTCTGCACCTGAGCAACAGTTTCGAATATCGTCATAGTCCGTTGCATCAATATCGAAGACCAATTCACGCTGTACGGGCGTCAAGCCACCGGCCACAGTGCGAAAGTTCTTTGGCCTGATGTTCATCACAGGGCCGATATCGATTTTATAGGGATTACGCGTACAGATCTCCTTCTCTAGCTCCGCCTGCGTCTCAAAGCACAAGTAGCGTATGTAGATATCGTCTTGCAGAGTGAATGAAATTTCCCGATTCACAAATATATTATCCTCAGCTAAAAATAGTATATGCTTATTAATATATTCAGATAAAATTTGAATAGGGTAAAGATCTTACAATGTCCATAGTTCAACCAGCGATAGAAGGGCTCGTGTGGAAAGAGGCGTCTGTAGTAGACGGGCAGCATATCTGGCAGTATATTTGGATCGTAGGCGGGCGCCTTGGACTCTGTCGGTGCCTGTGGCTGAGTTTCCTGCTCTGCGTTCAGTTCCGGCATGTCGAGGATGTCTTATATAAAGGAATTTATGAAATGAAATGCTAAAAAAAAATATGGGTATCAAAATAGAGTTGAAAATAAGGCAAAACTAGAACTGCTCTTATAAGTAAAAGGAAATTCTATAAGTTGAAGCTCGTAAGAGAGCTAATGAAAATCGAATAGAAGAGCGTTATTGTCAATTGAAAGTTTGAGTGAAAAATTGAATCAATATATGTTTATTGAACTGGCAATGGAGAATGTACACAAGTCATTAAATAAGTAACGCCCATAGATGTAAGTGTGAGTAAACATCTTGGAATAAATAGATGATAATTACAAGAACAACATAATTGCGTGAAGTACAGTCAAAATTAGCAGTAAATGAGATAAGCTCGTAAACAGGGTTTGGCATTATATAAACACTATATGAGCATATGACGATAAGTAAAGTAAAACGACTTTATAAGTTTTTGTTTTTGTCGAAACCTTATTGCTATATTTTATATATATAATTTTTTTGATGATTTTTGTTTTGTTTTCAGTTTTTTTGTTTCTTTTTTAAAGAGAAATACACGTTTGAGCTTAAAATATTTAGATATTTTAACGACATGCAATTAAAAAATATACGCAGCTAATTAATTGTCAATTGAATGAGTCGAGTCGAAGTTGAGGTCGAGTTAACATAAATGGAATAATAATAGAACCGCAAAAACAATACATGTATATATATGATCAGTGAGTCTGATAAATTTGCTTAGCTTGCTATATAGAAATTCTATATAGATATATATATATAACTATATATACTCGTAATGTAACTACTAATTATTTAAGGTCTAAGTTAGATCATGGTTTCTGTTGTTTTTGTTTTTGTTGCTTAAAGTTAAAATTCATCATCAACACGCTCGCTCGCACGCACGCACGCTCACACAGACAGACACAATTACAAACGAATCAGGACAGCAAGGACAATGCAGCCAGCGATCCATTCTGTTCATCTTCTAGGCGACAGTCAAACGAATGTCCTGCATTTTATGCTGCTGCCACGAATGCGCTGGCTGCCGCGGCGGTGCTGTATTGTACAAGGTAACCGATGCGATGTGATTGTTCGGCATCACTTCAAAGATTAGATCCTGATAGCCATAGCAGAAAGTCGAACCAAAGGGATTCGCTGTATTCGTGGAGCTGGCGCGATGCAACACCACCGGACGCTCGGACGTTGCCAGCGACCCACTAATCTCATCCCATTTTGTGTAGGCAGTTATATTGACATGATCATGCTTGTTGTCGCTCTCGCTCGACTGATGATCGGTCTCCAGCTGAAACTGGAATTCACAGCGATGGTACATATTGAAATTAAAGTGGCCCGGATAATTGGTGTGCAGTATGAACTTCTTGCAGGTCTGTGTGCGGGCATCAAACAATACATCGATGCCCAGGGTGAAATAATTGAAGAATATATCGCTGCGTTTGCTCTGCACTTGGCGATTGACGCTCGAACTGTGAATCTTCATTTTGTCCTCACTCTTGAAGAAGATGCGATTGGGCGCGCCCAAATTGGTGGCGACATCCTCGCAGCTATCGCCGAAGAGCAGCTCACGCGTAAAGCACTGACGGCGTGGCTCAAGCGCTCGACCGGAACCCTCCGTAAATAGTTTCAGCTTTAAGCCCTTTGTGTGGCCATATGAGGTCCGCAGCACGGTGGCCGATTCCAGATACATTTGTCTATGATAGCAGGCCAATGGCAGTGATGGAGCCCGATTTTCGGCCACATTGCTGCCCGCATACAGTGCCATTTTGGAGACCACAGGGGAGGCGCCATTCAGAAAGACAAGCGAGCCTAATCCATGGCCATAGCCAGAGTGCAGTTTGCTGTCCACGGGGAAATAGAAGCTAAGTCCGCGAAAATGCAATGCAAAGAGCTGTTTGGCCGCATCATAAACACCTGGATGGGTGGCTCCGAACGAATGCTCGATCTGCTCGATGCTGGGCAACACTTCGGGTGAATTGAAATAGACGCCGCAATATTTCAGCTTCACCAATTTCATGTTGAACACTTCAATGGTTTTCAGACGCTGAACAACTGGATCAAAGATCAAACGTAATCCATCCTGCGGCAGATTTATAATGATGTCAACGCCCAAGGGATTCGTATCCGAGTACAGCACTTGTACACCTCTTATGATGCCCACCTGCGACTGTATAATGGCAATCGCTTGGGAAAAATGCATTCCTAGCACAAACTCCCACGCATCGCAGCCAAGCGAGATCTCAGGCACAATTTCCAGGTCGAGCATATTCTGTGACAAAATTTGTTTTTGGTTTTTTATTTATTTTGATTTTGTTGTAATTTAACTATTTTTTTTTGCCACCTACTGACCTTGATATGTGAAATCAGCTGCGACCCACGAAAATATGCGCAATTTCGTTTTGTTTTTTGTTATTGTTTTTGTCTGTTATTTGTTCAAGTCCGTTGTTTCTTCTTATCCTCTGTCTCTTGTTTCGTGTTGATTTTGGTGTCTGTGCAAATATTCTTGCTTTTTATTTTGCACGTCCAATTGTTTGATTGCGTAAACGTGTAAGTTAAGGGCGTTTTGCTATTTATTTTACAGCTTTGCGTATTTTCTAAAGTTTATTATCGTTTTCTAATTCACACTCCGAACAAAGGCAAAAAAAAAAGGCAAATGCGCAGCAGAAATACAAATGTAATGTAATAACAAAGTTGAAATACTGCCAGATCGTTCAAACAGCTGATTTTGCAAATTCATTGAATGATTCTAAACTTATATTCTAATGAAATTAAATCCAATACATTTCAATAAATTTAAAGAATTAGCCATTTTTGCGCATTATTTTATATAAATAAGTAAGTAAATGTTTTATTTTTAAATCAGATAAGTTTGGTTGGCTGGAGGTGGCAACGCTCATTTAGAACGCAACAGCTGTGTTGAGCAGCAGCGCAGCGATTTTTGGCGCGCTTTTTCTGGAGTGTTTTGCACTTACGTTTCGATTTTATATGGAATGCTTATGAGCTGCCAACGATTCCTCGTAGTTTTATATAGAAGGCCTCTTCAGTTGTGCACTTTTTGGTAATTAAATCATATGAAGTACTGGCAAATTACGAATTACAATTAAAGGAACACCACGCACCGCACTCGCAATAACAAACTGTGTGACCAGGTTACGAGAGAGATTCATACCCTATTTTATACATTTTTCAAGCGCGCCAAACAGCAGCAATAGTCAAGTTTTCTACCTTTACGCACTTTATGTATAAATACTTTATGTATAGTGTACAAAATTGACATCACATTAATTAAACAGTCTGTGCACCGTGGTCTGGACAGCTGGCACCACATTTAACACAACTAAAGTCAGCATCCGTTAATAAATTAGCGCTTAAGCAATAGTAACAGTAAATGTGTCCACAGCCCATGTGATGGGGCTGCGTGGGACGTTCTCCACAATATGTACAAGTGGTATTCGCAGTCATTTTGGCAGCAATCAGACCCCGCTTCAAACTCTCACGTCGCTTGGAATGCTGGGACTCCTCACCAAAGAAGCCGGCCTTTAATAACCTGTGGATTTTGCGAAAATTGATTATAGGCAGCAAGAGGCCCAGAATTTCCTGTAAGTGAAGATATGTTATTTGCTATCTTTATCTTTCTATTGATATCGTACCATAAATCCGCCCCAGAGCAATTCACGGGTCAGGTATTTGTAGCCAATATCGCGCCTTTGATTGTTACGCAAACTAATATAATCCAGTCCCAGCAAAAAGTCAATTAACGTAGGTTTCCGTCCAGTCTTTAGAAAACGAAAATAGTTAAGCACATTCAAGACAAGGGCGCTGTTCTCCGTCCACGTTATGGCTCTGCTGAACCATTCGACACGGCGTGATAGACGCCTCTCCTCCCAGCTCTTCACGTATCCTGGCAGCACAGTTAACGCAAAGTGCAGAGCCAAACGTGATATTGTTAACTTTTCCGCATCGTAAGCTAAAACCAAAAGTTGTTGACCAAACGTCGAGCAACGTTTGCCCACTGAACCAAACCAGATAGCCGATTGTATAAGTAAATCCAACTCGGGTTGTATTCTGTTAAAAAGCGCAGGCTGAAATTAGGTTAAGATTAGCTATTGAAGCAACATATAAGATAATAAGGTAATACCCACCGATATTGCCTGTAAATTCTCGAGCAGATTATCCCGTATCATGCGGGCTATGTCTTTATTGAGATAAATGGCATCTATCTATATGATAATATCAAATATATTAAGAGGTTTGCTTGTTATTCAATTTATCCATTTACCTGATTAACGCGCGGCACATATTTATTTTTGGCCAACATTTTTGTTTACATGCAGCGGATTCTCATCTGCCTGCTGTACTCTGCCCTTTTGTTATCATTCCTTGTGTTCGTTAAATAGTAGGTGTGCACACACTGATAGCTGCATGTTAACTTAACAGTTGTCTAACAGTGTTGCTCCACAGCTGCGCGCTACGACTCCACACTTAACATGCATTTTGAAGTTTCTTCAACTTTGTCAGTTTAAATTTAGTCATAAATCTCCCTTGGCGACTCTTGGATATATTTTATGACATTAAAGTCTTTATCCAACTATTTATTGCCAATTAATTATTTATTGCCAACCATTTAGGAAGCAATTCGCATATTATGTAATTTCAATCAAAACAAATATTTAAAACCCGTTCAAAAGCGGAAAAAATGTTTGACGTTTTTCTTGTAATCACTTTTTATTGCTAACCAGTTGGACTTGTCACTTGTTTTGGACATACAAAAAAACCCATAAAATATGGCTAATGTTAATGGCTTTAAGTGCAAGTTCATTGGCCAAATACAAAAAGGAAACTAAATAAAAAAAACTATTTTTCTTTTTTGATTTTATAAAAAGTACATAATTCACATTGTCTTTATTACACAATTTACAATTCATTTGTTTTATGTTTATTTGTTTGTTCTCTGTAAAAACTCTTTTTACATTATTCAATGAAATTATATATGGTATATAGATTGATAAATTCGTCTGAGTGAATGAACTAGAACATAGAAGCGGATGAATCGTAGCAGATAAAATAGTGACTAAGAGACAGAGAGAGAGAGAGTGAGCTAAGAGTGAGTTAAGAATGTAGGTAGCTAGAGGAAATAAGTTGCTATCACAGAAATAAAATACAATGTAAAAATGATATATGAGTATTATGTAGTATTATAATCCCGGCACTCGGGCAAAGAGGAGTGCGCGGTGTTTATCAGTGTCCTAATTACGAGATATGAAGCTGATTACATTACATGGATCGTTCGATTGTATGTGTGTTGAGGATGTATGTGTGTGTGTGTGAGTGTGTTTGATGAAGCGACTTTATCAAGAAATTTGGCTAACTCTAGAAACATATATAGTTTTTTATATGGTCTCATGTTTGTTTTCTGCTCTCTTGGGTTTAAAGGCATTCGTTACTTAATAGTGATGCTCGTGCAGATCATGGATCTCCTCATGGTGATGCACTGGCGCTGTCTTGTGAACGACAGCATTGAAGCCGTTGTGCTTGTCGGCGGTGTAGTCCACAGTGCGAATGGAGCCATCGGGCTCCACCAGAGAGTATTGGCCCTTCACGGTGTCACCGTCGCGAGTCTCATGCTGCGACTTGACATCGCCAGTGTGGAAGTCGTTGACGCCATACTTGAAGGCATACTTGGGCGGGGCCTAAGGGAGAAATGGAGAGAAAGCAAAGGGGGATTGAGAGCGTAAGCTTACAATTATTCATTGGGCACCTCTCCCGCCCACTCACATAGTAATCCACATGCTCATCCTCTGTGTGATGCTGTTCCACCTCGTAGTGTGGTATCTCATGTCCATGCTCCTCGCCCAGGGAGACGCGCTCAATCTGATGCTGTCCATAGTCGTGTATCGGCGCCGCCTCATGATGGGCCAGATGCTCATAGCCGCCGTGGCTCTCCTCATAATAATGATGTTGGTCCACCGGATAGGCCAAGCTCAAGCAGAGAGCTGACGCCAAAATCAGATACTGCAATTGCATAATTGGACAGCGGACTTAGCTAATTGTTTGTTAACATCACTCGGCCGAGGAGGTCTCGCAATTAGCGTTAAGTTCAACAAGTGTTTGCGAAAAACTCGCTACCAACAACATCTCCTTTTCTTTTTGTGTGTGTGTGTGTGTGTGTGCATTTTTAATGAAGTGCTCGACTGTGGCTGTGGCTGCTGTGGTTGCGGCTATTTAGTGGCTTTTGCCACTTGGCTACACTTGACTTGAATTGTAACATTTACTTTAATTGTGGTTAGCTGCAACTTTTGTGGTGTTAAAATTGTTGTTGTGGTTTTTATCTGATATGAAAAGCAATATTTGAAAACTTGAATTTTCTGTTGCTTTAACTTTATTGAAATCAAGTTGGCAATAATTTGATAACTGCAAAACTTATTTGTATCATTCAATCAGCTCTTGAGCTTGATTTCAAAGGAACTGTGAAATATTTTGTGTAATTTTTCTTCTTGGCTGTTGCAATTTTTTTTTTTTTACGTTCTCTGATTGGCAAAGTTTTAAAAAATATATATTGAAGAAATGTATAAAAAATGTATAATTTGAAACATAATTTATAATTTAAGCAACGTCTTTTAAAGGCTTGACTACATTCATTTTTTATATATATATAGAAAATAGCATCTAGGTAACAAATATTATCACAGCACTTAATAGGACTCTTCTGATATCATATCATGCCATATCATATTATGATCACATATGATGCATAAGCCTCGATTATATTTTTTTTACACTTTCCGCACTTTGTGTGGTAATTGTTTATCCTTGAAGGATGCACTGCAGTTTGTTGTTGTTAACACATGAATATCCTTTCATTATATAACTGTTATCCTTTTTGACTTGCTCTCACCTTAAAGGCCATTTTTGATAGGTTTTGCTTTGATTGTAACTTGATTTTGGTTTGATCGACGTTCCACGAGCTGCACGCAACGGGATTCAACAACTGAATAATATGGTTGCAACGAGCCGCCGTCGCTTTTATATAGTTAGGAAGAAAGTCAGACACAACAAAAGCCAACGTCGCTGTCGGCGTCGCTGTCGACGCGTCGACAGTGAACGGCGCAGCAAATGCTGATCTGTGAAATAATGTAAAACAGTTCAGTTAGTAACTGTAGCTAATGTGTGCAACTAACTCTGTGTGTGTGTGTGTGTGTGTGTGTGTGTGTGTGTGTGTGTGTGTGTTAGTATTGTTAGTATCTTAACTATGTGTAGGTGCCTTGCTTAGTTTTGCCAAACAAATACGAGTAGCTTAACATACTTTTTTTTTGTGTTATTTCTTCTTTTTTGAGCACTTTTATGTAGCTCGATCGCTACATAATACAAGAAAACCTCCTCTGCGAATCTTGTAAATTCCGAGAGCATTAAAACGCAGTTTGACCCAAATTTTTAGTTCAACTTTGCCATGATTTTGATTTCTGTCTTATTTTGTATATACCCTGAAATGCAATGTAAATGGGGTGAGGAGGGTATGTTGTTTTTGCTGTAAGATATAGAAGGGGGAGTGATTGAATATAGATATATATATATATAGATATAGTACATATGTATATAGATATTTAGATAATCAAGATTATGTTGAGTTTTTGAGCTGCTCTCTTTCCCATTGCCATGGTAATTCATATGAATGCATGATTAGGATACTTGGACTGATCTTTTCACACATACCAAAAATTCTAATACATTTCAGCCTGAGCGTAAGATCTAAATTTTAAAATATTTCTGATATAGATGTATAAACAACTCATGCAAAGAACTTTTAGATTATTCATAAATTGTAATTTTAAATATTTTAAGAACAGTTAAAAGTCGACAGAGAAGCAGTTATAGATTCGATATGCTATAATGTCTAGCTCATTTAAATATTATATATATAATCTCATAGCCATATTTTGCCAAAACTGAAAGGGTATTCCTCAGCCTATCACACCCGGTCTGAGGCACTATTATTAGCTATGCATTGTGGAAGCTGCTAAGCTGCTGCTGCTGGTCAACCTTTGTGTCTGCTATCGTTTACTTTTAATGCGCTAATCGTAAATTGTAAGCTGAGCATTATTTTTGGCTCCCTTTTGGCCACAATAAACAATCGAGCGGGACTATAAAGCCCAACTTTTGTAATATTTAAGTGTCTGCTGCTGGAGGCCTTTATTGCAGATAGATTTTCATTAGCTGCACGTCGTTTAGATTGTACTTCAAATCAAAGTTAAGTGCAACATCAGCAAATAGCATTGAGAAATTGACCAATTATTTTGCGTCAATTTTCAATTGAATGATTTTTCTGGAGGCAACTGCTCCACACTGTTGGTTAATTAGCCAACGGAGCGTATACTTCATGCAGTTATTCGACAATCAGCCTTAGAAGTAATTCACATATGTCTTCGATTTGTAAATGCTTTTCGTATTACACAAAAAGTCATTTTGTTTTCGTGTACAATTTAGTCCATTTGCAGCAAATGAAGGTCTGTAATAGGTTTTTTTTTTTTTGGGGGGGCTCTGGCCTGATGTTAGAGTTTAATGAGCGGTAATTCAAATAGCCTTGAATGCAGTTGAACATTTTTTCTCATTTTCTTCTTTTTTTTTTTTACATTTAGATTGAAATCGTGCTCGGGCAGGAAATCTATTATTTGTAAATTGAAAATGGTAAGAATATAGGAAAGAGTATATTAATGGCATGTGATGGGGGTTTTTTAGATACGATTTATAGGATTTGTAGGAGAGAGATAGACGCAAGTAGCAGAAAAATGACTTAAGATTTATCTAGTTTTAAATGACCGTCTAAAATATACGTCGAATGCCAGATGAACTTTTAAATTTCTATAAAGAAAATACTTATACGTATATACATATGTATATTATAAAGGAAATACTTTATGGGTCTGTTATGCCTCCTTTTGTCTATGGACTTAGGGTATACAAAAATAATTGAATATATGTACATCTCTTAGTTTATACATAAATCAATATCTATTAATAAATAGAAATCATGTCCTCAGTTTAACTTTCTTGATCTCCCCAACTCCTGACTCAAACATCAGCATCTGAACTCCAATTGAAACTATATTCCGTTTATTTACTTTTGTCTTTTGCCTTTTCGTTGTCCTATTTGAATTTGTTTACCAACTCAATTGCTGTCTGTGGAAATACTCACATCATCCTCAGCACATTCATAGCCTCAATTCTGAAGATCGTCGGGAGTTTGCCTCAGCGCAGGTTGATGCACTTTTAAATGCAGTAACATTTTTTTTTTTTAATTGCTATATTTAAAGACGACAACATTTGACAACGTTGCCAAGCATGACAAGCCAAACGAGTCAAACAAACAACAAGAAAAAGAAAAATATATATATATTTATATATGAATTTTTGTTACTCTAATGATTACCAATCCGCCAAATCCCGAAATCAAAAAGCATTTGCACGTACCACAACAAAAATATGGCAAATCAAATAAGTGCTTAATTATGGTCGACAAACTAAACTACACACACACGCATACATATGTGTGTGTGTTTGTGTGCGTTGGTGTTGCTGCAGGTGAAAAATATAACGCAAGTCAACATGCCAACTTGTTGTTGTTGCAGTTGTAGCTGGTGTAGCATACCGAAAAGCCAACGTCTCTTTTTCGAGATGTTTTGCAATTTGGCGAAGCGACGCAAATTGAACGCAATGTTGATACAATTTTCCAGTGCCCGGTTGCCGGTGCGACTCTTTATTTTCATTTCATGCCAAATGCAGTGCACTCCAATGAAAGCGAGCTGCAGCAAAATCCTATACATACAATATATGAGTCGAATGCATACTCTATATAAGATTTGATGCAGACAGAGTTAGAATGAGAGTGTGGGCTTTTGTGAGTGGCAAAGGCCACTGTTGTGAGTGATAGAGAAGAAGGGAAATGAGAGAAAGTAGAAGAGAGAGAGAAAGAGTGAGATAGAATCACTTTCTAGTAGTCTAGTAGTCTAAACAAGATTTGTAGACGGAGGAAGACAAAAACTAAGAATTATAGAAGGCGAAAGACAAGTAACTACAAAGATAGATAGAGACTGAATGAGAGTGAGAGAGAGAATGAGAGAGAGAGAGAGAGAGAATGACAGAGAGAGAGAGAGAGAGTGACAGAGAGAGAGAGAGAGAGAGAGAGAGAGAGAGAGAGTGACGTTGATAAGGAGTGACAGAGAGAGACAGTCAAAGGTAAGAAGAAAGATGGAGAGGAAGAGATAAAGAGTGAAAAATAGAGAGAGAGAGAGAGCGAGAGACAGATTGAGAAAGTGAAAGAGAAATATATATATAATTATTTATACATTCATTCTTACACATTCACATACATATTGATAAATTAATATGTGTATATATTTATTTATTTCCCAACTTGAGTTTCCAATGATCTTTTAAGATCATTCTCCACTCTGGCAATACAATTTCTGTTGACACCTTAACTGATATACCCTATGGGCACTTTTTGGCAAGCAAACACAACAATAAGAAAACAACAATTTTCGCTTGATTTCGATGTGTTGTTGTTGCGCGATTTGGCTGTCTATGCAAAAGTTGTCGTCATCGTTGCAAACGCTGCTCAAATATTTTCAATTTTGTTTGCTCATTGAAGCGTCGATTGTTGCCGTTACTATTGTTGTTGTTGGCAGCTCCTGCTGCCAGCAGGTGTTAATTTTTAGTTCGATTTTTAGTCTTAGCCAAGCCAAGCAACAAAAATAAATAGTTTAGTTATAGTTTTACAGTTTTGCTACAGCCACTCAATCAAATTCCACTCACGAAAAGTGAAAAGTCACAAAAGCAACTCACTAGCGCAGCTGCTGTTGCTGTTGCTGTTGTTGTTGCTGTTGTTGCTGGTAGCAGTGCCCGGCAATTACCTAGTAACTCATATTTACTGTTGGACATTTAGTACATGCATTAAGTGCGGCTGCTGTGCATGTGCAACATGGTAAGCCGCTGTTGCTAGTTGCCCGATTGTCTGGCATTTGACTGCCTTAGCAACAGCAGCAACAACAGCAGCAGCAGCAACAACAACAACTTTTGTCTCATTGTTTCATATTTATTTGGACTCTGGCCTCCTAACGAGCCTCGATGCAAGAGACGCGTGCATCTTTCCAAAGTTGTCGTGGGAATCGTTGTTGTTGCTTATCCTTTTATGCAGCAAGCTTGCGCAACAGCAACAGGCATTGTTGTTGCTGCCGCTGCCGCTGCCACTGGCGCTGCCGCCGCTGCACGTAATTGAAAATTACATTTTGGTTGCTTTAGCGAAAGCCTTCAAGCTATGGCATAATTTTATTGACTGCAATTCATATTCATTTATTTGAAGGCAAAAAGCACATCAGCAATTGTTGCTGTTGCTGCTGCTGCTGCTGTGGTTTTTTTTCACGCATTGTTAATGAGTCTGCGTTGCTTTGAAACTCCACAAACAACAGTGAGATGCGGCGCATTGAACTTAACGTGCTGAAAATCAATTAACAGCATTAGCAACAAAGTTGGCTAGCTGAAAAAGTGCGTAGCAACATTTCAAGCAACATGTTGACAACGTGTTAAATGTTGCAATGCAGCATTAGACGAGGCTGAGCAAGAGAGAGAGAGATAGAGAGGTGTTGCTGTAAGTGTGATAATATTTGAGTTGTCCATTTATTATGTCAAAATAACTATAAGCTTACAAAAAATGATTTATTGTACATTTCAATTAGGCAGGTAATTGATTTCAATTTCAAATTCAATTAGTTTTTTAATTAATTATGTAATTTTAATTGGCGTATCAAGAGTTTGATTTCCTTAACGTGGCTTTGCTTATTGTGTAAGTCAGCTGAAGAATAATCGTAATTGAATAAAGGATCACAATGTGTTATGAAAAGATGATTAAATCATATGCCAAATGCGTCAAAGATTGAGTGACTGAATGATTGATTGAAGGGCTAAATAAAATGACTAAAGAATGACTGAATGTTAGCTTGATTTCCTCTTTGCTTATCTTTTACTTATCTTTACCTAATTTCCTTTAAGATCTTTGCCTCTGCAGCATTTTCTCACAGTCTCGCATCCTCTGTCATGCAGTCCATTTGCAACAATTTAGTGTCCGCGCACAATAGCCGCATAATCTATCAAAACAATTGGGTAAATGTCGCGACGTTAGCCAAACAAAGCCTAATGTTGGCTTTAATTCGATGCGGTAGTCGCAATTGAAATTGCAATGCCAACGATTGTTGCTGTTGCTGCTGTTGCTGCTGCTGTTGCTCTCGCTGAGGCTGTCATCGCTGCTGTCGTGTCCAAGACGTTGACATAATAAATAGCTGCAGAAATTAATTAAATGCAAATTGCTAAATCACATAATCATATCATGTGGCAGCTATAAGACTGCCGTCAACGAGCTGCATGTGTGTGTGTGTGCGTGTGTGTGACTGTTGCAATACACGGAAAGAAAAATCGGAGCCTGTGAATAATGCATCGAGAGACAATTTTCCAATTGAATTGAAATCAGTGACTCGCTCTGCTCTAATTATGTGAGCGTTAATCAAAATATTTACGGCTGCAGAAAATCTTGAAAGCATTTTAATTCGCATGTGAATTGCAAATGCTGCACACACACACACACACACACACAATCGCAGTTGAGGAAGAAACATTGGGCGACAATTCAACTCGTTTCTCATTTCCCTGGCGACTTCCTTGGCAACATTTTGGCTCCTGCTGTGTGGCTCATTAATTGGCGGCTTTAAACTATGGCCGGCTCGACGATTTCCTACAACGAAATGCGCTTTACGAGAGTGCCGATGCCGCAGTTCAAAGTAGGTTAAATACTTTTACCTTATTTTGCCAAACTGGCTGCTTGGCTAATTGCCGTCATTTTTGGCAGCAGCAGCAGCTGTGAATGCACGCTTGTTATTTTCTTTTATATTTCACTTATTTTTCAGCTACAACTTTTTTTTTGTTTTTCCTGGCAACCCCCAACGTTTGACAATTAACAACTTTTCAAGCGCGCTGCAAACCGGATATTATGAAATTGACCAGTTGGTTTTTTTCGGTTTTCTTCTTTTTTTTGGTCATATCAAGATTATAAAATTGGTAAATTTATGCAACCGGTGCAAACTCGATTCGCCACTGCTCGTCTAATCAAGTTGTCAGGCGTCGTCGACACATTTCTGGCAAATAAACGAACGATTTATAATGGTCGCGTGCAGGGACGAAACCCGTTCAATGTTAAGTTGAAGTGCAGCAACAGTTGCAGTTGCAGTTGTAGCCGCAGCAGCAGCAGCAGCAGCCAAAGTCTTTACGCTGCCCACAGTGCGTATACGTAACGCGCTTACGTTACGTAGCCTTTGCAACGCTTCAGATCAGAAAGAAAACGAACTTTCACAGTTTTGCAATTGACTGATTTAATAATAGAAGCAAAAGTAAAGGCAGAAAATATATATATATATGAAGTGATTACCTCAGCGGTCTGCCAGCAATTAGTTAATGACCAAATATGTATGCCAAATAATGCAGCAGCGCAACGAATGTGGCTGCAATTTAATTAACATACAATAAAACACTCGAATGCATATGAAAGTTAGCAACAATGCAACCACCAACCACCGGCAGGCAGCACCACATGCCACGTGCCTTCTCATGCCACTCCCGATGCCGCGTTCCCTGAAATCAAATCGAAAATTTTGAGAAAATGAGAAGAGAGCAGAGTTATGACTGTGGCTAGCTCAATATGAAAGACGTATAGAAGAATGGAACTTCGAAAATAATTTATTCATTAAATAATATTTCAAAATAATAAATTGAATAACAAATAAAAAAAATAAATAAATAAACGAAATACATAATCAATAATATCTTATAACAAATAAAAAAAATAAATAAATAAACGAAATACATAATCAATAATATCTTATTGATTATGTATTTCGTTTATTTATTTATTTTTTTTATTTGTTATTCAATTTATTATTTTGAAATATTATTTAATGAATTTTGAAATATTATTTCATTATATCATGAAATAAAAAATAAATAAAATCAGGGATGAAATCAATTAATACATTTACAGTAAATTAATTAAAAATAAAATGTCCCATATAAAATAAAATAAAATAAAAAATATATAAACTTAACTAAAAATGTCAAATAAAACTAATCCCACACACATTTATTTAGATATTTATCTGGAAAAGGAGAAAAAAATTTTAATATTTAATATATACATTTTAGGCAACATCAAAATTGTTTTATTAAAAAATATATAAATTGTTTTTAATTATTAATTATTTTAATTTATATATTTTTGTGCTAAAAGTGCTAAGCAAATTTTTTTTAAATTGTATCATTAATGATTAAAAAAAAAAAAAATACATAATATAAAATTTAAAAAAAAAATTCTTTAATTAATTTCTTTTTTTTTTTAGAAGTCAATTACATAAATAAAATTTAGTTTTTGGGAATACAAAAAAAATAATAATATTAATAATATTAAAAACAATTTTTATACAACTTTAAAAGCCTTTTTTTATTCAACCATCGCTTACTACAAATATCTAAAATTTAATATTTAACTACATATATTTATTTATACATATATGGTATATATCCAAAATCTATCTAATAAGCATTAAGACTAAGCATTAGCATGGATATGGTTAGCTCTTCATAATTAGGCAGCCATCAATCATTCATTAGTTTGCTGCGAGTGTAGTCAAAGCATTTATAAATCATTTCTCCGCAATAAAAGTGAATGCACGACGGACAACAAACAATAAATGTGCACTGCGAAAAAAAAAAAAAAAAAAAATAGAAGCTCAATCGTAAAAATGTTAAGTGTAAAATGTGAAATGTATAAATATCGAGTAAAACTTGTTGTTGGCCACATTGCATAAACTGAAGACCAATGCAGAGATAACGTTCAAGACGGGCGCGGCGTGTGCGTGCGTGCTGTAAACTGCAATAAAAATGAAGAGGAGAGAAGAAAGAGCTGAAGAGAAACAATACAATAAATCAGCTTAAATATGCATGAGGCGAAGCAAGAAAAACTGCGAAAATGTGAGAAAATTACAAATGCATTGGCCATTTCCTTCCGTTCGAACGCACTGGCTGGCATTACTTGTCTTCCTGATGCTAACGACAATGCTAATGCAAATTGAGGCATCAGCTGATGCAAAGCCGCCGCCAGCCAAGAGGCATGCTTCAAAGGCGGCGCAGATGCCAGCCAAAACCCGGAAGATAAAGACATAGAGTGAGAGAGAGAGGGAGAGGGAGAGGGAGAGATAACTGCATGTATATGTATGTCAGTGTGTCTGTCTTATGTAGTCGAGTGTAAATTGAAGCCTTTGCGATTGTTTGCTTTAATCGCATTCTTGTGGAATGCTCTACTTATGCAAAGTAAAACTCGCTTCGAAAACTGAAAAAGTGAAAGATCTAGTGCCGGCTCGCTTACCTAATGCTTATTAGACGCTGCAAAGGGGCGTGTCGGCAATGCTGTTGGCTACAGTGTAGCAGCCGCATTTATGATACATTTTCAGCTGTTGCTGTTGCTCATTGTGGGCTCTGGTTCAAATTTGGTAAATGCTCAAGAAACTGGCGACGATTCGCCTGAATGATTCGCTGGTACCAGCTGCTTGCATTGGAACCATCATTTGCTAACAGTGGCTGGGGCGTGGGCAATGTGGTGCTAGAGTCAGCCACAGCAGTGTTTGCTGCCGTCTGCGGCGCCTTCTCATCATTATTGGACTTGGCTTTGTTGTATTTGCTCTGGCTCTGGCTCTGGCCCAGCAGCTCTTCGGCTGGCAGCTCGAACGGCACCAGAGGCAAATCCTGATCGATGAAGTTGTGCAACGTCTGAAAGGCCAAACTGCCATTGGGCTGGCTTATTAGGGGTGTCTTGCCGTTGACGATGTCGAGCACAGCTGGCTGCAGCACATCCTGTTCGACATTGATGTGATTCAAGTCGAGGCCATGCTGCTCCTTTAGCTGCTTGGCCACCTCTTGCTCCACTTGATCCACGCTCACATTCAAATGACTTTTGGCATCCCAGCTCACATTCGCAGCTGGCTGCATTGTGTGCTGTGTCTTGAATATATCTGGACGCTTCGTTGGCCAAACGGCGTCCATCGGCTCATCGCCCGGTGCATAACTCTGGGATTGTGCCAAATAGCCGCTGTCCCCGTCGGCTCTGTAGCGCGTCACCTGGATGAGTCCATCGGGTCGCACATACCCGTAGCTGCCCTCAATGCTGCCATTCAAGTAGCGTCGCTCATCCCGGAACTGTATGTTGCCAGACGGCGCATCCTCCAGCTCATAGCCAAAGGCATAGGTATTGGGACCTGCATGGGATAATAGATGATCTATAAAAGCTATTTTCTCTTGATCTACTCTATGCATAGCCTACCGTATGGATCGTGCATGAAGTAGTTGCTCAGCTTGCTTTGTCCGTTAGAATTTTCCGCTGCTGTCTTCTCGTATGCTGCATTTCCATTGGCCATTGGTGTGGCCAACGCGTCGTATACTTTTGCGATCAGCAACTGTTAGAGAGAGTAGAGCTTAGTGCATACTTTTCGGCTAGTAAGCAAGATCTGCAAGCTTGAACTAGCTGAAAAGCTTAACGTGGATTTGATAGTGAATAAGTTTTTCTAGTTGGGAAATGTCTTGGATTTGTTAGAGCTAAAAGCAATGGATGGCTTATACAAACTGCAAAATGCATAATTTTGGGCTGATTTTGGTAGAGGATAACTCTGAATGGTATCTGTTTATGATAATATCTGAACTAAACCAAACTTATATTATTGGAAAGAAACTTTCTTGCCTTCTCTCTTTTATACTGAATATAATTTATCTTCTCTACTTCTTGGCATTCATAGAGTATATTTCGTATATAAGTAAGCTTAGGCCTCTGATTTTTCTAGGCATAGAGCATGACGAATGCCATTCTAAGCCGATTTATCATTCTGCTGATTAACTTTCATTGTTTAAGCGAATTCAATGAGTCCAAAGCTAATTCAAAATAGGCTTAAAGGGCTATTCAAATTTAAATCAATGAATTGACGAACTTCAAGCTCAGTTCATTGCTATCAAGGCATACCAGATACCAGTAAAAATTACTAGAAAATAGTAGACAACTCAAGAATAATTTTTCCAGCTACCCATCTACTACAATACTCAACAAACTTTAGCCAGAATTTTCCTTTCTTTATATTCATAAACAATATTCATTGCACCTCATATTTATTTCGCCGTCTTCACGCATGTCATCAACGCAAATAAAATCAATTTCGTATAAAATATTCACGCACTTACAAACAACCAAAACCCATAAATATTTGACAGAATTGCCATTGTGAATTCTAATGAGCCGCAAATCACATTTGTTGAGAGATTCACTCGCTTTGCTTTGGTTAATCAGCAAATACTTCCGCGCACTTTCAATGGCAAAATCCAACTGAAGACTGAAACGACAAACAGCCGAAACATAATTGAGCCAGCCCAGAGCTCAATTAGAAAGAGAATGTAAATATGCGAAATAAATTTCAGCGGGCTCATTCAAATTAATTTGCTGAAAATGAAGCTAAGAAAGAGAAAGAATTTCAAGAATAATTGTTTCTAATGTGCTAAACAAACTTGACCTCTGTAGATGTTAAACTGAAAAAAATATATATTTATTTATATGATATATTTCATATTTTTTACAATTAAAAAAAAATTATGTAATTTGAAAAAAGAAAAATGAACTGAATATAGTATATAGTAAATTTTTTTTACTTTATTTTATTTTAATTTTTTATTTTAAAATAATTAATCATATAGACTGCATATTTTATATAGTAAAAATTATTATTACTTTATTTTATTTTATTTTATTTTTTTTTTTTAATAATTAATTAAATTGACCGATTATATTATATAGTAAAATTTTTATTTATTTTATTTATTTTTTTTTTAATAAAAACAATGTAAAAGGTTTCTTTATTTTATTGTATTATTATTTAAAATTTATTAAATTATTTTGTATTTTATGTCAATTTTAGTTTAAACTTTTTCTGTAGCTGTTGCGCTGCAATGCCAAAATTTTGAAGTAAAAATTCGTATTGTATGATATTTTTTTTTTTTTCAATTCGATTTTTATTCATTTTTTTGTAGTTTTCTATTAATACAATTTTTTTACAATTTGATAATAATGTGTAATTATTTTTTTTTTTTTTTTATTTTTTTCTGCATTTCGTTGTCGTGTTTATCAAGAAATTTGCGGTTGTTGTATAAAATAATTACTCAATGTATTTTGAGCGTGAGAGACATGTGAGAGTTTTGTTTGTTTCTTCCTCTTCGATCAACAGAGACAACACTTAATGATTTTTTTTTGTTTGTTTTTTTTTTTTGTGATTTTTCGTTTAACATTTATATACATATAGATTGGTATTATAATTAAGCGGCATAAATTGTTTATAAATATACAATACACACAAATTGTGAAGAATACTAAATGCAAACAAATGAAACTAGATACAAAAGTGTCAGACTGAGTGAGTGAGTGAGATAGTTTTGAGAGCGTTGAATAATAACAAAAGAGAATGTGAGTGAGTGAGACAGAGAGAGCGAGAGCGAGATAGATTAAAGAGATTATGAGATAGTTGAGACAGTTGAGCTGAGTGAGAGACAGTGAGTGAATGTGGCTCAGAGATTTTGACAATAGAATCGGATCTAGCTGAATGGAATGAAACAAAACTATGCACGAGGGCCAACTACACAGTGCTTGCCAAACTGTGCGCCAATTGAAATGGCACAAAATGCTTCCATTTGCTTAAATATTAAGCGGAGCTGGGTGTTGGGCATAACAGTTCTTCGCTTGGGCACAGGCTATTTATCATCAGGCATCGAAGGGATGTATAAAGAGAGAGAGAGAGAGTTATAGAGAGAGAAAAAGAGAGAGAGAGTTGCATAAATATATTACAAAAGTATAGAGCATTGAAAATGAAAGTTGAGGCAACTAGTTTCGGGATAGAGAAACCATTGGGGAGCTCTAAAAGTTCTGATTGGACGATGCTTTCGCTTTGCACTTGTGTTTGGTTAGCTGCGCTGGCCTTGGTGCTGTTAAATGTTTAAACATTGATTAAATATACAAATTATGCAAGTATATATATATATATAGTGATATACATATATCCATGTAGAAAAACATTGTGTACTGTAATCTCTGCTGCTGCCGTTGCTGTTTCAATTAACGCTTTCTATCAAACATTATCAACATTATCATTCACCAACATCATTCTCATTATCATCATCATCATCATCATTGTCATGCTAGATCAAGTCATTATGCTTTTGTTTATGTTTTTTCGCTTTTCTTTTTGTTTTCTTTTTTTTATTCTTGTTCGTATTTCCTTCGTCCATGCCATGCCAGATCAGCCGGGTGCCGGGCACCCACTAAGGCGCCCGTTTCTACTAAAAACTTCTTAGCTACATTTTACTTACATACAACGTGGTTTTTGCTTATATTTGCTGTTTGCTTTCTTTTCTCTTCTTTTCTTTTCATTCTTGTTTCAATGGATCTGTTTTATCTGCCTGTTGTTCCTATATTGATTCTTGTTGTTGCTGTGTGGATGAGTGTGGCTGTGTGGTTGAGTGTGTTGAGTGTGTGTGGGAGCACCTTTATGACTCGACGACTCCACGGAATTTAGTAATGCTGCAGCAGGGGGCCATGTGACAGCACGGGGGCGTGCACAATGGGCGCATGTGCGATGATCTTGGGCGCGGTCTTGTGGACGACGGCATTGAAACCGTTGTGGTCATCGGCGGTGTAGTCCACGGTGCGCACAGAGCCATCGGGCTCGACCAGCGAGTATTGGCCTAATTGCAATTGAAAGTAGATTGGATTAGACCATGTCAAGTTTGTTGCCTAAGTCTTTTGCTTGTCATCAAGTTTGTGGCTTAAGTCATTGGGTTCTGTTTGGTTCTATTGCCAGTGCTTACCCTTCACAACATCACCATCACGCTCCTCAGCCTGAGACTTGATGTCGCCAGTATGGGGATCCTTGATGCCATAGTTGAAGGAGTATTTGGGATAGGCCACGGGCTCGGCATGCACAGCATGAGCCAGCACGGGCGCATGATGCACCTGCACCAGCGACGGAGCATAGTGACCCAGCTCAATGGGCACAGCCTGGACGGCGGCGAACAGCAGAGCGATGGCAGCAAAGTACTGTATGTAGAAGAGGCAGAGGAGAAATGAATCCTTGCACACAATTTGGCTTTGCTATATTTGTTTTTGTTTTTTTTATTTTTTTTTTATTGTCGTACCTTCATGTTGTTTCTATTGAGCACAGACAACGACACACGACGCGAACAAAGTAAGGACGAAGGATTCGTAACAAAATTTCAAACTGAACTGGCACAACTTTTGTGTGTTTGAAGGCACGGCTTAGACGCTTTGGAGGACCGTTTGTAGCACGAAATCGTAAGCTGAACTGATGTCTGCAACGATGACCAAAAGTATTTATATACGCGCGCAGGCGATGCCAGCGAATAGCAACGACGACAACGACGACGACGACGACGACGAAGTCGACGCCAGCAACGAGTTGCAGCTGCTGCTTTGTGTAGTCGAGGCGGTGCAGGAGGTGAGGTGAGGCAGCGGGTGGGTAACGTAGCTACAGACAGAGTCATAGAGACCACGCATGTGCCGGCAGAGATCGCTGCTGCTGCTGCTGCAGTTGCTGCTGCTGCTGCTGGGTGCGGCAATTGCTTGGGCCATGAAGGCGTTGCTAGCTTTTGTGACTTGGTTTTCGGCAGTTGAATGTGTATCTGTTAAGGACAGATAATGCAGCAATTGAAAGTGACACTTAAGAGCTGCTACTACTCTTGTTGTTGTTGTTGTTGTTGCTGCTAAAGTCAAAGCTGTTTATTTATTGATCGGTTGCGGTAATTATGACTCACAGTCGGCGGCTGTTTTAATAGCTCCAATAGACGCTGGTCTCTCCAAATAGTATTACCATGTGGCGGCGTTATAATTACCAAAGCAACAGCAGCAACAGCAACAAAGACTGCAACAGCAACAACATATTTGACGCAATTGCTTGTCACAGAACTTTTGTGTGTGTGTGTGTGTGTTGCATGCGTTTGTGTCTCAGGAATTTCGATATTGGCAAATGCTCGCATATTTTGTTTTAACTTTTTACATTTTATGCTGATTACGCGTTGATGTTGTTGTTGTTGCTGTTGCTGTTGTTGTCGCACGCATATCAAACACCGCACGTTGTCAATCAACATTTCATGTGTAGCTATTTAAATTGCCTTTTCTTTGTAGAGTATTTCAAGTTTTTCCTGCGCCATATTCATAATAATAATGCAACAGTTACAAAATAATGTAGCTTAGTTGTATTTTTTTTTTTTTTGACTCTCTTAAATGCCAAATGGGACGAGGTCAAAGCATGATCAAAATCATATCAAGCCATTGAATCAGTTAAGTCTTAACAGAGTTATGGCTAGTTAAAGTCAAGCAAGGGCTGCTCTCTTAAGTGTAATAACTCTGGCAATGAAAAATAAAAACTTTGAATGCATTAGGAAACTCTGGTAATAATAGTACAATTATTATAGGTGTAACGATTCGTTGTTGATTTTTGTAAAAAAAAAATAGTATATATTAATATTAGTATATATTATTATTAGATGATATTCTAATATTGATTTTTAAAAATTTTAATATATATTATATTATATATTATATATATTATTATAAGTTTTTGTATTTATATTTTTTAAAATAGAAAATAAATATATTTTTACTTAAAAAAAAAAAAATAATATAAATATAATTTAATATTTATTTTATTTCATTTTATTTCATCTAAAAAAATATATAAAATAAACATATGTATGTAATTTAATAAATTGTATGTATGTTTTTTAATTAAATTATATTTTTAATTTTTAAATATAAAATAAATATTAAATTTTTTATTTTTAAAATATAAAATAAATATAAAATTATATTTTTATTAAAAAATAATTCAATTAAATTCTTGATCCCGAGTCAACATCAATATTCGAACTGAAATTATTTATTTGAGACAAGATAAAAGTTCAATTACAGGGTAGCTTACAGTCTGCTCACAAACTGCAAAGCCTTGCAACTCGTTTAATCAATAAGTCTTCAAGCGTCGCTAATCTGGGCAGTAATTAAATTTAATCAATATAATTATTGAATTGAGTTGGCCAGGCGCGTTTGGCGTCGTCAGTCGCCTTCTATTCAGCTAAATGCGAACTATCGCATCAACATATCGAACTTGCTCAATTCGTTTAGCCACATGGGGCGTTCAGTTATCTTTGCCTAGACTGTCAAATTTTGGACACGCTGACTCGAATTTTCTAGCAACGCCCACGACAAAGCACAAAGAAAAAAATAAATAAATAAATAAACAAAAATAATAAAATCAACTTTGCCATAGAGCAGCACGAAAATGTTCTTGCATGACATATCAGAAAATTATTATTATATCTTCTGGCTGAAAGAGCACACAAATGGTCGGCCACATGTGCTGGCTACGATGGGAAAATTTCAGCAAAGACGTGGCCAAGAGAACTACGCTAAGCGCTCAATTGGCGGCTGGTGGAAGGCAAAACAGAATCGACTTACATAAAGTGACTTTAAAGGCGACACATTTACCGAAAGCAGCGAAAAACCAAAAAACATTTCAAACAATTGTAGGCAAACAACAACAACAGCAACAACAACAATGCAGCTGATGCTGAGCCAGAGGCTAAGCAAACAAGTTGGCCACGTCACGATCGCGATCGCACTTGAAGAGCAAAGCAGGAGGAGGAGTAGGTGCATGATGGAGAGCGAGAGGTAGACGTAGAGTTCGATTTGGAGCCTTTTGGAGTTTAGTTGGTTAGTTGGTCAGCAGCTGAACAGAGTGGAGCACGCTTTGTCTTTGTGTGTGTGTGTGTGTGTGTGTGTTTGTCTAGCGATTGCGCAACAAATGCAGCGGCACAGTTTGAGAGCCATTGCATTGCATTGTTCGCATCGCTGCGGGGGCGAGACACTCGATGACTGCGTTAATTGCGGCACCTGCGCTACTCAAGCCCCACTGACGACGCATGCCACAAATATGCTGGCATTCAAATTTCATACGGCTAGATCTCGGGCTCCGTCTCGAACGTCACGCGCTAAGTAGAACAAAGTTTTAATCTTGATTTATGCGCTGCAGTGCAAAAATATTTGGACAATGGTTCGATTGCCGTTGTGCAGTCGGTTCTCGTTGAACATTTAAACGCACTTTGCATTGATTTTAATGACTTGTCTGTCTGTCTGTCTGTCTGTCTGTGCTGTCTATGCTATGCACTGACATTGATTTATCTACACTCATGCAAATGGTCAGCTTTTAGAAAGGCCGTCAAAGTCATAGCGCCCAAATGTAATTCGAGTTGGCAGTTAAATCTATCTTAACGTTGCACTACACTGCGCATGGGTAATGTGGCATTTCCTTTCAGCGCGCTGCTGGCAATTACTGTGCATCCGTTGCATTTTCACTTGAGCTGCGTTTCCTTGGGGAAACTCGCTATTCAATTTCCATTTCCCAAACGTAATATAAAACTCTGCCAACCAAAAGGGCCTGTTACACATGTGCTCAGAGCGTGAAATGCTTGTATCAAATTTTAGGTTGACAAAATAATAATAAATATATACAAAAATATATATATAAATAAATAAAAAAAAAAATGAAAAAGAAATATATAATAAAAAATAAAAATAAATAAAAATGTTTACATATTTAGAGTAGAGTAGTTTAAAAATAAATATTAATTTAATGAAATATTTTTTTTTTATTCATTTATATACAAAATTGTTTATTCATTATTGATTTTTTGCATTTAATATAATTTTTTTTTTTATTTATTTTATTTATTAATTTTTGTTTTTATTTTAATTTAAAATACTTATGAATTTGATTTATATTTTTTTTTTGTTTATTATTATTATTATTATTAATTTTTTTTTTTTGCATTTAAAAAAGTTTTAATATTGAAAAAATTGCTAAAAATAATAATAATAATTTTTGTTTAAAATTAAATACGCCCAAAATAATTTAAATAAAATTTATAAAGTAACAATAATAATTTTTGTTGAATATTAAATACTCCCAAAATAATTTAAATGGAACTTTTAAATAATAATACATTTTTAAAATAACTCTATAAATAATAATAATAATTTTTGTTGTAATAAATAATTTAAATAAATCCTAACAAAAATCTTGTGAAGCACTAGGTAATTTTTTCATATTCATATAAAATAAACAATTTAAAGTTTAATTTCATTATTAAATCTGCCTGGATTGCTCACATAAATTGCGCCAGCAGAGCTGCCCACGTATTTTCGTGTTTGCTTTTGCCCGATCTGATTGCATCTGTGTCTAATTAAAACATTTTCGCTGGCAGCATTCTTGCACGTCCGGCCAAACGCATGCTGTCCAGTTTTGGAGGCAGCTCGTCATTCTAAGCGGCACGCCATAAATCTTCATCTGACTGGCGCAATGCGCGGCCAACCACTCTTGGGATGCTATTAGCGCGAGATGCTGCTGGCCGTTTGGCGGACTATTTGGTTGGCCAAAATACAATAATAAGGCGCTTGCTTGTCAATTAGGCACACACGAAGCCCAGCCAAATGCCAAACGGCAGCCAGCCCAATTGTGTCGCCAACTCAATTGTGAGTGCGATAAACTAACTGCATTTGGTCACGCTGCCAGGTGCTCAGCTGCTCAGCTGCTCCACTACTCCACTGCTCCACTACTCCTCCTGCTCAACTCGTCTTGCCGCCGCCTCCTGCTGCTACACCTGTTGCATCTGTTGAACGCTTGGTCAGTTGGTTAGTGCCATTTCGGCCGCATTACCGCATACAAAAGTCGTTTGATCCAATTTCTGTTTTTTTTTGCATTGCGTCTCTCCTCCAATTTCTGCTCTTAAAAAATGTTCGCACATTTAATGCGATTTTGCGCATTTGCGCGTATGAATTAAGCGTGTGACGAAATGGACTCTCCGCTGCCACGGCTGCCAAGTGGAGCACACATACGATGCCTGGTTGCTGCAATTGCCAATCGTTGCTGCTGCTGCGCCGGCTGCTGCGCCTGATTGATTCCAATCGAACGCAACGGCAACGCACACGCTTCACTGCCACCAACAGCAGCTGCAGCTGCAGCAGTCGCTCTTTGGTCAGCTCGCTTGGATTACGCAAAGCCATTCCCAGCGCAGCAGCAACAAAGTAGTCTGACACATATTTCAATTAGCTTTTATAGATTATACAAAATCAATCGAAAATATATGCGCTCATGTAAGTTTGTTTGTTTAGTGTCTAAAACAAAAATACCAATCATATTTTTTATCTAATCATAAATCAATATCATTTAAAAATGCTATAATTGATGTTGGTATTTTTTAGTATTTTTTGTTCTTGATTTTGGTATATTTTTGGTATTTTTTCTTCACCTAATTGATTTTTGGTTAATTAATTTAATAATTAATGTTGCAATTTCTTGGTATGTATTTTTAATTGATCATTGACTTCTTGGTATATTTATTATTGATAATTGGTATATTTTTGCTTTCAATGTATGTTTTGGTATTTTTATTGGTAATTTGGTTTGGTATGTTTTTGGATATTTTTGTTGCTAACATTTCATTTTAGTATATTTTTTAATGAGTTTGTATATTGATAAGAATTAAAGTATTTTAAGCAGCTTAATGTGATTTACTAAATTGCAGTGTCTGATATGTCGCTAAGAACATGAAAACGAAAAGGTATTGCCTTTGCAAATGAATTCGGTATTTTTCGGTATTTTTTCGGTATTTTTCGGTATTTTCGGTATTTTATTTCTAGGCCTTACCTTAGTATATTTCTTAATAAGTTTGTATATTGATAAGATTTAAAGTATTTTAAGCAGCTTAGTGATGTCTGGGACATGGAAACCAAAAGGTATTGCCTTTGCAAATGAATTCGGTATTTTTGGTATTTTTTCGGGATTTTTCGGTATTTTTTTCGGTATTTCAGTTCTAGGCCTTACCAAAGCAGTAAATGAATATTATAATTATTTAATCTAGCTTTTTAAAGTGCCAGATTAATTCTGTTTGTAGTCCTTACTATTTTAAAGTATTTTTATGGGTATATTCAGCCGTCTATAAACCTGCAAACCTACAAAATACCAATGGAGTTGATTAATTTTAGATTTTTTCACATATCACACAGAAAACTTAGTAGTAATAATGCTTAGTCTATTTTTTGCGATAATTTGTAACAAATTAAATACCACGAAAATACCAAGTATTCTAATACTCTTCACTGTCATCCTCCTTCTGCTGCGTGTGAGCATCTTCGTAGCCCTCTTCGCTGCTGCCTTCATATTCCTCATGATCGCCGCCGCCTTCATTATCGCCCTCCCCCTCCTCCTCCTCACCACCTTCGTCTCCTTCATCACCTTGATGCTCATGCACTTTATATTGACCTTTGGCAGGTTTCTTATGCAGCCGCTGCGGCTCTTCATCATCCTCGTCCTCCTCTTCAGCACCAGCCTCGTCTGCCTCATCATCCAGCTCGTTGGCCTGTTCATGCTCCACCTGCTGCTCCACATGAGCTGGCCCACCCGCCTCGCTGCCATGGCCATGCAGCGTGGCCACGCCATTGGTAATCACCTCCGCCTGGAAGCCGTTCGCATCGTCCGCCGTGTACTTGACCACGCGCAGTGTGCCATCAGGATCGACTACGCTGCGAGTTGGCGACGTTAATGATAATGACATTAGCTGAACATAACTGGACAACCTACCTGTACACGCCGCGCACCTCATCCCCGTCGCGCGTCTCTTTGCGATTCTGCAGCACGCGCGCCTCGCCGTCCTCGATGCCATAGGCGAAGCTATATTCGGGCCGTGCCACATAATCCGAGTGCGTGCCGCCGCCATAGTCATCATGCACGGTGACCAGACGCTCCGGCCCCGCCACCGGACCCTCGAATCTCGCATAGGAATAGCCCACAGCGGAGCAGCAGCCGCCGAGCGAGCAGATGATCGCCAGAGCCAAAAGCAGGTGAATGGGCAGACGCAATATCTGCCGTTTGACGCGTGCCGACGCAGTCGACGTAATGCGGAAGCTTAAGCCACAACTGTCAAATGTTGTTGTTGTTGTTGTTGCTTTTGGCTGTCTGCTTGTGCGTTGTCGCTTCTTCATTACAATTTTTTGTTGATTGAATTTCGATGTTTCCGTTTTACTCTCTCTCTCTCCTTCTCTCTCTCTCTCTCTCTCTCTCTTGCTTCAATTTTCTTTTCGATAGTCGCGCGCGTCTCGCAGCTGATTTAATCCACGCGTTTCTCTAAATACTAAACGTGAAATATTGCACTTCTTGGCTATTTATATACTGGCCCAAACACTGGCGAAAGGTTCAGCCTGTCTGTCACCACAAATCAATAATTTTTTTTCTTCGCCTCTATTTGCATATTTCCGCACAAATTATGCGCTTCAATGGCCAACCGCATCCAAGTGGAACTGGCCAACTGAGACGCCTCTGTTGCTGTGGTCTCCATTTGCCCACTTGATGGCCAGCAAATTGCAGACTTCCCAAAAACCACGTCACCGAGTGACGTCATCAATGAAAGAGAATTGTTTAGATAATGTGGTTTGGAATTTCCAGAGGGGCCTGAGTTGGTTAAGAGGCTAAAATCAAGGGCCAAGTGTGATGGCATTGTTAAGTGATTTGGTTATGGAGATCGGTCTAAATAGGATATAGGCAGGTAAAGAGAGTGGCGTAAATATTCTATTATATGAAAAGTGTAAGGTAGGCTAGCAGACAGACTTACTAGTCTAGCTCGATTCGGATATAATCAAGTGTTTATAAGGTGCGTTGCCAGTCAGTTCGTTGCTTAAGTCTTTATCACGTATGTTAATAGTTGAATTTTTTAAAGAACCCAACTCGGCGCGACTTTAATGTTTCAAGTTCTTAAATTGTGTGTATAAAAAGAAATAATTCAGAATAATTCTGAATACTCAAGCTCCGTCCTAGTCTCCCTCTTGCTCTAGCAAGGAAACTGTCAGACTACTCGAATTGATTATATATATTATATATAATATCCTTATACTCCACATCAGCTCTACTCTCCCTCTTGCTATAGCTGAACAACTATACTATTATCATCTGCCAGACGACTGCAATTCGATGTGATTTCCGCCTTAAAAAGAAAAACAAATTTCATCTGCACTTATACAATTATTATATGCATATTTCTTATTTATATCTAATATTTGAGCATTGCGAATTTAAAGCTCATTAATTGCTTTGCATGCTTGCACACCGTTATTTTTTTCATTTTTTTTTTGCTTTTTCATTTGCTTGTTAAGCTCATCTCATAATTTCAAGTGTTGCTGACCAATTTGGCTAAGAGGCTTGGGCACACCTGTTGACACACACACAGAGAGAGAGAGACACAGAGAGAGAGATAGATATATATATATTTATACCTTCCCCTTGGACATGGAAATCGCTTTAAGTGCGTTCAGCTGATTAGCTGCAGCAATTGAAGCTGTAGGCGATGCTTATAATGCTTGCCTATAGATCGAACAGTTCGAGTCATAATAATCTAACAAAAAGCAAAAAAGCAAACGCAGCTGCAATTTTATTATTGTTGTTGTTGTAGTTGAAGTTGCAACTTTGACCTTTTTTTGTATGAGGGTTCCGCCAAAGAAATATGGCTATTATTTTGACTACTTCTAATTTATAAGCGAGTCGCATTGTTGCCTGCTGGCTGGCTGGCTGCTTGCAACTGTTGTTTGGCATGAAAAATGCATATATCATTGGCCTCTGCTACTTGACGGCTGTTTGTTTGGGCTTTAAGAAAAAAGCCAGGCAGAAAAAAAAAATGCACGAGTGCACACACAGTAGCCCAGACAACCGGGCAGCCGGGCAGCCAAGTCAAGCAGTCAGCCGGTCATCGTGGGAAAACTTGTTGTTGTTGTTGTTGTTGGCCGTTGAGGAGTCGCTTAATTACCCATTACACAAATGCTGTTTGGGCCGCAAGAATCGCTCAATAGCTCATCTTTCATCGCAATTGCAAATTCGCAAGTTTTTGTAGTCGTAATTAAGACGCCAGCAGTTCGTTGCCTAAGTCTTTCGTTTTGTGCCCTTTAGCGGCCGAGTGGTACGCAGACCCGAATGCGCCAAAAAATGTGCCATTGCATTATGACTTATGCTGCGGCGCCATGTTGCAATGCAAATTGTTGTCATTGCTGCTGTTGTAGTAGTTGTTGTTGTTGCTGTTGCCATGAGGGACAACAAACAACAAACAACAAACTGTGCAATCAAAGTCTATTAAAAGCAAAACTAAGCCACATGCCAAAAAATCATGTTTGCTGACCAAACTGCGAACGCGCTTCGCTCCAGTCAGCCAGTCAGCCAGACAAAAGGCCTAAATAGTCAGCCAGACAACGAGTAGGAGTTTGTGTAGAGGTCTGGGAGCAGGAGGAGCAGGAGACAGAGTGTAGACAATGTCTGCCAGATTTCTTTCTTGCAATAAATTGCAATTTTTTTTTTTTTTTGCTGCGCTTTGCTCTGTTTCTATCTCTAGTGATTATGTAAGTCGAACAACGTTCCAGTCTCACTCAACAACAAGCGGGCAACAGCAGAGAGCTCACAGCTTCGCCACCATCTCGCATTGCCCAGTTTCCAGTTTCAATTCCCCCATTTTCACTATTAACTGCTCTGGCTTGTCTTTAGCTTTGATTTCATTTTCATTTGCCTCGTCAGCCTCTGGTCAGCTACAGCGCCAGTGATTGCAACAGCAGACACACACAAACACACACACACACACATGTATATGTATGTGTGTGTGTGTGTAATGAAAATGAAATTGAAATGCGAGTGCAAGTAAAAGCGGTTCCATTAGTCGCATGCTTTGGCAGTTTTTGTGTGTGTTCTACGTAAGCGAAATAATAGTATTTGAAAAATTTGAAATTTTCAATTATTTAGTGCATTTTAAGCATAAAATTGAATAAATTTGAATGAAAAGCCTTGTAGAGTTGAGTGTTGAGCTCATTCATATTCAGTTACCAAAAGACTTCCTGAAGCGGTTATTAAACTGGAGATTTAAGAGAATGGGAAGGTACTACAAAAATCTAGAGAGAAGTCCAAAGTGTGATAAAAAGACCAATAGAGAGAGAGAGAGGGAGACAATGAGAGAGAAATACAGAGAGAGTGAGAGATAGAGGGAGAGATGCAGGGAGCGAGAGATCTAGAGAAAGGATTTTAGAAATCACTAGGAAAAGATGCAGGGATAAAGCGAAAGAGAAAGAGAGATATATAGAAAGAAAGAGAGAGAAAGAGAGAGGTCTAGATAGCCAGAGAGACAGAGAATGTTGAGAGAGAGAGAGAGAGAGAGAGAGAGAGAGAGCGAGATTTATAGAGATCTAGATGTCAATAGAAATAATGTTTCAGATCTTCTAGCGAGAGGTATGAAAAGAGATATAATCTAGAAGCAGAGATCTAGAGAAAAAGAGCTAGAGAGACAGAGAAAGGTCCAGAGAGAGAGAGAGAGAAAGGTGGGAGAGTGGAGTGATATTCCAAAGTCAGAAATAGAGAAAAAGGGCAGCAGCTCAAGGTCACATTTGTGTCAGACAGAGATAGAGACAGCCTCAAACAGCTGCACGTTAAATTTATTTAATAATCGTAATAATAGATAGCTCCACAAATTCCTCAGCACAAGAGCATAAAGTCGAAATCTTTTTCCAAGATATCAAAATTCAAGCAAAGTAGATCTCTTTCAATATATTCCAACATGCGTAACTCAATGTCACAACGCATTGCGTGCGCAAAGCCATAGCTATTCATAGGCATGAACAGCAGCAATTGCTGCCGTTGCTGCTGGCGACTGCTTGCAACAGTTGCTGCTGTCAGCTGCAGCACAGCAGCAGCAACATTTGTTGTCCAGCTCTGGCGAGCGTGTTACAATGTGCGAAAACAAATGCGCGTATTTCAAATTTGACAATGCACAAAATGCGTGTCACATAAATTGACGCAATGTGAGCCATGCACCGCTATCAAGTGCACCTACACACACGCACACACGCATACACGCATACACAGTGGTGTCGAGGTGCCAATTAAAGCGAGTCCACAAAAATGGAACAGAACCGGACTCAAACAGACGCGATACGATTTCGATTCTTGGCGGCATTTTTAATGCACCTTTGACATGCAACCAAGCCGAACTGCATGCTGAGTCGGCATAGTTTACACACAACAACAACAACAACAACTGCAGCGAGTTTTTTGTTTGTCGTTGTTCAATATAAAATAGTGCAGAAATTACGAAATTTGTCGTCTGACAAAAAGCGCTGCAAACGCTATAAATTAAATTTACAATTTTGGTGCTCATTAAACGGCGAGAGCAGAGATCGACCAACAAAAGTTTCTTGCGGAGGTGGGCAATTGGGGTATATTGGTTGGAGAGTGTCGATGGTGTAGAGGAGAAGAATAAGTAAAAATGCTGCAAAGAAGAAGAAAGTAAAATTGGGTGCAGAGAAATGAAGAAGAGAAGAGAGATGTGAGATTAAGATTGATAAATGTATAGTAAGAGAGACATAGAGACTGAAAGAAAGAGAAATAAATAAGTGAGAAGTAAGCGTCTTCGAGAGAGAGAGATAGAGAGAGATAGAGAGACATGAAGAAAACAAAATGAAAGTGGAACATTAAGAGTGAGAAGAAAATCGACAACAGACGGACTAGGGTCCAAGTTATAGACAGAGGCCGAAGCCATGAGAATAAAGGTAAAGGAAGGTATATATAGGCATTTCTAAAGACTTTCTCTCACTTTCCGATTCGCCGAATAGAAGAAATACTTGACTCTGCCAGACTAAGCTAAATATATACCTTGAAATCAATCCAAAGCTTAAACTCAAACTCCTGCTGAGTATCCTGCAGTCGTGACCAGCCCAATTGCAGTGGGCTGTTACCAAAATCGAGAACAGCAACGCCTTGGGATATGGCCAAAGTAAATGGCTTTAATTGTTGTCAATTTGGGGTCGCATTAAGTCGACTTTGCTTTTGTTACTTTTATGGCCGTTAAATTTTCTCGCGTCTGTCACAAATTGAATAATGTCTCAATTGAACAACAAACGAGGCAGCAGCAGCAACAATTCCGACAACAACAACAACAACATCAGCAGCTCAAACAACATTGTTTGCAGTTGTTTGCAAAGTTCAGCTAATTATGAGCTAAGCAAAAAGCATTAAAAGCGACAAGAGTTTTTTTTTTCATTTTTCCTTGTATTAAAGTATTTAGGCAGAGTCTATTATATAATCGTGCAGTTTGCTAAACTTAGACGAGCATATACATATATATAAATATATACCTATGTATGTATATCCTGCCAGCTGTGGCGCTAGAAAGTGAAAGGCAAACATGCAACGCCCACTTGGCAAAGATACACATGTATATATGTATATATATTACTATAACTCTATATACATATAAAGTTAACTACAACTAGATTTTTATATAATTGTAACTATTTTCTGCCTTTTGACTAATTTGCCTGCGTTTGTTGTTGGCTAGCCAAAAACGAAAGACTTGAACAACGAACTGCAACGCCGAACTCAACTAAGCTTTAACCGGTAGCCAGAGACAGAGACAGAGACAGAGACAGAGACAGAGACAGAGCTTGCCTCTGGCTATCTGACAATCGCACCACTGACCAACATTTGACTCTCGCTGCGCAACAAATACATATGCCTTTATATATGGGTCAGCTGGCATATGTCGTGCCACGTAGACATCTGATAAACTAGGCTGGCAAAATGCAATTTTAATTGCCAATCGTCAAGGCGCATTAACAGCTGCCGAAAAGTTAGTAGCTAAACAATTGTATATGTGCTGTGATTAACGGCAAATCAGTTTGATATTGAGCGCTAATTTAATGTGTGACCAGAAATAGATTTGCTAAATATATATGCCATGAATTACGCTCAAATCTATTGCAAGAATCTATCAAAGAACCGAAAGGTTTCATAGGTTACTCTTTTTATAAAGACCATGAATATATGATGAGAGATGGAATACAAAGAATGAAGAACAAGATACAGACAAAGGTACATAGAAAATATATTTACAATGTATTTCATTTACTAAATATTACTAAATAATTTTGCAAATAATTTTCTATGAGAGATGTAATGCACAGAATGAAGAAGAAGAAAGCAAAAACTTATAAAGATATTATATTGTAGAATGTATTTCATTTACTAAATATTACTAAATAATTTTGCTAATATCAATAATTTTTTCTATTTGCTCCACCTGAGCTTTATAAATATTTCTTCAAAAACTCTATTAATATTACCTACCCTGTGCGCATTTAGTCAAGAATCTTTGTAAGAGCTGCACCTTTTCAGAACCGACTTCAATTATGCGTAATCGACTTTTCGAGCTGAACGAGCCCCGAAGAGCTGCCCACGCCGCCAATTAACATTTTCAATGTTCAATAACTTAATTAAAGCTTCAATTTGCATGCAAATAATAATAATGTAAATCGCAAATATATCTTTCTGTGTACGCAATTTTGATAAATCGATGCGATAATAGCCAAAGCAATTAAATAAATAGAGGATAGCCAAAAGGCGAGCGAGCAACAAACGCTTAATAACAACGCAATTAACTGGTTGACTTATAAGTGCTTCCATTATAACGAAGAACAAATAATTGGCGTTGATTAAAGCAGCAGTTAATTGACATTTAAGGCGATTCATTACTTAACTAACTACAAAAAGCAAACAAAAATTAAATAAATAAAATAAAAGAGAAGTAGAGAAATATAAGACAAGAGATATGCGAGTTAATAACGTCTGCGGGGGCTGCTTTTTTCGTAGTCGAATTTGGGCACAACGCTGTCTTAAAATACCAAATCGAATCGGAGCCAAAAAAAGCATTGGCTTATTGCATCGACTGCATGCAGCAGCACCAGCAGCAACAACAGCTTTTCGTGGAAATTCAGTTTTCACATGCTCGACTTTGGTTTTGTATCAAAAATTTACATACGTATTCAAATGTGTTGATGTCTGTGTGTGTGTGTGTGTGTGTGTGTGTGCGGCGCCACAATTCTCAGGCTCGAATGGACATTGGGGCACTTGTTGTTAGCGGCAATTAATGTTAGTTGCAAACGGGCTGCATAAATCAGCCTAATTGCTATATTTAAATTCTAAGTTTGGTTGAGTTTTTCTTCTTTATTATTATTTTTTTTTTTTTTTGCTGGAGGTTTTTGTGCACGACATTAGCTTCCATGTTTTTCTTGACATGTAATATATGCATAGGTTTAGTTCTGCTGGCAGGCAACAGGTGGTCCGATATTAATTTGCATTTTATGTTTATTAAATTGTTTCTCTGTGTGCATAGAATACCACCAGTTTGAAATTGCGCGCGCTTATTTGACGATAGTCTGTTATTGTTAACAGTGCTGTAATGCGTGACTGTTCAGAGCCGTCACAATTCGAGCAGGCAGGCAGCTATTGCATGTTAACATTTTAAATATCTGAATTAAAGAACAGGCAATTATTAATTAAATAAAAATAATGAAATGTATTACTAGTAAAATTCAGCTTTACACATTATTCATTTCGTGTTTATTTACGTTATTTATTTTCATATAATTTGTGTCTTGCAGAGCTGCATACTTGCCTTAAACCTATCGATAAGTCGATGACTTGTTCGTATCGCTCATAAACCGGCTAGCAATTTCTGCAAAATAATTTTGTTTACATTTAACAAAAATGTCATTATCGCCAAACAATTGCGATACTTTAATGCAAAATGATGGGATTGACTTTAAAGATGAGATTGCCAGCAATTTAACGGACAATGAAACAGAGAAACGTCTCTCAACAGACAAAACAGCGCAAGACGCAGTTTACGATGCGGACTGCGAGATGGTAGAATCAGCCGAAGAGGAAGACGACAAATCGGTAAAGCAAGAGCCGTGCACAGATGATGATAGATCCACAGTGATTGCACCAATCAGCCGCCCGAAAACCGAACCCCTATCCAGGCACGATTTAAAATGGAATCTGCGCGTCATCATCTCAAATTTGTATATGAAGAGCGAACGGCGATTGCCGAGCGCTTGTGTGCCCAAATGCCTGCACAATACGAGCCAATGCGTCAGCCGACATCGCTGTGCCATGCTGCCCGATGCACCGGATATCAGTATAGCTCAAGAGCTGCGCAATAATCTCTATAGGCAGCATTATGATACATATTTGGATATATTGGAAACGATGGCGCTGCAGTCAGTTTATCCAGATGAAGCGGTGTTCGATCGACTCATTGATATGATTATGGTATGGCAATTGTCAAGAGAGTTTTCTTATGTTAATTCTCTTAACTTTTAGATACTCAACACAAAGAGCTTGACCCTCGAAGAGCTGCAGAGCAGATATAGAAATGTTGTACGGATCTTTTATTTGCTCGTGGATGCATTTCCTCCCTGTTGGACCGCATTGCGCCCATATTATCTAAATTTCCTGGGAGCTACTAGCGACAATCCACAAAAGCTGCAGCTGCTATTGGATTTATTTGAAGATTGCCTGGGCACATGTAGCGAATCAGAACTGTGCCAGCTAACGCCCTACTACGAGGAATTCGTTCATGACTATGAGGCTGAGGATAATTCAAAATTAAGCTCTGATGATATGTTTCAGCGCCATGTCCAGGACTACGACTGGCAGAGCGGCAAGCAGTGGATGGATGAGTTTAAGGCCATGTCCCCAGCTGTGCAGCTGGCACGCCTTTGCGATGCCTTGGACATGATTTGCTGGGTATTGGAACGAGAATTCTTGGCCTGGCTGGATCATAACCGTCTGCAGCAATCGGAGCCGGAGATTTTTCAAGAGGACACCAAGCCGTTTGTGCTCATCGTCTTTGGCATTGAGAAGGACAAGAGATTAACAAAGCTAACCCAGCAGTTGCTGCGTGTGTATAGTCGTGCAGCAGCTAAATCCTTGTATGCAGATCGTTTAAGTATCCTAGAGGTAGGAGTAGCTTATATATTATGGACACGAATCACAAACTAAAGCTCTTCTATCATTTCAGCGTTTCATCTCGCTGCTCATGGAGGCCAGCAACACAGCGGAGCTGGAGTATGCTAACAAATCGTTAATATATCCCAATTTGGGTCCTCAGACACGCAGCTTGATTGCAGAGTTCTTTAAATTATTCAAAGTCGAAAATCCCTCAGATCTCACCACTTATATACGCACCATCCCGCAACTGAGTCAGCCCTATGTGCGTTGGGAATTTGCGGACAACTTTCTGAGATTATTCTACTATTCCGATGCGGCATTTGGGCCCGCAAAGGTGTGCGAGGAGCTGAAGCTAAAGCGTTGGCTCAAATACAGACCACGCAGCGCCATCGATGAGGCAGACAACGAACAGCTCTCCAGAGAGGATTACTTCAAGATCATGCTCAATGCGCTGCAGGATTATTGCAACTGGTTTAATTTGCAAGCCTGTTGGAAGTACATAAAAACCAAAACACCTGTCCAGCAGCTGCAGGCGAGAACAAGCAGTCCACTTGCCACGCCCGCTGGTCTGGTTACTGAAGATGTTGGCAAAGTCTTTATGCTCGATGAGATGCAGAAGGAGGCACACACTTGGAAGCAGCGCATCAACGCAAAAGTGATTTTATCCAGGCCCAAAGTGAATCTCCCAGTGGCTAGGATCAGCATAAGCACGATGGCTGAGCGTTATGGAAGCGATATACGACAATTGCGATATCTGCGACGTATTCTACAGGAAGCAATGCGTTTTGAGGATGTCACAGATTGGCTGAACTATGTTAACGATTTTCTGGGAGAAGATGAGCCAGCTGCTTCCTCTTAATGCTGCAGCAGTATGTGGGCACAATTTCAAGTGATAGCTATAAACTAAAGGTATTTGGTAAATCCATTACAATAAGTTAAAGAAGTGAATTTAATATATATTTTAATACATAAGCATATTAAATAAAAAAAAAAAAACATAACATAAGCAAAAATTGAACTTTATAACGCAAAATAAGCATAAGAAGAACGCCGTAAACGTAAATTTGTATAAAATTTGTTAAAATGCCTTAAAAACTCAAACGAGCAAATGAGCGCCAAAGACGTAAGACAAATGAACTACGTACGCGCAGTGGGAGGAACGTGAGCGCAAATTTGCTCAACATGCGCAAAAGCTCCACCGCTTAACAGAGATGGCAGTCATTTAACAGAGTAACTCCAATGCAGGATATTATCCTGAGGATGTAGAAAAAAATACTTTTAGTTGATTTTAGCAGCACAACCCCGTCGCCAGCAGCAGCAGGAGCAGCAAATGCTTGCCGTCGCGACAAATACGCAAAATTAAACATTGTGTTATTCTAAAAAAACAAAAAATAAATAAAAACTACAAATCGAGTGTAAAATCAAAATTCTGCGTAAAACAGCAACAGCAAAACAACAACAGCAACAGCAAGAAAATGTGCGGTGTGTGTGTGTAACAGCAACAGCAATAACAACAACGAACCGTTGTGAGCTAGGTGGTTAAAAAAATAAGAAAAACATAAAGAAGAAGACGCAAAGGGGCAACAACAGCAGCAGCAAAGCCAAAGAAAGCGCAATCAAAATGTCGACAACAGTGGAACAGGTGAGTAAAACGAAGACGCAACGTAACTTGAGTAAATTTATGTAATTTTGTATTTTCTTTGTATTTCTTTTTGTTATTTTTTTTTTTTTTGGTGTGCGGAGAGTCAATCAGTCAGTGCGGCAATGTTACGGTATTTTTAACGATAGCCATTGCCGACAACTGCGTAACATTCAGTGTCAGTGCCGACTAGCTGTCTGCCTGTCTTTCTGTCTCTCTGTCTGGCTGGCTAGCTCTTTGTCTGTGACTGTGTGCGTGTGTGTGCGTGTGTAGGTGTAACCAACTTACGCGCTCGCTCTCTCTCTCTCTCTCGTCCTCTCTCTCTATGATTCTCTTTTTACGTGCGAACGTGCATGTGTGTGTGTGTTTGTGTATTGGCATGCGGCTGACTGTTTTGCATTGCCATGCCAACGGCGACGCTGGCACTTCCTGTTTGGCTGATATTGCCTCGATTTGACAGCAAAATTCGATTAATTTCTAATCTGTACATCAGCTTGGGCAAGTGCCACAGCCAGACTGAGACTCAGACTCAGACTTACTCGCTCACTTCCATACGTACGTATTCAGCGACAAATATAAATAGCTGTCATTTTGTCAGCGAATTGAAATTCAAATACAATCCACGCACACATGCACACGCACTAGACGCGACACTGCATGCAAATTCCGTTTGCATTTACAGTGAGGGCTCGCATATGAAGTCAAATACCTTTAGCCGGCTTAAACTTTTGCAGTTTCCAACTATTTGATAAGTTTACTTTCCAAACAGTTTCTTTTTATACTCATTTTTAATAACGTGCGTGCATAAAACAGTTTTATGATATATCAAAAAATGCTTGCTCTGAACATGTTGTTGCTTAATATAGCTTTTGTTTTATGTTTCAATGCGGATGTGTTTATTTGATGGCAAAGTATACTTAAAATTTATGTTCTTATTTACTAGTAAAGGATGTGTCCGTAAAATTGTGCTTAAATGGGGTTTGTGCTTAAATATAATTTATAAATATTTCTAAATTATATGTTTTAAAAACAAATGTTTCAGCTATCCTAGACTGACTTCAATTTTAATATATGATATATATAAACCTATAATGATATAAGTATCTAAGCATACATACATCAGCTCTATCAGCAATTGTTCTCTCAATGATGACCTCACTGTACTTTGAATCAATCGTGCATTTGCTTGTCTGCGATTTGACATTTTGTTACAGCAGCCCGTCTAGCTGGCCCCGTTTGACAGCCCCCAGCAACCCCCAACCAACGTATACCCTATTTCCATATTTCAGTTTAATAAAAATGTATTCAAGACACAAGTTTTCACTTTGCGTGGCTTTAATTCTCTAATTGTATCTTAATTTTATGTAAATGTTGTCCCAGCTTCAACTGGCAGTTGGCTGATTCCTCTTCTACTTCTTCTTCTTCTTCTTCTTCGCTTTTATGTGACGCATAAGATTCTTGCCTTGAAAGTCAGAGAAAAACTTTTGTTGCATATTTCTGGCGCGCATGTAGCGCGAGTCATTACGTTTTATAGACTTTATAAGAACTTCGCTGATGCAGTTTGGTCAAAAGTTTTTGCTGAGCTGCGTCGCGCTGCCAGGTGACTGCTCCTATATATAATATAAGTGTACATATATATGTATGTATATATATGTATGTAACTGATGAGCTTAACGAACGGAAGGCAACTTCCTCTTTCGACATTAAAGTTGAGCGAAAAGAACAACATTTTGAAGCGTTTATGGCCAACGCTGTCTTATCCCGGCTTTTAATATAATTCTTGTACGCTTTGCTTTGGCTTGAGTCTGGTCAAACAGAAAAACAAGCTGGAAAATAAATCCCCTCCTCCCCAGCTCATTCCATTAAATTGCTTATATTGTTTACCACATGGCTAATCTAATAAGCAAACGAACTTTTCTCACATTTTGTTTAAGATTTAATTCTCATTTAATTATCTAATTGGTTAGGTTTTTTATTTAAATAGAATTTAACTCAGCTTAACGTGACTTTTGCAAATGCTTCTTGTGAGTAAAAAGTTTAGAGATTTAGTTTAAATTTATTTAAATGTTTAGTCGGTGAGTTCAGCTGAAAAGTGTGCTATACTTTTTTATTTACAAAAATGAAACTAGAAAAACTCGTTTGATTTGCATATCCCTTTTGTATGTGCTGTATGTGTTTGATTTCAAATGAATATTTAATTATATAGAGTGTTTTCGCGAGATGTATGTGTATATGTATTTGTATATCTATCGTATCGATTCGTTCTTCTGGCAGTCAGTCGGAAGCACTTGAGCATTTTATTAAGCTATATACAAACATTTAAAAACAAATACAACTACAACTTATATATGAAATTCTCGTGATGTTCGATAAAATTATAAATAAAAGAAATTTTAAATAAAAATCAATTTAAAATAACAAAAAATTTAAAAATTTAAATAAAATATAAAACTTAAATAAACACAGAAAAGAGAATTAATTTTAATATAATTTAAAAATATTTAACAAATCAAACACTTCACTGCACGTCCGACTGACCCCACTGGCTCTGAACGACTGAATAAATGCCGCAGCTGCTGCCCTTTATATAGGGCGACTTCCACTCAAAGCCTGAGTGGCACTCAAATGTTAAGCAGAGCGCCAGGTAGAGATCAATGGGAACATTCTCTGCTGCTGCAGGCATTTTCTAAATGATCTCTTGGAGTTCTTCTGTATCTCTTGCTCTTCTTAGGCAGACGGACAGAGAGACAGACTGTGAGATCGACAGAGAGACCGATATAACAACAGACATGCGAACAGATAAATATACATATGTATGTATAAATAAATAAATATATATATATAATTTGATCCAAGCTAGAAGTATATACATACATATATTCATATTCCTATATACATATATACGACTTACTCTTATTACTGCCTACTTTTTGAAGATTTCCCTTAGCTTACGCATTCGCTTTGTCTTCTATATGTATATTCCTCTCTATATGCACCTATAATTAAGTCTTTATCTTATCAATATCCAGCCACCTAACACCCTCAACAGTATATATATATATATATTTATTTATATATAGCTCTTCCAATGAAATTTATTGCTTGCTTGCATGGTTAACTAAGAAAATAATTGGAATGCCTATGAATTATGGACATCATGTTTTATGTATAGCATATAGCAAGCCGATTTGTAACGGTGCATGGGCTAACTAACGAAGCGCACACACACACACACACGCACACATACAAGCACACTCGAATGTCTAGTTGTTGTTGTTGCTGTGGCTGTTACGTGCGAAGCTTCCTGCTTTTTGTGCAGCATTTTAGCTCGAGCATAAATTACAACTTCAGAGGCTAGCAACACTCACAACTACACACACACACACACGCACACACACACACACACAGATGCGTATTTATGCTGTGGGTAGCTGCTTGGCTGTCAGTGTCGCCGGCTGCCGCTGCTTACATAATGTTAATGATGCTGCCCTGCCCCGTCCTGCCCTGCCCTGTCGCCTACGTCCAGCGGCGGGGCTCATTTCATGTTGTTTGTAGAAAACATAAAAAAAATAACACAAATACAAAAGTAAATGCAGCTGCTGTGACACGTGACATGAGGCGTGAGCATGACCTGCGGATGTGCACAATGGACGCACTGCATCCTTTACTAAATTGTTTTCCCCTGTTGCTGTTGCTGTTGTTGTTGCATATTATTTCAATTTGGCGGCATAATAAAGTGCTTCCGTTGTGAGTCGCCTGGCAACGTGTGTGCAACGCCTCAGCTGCAGCATCCCCAAGGATAATGCCATTCAAGCTTGCCTTCGTTATGCTTGTTTGCGCTGATGCACACATGGAGCGTCATGGGACAGTGCTATGTACATACATATGTATGTATTCCTGCCTTGACACGCTCACACACACACACACACACGCACACAGCTGCAAAGTTCATGGCCCCCGCTTTCAGCTCCGGCAATTGGCATTAAGTGACCGCCAAACGTGTCATTTGAGCTGCTCGAGCGGCGTCGCCTCTGCCCTGGCCAAGGTCAAATTTAACTGTTTTGATTTAATTTATTGTTGCATACATTTGAGCGCTCATAAAATGCCAAATACACAGACTAGCTAGCAGACACCTGCTCCAGCTCCCAGCTCATTGCTTCTGCTTCCTTTCCCCAGTTTTTCTTCTCTCTCTCTCTTTTTTTTTCAGCGGCTAGCAAAGCCAATATTTTGCTTGTCTGCCTCTGTTTATCTTTGTCTTTGTCTCTGAGCGCGTGTATGTGTGTGTGTGTGTGTGTGTATTTTGATTGCTTTTGCTCACACTCTCAGCACAACACCCCATTATACACACACACACACACACACAGTCATCCACACCCACACAGTCAAGAGGTGACTCAATGTCTTGCTCATTTCCTTCGAATGGACGAAACGAAACTATATTCAACATTTCTTTATGCCCAGCTGTCCGTATGTATGTGTGTGTGTGTCTGTGTGGGTAAGACTCTTTGTGGCATAAATAGGGGCTTTCTGCTGCCATATCATACATATACATATACATTTATATGTGTGTATATGTAGCCAACTTTAAATGACTTTCCTTTTGCCCATTCGTAAAAGGCTTGTAAATTGCTTTTACATTGGTTTCTTGTTAGCTTTATCTCTGTCTCATACCTTTACCAAATATATTTCGTATTCTTCTTCTTCTTCACTTTTTTTGTTCAACTTTATTTTGCCTTGAAAATTAACTGTAAAGTTGTATTTTTATAAGCGTAGCGAAATCTGTGCTAAGCTGACAACTTTAAGAAGCCTTTCCAAAATGGCTTCCAATCAATATTTTTCTTTTAGCACAGAGTTAAATATAAACTAGAGAGCTTTTATTAAAACTCTGGCTGCAGCTCGAGCAAATTTTTACTACATAGCTCACAGCTGAGTAAATAGGTTTTTTTTTTTTTGCTCGTTATAATTAACTTGATTGTGAGTGGCAATTAGTGGGGTAGATTAGTTTAGCTGAACTCCAATTGACTTGTGCTTAAATTAGTATGAGGCAAGCATAGATTTTAGTCAAAGAAGTTTGAATATTACAGAACTTAAAAGTAATTTTATGGATTAAGTTTTTACAGTTTTTACAGAGTATTCAATAGTCGTCTTTCTCTGCCACTTAAAGCTTTATCTCATTTGCTAACTTTTAACGGTTACCCAGTTTCATTTACAGTTCTACAGTTCGTTTTGCTCACTCACCATTCCCTGCCATTACTGGGTATTCCATAGTCGTGTTTATCTACTCGCCTTAAAGCTTCATTAGTTGATTTTCCTTTTGCTTCCACAATGCGAACTGTGCAGCCATTAACAGTTATCTCTTTCACAGTTTTCGGTTGCCGCACGCTATTCGCCCGAGTCGTCCGGATTGTCTGCCCCTGAAAGCTATATTTAATATACACTGCCCCGCAAGAAGCAACCGTTAGCTATGGCATGCCAGATGTTACGGCAATTGTTTCTTGTGCTAAACTCTGATAGAAATTGAATATTCATCAGGTTCAATTTATAGCCATGCATCGATTGCTATATTAAACCTTCAAAATTGGCTTTTCTCACCGAGAAGCTTTTATTATTAGCTTGTGCTATTCACATATATCTTGCCAAAAAAAGAAAAGAAACGCGAATCATATTGTGGGTGAAGAAGGCGCGGCTAATGGAAGAGTGATTGTGCTTTGCCCTCCACACACACACACACACACACACACCCAGACACACACACACGCATTGTTTCTTTTCTCATTTTCTTGATTTTATTACTTTTACTTTTTACGATTTATTTGCCGAAATTTCGTATTTCCCTCAGAGCAGAGCCAAGAAAGGAAATTGGCGTATTGTTATGGTTTGTTGCTCCTGCTACTCCTGCTGTTGTTCCTCTTCCTGTTGCTGCCACTGTCAGTGGCACTGGTATTCCCGCTACTATTGCAGCCACTCAAAACGCAATTTTGTGGCAAATTCAATCAGCGTTGTTGTTAATCGATTCTGCATAGTTCACTCCCACCACTCCCCCCGCCATCAGAGCTGCTTGTCTCCTTTATCAGCATTCTCACATGTTTTCTCCATGTGCGCTGTATACTCTTTCAGCATTCAGCTTCAGTCTTGTGTACACACAAACACACACACACACACACACACAGGCACATGAGTTTTCATTAATCATACGCCATGTTGCATCCACATAGGATTCGCTGCAATCACTGACTGGCAAGTGGCATTGCACACGGATTTTCCATGCCTCTGCACACGTATCCACTCACGACGATAGCTGAAGTGGGTCGGGAAGGGTGTCGAGGGGACTTGGCTTGCAAACATAAACACATGCTGCTCCCACACACACGCACACATATGTTCAAATTCAATTCCGTATATATTCCGCATATTCCATATTCTATAAACCCATTTTCATTTATTTCCGCAAAATAAAATTTAACATACATACATATCTATACTTTTCTGGTGAAAAAAATACGATTTTTGATGTGGAAATTCCACGTGAAAATGTGTAAAAATTGTAGAAATTGTGAGAGTAGAATATGAAATGCTCTTGCTGCCATGAAATGTTTTCAAGTTGTGTTGATGGCAAATGAATGAAAAGTGGAGTCAGTTCAGCTAGCTGTAAAGAGAAAAGTGTTTGGGAGGTAGAGCAAATTGATTTAGCAATTCGATCTGGTAGAAATGAGAGCATAGGTATTAAATTTTATACTTGTCAATATTGATTATATTTACTTGAAGATGACCCCGATTGGTAGTTTTGTATTTCTCTTAGAGAAAAGCGAAGGCACTTGAGAAACTTTCAGGAAAACTGTTTGTGCAGCCTTATTAGCTAGCTTCAAATATGTTTTAAAATCAGTTAGAATCTGTAGATAATGCTCTCTGAGCTGTTAGTATATAAGCATAATCTTCATAGAGCACATCAGCTTACCTGAAAGAGTTTTATTCTTCAACTATACGCTAACTGATGCCATATATCAAAAGCAAACAACACCCATCCAGTGCAAATTATTATTTATTATTATTATAAATAATTGTTATTCCATTCTTATTCCTAAATGGTCTGAACATCTCTAACTTTTTACTTATTTATAGACTTTCCAAAGCTATGCCTTTTCATAAGAAATCTTGGACTACTTTCTGTTAGAGTATAAAAGAAAATTCGATAGCTAAACTCTTAAACCATATAATAGTAAAGAAATACCTTCCATCCATGTGGATGCCTATCAAAAGCATCTACAACTATAAACAATTTAAACAGTTTTAATCACGCTACACAAACTTGTCGTGCATTTGTTTGTCCCACAAAAAGTTTGTTTAAATTGCTTTTGAAATTACCGGATCCGTTCGAACTACATATGACTGGCAAATTTTAGCATAATATTTTGGCAAATGGCACGTTACGTTATTCGCCAATCAATAAAATCGAATTAACACACGCAAATATTTAAATATTGGCCTTATATTTGCCCGCATACGATTAAAGCACATTATGCTATTGCTATCTCACTCTCTCCTGCTCTCTCTTTCTCTATCTCTTGCTCTGCACTGCCTCTCAATTTAGTAAATTGCACACGGACTATATAAAAAAGATGGCAAAAATTACGTTCGCTCCCTAAACAGGTTATCTAAATTGCAAATTTTGCGGCTTGCGTAATTGAAAAACATAAACCGACAGGCAGAGCTGCGCTTAGCTATCTCTCTCTCACTCGACAGCTTCCTGTCTCCCTCTCTCTCTCTCTCTCTCTCTCTCACACTCTCTGCTTTAGTATTGCAGCATGGGCAAGCAAATTAAATGAAAATGTCGCTAAAAATAGCTAGCGAATGTGTTGCCTTTCTCACTCTTTTATTTATGCTATCCCTCTCGCACACTCTTGGTAATGCAATTACAGTAGCGCTGTGTAAATTTACTGCAAAAATGGCTGTCATCGATTTCCGCTTATAGTCCGCATGCTATTCAATAATTTTGACGAAATCATTTTGAATGCGGTTCGATTTACACTGTTTTTTTTTCGATTCCATTTTCGCTGCTCTCTTTTATGTATTTGACATTTTGTGTTTTGCGTTGCGAATGCTATCAAATATATGCATTAATTTGTTGGAGTGTGTGTGAGTGCGTGCCCTTTCCTGACAGCCACATGAAGTTCAATATTTGCCCGCGTTAAACCGTCGATGTATTAACATAATGTGTCAGCACAAAGCACAAAAAAAAAAAAAAAAAAAAAATAGAGAATATGTACGCACACACACACACACGCTTACATTGATGGAACTTATGCAATAATATGTGTATTTTAGAAGAGCTCACACAGAACAGTGGCTAAAAGGCTTCCTATTGATGGATAGATGAGGACATTGTGAGCTGAATAACTAGAGATGATTTAATAGAAATAACAGAGAAAGCTTCTTTTTAAGAAATTCTAATAGTCTAATAGGAGAGAGAAGGTAAGGAGATTGAGAGAAAGCGATGCAGATAAGAACATAAGATATAAGAACGTTGGAATGGAAGAAAATGAGCTCCAATGGGATAGACTAAGAGATCAGAGACGTAAAGACTTAGAGACTTAGATTGAGTGAGGCAGACTCATTTATTATGAAGTATATGGAGATATGGATAACTGGTAGATAGACAATAAGTAATTACATACGTAATAAGACTCTCTCTGTCTCTCTCTCTCTCTCTATCTGTCCCCCGTCCCTCTCACTACTCATTGAAAACACATAAATCAAATTTGTGTAACTAAAACCCAGTTAGCATTTGCAGCGTATCCATTACTTGCACACATTTCGCACAATTTCCAACCACTGTGCGTAAACATACTTCAAGTTGCTGTGCGCAAATGTTTCTGCCGCTTGAAAAATATGACGACAACTGTCAGCAGACGATACCAGAGAGTTTCAGCCATTTTTCCAGCTGAAAGATCCAAATTGGCAAGGCACCGCGTTGCGTTAACTTCTTTTCCTGTCGCGGTCGCAAAGACCTTCTGCTCCTCCAACTCCTGCTCCTGCTCCTGTTTACTTTCAGAATGGCAGTTGCGTCTCTCGGCTGTCAGTTGCTGCTGCACAACGCTTCCGCTGCTTAAGCACCGACTAGAGTGAGGCTGTGGCTGTGGCTGAGGCATGTCACGTATGTTTGTGCCCAAGCATTCGCATAAACATTCCGTCACCATTTTGTGTCTACAGCTCCTGCCTCCTGCTACGTCGGTCTGCCTGTGTCTCCTGCCTCCTGCTCCTGCTTGTGGCACATCTCATATCCATCTGCACTGACAACACATTGGCATTGACGGGCGCGCGTCGTTTGTGTTAAATGTCAGCGCTGTGGCAGCCCAGGTCCCTTTTGGCTGGGGTCACCGCAATTGACCTTCCATTCATCACGGGCTACAGCCAGCGCCAGGGCTGCCAAGAGCCTCTGCATATTGTTTACCAAGGCGAAACTCTATTGATGTTTACAAAATTCATTTATTGATTATGGCCACGAAAGTTTTTGGTTACTGAAACAACACAAGCGCAAAATGTGCTTGGCTTGGCGCACTCTAGGGTCCACTGGGTACGCTGTGGGTACGCTGTGGGTCTGCTCTCTAATTATCCACTCAAATGAGGCTGAAAACGAGTCGGAGCTGAGCAACTGTAACTGCTGTCAATTCCTTTTATCTGGCGTCTTCGGTCTGTCTGTCTGTCTGTCTGTTAGTTAATGATGAGTGCGTCGAGCTCTTCCATATGGCGACTTCCGTTTTACATTTTCACATTTTTCCTTGAAGCCTTTTTCTGCTTGGCAGCCAAAAAAAAAATAACTGAATAACTGTAAATAAGCAGGTTCTTCGCTTTGGTATGCGAGAAATGCCAAGACAAATTTAACCCACACACTCGCACACACAAAAGGCAACAAATGAGAGACAAAAATATTTTGTAATGAAAGGACTTGAGAAATATAATAAATAATGACAAGTCCCCCAAGCAACAGCCAAGTGAAATGCAACCATGAGTAAGGCGTTGCCCCTCCCTACCCCTACCACGCCCCCACGCACAATTTCTTCAATGTTTAAAGCACGATGACAATTAGAAAATCTTTTGGCACCGTAAAAAAAGGGGTTTGCTCCTGTTTTCTCAGTGCTCATTTCGAGTATTTGTTTTTTCTCTCTCTCTCTCTTTTTTTGGCGTGAAAAATGAGCTGCAAGGCGGCAGCCTAGGGAAAAACAAGAACGAGTCGAAATTTTCTTTTCAGCTGCATTTGAGCGTGCTAAAGATTTATGCTTGGGTCTTATTTTTTCATTATCTCTCCCTTCTGCCAGATCACAATGATGAACCAATTGTTGAGCTGCAAATCTGTGTCGCGTTTCTCATCAGCTAATTGATGTGGTTGCTGCGCACTTCTTGGGCGGATAACAAATTGAGGCTGTAGTAAATTTGAATTTAGCCATGGCCAAGAGAAACTTTCAGCGAATAGTGCTTGAAGGGCATTTGGGTTATTTATTTATTTTTTTTTTTTTTTGTAGATATTTTCACTTAAATTGAGATGTTACTGAAGAGCAATTTATTTTGAAAATGTAAATGGGCATACAGTGCATGCAATTGGTATGTGTATGTATATGTCACAAGAGGAGCAGCTCTATAATGTTGTACTCACAGTATTTTCTAGTCAGGCATTCCCCATTATCGTTCCCTTATTTGTTGTTCATATTACATGCATAAACATATTCATGTATATTTATTTCTAATTATAAAATCAATTAAATACTTAATTTCAATTCATATATTGATATTTAAATATATTTTATAAACAATATTAATGACAACAAGTAAGAAAGCTCTAGTCGAGACTGCTAGACTAGGAAATCCCTTGAACCTGTCGGAGAACTGATATTTCAATAATTCTTCGCGTCTTTCTGACACACACACACACACACACACACACACACACACACACACACACACACACACACACACACACACACACACACACACACACACACACACACACACACACACACACACACACACACACACACACACACACACACACACACACACACACACACATAGGCACGCACGCATACAGTACTTGAGTAAAAGTAAAAGCAAGGAGAGAAGAAGAGCAGAAGTTCACTAAAGTTGTCTATGTGTATGCAGCAGTTCTCATTTGGTATTTGTATTTAGGTAAAACAAAGCTAGAATGCTCACAGCAGCAGAGAGCGTTCCCATTGCTCACTTGAAGCTCGACTGCAGCGAGTTCTACCTGCCGTCAGGCTCAACATTTGAGAGAGACAGTGCTTGAGTAAAAGTGTCGCTATATAAAGGGCAGCAGCTGCAGCATTTCTTCAGTCAGTCTTCAGTCGTCCAGGCCTGCTGGGGGTCAGCGTAATAAAGTGAAGCAGAGTGTGTGAATTATAAGCATTAAAGACGTATAGGAATTACGTAGAGAAAATACGTAAAGGAAATACGTAGAGGATTTACGTAGAGGAGTTACGTAGAGGGAATACTTAGAAGAAATAGACAGAGAATAGTACTAAATCGACTCAGCTCGTCACCCTGATCAACAATATATATACTTTGTGGGGTCTGCCACGCCTCCCTCTGCTTGTTACATACATTTCAACAAAACCATTATACCCTGATTTCTCATTATCAATGGGCCCAGGGTATAAAAAGAGAAACAGCAAAAAAAATATATATATTGACATGATACAAAAAAGTTAAATATCCAAAACATATTTGTCAATTGATTCTAATTTGCATAACATGTCAATTTAATATAATTTTTTGCATGCTATGAAGCAATCAGAAAACATTTACTAAATTATTCAAAACTGAACTAAAGAGACAACAACAGCAACAACAACAACAACAACAAAGGGGAAAACCCGCTGACAACATGAAAACACAGCAGAAAATGCAAAACATGAAAACCATTTTATGATGAAAGCCAAACAAAAAGCTCAATTTAAAATGCAATCAAAGGCCTGAGAGAGATGTGCAATATAACTGTACATACATACATACATATACATATACGCATATATATGGCACGCACTGTTCCAGCTGAGTCGAATCCTTGCTGCAATCTCGCTGCCTAAATTAATTAATTGCTGCTGCCCTGTCGCTGGCAATTTGCCACGCCCACATCGAGAACTATAAATTCAATTTGCTCTATCTATATATATATATATGTATATGTATATTCTATATGTATGTTTTTTTTTTTTCTGCTCCTGCTTGGCTGTCGCTGAGAGGGCCAAGTCAGCAGCGAAGCCAAAGTAACTTTTGCCAGCACCCGAAAATCCTTTTTTAATTAAATTTTCTGTACATTTTGCAGTTTTTAGGTTTGAGTTTGAGACAACGACGAACCCAACGCCTCATATATGACAAGCAAGTCCTTTGACTTTGCTACCTCTCTCTCTGTCTCACACACTCACATTCTTTCTCACTCTCTTCTTGCAGTTGCGACTGTAACCAAAGACAAAGTTTTGAGCTGCCTGCATTCATTCTGCTTGCCTCAGTCTCTGTCTCTCTTCGCTTCCTCTCTCTCTCTCTCTCTGTCTCTGCCTCTTGCTACTTGCCGTTGTTGCTTTTGTTTTCTGTCAACTTAATCCAATTAGATGCACACGTACTACAACAACACTCCGTCTTGGCATTGAGCACACATATGAACGCAGTTTGCACTCTGATTTTCGACCTACCTCGTCTGCCTTGGCTGGCTCGCATTTATCATCCAGTCACGGTAATAATACCACCATAGATAAGAGCATTTTTGTTTGCAGATGACACAGCTTAGAGTATCTCAGATAAGATGTGTTATGTGTCACAAAGGCGTTTATGATATCCGACATTCATTCTTCGTATAACATGAGAATAAATAATAACAAAGCAATTGTCTGAGAGTGTATGAATATTTTGAAGGGTATATATGTGGAGTAGAAGTGTAAATATACATATATTTTAAAAATATTCGTTTATGTTTCTTTGAAATTCTATAAAATTTATAGCCAAAAGTGGTTCCACGTTCACTCTATGCGCTCTCTTAAGCTTAATTGACTCTTTCTTATTTTTATAGGAATATTTGGGTTATTTATGGATATTTCCTTCTATGAATATGTATTTTATTCAGAGCAGTATGTAAATATATTATTAATGGAATAAAAAAGCTTTTATTTGGTATAAGTTTTGTGTAATGCAATATTATTATTTTTCAAGAGCTCGACTATATATTATATATTAGTTTACAAACTTTATAAAATGTAGTCATATGTGGATTTAAAAATATATAATTACATATATTATATATTATATTTATATATTATGTATTATATATGTATGTCAATTTGAGATCGTAACTCTATACAACATGATCTCATTATCTCTTGCAGCCTCTCCCTCTCAGTCTCTCTTTAATTATCTGCAGCTTATCAGTGGCTGACCTGCTGCGCGAATTGTGAACTCACAAGCAAAGCCAATGGGTAGAGCGAAAGAGAGAGAGACAGAGATAAAGAGAGAGTGATATACATATATATTCTTTATTAACTCGATTAGCAGATTGCTATATACCCTGTAAACCAATATTTGCCAAAGATTCCAGTTTAGTTAAGTTTAGAAAGGGAATGGAAAAATTTGAAAAAAATCTATATGATATATGAAAAAAATTGTAAATTAAATATGTGTATTTACAACTAAGAAATTAAAAGTATTTTTATAGATTATAAAAAATTATAATGAAGATCAAATGCTCATAAATAGCCCTTGATGTTGACTTGCTTAAATATGAAAATCTATAAATCTAAACTTGATTATACTCTATCATACTCTATCATATCTTCAAATATCTCCAAGTCAAATTCATTTATAAACATATCGGAAAGGTAACTTTTGTTATATATTATACATACATACAGAATATCTGTCAGTCCAGTATCCATCTATAGAGTCCAAATTATTTTGTCTTATCTCTGGAATTGGAAGCAAGCAAAGTCAAACCAGATGCTGTTCAGTTGCTTTGGTTAAGCTGAAACTGTTAAAATAACGCCAAGGCAGCGGCTGTTATCAGTGCGCTTCTCTCCGTGTCTATCCCCCTCTCTCTCCCTCTCTCTCGCTCTCCCTTTACTGCTCTTTCCCTGGCTCCAGCTACAACCCTCTCGATTTAGCTTTGTCGCTGTGTATGAACATGACGTGCATTTTGATGAGAGGCAAACGCACGCTCCAATCTTTTTTCTTTTTTATAAATAATAATTTGCTTGTATTGGTTGGATGCTGCTGTGGTACCCATTACCTCGTACTCGCTCTCTCTCCCTCCCTCTCTGCTTCTCTGCCTGCTTTGAGCTTAGTAGCATTTTTGCAGTCGCAAACGTGTGACACTTGCGTCCGGCATGCGCTGGCGGAAACAAAATTAATTACAAAATACTCACAATTTAAAATTTAATACAAACGCTGTCATCCAATCAATTGCAGCCGTCCACCGATGCGCTGACAGCAACAACAGCAGCAGTAGCAACAGCAGCAGCAGCAACAGTTGCTGCAACATCCGCGTCATCCACAGAAATTGAGCAACTGCAGCAGGCGCTGCTCGAGAAGCAAACGCAGCTCTACGCCCTGGAAACAGCTTGTCTGCGTGAAACGGAGCGTCAGGTGGAGCTGGAGGATAGCGTGATCGCGTGGCAGGACAAATACGATCGACTCTACGAGTCGCACAAGCGCGTGCAGAAAGTCAATCAGAGTCTGGAGGATAAAATGCTCAAGCTAGTCGATCGCAACACCAACGAGCGGGCGCAGCTCACCAGCGATGTGGCCACGCTCAGTGTGCGATTGGCCCAGGCCAACTTCAATATTGCCAAGCTGCAAAGGGAAATTGTAAGTAGAGTGAATTTATATTTATATTGAATCATATAGTAGTATATATATGCCTGGGGTCTGCAAGAATCTTAGCAAATTTATAATCCTTCAATGTTTTACGGATAGCAAAAAAATATCCATTGCATGAAAAGAGTTTTTCCTGCATAAAACAAAAATCTAAATGAGCTAATTGCTTGGATAAAAACTAAAGAAAAAGAATAAAAAAAAAAACTCCGAAACTCCTTAGGTCAATTAAAAGCAATTTCGATTCATGCATAATATATTTGCAATGCTTAATAGATAAAAAAAGAAAAAAACAACAAAACCCCAAACTATTCTCATGCTTTGTTAATTAGTGTGGCATGAGGCGAAAGCGGAGAGTGTGCCAGGGAAATTGTAATGCGCTTTTCAGGCAGCATGGAAAATGCAGAGAAAAGCATCGAATTTGCGCCCGTAAGGCTGGCCAACTAATTGGTGGCCAACTTTTTGGATAGCTGTTACCAAAGGGGGGTGCGGAACTTCGACAGGGACGAGGTATTAAAAATTTGCTAGCAGGAACTTTAAGCTCCTGAAAGTCGCTTAGTAGGGCTAAACAAATGCAAGGCGGCAAAGCGTTAAAAACTAGAAACTTTTCCAATTCACTTTGTTTTTTTTTCTCTCTGCTTGCTTTTTGTATATTACGAAGCCAAACACGAAAAATATCTGCGCGAAAGTTTTCAATTAAGGCAAACAGTAAAACGCCATCGGGCCAAATGCACTTCAGCTGAGCGCGATGAGGGAGTCGGGGAGGAAGGGGAAGTAGAGAACGAAGAGTGGGGCACGGCATCGGGAAGCCTTTTAACGCACTTTTACTATAATCGGAGCAGCGTCCAGCCCGGGTCGAGGTCGAGGTATTTGTACTGGCGATAGTCCATGCTGCAAACAATTAGCGACCCATCGGCCAAAAGGGAATCTACAAAGTTGAGGTAATGGTTAATGGGTCTGCCCAAGTTGGGAACGTTTACACACACACACACACACACACGGACACGCGTACAGTGTCAGTCTCTATATATAGAGCTGGTCAACTAACAAAGTGGAGCTTTATTTTTATTTCTTTCATTAACTTGTTTTTGTCTTTGTCGCAAGTGTTGGCACAAATGAATACTTAAAAAACGAAAAAGGACATTTTCACCTTTTAAAAAGTTCTACTCGAGGTTTATTTTTTTGTAGCGTTTTAAAGTGGAGAGGATGTTTACTGAGTGAAAGGGGAAGAGGTAGTGGAGCTTGGTAGTTGGAGGTAGTAGAGACTGTAGTGAATGTTGGTAGTTAGTGGTAAGGCCTGAGGTATTAGAGGCAGAAGGTAGAGGTAGTAGAGCTAGAGGTGGTAGATCCAGCAGTAGTAGAGGTAGAGGTAGTAGATGCAGATGTAGTAGAGGTAGAGGTAGTATAGCTAGAGGTGGTAGATCCAGCTGTAGTAAAGGTAGAGGTAGTAGAGCTAGGGATGGTACAGCCGGCTATAGGAGAGGTTGGTAGGTACAGGTATAGTGCCAGAGGTTGTAAGCAGAGGTAGTGGAGCTAGAGATAGAGATAGTTGACGTGAAATTAGGTTTGTGGTAGAAAGAGCTAATAAAACTAAAGGTAGCTCAGTCAGCTTATATGGGGAGAGGTTTATATACTCTATCTTCAAGTATTTGAATTTTAAAGCCGCAGTTCTCTAAACGCTCTATAAAGGTATCTTAGAACTTTACATGTATATTTCTTATAGTTTCTAAAAAGCTGTCTAAAAATCTAGAGATGCTCTTTCACTTCAGTTTTATTTTCTTAGTTTTCAATTTCATATTTCACCCCTAAATACGAAAAACTCTTAAAGAAAACTTCCAGCTGATTCACTTTGGATGCTAACTATAAGTTTTCCCATAGCTAGTTCACCCCTGGCAAAAAGTAATTTAGCATATACCTCATATAGTATATAGGAAAAATTTCGTTGATTGCAGTTGTATGTTTTGTTGGCAGTTGGCTATTGCTATTGCTATTGCTTTTTGTTGTCTGCCGTTTGTTGCTGTTTTCGTGCGTTTGGGGCTTGGCGACAATGTCAATAACCTTTAGTCGTATTTCTGCGCTTTGGCCGGATGAAAAATCAGCACTTGGTCATGGACTGTCGCTGCGTCACGTGCCATCGTGAATTCCGTGTCCTCTATCTTCAGCTCTCTCACTCTATCTCTGTCTATCGCTCTCTCTCTCTCTCTCTCTCTCTCTCTCTCTCTCTCTCTCTCTCTTTCTGTATCTGACTTGCTCTATCTGCATCCTGTGTACCTTTGGCATGCCTTGGCCATGGTTCGTTAATCTGCCGTTGGCTTTTTGCATGATAGCTTGGCATTTCCGTTGCAAAACACTTAGCCGTATGCCATAGTCCTCTGCCCGTCCTGTAAACTGTTGTCTATAGTCGATCTCTTTCACTCTCTGTGTGTGTGAATGGGGCGTCGCTGTGTGTCCTGTAATCGCTTGCCATCCTTGACGGTTGTTGTGGGCTGTTATTGTTTACTGTTCAGCCCGTATGCAAAAAGATTTCACTCTTAAATACCCTGCAATCGGCTCTGAGTTGGAGGTTGCCTTAAAGAGCCATAACGAGTAAGTAGACTACTTAGCGGTCAATGGCTGCTGAATGTTGGCGGGGCATGAGACGGTGTGAAAGGAGTTAAGTATTGCTGACTGAACATTGAGATTTCTGAGAGAAGTATTGAATGAGTTTCGAGCTGATCTAAGAGAGAAGTATCTATACTATATGTATATTTATATATATTTGAAACCTGCTCTATAAAGACTCTCTGAAAATCCTATGGTATTTAGCTGCATGCTTTGTACTGTTTTGGGGCATGCCATATTCTTTGGTTTCGTTTGAATATTTGATGGGCACTGGCTTCCATTTTGATAGAGCCATAACCCTTGCCCAATCCCAGTCCCCGCCATGGTAATTCCCACTTGCATTAAACGCCGAGCAATTGTAAATATGCGGAGCCCCGTTGCGCTGCAATTGGAGCAGATAAAATGCAAGCGCACAGTTCACGTGGCAATCGCAGAACCAGAGCCAGAGCCAGCGCCAGCGCCAGGGCTCGCGGCTCCGTTGCATTGATGTGTGGGTGGAGCAGTGTTTCCTGTTTTTCCTCATTCTCATTTGGTTTTTTGTTTTGTTTTATTTCTTATTTCTCATGCTCTGCCTTTGCCCGGAACCGGTGTAATTAATGTTATGTACCTGGCGGCATCTGTTTTGAGTGTTGTTCGCGCTGTTCACTTGTGCTTGAGTCGTGCAAGTCAAGACGGCGACGTTGCCTCATTGTCATCTTCCATTTGAATGCGCGGCCCGAAAACTTTTCAGAGTACGCCCTGTGCAACGGTGCGTATAAGTGATTGCATTCTCAAGCTGCTTTCCTGCCTGCCATCCTGTTGCTCAAGTTCTCTCTCTCTCTCCCTCTATCTCTTCCTCTTTCAGCTCACACTTCAGCTTCTGGCTTAGGCGCCACTGCTTGGGCGCTTGTTTTGGGCCTGTGTGCTTAATTTCTTAAAAGTTATTTACATATTTGCCTGATGTGGTTGCCCCAACTAAGCGAACGTGGCTTAGTCGGGCCTCCACTGCACAGCTGCTGTTGTGGGCGTGGCTGTGCCACGTTCGTGTTGACTGATGGCTCTGATGGCGTCTAGCAGGATATTGGCCCAGGGATTTGTGAGTTTTGAGGTAAAGTGCTATTTGAGGCAAATATTGGAGCCTCGAATTAGCTTTATCTAGCAGCTAACAGGAGCGCAGAGACCGAGTGTGGTTGCAACAATTTCAAAAGTTTTATTGTATTTAAAGCCAGCATCAAATGGCTTTCGTTCGCTTATATTGCTTTTAAGTCAATAGCTTACTCGTTTATTTACTCGCTTCTGCCATTTTTTCTAGCTCTCATTCTGGGCTGCTTTCGCTCATGCTTAACTCGTCTACTTCTTTGTTTTCCGTATTCAGTGTATTACTTTTGGTATCAGTTCATTGCGCTCTGTCTTTATTGCTTCCTGTATAGCTTTTCTCGCTCTACCCCTTTCTATATGACTTCCTCTTTGGTATTTCACTCCCTCAACTCTCTCTCTCTCTCTCTCTATCTCGCTCTCGTTCTCTCTTTCGGTCTCTCTCCCTCTCTCTCTCTCTCTCTATCTCTCTATCCCACCTTCTCCCTGGTCCAGCACCAATGACAGATCGTCCCTCTCGCTCATCCTCTTTTTCTGTTCCTCCTCATCTTCTCACTTAATCATCAGCCTCTCTATGCGATTCACAGAGTCGATACATCTCTGATAGATTATACATTTATAATAGCTGCAAGCCATACTCTTCCAAAGTATCATTTCCACCTCATCCATTGTACTGCCCTACCTCAATTTCACTATCCTACATATATATATATATCTCCACCGGCTTACAGCCCAAAATCAAATCAAGCAACCAAACAACAGTATAACATTCACGGCTCAACAAATCCCGCTGTGAATCTATCTTGCTTTTAATTTCCCTGCACAAACATTGAACCGACTTCCGGTTGCATGTCAAATGAAGCAAAAAATAATAAAAGACCTGGAAAATATGCAGCCGAAAGTGCACGCAAAATGAAAGCCAACGAAAAAATGGTAGAAAAGAGTTCAGGAAAAAAACTGTTTCGCATTACAGCAATAAAGCTGCGGAAAATCAAAACTGAACTGTTGTTTCATCCACGATATGAATCGCTCAGTGTTTGTTTTTTCACGAGGAACAGCAACAAAAAATGAACAACTTACAAAATTGGCGAGAAAAAATGCAAAAAATTAACCAAAAGATAAACAGAGAGCGAGAGGGAGAGAGCGGGAGAGGGAAAGGCAACCCAAGTAAGTAAATACCAAGGCAACCAAGCGGGGTGCTCGAGCACACACAGAACCTGATGTACATTCGACCAAACTTCTGGTCTATAAATGTCTACCTCTACGCACACATTTGCATATTGCAAACACTCACACACACACAGACACACAGAGGCACACACAAACATAGATAGCGGCCATTGTGGCTTACAGTTTTTTATGCTACGGCCGTTTGCCTTTCCCCTTTCTGAAAGGATATAATGACTGTGTTATTAAGCTTGTAACGCATTGGGAATGTATTTTAGTTTGCTGTATGCTGTATGCTGTATGCTGTATGCTGTATGCTGTATGCTGTATGCTGTATGCTGTATGCTGTATGCTGTATGCTGTATGCTGTATGCTTCACATTGCTGTCTCTCTTTTATGGGGGACAATAACGAGCTTTTATTGACCCCTGCGTGATCACAAAAAACCAACTGATGTGTGATGCGATGTGTTTTCATACATGTAATCGATGGCTTGTTTTATGTGTCCTCGGGGACTTGTAAAAAAAACAACAGAGCAGTCATATCAAGGTTTCCCTGAATATTATTGCTTAAATAAAATACTGTTTAAGTAAACAATATTTGGCTGGAATTATGTTGAATGAATGTAACTAAAATGCTGTTGATTTATTGAGAGTTTGATATCGATTAAAAATGAAAAAAAAAATCCCTAAATTTAGTGAATTACTGAAAAATATTTAAAATTAAGTTACAATCATCTGCAAAAAGTTTATTTAAGTACACAAAAATATTTAAATATTTATATGCATTAAATATAAATAATTAACATAGAATATCTAATAGAAAAGGTAAGCAAAATATTTGCATAAGCTAATTCTTGGCTGAATAGGGTATTTTATATCAATTGAAATTTAAATGAAGATCTATATATTATATCTACATTATCATCTATATATATTATACTAAAATAATATATAATATTAATATACATATTACATTGGAGCTGTTGAATCTTGGAGGAAAACTTTTACTTATTCCAATTTCCCTTTGCTTTTTTCTCCAAGCACCAAGCAAAGAGCATCAGCACTTCGCTCTTACCTCCAAACGTTTGCCACTTGTTATTCCTTTTTCCCTTTTAAGTGGCAGACTGTTGCTTTTTTGGCTCTTTTGTTTGAAGCGGAGGGCTGGCTGGCTGACGGTCGGTAGCGAACCTGGGGCGTTATTTCATTTCGGCCTGACAAATCGATATTTTAAGCATTTTAATGTCTGCGCCAAGCGCAAAATGTTGGCGCCAGGCCCAAACCGTTGGCCTGAGTGTCCATGTCCATGTCCATGCCCGTTTCCGTATCCGTATTCGTGTTGCCCCGCTTCCTGCTACGCTGCGTGTGTGTGTGTGAGTGTATTTGTGTGCACACTTACCCTTACAGGCTACAGGCTTCAACCCCAGCGCTGGCAACATGTGCACCTAATATTTTTCTACAATTAGCCTTAATTTAGTGTATCAATCATGATACTAGAAGCAACAAAAATAAGACGCCTTCTCGCTTATTTTTAGAGTGGCTCCCTCAGCCTGTATATACATATTTTTAGCCGGGACTCGGCTAGATAACCAAATGTAATGTACTCTCTGTGTGTGTGTGTTAGTTTAAGAGCCATTGTGGCTTTCAACTGAGATTCGGACCGTTAAGTGGTTTCCAGTGTGGGTTGATTGTTGTGCTTTGCATACAAACAACATGAAGCAGGTGGAACTCAAGTGGGCGGCGTGGCCCAGAAATTAATGTTAGCCAAAAGTGGAAAACATTGGAGCACACTTTATATAAATGTTGCCAATTTTATCTAAAAGCCAGCTAATGTTATGCTTTGTAGTTTAAATTAAGGTTGAGGCAATCTATATGTTAAGTGCTACGAGTTGGTTTTGCTGAAGTACTATTAAGTAAGGGGTTAAGAAACCCAAATCAAGCCGAGCTTCAAATTGAAAAGGAGAGAGTTTTTCAAATACCTTTTTAATTGTTGTAGGCAACAAAATTGTTTAAATTTGAATGGAGCTAAGAGGAGTGTAGAGATTTTGAGATTTGTATTTCCAGTGCAAATATTATTTTATTTCTTTGATGGGAGAGTAAATGTTTATTAAAACAAGTAAGGAAGGAATCGAGTGCACTTTTGTATATTTTTGTTGCCTGTTGATAGATTTAAAATATTTAAATGCAGTTCAATTGAAATATCAGCTTGAAATTGTGAAAATATTAATGAAATATTAAAAAAAAAAACTTATTTTAATTTCAAGCCAATGACAGGCAGATTTAGCCATAATCTGAGCTTTAACTTTTTGCTGCTCATCGAGTTTTGAGGTCGAATCGTTTAATGCTTCAATTCGTATGGCCCAGCAGCAGCTGCATCTACAGTAAACGCCATGAAAATGCTGAATTACGAGCTGTTTTTGTTTCGGCTTAAAGGCAACAATGGGCCGTGGCAGGCATTTGATAGAGTGCAGGTTTATATGCGCTGCACTGTTGACTCTGGGCGCATGCAATTGGCCAGCTTAACATGGGGGGAGGGGGGAGGCGATAAGGAAACATGCAACCTACAACATTTTATTGTTAGTTGCGGCACAGAAAACACAAACATCAAAAAAATTGCACAATTTTAGAAAGCTGTAAACCAAACAAAATGTGAAAATGCTAAAAATAAGGGAAAATATATACATAAATGTAAATACAAATATGAAGCAATATTTATAAGTGTGTGTGTGTGTGTGTGTGTGTATTAGTGGTGTGTAGCCCACATAAAACTTTAATATGCCCGTCGAGTCGAGTTGAGTTGAGTCGAGTTTTGTGCGAGCAACGTCGACCCCCAACTGATGTTTGCTGATGTTTTTTTCCCCTTTTTGTTTTTGGAGCATCTGCAGCTGTTTCACTGCTTGCAGTTATGCAATTTTCATTTTGAAGTTTTGCGGACTTTGTGCGTTCGTCTGTCCCCTTAGAAGTTTGATGCGCGCCATTGGCCGACAGTTTTCTAATTTGCAATATGGCCAGCAGTCGCGTTGTTGCTGTTGTAATGCGCTTACTTAAATCAAGTGTGAACAGGGCTAAGAAAATGTTACGCGCACTTAGCCCCGCTTTGGCGCTTTGGGCCATTTGTCACGCTCCACGCGGCGTATGCGCAATATTTTTGCATATCTGTATATGTATGTGTGTGTGTGTATATAGGTAAAGCGATTTGGAATATTTCGCCTGCACTTGCTATATGCACATTGAATTGCTGCGAGAGTAACAACACGTCAGCCACGCAAATCAGCAATATATCATTTGTCTGCTTCTTCCGCTTTGTCTTTTCTTGTCTCTCTCTCTCTCTCCAGTCCAGTCCAGCCCGGCTTAAGTGGCATGCAAAAATCCAACGTCAGTCAAGCAGAAGGCATCAGACAGCAGGCAGAATAGCCTGGCAGCTAAGCAAATGCAGCAGTCCGTTCGTCATATCGTTTCCATCGCAACTCTCCCATGTTTTGCTCTCTTTTACTTTCCATATACCCTGTGGACAGACAGTGACAGAGGGATGAGCTGGTTGAGATCAATAGAGTTCGTTTAGTTTTATACTCTCCCCTGTCCGCATGTCTAGAGGGTATCTTCTAGCTCATTCACACTCCAACTAAGTCTCTTTTATTTTACTGGTTTTATTGGTTTCCTGCCAGTTGTTTTTACTTCTTCTGCTTCCTCTTTTTCTATTCATGTTTCACGTTCAGCACGTTTACCTCTAGCGCCTGCCGGCACTAGTGCTATTTATTATGTAACGCAAAGTATGGCAAATCATTTACATAAATCAATCTTAAGCGCCAAGTCGAAAGAGCGAAACCCTGGCCAGCCCAGTGTCCACGCTGAGTGTTGGCGACGCCATTTCAGCTCTTTAAGTGCCATTTGTAACGCAAAACTTGCCCAGCTCCGGCTTTCATGAAACGTTCCATAATCTAACTGGTTCTTTGACTTATTAGAAGTTTGCTTCTTTTCGAGTTATTCGGCACAGAAATCCTTGAGCGAAGCAAACTAATATAAGCTTTAGGTTGCAGATTGGGATTCTTGGGAGTAGGTATGCTGTATGCTATATGCTGTATCCTGTATGCTGTATGCTGTATGCTGTATGCTGTATGCTGTATGCTGTATGCTGTATGCTGTATACTGTATGCTGTATGCTGTATGCTGTATGCTGTATGCTGTATGCTGTATGCTCTATCTAATCTGTAATCTTTTATCTGTATACTTTAATTTGTGTCTTTTATTTGTATCTTTTATCTTTATCTGGTGTACGTATCTTTTATATGCATGTTTAATCTGTATCTTTCATCTGTATCTGCTCTGAATCATCAGAATCAGAATCATAAGCTTCCAGTATACCTCTAAACACTTTGTAAGCTTTGCTAATATTTAAGAGAAATATTGCGCCACTCGGGACTAATTTTAATGCTACATTTTCACAGAGTTTTTTTTTCGTCTATTTGCTTTAGCTTTTTCATATTTCTGCGTTTTTGGCTGGTTTATCGACCTAAAAATGCTGCACATTGTGCATACGCCGTGTTGCACGTGCAACATTTTGTTGCACACACACACACACACTCATACTTAGAGAGACTTGACTGTTGCTGTGCTTGCCATAAAACTTCTCAGGGCTGAGCTGCACGGCTTAACTTTGTTGTTTAGTGTAAAAGCCGTATAGCTGGCTTGCTTGTCTGTTGTTGTTATTGTTGTTGTTGCAGGTACTTTTACTTTGTGCACATTATCACTTTGCCTTGCAGTTTGCAGGCAACGGAAAAGACAACTTTGTTCGATCTTCACACACACACACACACACACACATGCAGAGAGTACAGTTATAACAACTGATATACAAAATGCTTTGGCAAATAGTTTTGCCAGCACTTAAAGTAGTTGGCAACACACATTTGCAACACCTTTAGTTGGCCTTTCAGCAACACACACACACACACACACACACGCATATAGCCAGCCACGCCCCCTGGCTACTACCCTTTTTTGGCAGCTCCTTGCAGCAGCAGCTGGCTTTCAAAAAATTTCATTTGTGGGTGGCAGCCCTCAACTTTTCTAAGGCACAAAAAAAAAAGACACATGAGAGAAAAAAGTTGCCCTTTTGGCAACGCATTTGGTGGCGCAAGTGTTGCCAGCTGCTGCTGTTGTTGTTGTTGTTGTTGCTGTTGTTTGTGGTGGTTGTTGTGGCCTCGCTCTTAATGCTTTTTGCTGTATTGCCAACATTTGCTGCCGTTGCTGCTGCTGCTGCGTTCTCTAAATAAATAAAATTGAAATAAATATCAAATAACTAGAGCAAAAGGCATCAGAGGGAATATGTGGGCGAGGGAGCGGGGGCTAAAGGCAAGCAATGAGATGTGATAGATATCTTTATATATATACAAAAACAAGTAAGAAAGCTCTAGTCGAGACTGCTCGACTAGGAAATCCCCTGAACTCCTCGGAGAACTGATATTTCAATAATTCTTCGCGTCTTTCTGACACACACACATACACACATACATGCATACAGTACTTGAGTAAAAGTAAAAGCAAGGAGAGAAAAAGTGCAGAAGATCATCAAAGTTGTCTATATGTATGCAGCAGTGCTCATTTGGTATTTGTATTTAGGTAAAGCGAAGCTAGAATGCTCACAGCAGCAGAGAGCGTTCCCATTGCTCACTGGAAGCTCGACTGCAACGAGCTCTACCTGCCGTCGGGCTCAACATTTGAGAGAGACAGTGCTTGAGTAAAAGTATCGCTATATAAAGGGCAGCAGCTGCAGCATTTCTTCAGTCAGTCTTCAGTCGTCGAGGCCTGCTGGGGGTCAGCGCAATAAAGTGAAGCAGAGTGTGTGAAATATAAGCATTAAAACGTAGAGCAACTACGTAAAGCAAATACGTAATGGAAATACGTAGAGGAATTACGTAAAGGGAATACTTAGATGAAATAGACAGAGAATAGTACTAAATCGACTCAGTTCGTCACCCTGATCAAAAATATATTTACTTTGTGAGGTCTGTCACGCCTCCTTCTGCCTGTTACATACATTTCAACAAAACCAATATACCCTGATTTCCCATTTTCAATGGGTTCAGGGTATAAAAAACAATACTTGATGCTGTGCTTGGCATAAGAAACGGAGTTCAAACTCAAGTCATGAGAGCTTAAGTGGTTAGTTATGAAAGATTATGGGCATAAAGCAGGGGAACCAATGGGAGAGGGGATGAGAGTTGCACTACTAACTCTGGCAAGGGTATTTAAGCTTAGATTATGAACTAATTGATTGAATAATGAGCATTGAATTTCTATGTGTTTTGCTGTCTTGTATAATAGGTATCTGCGTCTGTATGCTGTATGCTGTATGCTGTATGCTGTATGCTGTATGCTGTATGCTGTATGCTGTATGCTGTATGCTGTATGCTGTATGCTGTATGCTGTATGCTGTATGCTGTGTGCTGTAATCCATCAATGTATAATATATGTAAATTAATTTGTTTACGTTTAGATTTAATTATTTATATCTCTCTTCTCTCTCTTTCTCTCTTCTTCCACCTATCTCTCTCTCCCTCTCTCTCTCTCTTATTTATTTATTCAATCAAAGGCCAAAGTGCTTTGCATGTCTTAACTGAATACACTCAATTATTCAATACATGTTGCGATTGCCTCGACTTGCCATTTCGATTTATTGGCAACCTTTGGCCTTACAATTTTCTCTGATTTTCCGGCTTTGCCCTGCAGCAGCTGTGGCAGCAGACATTTAAATAAGTTATTAGCTAATCCCATCCTTTTAACGTTGCGCGCAGCAGCAGCAACAACAACAACAACAACAACAGCAACACTTTATACTAATTGCAGCACGCACACATACACCCACACTCACACACACACACACACACACATGCATACTCCCACACATATTTTATACTCTCTTTTCTCCACTCTTCTCTTCTCGTTTTTTTGGCATTTTATTGTTTTCATGCTTCGCATTTTAGCCTGACACGCAAATAAATTTATTTCTGTGCCACTTCTCCGCCCCCACTCAAAATCAAATGTTAAGTTAACCCCCTAGCAGAACCCCTACTCCTGCTCCTGCTCCCTGCTTTTCGTTGTTTGTTCAATTGCGTATACGCCGCATATGCCCCTATCCCAACGTAATTACTGCCAAGTAATCGCTTGATTTTCGTTACATGTAACGCAGCTCCAGCCCCTCGAGTCCCTTCTCTATCCCTCCAGCACGCCCCAGCGGCTTGTCCTTGCCCGCTTGTTGTTGTTAATCAGCAATGTTGTTGTTGTTGTTGTTGTTGTTGCTGCCTGGCTCGTTGGCTTGCATTGTTTTGACATTTGGCGCCAACTGGCTGCATGATTCATCGCCCGGCATCATAGTTCGGTTGGGCCGTTGTCGCACACGTTTCACGTTTTCGCTTACGCAACGTGACGCTTATGCTAGCTGCCACGCCCATGCGCCCACACACCAGCAGCAGCAGCTCTGTATGTCCTGACGTCCAGCGTCCCATTTGATTGAAGCGCATTTTTCTGAAAATCTGCTTTATTATTATTTTTTTTTTATCGATCCGTCGTTTTAATTTTTTGTTATTTCTCACATATACACATATGTGAGCGTGTGCGTGTGTGTGTGTGTGTGTGTGTGTGTGTTTTCATCTGTGCCTGATTGCTTTGCTCCTGGGGCTTCATGCTGTTCTGTTGTCCTGCCTTATGACCTGCTGTCAGCTGCGCTTTCATGCAAATATATTGTCCCTTTTTAATTAAAACACAAGACTTAAATTAGTGCGCACACACACACATACACACACACACACACACACTCACATGCACACGTATCTCTTAAATTTTGCAAGCTTTTGTTGTCTTTCTCTCTTCAGTCAGCCCGAAGCTATTTTATGAAGTCACTTGCCTGTTCGAGTCGTGTTTGTTGCTTTGGTCAACATTAAAATTTGTAATTTGGCTTGGCTTGGCTTTAAGAAACTTCGGTCCAGACGCAACCACCTCGACCCACATACACACACACACACACACGCACGCACCTACATATCCGTTCGCTCGCAGCTCCCCCCAGCCCCATATACAACATGTTTGATGTGTAATTTCTGCTGGTGCTCATTAAAAATAATTACATCTGCTTTGGGCCAAGAAAATGGCATTGGCGAAAAGGCAGCGAAGCTGACAGGTGAAGAAACTGGAACTGGAACTGAGTTTCCTTCGTTTTCATTTTATTTTCCCAGTTTTTTTTTTTTTTTTTTGCTCTTTATTTTTCGCGATAAAAATTTAGATGGCCCCATTTATTTTCTATTTACACACTGTAAACAAAGCGAACGCGTGCGAGCAAACAAATAATGTTAACAAATTGTATTGCTATATATTTTCTTGCTCTTAAATGCGAACGAAACGAGCCATCGAACCGAGAGTAGATAAGAATTTACGGTCTCAAATTTGGATGAATTTAATTCGTTTGAATTTATAGTTTGATTTTAGGCTATTATTATTCCATTAGTTGTAGAGAAACGAAATGAAAATCTGTGAAAATTGTAGGGAAATGTTATTAAAATGTTAAAGATAGGAAAAGATTTTACATTTTACATTTTACATTTTACATTGCTGTATGCTGTATGCTGTATGCTGTATGCTGTATGCTGTATGCTGTATGCTGTATGCTGTATGCTGTATGCTGTATGCTGTATGCTGTATGCTGTATGCTGTATGCTGTATGCTGTATGCTGTATGCTGTATGCTGTATGCTGCTTCTCTGCTACGTCCACTTCATGCCACTATTATTTCACAAGGTATTTTTAGCCGTTGTCACCTGTCGCTGCTGCTGCTGCTGAGCATTTTCCTTGCTCTATTTTAGCAATTCAGCTATCGATTGTCTAAGACCTTGGACAAACAATTTGCCAAGACTATTTAAATAATTAAGCGCATGCAAGACGACATCCAAAATGTTGGCACAAACATTTTATTTCGAACTGTTATGGCCAAGCCTCAAAGATAAACCAAAAACAGAAATATATACATACAGTAGAATCCGCTTATAACGACTCCGCTTAAAGCGTCCAACCGGCTATATCGACGAAATTTCGATGTCTTGGTTGGTCCCCATACAAACTTATATGAAAGACCTTCCGTTTAGAACGACTCCGCTTTTAACGACAATCCGCTTATGCCGACGTTATTTTTTCATATTTTTGAGTCATTTACCGGTTATTACGACGTGACAAACAAAAAATCGCGAAATAATGACAAAAAATTTTAGCATAAAAAGACTCTATTAGAAATGTATACATGTAAGTGTTGATCAGTGATCAGTACCCTTGCTTGTGTGCTTTGCAACGTCCCAAATGCTGCCAAGACAGAGAGAGGGAGAGAGACAAAGTACAATGCTGACGTCACAAAAATGTTTCTAAGCCATGTTAATGAAATAAATTTATAAAAAATCTTAGTTTTGATTAAACATTTAAATTGTTTAATGTTAAAAGCTATTATGAACATGGCAACCGTAAAAAATATAAAAAAAATTTTTTTTTGCTCCGTCTGGTTAAAGCGTCCTCCGGGTATAACGACGTAAAATCGACGGTCCCTTGAATGTCGCTATAACCGGATTCTACTGTATATACATATATATAAAAATAAAAAACAAACTTAAATAAATCACAAGCACTCACACACACACACACACACATGCTGATTGGGATGGTTGACAAAAAAAAAAAAAAAAGAAAAAGAAATAAGCAAAGGAAATAAAAGATGAAAAAACTTCCGCACTTTAGACATTCGTAGGCTGAACTTTGATATCGAACTGAAAACAGCCCCCATAAGGCCGACCACAACAACAACAACAACAACATGTCGTCTGTATATTTATGACCATTTTCATGATTGACCGACTCACACACACAATGGGCAGTGTAAGGAGGAGGGGGTGGGCAGACAGTGCGTGTGGCGGTACAGGGCATATAATATATGAGCATTGCCCGGCTTTCAAGCTGAATGTGCGTGATGAATAAATGATGCGCCATGGAAGAAGTTTCAATGATTTGGCTTTAGTTTCGCTTTCGCATGCATTGCTTATACCAATCACCCACGCACAGAAAGAGAGAGAGAGAGAGAGAGAGAGAGAGAGAGAGAAATTGAGAGACAGCACATCTGTGGGCAATGTTTTGGTTTATGGAAATGTCTGTCACATAAAGTCCTTTCAGCTACACACACACACACAAACATCAAGTGCAATGCTATGAGAACTTGAATTCCAAATGAAATCTTTTAAAAATATGTGAGAAGCTTAAGCTACATAATAAGAGATGTGATTTGGCTATGATATTAGTTAAAATTCTATTTATATATGTGAAGATAAAGATCGTTAAGAACTATAGACTTGCATATAGAGAGAGATATGGGAGAGAGAGAGAGACAGAGAGAGACATAGAGAGAGAGAGAGAGAGAGAGAGAGAGAGAGACAGAGAGAGATTTGGCATATATAGCACCACGAACCAGTAGGAGAACTGCTGTTGGGGTTATGTTATTAACAGAATGCTGTTAGCAGCGATTTCTGTTAATGGGATCTGGCATTAACATATCAAAGACTTATATACATTCATAACTCTGTTAAGGTCTTTATGCATTCGCTCTTCAACTGCAAACCTCTATATTCGATATGCCTAGAGTATTTACTATTTGCTAAGAATTTGCTTAACCCACATAATTTCCCATTTCCTTTACATGTTTTTCTTTTTGTGTCATGTGTCGCATATTTGTTGTTGCTGTTGAAATAAAAATGTAAATTGTGAATTTTGGGTACACACAAGCGCACATTGTGAACGTTAGTTGCCCAGCTTCAGAAACCCCATTCACATCTGTCGCTTGGCCCATTTTTATTTGCATTTGCCATTAGACAATGGCCTTCCCTTAGTTGAGTGTGCGTGTGTGTGTGTGTGTGTGTGTGGGTTAGCATACTGCATGAATACACAACAAGGCTCAGCAGTCCATGTGACTTTTGTGATGTCTGTCGAAATATTGTTATGTGTCGATCGGATAACATTTGAGGGGAGGGGCGGGGAAAGGCAACTACTTACGTATGTGTGTGTGTGTGTTGTTTCTGTTATCCTTACATATGTATGCGCAATTGGGTGTATTTAATGCACTGGCTGCCAAATGTTTGACTTGGCCTACGCAAACACACACAGACGCAAACACACACACACACACACACACTCGCACAACCAGTGCGCCTGAGCACTCGTTAATGTTTATGCTTATGCTAATTTTGGTCAGTTCTGAGCGGCGCTTAGTGTGTATTCAGCCAAGTTCACACAATGTTGTGCTCGCTCTACTACATCTTAATGCTTTATGAGCCAGTTTGGCAATTTGGCCCACAACAGAACTGATGAGTGGCCCTCAGGAGCATTTGAATAGGCAATGTGCTCACTCTCCCTCCCTCACTCCCTCTCTCTCTCTCTCTCTCTTGCTGTCTCGCTCATAAATTAGTTAATCAAATGCATAGCAGTTAAACAATAATGCAAGCATTTTGTTGACTCCACAATTGCGCAGCGCCTGGAGCATTTGCCAACCTGAGTCCCTGCAGGCAGCCCCAGTTCAGCAGGCGGGCATATAAATGTCATGCAGATGCGCTTTACTTAGTTGCTGGCTGCAAAGCTTTTGAGCGACTAATTAGATTCAGATAGTAGCCAGCCCCAGCCCCAGCCCCCGCACCATTCTTTGCCACCAGCCACGCCCAAACAATCGCCCGCAGCTGCATCCCTTACTCAGGCATAACTTAATTTGCTATGCAATTGCTTTTGCTGCTGTTGTTGTTGTTGCTTTTGTTGTAAATGGAAAATTAATTTTCTCATGATTTAGTTGGCATTTGTGGTTTTGATTTTGCGGTTGAGTGGCCTTTAAAGGACCTTAGCCACGTAAATGGACATACAAAAAAGAAAAAGAAAAAAAAAAAAAAACTCCGCACGTTAATTAGCGCAAAATATTACGCATACGTAATGTGCGCCCATTCCATTGCTATGGCAATGCTCGACGGCACATGCAATGCCAGCTAGAGCGTTAATAGAAAATATGTAGGCCACATGTCTGTAATCTATATAAACTCAAATGTCACGTCAATTAAATGTGCTCCCAATTCAAAGCTTAAGCTGAACTCGGTTTATGCGGGCAGCTGAATGTGACTGGAGAGGGACATTGAGTAGGATTTGTGTGGTGCAGAATGAATGGAAAATGATTAGAAAATTGTAATAGAATTGTTTCAGCTGTAAAAGGCTTTTCTCATAAAAATGCTGGTTAAAAAGCTAAGCTGGAGATGAGTTAATTTCGATTATATTTGATATAAATTTATTAAAAAATTAATTGTAAAATATATAAAAAATTTATTATTATTATAAAAAGTCCATTATTTTACTCATTTCATATAGATAATTTAAAAACTGTAACTTTAACATATGCTAAATTATTTATAGTTATATCCACTCTAGTCCCCCATATTCCCCTCTAAGTTCAGCTCTCACAGTTTCTCCTTCGAACTCACTCAAAACTCATTTAGTTCGCGTGATCGCCATATACACTACATAAACGTCGTCTAGCGTGTCGGCAATTCTATTAGCGAGCTACCTCTATTTCCCCATGCCCCCTACCCTCTCGCACCCTTTCGACTACCTAACTACCCCCAGCTGCAATCGTATGTGGTTCCACGTTTTGCTTGCGGTCAGTTGGTCGTCGGTCAGCAAACAAGCGTGAAATTGCACAGCAATCGTGTTGAGCTGGAAAAACGTGGAAAAAAATAGAGAAAAAGAAATAGAGAGAAAGGATAGAGAGAGAGAGTGAGCGTGAAGGACGCTGGAATCGGCACAAAAGGCAATCAAACCTACGGCTGGTGAATGCGAAAAACCCTTAAGCTTTTTGTTTGCAATTTTGGCCACATGCAAAACAGGCAAAACCTCTCTTTCTCTCTCTCTCTCTCTCTGGCCTTGCAATCAATGCGCTATTGATGATGTTTGATTAGAAAAGTCTTTTAAATGCCAACAGCTGCAGGGAATTTCGCTATTCAAATTAAATGCATACAATGCGAAACACACGCGCTAATGAATCAATTATCCTTATTACTTGTTCATAGAAATACACACAACACTAATACAAACACACACACAATCACACAATGCTAAATATGCATATAAATGCAGGCGAAATGCACCCCTCGTTGCAGCCCTCGTTGCACCACAACGTTTCGTTTAATTAAAAGCGATCCAATTCGTTGGCCAAGTCCGCAGTACGTTTTAAATTTAGCTCAATTGTCCAAAGGACCAGAAGAATTTTTGCAGCTCGAACGAGGCAAAGGGAGGGGGGGCTGCTTCACTTCACTTCATTAAAGAACGTAAAGTTGAACAATTTATTTGCATCATGCGCCAAGCGTCGTTCAATGTTATTGAGCCTGAATGCGGATTGATGGCTGCTGCTCGGCTCAATGCTGCATAGCTGTAAATTTACCCATTGAAGGCTCGCCCCAAGATTTGCGGCCATAAACTGAACACGATATGGGACAGGCACTAGCTGCATACTGCACCTGGGGAACATGAGACATGCATGCTATATTGAATAGGTTTTCAGGTGTAGTAGTAGCTGTAATAGTGGTAGTAGGTCGTTCGGGTGGTCAATTTTAAGTGCAGCCGTTAAAAGCGATGTTAAGGTCGAAGTAAATACAGGAAAATCAAATGGAATAATATAAAAGCAGTCTTATAACTATTTTACAAAGTAAGACACTCTTAATACACTGTTCATGTTAAGTTACAGTCGAAGCTTATGTTAATCAGTTTACTTAACAGAAGCTGCAGAGCAACAGATTTGTGTATATTCCATTCAAATGCGATTTATGTTAAATGTTCGATAAATGCTAATTTAACATATACAGAAACATAAATCTGCAAACAATATAAATAACAGCAACACTTAGAACAGCGTGCTCCTTGTATTAATTGCAACTCTTATAAGCCCACTGTTAATCAATCTCAGTATAAGACTTTGTTGAGCACTGTTAACAGACTCAGTAGCTCGATAGAGTGACTATTTAACAGTGCTCAGCCCTCTCACTCCAGCTGTATTGCAAAGCCAGACTCAGCGCTGTTAATGTTAAATTTACAGTATTTACTTCGTAATCAGTTACAGAGCTTTACGTAGCGTAACGTACGTGTTGATATTGAACAGAACAGAGAACGTTTGTTGTGTATATGTTATTAACAGCTTGATTTTGCTGTCATTTAACATCTGCATGTTAATGTATTTAAAATTAAGGAATTAAACCGAATTTAAATTAATATATTAAACTTTTTTTATGCAATGCTGAACCTTAAAGCATCTAATCGATGGAAATAAATTTGATTATATCACGAAAATAAATGAAAGAAGAAAGATTTATTTCAATTGTTAAAATCTGAATCGCTGGCATTAAAATAGCAACGATATCGTGTGCTGTCAATCAGTTTTCAATTATAGCAGCTAATTTGGTTGGCCTTTAAGCTCACGCTATATACAGCATATATGTATATGCTTTGTATCTGTATGTAATGGCACTTGCCATACCCTTCAAATTGATATATATATTTGTTGGAGTCTATGGCATGCCATGCCCATTACTGCAAATGACACTATGCCATACTGAAGTTTATTTCGCTGCATTTTTTTGTGCACAGAAATCGCTGCAGGCGCACAATATATATATACATATACAATAAAAAATAACAGGATAAACGACTGAAAAGGGAGAATAAAAAACAATTCGCGGCAGAAAAGTGGAAAAATGGAGTAAAAACGAGGCGCATAAAATGCAAGCGGCGGCATTTTGCAGCTATGCGGCATGAAAATTCACGGGAAAAACGAAGGGAGCACAAGATTTACAAAAAAAAATGATGAAAAAACCGAAAGCAACACGAAATAGCAGTGTGACATGGCGTGTAAGTGTTGGTAAACGCGGTGCGAAATGCCTCAACGCTTTTTGTCTCTGTGAGTTGTTATTGTTGTTGTTGTGTGGTACAAATGCTATGTAGGTCAAAGGAATGCAGTTGATTGAAGCTGTGCCGCAATGCCCTGTAAATGAGCAATGGAGTTTGAATAGCAATAGTGTTGAATAATGCTTAAATATACATACATTTTATATATATGCATAAAAATTAGTTGGATTTATAAAGTATATAATATAAAACAATGATAGAGAAGCTGAACAACGTAAAAATAGTGCTAGGCTAGTGTTGAGTAACGCTTAAAAATTATTTTATAGTTGAATTAGTTAAATATTAAATACTCAATCATTGAGTATGAGAAATTATGCATTTTTAATATTATTTTAATTATTTGTAATATTAGTGTTGCATAATGCCTAAAGACGATTTACCTAATCGAAAACTAAGTCTCAAAATCGCAAAAGCCAGTTAGGCAATAAATGTTAGAGAAGAAAAATATCAAAAAAATTTCGGAGCTGATATCGCTAGTCTTAAAAGTGCGCAACATATCGTTGTCCAACACTGCGACAGCAATGCCATTTGCCTGCTAACGGTGCATTTGTCGCTCGCTGCAGTTGCTGTTGTTTAACAAGTTCGAGTGCAGCGCATTTGCAAAATTTAAGAACCATCTAAAGTTTGGTGTAAGCCACAAAAAAAAAAAAAACAAAGGGAGAGAGAGCGAGAGCGATAGAGAAAGAGGTAAACTTTTTGAGGCTGTCGCTGACACCGAAATACAAAGGCAACAGCAAAAAGTTTGTTTAACAATGTGTTAAGAAGCTGAACGGAAAATGGCCGGGAAACTTGGAAGGGCCAGGGGCTTAACGGCAGAATGCATGGCATCATGTGTGTGTGTGTGTACGTAGAGTGCACAATAGTAAAAAAAAAGGAGCAAAAAAGAAGCAAACAAAAAGCGAACGACAAACATATTTGACATTTGCATACGAAAAGTGTCAAAAGGGTAACACACACACACACGCACACACACACATATAGAGAGAGATGAGGCCGCAACTTCCTGTAACGCTCTTATCTTGATATATTGCATGCTTCTTCTTTTTGACTCATATACACACAATCTCTCCGTCTCTTTCTCTCACCCATCTCGTTTAGGAACGCTACAAGGCCGACATTAGTCTTGCCATACAATTGCTGCAGTGCAAGCCGGACAGTTTTGTGCCACAGAAGGTGTCCTCGGTAAGTTGCGCTCAACGTCTTAGCCAGGTTGATAAACTCAATTTTTTTGTATTTTTTGTGCTTCAGCTGCCAATTGATATTCAGTCGAAAGTTTCGGCCTATATGCGGCTGGAGACGAACTCGCATTCGGACTCGGAGTGCAGCAATAGTGGTGTGGGCGTGGCCACCACAGCTTCCTATAAAGTGCTTCCGGTCTCGGACTCACCACCGCCAGCGCCATGCCCCTTCCCGCCCACGGCCATGGTATACTCGATGCGGGGCCTTGGTAAGTGTTAGTAGACCATGTTTTGATTTTGTTGATTAACTCGTTTCATTTATTTATATTCTAGATTGGAGTTTATATACTTTTATTTACTTTGTTGAATTTGCAGCACACAAAAAACATTTTCACAGTTTATTATTATTTTTTTTATTTATTTATTTTTTTTATTTATTGCATTTTACATTGTAAATTATTGATGAACTTTTGTGCTATTTATTATTACACTTTGTTTATTGTTTTAGTTTCAATTACAGCTCAAATTTATTGTAAATAATTGGCACCATTTATTTTATTTTGTTTTTTTTTATATCTTATATCAAATTTATGCCATATTTTATGACTACAAAGTTTTTTTTTTTTTTTTTTTGGCAATATTTTTAGCGTGAATAATTGAAATTGTTTAAAAATTGATGCATCCATATCTGATATGATGTGTATGTATGTGTGTGTGTATATATATACATATATGGAACAAATCAATCGAATCATGGCTGGCAGCATTATAGAACTTGGCTAATTAAAATGAATAAAATTTCATCGAAGCATTCAAAGCTCTTTGGCTTATAATTAAATTCTTAGCCTATAATTGGAATTTGAAAGTGTGCGTATGTGTGTGAGTGTTATGTGAGTTGTGTACGTGTCTGGTATGTATGTATGTATATGACAATGCAGAAGGCCAAATGATGCGGCAAGAAAGCGAAAATATATTTGCAATTTAAAGTAAAGCTGAGCTAATAACTAAGAGTTAGAGAGAGAGAGAGAGAGAGAGAGAGAGAGAGAGAGAGAGAGAGAGAGTGGATAAGATAGAGAGTGAGCGAGAGAGAGAGAAACAGAAAGATAGAATGAGAGAGAGAAAGAAGCAGAAAAATAGAGTGAGTGAAAGAGAGAGAGAAGCAGAAAGATAGAGTGAGAGAGAGAAAGATGCTTCTTTCTGCTGAAAGATAGAGTGAGCGAGAGAGAGAGAGAGAAGCAGAAAGATAGAGTGAGAGAGAGAAAGAGAGTGAGCGAGAGAGAGAGATAGAGAGAGAAAGAAGCAGGAAGATAGAGAAAGAGAGAAAGAGTTAGAGAGAAAGTGAAAGAGGGATAGAGAGGGAGAATGACTGAGAGAGAGAAATATAGCCAGATATCAACATAATGAAAAGAGTTAGAGCTTGTGTAGGGCTGGCGTTAAATAAGTAAAAAAAAATAAAAAACACGAGATAGCAGAATTTTCTCTTTCACCGAAAAGTAGTTTGTGCTTGCTTCAGTATAAAGTTTCTTAGAATGTCGGTACTTCGCGTAGAGCCAAGCACCGAGAGCCAGCGGTTATGCTATTAACAGAATGCTGATATCAGTTATGCTACTATGCTATTAACAGAATGCTGTTAATAGCATAGCTGGGCTATGTGGGTTAGGAGCAATTCCTGTTAAAGTCGTCTATAGCTGCCAGCTGCCACTTTGATTCATTCTAAACAAATATTGCCAATAAAAAAAAAATAGAAAACCTATTGACATATGCGCATGTTATCTACCTCCGCCCCATTTTCAGATTCTCTGCTAAATTGCTAATTGTTTTTCCTTCTTCTCTCGCTTTGACTCCACCCAAAAACAGATGCCACTAATGGCAACTCAGCCAATGCACAAACAACGCCAGCGAAAAACAACAACAACAACAATAATACTAACAACAACAACAACAGCAGCAGCACAAAGGACACAATCAACAACAACAACAACAACAAGCTCAGCTCGAAATTTAGCTCCAGCCAAACGCTCAATGGTCAAACCAAGACCAACAACAACAATTCAGATCCCGACATGATTTCACCCACAGTGATGGCCAAATTCCTGGAGGATGAGCTAAAATTGAACGATGTGAAGCACTGCGACACTTGCCAGTGCAGCAAACAGGATTTAACCGTGCTGGCAGACGTCTCCCGTTCCTATACGGTGGCCACCCAGACGCCCCACACGGAGCGCAGCCTGAACGAGCCGCTGACTCAGCTCTGCCTGCGCTGTCACAGCAATCTGAATTCGCCTTCAAGGACCAACAGTCCCTATCTGATGAAGCTGGTGAAGAGCAGCGATTCGGTCATATCGGAAACGAAGAGCTCTGTCTCGGATCTGAACGATATGGACAAGCTGTTTACGCCGCCCAAGAAGGATGATCTGATGGTCAATCCCATCTTGGGCCATCACAGGCTGTGCGAGCGCACGGCAACCGCGGCCTCGACCTCGACGCTGATGTATCCAACCACACATCTGGGCGCCTATGCGGCCGAGAAGTATCTGCTGGAGACGAGCAATCCGGGCCAGCTGCGCCAGGGCAATGCCACAACTGCGGCTACGTCAGCATATCAGCGACGCTTTCTCGATGGCGGCGGCACGGCGCTGCAGCTGCTCAACAAGTTTGAGGGCGCTGGGTCAGCTGCGGCGGCGGCGGCGTCGTCGGGTGCTGAGGAGCTGGAGGATGAGGCCAGCAAACCGCTGCTGGCGGGCATATCACAGCCGAGCCTGCTGGAGGCCGAGCAGCCGCCAATCACACAGCCAACCAAGCCCGAGGATGTGTGTGAGCCGCAGCCAGTGAAGCCGGCGGTGGCCATTGGGACAGCCGGGACAGCAGGAGCTGCTGCCGCCAGCTCCTCCTCCCAGCTAAAGTCAACGAACTCGGGCAGCGTGCAGAGCCTGTGGAGCAACAAGACGAGCAGCTGCGAGGGCGCCAAAATGTTTGAGACCTTCAATCGGAATCTCATCAAGACCATTAAAGTAGATCTGCCAGCACCATTATACACATTATACTAATCCTCCTTCCATTGCAGGCCGAGAATCCCAAGTATCGTGGTCCACGCCTCTGTGCCATGCGCATCCAGCAGAACGGACAGAGCAACATATTGCTGGACAATCTGGAGTCGATTGAGACGCATGTGCCGATCATCTACAAGCGGCGGGAGCGGCTGCTGGACGAGGAGCTCAACGATGGCAAGGACATCATCACCTGCAAGGAGAGCAACGCGGCGGCAGCGGTTGAGGCCTGGCAGGGCTCGGCCATGCCGCACGAGAATGTGGCGCTGCAGCCGGTGCTGGAGCCGCAGGTGGAGCTAAAAGAGACTGAAAAGAGCGGCCCAGCCGAGGCACTGGTGGCCAGTGGAGCAGCCGGTGATCCGGCCAATCTGAGTGCAGCCGCTGCTGCCACTGCTGCTCCGGCTGGCTCGCCCAAGCACTCGGCCAACTCGAGCTCCCTAAGCGATGCCATCGACTACCAGGAGAGCGTGCTGCTGCGGCGCCAGCAGCTGAATCGCGTCGCCGAATGGGTGCAGCACAACACGCAGCAGCTGGAGCAGCGCGCATTGCAGCAGCCGACGCTGCCCAGCGACTCGAACTCGGGCACGGAGCGACAGTCGTCCTACTCGACGCTGGATCGCATGGACTCCATATCCATTGAGAAGCTGAGCGTGGACTCTGGCTACAAGACAACGCCACAGCAGCTGACCAACGGTTATGCGGATGCGGGCAAATCGACGGAGGATTCACTCTCGCCCAAGACAGACATCACCAGCAATTCGCTGCCCGAGCCGACGACCATCAGCCAGGCGGCCGTTGCGGCAGCGACTGTGGTCACCAAGAAGGCGGAGCTCTGCACCACCTACTACAGGCGCACCACGCGATCCGGCCTGCCGGTGGCCTATACCACGACGACGATGACAGCCGCCGCCACGCCGGCCGATTCGCAGGGCTGCTCCTCGAACGGCTCGCCGGCCCTGCAGTGCCCCGAACAGCCCACGTGTGATATACTCAACTACAAATACTATCCCAATGACACGGACAAGACGCGCTCCGTGCAGGCCGAGCTGCACACGACCACACAGCACGTGGACATCGCCCAGATGGAGTACAATGTGAAACAGTTTCTGCTCAAGCAGAACGAGTGGTCCATGCGAGCGGAGGGAGCAGCAGCAGCAGCAGCAGCAGCGGCAGGGGGTGGTGCTGGCGGTCCCGGCGGTGCACGTCTGTTGCGCCACACGCGCCTCATGGGACCTGGCGTGGGCGAACGCGTGCGCATGGCCACGCCCGGCGGTGCGGTGGCTGCCACGCCAGGTGTCCTCGCCACGCACAGAACTGAAACGAATTTATAAGCCAGCGGATGGACGAAGGGGCGGATAAATAGATGGATGGATGGATGGATGGATAAACCAAATTGTATTCTAGTTTAGCGCCAGATATTAACCAGGAGCAATGCTTATAAGAGAATCTTTAATTTAATGAGTACCATATAGTTAATGTACGATATATATGTATATGTATTACACACATACATATATATATATATGTGTGTTAGTTATTATATATATACTGCTTTACACACATGTATATGTATGTATATACGTGTGTAATACATTTAAGTACGTCTAAGCTGAGCAGTCGCAATGCAGCTAAATGGACATCGTGGCATTGGAATACTATAAATGCACACAATATATTGATTTATACACTTGGAGAAAAAGTCGAATATTTCATACTTGAATAATTTTTGAGTATAAGAATTGCAAAGCTTAAATTTCAGCTGAACTTTTCTTTTCAAATGCTTAATACAGCATTAACTAAAAATATTCTGGGATAAGTGAAGATCATACATAGATGATTATGAAAATTTACTTGTATTTTTTGGGATATCTTTTAACACCTTCATCAAAATCGAAATGCACTAAGACTTGTAAATTTTTTAGATAGATAACAACTAGAATCTCGTTTAAAAATTTCTTTGTATATCATCTCCAAACTCTATACTCTGCGCTTCTAATTATGTTTTGTGATATTGAGACAAACTGTTGCTTATATTAGGCTACTATATCATATAGTTATCGTAGAAATTAGCAAAACAAAATATAAGTTTTTATATTGCTATCCCCAATTCAAACAAATCACACTGCTAAAAGCTATATCATAATTAGCTGACTATATCATATAGAAATGTGTTTGGACCTTCACAAACTACTGTATAACTAATATTCCTTATCATATCTGCTAAGTTTCGGTGCATTTAGAAAACGAATTATATTTCCACGACTTTTTCTCCGAGTGTAACTCATTCTTCAGTCTTCCCACTGCTGTATAAACTGTACAAACTAAACTATAGAGCAAGCTTTTCACAGTTGATAGATTCCACTCACACACACCCACACACACACACACAGAGACAAGCCCAATTGTAAGTCTTCCCTTCGCTACTTTCTCTCAACTCATAGCTCTGTCCAGCGCCACGTTGATCCAGCTAGTCCAAAGCCTATATATATATGATAAAAAGCATATGATTATTCCATATGATATTCAAATTTTCGCATTACCTTTTGGTGTCTGCATGTTAATCAATCCATTTAATATACAACCATATATATAGATATAGATATATATATATGTGTATCTGCCTAGGCTATATATATATGTAATTTGATAAGCGCATTATATTTTCTAGATTCCAATTTGTGCAATATTTGTTATTAGCGAAAACCCAAAACGGAAAATTATAAACAACAAATAAATGAAAAACGAAATTTTTATTTTTATAAAATGCGACCAAAAAAAGAGAAAAAAGTGAAAAGAGAAACCAAAACATACCGAAGCAAGAAAAAAAACCTATTCGAAATTTCTATATATGTATTTATTAAGTTGGAATAAAGCCGCCAAGAACCTGCCTAATGTTAGCTTCTATGATATAGCAGCCGCTCTATAACTAACTTATATACAAGTGTACTGTACCTTCTTAGTAAAAATTTGCAGCAACTGTACTCATTCCTGCCCATTAGATGACCTTCATAACACACTCACACACACTCACACACATATATATACAAAGCTCTATTATTATATATAGAGAGAAATGAATATAATCTTCAGTCAACTAATATTTGAAAACGTATCTGAACACACACACACACACATACATATATTTACACACATATATATACACATATATACCGCAATCATATTCAGATATATATATATATATATCCACGTATACCCGACCCACATAAACTTTCAAAGGCTTCAAAAACATATTATCTTATAATCCATCCCATATTCAAATCAAAATTTCGACAAAAACAAATGCCTATTTACTCGTCTATATTTACATAACATGCAATACATATGCATACATATAACTCCACATATACATACATATATGACTTATACACTGAGCGAAATGCAATATGATGAAATGCTTTAATACTGTTATGTTTGGCCTAATTCTAAACGTTTAATTAGATCGAATTCTCAAATATATATAAAACTTACTATTATCCACTTAATAAACTGCTTGAACTTATCTAAAGTTTTGACTATCTGAACAATATGTTGCAGATTCCTAACTTGATTCGTATAGTTTCAGCTAAGTTTGTTCAAACAAAAAAAAAAAAAAAGTAAAAAAAAAAAACACAAAGACTTGAAAATGTTCTTCGAAAGACACGTAAAGATTATATGAATAAATCCAAACACAATCAAAACTAACATATTCAGAACACAAATCTATGCTAAAAACTCATTCAACTCGCTGCTCAAAGATGAAGAAGAAGAAGAAGATGATGACAAATTTCCATTTTCCCTTTTAGTACACTGCTACAAATCTCCACAATCCCCCCCCTCCCCCTCCCCTCATTAAGCTATGCATTTAACTTTAAGTAGAATTATTTCCCAACAAATTTTCGAGCTCAAAGAACTTTTTGAAAAGGCAGCCTACGATTAATAGCAAAAGCAAAACTATATAGTATATATACATACATTTGAAATGATGAAATGGAATTTCGTAAAACCATGAAGAAGAAGAGACAACTTAAAATAATATAAACATATTTTTAGCGCAAATATTTGGGCATAAGTTGTTCCTCTCCCCCACTCCCAGCTTAGTTCTAAGTGGTTTTTTGCTGAGTATTTATTTTGTAAGCTCCCCATCCTAATCTAGCCTTATATAATATAATGATCATACTATATACATACATATATATATATATGAGTGTACAATATTTTGCGCCTAGTTTGATATAAACAATTTTTGAGCTATCGAACCACCTTAATGTGTAACAACAAAACTAAACAAAAACCGAAACAAATTAAATAAATACGAAATAATTTTTGACAAAAACAAATGGGTGATTTTTTTTTTTCTTTCATATAAATTATTAAATGTGTGTTTAAAACGTTTTATGAAGAGTCTTGAAAAATAAAAAAATAAAAAATTCAAGCGCAAATAAATATATTTATGAATATATATTTTTTCATAATTTTTATTTTATAAAATAAATTATAAACAAAAATTATTTGTATATTATTTTTTGCATTTTTTTAAATTTTAAAATAAATTAGTAAACAAATATTTTTTATGGCTTTTATTTAAAAATAAATTGCTGCAAAAATAAAAGTATACAAAATATATTTTTATTTATTTATATATTTTTTCTAAATATAAAAAATCTATTTTTATTTTATATATATATATATATATATATATATATATATATATATATATATATATTTAATATTTATTATTTTTTACAGTCTGTTGTAAATATTAAAAATTTAAAAAGTGTTTTTTTTTATATATTTGTAGCATGTTTTGTTTTTATTTAAAAATAAATTTCAGCAAAAATAAAAATATAAAAAAATCTCTTTTTATTTATTCATATATTTTTTCTATTTATTATTTTTTGCTGTCTCTATTTAAAAATAAATTCCTGTAAAAATTAAAATTTCAAAAAGTCTTTTTTACATATTTGTATCATGTTTTGTTTTTATTTAAAAATAAATTCCTGCGAAAATGAAATAAATAATTTGTTTGCATGCACTTAAACAACTATGGAAAGTTTCTGTTTTTGTTTTTTCGTTTGCTTTCTCTCTCTCTCTCTCTCTCTCTCTCTCTCTTTCTGTCTCTCTTTTGTTTCTTTTTCTCTCTCTGTAGATCGAAAAATGGCGATGAAAATGGCTTCAGTCAATGCTACGTGGCGAGCTGAGCAAGCTGCGCTCAGAGAGCAACGGCTCCATCCTCAGTTGCTGCGGCAGCGACCTCGGGATCGATCTCGGGCTCAACGGAGTTGGTGCTGGGCACACGCTCGGCGCCGGCGTCGTCGTTGACCACGATGACCTCGTTGACGGGCACCGCCTCCTCGAAGGAGTCGTCGGTGGCCTCGGCGCTGCTTCTCACCTCGTTCTCGGACTCGGCGGGCTGTTCGGCCACCTCGTTGTCCAGCTCCAGCTTGTCGGCCACGGCGGGCTTGGCGGGTGCTTCGGTAGCAGCGGGCGCGGCTGGTGCAGCCGGCGCAGCGGGTGTATTCTGTGGCCGATTGCCGCCCAGGAAATTGATGATGCCCTGCAGCGGACCCGTTGGCTGTGGCTGTGGTGCAGCCGCGGCCGTTGCATTGTTGCCGCCACCAAAGACATTGTTCACAAAGGCCTGGATGGGTCCGGGCGGGCGCACTGTGGTCGGCTGGGCGCTCTGCTGCTGCTGGCCCGTCAGCCCCGACAGCGTGTTCTGGAACTGCGTGCCCAGATTCGAGGCGAACTGCTGAATGCCCTGGAAGGCCTGCGTGGTGCTGTTGACCACACTCTGCACCGCATTCTGGGCGGATGTGATGGCCGCACTGGGATTCAGAAAGCCGGGCACTGTGGGCGCTGGCGTGGCCACCTGATCAGCCTGAACTGCCGGCTGCTGCTGCTGTCCGTTGAACTGATTCAAGAATTGGCCAATGGGCGAGTTCTGTATCAATTGCTGCACAAAGTTCTGCTGTGTGCTGCTCTGCTGGGTGGGCGTGGCCTGGGTGGCCTGGCGTACGTGTGGCACGGCATCGTCAATTTGCTGCTGCTGCTCCTGTTCCACCACTGGCTCAGCGGGCACAGCTGCAACTAGCTCTTCAGCGGCCTCAAGCGGTTGGGCTTTGAGTATGGGCTGTGCTTCGGCTTGAGGCTCTGCTGGTTGGGCTTCTGCTGCTGGAGCTGCCTCCTGCTTCTCCTTCTGCTCTTCCTCGATTTTGGGCAGCTCAGTTTTGAGTTCTGGCTCAGCCTGTGGCAGCTGTGTTTTGGCTTCCTGCTCCTGCTGTTCCACCTGCTCTACTGGTTTCTTCTGCTCCACTGGTTTCTCCTGCTCCTGCTCCAGTTTGGGCTCCTCCTCCTTGATCAGCTGCTGCGGCTCCTCTTTGACTATGGTCACGGGTATGTCGAGCGCCTCCTTTGCCGCTGGCTGCTGCAGCACACGTCCCTGGCTGCTCAGCGCCAGGCAGAGTAATACCAAAGCAACTGCCTTCATTTTCTCTTTGCTCTCCGTTTACTGCTTCTTCTTCCTCTTCGGCTTCCAACTGAGCTGAGCTTGATGTACGCAAACGCCTCACGGCAACGACTGTGTGAAATTTCTTCAGCCTCGACGCATTTATACACGCGTCAACGACGACGACGCCGACGTCGTCGCTGCCACTGACGCCGCAGCGGGCGTCGACGACGACGACGACGACGACAGCAACGGCTAAGACACTGAAGATCGAGTGAAGACGATGCCAATTCTTTGTGCTAAATGTCATTGAACTGCTGCAGGCGAAGGTGAGGACGGCCAACTGCAAGTTGGCCCTTTGCATTGCGGCCAGCATAATTGGCCAATTCTAAGGAGCTGTACTTGTTATGGGCGCATTGGGCGTGGTCGATTCTAGAAATTGTACCGATCAAGGTTACACTTCTTCTTCTTCTTCATTGTATTTTTATTTTTTAGTTTTTTTTTTTAGTCTCAGTTGTAGTTGTAGTTAATTAATAGATCGATTGTAGCCTGAGTGGGTTTGCTTGTCTTTTACGAGCTGCGGCTAGGGCCTGTAGACATGTGGCTAAAATTAGAGATCATTAATTTGATAAGCGGTAGGAGCGAAATTCTATTTCAGGCCGTCGATGTTTAGTTAGGGTATTGAGGGTGTGGATGGCTTAGAGATGGCTTAGGGTAGGCTAAGACTAAGTATAAAATATAATAATGATAATACAAATGATAATGTGATAATGATATGGCAGATATGGGAGCTTAGAGTAGGCTAAGAATAAGTATAATATGTATATAATAATGATAATACAAATGTAATAATGATATAGCAGATTGAAGAGAATAATAATAATGCTTCTCATATTTATATATTAAGATTTATTAATTACAAATTAAAAGCTATAACTATAAAATAAGTAAAATGTATGCTGAAGGTAATGTATTTGCTAATGATCATTGGTATTGGCAATGACAATGCTAATGATGGTTCTAATTAGTGGGCTGATTCTGCTGATTGATGACAAGAATAATGTCTAATGTGTCTAATATAATAATGTAAAAGGCAATGTCAATACTAATACTAATGAGAACGCTAATAATGACTAATAATGCAAGCAATTACTTGTACTCATGCTAATGAAATATTCATGATTATTAGTTTATTAAGGTACCAAATATATCATAAGAGATGTCCATTACATATACGATCCTTAAACTGTCAAATACCCGATCAATATTTATAATAATGCAGATCAGACTTAAATTAATTTCGTTTATTCACTCACTGCCTGCAGGGTATTTGATATTCGCCAAGATTGGGACGTGGACTGTGCCAGCTTGTTCTGGGCATTAACGATCGTCGATTAATTTAACAGCAGATCCAACATTGTGCGCTCTTTGTGCTCGTTGAGCACGCATTTTGTCCCACTATGCAACTGGTTTGAATGCCTTTTATCGATCGGACAAGCGATCGCAGCATATTTTCCAGACAGTCAGCCAGTCAGCCAGCCACCCACCTCCGCCCGCCGCTGCACACGCCAGTTTTTCACTCTCGATGCAGCAGCAGCAGCAGCAGCAACCGAAGCAGAAGAAGAAGAAGCTGCTGCAGCAGCAGCATAAGATCCAGATGCAGATGGACAAGATGCTTACAAGAAAGTCTTTGGCTTTTGGGTCTTCGTTGGTTCTTTGAAACGAGTTTTGTTGGCCAAACTCGAAGAAAACCAGCTCGAAGTGCTGGCTATTTTTAGATCCAATTAGCTTTTAGCTGCAGCGACTGTAGAAGGGTTTTCGAATCAGAATCGTCGTAATCAAATGGGGAACTCTGCATCCAATTCAATTTCCCTCATATGAAAACAATAAAATCCCATTAGTAATTTATTAGTCAAAAAGAAAGAAAGAGAAGAAAAACAAATTATGCAAATTATGCAGATGCATTTCCAACGAAAATCTAGTTAAATGGGTCAATGGGCGTCGCGCGTGTGGGCGTGGCGCAACAAAGAAGAGAAAATTTGAGCAGCACTCTTCGTGGCAACGAAAACTGTTGTTAGCTGAACTTGACCAGATTGCCAGCGAGTCCAATTGGCAAGCCAATCAGACAGTCGTCCAATTGGACAATTGTGGAGGAACTTGTTTTCACGTTGGCCCTTTAAAGCCAAAGCCAGAGCCAGAGCCAGGCTAAAGGACATTGACATTAGCTTTGATTTTTTATAGACTTGTTGTTGTTGGTGGTGCTGGTGGTGCTGGTGGTGCTGGTGGTGGTGCTGCTGTTGGCTCGTTTTGTGCGTCTCTTAATTGATTTCCGCAACAAGCAGAACAAGTTCGAGTTTATTTGTATTTGCCATTAACTTGATTTTAATGTGCGCTTTTAACTTGGCTCACAGAAATTGTATGCACGTATATGTATGTGTGTACATACATATGTATATACACACACACACACACTGGCCACAAATGTCGTTCAAACATTATGCAATAATACAATTGACGAAGGTGAAAAAAAAAACGGGCTAAAATAATTGTTAAATGAAATTAACACCTCGCTCACATATTTCACTTGACGCCCAGACACGCATCAGCTTTGTGGGCGGTTTATTTTGATGGGGCGTGGCCCGTGAGCAAACGGTGGCAACTTTCACTTGACAATCGTGCGGTCTACGAATTATAAACAATATCAACAAATGACAACAACAACAACAATGAAAGCACATGCAAATAACGTCAAAATGGGAAGGCGTCAACAGATCTCTACAACAACAACAACAAACGCAAAATTTTTGACTTGGAATTTTCAATATTGCTATTGTTGTTGTTGTTGTTGTCGTCGCAATATTTGTGCCATATTTCTGTTTATACTTCACTTGTCAAGGTCAGTAAGCAAATACGGAAAAAATGAAATAAAAAAACATTTGTGAGGCTAATAAATAAAAAAGTTGTGCCAAAAAATTGAGCACATATTGCGATGGGACAAAGAGATTTTAGTTGAAGTGTAGGGAATATGCAAATTGGGCGCAGACACAGGTAATGCCCCATTGACTGGCATAAGCTTAAAATATCTTTTAAAAAAGGTGTTAATTTATGGCACAAAATGAACTTGTAAATATTTAAATTTCAAATTTAACGGACAGCAGCTGTAGGGTCTTTTTCCATAGCAAGCAGCTTAGCAGCGATATCCATAGCTAGCTGACAAAAGCTGATAGGCACAGCTTATGTAGTCAACCGTAATTCTGTTAAATGTGCGCACTGTTAAGCCGTTTATAAATTTAAAAACTAATAAATTATAAGCGCAGCTAAATAAAATTTAAAAATACAGAATAGTTAATTGCAAACGATAAATTTTATAAGCTAATTCAATAAATGAATCAAATATTTATTTATTCAGCGTAGCAAATGCTAAACTCAAAATGGTTATGTTAAGTTCAGAAAAAAGTGTATATTCGACTATTGGTTGGCTGATATGACTTTTAATCCAGTGTCTGTTGTCAATAGTGAAAGCAAAACTGCATAATAAATATATTACTGTAGTTACAATACATGAGCAAAAAATAAATAAATTCTCCATGGCCAACATTCAAATTTAAAAGCTATACCAAATTAATGGTCACTCTAAAATATCGCCGCCTTTACATAGCAAGCTATCGATACTTAACAGCATACATAATTTAACATAAGAGCGCATATTTACATTGGCATCGCAGTCACGTTGAGCAAACAACAGCCAGTTTGCTACCGTCCCCTTCTCTAGTTAGAGGCTGTAAAACTATCGATAGGTCTCAACGCCGCGCGTTCGCCTCAGCATAATTGTTAAATAAATAAATAAATTGTATAAATCATGTGGAATGTGTAAAAAAATGTGTGCGTAAGCCGCATGTGTTACAACGCAACACGACAGTGAAGTGCGCGTAGACAATAGCAGCAGCAGCAGCAGCAACAATAACCGCAGTGCTGCGTGCGCCCACACCAACAAAAGAAGCAGCAGCAGCAATAACAACAACAACAGGAACCAATTAAGCAAGCGCAGCAAGCAACAAAAGTGCCAATAATAACAATAATTAATTAAGCGCGTGCTCAAGACGAAATAATTAAATTATTAAAAAACTCGATGCGGCTTCAAAAAATCAACCAAATAAACAAGAACAGCAACAGCAACAACAACAACAGTTGTTCATGTGCTTGCTGCTCGTAAACGCGCGTGTGTTTGTGTGTGTGCTGCTTGTGTTTGTATGTGTGCGTGCGTGCGTGTGACAGCAGCAACAACAAAAGCATTGGGCTTGCAATCAACGGGATCGCCAGCACTTGACGTCGCGGTCGCGGTCGCAGTCGACGTTGTTGGCTCTGTTAATTTTTGTATATGTTAAATAAATCTGATAAAGAAAATGAAATTAAATGAAATACAAATAATCAATTAAAGTGCAGTTGCTGTTGCCCCAATTGGCGTTTCTTGTGTTTTTCGTTTCGCTTCTTACTGCTGCTACGAATTAACCATTAAAGTGAAATACAAAAAGTACAAAAAAAGAAAAAAATCGTAAAAGAAATTATTATCTGCTTGCGTGTTGTTGTTGTATTTGTCTTTGTTTGCGTTTTTAGTCCCGTGCATTGTGCTGCTTCCTGCTCTCGCTCTTACACACACACACACACACACATACAGTCGCGCGCGCTTCTCTTGTTGTTGATTTATGCATGTGTGTGTGCGTTGCTAACGGTTATTGTCGAGCGTTTTTCGCCACAAGTTCTTATCAGCGCGACGCAACGGCAACGGCTCCGAGTTCAAGTTCGTCGCCGTCTGCGACAACAACAACAACAACAACATCAGCAATAACAATAACTACAACCACAACAACAGCAGCCGCTGCAGCCATAGCAGCAGCAGCCGCAGCAACAACATTCACAACTACAGCGGCAATAAGAAACGTGACTAATGCACTGCTCGCGTAGCCTCTCAGCTGCCGCGGATACAACAACATTCTTCAGCGCAGCGACTGCGGCATCGGCGTCCGCATCGGCCTCCTCTGCCAGTACAACACCAACAATGGCCACAACAACAACAGCAACAAATGCTAAAGATGGTAAGTTGCGAAAAAATAAACCAAACATTTCAAATGTACTTACTGTATAACGTTATTATATTGCTGACCCACTAAATGTCGAAACGAAAAATTCGCAATTCGCCTCGTTTGATTTCACCTTAAAGTTCAAGGCGAGTGCAGGACAGTTTTGTTAGCCAGTGACTCTAAAACTATGTCGAGTGGACTTTAGAGAGAGAGAGAGAGAGAGAGAGGGATATAGATAGATAAGTGCAAGGAGATGATGATAATTAAAAATCAGAAATAATTTAATTACTATTCACCTTCTCTCTCTCTCTCTCACACACATACTCTCGTGTTGATCAAACGAAATTCGTATTAAAAATCGTATTTGGGTTTCAATTTTATTATCCAATATCAATTACTTGGAAATAGATTCAACTTTTAACTTTTGTCTGACGTAAGTTTTCGTGAGACGCGTGTGAAATCGAAGGAGCGTTAACTTTTCGCTTGTTGGCCGTAAAATGTTGATTAATTAAGTCCAACAACATCGAAAACATGGCATTAGCTGGCAAAGTAGAAATTCGCGAAAGAAGCAACAAATGGGCTAACAAAAATAATGATCGAGAATCAAGCTAAAAGCCAGCCGGCCGGGAGGTAGCAACAAAATAAACGAAAAAAAGGTAAAATTCGCACAAATCAGAAACCGGCAAGAGCAACAGCAGAAACAACAAAAACAACAACAGCAACATAGAGCAACATTTAAGTATTTTTGCGTGCAAAATAAGTTAAGAAAATACGCACAGACATAAATTTAATTGGCTTAAGGGGCACGGGTTGAGGGTGAGTTGAAGCGGAGAGCGGTCGCAGCGGGGCCATTCGCAGTGTGGAAGGTCGCCAAAGTGCTCAAAAGGCTTTTGTGATGAAGGTCAAAAGCATTTCGAAGTTGTCGTCACCTCTGAACCCGCTCGCAATTATTGATTTTACACGCAGAAAAAAAATAAAATAAAACTGAACATAAACAAAAGAAACGGAAACCTACATTTTTGTTTTATATATAAAAATATATATATATATGGATATATATCCGCTATATAAACACACATACATATATACATTACTTGTTTGCATTTGTACTCTGTAAACAGCTGTGCAGCTGGGGTATGCTCGACTAAGTTATGAGGAATGCAAATGAATTGCAAGAGTTGAGTATATTAAATTGTTAAATTTATAAAATTTTAAATATGCAGATATCAAACAATATTCGACAGCTTCTCGTCGAATGTTTTAGGGTTTTAAATAATAATTTAATTATTTTTAAAAATATTTTTTTTATGTTAAAAAAACAACTATAAAATAAAGTAAACATTTTTTATATATATTTCTAATTTTATTTCTTTTTACATATTTTTTTTATACATATTTTTATTTTTTTTTTTTTTATACATTTTTTTATTTTTTTATACATATTTTTAATTTTTTAAAGATTTTTTTTTTTTTTTTTTTTTTGTATACATATTTTTATTATGTTTTTTCTTATACATATTTTTATTTTTTTTTTTATGCATATTTTTATATATTTATTTATTTTTTTTTTTTATTCATATTTTTAACTATTATTATAATAAATATACTTTGAACTCACTCTATACATATATATTTCAGTTTATATAGAGCATTTCTAATTCGTCTATGCCTGCTGCATTCCTATAACAATGTTTTGCTTCTCGGCGACCGTCAGAGCGACTTTTGTGCGGTTTAGCCGGGTTGCGTTTGCGAGAGCTGTTCAGTGTTCGCTGTTCGCTGTTCGCCGTTTTGCTGTTTTCTGGGCCGGCTTTGGCTTTGGGTTTTGCCTTTGCGTTAGCTTATGCCAAAGGCCAAATGAGAAAAACCTGCTTATTTTTTTTTTTTTTTTTTTGTGCAAAAAGCAGCGGCTGAAAGGCAAATCTCATCGATGGTCACAAAAGACAAGCAAGAGCAACAACAAAATGACTGAATTTATTGAAATCATTAATAAAACATTATTTAATTAAGGCAAAAGCTAACGGTTCATGTTCATGTTAATCAAAGGCAATAGGGCTTACAGTTTTAAATGCGCTGGTATTAGAATAAAATGTATATGTATTTTTTATAAGCATTAGCAGTAATTTGCCGATATATATAATATATTCATTAGCCTATCTGAGTTTTCTTTAATTTGCCACAATTGTTTATTAATCGATTTTTTAATGCTTCAATGAATAATTAGTAAATTTATAGAAATATAATTGAAAGTCTTTTTAGTAAAGCAAGAAAAATTATTTAATTTTTTTCCCGCAAAGCTGCACAAACAATTTTAATTAGTTATAACGTTTACTGATAGCATAGCTGTCATATTTGTCTGAATAATTGAAATTGTTGCGTTTGGAATTTTTCATTAATAATAATGAGTTTTTTTTTTTTCTCAATGGGTCTGGTTTGATAGGGAATTGTTTAAAGGTTTATATAGGAATTACTATGTTAATTTGAATGTTTGGAAAATCATTTGTTTATGATGGCATAGACTTATTTAATAATTGATTGAGCAACAATTTTGTATAGTTCTTTTAGTTTGATCAGCATAATTTTAGGTCTTCGAGTCAGCAAATGCAATTTATGATAAATTTCTTGTTTTGCTATATTCCTCAAACTGTTAGAGTTTTGTACCCTTTTCAGATACCCTTTCCTTAATTATCTTATATCTCTTATCTTTCTGCACTTCAAAGCGACCTTTTTTTGGTGTTTGAATAAGAAATTAGAATGTTGCCGACTGTCTAATGCTCGTTCATGCATCCAAGAGAGTTGAATTATTTATGGTAAACCTCAAGAGGAAGCATGCAATCTTATTATAGTAGATATTTAAAATTTCTAGTCCTTAGAACCATATATACATATGTACTTGTGTTTATCTTATGCTAAATATGATATATACCTATTTTCCACGCCCCTAGTATCAAGCATATATTTCAAGTCTCTGCTTCAATATTCGGTTTTCATACAAAGAGCAAATAACAGTCAGCTGATGAAACCAATATACCCTTTTCATCTTCTGAACTAGTATAAAAATTCCTCTTATTTGAGACCTTTTTCTCGCAACGTTTATCACAACTAATTGGCGGCACAAGTTGTATGCTTTATCAGCACAACATCGTACACAGTCATACATATATAATATATATTTATATATATATACATATATATATGTATATGCATATCTACAACTATTACTGTATCGTTTTTTATCAGTTGTGATTTCGTGCTTATCAGCAAATGCAACCATTTACCTAGGGCAAATACTATGACCAATACACGTACATTCATTTATTTATATTTGTTGCCGTTTTCAATTAGTGCACAACGGCAAAAAAGAATGTCAACAGCAGCAACAACAATAATAATATAAAGCTACACTTTATAATTCCATTTCAACAAAATAAGCAAAAAAAGAAAAAATAAAAACAATTAAACTGCAGATAGCTTCAAACAATATTTAATGAACATAAAAATGCAGAGAAAAAGACAAGAAATAAAAAATAAGAAATAAAAAATATATAAAATATAGAATATATAAAATAAAAAATATATAAATTAAAAAATATATAAAATAAAAAATATATAAAATAAAAAATATATAAAATAAAAAATATATAAAACAAAGTAAAATTAGTCGTATTTTTTATGTATATGTTGAGATGGAAAAATATATATATATGCATATAAATAGATTTACTTATACATATATACATATGTTTAAATGTACCACTTTAATTCATAGAACTTCTCATTCTCTCCTAATCCTTTGCTCTTCCTCCTCTCGTTTCATAATGCAAAAATGTGCAATTAGCAAGTTGAAAAAAGTGTAATAAAACTTATAGTTAATATGGCATAAAAATAATCAAAAACAGAAAGCAAAAACCCATTAAAAATATGTATATGTATAATAATATATATATTTATGTAAATATTTTGCAAACATATTGAATGTTGGCTGTTTGTTTGTTGTTGCCTTTTGGCTGTTTGCCTGTTTTGGTTTGGGAATGAAGTTTGGAAACTTTTCCGCTGGGCGCTGCACTTCACGGGGCGCAATACTCATTCGGCAAATGCATTTGGTTGGGTTTTTTATTCTCTTTTTTTTTGCAGCAACTCAATTCGACTCGTCTCGCCTCGCCTCGGCTAGGCATCATTTTTCATGTGGCATGCCATTTGCCTCGCAAGTGGCGGCAGTTTGTCATGTCCCATGTCCCGTGTCCATGTCTAAAGCTCCATTGCCCAGGCAGGTGCTCGTCGTCCGGCTTCCTTTAGCACTCACTCAGAGTGTTGCTCTCTCCGTCTGCCTCTCTTGACTTTTTTTTTTTTTTGTGATTTGTGGCATAGTCTGTTGCAACAATTTGTGCTGAATTGCCTGCCGTGTGCGACTGTTGCACTTGTGAATTGCTTTATTACATATTCTGTCGCTCGGAGCGGCGCAGTCAAAAACAGCTGCCACTTGGCAGCTGACTAAATTTAATTTCAAATGTGCTGATTGTCAGCACGATTAGATTTTTATTACGCACTGCACTTGGTATATTTATCATGGCTATTAGAGTTGGCCAAGGAATAACAGTTTCAATTGCAGCTTTAAGTAGACGATTAGTAGGAATACAATATGATAAGATAAGTTGACTGTCAATTGTGATTTAAGAAGAAGATGAAGAAGAGGAGTGGAAAGGGAGAGGTGATGGGTGAGATGAGAGGAAAGAGAGAAGATAAGAAACAGAATGGCGAAGAGTGAAGATTGGAGAGGAGAAAAGTTTTGGAGAAGAGTAAGAGAGTATTAAGTACAGATAAAAGAGGAGATGGGAGAAGATAGGAGAAGGCAAGATAAGAGAAAAGAAAAGCTAGAAGAGAAGGAGATATAGTAATGGGAGATATAATAATGGGATAGGTAAAGGGATAGCAGAGAAGACAAGAGAGAAGAAGAAAATGTAGGAGAAAAATCACTATATAAATGTTCTCTACATCTCATTCCCCACATTCATTTTCGTAATTCTTTAATAACAATAATTTGCATTTCATTCATTGTCTTCACCTTGCACTAATTTGAAATGCTTGATAATTGCACGTAATGGAGGCACTCTAGAATGTCATAGTCGCAATTGTTAATCACTTTAGATTTCAACAGAATTGTCACAATTTGAGTCATATTCCGTAATTACTCAATTACCTTATCAGCGTGCGATTGTTCTGCACTATATTTGATATTCAGTTCATGATTCTAATTAAAGTGCAGCTCCCTCCCCAGATGCCACATTAGCAGCTCAGCTCAGCTCAGCTCAGCTCAGCTCAGCTCAGCTCAGCGCAGCTCAGCTCAGCTCAACCGCTGCCGACTAATTTGTCTCACATTCCATTACATTCGCTCACCTGTCGCCCTTCTTCAGCTGTTCCCCTTTGGCCTGGTCTTGTCTTGCACTTTGACGCTTTTGCGCTAATTCGCTTAGCGTAATTTGCATTCTGCAAACATCATTTGAGGCGTGTGAAGAAAAAAAAAAGGAAAAGAAAATGAAAATGCAAAAAGAAAATAGACATCAACATAGTCATGATAATATCAATTAAGCGAACTGGGAATACCCTTAATGCACTCTGGTGAACACATTAGAGTGGGAGCTGAATACGGAAGTAATTAACTTTGGGGCGATAATCATAATTTTTTGAGTACTTGAGGAATTTTTGTGAATCAAGGGTATTCCAATATGTATATCTATTGATATGATTATTTTAAACAAATAAAATTAATAAAGTGAATAATATGAAATGACTTTGTAAACAATAATAAAAAAATAAACCAATAAATAAATATTTTTATATAAAATTTTATCAAATTAATTGTTTTTTAATTTTATTTTATTTCCTATAAATAATTGGAAGATATTACATATAAAGATATGATTTTATTTTAAACAAATAAAATAAATTAATTAATATAAAATGACTTTGTAAGCAATAATCAAGAAATAAACCAAATTATGGGTATTACACAATGAATAAATATTTTGATATAAAATTAGTTTCAAATTAATATTTTTTATACCCTGAACCCATTGAAAATGGGAAATCAGGGTATAATGGTTTTGTGAAAAGTATGTAACAGGCAGAAGGAGGCGTGGCAGACCCCATAAAGTATATATATTCTTGATCAGGGCGACGAGCTGAGTCGATATAGCCCTGTCCGTCTGTCCGTCTGTCCGTCCGTCCGTCCGTCCGTCCGTCTGTATGAGTGCGTCGATCTCAGAAGTTATAAGAGCTAGAGAGCTGAAATTTTGCATGTAGACTTGTGTATACCATACGCAGTACGAGTTTATCATATTTTTTCGATAACTCATTCGATATCTTTTTTATCGAGGATAATCGATAAATTGATATTGTTTTTTCAGCCTAATTTGAACACTTTTAAACATAGAGTCTTCAGATTTGTTGTGTATATACATTCGATAGTTACACACATTTTGTTATTTACAGATTTTGGATACCACGCCCCCTTCGCCCCCAATTCATAAAAAACGTATTTCAAATACTAGAGACTTGTGCTTCGGAATGTACACACATTTATACATTATGATTACATTCTGAAAGTTTCACAAAGATCATACGTCTACAAACGAAATTATTCAACAAATAAAATCTCATAGTATTGCCCACACTGCAGCGCAGCCCAAGCGCAGTCGCTGCTTACTGCGCAGTTGGAGGGTTCAGGGTATCTCCTAGTCGAGCAGTCTCGACTAGAGCCTTTTTACTTGTTTTTTTTTTCAGTTTAATAATATGTAGACAATTTTATTTCCTATAAATATTTGACAAATATTAAATATTAAGATATGATATTATTTTAAACAAATAAAATAAATAAATTGAATAATATGAAATATATTTGTAACAAAAATAATATTTTAATGTATAATTTTATCAAATTAATTTTTTGTTAATTTTAATAATATGTAGACAATTTTATTTTTTATAAATATTTGACAAATATTAAATATTGAGGGCATTTAAAAATTTAACATAATAATAATAATAATAAAAATAAAAATATTATATAAATATGCATACAAAAATAGTATTAAAACATATATGCAATTAAATTTTTAATACGCTTTACAACACTGACTCATGCTGCATTTTTGCTGCAAATTTCTGTTTGCTTTGTTGTCTCTGCTCAAGGGTATTGAATATCTGGCGTATTAAATTCAGCCTTTGCTCCCGGCTGCAACTTCTTTTATTTTCTTTTATTTTTTTTTAATTTTCGTTAATTGCTGCTAATTACGCGCATAAAATGCTTTGACGTCCGCACTCCCCTGCGCCGTTTCGCCTTTAATGTCCATTCTGGCGTTTCGCTTTATGTAGCGCGCTTCATTACAATTTTTATTGCTGGAAGTTGATTACGAAAATATGCAATATGCTAAGAGGCGTGCCCTGGCTTGCCTGGCTATCAGCCTTTGCATCTCTTGAGTGTTGGCCAGCCCACCTGCCCAGGCTGCCCACCTGTCCCAGCTGGCCAGCATTCGCCTCTTGGCATAAATCAAATGGCGCGTGGTCGCATCAAAACTCGTTCAGCTGTCACAGCAAGCGACTCCTTCGATGAATGAATCGGATTCACGATCCTCGAGGCTGCACCACTTCCTATTGCTTCGCTCATTAGCGCGCAATTTCCACGCGAATAAATTTGAATGTTCTGTGACGTATCGCCGCCTATTGCGGTTTCCATCATCAGTTGCCTAACAACTTCTTTCTTTTTTTCATTGTACAATTTTTAATTGACGTTTCGCTCGTTTTGCTGTCATCAAATGCCCTCGCACCTCAAATGGACAGCACCAAAACCAAACAGAAAAAAAAAAACATGTATTTGATTTGAATTTTTTTTTTTCGTTTTGTGATAAAACGCTTTTGTTGAGTGGCTGCTGCATGAACACACCCACACAGAGAGCTTACTTTGTGTCTATATATAAAGTTTTTTTTTTTGCATTTTACATATTTGGCATCTGCTGCGCCTGGAGGCGCAATGAATCGACTCGCCACGCCCCATGCCTGACGCACGACTTCCAAATAGGCCAAATGGGCCGCTGCAAACGCCCATTCGTTGCAATTATATTAACTTTTGGTTACGCATCGACAGTTCCACGAAGAGCGTCCCTCTCCCCCTATATAGATGCACATTTACATATGTATGTATGCACATACCGATGGCAATCTGAAATTCGCAATTCGACTCGGTTTTAATCAGTCTCTCTATGTCAATGACAGTTGCCAGCGTTTCCAAATTGCCAAAATCGCGTGTAATTCGCGAAGCATCTCGAAATAATTAAGCGAGCATTTCGTGGCATTTCTGCCATGTTGCAATTTAAGTGAAACTAAAGAGGCACAGTGGTGTGAAGTGGGTGAAATAGTGGGTAGAAAAATAAATGGCTAAAAGTGGATGAGGTGGAGGCTATAGTTGATATGTAGCTATAGATAGCTTAGGGTATACATATATTTATACTTTATTTAGTACATATTTTGTTTTTACATATTATATGTAGATGAAAATGTAAAAATACAATTTCACATTCAATTCCTAAAACAAATGCCATTGTTCGTTGACTGTGCAGAGCTCGAGCTTAAGCTGCAGCTAAAATTTTGCCCTACGCGAGCGAAATTCAGCGCCAAATGCAATGCTGGACAATGGACAGATAGACAGGCAGAGGCAAGTAGAGCAGGAAGACAAAAGTTGAGAGAGAGAGAGAGGGAGAGGGAGAGAGAGAGAGGGCAGACCGCGCTCATCCACTCGAATATGTGGAGCAAACAATTACCGCAGTTGCATCTCTCAGTGCAGCCACCTGCAGCAAGTGCAGCACAGTTAGATGGAAACCACACTTTATCCCGCTAACCACATTGTGGCTGTGTGGGTGTGTGGGTGGGTGTGGGTGTGCGGTAATTTAATGCAATTTGTAAATATTTAATGTACATTAATTAAATGCAAATGTAAATGTGAATGCAAACGGTTTTGTTGGTCGCCGTGGCACTCTAGAGCAGATGCAGAAATATATATCTAGCATGTATGTATATATTTTTTTTTATTTATATTTTTATTTTACTTAATTCCATATTTCTACATATGCGAAACAATTTTCATTTAATTTTACTGCCAGCAGCAGAAACGAGTGAATGTATATATATATATATTGTAATGCTTAAATTTGTTACGCTTGTTCTTCTGGCGAAATTTCGAGGTCTACACACACACACACACACACACACATACAGACATTGCCTGTAGCAGCTGTGTCCTGTCGTTGTCCTTGGGCCTTTGCATCAGGTGGACGCGTGGACGCCTTTGGCTGAACACGCGCGCCTTCCTTTTGCTCAATGTGCGTAACAATTTTTATGAGTATTGCTGTTGTTGTTGTTGCTCTTGTTGTTTGCCTCGCACACGCCCCCCCCACATTCTTTTTATGATTGCTGCTTTACCTTCTGTTGCTGTAGTTTTTTGCATGCGTTTTATAGTTGAAAAATTCGGCATCTCCGCTTGATTGCGCTTTGCTCAGCCACGCCCACATTCACACACACACACACAGGCATACACACGCCACCCAACTACATGCCTTTAACAATGGGCCGTTCGTACAGCTTATTTTTAGCATTCCTATGCAAGGACGAAGCTTTGTATAACCAAAATTCTAAGCCTCTTTTTTTAGCTTTTGTTTGTATTGTGTGAGTGTGCGTGTGTGTGTGTGTGTGTTCAGTCTACCCTGTAATCTAGGGCGTTGCTACATTGTTCTGCTTATATGTGATCTAAATCAATTGATCAATTCAATTCAGCAAATGAATTTCAACTACCTGTTGTAATGGAACAAGCTAATTCTGTACAGTTATTTGTGAATGCGCCGAATGGGCAGGCAAGAGTGGAATAATTCATGAATATTTGTTGGCAGTGCTTTAATTCGCAATGTGAGCGCTTAAAGAGAATTGATAGGTAGAGCTTAGGTTTATTTGGCATTACCTCTTATATAGATCATTCTTTGTTATCTGAAATCTGTAGAGAAGTGAGCAAACTTAATATAAGTTAAGTTGATAGTTGGAAATTTAATTGAATTTTCCAATTTTACTGGTCTAAATGTTGTTGCTTAACATGAAATTTAAGTAAGTAAAGCTGTATACAATTTTTATGAATTTTACTGTACGTATTTTACTTCTCATTTCATTTAAGATATTCATTGGGCTTGTCTGTCCATCATTATTTCAGTCTATGCTATTTTCCCACATAATAACTGCAAATAACAACTATGTTCATCTCTGCATATGCCACTTGTCTGAGACTTATCCGAAAAGTCAACTCGGCACGAGGTATGCCAGAGTCGTACGCTCTTTTGTTATCTCTCTCTCTCTCTCCCTCTCTCTCTCTCTTTATCTGAGATAGTCAAAAGCGTTATTGTGTTGCCTGTGGTTGTCATTGTTCTAGTTGCTCTAGTCTACCAGCTGTCATTTTTGGAGGCTGTAATTTGTTTGCTTACCCAAATGCCGCCTCCTGCTAGCCGTGGCCGTTTCCTCGTACGCCCGCAACATTTATGGCCGCTTTAGCTGTGCGTGGGCAAGCAAGCAACTTTTGCTTTCAGCGGCTGCTGTTTGAGCATTTCCATTTGTTTGTTAGCCAGACGGTCAGACAGATAAACAGACGCACAGATGGACAGACGGACGGACGGACGAACGGACGAACGGACAGCTAGAACAGGCGGAACAACAAAAGCACTTGGCGCTGTCAGTGGAATATGCACTACACATCTTTCAGATACTTTTGATATTATTGGTAGCTGCTTGAGCTATTTTTAACCAGAGAAAGAAATAGATGGCGAGAGCGAGAGAGCAAGAGATAGCAGAAATATCTTTGCCTTTTGTTTTCCAAACAAACATGCAAAGAGCTCAGCGAGCGCTACACGAGGCAAAATGTTTAATTGCTCTGCGCGTTCTTGACTTGATAAAGTTACCAAAATTTCTGCCAGTTGAGATTTTTAATTAGCCATCATTGAAGTTGGCCAAAAGACACAGAGAGAGAGAGAGAGAGAGTGAGAGCTAGAGAGACTGCGAAATTATTGTCAAAATTAGCGTCAATTTTTTTGCGAGCTACTTATTTTGTGTTGCCAACATTATGATGACCATTTGTTAAAAGTTTCTCTTCCTCTTCTTCTTCTTCTTGTTGCTGTTGTTGTTGTCGCTGTCTTTTGTCAACGCAAAGATAGCGCAAATTACTCGACCGCAGCGAAAACACCAAAAGAGTTGAGCAAAAAGCACGAGAAAAAAAAAAAAAAAACAGCAACAACAACAACAAACTTTGCCCGCGACAAAGTTTCCCAATTTCTTTACTTTTATAGAAAATGTTTTCACAGCTGCCCGACTCCTGCCGCTTGCGACTCCTGCTCCATCTTTCAATTTCTGCTTTGACTGCCGCCCACATAACATTTCATTTCATTTATTTTCGTTGCTAATTTTTTGACATTTTTCGCCGGCGACGCGGAAAATACTTTTGAGCAAAAGATAGTTTTTCAATCTATATATATGTACATATATATATATGTGTGTGTGTGTGTGTGTTTCATTTGCCACTTAAACATTTGATTAGCGTGTTTTTTATGGGCTGGACACGCGTTCACATTTGCCGCACACCAAATTGACAGTCAGCTTAAAATGAGCTTATTTTATGTTTGATTTTTATGTATGTATAAATGTATGTATGTATATATTACCGATTTGCTGCGCTTCATTTGGCTGGGTCTATAAATTTGCTCTGTCCTGCTAATTGGCAGTCTCATGAGTGCGCTCAATTAATTTTGGTTCGTCAATTGACGCACGTCTGTGCAGGTGGCGTATACTTGATAATTGTTTACACTTGCCAATGCCGCTGGGGCTGGAGCTGGGGAGACATGACTTGGCAAAGATAACAAAAGCAACAAGAACAACAACAATAGCAACAAATGTTTGACAATGTTAGAGCATCAAACAGATTTTGCAGCGAAAATTTTTTAAAAGTTGGCAAATAAAAATACATAAAATATATGTATAAAAAATATTTTTAATAAATGCTTGAATAACTATATTTTTAGAATTTCTTTGATTAAATTCTGTTTATATTTATAGAGCATATTTTTCTCTATTTAGTATATGTTTAAAACATAATCTAGAGCTTCAACAGCTTCATTTGACTTCATTTAATACACAATAAAAATGCCACAAATTTATTTATAAAGAAATTCTCTGAAAATTTCACATATCTCTGTTTTATATATATGTATATACTTGCATCACATATCATAATTTATATGTTTTCTTTTGCTCATCTTTATTACACATTTCACTTTAGTTTCCCATTTCGCAGAGTTCACATTTTGTTGCCTGGCACTTATTCATTTATGAGCTATTGCTTGCCTGTTTTGCAACTCGTACTCTGTCGATTACATAACCCAGTTATTAATGGTTTTTCACCTGCCATGCAACAACCATCTTTATCTAACCTGAACTCCGGTGTCGCCCGCTGACCGAGCTGTGACTTGGCGACTGTGTGACACGCGGCGTAAGACAAATGTGGAGCATGGCCGAAGCTAGAGTGACAGAGAGAGAGTGAGAGAGAGAGAGAGAGAGAGAGTGAAGGAAGTTGGTTTCATGTTAGCTTCGCTCGCTGCTGTCCAAGTTCATTTACGTCATGGCCAGGTGAAAGAGTGTTCTCTGGGGAGCAGCTTCTGACATAGCCAATTGCCACATAAATTGCCGGCTGTCATGTTCTCTTCACACACACACACCACCCTCACACACACACACACGCACCACCCTCACAGACACAGACACACTTATTCAGTATTGGGCAATTTGTTAATGAGTTTTGGCTCTTGGAGCAGCTATACTGCAAACAGTTTGACATGCACTGATTGGATTGCAGTTCATAAAGTTCATGAACTTTGGCAGTTGGCCCAAAAGGCATCACTATGACCTGAGCACAATGCATTTGACGCCGGCCTAAAAAAAAAGTGTCAACCACTCTCTGCCCTGTGACTGTCAAACTGTGCGCACACAATGCACACTCAATTGTGGGTTAGTTTTAAAGTCATTCTTGGCGCAAGTTTATGTGCAACGCCTTTCAATACACTGCCACAACAATTGCGGCGTAAAAGCGTAAAATGGCTGCAACAAAAGACAGTAGGCGGAGAGGGGGGCGGGAGGAGACGTTTGTTGGCTATAGCTATAGAAATTGTCACAGGATGGCAAAGTTCAGAGACTGCACAGGTTTGTTTAGAAATGAAAATAAGTTGGCTAGTTGGCAACACTGCGAAAATGGAGTGTGCACTGAGAGAAAAGGGGGGGCTGAGAGATAAAGAAATTAATTTAAAAAAGTATTTGAAAGGGTAAAAATAATGGAGGAGAAAGTTGGAATTACTTTGCTTAGCATGCAAAAAAATAAAAATAAATAAATAAAATAAAATAAAATAAAATAAAATAAATAAAAAAATAAAATAAAATAAATCAACTAAAAATTCTTAACTTTGTTGAGTAAATATTTATAAAATATTTATTATTAAATAATTCCAAAATATTTAAAGGGCTAAAAATTATTTTTGTATAGCATACAAAAATATAAATAAATAAAAAAAGAAAACATTTAATATTTTTAATTAAATAATATATTACGATAAAATATAATGACGAATTAATATAAAATATACATTCTATTTTTTATATATTTTAAATTGACAGGAGAAGGCTTTTCTTTACACCATAAATATTATATTAAATATTTCTAGATTATTTTAATGAATTTGATCGAGTTTGAGTAGAGTCTTAAGCTATATATATCTCTCTCTTTCTCTCTCACAGCTTAGCCTCCTTGTTCCTATGACAACTTTCTCCACAAATTTCTCTCAGTGCATTCGCTGGGCTTTGCTTTTATGAAACGGATGTTGCCGCTTGCATTTAGTGCACTTGAGCCTTGAGCGTCATCCTCTTCGCCGGCGTCGTCCTGTCGCTTCTGCCAGTTGCCTGCTTCCTGGCATTGTGAGCTGCTCTGGCCCACATGTGAGTCCGTGCGGCATGCGAATAGCTTCACGCGCATCTACGATGCGTGTCCTGTATATAAATTCACTCTGAATAGCAGCAGCCCAAGTTACAGAGTCCGAGCTGGAGCCAGAGTTTAGTGTCACTGTCAGGCAGGGGAGGCTGAGGAGGTGGGCTGAGGAGGTGAGGCGCAGAGCAGCTGCTCTATATTAGATGACTTTTTGGAGCTGGTCCATGTGCTTTGTTTCGGCACCGGCTCCTTTGGCTGGCAGTGAGTGCAAGGACCCGTCTTTGGGTCCTTCAGCGGCGCACCTCAACAAAGGACAATCGCTTCTAGTGAATGGCACTGCTGGGGCAGACTGAGGCAATCAAAGGCAGCTCCCTTTTGGCGCCTTTTGCTGCCTTTGTGCCCTAGCTGGCCATTGTGTTAATTCAATTAGTTGGCGCTGTGCAAAATATATGCAACAAATTTCATTTCAGCTCAAGCCCCCGTTCCAGTTCCATTTCCGTTTGCTGTGTTCTTTTCCATTTTATATTTTGGGTTGAGTTTAATTATTTCAGATTTTTCTTTTATTTTCTTGTTTTGGGCCCATTCAAATGCCTCGCACGTTGGATTTTTTGATTGGATTTGCTGTGCGTATTATGCAGATATTTTCGATTTGATTTTTAATTTAATTTATGCAATTTTAATATAATTTGTTTTGGCTTTCATTGAAATTGCTTAGCTGAGTGAAAGGCAGCTCTGATAAGAGAGTGGCGTCAATTTATGCATAAATTCGTATATTTTGTTTGTCGTTTAACAAGATGGCAACGTTTGTGTTGTCTCTCTTAATAGAATCATAAATGTTCTATAGTAAATGGTCATTGAACTGTTAACTGTTTTGTGATTTGGCAAGAGATTGCCAAATTTATAAACTGTCTAAGCAGCTTAACATTTGCCTAAACGTTGCTCAATGTGTGACAGCTTTAGAGCTTAACTCTTTGCTGTGCTATTCCATGTGCTGAAATATTTATGGGAAATTTAATGTGAGTGGGAACAAGTGAGATGTGAGAGCTAACAGTTGTATGTAAATATAAAATTATGGAAAGATAAATGGAAAAAAATATTTATAATAAATAAAAAAAAAAGAAATTAATAAATAAATAAAAAAAAATTAAAATAAAAAAATAATAAATATAAAAATATTTAATAGATAATAAAAAATGATAAATAAAAAATAAATGAAAATATAATAAATATAAAAAATAATAAGTAATAAATACAAAAATATAATAAAAAAAAATAAATAAATAAAAGATAATAAATAAAAAAAAAATAAAAATAAAAATAAAAATAAAAATAATATAAAAACAAAATATTTAAAAAAAAATATAATAAATAAAAAATTCAAAATTTAATAAATAAAAAATTAGGAAACAATAAATAAAAAATATTTAGCAAAAGAAATTCAATTTATTTACATTTCATCTGCGTATATTTCTGTGCCATTCCTTCCTATAAATAAAAAGAAAAAATAATAATAATGAATAAAAAAATATTTAATAAAATCAATTAAATTTAGTTATAATATAAATAAAAAAAAGAAAAAATAATGAATAAAAAAAGTTAATTTGTAACAAAAAAATAGAATTTTGTTACAATTTAAGTTGTGTATATTTTAAGGCAGTTCCCTAGCTGTTCATCTCTGTTATTTCTATGCAATCTAACGCTAACTGAAGCTGCCTGAATACAAATACAAAGCAACCTATCAAATATAGCTCTCTACATAGCTAAACTCTAGCTTATCTCACATATTCAGTGAAGTAAATAAATTCTATGCATTCATTTCTTAATTTTCCTACGCAAAATGCAATTTCCCCGCAAAGATCAACACGAATGGCAGAGAATTGGAGACAGACGACGCCAATATGTCGCTGTTGCTGTTGGCCCGTTTCGACACAGACGCATCTGCTTAGCATATCAATGTAAAATATTTGCATTTAAAGCCACTTCATAGACATTAGCAGACAGAACACACACATACCCTTTACTCTCTGTGTATGTGTGTGTGTTCGTTCGTTTGGCATCAAAGTCTTAGGTGTTATAGCCACTCTGTGTCTGTGTTTTGTGTTATTTATGCGTCTGTTTGCACTAATTCCGCAAAACACCAACTTCCAAGTTTTTGGTCTGGCTTTGCGTTTGCTTTATGCCGGCCACACACACCACACACACGCACACTCACACCCATATCGTATGCCCCTTGTGCGACATGTGTGTGACTTGTCTGACAATTGACGGGCAGCAGCTTTCACTTGCGGCTTATCAGAAATTCTAATTGTCGCCTGCGACAAGCCAAAAAAAAAAAAGAAGAGCTTAACAAAACACACACACACTCGCCTGCATAGACAAGTAAAATATAAATTGAATTACATATTTTATGCAAACATCGCAGACAGCAACAGCTCACACCTTTGCCTTCCCCTCCGCCTGCCTGCCTGCCTGCCCGCCTCCCTTGTCAAATCATTTTGTTAGCTGCCAACGTCCTTTCGCCTTGGCTTTTGCTTTTGTTTTTTCTCTGTTTCTTTTTTTTTTGCAACACCGAACAAAGTTTTCCATGTCCATCAGTGTCAACAACAACAACAACAACAACAACAGCGACGACGATAACAATGTGAACATTTTGGACACCCCACGTTGTCCGTCTGCGACATGCGACAAATCGTCGCATTTCAGCCAAAGTGTCGCCAGTGCCAAAAGTCAAAGGGTTTTACCCTGATTCGCCCCCCTTGCTGCCTTGTTGGCTTTCTATGTATATATAGTATTTATTAAATAGTTTCCGGCAAATCCCTTTGAAGTGCTCGACAACTCCGTTTAGTCCACGCCTTTTCGCTCTTTCACCCTCTTTTCGCCGTTATATCAATTAGCAGTCAGCTAGAGCTCTCATTTTTATGGCATACATGCTTTCTCTACAAATCCTTTTGTGTAAGGATCTTTGTGCTGGATTTTTAGGGATTTTACATTTTAACTTGCTCCACAGATCCAGAAGTTTATGCAATGACAGTGGCAGATTTTAAGTGCTTGGAGTGCTGATTACTTTGAGAAGATATATAGATTATATTTAATATTTGCTTTGCTTTTATATATAGTATATATGCAATTCAATTTTATACGATCGTTTAGCGCAGCTGATTTTCAACAAATTTATTTTTTTTGGCAAAAATACTGAAAAGATTGTATTACCAAATTTTTTTTTTTTATTAAATATGTTCTAAAAATAATAAATATACATAGAATATAAGTAATACATATCATTTGACACAAAATATAAAATTAAAAAATAAATAAATATGTATATAATACATTTATTATAAAATATGTTAAGATTCTAGTCATTAAACTTTTTATTATTATATTACAATTAATGTATAATATAATTAATCTCAATATATATTTCTTACATTTTTAAGTGTCTGCAGGTCCACGTACATTTTACACGAAGTGTACTTTTCGTACTACTCTTCGACCTATTTTCTTTCGCTGTACAACTCTTATAACTCTCTCATTCTCACCTCTGCCCTCACATTCTGCCCATGAATTATGCACAAAATAAAAACTAAAAAGAAAGAAGAAAAAAAAATGTATATATATAGTTTTTTATTAGCATGAAAACAAATGTATTTCGTTTATGATTATTTCCGTTGATGTTGTATGTCATCAAGTTTAACGTTTTACGCAATTGTTTATTAAGCAATGACCATAAAAAAGAGTAGTTATTTTGTCGGCTGCTTGAAGCGCCGCGAGTTTAACGACTTTAGACGAACTTGAACTGGGCGAGTGACTTGAATGCCCAAATGAGTTGAGAGAAAAGGTTTTTGAGAGTGAACTTGAGGCAGTTGGAGTTACGACCCGGACTGTTCCATAAACTATAATGTATATGTACGTTATGCACTCTCTGCAGATTTGCATTTTGTTTGCCCCATCACACTGCATGATATTATTATTATTATTATTATTATTGGTATTGGTATTAGTAATGTTATTATTATAGCTGCTCTTATTATTATTTTGCGCGGATTTCCCCCACTTTGCCGGCATCACACACGCACACACACACACACACACGTATTAGTTGGCATGTATCTATGGCTATATTTTTCTTGGATTTGGGCCAACGAGTGTGTGAAAATAGAAAATTTTGCTTAGCATTGGAATGTGCCATGTTCCTTTTCGATGTGTCGCCGTTGTTGTTGTTGTTGTAGTTGTTCTTTGCAGTTTGTTTTTTTCATTCTCGTTTGCAGTTTGTATTTTTAAACATTTTGCAAAATGCTCCAACCTAAAGTTTGATAGCTGCAATTTGTGGCATGCACTCAAAAAGTGCAAATCCCATTGGAATGGGGAAGTGGATTGCCATTTGCCACTTTCCTACCAGTGAGTGTCTGTGTGTGTGTGTGTGGGGCGGCAGAATATCGATGTTTTCACAGTGGGCGTGGCTTTCCGTCTGTCCGTTCCGCTTGGCAATCAAGAGTTGGTTTTTATACCCTGAAAATGGAAAATCAGGTTATAATGGTTTTGTTGAAGTGTATGTAACAGGCAGAAGAAGGCGTGGCTGAGTCCACAAATTATATATATTCTTGATCAGGGCAACGAGCTGAGTCGATTTAGCATTGGCTATTTCTTCTAGGTATTTCGAAGTACTTCCTTCCTCCTTCTTCTAAGTATTTCCTCTACGTAATTCCTTACGTAATTGCTCTACGTAATTCCTCTTCCTCTTTAACGCTTAGCTGATCGATCACACACTGTAGTTCACTTGCCCAGCAAGCCTGGCAGACTGAAGAACTGCTGCAGCTGCTGCCCTTTATATAGAGCCACTTTTACTCAAGTGATGTCTCTCACAAAGCTTGAGCTCGACGGCAGGTAGAGCTCGTTGCAGTTGACCTGCAAGTGACGCTCTCTGCTGCTTTAAGCATTCTAGCTTCGTTTTACCTATATAAAAATACGAAATGAGAACTGCTGCATACACATAGACAACTTTAATGATCTTCTGCACCTTTTACTCAAGTACTGACTCTCTCAAACGCTAGGTAGAGCTCGCTGCAGTCGAGCTTCAATGAGAACGCTCTCTGCTGCTTCAAGCATTCGTTCAGGGTATTTCCTAGTCGAGCGGACTTGACTAGAGCTTTCATGTTTGTTTGTTGTTGCTTTTGCTGTTTTTGCCTTGCTCTCTGTTTTTTTGTTTTCGCGGAAGTTTCGCCGAGCACTTGAAAAGTTTTGAAACGGCATCTGATATGACCTATATATACATATATATACGCTATTGCTCAATTGAATTTAATCGGATTATTGCGATAGAATGCTGCACTTAATAGACGCGCAATTGAATTAAATTGCGTTGACAGGATAACAGCAAATGTTGATTAGAATTTTAATGTAGATTCATGGCAAATCAATTAAGAGACTACAATTGGAAATTGGAATTAAGAAAATATAATAAATTCATTTGCCAATGCAGCTGAATTCAAATTTTCTTTTATGTTAAATTTGTATCCTACTCAAATATAAATCTCACAAGAAAAGAAGGCAAATTTTCTCTTATCTCGCAGCCAAATACGAGCTTAACCTTTTCAGTTAATTTTTATTTGCATATTCATAAGTTGAGGCTGAAGTCTTTAAAGCTGAAGAGTTGAAAAAGAGCTGCCCGTTTCCTGCCCACCTGTTTCCTGTGCCAAAGCCCTTGAGGTGCGCACGCACACACACACACACACACACACATTATCAACCTGCCCACCCAACGACTTGGCAAGGCAATTATTAATTTTAATAAACCTGAATAAAAGGCCGAGTGGAAGCTGCCCACAGGCAACGCCTGCTGAATGCCTCCTGCCAATGGCTCCTGCTTCCTGCCTCTCCCTGCTGTAGGCCAGCTCGATTTCTTGTTCGTTCCCTGCCCGCGCTTTTTGGTCTAATGATATAATTTTTCTCAGTTAACTAATTGAATACATTTGCAGCAGGCAGAAGCAAGCAGCAGCAGGAGGAGGCGTGGTATGGTCGACAGGCGAAACACATGGCGCGCTAACAAAGATTGTTAATAATGGGGCAAACAAGCGCAACGAGCGCTGCAGATGGAGTTGGAGTTGAAGGCAGAAGATGCCCAACTTCGATGCCTGCCACTCGAGCGAAGACATTGACAAGGCAAAGCAGAAAAAGAAGAGCAGTTTGAAGGCGGGGCAGAAAGGGATGCGCGCCAGACGAGCACACAAAACGACATTCCGCGGCAAAGAACTTGGTCTGGGCTAGGATTGAGCCGAGGGGAGTGCAGGGCGCCAAAGGGGAGCAACGCATTACAAATTCCATTACTTTGAGCAGCGAGAACATGACCTGATTTTTATGTAGATGTATGAGTGTATAGAAGAATTGCTCACACACACACACTCCCTCTCTCTCTCTCTCCCTCTCTCTCTCTCTCTCTCTCCCTCTCTCTCTCTCTCTCTCTCTCTTGCTTGCTTTGTGTGTGTGTGCTGTAAGATGCTGCGAAGCAGGAAATTAGGCAGACAGGCGAAGCTGTCGCACGCCCTAGACTGAGTGTGTGTGTGTGTGTCTGGGTGTGTGTCTGCGTGTGTGTGCGTGCGTGGGTATTGAGCCACGTATTGAGCTAAATGTGGTGGTGGTGCTGCTGCTGCTGCTGCGGCTGCGACCCCCTTTCACCCACTTGTCGAGTCACGTAGCAAAAAGTTTTAAGCATCGGCACTTGCGACGTGCAATGGTCCTGCCTGGACCCCCTACCCTTACCCCCGCAACCCCTCAACACACTCTCCTCACGCCCACACTTTAAGCGCTGTCTTGGCTATAAATTAACAGAAATGAATGGGGGCCAACACACGAATGAGTCAAAGGCCAGCACAGACAGTGTGTGTGTGAGAGAGAGAGGGAGAGAGAGTGTGTGTGGGAGAGCTTTAGGCCAGCAGCTTTCTATACCCTGTATTAAGTAGAGATAAGTGAGTGGCGGAGGCTCGTTTCAGTTCCTTTTTTGGGGCTATAAAGTGCAGTGGGTTATTGGCGCACTTTTATGACACGCTGCCAGCATGACCAGCATGCCACGCCCACACAGACACTTACAGTCACAATGAAAGTGTGACAAGTGCGGCTGACGAGAAAGGATAACCATGTGACTGTTAGGGCTGTCAACCGGTTAGAAGGCAGCTTGTTAGCTGCCTGCGGGCCTCAAAGTGCACTTTATTCAATTAAAACTGTGCACATACACAGAGAGAGAGAGAGAGAGAGACTCTCTCTCGCCCTCCCTCTCCCTCTCTCTCCCACTCGATGTGTAAATTGTTACAAATGTAGCCCAAAAGGCAAATTGTGTGTCAGCTGCAAAAACGAAAACTAATTATGATGAGGCCAAGTGGAGTGGGTGAAACACAATATTAGCCAGGTTAATGTTGAAGGCTGAGTAGGTCGATTGATGAGCCATTAGCTTACATAAGCCGACATAGTTTTTGTTGCTGTCAAAAATGAAATTTAAGCTGGCCAAGCATCAATTAACTAGAAACAACACGAAGGTTGAAAAAATGATGAAGATGAAGAAACAGAGCAGAGTGGAAAAAAGAAAGTAAAAAGTAAAAGTATATCGAATGTCTGTTAGGTAAAGGACAAATGAGAGGGAATGTGAGAGATGGAGATGCAGACGGAGTGGAGTTGGGGGATAAAATAGGAAAAATAAAAATGGAACAAAAGATTAAATGTGGAAAAAACTGAGCAAAAAATAAATAAATAAAAATAATAATTAGAAGATGAAATATAAATGATGGATAATAGAAAATAGATGATAAGTGACAGTAAGATAAATAATGGATAATAGGTGCTATGCGAGAGGTGAGGTAGAGGTAGAGGTAGAGGTAGAGGTAGAGGTAGAGGTAGAGGTAGAGCTAGAGGTAGAGGTAGAGGTAGAGGTAGAGAATAGAGGATAGAGGATAGAGGATAGAGGATAGAGGATAGAGGATAGAAGATAGAGGATAGAGGATAGAGGATAGAGGATAGAGGATAGAGGATAGAGGATAGAGGATAGAGGATAAAGGAGGAAGATAGAGGTTAGAGGATAGACGATAGAATAAAGAGGATACATAGGTGATAAATGATATATGATAAGACGATAGAAGACAAATGATAGATGATGAACAAAGCTGATAGAAAATAATGATAAATAATAGAGAATAGAAGTTAAGTGACAGATAATGTATGATCAAATATAGTCTAAATATAAATAGTAAATAAAGAAAGAGCTCCGCGAAAACCTAAAAGATTAATCCAAATGCAAATGGGAGACATTTGAATGCATATTTCATTGTCTGCATCTGATGTTTTTACAGCAATTAGACAAAATGCGCAAGCAGAGGAATATTTGTGTATGAAACTGAAGTAGATAAATCTGTGTAACATATGGATGCGATTGCACTCAAGTTGATTACATATGTACATATATGCATATGAATATCACTTCATAAATTGCCATTAGTTGGCAGGCGCACAGTGAGGCACTCTTAATTAGGTAGCTGCCATGGATGCCGTTGACTATTAGCAGCTCGGCACGGCAGACGCTGATTCAAAATTCAAATTTCCGCAGGTGTTTGAGTTATGACTGACGGTGCAGCAGTAGCCGAGGCAATGAAAATCACTCGATCTATTACAGCAATTTGCAGTTATTAATCAAAGCGATGTGCAGCAGCAACTAGAGTTTGCTGCAGTTTCTGTCCATCAAATATGCAACAGCTGTGGCAGCAACAACAGCAACTGCAACAGCAACGGCAATTGTGTAACAAGCGAGTGTTGAAGATTTACGACCTACTTTCGTATGCATGACAGCTGGAAAGCAGCCGACTGACTAACTAACCAACGAGCACAGGAAGCCACTCAGCCAGCCAGCCAGCCGGCCAGACAGACAGACGTAATCAGCAAACACACATATAGGATACAACTCGACTCTGACTCGCCTCGACTCGATTCCTTGGCCTCCAAAAATCCTTTTGGCCACAACAATAAACAGCAGCATGTGTGTGAATTGTTTTACAATTGGCAAAGCTTGTATGCTCTGTAGAGATATGGGATAGCAAATGGTTTCTTCTTATCCATAATAATTTATATTTTGTATAAAAAGTATTATAAGGATATGAGGAATTAAGTTCTTGATATAGTTTATATAAGAGATATAAATATAATGTAAAGATATAAAGCATTCAATTTTTGATATAGCTTATATAAGAGATATAAATATAATATAAAGTTGTCTCATAGCTCTGTGTGACTAGCCAGAGTAAGCTATGTCTAGATCAACATATCTAATGAAATCAAGATTATTTGCAACCTTATAGATATGAAGTATAACAAATAAGCTGACTTAGGATTTTCAAAGGATTAAGGAAATAAAGCATATATTGAATTGAATTGAATTAAGGTTTCATAAAATCTAATCTTGAGGAACCATTGATTATCCTTCTAAGCTTCATTAATCTATTAAGGATTAAGGATTCATAAAATCTAATCTTGAGGAACCACTGTTTATCCTTCTAAACTTCATTAATCTATTAAGGATTAAGGATTCATAAAATCTAATCTTGAGGAACCATTGATTATCCTTCTAAACTTCATTAATCTATATTCTATCAATTAAGTAGACTTAAGCCTTTTCTTCGACTTTAACCTATGCTTATAAATATGTAAACAAATCAACTTTAGCAGAAGTAGATCAGGTTCCATCATATGTCTTATGTAACCAAAGGTTGAGGATGGCCTCTACAGCTAATCTTGTGCGATAGTTGCTAAACATAGCTAGGTAGATCTATCATGGTCACTATATCTATATATCTATATCTAACTATCAACTCAGTCTGTTAATTCTCTCAAGGCATACTATATATATCTATTTATATATAGTGTCTTTCCATACTCAACTTAGTTTCTTATGATGAGAAGTCAGAAGCTTAGCTGTTAGCTAACTTAAAAGTCTCTTGCCTAATCAAGTAAACCCCTAAACCGATTCGTACATCATATATAATATAGCAAACTGAATAATGTAGCGAGAGTACCATATCATATCATAAAGTATTTATACACATGCACTCAAATTGCGTGTCATAATAAAGCAAAGAAACGTCTGTAGAAGTTGCTTCTGTTGCTGCTGCAGCAGCCGCATGTCATATGCAACTGTATGTGTGCAGGTGTGTGTGTGTGTGTGTGCAGGTTAGCTGACTAGGTTGCTTAGCCCACAGCGAACTGTTTTGCATTACTCATTTGACACTTTGTCTATCCGAATTGTAGCACCTGCTGCCAGACAAGAAAACCTCAGAGCCTCAGAGCCCAACGAGTCGAAGATGGCAACAGAAGCCGCAGACGAACTTTGGAGTTGCTTGGCGAAGAAGACGTTGATGAACGGTTTGGTAACTGGTCTCTCGCGTGCCCCCTCCCCCTCTTTCTATCTCTCTCTCTCTCTCCCTTACTCACTCTGTGTGTGTGTTTGTTGTGGCAGACGGGGCATACAATTTAATCCTTCATAGCACAGACATGCAACGCGATGTGGCGAGAAAAAGAGAGGTAGAGAGTGGTGTGGGGCTAAGCTGTGGGCGCCGCGTGTGCAGCTTGATATAAATCTCAAGAGCTGGCTGCCATGCACAACATGGCAACCACTAATTGAAGTGAAAAGAAAAGGCAGCCAGCAAATGATGTTAGATGAGCAGATCCCAGCTATAGTTTAAAGCTTTCTGATAAGCAGCACCAGCACGAATGCCCTCCATATATAGTGCATCTGTTGGTTTGGTTTCGTCGTTTTTTTTCAGTTTTAATTAACATGTGGCATGACCAAAGAAAAAGCGTTGCAGTTTCTGCCTCACTCGCTCAATCAGCAAATATATGTTGTATATATATATGTATATATATTAAAAAAGTTACCAACACAAATGCATACTAATTGGGGGTTAACAAGCCAAGCGAATACACTGCCAGAACTTTTCAAAAGTTTTGCAACTCTTCGAACTCGGCTGGCAGCTAATTTCGTTTTTCTTTCTGAATGAAGTTTTTTTTTTTTTTTTTAAAGGCCATGCAAATTTCATGCCCCAAATTGAAGCGCAATTTTCTGTTGATCAATTTTCATTTTATGTAGCTTAACTTTTTTCATTCACTTGTTCCTTAATACTTGTAAATATTCTGTCTTTTTTTGTAAATATTTTAAATTTCTTTCTTTTATTTAATAAGTGTTCATGCAGCGCATGATTGCTTTTAAAATGCATTTGCAGTCTATTAGGCAGGCTTAACCCTTATGTTGTCTACCTTTTTATTGGCTTGGGCTCGAGATTAATAGAATTTATAGATTATTATCTTCTTTATTTACTTGATACTTGATTCAATTATTTATTTAAATTTTATAATTATTTTGTTTTATGCATTTTATGTTAGGTATTTATTTATTTATTATAATATATTTATATTAATTTTATTTTATTTTATTATTATTTTTTTTATTTTTTTGTTATTTATGTTTTCGAAGCAGCTAAACTCATATTTATAAATATTTTATTTATTTATTATTATTATTATTTTTTATAAAATTAATAAGGATTAAATCAGTTTATTTAAAATAAAATTTCGATATTTCTTTGTTAAACTTATTCTATTTAATATTTTTTATATATATTTAATTTAAAAATATTTAGATTAAATATATTTTTTATTCATAGTCATTAATATAGTTTTATAATTATTATTATTTTTTGCTTTAATTTTTTTTTTATTAATTTTTTTAATTTTTAATTTTTTTTTTTTTAATTCATAAAATAAATAAACAAATTAATTTGGCAAAAAAAAAAAATAAATAAATTATAATAAAAATTTTATATAATATATAATAAAATATTTATATAAAATATTGAACTGTTTTTTTTTCGCGATTGTATGGAATATGATCTTGTATAGGATTAGCTAAAATTGCCCCTAAAATACTTTCGATTCACTAAAATGTGGCTAAATTCGACCCGCAGCATGCGAGAGCGGGTTAAAGCTGGATTGTTGCGGCAGCGGCAACAGCAGCTCAACTCAATTATAATCCATTTCGAATGCAACACAAATCCGAGCGGATGGATGCCAGAGGCCTCGACATGCTGCGACAGCTGAGTCAACCTTGACATTAGCCTTGCCGCAGGGCAAACAAAGCCAACGTCGACTGACAGCAGCTGGCTGCCTGGCGGGGCAACTCGTCTAAGCGACTGCGATGCAGCTCCCCCCCGTCGGTCCGTCGTCCCCCTGTGTGCGCTCTGTCTGGCTCACTGAGTCACTGTGTGAAAGAGACAGAGAAAGGAAACAGAGGCGTGGCACGTAAATAAAATGCCAATGATAAAAGCGAGAAGAGGCTGGCTGAAAGTCGTCAACGTCAGTCAACGAGCTGATTGAATGCGGCATACAAAAGGCAGCAAGTGTAGCGAAAGAGAAAGAGAAGGAGACAGAGAGAGAGAGAGTGAGGGAGATAGCTGCATGTATACACAGTGTAGTAGGATAGGCCAACACACAATTCACAATTATGATATGCAAATTTACTGGCAAAATATTCATATAAATTGTGCCGCCTGGCCGCAATGCAGAAATTTATTGTAGAGCGGATAGGAGAGAGAGAGAGAGACGGAGACGAGAGAGAGAGAGAGACAAGACATAGACAGAGCTAGATTTGGTCAAAGTTTTGAGATAAATGGAAAGCTTTCGCCTGCCTTACGCCAAGGATAAAATATCATTTCCCATCTTATGCGCATAAAGCCAAATGTTATACAAGTCCATGGCAGTGACGCCCACTAATTGCAATTCCAATTCCTTGCTATCGATTGAAATTGCAATCACATTTCCTTTCGACTTGAATTGGCATTTAAATGGAGACTTTTGGTCTGGTTAAATGCGAGATTTACATGCAAAATATATAACAATTTGTCCATTGGCTACAAATGCAAATGCAAATGCAAAAATTTTACTATTGCTAATAAATTTAATTGAAAATGGCATTGCATGCGAGTTGGGACTATACTGGGAAAAAAGTTTTAAATATCAATTGGAGTCAATTGGAATTTCAAGTGCAAAATAAACTAGTTTTAAAATATAATTAAGTCTTGAAACTGTAAGCTTGACTGGCTTTATAGTTAGTAAATAAAAGTAAAATTTTGTAAATGAATATAGGTAAAAATGCAAGTTAAGTGTAGAAACATTTGTGTGTGATTAACTGTAGTCGAATGTGAGATACCCTGTAGCTCTCGTAGAACTGATATTCCAATCATTCAATAACGCACAGACATTGCATTTGGATTTTTATTTATTTTTTGTTTAAATTATTTTATTTATTTATTTTTAAAATATTTTATTTGTTTAGTTTTTAAATATTTTATTTATTTTTTTTTTAATATTTATTTATTTACTTTTTAAATATTGTATTTATTTATTTTTAATTTTTTTTTTTAAATATTTTATTTATACATTTCTTTTAAATATTATATGTATTTATTTTGTTTAATATTTTATTTATTTATTTTTGTAAATATTTTATTTATTTGTTTTGTATATTTTATTAATTTATTTTTTTTTAAATATTTTATTTATTTCTTGTTTAAATATTTTATTGATTTATTTTTTAAATATTTCATTTTTCAATTATTATATTTTTTTTTTAATTATTTCATTTAGTTTTTTTTTTTTATTTTTTTATTTATTTATTTTGTTTTTATTTTTATCAAAATCCATTTTAAGTTTCACTCAACTTCGGAATAGATTTTTACTTTTCCTTTTCCTCTCAAGTCAATGTTCGTTGACTCGCTTTTAATTTGTATGCACTCCTTGCTCTCCATTCATGCCAGTTCCAAAAGTTGCATTTACTGCGCTGCCTTACAACTGTTTTTCACTAAATAGTCATAAAGTTTTTTTTTTTTACAACTTTTTCTGGGTTTTCGCCAAAAGTTAGTAAACTAGACTTTACGGTATTTTAAGGACTTGTAATCAAAAAACGAAATGAAATTGAATTTGCATTACTATAATGTAATTAAAAACGAATCTAAACTATTTTTGCGCATTTTAATTAATACATGATTTGTATGCTTTTCCATTACAGGTGAGTGTTACGTCAATTGCAGTTCTAAACTTTTTATTCTAATCAACTAATGGCACTTGGAGTTGGGTAAGCTTTATGCATATGCTGACAATTGTCTGGCAGTTCAGCTTGTTGTATTTGGTAGGTTATTTTTTCTGTTTTTTCAAGGACATGCATTCATCACGCTGTAGTTGAGTGAAAAAAGTGCTCGAAACAGCCATAAAGCGTGGCCCATAACGAGCCATGACCAAACAGCGCACAAAACCCCGAACTCGAACCCCCAGCCAGAGAGCCATTCAAACAGACCAGTCAACAAACCCATTAAACACCATTTATAACTCTCAGACCCCCAAAACAATGTGGAGATGATGTGGCCAAATCGCAAGGACCGACCGACTGACTGACTGACTGACTGACTGACTGACTGACTGACTGACTGACTGACTGACGGTCAGCCTTTCAGCCTGCAAAACTTTCATTATGCCATTTTTATTGTCCTGGCGACCATTCTGTGCCTGCATGTGCTTGTCGCTGTTGTCGTTATTGTTGTTGTTGTTTGTATGGTATAGCAAATGGTAGCAGCTATGCTGGCTGGCTGGCCATCAGCCTCGCAACGGGCATCGCAATGTCAAACGCGCATTTACCGCTCACTGTCATATGTACGAATGTACGTGTGTACGTGTGTGTGTGTGCGGGAGAGCTGCCAGATGCCAAGTGACCAAAAGCGAAGGCGACAACAACAACAGGAACCAACAGTAAAGTCATGTCAGGCAGCAGCAACATCAGCAGCCCAAACAAGCCAAAAACAATAACAAAATGGCAAAGTTTTTTGTCGCCTCGCTCGCTCACTCACTCACTCACACAAACACACACTGATTCGTTCGCTCGCTCACCCACTCGCTCACACACACATGCACACTCGCTTGCCTGGCTTACCCACCCTGCGGCTCTTTCAACTCTCTCACACTCTCGCGCTCTCTTTGGTTTTCGGTTTCCTTTTGATGCCTTGACAATGGCGTTGATAATTATTATTAGTTTTATTATGTAACTTTACAGCTTCGCTGTTGTTTTTGTCATAGCTTCGCTCTGCGGCTTCTGTTTACATGCGCTTTGTGTCGCTCTTTCGGCTAGTTACAGTTAGTCAAGCATAGTCACAACCATAGAGCGAGGAGAGTGAGTGAGCGTTGACTGCGGCGAGAGAGTGAACAGCGGACGCCGCAATCTGTGTGTGGGTGAGTGTGTGTGTGTGCGGGTGGGTGGACTGTGTGCTCGCTCACTCCTTTGTGTTTGCAAATTATAAAGTTGAGTCTTTGTCACATTTGTGATGTAACGGGTATTATAATTATTTGCTAATTAGACATGCAATTGTCAAAGATACGAGCGAGATAACATGTCGAGTTGGCATTGTTGAGATTCAATGTGGATTCTAATTGGATTATTTCATTTGAATGCTGCTATTGGAAAACTGTCGTAGCTTGGATAAACTTGAAACGATTTTTAAGCAGCTTAACAATTTGAGCTTGGTTTGCAGCTGTTGTTTGTAAAGCAATTAAATTTTGTAATTAATTAAATTTTTGATTAGGATTTGTTGGATAAAATCGAATTTTTTTTGACAATTTATTTTATAGAAGTTTATAGACTAACAGACTTTTGGGTATTATTTCATTCTCTCTTCTTGATCTGTTGTTCCGTCTTCCCAATCAACTCATTTGTCTGACTTTTGCGTTCCCAGGAACCTGCCCCATGGCGCACTCATTAAAAACCCTTGAGCTTTGCCCATTTGGAGGCATACATACATGACGTTGTAAATTGCGACAGCTCAATTATGTCAGAAATTTACTGGGCTGAGCTCTAGAGCCATAAATGGCACAGACTGCTGCAAAAGAATGCAGCAGCGAGTGCAACAGGGATGGACGGTAGCAGGAGGCGACAGGCAAGCGAAATGGCCCGGCCTGGCCTGCTGGCTTCAGTGACAAGCAGTCGGTAAAAGAAAATTAAAAGCCATTGCAATCGAGAATACACAAAAGGGTTAAATGGCTTAAACGATATGGTAGTAAAAAGGGGAGTGGGCTGCGGCCAAGGGGCGTGGCCAAGTGGCCAATAAAAAGCGTAAGTTATGTGGCGGGGGCGAAAGCAGGCGCTGAGCAATAAATTGATTGTGGCACACACACACACACACACACTGCAACTATGCAACATGCAAAAAATAATTGAAAATAACAGAAGAAGAGAGAGAGAGAGAGAGAGAGAGAGCGAGGGAGAGAGAGAGTGAAGCAAGAATCCCATTCGAATCTCAGTTGCAATGCGGCCCACGTGGCGTATGAGTGACGCGAATTTATGTTCCCTGTCCGAAAGCGCAACTTGCCACACGTTCTAATCAGTGAGTGCAACAGCCAGAGCAAGAGCGAGTGGGCAACTGGTTCGCTGGCCACAGCAGAACCAGTTCAACCACAATTCCTGTGCAACTTGCATCTCCCTCTCTCCCTCTCTCTCTATATATATATATATATTCTCTCACTCTTTCTGTTTTTCTAATAGCTGAAAGTTGTTCACCTTCAACGTCCTTTAAGCTGGGGCTGGGCACTCGAAGTAAATGCCACACAAAGCCAACGTGTGTGTGTGTGCGTGTGTGTGTCTGCCTCTGCAATTACAATTCAATTAATGCGCTTAGCGCAATTTTTTACAGTGTAGTAAACACATGATAAGACGCCGAGCACGAAATGCAGAGTCCAAGAATTTTTCTGCATTTAATCGTCGACTCAAAAGTTAAACGACCGCGCAAGTTGCGCCTCATGGGCGTGGCTGTGGGTGGGCAGTGATGTGGAGACGTGCCCCTCGTAATCAGCTCATGTGTGAGCCTCAAGACGACGTCGTCTCGTATGTTATAGAGCTAAAGAAAATGGCAGCGGCAGGCCCTTAACTTCCACTTCACATGCATCCTTAAGGCTGTGGGTTGTTGTTGTTGTTGTTGTATATCTGAGGGCTGACTGCCATGCAACAAACACACACACACACACACACGTCATGGGTGTCGTTTTTCAGCCTCTTATGTGGGTGCGCACAGCCAGGAAACAGCAGCAGCTGAGGCGGAAGAGATAGGGAGACAAAGAGAGAGTACGGTAGTGAAAGCGAGAGAGCACTATGTAATACGACTGCACTACGAGTAACAACAACAACAACAACAACAACAACAACTGCATAACTGCACAATGAACGGTTTTAAATTGCATTCTATTTAATTAAGCCCAAAGTGGCAAATGTGAGACAAGTGCCACAATTGTTGCCAACTTTTGTGTCTTCTGGCTTGGTTTTTTAGTGCCCAAAGGCGACAATGTTGAAATGTGAAATGTTTTATATAACAATTGCACATGGTAAATAAATATAATGTTGCAGCAGCGAGATTTACGCATTGAATGAACTAGAACAATGTGCAGACAAACTTTTATTGACTACTATTTAAAATTAAATCAATAAAATTAAATCTATTTTGCTAACAAGTAAAATGTATTAAGATTTTAGTGCCTTGAGGGTTTTTTTTATTTTTTTTTTATTATTTATTCATTTATTTATTCAAATAGTTTATTATTCAATTAAATACCAATAAAAATAAACAAAAATAAAAATAAATAATAATAGAAATAAAAAATAATAAAAAATAAATAAATAAATAAAAAATTAGTACTTAATGTATAAAAATAATAGAAAAATGAAGTTTTAACGAAAAGTTAAAGTTGAAATTTAAAAATTAAAATTAAAAACTTTTTTTTGTTATAAAAAAAATTAAAAATAATATTTAAATTAAAAAATTGAATTTTGAATACTTAACAGAATTTTTAATTCTTTTTTTGGCATTGCTCCAATTTTACCAAATTATTACCACATTTAATTACATTAAAGAAGTCTCCAATTGGGCTTCCAATGAATGGATTTCACATGAATAAATGAATCATTTGATATGCGAGTTTTTGCACAATATTCATTTACATTTGATTAGCCACACTTCCATAGAGCTGAAAGCTGAATGCAACATTGAATAGCAATAAAAAAAATAGAGAATTCCCAATAATAATGCCAGCACAACTCGACGCCCACTCAGAGTTCGAATTGCCGTTTAGTCTCAAAAGCGCAAACTTCCGGCTCTTTTATACAATTTGCTGCAGTCTTTTAGAAACTGAAAGGGGAGCGAGCACAACACGCTAAATACCCTCGAAAAAAAAAAACGAAAACTCAATAAACGCACACACACACATACACATATGACAAATTTGTTTGAATCATCAAAGTGCGCGCGTCGTGAGAACGAGAATCCAATTCAAAACTGAAACCGAAAACAAACAAAACTGTTTAATGGGCTGTACCATAGGAGAGACAGAGAGAGGGAGAGAGGGAAAAGAGAGTGGGGCATAGTGGACTAGTTGTTCCCCTTTCATGCAACATGTGTGAATCTCATGCGCGTCTCTGGCAGGGGGGAGAATGTCGACGAAGCTGTGAACTCTTTCAATTTCAATTTGCATAAAATGCGAAAAGCGGAAATCATTTGCATGCTGTCGCCAGAGGAACTAGCAGGGGAAGTGAATCGAGAACTGGAACTGGGAACCGGTCAGCCGCAGCTTCCGCTGTCCACAAAGATGTCTCAAGTAGTTTAATTGGCTGCTCGTCTGCCTCGAGGCGCTGGCTCCAAAACTCAACTTGTTGGCTCCAAATTCAATATAGCTAATTGCCACGCCCCCGTCCGCTGCAGCTCCCCAAAGAAAACAAACTTTAAAGCGAGTCTCGTTTTGCATAATTCGACAATTAGCAGCAAACCTAAAACCGAAAATTCAACTCTTGATAGACTCAACTTTGATCCTCCTTTGAGTGGAGGCGTCTTTCAGGGTCTTCTTTTTCTACTTCGTCTGGTGTTTTGTTGTTTATTTTACTTTGCAGTTTGCAGCTCATAAAAATGCAGCCCTTTTACCCCACATATTCCCCATAGTGCACCCCCGACTCGATTCAACTTTGATGCAGGCCGCAAATCTTTCTGTGCATCTTGGGCTGAAACTGTTTTAGAACTGAGGTTTGCAACTTTGGCTTTTTGTGTTTATTTGTTTTGTATCTTGTTGTCGGTAGGAATACCCTGTAATTGTGAAGAATGTGAAATGGGGTGTGATTGAAAATGGAGTATATATAAGGGAAGGCCTCTTAGACTTACAGAAATCTCTTTTAATCTAAATTTAAGACTCGAAAGCTCTAATTTACAGGGTATTTAACAAGTGTATAATATATTTATTATTTAACATAATATTTTATATTATATATTGGTTCTAAAATTATTTTTTTAGTAGATTATAATTTGAAGCATAATAAACAAATTATTATTTCAGGGTATGTTAAAAGTGATACATTAATTTACTGCTTTTTATGCTTTATACACATATCAAATTGATCATAGTTTTCCTTGCAGAGTAAAATTGTCATTCGCTTATAACAATAATTATTATAGGGTATTCGCTAGTCGAGCAATTGATAACAAGTTGTAAATAAAATCATAATTTCATAGATTACTTATGTAATATAAGTTCTATTTTGACCTATGCTTTGTTTTTTTGTTACCTTTCGCACTACAGGGTATTGCTAGTCGATCAGCAGCTTTTTTGCAAGCTTTAACATATAACAATCGGTTGATTTAGTTGAGTTAGAGGTGACCTTGTTTAGTAATTTAAGTTCTTTAAACATATTCGCAACACTTACAGGGTATCAGCTCGTCTAGCAGCAGCCCTCTTTGGTCATAGGATATGTTGTACTGAAGTCAAAGTTGATATATGCTAAAGTTTTTCATGGTTTCTTTGAATTTAGTAAAAGTTGCACACATATATACATACATATATAGGGTATCAGCTCGTCGAGCAGCTGCCAATTTGAGTAGTGCATGAAAAATAAATATCAGTGAGTTTCGAGTTATGAAATTTATTAGCTGCAAATGCTGTTTTGTAGTTGAAGTTCATGTTGTTGTTGTTGTGGTTGGTCTGATTGCTGTTGTTGTTGTTGTTGTTGTTGTTGTTGCTGTTATTAGTTATCTGTGTATCTGCTCGGGTCGCTCACTTCTCTCGGCTTGCTCAGTTTTGAACGGGAAGTGTTGCACATTAAAAATTTATTGTATACACAGAAGAATTTTCTTCGAATTTGTTGCCCTCAGTCGTTTGCTTGATTAATGAACTTGTTTGTTGTTGTTGTTGTTGTTGTTGTTGCTGCTGTTGTTTGCTTAAAGGTCTTGGCGAATCATTTGATTGGATTTGCACAAGTTGTGGCCATATTTATGGAGCAAAGGCAGCAATCGGCAGATGAAATATATTTTATTGCTTTTCAAGAAAAACTCTAAAAAATGTGTGAGAAATTATAATTAAAACGATAATATGTAAATATATATATATTAAATTAAACAATAATTCACAAAATGTTTATCACTTCAATTGTTTAATGATAATTGCATATCATCATTATGAAACTTTCAGCATTTCATATGCATTTTATGCTCAACTTCAGCGGCTATAGCAAATTTGCATTAGTTAAACTAAAGTTTTGACCACATAATTCAGTTAATCAGGCTTTAATTTGTTAACACTTAATCCGGTTTAAGTAAGCTCAAACAACAAAGCAGCGTAACTAAATCAATTCAATGCTTGCCAAACTGCAACCGCAGCTTAACAGTTGCAACCAAACCGCAAATAGCTAAAACAAACACACACACACACACACACACACACACACAGAGCTGAAAATCACAGTTAAACAAACATTTCAAACATTTTTTTTTTGTTGCTCGCTTTGAATTATGATTTTTGTGGTTCGCAGCGTTGCCAGCTGCGTTTGACCAGAGAACACAGAAATCCGGCAACGCTGCGCGGCATGTTTGTAATTGCTTGGCCGCAGTTTGTTTTTGTGCCAGGTCACGCCCACCACCAGTCGCCCACTTTGTGCAAACTTTTAATGACAAGCTAATGCGGATCATTAGCAGAAGTGCGTGAGCAGGTGGGCGGCAGAACGATGGGAGAGGGTGGGGCTGAGCTGGCAGCAGTGATTGCACAAATTGAACCAGTTCAGTTTGCAATTATGTGACAAACTGAGCAGAGAGTGTGAGAGAGAGAGAGAGAGAGAGAGAGAGAGAGAGAGAGAGAGAGAGAGCAGGAGAGAGTGAGAAGAAAGTTATATGCGAGTCAATTAAGTGAATATTGCAGCAGCTGCCTCTGCTATGTCTCTCTCTCTCTCTCTCTCTCTCTCTCTCTCTCTCACTCTCTCTCTCTATGTGTGTTGCTCCAATTTCAGTTATTTGTTGCCATTTGCCTCAATATTGATTTTATGAGCAAACATTTTGTAAATGTTTTCATTATGCTCGCAGCTAACTTTGATTACGGCCTTCCAGCTTCATAAACTTTTTGCCGCATTTATTATTTAAATGATTTTATTTGTATGAGAGTATATGTGTGTGCGTGTGCATGTGTGTGTCTTGTGTCGAAGGGGGCAAACAAATTTGGGGCAACATTTCGTAGTCGAGCATCGCTTCAAAAGTCAATTAAGTGCTGCGGACATCGAAAGGCAACGGAGAGGAGAGCTTGAGACAGACGCTTCAATAAGTGGCCAAGTGCTAAATATGCCACGCCCACATTTTGCCCTTAATGACCGCCCCAAAACGACACTAGATGCTGTGGCTTCATCTAGAGAGGGGGGGAGGAGGTTGTTGCTGCTGTCTTAATCCATTTCGATTTGCAATAAATTCACATTTCGTATGCTCAATATTTGAGACACGAAGAGGAAGAGGAAGAGAGAGCGGGAGATATCTAATTGGCAGGACTCGACATGGGTATTACTGTGTAGATAGAGCGAATGTCTAGGGGGGGTTTTTATATAGACAATTATTATAGATTTAGACTAGATTTAGTATTTCCTATATGTGAGAGTAAGTCTTGCGCTTCCTTGGAAATTATTTGTGTGTTTAATGTATTTGTTTGCTACTACTATTTGTGGGTCTACTACTATTTCTACTACTATTTTTCGATCTACTACTATTTCTACTACTATTTTTCGATCTACTACTATTTCTACTACTATTTCTGAATTTCTGTTACTACTTAGACTACTTTTAAAAAACTAGTATTAGACTAGTATTGCAACTGATACTACTATCATATCTACTACTATAGCCATAACTACTCCTTCTACTTCTGAATCTACTACTCTTACTACTTTTCCTATGACTACATGGCTATAGCTAGACTTTCTACCTCTTGTCGCCTGCTACTCAATTCAAGTAGCTTAGCTACTACTATTGCTACTGCTACTTTGAGTACTTGTATCACTTTGCTGGCACTTTAGCAATCTACTACTTTGTTTGCTGCTAATATATGAACTACATGAGGGATACTACAGGAGAAAAATGTAGTGTAGCATAAATGTTCTACTTATACTACTATATATTCATATATTTATACTACTAAATTTATAATTTTATTTACTACCATTTCTCCCCACCTTAATTGTATCAGAAATGCTCTCTAAAGTCAGTTCCCCTCATCTCTCCCTCTCTTTCTTCCTGGCCTCTCCCTTTCAAGGGTATTTCGTAGTCATTTCCTTGCTGAAATTCCACACTTTTGTGGGTTACATTTTGGTCTATTTGGCTTTGGGTTTTTGTGGGAGGCGTGGCATGGTGTGGTTGGATTTCGACACACGTCGTTTTCCATTAAATTTGCCAGGAGATAAACGAAAAATGTCGAGCAAAAGTTTTTCTTTCAGCCCGAAAACTCACGTGAGATTTGCTTGCATGGGCCGAGGGGAAGGGGCGGTGCGAGCTGGAGGGAAACTTACACACGCATGCATATTTAAATATATGAGCAGAGGGCGGAGAGAGAGAGAGAGAGAGAGGGGAGGAGTTGACAGTGGACCACGTGGCGTATGCGTAATGTGGCGTGTGCTGCCGCCGCCGCCTGAACCCAAAGGACTCGCAATATTTTCCTGTGTGCATTTACTTTTTCGTGCTGTTGCACATTGAAAGATAAAAAGCAAAAGTTAAAACCAATTCGCACGCAATTCTCGCCCACTGTATGGCCTGTTCTGTCCTTCGGGGAGCCGGAGTGCGTGTCGCCGAGCTAGAGGCGGCCAGACCAGGCTTCACCTGAGCCTAAACAAATGCAACACTTTGTTTTAAGAGGCGAGGCATGACTACAAATTTATTTGTTTGCACTGTGCTCAGGTGCGGCGCTGCGGTTGGGCCCGCGGGGCGCTCAAATGCAAAGTAGCTCGGATCGAAATGGAAGCAGAAGATGAAAAAACGGTTGCATAATTGAAAGAAAACTTTGGAAAACTCTGGCAGTGATTAGGGTGTCCGATAAGATGTCGGGATTAGCGGGACGAAGCTGACGAAAAGATTAATGACTCTGAACGGAACTTGTGCGTGTGTGGACTTTAAAGAACTTCGGCCGTGTCACTTGGCTCGCTGCGGTCAACCAGTTCAGTTCATTGCCCATTCATATTAAAATTACAAAAGTAGTTGGGGGCTCGGCATTTGATCTGGGTTCAAAACTATAAAAAAAAGGGAAATTTTTGGAGCTGGTAAAGGGGGGGAAAAACTAATATTGTAAATGAGCTGGCCATGACTGGCTGCTAGTTACGTAAAGGAACTAGTATGGAAGTACTGAATAAAGTTGCAAAGGGAACTAGTTTGAAATTAAAGTAAATAGAGAAGTTAATCAATAGAACTAGTTCATAGCGAAACACAGTAAAGCAGAATGTATAAAAAACTTAATAATCCATCCATAATAGCAACTAGTTCACAAGTGAAATCTTTACTAGTTCTAGTTTAGTTAGTCTATACTAGTTCCAAAGTTCTTAAATCGGAACTAGTACCCTACACATCAAACTTGCAATTTGAGCTTATGTATTAACTATTTTAGAGCCTGCTCCTCTAATCAGGCATTGCCAATAAAACTAATTCCACTCATAGAAAAGCAATTCCTGAGTAGCTCATTTTTGAGTCAGTTCACAAAGCTCATTCCACTTGAAATCAGCAAATCGAGTTTTTCATTTAATTTACTTTTCCCTTTTTATTAATGTCATAAACTCCTCAAAGCCCGAAATCTAACCTAACGTTACGTATGAGGTCGAATGTTTAGCGGCTTTTTACGGTACTTGGGGTCATATCTTTTTATGGCCCACAGTCACAATCAAATGTCCATTGGCTAAAGCTCAAAGCAGGCAGAAGCCAACAGGAGGTCGCCTAATCAAATTTGCGGAATACGCTTCCTGCGCGGCTCCGACTTCGGTTCCTGTGCTCCCTTCACTTACGGCAGTAACTCCCTCTCACTCGGCTTGTCTCTCCGTCACACACCTGGGGATTTTATGTTTGCACGTTTCGCAACAATTTCGTTGGCTCTGTTGCTCTTTTTGTTGCTTTTGTTATTCCCAAGCTTTTAATAACTGAACAAGCCGCTCATTAATAATTTAAAATAGAGCAAAAATATGCGCGCTTCTCTTTTACCAGCTGTGCTTGCCATTGTTGTTGTTGCTGTTGTTGTTGCTGTTGTTGCTGTTGCTCTGACTCCCAGCGGCTGCGTTGGCCCAGTGGCGCGTGGTCGTGGTGAATTTGAATCGTGTGGATGCCAATGCACAGCGCCCACAGCAACAACCAAAATAAGAGAGCGAGAGCGTAAGCTGACGTTGCTTGCTCTCTCGTTGCTCGCTCTTTGCATTGGCATTCGTAGCGCATTCCTTAAGCAGACGCACACGCACACGCACACTTGTGCATGTTCGGCTATGTTTGTGGGATGCCTTCGCAGACAGCGACTCGTTGCCACCACGCTGCCCGTTCCACCTCAGTACGTCCCGCGCCCACATGTTCGACTGATGATTCATGCTTTCTGACTGTGTGGTGTGTGAGTGTGTGTGTGTGTGGATGCTGATTGTTGTTTGTGGTTGTTGCTGCTGCTATTATTGTTGTTGTAATGCTTAAATAATTTATGATGTCCGACACTCTCATAGAGCAGCAGGCGAGGCAGAGGCAACATCAGCATTTGTTTTGTTTTATATTGGATTTTTATTTGTTTACTTTTTGCTGCCGCTGCCGCTGCCACTGCCACTGCTGCGGTCGGCAGCAGCTGGCGACTGCACAGCCAGCGCTGCAGTGACGTAAGTGACGCAAAGCTGCGCAGCTGTTAAAATAGCACACAGCAGCAACAACAACGATTACAACAACAACTTTTGCCGGCTGCGCTTACTGAATGAAATACTTTTAATAGTACGCTCAAAACTCACCACAGCAGAGCAACAGCAGCAGCAGCAGCAGCAGCAGCAGCAGCAGTAGCAGCGACAGCGGCAGCGGCAGCGCCGGCCCAATGCAAGCCACTTGCTGACGTCGCAACGCGTCGCTGCAACTGTTGTTTCGTTTGGCTGGCTGCCGCGTTGCCAATGTTCAGTTCACAATTGAACGCTAACCGTGTCTGACGCGTCGCGCTCTGCCGTACGTGTACGTTAGCATCTGTGTAACGTTAGCTAACGCTCTCGCTCTTACTCTCACTGTCAAGTGGCTCCCAAACCTGTGACGCCGTGCGTTGTACGTCATAATATTTTGTTACGTGCCGCTGCTGCTGCTGCTTCCGTTCGCATTCATTCGCATTTGCCGCAGCATCATAAATCAACACTAAACAGCAGCAGCAGCAGCAGCAGCAACAGCGACAACAACAATTATTTTTAATAATTCTGTTCGCTCTATTTTTTAGTCATTCTCTCGCTTATTTATTTATTTATTTGTTTAATTTATTTGCTTTCTGTGCGCGTGTGTTTGTGTTTGTGTATTTTCTATTTTTCTTTCTTCTCTCTCTTTGTTTTTGTTTATTTATGTGTGCAGCAGTTCCAATTAGAAACTACGCCAAAACTTGTACCGCAAAGCTAAGCCTCTCCAACCGTTGCCCGACCTGAGCCCCCCTCGCCCCATCTCTCTCTCTCTCTCTCTCTCACTCTGCCTCTTATTATTTATATGAGTTTTTGCATAGTTTGAAATGCGTTCAAAAACTCATTTATTTTCACCCACACACACAGAGACAAATTGAGGCTTTTTTTAAGCTTTCCCATTTAGTTTGTGAAATTGTCACAAACTAAAGTTAAACAAGCTTTTAGCTGACTATTAGGCGAACTCTTTCCAAAACTCTCAGAAATTGTTCATTTTAGGAGAGTTTAGTCGAATATACTTTTTATGATACATAAAAATTTTTATTTGTATTTTCTTTTCGATGATCTATATATTTCACTGCTTATACAGACAATTCCCAGAACAAAGAAACTTTAGATAAGTGAAGAAGTGAGCTACATTTAAGATTTATAATAGATGAATAGTCTTGCTGAGAATGGAAATGTTATAAAGAACACTGATCATAGATCTGATATATTATTATAGACTGAACTTTATAAAGATTGTGAAAGCAAATTCTAAAGATATCTAGTGTGATTCCAGAAGAAACTTCTATCAAAAAATTTGAAAGAAAGCTAGTTTTATAAACAATTAAATAGCTGAGTATTATACAAAATGAACTAGTTCAAAAGGTGTTTTGTGAACACAAGTTTTTTTTATAACTGAAATGCTTTCTCATCCTAAAAGAAATAGCTCACAATTCCAAGAACAAGTTCCAACTAGTTCTTAAATCATAATAAATATAAATATGAATATGAAAATAGCAAATCAGCTTTAATATTTACTCTCTATAAGAGAATTATAGTCGACTATATATACATACTATATTCCATCTTAAAGTCAAGAAATAATTCCAAGAATTTCTCCTAAGATCTTTGCCTTTATCTGTATTCAGTTTAAAAATAAATTATGCTGACCTAGATAAATAGCGTGAGCACTATCAAAATTCTTATCTCAGTTTTTTTTTTGCCTGCTTCACTACTGGGCCAAAATAAAACTTGGCTAACAAAAAACTATGCAAAAAACTTGGCTCAAATGCAATTTGTAAGCAGCTTGTGACGCAAATGCTTGAGCGCAGTGCGTGTCAAACTGTATGATGGCTTATCAATTGCACTGAGCTGAGCTGAGCTTCTTATGGCTGGCTACGTGCCTTTGACCCAGAAGTCTAACAACATTATAGACTATGCCTTAACGCAACGACCCCTGACCCCTGAGCCCCCGCCCAACCAGTCGGTCCGTAGCTAACACGACCTATGTAATCAACATTGTGTATACGTAACGTAATAATTGAGAAGCCGCCAAAAGACGCTACGCTTGCCCGGGCGCTACGACAAGAGTGAAACGAACTGTAAAGAGAGAGAGCGCATTACGAGAGCGGGCGTAAAGTGAACGAGTGTGGTACGCAGGCACGCAAGCCAAGCCGGCGTGTGGAACTTAAGAGCGGCACACGTAACAGAACTCTCTCTCAATTGGTCGAGCTCTCTCTCTCTCTCTGTCGCTTGCGCTCTTGACGTACTGCATTCGCTGCCACCCACCCCAAAAGCAGGTGGCGCCCTTGCGCTACTTTCATGTTGAGCTTTGCTTTCAGCAACAACAACAACAAAAAATGTAGAAGAACGTAAAAACGTAAGCGTAACGTAGTATCTCGTTGACCTCATTTCGTGTGCGAAACTCAACGCGGCAGGTTGTGTGCAGCTCCCGCAGCCGGCTAACGGTAAACGACGACGACAACAACGACGACGACTTTGAGCAGTCGAAATTCCTTTAAATACGTACGCGTCGCTCTGTCAACGCTCGCGTTATATTCAAGTTAAATGTCAAAGTGTTTGCATTCAAGTTGAACTCTTAACCTCGTCGTAGTGTACGTGCGTACGTGTGTGTGTGTGTGTATGTGTTTGTGTTTGTATTAAGTTTATGATTTTGTGCTTAGCGAATTTTGTTTCATATTTTTCTTATATTGTTTTCGTTGTTTTGATTTTGTGTTGTTGCCAAGAAAACACCCTCAACAATAACAACCCTTAAGAGCTGCTTGTTCTTATTGTTGTTGTTGTCCGTTGTTGTCTGTGGCTCGGCGTATTTAATGCTGTTATTGTTCTCGTTTTTAGCTAGAATTTGACCTCGTTCGAGCTAGTCCATAAATCGGCCGATAACACACAGATATTCTTTCTATACTAGATAAAGTGCCATAAAGTGAAATCTTAACTTGTAGCTAAAATGTTTGCCATCAAATAAAAGTGTTTACAAAGAAACCCCCTAAAAAACAGCTATATTTAGAAGAAACTGCTAAAAAAAAAATCAAAAATTTTTCTGTCCACACCTGAGAGAGAAAAACGGCCTCAAAATTGCCGAATTAATAAATCAACCCACAAAGCTCAACAACAACAATTTCTCGGGTGCGTATATTAAATCAATTAAGATTGCAATAAATATGAATAAATTATATAAATAATATTATTAAAATGCTGGCAACACTTTAAAGCGAAATAAATTGTGGAATGCTTAAAGTAAACAAATGAAACGAGCAGAGGCAAGATTTGCTGCTGCTTCTTATCACCTCTCTCTCTCGCTCTCTCTCACTCTCTATCTCTCTCAGTCTTTCTTTAACTAACATTAAAAATATAATTTGATATATTTATTTATAACTTTCGGCTTTTTATAGCATTCTATTTAAAGCTGCATTTAATGATTACGATAAACAGCTGGATAGCGAAATGTGTTTTTGTTTAAGTTTTGTAATTGTTTTTGCTTAATGTTATGGCATTATATATGTATATGTATGTATGCATTTATACATACATTAGGTAGAGTCAGGTAAAATATGACGGTTATATACAATATATATTTGTATATGATGCAATTTGAAAACTAACGAAATTGCAAAAAAAAAAAAAATAAATAAATAAATAAATAAAAAAAAAAATAAATAAATATATGTATATACATATGTATATAAATATATAAATAAAATTAAATTATGAAACTTATTATTTTATATATTTTTTTTTATTTATTTTTTTTTATATTATTTTTTTTAATATTATTTTTATATATATTTTTTTTTTATATTATTTTATTTTTTTATTTTTATTTTTTTATTTTATTTGATTTTTATTTTTATTTTTTTCATTTCTTTTTATTTTTATTTTTAAAAATTATTTTTATCTTTTTAATTTTTTTTTTAGATTTTTATTTATTTATTTATTTTTTTTTTAATTATTTTTATTTCTTTTAATATTTTTTTTCTTTCCTTATTTATTTATTATTATTTTTTTTTTTTTTTAAATCAAAATATATGTATATATTTTTTTTATTCAATTCAAAATTAAAAACTATTTTTTCCTACAATATTCAAGCCTTAATAAAAATGTTGTTGCACTTTGCTAATGCAATTAATAATGCTCTATTATGCATGTAAATTTTCGCTCGCTAATCAATATAATCAAATTTTACAGTTCGCTTCAGCAATGCATTGAAAATGTTAAATAATGTAAAATTAATTTAATTTAGTTGCCATAAACTATACAAAATTCTCATTAGTTCTGCAACAAAAAAACAATTTAAAGCCCCAAAAGCTTCAAATTTCCGAATATTTGGCACGTGATGCAAGCAGACCGTAAAAAATGCGCCCAAAATAAATAAATAAATGAATAAATATATATTGAAAATATGTGTGTAAAAGCCTATTTGAAATGCTGAACAAATATTAAATGACAGACAGTGGGTGCGAAGGGGGAGAGAAGCAGAGGGAAAGGAGTCAACTGAGGCGCATCAACGTAAACTTTATTTAAATTAAGCGCAAATATTTTGACACGTCGCCGTTGGAAATAAAACAAACTGAAATATATTTTAACAGCAGCGAAACAGAATGGAATGGAATGGAATGAAATGAAATGGCAAACGAAACTGCATTGCAATTGCAATATATAAGGAACTAAGTCGGGCGTTATCGACTGCCGAATACTCAGTCACGCTTTAAATGATATGAGATATGCCACGCCTTCAATTGGTATATATTTATATAGTATATAGATATTATTCTTGTGGAAATCTAGCTTTAGCTTCTATACTAGTTATAGTTTTAGTCGATTTGCCACGCCCCCAATACTCCTCGTTATCTTTTCTATATCTTTTTGAGTTTGTTTTGTCTATAAGAGTATACGTACGGATGGACGAACGGACGGACGGACGTCTTGCATAAAAAACCAATATACTCATTTAGCTTTTGTGAATGTGCATAAAAAGTTTACATATTTTATGGACGAATTGGCAACAAGCCTGCGGCAACAAACGATATGAACAATGCTGCAGTCTCCCTCGCTTGCCCCTCTGCCCATCCTGCTCTCTCTCTCTCTCTCTTTCTCTCTTACTCTTGCCTGGGCAAATCATCTCAGCGGCATTGGTAACTGGCTTAAAGCAGCCAGCAAAAGACTTCGAACCGAACAGCTCGATTTTAATGGCATTTCTACGGTTCGTTGTTGTTGTTGTTGTTGTATTTATTGCTCTCGTTGTTCTCGCTGCTCTCGTTGTTGTTGTTGTTGCTGTGCAATTGAAATTAATTCAAGTTAAATTGAACTTTTTATTAGAACATTGACCCAGCCACGACGTGAAGAGCAACAGAAATAATCGAGTTGCTTTCATTTCACATGCAAAGCATTCGTTGGCTCTAATCAGCTGTTAAATCAGTTGTTTAATCAGCTTTATATAACTCTCGATAAGCAGAATACATAAACACACACACACACACACAAATACACATATAAATATATATGTATATAGTATATTATCTGTCTGTGAACATGAAACCGAAAATAATGAAAACACTTCCGTTATCGTAGCAGCAGACAGCAAACATTATAATCAGCATTCATTACAATTATTCAACTAGGAACTAGAAGGAATCCGCTGCGAGTGGGTAGCTCAAGAAGTTGCTCGAATGGGATGCTATAGTAAATACTGATATATTATAAGGGGAGTTTGATATCATATAATATATCCATATCATGTATCAAAAGTTGCAATGTAAATAGACTGGAATTCTCGTAAAATTATTGTTTTTATAGATTTCCTGGTTGATCTGCCTCTCTGATTCTTATCAGATATTTGTATGTCTCTATGCTTATCTTTTCATTCAGCCTCATTTGAACTCTCTTATATTGGCTTTTCGCTATCTCATTTCCTTATATACGCAAATTCGTATAATATTTAAGAGTAGAGCAAATAAAGCAGAATGTTGGAAGAATTATAATCTACCTTTGAATACATTTATTTAATAATTTTCCCAGGACTTCATCAGCTTTCTTCCTTCTTCCTTATATGCATCTATCCCCCCTTTCTCTTTCGAACTGTCCCTCTCTCCCTTCTAGCTTCATTTATTTATTTCCATTTTCCTTTTTCCCGCTGTCTCTCATTGTCTTCTCTCTCTCTCTCTCTCTCTCTCTCGCTCTCTCTCTCTCTCGCTCTCTCTCTCTCGCTCTCTATCTATCTCTCTCTCTCTCTCTCTCTCTCTCTCTCTCCCTCTCTCACTCTCTCTCTCTCATTGCCCCACCTCTTTCGCTATCACATTCCCCTCTACCTATCCATATATATGTATATATTGTACATTCCCATGATTCCTCGTTCGCCCCTCGCTAACGCGTTTCGAGTTTGATTTATTGGACGACACACAAGGAACTTGTTGTAGTTTGTTTGCTTTTGGCTCTGCCTCAGTCAGTCGAACGCAATTTAATTAGACGTTCGACTGGCTGCAATTAGTTAAAGCCGCCTTCTAAATACATACATATAACGTCCATATAGAAATCGAGAGATGTTTCATTTCTCGTTTGCATTTGGCCTGGCTGAGAATGAAATTGTCTCGCAAATCTCGCCATAATTTCGATGGCTAAATCAATTAGAAAGTTGAGCTAAGGCTGAGTGTAATTAGGATTATACATATGTATGTATATAACATGTATATATGTGTGCATGTGTGTGTATGTATATATGTTGATTTTTCTTTGATTTTTTTTTTTTTAATTTTAATTAAGTTTCGTTTCATTTGGCGATTTGGCGAGCTGATAAACGGCTAAAAGGCACGCAATTTGGCAGCTCGTGTGTGCATATATGTATGTATGTGTGTATGTGTGTGTGTGCGTGTGTGTGCAGCATTAAAACAGGTGTGTAATATCATAAAAATTGAGGCGTAACTCAAAGCTAAAGTCTAAGGTTTGGGCCGCTTCGCATGCAACTGGTTGACTAATTTTGTAATATATATAAATGTTTTTTTTTTTCCCCCCTTTATCGTCCACGCCCCATCTGCGCAACGCCCACTTGACGAACGATAATTTGCGTTGCGATTTCTTGTTGGCGATAAAAGAAAATATAGTTCTATATGGTAATAAAACTTGTTCTGCCTTGGCCAAATTCATTTGTGCATAATAAATATAAAAAAAAAATATAAATAAATGTATATAAGACGCTAAATGCCAAATTAATTTTTTCTTTCCTTGCTTGAGCTCATTTAATGTGCGTTTGGCTTTATTTTTGGTTGAGTTTTCATCTGTTTTGTTGGGTTTTTTGTTGTTGTTTTTTTTTGTTAATGGTTTTTAAATTTTACGACTTGTCCAATAAATGTGCGAGCCAAATAAAAGGGGTGCGAACGGCGGCGTTGATTGATCAAAATTGAGACGATGAAATGGCATGAAATACAGTGGGTGGGTGGGGGTTGGGGGAGGCAGAGCTAGAAATTGGGAGAAAATTAAATGATGTATTAAATGAAAGAGTTCCGCTAGGAGAAGGATTTCTTAAAACTAAAGAAAATTCAGTTCAGTTTAGAAAGTGAATTGAATTTAGATATAGAAATTAATTTAGCGTATTTTGATATGCTTAAATTGGAATTATTTACAGTTGGTATTATATACTCAAAAGCCAAGCATATTTTATATATTTTTCACTTTAGTAAATTCAGCTAAGTGGGTGGAGTCTGTCTCTCTGTCCGTCTGCCTAAGAAGAGCAGGAGAAGGCAGAAGAACTCGAAGAGATCATTTAGAATATGACTGCAGCAGCAGAGAATGTTCCCATTGATCTCTACCTGGCGGCCTGCTCAACACTTGAGGCCCGCTCAGGCTTTGAGTGGAAGTCGCCCTATATAAAGGGCAGCAGCTGCGGCATTTATTCAGTCGTTCAGAGCCAGTGGGGTCAGTCGGACGTGCAGGGCACTGCAGTGAAGTGTTTTCTTTTCTAATTAATTTTTTTTTTTAAATAATTTTTTGTGTTTGTTTAATTTTTTTTCATTTATTTAATTTTTTTATTAACAAAGACTTACTTAATTTTTTTTATTTAAACATTTTTTTTATTTAATTTTTTTTTTTTTGTTTTTTTTTTTTTTTTTGTTATTTATTCATTTTTGTTTCTGTTTTTTTTTTGCAATGCTGTGAAGTGGCTGAAAATTTATTAGTATTAAATTAATGTTTCATTTCATTAATTTTATTTTTAATTCTTTTATATTTTTTGTTAATATTTTTAATTTGTTGTTAATATTTTTTATTCATATTTTTTAGTTTTTTTTTTAATTATATATTTTAATTATATATTTTTAAATTTTTCTTATTTATATATTTTCTTTCAATTTATCAACAAACACCGCAGCACGAGAACTTTATATACAAGATTGTTATTATTATTATTATAAATTATTTATATACATTCTGTTCACTGATTTTTTTCATGGATTCACTTTTAGTTAAACGTTTTCAATTTGATTTGTTTTTATTGCATTTTGCATAAAGTATTTGGCAATTACGTTTAATTACTTTGAAATGCATTTCAATTAATATTGCATAAAAAGCAAATACAAATACAATTAAAATAGATGTGTGTAGATGTGTGTGTGTGTGCACACACAGCTATGTATATGTATGTATAATCCCGTTGCTAATCTCTGTTACGTGAACTGGCGTGGCATAAAAAAGGATTATGCAAATTACCAGCAAAATTTGTCATTAATTATTGCAGCAAAATTTTTTATTGAAATTTAATGCGATTGTGTGCGAATGTCGCTCACCTTTTCACTCTCTCTCTGGCTCACTCTCTCTCTCTCGCTCTTTCCCTTGCAGCGTACATTGACATTTATCACTGCCCGTTGAGGCTACACGCCGCAAGGCTTATCAATTATCCAGCTGCATTCTGTTCAGGCACGACAAGGACAAGGACCTGTTCCAGGACCTTTTGAGAGCAGTTCAGTCGGTCGAAGGCCACAAGGCTTACAGCCTCACATGCTTTGGCAGGCGTTGCGCGTTTTTTTTGTTGTTGGCTATTTTCGGCCAACAGAAACTGTTGCCATTGGCAAACTGTCTACACGTCATTTATAAGCCATTTAATCAACGGCCCATTCAATTCCGTCAGCTGGCTGCACTTTAAACCTCTATTTTTGGCCAAAGGCGAGAGAGAGGGAGAGAAAGAGAGAGAGGGAGAGAGAGAGGGAGAGTGGGAGTCTGGCTCTCGCAATTAGTCAGCTGCTGTCGCCGAGTGTCAAAATATTTCGCATGAATATTTTCTGTAGAAAATCTATTTTCTCATGCTACCGATTTTCACTTGGCCGTGCGCCCACAAATGTGCTAGAGGCGGGCGTGGCTGCTGCATGAGCAATGAGCGTGCATGGCCAAAATGTCACGTATACGTCGTGTGGCACGCCACGCCACGCCATGCCATGGCTCGCAACAATTTCAGAGAGTTCGCATGTCACCGGCTGTCGCCAGCCGCCAGCCACGCCCACCCGCTACTCGCCCCAAAAGTTAATTACGTCATTAACGAGAAATTTAAAGAGTGCTCATCATTACGTTTGCTGCCACAATTCATTTATGTCCCACAGTCAATTGCCCTGACATTTGGGGTATTTCGTTTCGCTGATGAAGTTTGCCAAATTCCTCGACTTAGTCATTGAATTATTCATTATAGTATATATTATTCATTATAGTAGATGTTCTTTTTGCTGACTTATCAACTTGACTCACCATATAAAAGAATATATATTATCAAAAAATAATAAATCGAAAACTAATGCAGTTTTTTTTTTTTTAGTAAATACTTTGAAAACATTTGCGGAATTTCTTGATAGCTAAAACATATGTTACGATAATTATTTATATTTTATTATTAATTTTGCAGTTGTGCATTCTTGAGATATGATAAGAATATATAGGTTAATTTGTGTTTGTATATAAAGTGTTATTAAATTTTAATATGGTTCTGATATGCGATAGGGAGTGTTATCAAGAGGCGGTACCCGGAGCCATTGTGCTTTTGATATGCAAAAGGCGGTACCTGATATCAATAGGAGAGGTACTTGAACTGAAGGGGAAGAATTGTATACATATATATATAGATTATCTATCTATCCTATTATTGTTATTATATCCAGATTTTCTGTAAGTCGTACAAGTTTGGAATAAATATAATACTAATAATAAAATATATTAATATAATTTCTTTTAAACTTAAGAAAACTTCTATAGAAATGAAAGTTCTATAAAAATTCCTCAAAAATATGATTTACGCTAAGGCATCATATAGTCCCAAAGCTGAATTATATGCTCTTCCATGCGATTCTCTTTGCATACCTAATCAAAAACTTCTTTAGCTAGTTTAGCTACATTTAAGCAAATTACCAATGTAGAAGTCTTTTTTGTTTCGTCATTCCTAGTAAAACTTTTCGCCTTAGTCTAGTCAGAAATAATGATAGAGTTAGTTAGGAGAAGATATATTTTTCTTGCAAGCTTGTAATTAAGTTGAATCTTTAATTGTAACTTGGCTGACTGGCTGAAAGGTACAGTAATGATTCGCATATATAGAAATTAGCAGACTCGACTTTTTACAGTGAATATTCGCATGTAATTAACAGGCATTTGATTATGGTCAATTGGCGAATTTTTGTCTGGCGCTAATTGCTTGTGAATAAGCGGTTCATATAATGCTGTCAATCACTGTAGCGCGCGGCGTCTGTCTATTTTTGAGGCACCTAATGCCCCCCCCCCTAAACAGGGCGGGGCTATTGAACTCGTTGCTGGCAGTCAATTTTCGTCTGTCTTTGACATTGATGCCAAATTGCAAAGTTTGATTTGAATGCGTAGCGTGTGTGTGAGAGGGAGAGAGAGGGAGATAGACAGAGTGTGTGTGTATTCACGCTGCTCATTAATGCAAGCACAACAACAACAACAACGACAACGATCTCGTACAACTGCAAGTGAAGCATCTGCCTGAAAAGTTTTCGCAGCGCCTTTTGCAGTCTTAATTAAATAAGTTTGACGTTGCTGCAACTTCCACTTGCAGCTTGTTGAAACTCATTTTGCTTATTTGCCTTTTTAGGCAACAGAAAAAAAAAGGAAGAGAAATAAATAGAAGTAGAAAAAAAATAAATATATGTAAAAGTTTTCGCAAACAACTTTAATGGGCTTTTAAAAACAAGCAACGACAACTGCGACTCAACTCTCTCTCTCTCTCTCTCTCTCTCTCGCTCTCTCTCTCTCTCTCTCTCTCTCTTCAATTGCCTAGCTTGAAAACAATTTGTCAGCTGTATTCAACATTCTACATTCTGCATGCGGCATTTGCATATTGCATTTGCTGCCAGCAACAGCAACAGTGCCTGCAATTTGTATGCAATCGCCAAGGCCAACAGGATCATAATCGGTTTGCCAGCACTTGAAGCCAATTGGTTGGCCAACGTTGTTGTTAGTTGTTGTTGTTGGTCGGAGTTGTGCCCGTTGCTAACATAATTTATACCCATTGAATTTATTTGTGTGTGTGGGTGAGCTATTCTGCCAGCTCTTATAAAGGTGTTTAATAGGTGTATATATAACTGTAAGGAGTGTATGAACTTTGGGAGTGCCCTGGAGTTTATTTTATTGGGTAGTTGCTCTTCTCGTCTTTTAGTTGATAATTTCTTTTGTCTGATGTATAAATTTGGGTTTTGTTCTCTTTCTCTCTCTCGCATTCTCTACTCTCTATCATTATTTTTGTTCCCTCTCTCTCCTTCCCTTTATCTTTTTATCACTTAAATACATATATATTTGGAATAGTTTCTATCTATATTACCTTCCCATTGTTCTACTTCCTTCCTTTTACGTCTGTTTTGCTATTCTCTCACTTTCTATCTGTTTCTCCTTCTCTCTCTAGCTTTGTCTTATTCTTCATCTCCATCTAATTTGCATAGTTTATATTTCTATTCCCATCCCTTCCCATTCTTCCACTTCTTCTTTTCTACTCCTGTTTTTCTATTCCCCTGCATTTGACCGTCCATAACCTTACTTTAAGTCTCTGTAAATGAATTGCCATTCACTCAATGCCTTTCTTTGCGATTCTCAACAATTGATATATAAATATAATACACCCACACTTCAGTTGTCATTGATCACTAATTACAGCATATGCTCTAGTCAAGCAGACTCAATTTGGATATTATCCTCACTTGTTCTCGCTGTTGCGGACTGGCTTATGATTTTGAATGATTTTGAATCACAACAATAACAACAGCGAGCCATCTATGAGCTTATGGTTAGGAGAGTGTGCCTTTAATTGAGTTGAAGTGCTCGATATGCATACGAGATAGACGTACGTACATAAATGGGCATGTCTATGGGTACGTACATATGTACGCACCATATATGTATGTGTCTATCTCGTCTATCTATGAATTGATGGCATAAATTGCTTGCGCTCGACTTGTCTGCATTGTTGTTAAGCCAAATTGCTTTTGACAACAACAATGATCACAATAATAATAATAATAATGGACACTACAATAACAGTGGGCTATCGCTATGGCGAGCTACACCGAAGAGACAGACACTTACCCAAATGATTTAGTACCATAAAAATATTCTCTATGTTTAATTGTTGCCGTTGCTGCCTGGCATTGGGCGGACTGTCAAGGTAGCTGTCCGTCCAGCTGCGTGGCATGCAGCATTATGTGGCATCATTCACATGCCAATGCCAAAGTTTTGGTGGTCATGTTCCAAGTGGAAGAGTTTTGATAAATGACTTTTCGAGTGCCAATTTCCTGGCCAAAAACTTGTATGGCATGCAAATGAAGTTAAGCGAACTGTACAAACCAGTTGGTATTGGACGGGCTAACTGGGGAAAAATGCAACGATTGGAAGTCTATAATGGAGCTGCCATATCAATTTCGATGAAAACGACATAGAACTAGTTCGATAATCAATTCTTCACAAATTTGTAATCAGTCTGCATATCAATGAGAGCTAGAACTTTAATAATTTGAAAAAAATCATATTTCCTGAATCTCAATTTCCCAACTTCAATCAAGCATAACTCTATCTCTATCAAAACTTGTTTGATCTTGATCAGCCAGAGCATTTTCTAACTGTGCTCTTATTGAATTCTACATTTCAATTCTGAATTGGATGCAGTTTTCTTACTAATTTGCTATATCTTAGTTTTGAGCAAGCATAAGTGCAGCTTTTAAAGAACTGAAATTGTTCTTAATGATCTGAACCCCATGAAAAGCTAACCACCAAATACCATATATATAGCGCTAAAACTTCTCGAGTTTTGTTGAAAAAAGTAGCTGAAAAATCGAAGAAATGGCAGCAAGCGACGCTATAAACTTGGCATAAATATATTTATATTATTTTTAATATATATTAAATTTTATAAATGCCTTAATAATTGCCAATAAATAAAATAAATATAAATTTATACATATATATAGAAATATCTAATATGTATATAAATTGCTTGGCAAAACCATTTGGTTGGATAACCGTTCGATATGAATATATAATACAGTTAGTTTAACTGTGCTAACCAAATCATTATGCCAATCAACGAGCCAGCTAAACAGTGCCAGCCATAATAAACAATTGAAAACAGCTGATACAACAACAACAACAACAATTACGCCCTTTAAATAGATGTGGTTAAAAGCAAAAAAATGTTGTACACAATTTGCATGGCTCACTGAACGCTGAAAGAAGTTGGTTAAATGTTACATTGGTCAAACAACAACAACAAAGACAACAACAATCTAATTATATAACTCAATTACGAATGCACACAAATACACAGACAGATGTAAATACATATATATAAATATAGATGGTATATATATATAGAGGGCTATAGTCTGTTGTTTTACTATAAATATAAAGCAGCAGGCGCCCGCACTCTATATATATATATACATCTATGTCTATATACCCATCAACGAAATGCATTTCTATTTTGAAGTAGTTTTTCATTTGAATTTTACAATGTAAATTGGCTATGCATTTGGAAATGTGCGTGTCATTCGTGTGTGTGTGTGTGTGTGTGAGACCCTCCTCTCCCTAGTTATCTATTTATTATTATGGCACACCACGCTCCACTGATTTATGTTAATTTGTAATGTCAACTCTGTTGTGATTGCTGTTGTTGTTGTTGTTGCGTGTTTTGTTTTATAATTGTTGTCGGAGCAACACAACAACAACAAAGCAACAAAAACTTTAAGCATCAATCCATCAATGCTCAATGAAATACTAAAGTTCTTTTGCCTTCTCTTCATTTTCAGGCGTCACAATGCGGGAGAAAAAAGGCGGCGCCCTGCAGAAGCTCAAGAAGAGGCTGTCGCACAGCTTTGGCCGATTAAGTGAGTAGAAGAAGTTCTATCGATAAATGCAATCGATAAATTATATCTAAGTTGGCACTTTAAACTTGCTACAGCAACAACATAACCCGAACTCTAAACAAACAAAAGCTAAACTACAATAAATCAACAACAAAAGCTAACCATAAATGGGCAGGAAAAATAAATAAAAAGAAGTCAACACAGAGCGCTGTGTGTGGGTGCAGCAACAATGGATATATGTATAAATATATAGAGAGATATGTATATATAGTATATATGTATAATTTTTACAATGGCCACATAAAGTTGGGCGTTGCATTGAGCAATGAGAAAAAGTCGCGCATGAATCATGCACAATATACAATATATACATACATACATATCTATAACGTTATACACACATATCTATATATATCTAGATAATTCTCAGCTTAGTTTCTCAGCAAGAAATAATAAGCTTTTAAATTAGATGCATAAAGATTACCTTGGATAAATGCAAAAAAATAGATAAAAAATAATAAAAATAGTTTACCATAATGTTATACAATTTACATATATAGATAGCGAGTAGATCTTATGTTTATAATTAATGCTTTATATGATGCATTTCCTGGCATTATATTCCACATTCAGTTGAGCTTAAGCTCGATTGTTAGCTCTGTGTCTCTCTCTGTTTTTTCTCAATTAAGACTTGGGTTCGCATTTGTCGTGCTCTCTCGTTACTGCCTGAAGAGCGCAACTCTCGCAATTCTGCTTTGTTACTCATCCGTAAGCGTGCGAAAAACAAAGCGGAAGTAGCCTACGGCTGAGCTATGCGACTTAAACTGTAAAAACTAAAAAATATTTTTAAAAAATTATAAAAATATTTCCAATATATGCTCCTATTCTTTATGTCTAATTATAGTTGTCTTTAGCTTCAACTTATGCCAATATATGTTTCAATTTAAACTTTTCGCGCGCAAACTTTCATAAATTATAGATAAATATGGAATTTTTGAGCCAACTCTCTAAGCTGCCATCGCAAATGAGAAAATGTTTAAAGCCCAAACACACGATTTGAGCAAACTTTATTAGCTGCATAAAGCCTAGCTTTGCCCTGGCAAAAGTTGCGATGACAAAGTTCTCTTGGGCTGAAAAAAATTTGAATGTAGTTGCCAAAAAGTTGCGATGCCTTAAACACATTTGTTGCTGCACGTGAATGAAACTTGGTCAAAGCCAACTAAAACCAAGTAAAGCCAAAAATAGAAGAAGAAACTGTGGAAATAATTTTGGAAATTGTGCACACAGTTATGCATGGAGCTGTCAGAGCTGCCAAAGCGCTCGAGAAATTGGAAACAACAACAACGAATTGTAAAATAAATGTTTGCTGCGCAGCAAGCGAACTGTCGAATATTGAATCATTTGGCAAAGCATTTAATGGTCAAACAGCATCAGCGACTGGGGCTGCCCCCATGGTAATTGAATGCAGCAGCTGTAGCTGACTATGACTGACAGCTGGCAATGCACACAGACAGGCAGACGGACAAACAGACAAACAGACAGACAGACAGACAGATGGCGAGGCAGAGAGACAGACGTTTGGTTAGCTGAAAGATGAAATAAATGGAATATAATCGACAATATGCACGGCTAATACGTTTGTTAACCAACAGCACTACACATGCCCTCTCTTTCTCTCTCTCTCTCTCTCTCTCTCTCTCGCTCTCGCTCTCTTTCTCTCTCTCTCACTCTCTCGCTCTCTTTACTCTTAACTGCACTTTTTAGTCGAACATTTTGTATTTGCCTCGCTGAAATTCCATAGTTCTTGTTTGAGTATACCCTGTAAATATGATGAGCTGGAAATGAGGTATATACAAATTTTGATTGTGTATGAAAAGAAATATTTAGAAAATTTTGTTATTTCTATCTATAAGAAATATAAATAGAAACAAAAAAAATAAATAAAATACAGTAGAATCCGGTTATAATGGCTCCGCTTATAGCGTCCGTTCGGTTCTTCTATATATTAGATTTACTTTTCTAAGTTAGAATAGAGCATACAGCTAGTTCATAATGCTCATCTATAGCCAGTCGTTTGCTTTTTTTTCTGTCACGCTTGGTTTGAGGCGCCACAGTGATTCCGTATAGCGAATATTTTGTTGTTGTTGTTGTTGTTGCTGCTGCTGTTGACTCACCAAAACTTGTTTTGGGCTGCGGCATGCGGCTAATTGTCTCTAAACGCCCACAAGTCAATGCTGTTGTTGTTTTAGTGCCTACTCTCGATATTCGCGTTTCAGAAACAAGTTTGAGCTTTGTCTGCAAAGCCAGAAATAGCTAAAAAAAAACAGCTGTTAAATGGTTAAATAGAGAGAGAGAGAGAGAGAGATTGAGTGAGAGATAATGGCCAGCATTTAGATTACTGTTCAGTGTGACCATATTTGGCAGCAGATATTGATTGCCTAATATGCAATAGGGTCACATTTTCAAAATCAAATTCAAGTTTTTATTAAACTAGCAAAAATGGGAAGAGTGAGAGAAAAAGAGAGATAGATTTGTTTATTCTTTGTAATACTCTCATATATACCTATTCAGTATTTTTTTGGTATATTTCTTTGTATAAATTTTGCTATTGGATTTATTTACGCTATTCAAAACTTGAAGCTGCGTCAATTCGATTTCAACTTTATAAAAATATGTATGTTATTTTGCCTGCTCAATGAGGCGTGTGGTAAACGTCTATTTCGTAGTTTTGTGTGGCTGGCAAACCGCTTGACAAAGTGCCTGGTAACCAAGATTTGAAGTTTTGTAGCTCAAGTTGGATTTCGCCTCGTTTGTCAGTCACAAAACTTGAACAAATAAATATCGAAGAAATATTGCAATTGCAATTGCAATATTGCTGTTGCTGCTGCTGCTGCTGGTGACAACTCTATGGGCGACAACTCTAGGAAAAGCTTTTGGCAATTGCATTGTTATTTTCCACACGATTTTGTCAGTGAATGCAGCTCATAAATTTTGCAATTGAGAAACTGTTCAAAATGGGGTGGGGATTGGGGGGTTGGGGCAGTCGCCAAGTTGCTGCAACTTAAATGTTTTCATTGCATTATTGAACAGTTGCAGCAACAGCTGCGGATGCAACTTGCTGCCAAAGCAAAGCTAAGTTAAGAATGTCAAACACAAGTTGCCAAGAAGCTGCTGCTGCTGCTGCCGTTTGGCAACTATTTGTTGCTCTCTCTCTCGCTCTCACTATCTCTTGCTCTAGCTCTTTCTTTGTCAAGGCAACAGCAACTGTTGCAACTTTTCCTGCTTGCTCATAGAGTTAATGGAGTATATTGGCTTTGTAGATCTTTGACATTATCTTATTATTGTAGCTTCATAGATAGATAATGATCTATGTATATCTATAAACCTCTAGCTTTACCATCTGTATAGCTTCTCCTTCATCTATAGCTTTCAATGCCTGATCAAGTCTCAGCTCTTCCTCCGCCTCGAGCGAGTATTAAGCAGTCAGTTTCAGGCTGAGACTTTCCGTTGACTATCGTTAATTGCAATTTGTAGTTGTTGTTGTTGTAGCTTCAATTTCAACGGGTTTTTCTTTCCAATTATGTACAAGCTCGACAAGCTCAACTGCCTCATTCGCTGGCAATAATAAAACTTATGAAGTAATAAGCAGACAGAGCGGACAGAGCGGACAGTGCGGAAGAGGCGACAGCGGGTGCTGGCATTAAGTAAATTGCATTTAACTGAGCTGAGTATGCCACGCCCCAGTCCCAGTGCCAGTCCGGCGACCGTCCCTGGCTTGGACGCATCAAGTGTCGCTCACGATTCCAAGCAAAACAGAAACTGAATCTGAAACAGCAACAGCAACAGCAACAGCAATAGAATCAGAACCAGAACTTAAGTCTGGCCTCTCTGGCGACGGGTGCGCGCTGCTTCTTCTTATTCGTGACTTCAGACGGTGCTTAATATAGCATACACTTCCGGCGGGTATTATAGGTTTTGCTGGGGATGTATTGTGAGGGAAGTAAATGAAGATTAAAGCTTATCGTTGATTTGATTGATGGAGAGGATATGATGCTGAAATTATTGGATATATATTGTATATAGATACTATATATCGAGATAGAAACAAATATGGAAGGGACTTATGGCTATAAATAGGATATGAATAGTTAAATTGATGAAATTATTGGATCTATTTTCTATATAGATAATAGAGATCGAGATATAAATAGATATAGAAAGGATTAATGGTTATGGATAGCATATCCTATATATGGATAGGATATGAATAGTTAAATTGATGAAATTATTGGATCTATTTTCTATATAGATAATAGAGATCGAGATATTAATAGATATAGAAAGGATTAATGGTTATGGATAGCATATGATCAGATATGTTGATGAAAGAATTGGATACATATTCTACATACATATATATAAGAGATCGAGATAGCGAAAGGATTGATGGCTATGGATAGGATATGAGCAGATATGTTGATGAAATGATATATTGTATATGAATATTAGAGATCTAGATGTATAGAGGAAGATTTTGTTATATTTATATAAAGTTATAGTTACCTAGAATAGAAATATTTATAGGTATATTTTTATATATAAACAGAAAGTTACAGAGAAAATATATATGTATACACATAAAGAATATTTATAAATAATTTGATATATATCAATAGATATAAAAATACATAAAATAGATATTTCGATTTAAAGTTTCGGCAAGTGTATTCAGCTGTTGGTTATCTGCATTTATCAGTTGATTTCTTGTTATTCCATTTGTTAAACTTTATGTTGCCGGCACATTCCAGAGTCAGAGTCAGAGTCAGATTCAGTTGCTGTTTGATAGTTTCTCGACTCGCCTAGGGGGCAGCAGAAGTTTGTGGTTTGGTTTCTTGGTCTCAGAGTGTTGAGCTGTGGCTGCCATTATAAATAGAAAGAATATAATAATCGTTGACATCGAGCTGATAATAAATGCCATTAAACTATCAAAATAATTGCTGGCATTTAAAAGTTTTTAAAGGCGATTTCAGCTGCAATTTATTTGAGCAGAAATGCGACAGGCATCCGACACTTATCCCAGAGCTAGCATTGAATTCTTTTTTTTTTCAGTTTTTCACTTTGTGTAAATATGCAATGTGTGTGTGCGAGTGTGTGTGTGCTTTACTCTTTGTGAGCTGTCAACGATATCAACGTAGATATCATTGTGGCTGCCTCTTTGTGCCATTGATACACTTGTCGCTCGCTCTCGCTCTCGCTCTCCCACTCCTCTCTCTCTCTCTCTCTCTTACTCGCTCTCTCTGTTTACCTCTTCGCGCTGTGCGCTTGTCATAATCCTTTTTGATAACATTTTATGTCACAAGCCATAGCCAAACACTCGACGTTGTCTATGACTTTAACCCTTGACAGCGACGTCTGTCTGTCTGTCCCATGCACAGCACTTGATAACTTTACACTTGAGTCTCTACAGCAGAGCTGCTGCCACCCATTTGCCCTCTAGCTGCCACCCTCGCTCCCTCTCTCCCTCCCTCTCTCTTTATATTTGCTGTAGCTACTCAAAGCGCGATAAGCAGCTAATGGCCTCCTACACTTCCTACTTTCTATCTTTACCTCTCTAGCACACAAAGTGCCCGCATATCTCTCTCTCTGTGTATGTGTGTGTGTGTGTGTTTGTGTCCAGTGCTGAGTCCATTCAATTGACTGCCTTCGTTTAGGTCATCCACTATCAACACATGCTCACATATCGCGCATCATGTGTCGACTTCATTGTATTTGCTCTCTGATTCGTATAGCGCAGAAAAAGCAGCTCGAGTCGAGTTGCCCTCTCTCCCTCCCTTTGACAGGCCTCTCTTTCTGCCACACACACACATTCATCAAAATCCGCTTAATATGAACGTCCATTGATATGAGTTTCTGTTTTCAAGCAGATCTTCACTTTAATCTTCATTTCATTTCAGTTCATTCGCCATACGCGGCGTATGAGTAATCACGACCTTTCACATTGAAGCACATTAAAAACCTTGTACTACTCGATGTATATATATGATGATGTGTGTATACAATATATATTTAGCTCTCATTAGCAAAAGCGTATTTATTTTCGTTTTTCTTTCAAATGCAAATAATCTGAGGTGCGAGAAATGATTTTATTACAAATTTGAAAAATTTAACTAAATTGTGTGCGAACTGGTTGTGCTTCGGTCTGGGTGTGCATTAAGTAGACGTGCAGATGGAAAGCCTTGATAGAGAGTGGCACAGGCAGAGCCAGAGACTGATTTATGGTCTACTATTTAATTTAATGCGAGTATTCAATGCGATTTTATATGTAAACTAAAGAAAAAGTAATACATTTTTAATACTAAATGGAATTTCATAAGTAAACTATTGGAATACTAAAGATTTCTAGAGTGTTGAAGGGAACTGCTTAAGTAAACTATATGAAAATGGAAATATTTCATAAAAACTATAAACTAAAACTAAAACTATAAAATATGCCAGAACTTGTAGCTCTCTATGAGTCGTAGAGCATATATGTATATATATAGATCGATCACAACTAAAGCAATTTATGTGTAGATTATTCACATTTCTGCTTAAAGCTAATTTACTTTGTATAGACATAAAACTATTTGAGGAAAAGTAGAAAATAGGTTTTTCTCTAGCTAAACTTCATTGTCAAATTCATTCTAGCTCTTGTTTACATTTTCTAAAGTAGAAAATAGGTTTTTTCCCTAGCTAAACTTTATTGTCAAATTCATGCTAGCTCTTGTTTACATTTTCTACAGCTTCTCTGACTTTCCCATAATTGAATAACTCTACTTTACTCTACAGAGCAGGCCTTCTCTTCATCTCTTCCTCTTCCTCTTCTCGTATCCCATGGTGCATGTCAGCTTAACTAGGGGTCTACCCAAAACACCCGCTGTCAGTATCATTGACTGTCTATAAACATTTAACTGATTGTCTTTATTTGTTGTAGGCACTGCTCTAGGCCCTAGGTTCTGCCTCTCTCTCTCACCCTCTCTCTCGTTCACTCTTTTACTCCTTTTCTTATATCAGTGTGTGGCATTGTGAATGACAGGTGGATGCTACTGCAGCATGTTTGATAATTTGTTTTTAAACGGCTTGTATAGCCCATTGTTAATGTTGTTCTTGTAGTTGTTAAGCTGTTGTCGAACGAGCCAGCAGCAGTACACACACAATACACCCGCGTGTGTGTGTGCGTGTGTGTGTGTTTGAGAAAAAAGCAAAGTTTTCTTCAGCCTCGCGCCCATTTGGCAAGCGAAGCGTCAACGTTTGCCTGGAACGTGCCCTGAATGCGAGCAGTTAGCAGACCGGCACACACACACACACACACACACTCGCACACACACACTCACACATTTGCTGTTTGACTTTTTATATTTGCTGGCAGCGTCTACAACGCCATAATAAAAGCGTTTTAAGTGAAATTCAGTGCCTCAACCGTAAATCGTAAAATTCAGTTTTCAATGTTTTTCAACGCTTTTCTTTTGTGTGTTTTTCTGGCTTTTGTTTTGTGCATGTTCTTTGGCTTTTACTCTATTTGCTGTGTGTTGTCTCTCAGCGCTGTTCGTGTTGCTAGCGGCGATATTTCTTGTGCTTTATTGGCAAAAAAAAAAAACTACTTACAAATACATTTTAAGCGTAAATCCGCAGTGGAACGCGCTCTGAATTGAATTAGTTGCTCTCTTATACTCATCTACTCCACATCTCTCTCCCTCTCTCTGTCTTAGTTTGAGAGCAATTTAACAATTAGCTGCGAGCCGCATAACGAATGAATTCTTCAACGTCGTCTTCGTCGCCAGTCTGTCTCGCATATTTGTTCGCCTGCTCGCTCTGGCCGTCTAGCCATCTCGCTTACGCACACATTCTCATACTTTCTAGCAGCTTCTGCTGCCGTTCAATGACACGCTGCATGCTGCTCGCTGCGCTGCTCTGCTCCGTTACTCTGCTTTGCTCACTGTTCTGCTGCTGCTTCCTCTTGCTCGTGCCATCTCTTTCACTCTGACGCTCTGCAGCGCTGCAGTTTGGCATTGCTTCTTGTGCCGTTTATTTATTGTTTATCTATGTCTCTTTTCATTTGCATTGTTTATTTTCGGTGGCTTATGCCGCCTTGTCGATCAGACCTCCACTTCTCCCTGCTGCCTCTCGCGTGCTTGTCGATTATTATGTTTTCTTCTTCTTTTTTTTTTCGCATGCAAAGTGCATTGCCAACAGCAGCGATAAACAGCGAATCAGACAGCGAGGACAGTGGGACAGACGTTCGTATAGACAGCGCATAAACAAGACGCAAGGCACATGTCAGCTGCAGAGGCGGATAAGAAAGAGCTGCGACAAGTAACTGGAAGTGTGAGAGGGAGAGGGGGAGAGCAGCAGCAGCAGCAGCAGTGGGTTGAGAGAGCGGGCAGCCAGCACAAAGTGTAAACAGCGACAACCGCAAAAGGCTTTTCGCATTTTAATAGAAATGTGATTCGTCTTGTCTCCACGTCTCTCTCCTTCTCTTCTCCTCACTGTGCAGCTTTTGCTGTTGCTGTTTGCTGTCGTCTCGCCAGCTGCACAAGAGAACTGAAGTCTTATTGTTATACTCTACGTGGAAATTGAAGCACAGCATAACTATTGTTCAGTTTGCATGGAGGAGTGCAACTTGAAAGTTGGGATTATTATTAAAATTGAAGGAAAATACGAGAGATCATTAGTTCATGATTAAGAAAAGCTCGAGTAGAAGAAAACTTTGAGTGAAATAAAAAGAAAAGAATGCTATAATGATAATTAAATATTAAATGCAGAGAAATTTAACAAAAAATAAATAAAAAATAAAAATAAATCTAGAAAAATAAAAAACTTAAAAAAAAAATATATAAATAAATAAAATAAAATATAAAAATTAATAAATAAATAAAAGAAAATATATAAATAAATAAAATAAAATATAAAAATTAATAAATAAATAAAATAAAATAAATACTAATAAAATAACATAATTGGAAATATTTAATATATAAACATAATTGATATATAATATTTAAAGACAAATTTCTTAAGCCTCACCAAAATTGCCTGAAAACTTTTAAAGGTTCTAAAGATTGCAGCTAAAATTGTAGATATATTAATAATAGTATAATACATAATAAAATAAGCAAAGAAAATGTTCTGCTCTTTAAATTTCAATCAGTTAGTCTCGGTTAGATTATAATGGATTAAAGTATAAGGTGGCCTTTCCCACTCTTAATTATCCAGCTTAGCTGCATAGAGTATATGACAAGTTAAATACTTTTCCTCAAGCTTTATGACTTTCCGCTCATCTATATATACATACGTTTTCCCTTTGATTTCTCAGCATTGTCATCGATTGTCTATTTTCATGCTGTGTGTTTGGGCGCGTGACTTTGAGAATCGTTTTTCACACACATAAATAGAAAACACACACACATGCACACGCACACAGACAATCGCATAAACATTTGATTATGCGGAGAATTTGGCTTTGCATTTACCACAGCGTTTTCCGGGCGCTTTTCCGCCTTTTCTACCCCCCGACTTTGGCTTGTCAGCGGCGAGCAAATAACAAAATATTATGCTACGTGATTTGCAACAGCATTTGGCGCTTGAATGAATGCTGATTGCATTCGGATTTCTGAATTTTGGCATAATATGCATATATGTATGTATGTGTGTGTGCGCGTGTGTGTGTGGGCGCAAATTGGGCTGCCATTTGGCAAAGCCTCTCCAGCGCCCACTTGCTGTCATAAAAGGCGTAAACATTTAATTTCCATGTGCCACATGAAGTGGCAGCCGTGTGGGAAAGAGAGGGGAAGTAGAGGGCCCCCCCAAACAAAATGCAAAACAAACCAAGTGTTAAATATTTGACATGGGCATGACGACAACGACGAAAATTTCTAGAGCCAAAGGCAAAAACTCTGCTGCATTTCCTGACATGCCAAGTAATGCATGCGGCAGTTGTGTCTGCCTCTGTGTGCATGTGTGTGCATGTGTGTGTGTGTGTGCTTGGAGTGCCTAGCAAGGCGTCTTCCGCTAATGACTTTTGCTTGCCTGCCTGCCAGCCAGCCCCTCACCTGCCCCGCCTCCTGCCAACTGGCACTTCATTATTTTGAGCTGCTGCCCGCGTTGAATTCTTCTGCTGGGGCCTCCTTAAATGGTTCAAGGTGTTGACTTTGTAGCGCAAACTAAGTGAGTTGCTTGTCTCCCACATGGACGCATATGCATGTATTTGTATTTGACTGCCTACACCTGCAGCAGCTGCCGCTGTCCTGTTAATGGCTTCCGTCCGCCCTTTCCCTGTCGCCAAGAGCTAAGCAACACACACACACATAGTCATTGTCTGTCATGGCGTAAAATGATTTCCGTCATGCACTCACCGTACCTCCCTCACCCACACACACTCACACCCTCTCCCGCTCACTCTCACCTGCTCGTCACCTTGCTTCAATTCCTTTCACATATCTTTGCACTTGACACTCTTCACTTGGGTGGGCCGGCCTTTTGCAGGCGCCACAGTTTGAGCTGCACCGTTTTAATTACAGTTTGGCCAGCATTGGCAGCGGCCGGGCTAAAAAAAAAGAAAAGAAGAACAATTGTTACAGCAGCCGCCATTGTCAGCCAACCTCTCATATTTCACAGTCACCCTGTGCATGCTACGGCTACTTTTATTTTAGCCTTTTCCACAATTTACAGCTAGGCGAACGTCTATTGTCTCGCTTGTTAGACGGGCCGGCCCCAGCAATTTCATCGCACATACTCTGTAATCCTAGAGGCGAGAGAAAGTCTTGAAACTATGCAAATATGAATAGAGCTGAAGTCGAGAAGCTTAAGAGTGAGAGTAGTCTGAATTGGTGGGTAGGATCTATAAGAAGTATGCTTAAGAGAGAGCAGAACTTTGAATTTGAATATGAAGCATATGTAAGACGCCATATGTTATAGTACTTAGTAGCAAGAGCTAAAGCTTACAAACTTCATATAACTTGAAGAATGAGATTATAAACAACTAATATATGAAAGGATGATATCTAGAAGGTTTCATAGTATAGAACTTGAAACTCTTTGGCTGGAGAATTTTAGAAACTAGAATAGAGAATTTTTGGTACGAAGCCTCTATTAGATATGTAAGCTCTATTATCATAGAAAAGGTAGATTGAGAATATTAAGAGCCTTAGAAGCTGAAGAGCTTGAAGAATTAAAGATTAAAGACTCGGAATGCCATGTATGAGTATGAGCGGGAGTAGTGCACATCTTTTAATGATATAGAAAACATGTACAAAGCCAAGGAACTGTAAAAATTAATATGAAATTGTAGATTGTAAACATTTTTCCTATATATTATTATGATATATTATAGCTTAAGGACAGACATCATATCTCAACTAACATCTTAACACATATATTCCTTCACAATTACCTACTACGTGGTATCTGTCAGTCAGTCACACTCGTTCTCTACACGACTCCCACTTTGTGTTCTGCTACTCCATAACCATTGTGTTCTGTTTTGTTGTGCTGTGTGTTCTATGCTTCCTGCTCAGCTGCAAATGTTTGCTTGGTTTGTTTTGACTGGCTTGGCGCTTAAGATGAGCGGCTGCCACGCCCACAATTGTTATATGGCAAACAGCCAGCAGACTGTTGTTGGCCATAATAAACCACGAGCCGCGCATACCAAACGTCTACAATTACCGTTGTATATATCTCAGTCTGTTGTTCTCCAAGGGGCCTTCGCCGCTGGAAAAGCCACAGAACAGAGCAGAGAAGGAAATAAAAATGTAGAGACCCAAGGAGGAAAATGGAAAACTCGTGCACTTTTTCTTGTACTCGGAAGCGGCTACTTTTCCTAACGGGTCAAGATAAAATGTGTATGTCCATCCACGGTGGGGCCGGGGAGCGAGGGACGCAACCGGCTTCACCTGCAAATTGAAAATTATTTTCCATTTAGTTTTTATGGCGAAATATTCAAAATGTATGTTCATTCCCATTTTAATGCGCAAAGGGTCAGCCGGAGAGAAAAGCAAATTATGAAAATGTTTGCGGAACATGTTTTGAGGAAATGCTGTGCGCGAAACCAAGTGGAAATAATGGTCATCAGAATTTAGATTGGGCCATTCTCATGAATGCTTTTCCCTCACGGGTCGTTGGCGGCGATGGCTCGATGCTATTCGAAAATGAAAACATCAACATTTAGTGCCTATCGAAAGACGTATTTAGTTTGAAATGACCAACATAATGTGCAAGGGGAGGAGGGGAGGGGAGAAGAAAATATACTTGAAATTTGAGTTTTTGAAGGCATTTAATAGGGGACTCATATTTTGAGGATTACTTTAAGTTTGCCTTGAGAAATATTTGCTATACATATTTTTCCTAATTGGATTATAAGCTGATTTGTGTTGCATGATAGAATTCTAGGCATTCCAATTGCTCAAGCAAGTAAGGAGGGAGAGTGGGGCAGTAGGGAACTGCTGTACAGACAGAAGAACATACGTACGAAAAGCTATATCAAAGAAGTTCTTTCTTATATTTAAGAACATATATAATTAATAGACTCGGACACCCCCTCTTTATGCCTGTTACAAACCTCATTCAGAAGACTTTTAATCGGGAATCCCATTTTGAGTGGGCCTAGGCTATAAAAATGTCCTACTTAGTCGTATTCGTTGGTAGTGCCAAACCAAAAGTAGCTCCACTTCTTAATCGAATTCAGATTTTAAGAGCACTATACCTCTGGCAACTCTACCGCATATCAGAGATATTTCCCCAAAAAACTCTCATATCCACTTGGCTCTCCAATCGACCTGCTTCACTTTCGTGCAGCTTTAAGCATATGCTACATGTCTTGATTTTCATACTCACTCTACGCTCTACTTCGCGTTTTCATGATTCAGCGCCTCTCTACGCGCTTCTCAGCCAATTGGCACATCATTCGCAGCACTCCATGCCGCTTATTATGCCGACCTGGCGATGCATAAACAAATGATCGACTGTGTGCGTATGCAAATGAGTAGCGCGAATGCTGGCCAAGAGAGTGCGGCCGACACGCCCCCACTTGCACAACAAGCCCCAAAGGAGAGCGCAGAAAACAAAAAACGAAAATTGTTCGGCGCAGAGATTGCGTTGCTGCATATCGATGAGGCTGCGTGGCTGTCTTCAGGCCAACTCATCAGCTGGATGGGCAGCGGGCGGCTTCAGTGTGAGTGAGGGGGCGTGGCTGACAAATATTGACAGAGACAACAAGCAGCAAACTATGCGATTCAGCCAACCGCCAACCACTTGACTGACTTTTGTTGCAAATTATGATGATGATTATGATGATAATCATGATGATGATTATTATTATTATTATTATTATTGAGATTGCGAATTTGCATAGAGTGGTGAGGCAGGTGAACCAGGTGAGCCACTGAGGTGGTTCCCAGGACGCAGCCAGCCAACGAGCAACGAGCATTGCATTTCAATGACAGAGCGCGAGTCCAATGCTCCTTCAGTTACTTTTTTCTTTACCTTTTCTCATTTATTTTTGTTAGCTGCTTCAACTCCGTCCGGGTTTGAGTTTCCAGTTTGACTTGCATTTGTCTGTCTGTCGGTCGTTTTGGTTGTGATTCTGATTTGATTACATTAGCTGGCAACGTCGCCGCCTCAGTTGCCTCAGCTGCCTCGAGGCTCTGACTATATTCATTTTAAAGTTCATTTACTTACCTCAACAACTTGCACTTGCTTTCTCCCTCTCCCGCTCTCTCTGTCGCCAAACATCCTATCCCATCCTACTTCCGGCCGTGTTATTTACTCAAGCGCGGGATTTCTAGTTCGCCTCTCAACTACTACTCGGCACTTCAGGCGCGCCACGCCCACCTGGGCAACTTGATTTGTTTCAGCCAGTGCTGTGACTGTTTCGACAAGTATTTCTTGAAGTTCCATCTTTTGTATCTTTCTATCTAGCGCGCATTTCGGCATTTACACAAAATTTGCAAGTCATAAACAAGTTTTTGCTTTTTACTTTACCTGCGTTTCCCCCACGTCTCCAGCTTGTTTTACTTTTCTTTTTCGGTATCTTTATTTTATTTGGCTTTTAGGCGGTTTTTTATTTTGATTTTGATTTTTTGTTTTGTCTTGCGGTTGCATGATTTGTGTGTTCTTTTTATTTTTGGTTTTTGTTTTACTTCGCAACCTGCAATGAAGTCATAAATTGTGAATTACTCGAAACTGAAAAGTTTCAGGAAGTTTATTTCTTTCGTTTCTTTTTGAAGTTTCGGGTCTCTGGCAAATGAGCTCATTAGAAGTGTTTGTACTTGGCATTAGGCCCCTCGACGGCTGTGAATTCTGCAAGATAATCGAATTGTTGCTCGGCGCTTATAAGGAAGTCTAAAAATACTTTAAGCATGGGATTGAAGTGAGTGCAAAAACAAAATAAAAAACAAGCAACCTCTCAAAATGATAAATGAAATGTTCATTAGCTGCTGCTGCGAGAGGTTATTTACATGGGAAGTTGTTTTAGAAGCTGAGTAAGAGATAAATGAGAGTTTAGTTGGATTGAATGGAAGAGTAAGGGCAGGGTAGAGTTTGGAGAGTTGTTTTATAAGGAGCATGTATTGAAAGTTGAGGTGTTTGAGATAGGTTAGTTCATTAATATCCATTCGAAGTTCCCTCAAGTTCTACCTCTTCAAGTATTTCGATTAAATAGAAGCTAAATATTTAAATATTTTTACTTTACTTACTCTTCTTTTCTACTCTCAATATTCGCGCATTCAATTAAATACTTTAATTACATATAAAACCAATATAACTGTACATCATCGCTTTATCGCTTTATCATTCGCATTGTGAACAGCGACTGTCACATCGAGTTGACAGCGCGCTTCGAGAGCGAAGCCAGAGCACGACTACGAAGTATTTTTCACCTGAGTATTTGTTGTTGCTGTTATCGAAATGGTCGAGCCGCGCAACTCATTTGCCTGAGTGCTTTCCGTTGTTTGTTTGCTAGTAATTTGCAAAAGGAAAAGCGACAGCAAAAAAAAAAACGCGGCAAGAACAAAAGCTATATATCGCAAATATGTAAACGGAAAAGTTCTATTCGCGATGTCCTTGAGCCTGGGGAACAGCAAAAAACAGAAGAAGAAGACAAATAATGTTAAAAATAAACAGCAACAACTAAAAGAAAAACTGGGCAACCATCAATCAAACGACGAGTGTTACTGCTCGAGAAAGGTTGGCGTGGCCCATCAGCCCATCAGCTGTTTAGGCACATCGAGAGCCGTGTTCAATGCCAACCGCTGGGAAATATATCAGGTGTGTCAGTGTGCCGTGCTTTTCCAACGCTGGCCACAAGCCACTTAAATATGCCAGCCAAATTAGCATATGACTCATGAATGCTCGAATGTCCTCCGTTTGCTTGGCCATTAATAATGGAAAAGGAAAAAGGGAAAGGAAACGTAGAGAAGCTTTTTGGGCGCTATGGCAATAACCACTTAAAAATAGCTAAAAAGCTAACAAACTGAATGGGGCACCAATTAGGAGCGAGAGAGAGAGGGAGAGGGAGGGGAGTGGCAGCTGAAGTGCTTCGCATTGCATAACAGGAATTGTCATTCGCAAATATTACACATACGCCCAGTTGAGCTTCACAATTGGGAACAACAACAGCTTCCAGCCAGCAGCTGTGCCACGTTTGACAATTTGTATAAAAGGATGCAGTCAGCTGTATGTATATATATAAATATATAGAGATAATATACATATAGACACGTGTAGACAGTGAGCGAGAGATATATGTGCATGCATCACTACGGACTGCGGACTCCAGAGTCGGGGAGTCAAAAACCCGTACTGATGCTGCCTCGCCTCAATGATTGTGCAACATTAGTGCTGCTCGTTGTTGCGTGCGTCTGCCTGCATTCTTTGTAGAGTATATTTACTGTTGACCTGCGCTGCATGTGCACTACCCACTGGCAGTTGCAGTTGCCGTTGAAGATGGTTGGCGTTATGAGTGGATGGAATGCATTTTAAATATGAATATGCTTTAAAATATTGTGAAAAGTGTCAGAGATTCCTGCACTAACTGCTAACTAGACCCCTCATAGCTCTCTTTTATACTGGAATCTTTCTTTCTTCTTCTTCTTTTCAAATTGAACTTAAATTTTAATCAAATTTGTCGCACAATATAATTTCTCTATGTTGACTTCTATCCAACTCTAACTATAGCTCTCTAACCCTCTCTCTCTCTATCTACTTTGATCCCTCCTTCTGTCTGCTTCTCTGCCTTTGACCATTTTATATTTTCTATTTAAAACTAAAGTTTAATTTTCTTGCATGCTTTGGCATAGCTTAAATTAATTAAAATTTCTATTTTTTGTTGTCCATGAAATTAAATGCGCCAAGAGCATAAAATGTTTGAATTTTTCCATATGCATATTCCTTGCGCCCTACTCTATCTCTCTCTCTCTCTCTCTCTCGCTCTCTCTTTCTCTCTCTCTCAGCAGTTATTTTCTTTTGCATTTTTGCTAACTTGCTATGCAGTCGTCATTTTTTGCATTAGTTATGCAATGTCTGTGATTTGTTTGGGAGGCTTAAGCAAATATCTGCCCACGCATGCCACGAACCAACCCCCCCCCCCGCCCCCTCTCCCTCCCCACTCTGTGTCCTTTTTGGCCTGTAGCCTGCTTGAAGTTATGTCCTAATGTCAACGTTTTTTTCTCCATCTCTCGCTTGATATTTTCCTGCGAATTTTTCTGTGTGCTTAGAATTATTTTGCTCTCTCTCTCACTCTCTCTCTCTCTCTCTCTCTCTCTCTCTCTCTCTCTCTCACTCTCTCTCTCTCTCTCTCTCTTTGGCCTTGATAATTTAATATAGAATTTTTCTGTTGATTTTTGCATACTCGCTGCCCGTCCGTCGTCGTCGTCTGCCTTGGCTAAACTAATAAACTATGTTAGTTGTTTCTGCTCATGTTTTTGTTGTTGCTGCCTAATGCATTCCTGCGTGGGAATTTCAATTTGTTGCAGCACGTGTTCTGTCTACGCTCTATAATTGACTTTGCCAGCGAAGGTTGTCAGAGATGTGTGTGTGACTTTATATATGTATATGTGTGTGTATCATTATCGATTGTCTGTCAGCTGTGCGGTGCAAAGTTTTTGCTTTACCTTTGCATTTTGACCATCTTGTCTCAGCCCGCATTTCAAAAAGTTTTCTAAAAAGCTCTGGCCTTCATAGTAGCTCTGTCTCTTTCTGCCTTGCTCTCTCCCTATCTCTCTCTCCCTCACTTTGACTACAAATCCGTGTGCACCTTTGACAAAAAAAAAAAAGAAGCGAACTTTGCCAAAGACATAGCCGTGGGGGCGTGGGTTTGTCACATGCATTTTTAATGCGACACAGTGCAGCGCAGGGGGCGTGGCATGGCCTAGCCGTGGCGCGTGTTGTTTGGCTTAGCTGACGCAATGCGACAGTTTTTAGTTGAAAGCCTTTTCCTTTTTTTCTGACCAGTCCAAATGGCAGAGGAGCAACTGCAAGCCACGCAAATTGAATTGGTTTCAGAGAGCTCACACACATGCACACACACACTCACACACATGAATTCCCACTTTAATACGCTGCTGGAAATAATCGCTTCCGCTTGACTTTACGTCAATTATGTCAAAAAGCTGTGCGCTCCATCAGCAGCTGAACTGAAATGGAATGTTTCAAATCCTTCAACTCACATCGCATCAGAATCAAAAGAGAGTGGAGAGTGGGGAGAGAGGGAGAGGGGCAGGCATTGCTGTTGCAACATTTGATGTTTTGTCTTCCTTTTGTCATGTGACAGCAAATTCTTGAGTGTGCGCCTTAACTAATTGCCAAGGCTCCGGCGGGCGACCCTCGTCGTCTAATTGAAACATTAACTGTTTGAAAAACGGCAGCAATTTTCGTTGCATAAAAGATTTAAATTCATTTGCGGGCCCGCGGGGCAACTCAGCCCAAGTGAACTCAGCTCAAGCTGAAGCCAGTGAGTGCTCAGCGCTGTTAGCTCTCGAACTCTCAAAAGCGACGACGCCCGACGACTCAAAGGAAGCACTCAATTTATGCAAATCTCATGTAAATCTGTTGAGACGCCGACCAGGGCCAGGGCTAGAGTCAGAGCTGGGCAGGGGGGAGGGGGAACGAATTGCAAGCAGAATTGTCAATGTTGTGAGCCGAGAGAGGAGATGGAGTCGGAGTCGGAGTCGGAGTCTGGGTGCGTGTGTATACAGCTTAGTATGATGGTAAATGTTAGGGTATGACAACAGCAGCAGCAGGAGGAAGAGGAGAAGGAGAAGGAGGAGCAGCCACAGCCGCAGCTTCTCAGTGTGGAATGCCAATTTGAATGTGCGTTAAATGGCAATTTACAGTTGAGGAGCAACTGGAGTAGCAAATCGTAGACATGGGCATATGTAAGGCAAATAATGGCGCGACTATAAAAAATAATGAGGCACTGGCTATGGGAACAACGAAAAAAGAACGTTGCTACGTGACACACTAGAAATCAGGGGGACGATTTGCCGAGAAGAGAGCACAGATAACTTGGGGATGGTTATAGAAAAACGAAAAATAATTGAACTGGGCTCAGAGATGTTAAAGCTAAGCGCTGCATGTCAAAGAAGCAGCTAAAGAAAACAAAAAAAAAAAAAAATGTATAGGGAAAATAAATTTGTAGATTAAAGCTGTGGGCAAAAAGAAAGAGGGGATTAAGAAAGAGAAGAGCAGAGGAAAGAGAGCAAAAGACTTGGAATAAATGATTGGGTTGTCTAGCAGAGATTACAACAATGGATGCTGGAGACATATAGTTGGGCTTCAGTTTTGGGTATGAAAAATATATATTATAATTCGTTAGAAAATATAAAATATAAAATTAAGAAATGTGCAAAAAAATGTATTAAGAAAATGCCCATAAAAAAAAAATAAATAAATAAATAAATAATAAAATAAAAAAAATAAAATAAAATAAAATAGCAATATATAAAAATAAAATAAAATAAAATAAAACTAAAATGAAAACTAAAATACCAATATAAAAAAATAAACAAAATAAAACTAAAATAATCAATAAATACATATATAAAAGCTACACAAAGTAAATATATATGTAAAAATAAATTAAAAAAAAAAAAAACAAAAAAAATAAATAAGAAAATAAAATATAAATAAAACAAAAAACAGTTTAATAAAGATATAATATGATAAAAAAAAAAACAATTAAAAATAAAATAAAATAAAATGTAATAAATAAATTTGTTATATCCTTAGTAAACTGTTTTTTTTTTTTTTTTTTTTTTTGGACATATAAAAATGTCAAACTTCGTCTGCTTTCTTCCCTCCTCTTATTTCTTACTTTTTTTTTCCTTTTACTACAAGCACTTCTAGACAATCTCTGTATATATCTATACCTATCTTGCTATCTCTCTTTAGCTTTCATACATTCCTCTGCTTGAGGTCTCTTAAGAATTTTGAAGAAACTGCAAAAGCACATTAGTGTCCAGTCTAAGTCTTTAGCTCTTACCGCTCTCTAGTCTCCATTTAAAGCTATTCAGCTAAAACTGTCCTAAGGGCAATTAAAGAGTTGCCGCGAGCCACAAATCTCATTTCCGTGCGTTGACAAGTGAGAGAGCACAGCAGCTCATATATACATATATATTTATATATATTTAATTTTTTTGGGGTCCGCCTCATTTGACGCTTCTCACGCATCGCCGAGCTGCATTTCAGGTGCATTGGGTAAGCAGAGCTGTGAAAAATTGCCAAATGCTAAAACAAGAAAAACAACTCGAGCTTATAGCAGAGAGAGGGATAGAGAGGGGGGGGGGTGGTAGGAAAGGGAAGGTATACCCCTTGGGGCGCTTAGCGAGGGTTGCTCAGCTGCACGCTAATGGAGTCGGGCGAACTGCTGCTGCGGCTGTTGCTGCTGCTTCGTTTACGTTCAAAGTGCAGACACGTGCCATATTTTCGGACTGTAGCCGAGCTACAGTGGTGGCCAAAAGTATTGCACACAGTTGCGACTTCAAGTTGTCGGCGAAGCGACGCGATGCGACATGGGCGTTGAGGTTTTTGGCTGTGGCTTTGGTTCATTGTACGGCAACGCACCGTGCCGAATTTGCATGGCTGGCTGACAGGCAGAACAGAACCACCCCCAACCCATTCAGCCCCATTCAGCCACCCAATCACCCAACCACCCTATGTGCATACATCATTCAAAATATGCACAACCACCCGGTTGAGCCTCTGGACGCTATCACAAGCTGCCACACGTTGGCATTGCAACATTTTCTAGCCATGTTATGTAAGCTACTGTTGTTGTTGTTGTTGCTGTTGTTGTTTCTGTTGCTGTTGCTTATCAGGCGCCCATTTGGCAGCCCCTTTTGGGGGTTGTTTAGCATTTTTAGGGGTTGGCCTGCAATCGATATGCGTCTGACAAAACGAGCGCGCGGCGTTACGCTTTCTTTCTACTTTTTTTTTTGGTCCTTCACTTTTTATTTTGCGGTAGGCACACAATTCTTTGACCAGTCTAACTAACTAACTGGACTGATGCAGCTCCACGAGTTAAGCACTCGATAAGCGCGCTCAAATTTATTTTTATGATTTTGTTCGCTTCGTTTTTTGTTTTTTTTCTTGTTTTCCAACTCACAAATTTGGCTTTGTTGTTGTTGCCCTTGACAGCCATTGAAGTTGTTTTTCTTTTTCCTTTTTTTTTTTTTTTTTTGTTAATTTCCTTTTGTTTTCTTTTGGCGAGCGACTCACGCAATATTCGATTTCACACTCTGCGCCCGCCCGAATTTGCATTTGTTTATCGAGGGCCTCGTCACCTTTTGTAGAATTTCTAATTTTAAACCAATTAAAGTTGTCAAAGTTGCAACTTTTTTTTACTTTTTGTGAGAGAGGTCTGACGAGCTAATCCGGGCTCTCGGAGCATATATTTATTTTCATTAAAGATGCCAAAGTTTTAAATTTCATTTGCAACAAATTTGTTTGTGCGCCTTGTTTATTGCGTACTCGACGGAAGCAGAAGAGCCGAGCCGAACGGAGCGGGAAGGAAAAGCGTTGGAAAATTCAATTTGCCGCTGCCCTCTGGGTGGTCTGATTGATGGGCAACGTCTCGGTACAGTTTTAACATGAATATATGCAGATATACATATACATACATATATATATGTATATGGGCAAACTTTTTGCCAGCTGAATTTGTCAGCTAATCTGAGGCGATAAAGTGAAGAGCACAAGATTCTGTAAATGAAAGCTGTCTAGGCAAAAAGAGAAAAGAAGTAGAAATGTATTTGCAAATATGTGATTTCTGTTTTCTTAAGTCAAATTGAATTCGAATTTGAAATTCTAGAGCAAGGACTTGGCCCAAAGCAAAGATACATAGAAAGACAGCTAAATTGAAGAAGAAGAGGAAGAGGAAGATTGTGTGTGGGCTGTCAGCAACTATTTAATGGCAAAGGCAATTGAAGTGGGTTAGTTTTAAACATAGATAATAAATAAAACAGAAATCAGACAACTTTATCTAAAAACTTGGGCAAACGTATATACTCTATTCACTTCTAGAGCGTGTATTAAAATATATAATACATCTATAAGAAAGACTAAAGGTGTTATATTATATATTTGCACAGCTTCTGTGTTTCCATTACCAGCATAAGCTCAAATTTCCATTGTGGATAAAGAGGCGTATACTTAACATTAGCTTTCAACTAGATTGCGATGATCAAATTCTTTTGCAGCTCACGATTTGCATTCACTTTTCAGCAAGTTTGGTGAATCGCGTGATTTGTTTCACTCCCGTCAAATGTGCTAAAACTTTTATATTATTTAGCTATTAGCACTTGCGTAACGTTGATTGTTCGTTTGTCATTATCATCAACAACGTCATCACGATCATCACGATTAGTCTTATTATTATTAATATTATTATTGTGAATGCCTCAACACGTTTCGAGCATTTGATGAAAATTGTCACGACAAGTGCCGCTCGTTGTTCGTCATGTAAATCAAATTTCTGCGAATATAATTTCCACAGTTTGTCGTAAATGAAATGAAAACCAAACGAGCATTCCGAATGGAAGTAGAAAACGTAGAAGTTGAAGTGGAAAAGTAAATGGAAGCAAAAACAAAAACAAAGCCAAGCTAATAAATTGGGTACGTGATAAAGAGCCCATTTCCACATATAAAATTTAGCAGTTAGCGTAATTGCTTATTATTGCATTTGCGTATTTGGGCTGATTACGAATACGCTTACATCAATGATTGACGTAATTGAAGAATCGCGACATGGGCGAGGGAAACGTACAGGAAATCGTATTAATGTAGGATTGAGAAATATGTTGATGAGGTGCAAGGGTGTGAAATGAAAGAAGCTGAATTACTCTCAAATGTATTTAAAGTACATAGATTGATTAGGATGATAGGTAGAATGTGTAAAGCTTGATTGATTGATAGATTGAAATGAATATTATATCCAGATTGATTGAATGTTAAAGACTTGCAAAATCTCATATGACTGAATGACTGATTAGATGAGTGATATATAAAAGAGAAAAAGATATAGTGAATATCATAGAATAGTTGATTGAGAAATAAATAATTGCATCAGTCTAGATTGATTGAGTCACATAGGATATATAGCAAGTTCATCTATGATAGTTTTAATTATTGATTGATTGACAGACTGACCCAAAGTTTTGCTGGTATCAACGTGATATACCAATTATTCTGAATGTGAAGAACTAATTCAAAGTGATATCTTATATATGTATGCACTCTCCTTTGCTTAACTTTTCCACCTCACATCTTGACAACTTTCGATTCGGGCAACACCAGAAACTTTCAGTTCAGCACATTTTCAAATGCAATTAGCCAAATTTGTAATCTCTGCAAGTTCTGTGAAACTCGGCACCAATGGCTGTCAAACTGTTTAAAGCAGTAGCAGCTCCCGTTGTGGCTTCTACTTCAGATTGGCAGTCAACTAGTGAGCTTTAGTGTCAACATTGTGTGCGTAATGAGAGTCGAGGATGAAGTTGCAGTTGCGCCTTTGTTACATAAGCCAGCCCAGCCCAGCCAAGGCAAACAGGCAGAGGAGCCATGGCAACAGCCTGGACTGACTGGCTAGATGGCTGGCTGGATGGCTGTCTGGTTGACTGGCTGCTGTGCATGTGTAATCAACATTAAACTGTATTTTGTAATCAAGCCACACATACACACTCGCACACACACACGCACACTACTTGCTCTGCAATGTGAGCTTCAAAGTTGCCAACTCAGCAGGCGGAAGTGAAAGCGTCGGCTGTTTGGAAAATGGCGTGTTTCAGGTGACGCTTTTTTCTTTGCCAACTGCAACTCATGACAGGTGGGAGAGGGGGAGAGGGGGACTGGTGGGAGTGGAAGTGAGCTGTGCGTTTAGCCGGGCAAACACATTACGAAATCTATACACACATGCTCCGAGCGCACTTTTAACCCATTAACGCCCGCCAGCTGCCTGAGCTCAGCTTCCTGATGACGCAGCTCAAAGCTGAAGCAGTTCTTGCTGGCTGCTGTTGTTGTTGTTCTTTCCTGCAAGTTGTTGAAGACAAAAAAAAAAAAAAAATAGTGTCAACTTGCGTTTGCGGCATTTTAATGCCGCCCACAAGCAGCTGAAGCTAAGGCAGCAGCAGCAAAGGCGTGGCAGCTGCCCCCAAGGCTTGTCTATTGTTTCCTGCTGCTGCCCTGCTTACGTTTTCCTTTCCTTTCATTTTCTTTTTTTTTTTTTTTTGCTCTACACAAAACGCTTTATCGTCTGTGCATAATAAATTTCGTTGGCTTTTGTTGCTGCGCGGCCAAAAAAAAAAAAGATTTCTGCAATTTTTCGTATATAAAGTTATTGACAGTCCTGCACTCGCATTAGCTACACTTGCCTGCGCAAGTCATCATAATAGTAGTAGTAATAGTAGTAGTTGTTGTTGTTGTTGTTGCTGTTCTAGCACTTATTGACAATATGCTGACTGCTCTGCAACAGCTGCCAGTGGCTGTCAAACCCATTAAGCGATGCGCACAAAAGCATGCAACAATATTTTCTCAACTTATATTTGACTTTGCCTCGTTTACTTTACTTCTCCCTTCTTTTTTTTGGTTTTGTAATTATTTTAAAAGCGCAACTTGTGCACGTAACGACATTTGCGGCAGTCGCGCAGCAATTGCCACTTTTGCTAGAACATAAACAAAGAGCCACCCACCGCCAAAAAATAAATAAAAAACAAGTGTCTGCAGCGGTGCGTGGTTGAGGTTGGAGTTGCTCGTGTAGATGGGCCCCAGCGACTTGGCTAGTTGTGCGTGCCTGCGTCAGCACAGTGGGGCAAGGTGTGGAAAATTGTGTATAAAAAGAAAGAAAATTAAAAATAGATATTTAGAAAATGTTTTATATTTTTTTTAACAGAAAAAAAAAAATTATAAAAAAATTTCTTTTATATACAACATTTTTAAGTTATTTTTAGTAAAGAAAAAAACATTAATAATTTTATAGAATTATATTTCTATTTTCTATTAATTATTTTTGTTTTTTTCCTAATTTTTTATTAAAAAAAAAGCAAAAAATAATTATAATATTTAATTTATTTATATTGTTCTCATTTTTTTATATTCATATTTTTTCTTAAAGCAGCAATAATTATAGCGTTTCATATATTTTACTTTATATCATATTAATATTACATTTTCTTGCTATTTAATGGGAATTTCTAGTTCTATTTACACAATTTTCCTAAGACTTATAATATTCCTTCTATCTAAAAACTTGTTTATCCCTGATTTCAATGCTGTAATCCTGCATTTCCTTATCATAACTTTTAAAAAACCGAGATCAAGCCATATCGAATCCACTTTCATATATCCCAAGTTGACTTGAACTGCAATTAAGCTAATCTGAAGATTTCTTAGTCGTATCTAGAGTCGAACATATCAAACAGCCTTCCATTTTTCTCTGTTAAAACCCATTTTTTTGCCATTCTACGCCTCAACAGTTTTATTTACTCTCATTTACCTTATCTACCACCTTCCAGCCATTTGTCCACTCAACCCCCCCAGCTGTCAGCGTTTACCTCGCTCTTTCAGCACACTGTGCACACTAATCTCCAAGGACTTGCATTTTTTTTTACTATTTGTCGTTTTTTTTTTTTTGTTTAAGGAGTGCTGCTCGAAACTCGCATATCATGCGAAAGTTAGGCGCCCTCATAAAGAACTGCGCCTGGCAACTTTTCGGCGACGTCTGCCCCGAGCCACGGCGACGTCGCGCGCCCACCAGAGTCAAGAGTTCAACTGGCTTGCAGCTTTATTTTTTTATTTATTTTTTTTTTTTTTGGTGCTACCCCTACTACACTTATCAAACTTCATATTTATAAAGTTTAGCCAGAGCATGGAGCATGGAGCTGCTTTTGTTGCTCAACTTCTCTCTAGAGTCTACACGAAAAGTGGCAGAAGAAGAGGAAGAGAGACGAAATAGTGGTAGGATAGGAAATTTTGCGGCGCCGCGGGCCATTAGCCCAGACCCTGGAGGCCACTTCAAGGCGCGCCATGTCTCTCCTGCCTAATGATAATGATGAGCACGAATGCTCATTATTATGCATGCAGCTGGAATTGCCAGCAAAATTAAATGCTGCCAAATGTTTGCGCCGCCACTTGGAATAAGATTCACTCTAAAAATATTAAAATATGCATAAATTAGAAGAACTTGCTCTATGTGTGTGTGACTCGACGCGACTCAAGCTGTTTGCCAAACATCTTTAAAGTCGCTCTTTGAGCACAAATCACGCGTTATAATGCGACTTTGGATCGGAGGCGACTCTGGCTGCCCTCGGCTTGCCCTTTCTGCTGCTCCAGCTGCCAAGGTCTCAAGTAGTTTTGCCTGCAACAGGCACGTGTCTGTCTGTCTGTCTGTCTGCCTGCTGAATGTTGCCTAGGCACAATTAGTTTTGTCATTTCTCATCCACTTGTCTGTCACTCTCTCTCTCTCTCTCTCTCGCTCTGTCACTCTCTACGTGCTGTTGCTCATTTGTGTGCACTTTTCAATTTGCCATTCAGTAAAATGTCTCGTAAATGTCAACGAGCAACAAAGATTGTATGCAATTTGTGCTCACAATAGCAGCAGGTATACCCTGTAAAGAAAATTGAAAATAAATCATATTAAATATATGCAAAAAGTGCTGCTCTATAGAAAACGTAAATGAAGTTGAAACTATATTAAATGAGTTAAAAGAATAAATAAATAATAATAAAAAATATAAAAATAAAAAAATATATAAATAAAAAATAAATAAATAAAATTTAAAAAAATTAAATGAAATAAATAAAAAAATAAATAAGTAAAATTTTAAAAATAAAATAAGTAAAAAATAAATTAACTAATTAAAAAAATAAATAAAATTAAAAAATAAATATATAAATGAAAATATTTATAAAGATAATGAAATAATGAAAAATAAAATATAAAAAAATGATAATAAATAAAATAAAATAAAATATAAAAATAAATTTAAAAATAGTTATTCAAAGAATAAAATAAAGAACAAAAATAACTTAGAACAAAAATAAATTGAAAATATAAAAGAACTAAAATAAAAAAAAAAAAAAAATAAGAAATAAATAAAAAAAAATAAATAAGAAATAAATAAAATAAAATACAAAAATAAGAAATGAATAACAATAATTAATAACAAGAACAAATATTAAAAAAAAAAAATTAGAAAGAAGACAAAAAAGGTAAAAGTTTTAATATAATCTATTATTATTAATATAAAAAAAAAAAAAAAAAAAAAAAAAACAGAAAATAATATGTACAAAAATAGTTAAATAAAAGAAAAAATTGTAACAATAAATATAAATTTTTTAATAGTTGCTGATTAATATTCAGTTCTCCAGGTGAATAAAAAAGTAAGAATAAAATCCACATTTATATATGTATTTTTATTTTTGCTATATATATCATATATAATAGCAGCATAGCCAGCCCTTTCCATTTGCCACTCTACAGGGTATTTAATAGAAATTCCTACAAACTTTTGCCAAAGTCAGCGAAAAAGACTTGAAATCTTTGCCAAACTGTTTGCATTGTCATTATGGCCAGCTCTCTAATTATATATACATACATATACATTTAAATGCAGCGCAAATGTTAAACATTTACTTAATTATTTTTTGGGAGGGTAGCTGGCTGCCACGCCCAAGCAGCATCCACTTCATTTCACTTGAGTTCATGGAACAACACTTTGACACGCTTCAGTTGGCTTTCAGAAGTTTTGGGCATTTGCGTCTGGCAAACCCCATTTGACACTCAATTGCACTTGAAATTTTTCCAATAATTTTTTTGCATTTTCCACTTTCCGTTTGATTCGGTTTTTCTCTCTTTTTTTTTTGGGAATTTGTCAAAGGCCAGGCGAACGAACTGTCATTGACACATTGAAAATCGAGTTAAAAAACAATTGGGAACAGAACTCAAAGGGATTTATATACATATATATTTTAAACTTTTTTTTTTTTTTTTTTTTGCAATTATACAAATTGTTTTTAAGCCAAAAAGTAGCAAAAGAGCTGTTTGTTTGTTTTTGTTTTTTGTTGTTATTATTTTTGGCCATTTTCAATTCCATTTTCATTTGGCCTGGAAAATCTCATTTGCAATTTTGCTTCTTGGCAGCCGAAAATGCCGAAATTGTGCTCTGAAATTTTATTATGATTATCTGTCGTCGCATTTCGTATTTATGAGTTTTAAATTAAATGCGATTTTGGGCACCTTTCCACAGCAGGAGTAGCAGCAGCAGCAGGAGCAGCAGCAGGAGCAGCAGCTGGAGCAGCAGCTGGAAGGCTGAATCTCAACTGTCTCCTGGGCCAAAATTTTTGCTTCTTAAATATTTATCGATTTGTTGCCCCGCCTCCTCCCCTTCCTCCTCCTTGGTCTTCAACCTGTTCACATTCTCTTGCTCTTATTATATTTTTTCTTTGCTGGCATAAAAAAAAAGGATAAGTTTTTCGGGTTGCTTGATAATTTTGCAAAACGTTTTAGTGGCTGTTTAGGCAGCCGCCTCAATTGAACTTCGATTCGTGCTGGCCCTGTCGCAATATTCCCTTAAATATTTCATGTGCCATATGAAGTTTGAGCTCCCTTTTTAAGGGATTATCTGGAGTGGAGTGTGTTGAGAGGAAACAAAAAAATGTTTTCAACCAGTCAAAACTTATGCATATTTTATTCATATATTTGTTACGCTGGGTATAATATAAGAAGGAGGTAGATGTATAAATTGAGCACAGTCTATTGCTGATATAAGTAAACAGCAAATAGATATTTCTACCGTGACCTATATAAGAGAAAGAGAAAGAGAGAGAGGGAGGTAAATGAAAGTACTGTTTAGTCAGGTAGAATGGTCTTGTAGGGCAAAGTTCTTGAGGTATGAGAGTTTCTGTAAAATGAAGAGTATTGGTTGTGCATACACTTATTAATAATAGAGCTGTAGACTCATAATTCTAAGAGCTCAATTGAATATATGCTATGGCTATATAACTTATCTAAGAAATAGCTACAGCATTGGACTCCTTTGGCAAGTTATATAAAACTAAATAGGGGAATATGCAAAGGGTTAATTAAGTTTATGATATATGTATGTATATTTCTATAACAGAATCGCTTTCCACTCTATAAGCTGAATAGTATACATCTTCTATTTATATTGAGTAGCCATATCAGATGTTATGGCTATATAACTTATCTAAGAAATAGCTATCCTACATTCAGCTCTTCTAGCTAATCTTTAGCTCTTTAGCAGATCTTCATCTGAATGCATTAGATCTATGATATAGTTAGCATTCTTAGCTCAGTAACTTTAACTTTTGGATCAATAGAATATCTCATCTAAGAACTGTAGAAAAGAAAGAACTCTCAGTCCAATCAAATCAAGAAGAACCTAATTAAATCATATCACTGAAACTCAACTAAAACCTTCTATAAACGCTTGAACAATCGATCTAATAATCAATTATTTTTACTTTTACTCTTAGCCTAGCTAAGCATATCTAGCTGTAAGCATACAAATGCCAGCCAAGCTCTTAACTGCATAAATTTGCTAGACATTAGACAGTTTCAGCTTTTAGGAGCTGTCTTTAACTTTTGGGCCCCTCGACCCGCGTTGCATTGTCAATTACTAGGCGAACACCCTTGTCTGTCAATCGAAATGCCTGCAGGCGCTGTCTGATTGAGTGAGTGTCCCAGATGCTGTTGCTGTCGATTGCTCTGTGTATCTATTCAAGTCAAGCTCTACCCTCACCTGCTGAGCTAAGTGCTGGCTGGGCCTTGATGGTGTTAACTTGTTTGGCCAAAGATTTACAGCTGTCGAATGGCTCCCCCACTCTCCCTCTCTCTCTCTCTCTCTCTCTCTCTGTGACTGACAAAGGCATAAATCGGCTGTGACTCAACTGATTTACACTTGGCACTGCTTTTGAAGTGAAGTGAATGGAGAAAATGCTGATGGAGCAGACGAGTTGCCTTAGGCTGAGCAGCTGCGCAGCTGCTCGCGTCCTGCGTGCCGTTTGCCAACTAAATTATTATACTTTTCAATTTGTGCAGAGTGCAAGCAACATTTTTGGCCATCAGTGTGGGTGGGAGAGGCAACAACGGCACTTTCAACTGTCGCAGCTCTTTTACGGCCAACATTAAAGTTAATTGTCTCGTGCGACTAACTCACCGGTCGCTGTCTGCTTTGTGGCCACAGAATTGTGGCACTATAATTTACCAATTTGCGTGGCTCTTGCCACGTGCCGCATTGTGGTGGCGTTATCCCGAAAAATCTGGCATGGAATCCATAGAAGATGAAAGCTTCAATAAGCTACTTGAAATTATTTTTAATTAATCATAAGTTTGAAGAGCCTTACACACACACACACGCACATACACACACTCATACCTTTGTGTGCTGCTCATTTTCATTTTATCTGCAGCCACGCCCCTCGCGACTTGCGCCTCTCGCTGCCAGTACTTTGTGTAATTCAATGCTTTTGCTGCTGTCTCTGGTTTTTCTACACGTCGACGTCTATTAATTAAATTAAAAACTTTGCAAACAGCTTCAGCGTTGTCCTTGTTGTTGTAGTCGTTGTTGTTGTTGTTGCTGTTGTTGTTCGTTGTAAAACTTCGGCGCCTTTGGAGTTCTTAAAACTATGCGCAAACATGCAAAATTATCATGCGATGCGCCAGCTTATAAAGTTTGACAGCAATTACAGCTGAGCGAGCACAGTTTGCGAGCAACTGGACAGTTTGAGCGACACTATTTAGCTTTAAAAAAAAATGAGTAATTTGAAACCTGAAGTCTGCCCTGTTATCTCAGTTCTCTTTTGCAATTATGCAAATGGTTAAGGTTAACAACAATTAAGCGCTGGCCATGTTAAAACACTGTCTGAACCACTGATTCAATTGAACAAAGCCTGACGTCCTTCCACTCGGTTCAATGGTTCATTGAATGTTCGTCTGTCTGCAGGCAGTTTATCAGTTTTCTATAGACAATTTTTTGTTGTACTGTCATACACTTACGTGGGGTATGACAAATGTGGGATGAAGTATGAATGAGTCTATATAAAATGTAAAATATAAAGTATGAACTATAAAATATAAAATATAAAATATAAAATATAAAATATAAAACATAAAATATAAAATATAAAATATAAAATATAAAATATAAAATATAAAATATAAAATATAAAATATAAAATATAAAATATAAAATATAAAATATAAAATATAAAATATAAAATATAAATTATAAAATATAAACTATAAAATATAAAATATAAAAAATAAAATATAAAATATAAAATATAAAATATAAAATATAAAAAATAAAATATAAAATGTAAAATATAAAGTATAAACTATAAAATATAAAATATAAAATATAAAATATAAAATATAAAATTATAAAATATAAACTATAAAATATAAAATATAAAAAATAAAATATAAAATATAAAATATAAAAAATAAAATATAAAATGTAAAATATAAAATATAAAATATAAAATATAAAATAAAAAATATAAAACATAAATTATAAAATATAAAATATACTATATAAAATGTAAAATGTAATATGCAAAATGTAAAATATGAAATATAAAATTTAAAAATATATATTAAATTAAAAAATAAAATATAAAAGTATAAAAAATAAATATAAAAAAATGATAAATTAAAATATAAAATTTAAAAATATATAAATTAAACAAATAAATATAAAATATAAAATAAATAAATAAAAATAATACATAAAAATAAAGTATAAAATTAAATTAAATAAATATAAACAATAAACATTTGTGCAGAGCCAGAATCTTCATAGCTCCTCTTATACAAAGCTCTACAAAGTAAATATAAGACACTGCTGCACAGCCTTGTATAAGACGCTGCGAATTGGTACAAATTCTATAAAATACCCTACAGAAATACCTCCTTTAGAGCGTATCTATTATTCGTCATTCTATGAACTTGATTTTGCTTCTTTTTATTTACGGTCTGCACATTTCTGCCAACAATTATGCATATTTACAAATGTTAATTGCCAGCGGGCGCACACACACACACACACACACACACACACACACACACACACACACACACACACACACACACACACAATATTGTGTTGTACACGTATTTACGACACGGCCAACAGCCACGCCCACGCCCATGCCTGGCAATTAACAACATTATTGACTGTGACCCGAGCAACGACTCTCGAAGCCAAACCAAGCAACCACTTTGAAATGCTAATGAAATTGGCTTTTAAAGCGAGTCGGGGCTGAGTCGGGGAAATTGTGTAAAATAAAAGAAAAATGTGAATTCAGCGTTTGATTTCGATCAAAAGTCCTTGTACAGACTCGTCCTGCGCGGTTGCCTAATTGATAAATTGATTAAATTGCATGGCTTAATTGCATGGCAATCGCATTGTCTTTCGTCACAATGCCACACACACACACACACATGACGACAACGAGCAGGAGGAGCAGCAGGAGGAGCACCAGCAGCAGCAGGAGCCGGCAACAAATGAATTTTCACATTTCACTTTCGAGGCTCGCCGCTGGCAAATTGCATTTGCTTTGTTCGCCTTCATTTTGGTCAACTGTTTCGTTAATGCGACTTATTTGTCAGCATTTCAAGTGTCGTTCGTCGCATCAGCTTCAGAAAGCTCGGCATCTGCCCCGCAGTGATCCGTTTTGGATTGAGTTTGCTTTTGTGTCTGTCTGGACAGCGCTCAATTTTCCCCTCTGTCAGTTTTAACGAAGCGCCTGCGGATGAGCTACTGATTTGTCTATTGTCTACTTTAGTTACAGTTGAGCGACCAACACGTACGTTAACTGTAAACATGTGAGATACGAGTTGAGAGAGATTAGGGAGGGGGAGAGTCAACTTTAAAGTTAAATGTATACGTAGTTTCTATGACCCTTAGATGATATTTAAGGGGAATAAGTTCATTTGAAATTGAGATATAATCAGAGAAATTTTTATAATCGTTAGAGAGTGAACGGAATTTGCATGCCATGAGCACACACACACACACGCATAAACAGACATGGACTCATGGACACATTTGAGAGAGACAGTACTTGAATAGTACAGTACTTGAGTACAAGCAAGGAGAGAAGAACTGCAGAAGATCATTAAAGTTGTCTATGTGTATGCAGCAGTTGTCATTTGGTATTTATATTTAGGTAAAACAAACCTAGAATGCTCACAGCAGCAGAGAGCGTTCCCATTGCTCACTTGAAGCTCGACTGCAGTACAGTACTTGAGTAAAAGTGTCGCTATATAAAGGGCAGCAGCTGTAGCATTTCTTCAGTCAGTCTTCAGTCGTCAGGCCTGGTGGTGGTCAGCGTAATAAAGTGAATTAGAGTGTGTGATCGATCAGCTAAGCATTGAAGACGTAGAGGTACTACGTAGAGAAAACGTAAAGGAAATACGTAGAAGAATTACGTAAAGGAAATAAGTAGAGGAAATTTTTGTAAGAAATACTTCGAAATACGTAAAGGGAATATTTAGAAGAAATAGACATACGAATAGTGCTAAATCGACTCAGCTCATGCATACATATATACTTTGTGGGGTCTGCCACGCCTCGAATTCTCAATGTCGCACTAAAGCGGAATCAATAAATTTTACGCTCCCGAGAGAGTAAAGTTAGGATAATAAATAGCATATGCTAGTAAAGCGCTTAACTACACTCACTAAACACACTCTAATCAGAGCAACTCTATCAGTAAGCCTTCGATAAATAGCGAAAGACCCCTCTAAACCCTAGTCATCCCCTATAGATATTCGCACAATCTATGCATTGCTCACTTTTATGATGCGCATTTTGCATTATCTGTGTAAGTGCCGTCCGGCTTATGTCCGCTCAGCACACTCACTTTCTCTAAACTCGGTCTTTTCGTTAACTAAGCGTTAAGTCCGTGCGAATCCCGTACAATAAAAAGCCTGAGCCCGGCGACTAAAGCGCATTAAAAACGCCGACTGGCTGTCTAACCGAAGCGTTCTCACGGGAGTGGGAGTTGGAATCGGAACTAGAACTGGAATTGGAGTTGGAGTCAGTGAGAGATAGCGCTGGTCAGTGTCCCTTTTTTTTTCTGTATTCCGATTGTTTTCTCTGCTTCATCTTCTTCTCTTTTTTTTTTTTTTGCCATTGCGTTGATGCGGTTTTGCTTTGATTTAATTTTGCTTTTACTGCTGCTGGTTATTTGTCATTGTTCGCCGTTTCGTATTCCCTTCCGCCCAGCCCCATTGTCTGCACCCAATTTGTGAGCTTTGTTCAATTGGCTTTGGTCGTTCTCTCTGTGTTTGTGTGTGTGTGCAGTGCTTTACACTCGTCTCTGTACAGCTCAACTGTCATTCATTCGTCAGCAAAATAAATCACCAAACGGAACGACAAGCACTTTAAAAATTTAGCTCTTCCCGGGGCCAGAAAATTTACCCATGCCTGAAAGTAGGCAACGATAATTTAAAGCCCTTGGAATCTAGTTAAATATTCAATTGGCTTAGTTTTTGCGTAGTTGATTTGAATAGTTTATGTTTGGAGGCGAAGCATTCGGGCCGGAGCTTATAAAGTTGGAAAGTTAGAATGTTGCTATGCCATAGGCACTGCACTTGATGTGTGGTAAAGAGAGATGAAGTTTCGTGATAGCAGAGAGAGGAGAGAGGGAGATTAAGGGATTTGTAATGTAGAGCAGAGTACATGGGAATGAAATGTGGCATACCGAATAGCGTAGAACGAATAATGAATATGGGATCCGAAATATGGAGTATGGGAAAATGTGTTATCAGGAATGGAAAGGAAAAATACGATATGTGGAAAATAGAAAATGAATTGGGATATAGGGATATACATAGAGTAGAAAACGTGGACATAGTCCAATATGGAATTTACATTGTGGAGCAAACAAGATGAGATGAAATATAGAAAATGCAATATGAAATGTGGAGCATCGAGTATGAAAGATAGAATATGAAATGTTGAAAATAGAATATGAAATATGTAATATAATATATAATATAGAGTATACAATATGTATATCGAATATGGAATGTCAATAATATGGAATATAGAGTACGAAAAGTGGAATATGGGATAGTAAATGTGAAACATTAAATATGTGTCCTAGCTATTAATAACATAAATATCTCCTGGCTTCGCACTGCTCTTCTATTCTCGAATAGCGTTCAAGCAACCCTCGCCAATTGTCGTCAATTTATCTAGCGAAGCGCTGCAGCTGGATAACATTTCACAATTCAGGCTGCCATTCAGATTCATAACCCTGCGATTTGTGTGTGTTACTTGCCAAAACTGTGGCACCCACATACATATTTCCAGCCGAAACCCGCTCATAATTCCATTAAACACATTCCCAAAACCCAAACCACAACGCGCCACAGTTGGACAGGCACTGCAGCAGCACGGCGGCAGCCACTGAATTGTGGTTTGACTATTGCATAAGAATGTTACGAGCATGAGCTGATGCTTGATGCCATTAACCCAGAGTTGGGTCTGCTATTTCGCTTCGTCTTCCTCTTCTACTCCTACTCCAGTTTTTTCCTCGTCCTTTTTTCAACTCCAGCCATGCGACTAGTTTATGCTGAACATATTTTATTGATTACATTTGCTGTGCAGACTCTCTGCGTGTTCTTGCACAAGTTTATGAGATTTTTGTGCTAGGCAGAGAACCCTCACAAGAATCCCCAAAACAGTGGAGCGGGCGTTGTTTAGGGGAATTGCATTGCTGTGTGTGTGTGTGTGTGCATGAGTTATGTAAGCAAATAAATTGCTTATTTGTAGCGACAATTTGCGGTAATTTTGTGATTTGTGTATTTGACTTCAATCTGGAAATGTTGTGCTGACATCATCTGTGGTCTCTCTGTGTGGCCCCCAGTGTGGGGTTGTTTTCTAGCCACGCCCACAGTCTTTATGGCTATTAATTAAACATACATGTATGTATGAATGTGTATGTATGTGTGTATATGTATGTGTATCTACTCTTCACCCACATCTAGTTCATATTTCATGACACATTCTCCCCCTCTCTTCCCCCTCTCTCCTTTTGGAATCACACTTTATTGACTGGCTGCCTGCCTGCCTGCGCGCACACACTAAACGTGTAATCCTTTTTGCAGCGCCTGCCATTTGCATATAGCATACGTGTAAGAGGCCACGCTGAGTGCCGTCTCTGATAGCCGCCCACTTGTATGCATATCGTTAGCAAATTGCAGGCTCAAAAATGCCACAAAAAGTGGAAAAAAAAGTGTCAAAGTTGGAGCGAAAACTTCAGGCAAAAGCCCCATGTTTTTTTTTGTGCACTGTAAGCTAATACCCAGCCAATTTCCGTTAGCTGGTGCTCCCTTACAGGTAACGTGGCCAGCGCTTCTTGTGTCCTTTTTTTTTTTGGTCCCTGTGGCGCAATTCGTGCCTTTTGTATTTCCGTTTTGGAAATTAGAAGGCGCGCCCCGCGTTAAAGTTCTCTGTACAAATTTGTATAAAAGCTTAGCTACATTTACTCTCTCTCTCGCTCTCTCTCACTCACTCTCTATCTCTTTCTTTTTTATTTTTCCGCTTAACTCATTTGCATATTCGACACATTCCAAATTGACTTCAACCCGGCGCGTTTCATTGGCTGCCTTTGGGGAATTTAAGCCTTTTTAGGCTGGCATTTTATGAAAATAATTTTAAAATTGACATTAACTTTGGCAGCCCTGGCTGGGCCCTACCCTCGTCCTCGGTGAGGTGTCCAAAAATGAAGCCATTAGCAGTCAAAGCCACTGCCGCACACAGACCCCATCAATTGACTTGTGAACGTAGCAGCCCCAAACCGCACAGCAAAAGGCGTTGATTGGACAGCAAAGCCCGAAGCCCAAAAACTAGAAGAGCCCCACACTCAATTACCCAAACTAGCTGACAAAATGTGCCCCAGCTCGCACAAAGTGAATGGAAATAGTCGGGCTGAAAATAATTTGATTGGGAGGTGTGGCAAAAGGGGAAGTTTTGAGTGCTTTTCATAAATTGATTTTGCATAAAAGCCAATTAGCATAAGTCATAATACAATTCTGTAATCGAGAATTTACACAAAATTTATATATGTTATATGTTTTTTCGTGTTTCCTATTTGCAGCTATTTCCCGCGAGGATGGCGACGATTCGACACATCATCATCATCATCATAATCATCATCGCGGCGGCGGCGCCCATCATAATCACGGTAATAAAGTTCCATTCAATGGCTACAACTCGGAGGAGTATCTGGATCGCCTCGAGCCCAATGGCAATATACCCGCTGACAAAACAAATTGCAGATATGGCGGTAAGTTAAATAGATTGAGTTGATTATTAATAATTTATATATAAATCATAATACATATATCATTTATATATGCATTATATATATATCATGACTAATCAGAATCAAATTAAGAACTTTGTGAGAAGCGAATAGTAGAGCAGGTTGTTCAAGAACTTATAATTGAATGATATACATATATTTTTATTCATCATAGAATATTTATTTATTATCTTAAAGTTAAGAACATATCATACACATGTCACACCAAACGTAACTTCAACTCTCAGTCCAACTCTCTTCTCCCTGCACATCATTCTCTACCCAAAAAAAATCATTGCCTACTTTTCAGCGCTGCGTTGACGAAAACGATTTGTTCATATAAATTTCTTTTTTTCGCAGTTGCGCTTTAGACAACTTTAAGCGAGCTCATTCATAAAGATTTGCGCAATTTATTGCCTCACTTTCGCAATAATCTCTCATTTAAGTAGACAGCACCCTCCCCTTTCCCCACCCACACCCACACAAAACTAATTTAATGATACGAGAAGCATTTGTAAGCGCTTTGGCGCATCCCCTGCTGACTGACTGCCGTAATTTATGCCTGGGCTCTAACTAATATCGGGCCGCGTGTCTAATTATGGCCAAGAACATTTCCCCAGTGGCATAGATAAACCATTCCAGTCAAGCATTTTCACGCGCCACGTTGCATACATTTCTTCTTCTGCTTCTGCTTCTTCTTCTTCTTTAGTGTAATTTATCAAATGTTTGTGTCATTTAGCAAGGTTTTCACATTTTTTTGTTGCTGTTGTATTTTCGTTTGATATATTTTATCTGTAATTTTCGTCATTTAAAGACGTGCTTAAATTGTTTATCATATCATAACTTGGCTGTTAATGCGCTTGAATTCCAATGTGATGCACATTAAGCTGCCTCCCTTTACCTCTCCCTCTCTCTCTCTCTCTGTCTTGCTTTCCGTCTCTCTGCTTGCTGTTGCTGCTTCATTTTTATTGTCATAATTGTAAATTGCAATTTTATGCAAACAATGGCAAAATGAAGGCACAATCTCAAGTCCTGCCGGAGCCGGCACCCCCTTTGGGGTTCATGAGTCCTTGCGACTTCAAGCTGGTTGACATTGCCGATAAGGCGACTGATGATGAGCCGTAGCACAAGGAGACAAGGACTTGCTGCTGCTGGCGCTTGCTACTTGAAGCTGTTGCTCTTGTTATTGTCCTTGTAAAGCGGGGCACTCAACTCGCAGGCCGTCCTTCTCTTGCTCACTCTCTCTTTCCACTTTTTCGTTGTCTCTGTCTACGTCTAGGCATTACGGAATCGGCTCATAAAGCAACGGAAATGAAAATATTAACAAGCAAATGCACAGCAGCAACAGCAACAGCAACAATGGGAATTATTCATAGTTAAATGGAAACTGTGTTGCCATGCCTCATATAGTAGCTATCTGTAGCCCATTCTCTCTCTCTCTCTCGCTCTCTCTCTCTCTCTCTCTCTCTCTCGCTCTCTCTCTACCTCACTTGGCTCAGCACATATGGCCAAGCTTCTGGACTGGCTGACACCTTAGCCAAGTTGAATGCACCGTCGCTATATCACTTTTGGCTTTGGTCTGCTGCTACGCGACGCTAGGTGGCGCTAGCTGCCATGTTTGCTTATTGCATTTGGCGAGGTGCACTGCAAGGATTACGTGTGCTGCTGCAACTTTGGCCTGATATGAAAAGTGTGAAAGGTTGCGGCTAACTAAAAAAAAAGAAAAACTTTAGCTGTATGCAAATATCAGTCGTGCTGCACGTCGTTTCAAAGCTTTTGACTTGTTTTTTGAGATACTTTAAACTTGCTAAACTTGAGTCGGCATTAGAAGTTTTTCTATGTTGCAGAGTGTTAAATATATCAGTTTTTGTTTGTTTTTGAGATATGATTTTCATATTGGAAGTTTGACTAAGCCAAAGTTTTCTCTCTTTAGAAATCAACTCTCAATTGTATCTCATTTTCTCTGTTTTACCTTGGAAATGTTGTTCATATTAATTGTAAGCGTGTTGCTTACAGACCATTCCATTAGGCAACCTTTCAATCTCTAAATATCTATATTCATATTAAATTTATTAGAAAAATTCAATTGTTGTTTAATAATTCAATCAATGCCTACAAATTTGTATTATACAAAAGTCTAAGGCCCATTTTCAAGCTCCTTAGAACACTTTAAACTAATGTTCCTTATATGTACATATATATCATTTATACTATCTCTATCGTTCACCCTTGATTAATAGTTTTTTCTTTCCCTCATTTCTAGCCAAGTTTTCAATTCAATTCACTGTTGTTTACTTTTTATTTTGCTATGGCGATCAATAAACTTGTTCGAGCTACCCCCGATGGCAAATGCTTTACAGTTCAGTTATCATAAAGTTATGTAACGCACAATAAATTACACACTCTGAAAGCACATTCACCCACTCAGAGCTCTCCCAGTCCGGGCTCCTCTCTCTAGCAGCAGCAGCCAAAAGCAATTTCAGCTCTCGTGTTGCTGTTGTTGTTCTGATTAGATGATTTATAAGTTATCTTCAGCTCGACAAGCTTGTTGTTGTTGTTTGCTATTTAGAAAAGCGCCGGAATATGCGCAATTTATGGTCACAAAGACTTTGCCCTTAACAAAGATTATGGTTTATATGCGCAAATTATGCGCAGCCAAAGGAAAACCTTACCCAAAACGAGGGGAAAAAAAAAGTTCCCTATTTGAAACTCTGCCATTTGCCATTTGTTGGGCAATTAGAAAAGTTGTAAAAAAAAGAGAAGCAGCAGCGGGAAAATTGTAAATTGTAAATTGCTTGAAAAAACATATTTGGCAAATTCGCATAAAAGGAAACATTTGACAAACGGCGCGCCCCCTTAGCCGTGGCGCCACAAAATTGTACATCATGCGCCACGATTATGTGCGACACGCAAAATTACGAGTATTTAAATCACGAGGGGTGCGTGAGTGGGTGTGTGTGTGGCAGCTGCTTGGTGTTTGCCACATGCCACATGCATCACTCGGCTGCATGGCGCTTGAAAATGCCACTTGCTGCCACGCCTTCATTGCCCAACTTTTTGGCAAGTTCCTCAACTACCCTACCTCAGCTATTTCAGCGATCCCCCCTCCTTTCGCGTTGCTTCAACAGGATTTTACACGCGCGACTAAATCCTTTTAGCGCTTTATTTGGCTTCTGATGCGCCGTTACTTGTCCTTCACTCGATGTTTATTTTGTTGATATGGCAGGGTATGGTGCTGCTGACAGGCAGTATGATATGGTTAATATTGGCAGAGATTCTAGAGTTAGATTTGATACTAAGAGTGTGTGTAAATATGGAAGATCTGGGTGGGTTCTTTTAGAGTTAAGATTATGTGAATATGGAAGGGATCTAGATAGTTTGCTGAACTGTCTATATATCTATATATATATGATCTATAACTATAACTATCGGTTATCATAATTATAAATCATAATACTATGATCTAATCTAGTCGCTCGCTGCATTTGCTGAATCTACTTAAATATTTTGTATATAATTTCACTTCATTTCTTTCTAATAAACTTCAATTCAACAATAAATTTTTTTGTTTTTTTACATAAACTCTTCTTCTTTATCTCAAGTAATGGGCCTATAAAGGGTATGCTTTGTGCGCTTCTGTTGGCCTTTTTGGCACTTTCAGCTTCATCGCTTCGTTTGTTTTAACATTTTGTTGTTGTGTTTTTTTTTTTTCGTGCTCGTTGTCTTGCGAGGGGTGAAACTCAGTCGGAGAGTTTTGTTGTCTATTGTTTTCATAGCGTTTTCCGCTCCCCAGTCGACAGACTGTGATTTAAATTTATTGGCGAAATACTTTAAGTGATTTTTTTATGTGTACCCAGAGCAAATGCCAGCTGGGTGAGTGGGGTAGATTGTTTCTGTTTGGGCTGCAGAGATTTTTGGAGAGAGTACGAAAGTGGGAAGTAAAGGTGAATTGTGTAATGTGTATAGAAAATAGAATATCATGGAATATAATAATATAATATTATATTGTAAACTGTTATATATTGTAAATGAATATTAGATTTTTTTTGTATGCCTAAAAAAATAATAATAATAATTTTGTTTCATAATAATCTGAGTTTTAGGCAATGCTTTTATTCATTAAATTTCTTCTCACATTTTTAAAAACATTTTTACTTCACACTATTTCAAACTAAAATTCTACTTCACATCGTAAAATTCGTAAACTCAAAGCTAATCTCTCAGCTTGGTAGTCGTGGTATCTTCAAGTCGTATACTCCCTGATTAACAGCATCCTTTTGTGCTTTGTTTACCGTTCTGTCTGTGTGTTGGCATTGCTTTCATGGTGGCAACCCTTTGACAGTTTCGCTGGCTTTTCTTGTTCTCTTGCGGCCATTAGGCGGGCGGGCGTTGGAAGCCAAAGAAGTCCTGTCGCCTTGTGGTTAGACAGCCCTTCTCTGTGGTTTTACCCGCTGTCAAATTCGTTGCAGTTTATTAACGAAGCAAAAACATGTCGCCTCTTCGCATTTCCCGTATTTGTGCTTTTCCGGCTGTGGCTAGAGGAGTTACGGCTTCTCTTTTCTTCGTTTTGTTTTTTTTTTTTTTGTGGGCTTTGTGTGGCGCATTTTTAATGATTTAGTTGGGGGAGAGTGAGAGAGTTTTCCCTTTTGCAGCCGAGGTTTTGGCTAATGAAGCGACTTATGCATTGACATGGAAAATTTGCGGTCGATTATTTTTTTCCTTTCCCTCATTTTTTTTTGGGCATTTTTACGGCTGTCGCGCAGCATTTGCATAGAGATTTCATTGCAAGATCAAAGCACGAGCCTGGCTAATTGGCTAGAGAAACTGTTGGCAATCAGCGGCATCAAAGAATATGCAAAAAGCCATTTCCAAGCTATTGATTTTCACTGTGAACTGAAAAAAATGAAATAAAATGTCTGTCAGCAGATAAATATGAATAATGCGATGTAATACAGAGCTCAGATGAATGACGCTCGGCTAATGTAATCAATTCTTCTCTAGCTCCCTTTTTTTTTGGGTGAAAAACTTTGTCCATATACAGTGAAAGTTGTAAGCAACTGCCACGCCCACACAATTTTAAAGTTAACTCCGCCAGCAGCCAATATTACAAGCATTGTCCGAACTGTACCCAGCCGAAGAAGGGCGGAAAAATTGTGTAAAACTGTCTGAAAATGAATCTTTTTGACAATTCGCCGCATTTTGCATACTAAGCTCATTATGGTGGGGCGTTGCGGATGGCCCCCCAAACAACTCGTTGCCAGCCACAATTTCTTCTTCTTCTTCTTCTTTTTTACATTTATTTTTATATCCTGTTGTCCGGCGAGGGTTGCTGCAAACTTTTTAATAGTGCTCTGAACTCCCCCAACCATACTGGGGCTACTTTGCTACTTTACGCCTCGCCCCCCTTCCCCCACAAGACAATTTGACGCGCATTTTATTGCAACTGGCTGGGCTAACAATGCCCGTTGGCCACAGTGCCACATCACATTGTCTCAGAGTAGCTCCAATATGAAAATTCACGCCAGTCATTATAAATTCCAGCAGGAAGCCAAGAGACAGCCACAAGACATGATGAAATGCGAGTGCTTTAAGGGCGTCCAATGTGCTGAGCTGCCTTTAAGTTGGTGGCGCTTGCAATCAACGCGCAGCAACGCTCGCAGTTTGAGTGACAGCTGAAGTATCCATAACGTCATCAGGCGTTCATACAATATGCCAAGGGAGAGCGGGAAGTGGGAGGCCTCAGGTCACGGCCTCCAACGGAATTAGGATTCATAATATGACAAAGTGACGGTTGGGCCATGTAACTAACGTGTGTGTATATGTGTGTGTGTGTGTGTGTGTGTGTGTGTGCAAATATCCTTGTAACACATTCCACCCATCACACACACACACACACACACATCCACACAGAGTTAGAGACACGTGTGTGCTCAGATTATAAGCAGCTTCAGCTGCGGTTGCCTCTGCGTATTTGTATTGGTCTATGGGGAGATTGCGATTCACTCGTATCCTCCTGCATCTAGCGTCCGGCTCTCTGCCGGTCTGCCAGTGCAGATAAGGCCCGTTTCGATGAATGTGTTGACTCTGACAGCCTTGAGGCACTTGGGGCACGCATTTGATTTGGTCAGCTCGACACATTGCAGGCCAGTCGCTTCCTTCCTGCACACACAGACGAGAGAGTGAGAGAGTGAGAGCTAGAGACTGCTTCAAATTTTGATTGTCATTTACGTGACGAACCACACACACACAGAGACAAAACCACACACACATATATGCGTGTGTGTAAGAGGCTTTTTGAATGAAATTGCTGCAAATTATTCCCATTACGATTTTGGGCTAGCTTGCTTTTCAAGTTGATTGTCGTTTACATATGAACAAAGCACCGTGGGCCAGTACGGGGCTCTCTGCTTAGGCGCCTGATTGAGCATTGAAGAGGAGACCCATGGCTGAGCTGCGGTCGAGGCCAGGCAATAGATAGTAGATGTTCTCGCATTCAGGCCTAGCCCTAGCTCAATAATGGATTAATCAGTCACTAGCCATGCGTTGGCTATCAGTATGCTACGAAACATTTCAATTGCTGGGCATGAAATGCAAAACGTTTGATATGATAATCGACGGTGTTGTGTTATCGATTGGCAGTTGATGGAGCAAACGACTATGGGTACTTTGAATGGATTGTCTAAAGTTGAATGGGTCGACAATTTATTGATAAGTTGGCTTATGACATGACATGACATTGTCGATTGACTTACCAATTAATCATTTGCTCTAGTTATCGAACTTGTATGTTGTGCACTGGCAGTCGATTTTGTAATCGACAGCAAAGACAAAGATTATTTTCGATACTTTATACACTGCTAAACTTAATACGAATTTCTTCTAGCTGTCCAGAATGTATAATATCTCACCACTGTGCACCTTTATTGACCACTGGTGGATGACCAGCGCTTTGTCCACTCTCGACATGCTCGCCAAGGGAATGTCTCATTTAAGTCCCGAACGCACTTCTCGCGTCCTGTTGGATGGACTTGGACCGGGCCATTGTCCGGTTGTCCGTGGCCATTGTGTACGTGTCTTTTGTTTTCGCTGAGCTTAGCCAGCGGCCACACTCTCCACCCCATTCCCAACCAGGGGCTTTTTTCTCTCCATTTAGTGTTGTTGCCTGAGGGCAAACAATTCGCGTTTGGCCAGACCATTCGATTGCTTTTTATGACGAACGCTTGACGGAAAGCGTGCAACAATGTTTTTTACTTGGTTCTGTTTTTGCTCTTGGTTTGTTTGTTTCTAGTTGTATTGCCGCCATGTCGCTGTTGATGATATATTGCAGATGCAGCCGGCCACGCCCACTGGCTTTATTTGCCATCGCCACAAATCAGTGGACAATAATGATGGCTCCCAAATCAAGCACCTCTCCCGCTCTCTCTCTCTCTCTCTCTCGCTCTCCCTTTCTCTCTCCCTCTGTTTGTAGAGCAAACCTTTTGAAGTTAATTAAAAATTGCGGAAGAGAAAGCGCGCTCGCACAATTTTTGCAATTACTTAAACGAAGAGAATTCCCTTATTTTCATGTTTTTTCTTTCTCCCTCCCCCCGTGCAGCTTGTAAAAATATTATGGATAAATGTGGCAGCTGCAACAACAGTCAATGGACTATTTTATTGCTTATTAATATTCTCCACAATTCGCTACTTTTTACCCTCCCCCACCCATTGTAATAAAAGGATTGCAACGAAATTGAATTTCTGCTGCGGCTTTGGCTTATCCCAGTGCAATGCAATCGTATTGGCTTGATATACACTTGGATGCGGTTCGTCCTTAGTCCCGCACGAGTCACCTGCTCGTTTCCTGTATTGTGGCTACAGCGATTCGTATGAGAAATCAATTCATTTTCTTGGCCATTGTACAATTTCCGTCTGACCACTGGGCCATAAAGCAAATAATGTTTGGACAAATTGCAGCTAGTAGATTGATGTTTTTGACTTTGATAAATATTTGGATGATCGAAGAAGAAGAAGAAGAAAACGAAAAAGTGTGCAATTGCCAGAACATTTCGTTAATAAATAAATGCCAAAGTAGCCGAACGACAGCAGCTGCTTGTGAGATGTAATCAACAGAATGAATGTTGCAATAGATGAATTTCCTATTCAACTTTAAGTTGTGATTGAGTTGATGAAGGCCTGTGAGTTGAGATATGAAATTTAAGTTGATTATAGCAGTCTAGAGTTGAGTGTGTGATTGGAAAAGGCTGTGCAACCAGAAGTGAGCAGAGACAGGCATAGGAAAAGTGAACTTTGAGCAGAGATAGAGTTAGAGATAGATATAAAGATACAGATACAGATACAGATACAGATACAGATACAGATACAGATACAGATATCTAGATACAGATACGTAGATACAGATACGCAGATACAGATACAGATACAGATACAGATACAGATACAGATACAGATACAGATACAGATACAGATACAGATACAGATACAGATACAGATACAGATACAGATACAGATACAGATACAGATACAGATACAGATACAGATACAGATACAGATACAGATACAGATACAGATACAGATACAGATACAGATACAGATACAGATACAGGTACAGATACAGATACAGATACAGATACAGATACAGATACGTAGATACAGATACGTAGATACAGATACGTAGATACAGATACGCAGATACAGATACGCAGATACAGATAAGTAGATACAGATACGTAGATACAGATACGTAGATACAGATACTCAGATACGTAGATACAGATACGTAGATACAGCATACAGCATACAGCAAGTTTCAATCATTAACAGCAACATAGCTGGCCAAATCTTGTTCTATATTTCTTCCCATTTTTCCCTAACATTTCTCGACTCTTCTAAAACATGCAGCAAAGCATATTCCCAACTTGAAAACCCTTATCCACACAACCAACTCTTGCATTGTTTTTATCTAAACTGCATTGTCGCTTGTGCAAAAACTTGGCTCGCTGCAAAGTCAGTTGAGTAAAGGATTTGCAGTCTACAGTTGGGAAAAGCGCCTTAGGCTTAGACACAAAACCAAATGCAGTGGGCCAAGAAAAGAGCAGACGAAACTAAACTGAAACTGTTAAGACGGATGCTGCTCTATTCGCCTGTTCCTGCACCTGTGCGCGGCTTCATGCAACAAAATGTTGCATAATGGGCAACGTTTAGTGTGAAATTTTTAGCGGTTCTCCTTTCCATTATTTTTTTGTGCACTTCTTTTGAAATTGCGCACATAAACTAATTTCACATGCATGAAATGACTTGCATGGCAGTAAAAATGAGAAAATTGCAGAGTGGCAGGCAGCTGTTGCTGCTCCTGCTGCTGCTGTTGCTACTCCTGCTGCTGGCGTGGCATATGCATCCATTAGGGTTAAGTTGCGCTCCTCATGCGTTCTGCGGGCTTGGCCCCAGCGCTAATTGTGTCACACAATGATGAGCATTGCGCACACTTTAACACAGAGAGAGGGCAAAGGATGTGGGAGGAGGAAGCCAGTGGAATAGTGGCAGCTGACTACAAAAGCGCAGTCGCATACACACCGTGTGTGTGTGTGTGTGTGTGTGTGTGGAGCAATTTATGCACAATGGCAGCACTAATTTTCCGTTAGTAAGTAATTGCATTTGCTTTGGCCTCTTTGAGCAAAATCGTCAACGTTTTGCCTCACCTGCCAGCCTGCTGTTGTCCTCTTACCGCCGCCCACCTCCTGCCAAGCATTATTTGGTGTTGCGTATTGTTTTCATTCATATTGTTTGGCATTTTCATTAAATGTAACCGGAAACTCGACAGCTGCCTTTTCGGGCATATCCATTGCAGTCACTTGATATGGCTCCGACTCCAACTTCCCGTCTCCTGCTCGTCTTGCATAATTGTCAGCTCATATGCAGTAGACAAGGCTTTTAATTAGCATCAACTTTATTTTGACTGTGTGGGTGTGTGTGTGTGTGGGGGGGGGGGGGGGGAGGTAGGTCCACCCACTCTCTGCCTCTCTCTCTCCCTCTTGCTCTATATGTATAAAATATGCTGTCATATGTTTTGGCTCATGATGAATGATGCCGCCAATTGTTTGGGCTTTTGTTTGGCTGTTGTTTTTCGTTTGTTTGCGCTGCGCCAACAGTGCTGCTCGAAAAGTGGAAAAAGCTTAGCAAGCCAAGCCACACGCATCAGCTATCAGAACAGCAACCACCCAACACCCAACCACCTCCCGCCTCCCACACAACCCTTAACTCTAAGCTGTAGGCCTAACATTTTTCGACTTGACAGCAGCATATTATGTATCTCTTGGCCCGCTCGGCTGCCTGTCTGCCAAAAACTCTGTTTGTATACTCTGTAATCGTTAAGCGATTTCTTGTGGAGGCGTGCCGGCCTCCCCTACCCCCCTTCGACTGCTGCTTTGTTTGCCTGTTACGTACAAGAAAAGTAATTTTATGTAATTTGTTAAGTAATATCCTTTGCTGCGTGTGTTTGCCTGCTTGTCTCGGCAGGATGTGGCAGACCGTGCGGACGTGTATGCCTGAAACTTGATGGATTTACTACTCCACCGGCAGGCAGACATTGCTGCGATTGCTGCCTGCTGCTCCTGCTGCCTGCTCCTGCTGCCTGCTCCTGCTGCGGCTTGCCTGTTAATTAGAAAACGAAAACGTGAACATCAAAGTGCTATTGTTGTTTAGCTTTAAGCCGCTTCAGCCCCAACCAACCAACAGCTGCCAAACAGACACTCGAAAAGCTGTTACGATTCCTGCATTGATAGAAAAGAGCTCTTAAAAAATTTACAAATGAAAGAAAATGATTCTCTGCTGTTTGTAGCATGCTAAGCTGAGCTGAGATTGTTCTGAAAATATTTATTTATTTTTCTATAATTAAAAAAAATATTATATTTATTTATTCAGCATTATTTATTTGAAGCATTTGTGTGTGTCAATTCTTTTGAGATTTTCAATTTGGCATTGCTATGTCAATATAAATCAGCTTCTGCTGGATGTTTCAACGAATATTAGCTCAATTTAACATCAATTGAGTCTTACACCTGCAGCACTCTCAGCCCAGTTAAAGCAACTACAATATTTGCCTGCTGTGCTTTTGCCTACTTCAAAAGAAAATCCAAAACAAGCCCATAAAGCCCCTCCTCACCTACTCAAGTATTTTTAATTAAATAAACAAATTCGTGTTTTTCTCAATTCACACCTAGAGCTAACAGCTTTGATTGAAGTCCTTCGCCCGGTGGCCTTTGCTTTGGCAAAATTCGTCGTGCAACATGTGGCATGAGTAATTATGTGTTGCTGGCGTCCAATCAAATTGCTGTCAACAAAGCCAAGCAGACTTGGCTGCAATTAAAAATCTGCTCGCTGAGCCAAAGAACAAAAAAAAAAAGAGACGAAAGGGTTTTGGCTCACGTCGCGCAAATTGTTTGTACGTGTCGGTTCGCCTTTTAATAGCAACAACTACAACAGCAACAGCAACAACAATCGCAGTGAGCTCTGCTGCTTGTTTCTAATTGGAAACGCTTTTCATTATATCGCAAATGAAAATCAATGTTCGACATGGCTGTCCTTTGGTTGGAGTAATTAAACACAATCAACCGGCAACAGTTTTGCTTTGCTCCAACTGCTGCTGCTGCTTCTCTTAATAAATCCCTTAGCTGTAGAAGTAATGGCCGGGAAAGAGTTCAGCTACAAATCCTCAAACGGTCGCCAGCTTAATCCACACACACACACACACACACACACACACAGACACAAATCAATTTGGCTTGGCCCTTGGGCTGCGTCTAAGTGAGTTCTGCCAGTGAAAATGAAGCAATAAATAAGCGGTAATTGGAAGTGATGAGCGAAAGGATATGCCGCCCGATCCAAGTCGGAGTCTGAACCGTGGCCACACACACACAGCGTCCAAATCTCTAATCAAATGTCAATTTCCTATTCAATAATATGGCAACATACGAGCGAAATTTCAGAGACCTCTTTACCACTTTTCTCAGCGCTGCTTGCTCTAGTCGAGTGCGAAAAGAAATATGACCAAGGAGTAAATCTCTTAACGACTCACTGTTGCAGCAATAGCTGGAATAGCAACAACAGCAGCAGCAGCCATTGTCCTTGCCTTGGCGCGTCCTTGACGTGGTATATAAGCCATTAAATGTGCTTTTTGGCCAATTATTACGCGCGATTTATGCTTTTATTTGTGCACAAAGTTAACAGACACAGAGAGAGAGAGAGAGGGAGAGCGAGAGAGAGAGCTGATAAAGTTTAAGTATTGCTCGTTGGTTGGTCAACAAGCGTGTAATAGCTGCCATAGCATAGCTGTTTTGTAAGTGGATTTACTTTCAGCTACAAATCGATATGCGCACAATAATAACCTCTGTGTGTGTGTGAGTCCTGAAAGAGCAAACACCTTGTCTGTATTGCATATATGTATATGTATATATTTTTTTACCTGACTCGCACTGCTCTGCACATCAATTTGCTCCATGAGCTCTTAAGCCAATCAGTTTTTTGTTGTTGCCTAAATTGACAAATTTTTTTGCTCTGAAATGGAAATGCATATCACATAATCAAGAGCTTTGCCTAGATTAGAATATATGTAGGCAAATGGAATATATACATTTTTTTTTTTAGCAAATATAGCTTTAAGTCGCAGAAACAACCCTAAAAACTGCCTCTCTGTGTGATTCTCATGAGGTTTCAGTTAAGTTTAACATTATCTATCATTTATCTATAGCTTAACATAAGATAAAGAGTTAAGGTTAGAAAAGAGAATCTATAAAAGAGCAGAATGAGAAAATGTCTTAGCATAGATAAAGAAATCACTTACAGAAATATTTTTCACATTCTGCTTTCTCTATAACATCTCCTCTTCCATCTCCTTTACGTATGAAATCATCTCGCTCTTTAGGTCTATCAGTCTATATACAGTTTACTGCTACTTTCATTATCTTATTTAGTTTTCTTATGTATTACAGTTTCATCTTGAATAGAATTTATATTAAGAATATATCAAAAGAGTTTGTACTTTTTTAGCATTCTTGTCTTCTAAGCTTCATTTTATATCAAATATTCACTTACATTTTAAAATCTCTTTATATCGAACTACTTAGTTTTGCTTTTGCTCAAACTCAGTGTCATTCATTTATGCAATCACATATTCTTCTTATCTATGTATTATTCCACCTAGTCTTAAATCCCGCTTAGCTTAAAATTGACTTTATTTTGCGACGAATTTTTTAATTTTAATTTGCATATGTTTTTTCTACCTTTTATTTTTAGCACAAGAATCTGCGAAAAATGATAATAATAAACCACAAGGTAATGATGCACTCCAAAAATTTCTAGCTTTAAATTAGCTTTATGCGTAGCGTTAAAACTTGTAGTTTTTTATATGCGTAGCTCAAAGTTTTGCATGCTGTTAACGGAAATAGCTTTAGATGGTTATTTTAATGGTAGTTTGTATACCCTATAGCTACTTTAAATGGGGTATATTGTAGTTGTGGGTAGTAACAGAGAAGTCTGGATAACTTGTGGATATTCGTGATTCCTGGAAAAGCGAGACACTTAAAGTTCCTCCCACGGCTCACTTAAATCAAAATCGATTAGAATTATCGATAATTATCGATATTAATTTTTTAGTTAATTGGGCTGTTTTCATATACCCTTTAAAGGTATTGTATATACCTCGTCAGTATGCATAGATCAAAGTGGACCGCACACATTCCATTCCCTCTACGCTCAGCATGGTATTCCGGGTATTTTTTAGTTGAGCATTTCCTACTCTACACTCTTGCGTGTTTTTCTTTTTGTTATTACTGTTTTGACAGCAATTTAAATAATCATATTTTATGGGAGAAGCTTTCAAAATGTCATTAAAATAGATATGATGTCCTTTGTGCCCGCTGTTTGTGTAGTTTGGCATTAGAATTTGCCTTTGTCATCATCATCATCGTTGTCGTCGTCGTCGTCGTCCTGTGCCGTTGTCCTTGCTCGCCGAGTGCAGTCGACAGGCTAAAGTTAATGACAAAACGCAGCGGGTTATCATTTTCATATTGAGACATTTGCGAGGCTTAGAGCGGGTATGCGTGTGTGAGTGTTGGGTGTGTGTGTGTGTGTGTGGCATTCAAGGATGCAATATTGAAAATCCCTTTGGCATTGACTGCACTTGTCTGGAGTCTAGAGTCTGGAGAGCCTGGTGTCTGGATTCCTGTCGCCATCTCGAGCTTGGCCTTGTCCTTTTCCTTTTTTCCGTTTGCTTATCATCGCTGTAATTGAATTCAGCAACAACACAATAAATTTTGTGGCACTAAGCAAAGAGGCACGGCATATCTATATATCTATATATATGTGAGGGAGTGTGACACTAAAAGGGCTGCCAAAATACACAAAGGAGCGCAGGCGACGGCGAGGCTGCTGTAAAAAGAGAAAATTTAATTTCTGGCCTGAATAATAAATCACAAACATAACAGCGAACGGTTGAAGGCGAAACGGTCTGCAAACAAATAAAAACAGCGCAAATGTTTCAGCTGGAGAACACTTGATGTCGCCAGAGATAAAGCTGGCACTCTGGTCGTGGGCGGTGGGCGGGGGTTGGTCGTGGTTCTGGTTGCCCAATTTGAAATGCGTTGTCGATGGCCATCGTGCTGGAGCGCGTTGTGCTGTTGCATTTATCAAAATTGTATTTCCTGTCGCTGGCCAAGCAGCTGCAGCTGCAGAGGAAATACCCACTCTAGAGATACATACACCACGGCGCATAAATATGTATACGCTCAACATTTGCTATATATTGTAGTATTTTATTTATTTTGGCTAGACGTGGAGAGAGCCAAAGGGGTTTTCGGCGCATGCTTCAGCGAGTTGAGCGAATGTTTGTTTTATTAAATTTTTACGCAAACGCGTGACACGCGCATATGAATAATAACGATGAAAAATATTTAGGATTTGTCACGACTAGCAGATACCGCGTAAAGTTGGTGAATAACAGTAGAGTATGCAATGGCGTAACTGATGCATACTCAGCTTGTTTGTATGTGTATTGTAGATATTATAGAAAATAACTCGACTAAGAGATACTCCTTAAAGTTTGTAAAACAGCGTTTCATTAAGTTTTTATGCAGATTCTTTTCTCTCTGCATTAAATTCTGGATTCATAATATTAATTTAAGCCCCAGTCAAATAGAAAAAGAAATCCAACTCGACTTGCAGATATCCCTTAAATGTTTAAACTAGAAATTTACAGCTGAAGCAGTAAAAATTTTTGCCAGCCACTTCAACTATCAATAGTCACGCATACTTTGTTTTTGCACATCAAGTACAGGGTATTCTAATAATAATCATAAAAAACAATGTTTCATAGTGCACTTGAGCAATACAAGAAACATAAATTCGCACGCATTACGTGCCCCGCGTACTTATGCAAATGAAAAGTAAAAATATTTTTTTTTATGTTTAGCTCATTTTTGTTTTATAGGCGACACACTAGCTGATGTGTGGCTGTGTGGGCGTGTCTGAGCCACTCGTCAGCGTACTGTGCTGTGATTCTTTTTTTATGATAGTGTGTGTTGCCGCCCTGGGCAGGAGTCATAAATAATGCCGCAAAGCCAAAAACAAATACGAGTAGTAAACAGAAATTGCGAATAATATGCAATAATGCAAAAGGCCAACAGTTGGGGTATGCCGCCAACAGCTGGGCAAACACACACCAGTACACACACACACACACACGCACACTGCAGATATGCAAAAAGCAGAAAAAAAATATGAGGACCCTGGGGAAAGATACAATTTAGCCACCCACTGGGGTCGCATGTGTGCGTGCAAGTGTTTGGCTGGGCTTTAAGTCACAGCAGGACGTGACATCCTTGCATAGCATTTGCATAACTATGACCACCGCCAAGAGGCAGCAGCAGGAGCAGCATCAGCAGCAGGAGCAGCAGCAGCAGCATCAGAGACAGTCGCACCCGACTGCGCCTCGTCCCGCCTCCTTCACAGTCTGCTGCTTCAGCGCCCGCTATTTTTATCATTTCCGTTTTTTGTATGACACATTTTTGCATTTCTGTGTTATTTTCTTCTTCTTCTTCTTCTCTTTTTTTTTATTTTGCCTCTACTTTTCCTCCGCTGATGTAACGCGCTTGCATAATTTTCATTGTTTTCATTTTATGCGCGAATTTTCTGCACTCAGTTTTCATTTTCTTTCCTTGGTTTATCATTTTATTCGAGTTGTTGTTTTTGTGAACCGTTTCCTGTTCTGATTTCTGTTTGCATTTCAAGTTATTCGCCCGAGAGATTTTAGTGTGTAACGCAATAAAACTTAAGCATAAAGGCGTTAAAGGAGTTCCGAAAGGACCGTTACGACAGACAAACTGGGGAACTGCTCGCTGCGCTTGAGTGCAGTACCAAAAACCGGCAATATAACTTTATGAATGCTGTAAAAAAAAAGCAGGAGGAAGTAACCATAAAGATGGAAAGAAAGAGAGGGAGAGAAGATGTAAATAACATTTTTTGTATGCCATAAGATAGTTTGTAAAGTAGAGGTGAACGAGGAAGAGCTTTAAGTATTAATTTTGACAGAATTGTAAAGTTCTGATCAGAGCAAGTGGTTTGAGAAATAAAGAAGTTCAAGAGTTGGAGAGACGGTAGAGGCACGAAATAGAAGAAGAAAAGAAGAATAACAAAGCATTGTATTGACAGAGAAGAATAAGAATACAAAATCTCTAACCCTATATAATTGAGAGTTCTTAGGTACTCAAAGATATCTTAGGTAATATTCAAGCGCAGCCAGCTTAACTAGCATGCAACATTGTTCAGTGTTGCCAGATCGTCTAAGCAACATCACAAATCAGTGTCACAAATCTTGTTAAACTCATAAACAACTTGCATTCAATATGTGCTTGAGCGCCATTAGAGCGCTGCTCCAGTTGCCCCAGTTACCAAAGCCACCGTCAATCAATAGTTGAACACATACATATGCATGTACATAACACCCACACGATGCGGTAAGCGCTGCCAACTGTTCCATTAGCATGGCCATTTCGTATTGGCATTATCATTGCCAAATGATTATCGCTAGCTCTTTTGATATGCGCCAAGTTTGTGTCTCGGAATTGTCATTGCCATTGGCATTGTTGGCACTCGCAGCGGAATAATCACACTCAACTATTGGAATTTTTTAGAACTTTCTAATATACCAAAATTGTCGTCGTCGTTTGCCTTGCGAGTCATTTTTCCAATTTTACAGCCACTTTGCCAATGCTCAGTCAATTTCTGCAAATCAAATGGCTTTCATCTATGTGCCCAGCTCTTTGCCCCTTTTGCTTGAGCTGTAGCCAAGACGACTGTCAGGACGACAATGTCATCGAGCAGGAGGAGCAGACAGACAGGGAGAGAGAAGAGAGAGCGAGAGAGAGAGAAGTCTGCTTGAGGCACTTGCAGGAGATGAGATTTGGCTGGAGCTGGGAGCACGCGGTGCCTGCTTGCTCTACTCGTTCAATATCTGTTTTTTCTTTATTTTAGTTCTTTTTTTTTTCGTTCTCATTCAAGTTTTCCTCTTGGTTTTCTTTTCTTTTATTTGGCTCATTTATGGCGCATATTGCGCATTTAATCGCCGTCAACATTTGCCATGGAACGTTCATAGCAAATGTCTGTGCGCTGCCTTCGTCTAATATGTACATATGCCATGTGTGTGTGTGTGTCGGTGTGTCGGTGTGTATGTGTGTGTGTGTTTGTGCCATATGCGATTCACAGTCGGATTAGCTTTCAACGAGCGTCCGTCCGTTCCTCGTGAAGGCAACGTTTCATATCCTAATATCCTGATATCCTGTTATCCTCGGCAAGTTTGCCCAAAAGTTTTTTTTTCCCCCCTCGCACACTCAATCGGCTGCTGTTGAATTTTTAATTTTTATGTTAGTAATTTCTCAACATTCTGCTTGACTGTCTGGCAACAGGCAACAGGAAGCGCCATCCACAGCGAGCATCTTGTGCGCGCATATTAAATTTGGTTTTTATTTAGTTTTTTTCCTACTTCTTCTTCTTCTCCTCCTCACTGACTGTATACCCTGTTCTGGGTAATAGTTTGCTGAGGGCGTGATAGTTGACGAGCTGGGCGGCAGACGAGATCAAGATACGTTTTATGTCTTCAGAAAAGTCATAACATTTAGCACCAGATTTGAGAGAGCAACAACTAATTTTAGTTGTGATATCAGAGACTGAAGGAAAATAGTATAAGGGAAAAAATAAATAAATAAAAAGGTAAAATAACTTGTTGGATTTTATTATACAATTTTAGAAAGTATAAGAATTCCAATCTCAGTTAAAATATAAAATTTTAGATATACTATATATTAAGTAGAACAAATATTATTGTTTAAGAATTTGTAGCAGTTGCTTTAAATTAGCTTTAACTTTATATTTTTAGCTCTAGATATTCCATAATACATGACAAAAACCAAGAGAGTTTGCTTAAAATTACCTTAGCTAGAATAATAATAGCTAAAAATATCATTATCAAATTAGTTTCATTTATGATTTTCAAGAAGTTTCTTTTGGAACTTGCCAAGAATCAAAGAAGTATAAGAAAACAACTTCTTAGCAGCTCAAAGTTAGAGAAAGTTCTTACGAACTCATTAAAGTCTTATATACAATAACTCCAGGGTAACTTCTAGTCCAGAACTTTCAGCTAGAGCTGCGCTGTTTTGGGGAGGCGTGAAAAAAAATAAACACAAAATGAAAGCGGATAGAGTTGGTAGACCTTCTTGAACGCTCAGTTTCCTAAATGGAGTTTTTCTGTCTCTTACTATGGTCAGGCCATTGACTGTGGCATGAATGCCTGTGTGTGAGTGTGTGAGTGTGTGCATATATGAGTAGGTGCTGCTCGGAAATGTGGGTTAGAAGCCCAACGGAAATGCAATTCAATGAAAGCTATAGCTGGGGAAATTGAAAGACGAGTTTAAGCAAGTGTTACACCGGGGACCTGATCATTGTACGCCGGAAAGGAAATGCGAAATTATGCATTGCAAATGAGGCAAACTTAACAGTTCGGGGTGGGGGCAACTTTAAGTTGCAGTAAAAGTAGCTCGTGGCTCACGCGCTTCTTGCATTGAACTACATATATATCATGAAACGCACACGTGCTGCCACGCCCACTCTGCGAGGGCTGCAACAAAACCAATTTGCGCGAAACGCGGCTGCAACTGCGCCGGCAACAGCCGCCAGCCACAACTACAATATTATATAAATATTTCAATAAAGTTACAAAGATACATACACCTGTGTGCGTGTGTGTGTGTGTGTGTGTGTGTGTGCAGCTGTCAGAGCAACAGTCACGGTAGCAACTACATCCACAGCAGCAGCAGCAGCAGCAGCCACGACGATGCCAAAAGCAAACATAATTTAAAATGTAATTAGTGCTCAAATAGAAAGCCAAACAAACAGGGCGATGCCAAGTGCACAGAGAGAGGGAGATAGAGAGAGAGGGGGAGAGACAGCTGTGCTGTGTGGGCGTGGCAGTGGCAATGCAAACAAATTGCAAAAGCAAATTGAAAGCCAGCTAGGGACACGCTCCCAAGTCAATGAATATCATCGGGTTACTAGGTGACCCACTGCCGCAGCAGCTGTAGCTGCCACGCCTCCCAACTACAATTGCAACAAAAGTTTGTCCTAGACCAACTTTGAACTGGCTGCCACCTGCTGCCACGCACACACACACACTCACCTATACATATATATCTTTTGAAACATTTTTATTATATTTACCAGCTGTATTATGCAGAGCTTCAGCGGATTCGATTCGTTCCGGTTTTCGGTTTCGGTTGCCGCTGTGCAAACATGGCAGAGTTGCCACAGTGGCCGCAGAGTTGTTGCATGCGCACGCTTTCAAGGCTGGCCATTGATGATGATGATGATGATGCAGCCAACTCTGCCCCCTCTCGGTCTCTTGGGTTAATGAGCAAACTTGCTAACAACTGGCCGTTCGCTTGGCATGGGAGGGGAGGGGGCGTGGCTGTGGCCTCATTATGCCGAGCGCCAAATCCTTTTTTGCGCTCCTTGAAGGTCCTTCAGCCAGCCTGCAACTGGCCATTTGTTGGCTTATGCTTTGTTCCCTCATGCAGCTCTTACCTTTGCTCCCTCTCTCTTTCTTTCTCTCTGTTTGGGACACTAATTTAGATTTTAAGTAGTCTACTCCAAGCACTTGTACAATCTCATTAAGCTGTTTCCTTTGCTTGCTTTGCTTTGCTTTGCTCACTTTTTTGATGACTCTACTATTCTTTCTTGCTCCCATTGCAGACTGGCGCAGCACGGACAGCACCGACCATCATGATCGCGTACAGCGACAATTGTCGGTCTCGTCGGACAGCAAGCTGTTGGACGATGATATCAGGGAGGAGATGAAGTACCATTCGCATGTCGTTATGCGACCCAAGAAGCCGCCCAGACCCAAGTCCGAGGTCTTTCTCAACAAACAGGATCCACATCCGCGACGAAAACGTTTCAGTGCATTTGGGGTAAGTAGAGTGAAGTGAAAGGCAACAGTAAATGCATTTTCCACTCACTCAATCAATTTCAATCAATTTATGCACTCACTTTGTCTAACTGTACTTTATTACTGGTCATTTGATATATTTCTTCTACATACACACACACACACACACACACACACACACACGAGTACGAAACTCGCACACGCAACTGCGCATAAATCGTTGCATACTTCTGGGCGCGTTTTTTTACACATTTGTGCGCTTACAATTCTCAACTGGTTGTGGCTGTGCTCGAGTGTAGTGAGCGCATTTAGCTTACCGAAACCATTGAAAATATTTTTATCTCTTTGAAATTTGTCTTGGTGGGACCCTTTGCCTTGGCACTGAGCGTCCCGAATAAGGAATACATTTAAATTTGGAGCTAACTTTGCTCTTAAATAAGGTGAACTGGATTTTTCATAAAATCGCGAATGTTACTAAGAGCTGATTTGTGTTAAGGGAAGCCGGCTTTGGTTATTATTAAACAGTGAGGAGAAATATAGCCGCATTCCAGTCTGCGGGAGGTCGTCTGCAGATTGGAAACTCCAATCTAGTTGGCAATTTCTAGTCTGAAGAGCGCCTACGTTGCTCATCATTGATTTAAACTAGCCAAAGCCTGCCCCTTATATAAATTAAAGAGATCAACCAAGTTGCGGTTGGTTCGTGTAAATTAAATGTTGGTGCTCGAACACATTTACCATTTACTTACTCAATAATAATGAGTTGCGTGTTTCTCTCTCTGAAAACAGATCTATAAAATGTAAACGTGTAGATAAAGAGGACAACTACATCCATACCATGACCAAAGCTTAACTCTTTACACGAAACTGAAGAAGCAAATGAGGGAACAATTGAGCAGCTTGTCGAAGCAGAGATCGAACAACTTTTTGTTTCAATCTCTATTGAAGAATAATATTTGAATGAGCGTTACTTTAAATTAATATATAATTTAGTAATACACTCAAACAGAAGAGTCCAAAATCAATCATAGAATCAATAGAGTCAATAGAAGATGGAGAGCTCTACCAAATAATTTACATAATACAAATTAATTCTGCTTAAATTTCTTCACTAAGAAAACTCCAAATATATAGCTCCATTTATAACTCTTCACATTTATGTTAAAGCTTCTCTTTATGTTCGGCATTGGTACATTAAGAACAACAAAACAGCAGCTGCTTTATATATAAAAATTTCCCTTGATGGCAATGCAAATTTTCGTTGCCTACTTTTGAGCGGCAAATCAAACACAAATCGTTGCATACTTTCAGGCGGCAGTTGAAAACAATTTGACTGGAGATCTATAAGAATGGTGTGCCAGATAAATTAAGATCAGCTTGAAGAAGTTTTGGCTAATTACAACTTTATTTGTATTTCTCCCTCTCTCTCTCTCTCCACAGGGTGACTCACCATTCGGCAAGCAGGAGGCCTATGTGAAGCTGGAACCGCTCGGCGAGGGCTCCTATGCGACAGTCTACAAAGGATTTAGCAAGTGAGTACACACACACACACACACACATAGACGTAAATATATATGTAAGTTTTTAGTGGGGTCCCAACTGAGTGCCATAAATCAAGTTGCGGTCCTCAAATTGGGTTGCCATGTCAGTGGGTTAAGCAAAATTATTGCTCCGCTGCCTCCCATGAATTTTGACGAGCTTCAAGGCTGACGAGCCAGCGAGCGACTGAGCGAGCGAACGGGTTGGAAATGTCCTGTATTTTGTAGGTTGCGTCCCATCCTGTCAGCTTTACAGTTGCTGCGCCTAAATCAAATGCCTTTTAAGCAAAATTCTGTGACAATGCCGCCCGCCATTTTCTCTTGATTTATTTACAAATGCTGCCCGAGCAGCACTTGGTGTTCCTCTATCTCTCTCTCTCTCTCTCTCACTCTTTCTTTATCGTTTTGCTGTTGCCATTTTGCATCCGGCTGTGTGCTCATTTGCCATGCAGCGTCCTATATATACACACACTATATATACTATTTATGTGGAGCTGCTGGCAGAGGCTCATTACAGCAGCCCAGACACAGAGACACAGTTGCCGTTTCCTGCTTTCTTTTTGTCCTATGCAAATGCGGCTATCAATCAGGCGCTGGGGCAGCCTCGGCTAGCGGGAAATGCCCAACAATGGGCAGCAGTGCAACAATGGGGCAAGGCAGGCTTAGAAAAGAGAAAAAAAAAACTAACTGTGTTGACAAAATACATACCATTGTAGTAGCTGTTGCTGCTGCTCCTGCTACTCCTGCTCCTGCTCCTGCTGTTGCTTTTACAATTGTTGTGTTGGCTTTTTGGGTTTCTTGACGCACTTTTCAAAGTCCGTGCGTAACCCTTTTCTCTGCCGCTCGCTTTGACACAATTGAGTTGGCAGCCGAGCGGCCTCGTCCTCCTTCCGCTTGCTCGCGCTCCTGCTCCTTAACAAATGCCGGCTCATTTGCGCCGGCTCTGATTTTCTTGAGCTGCGTCGCTCATAATTTGACAAATGAGCGCCGGCTACACAAAAACAAGCTTCGTCACCTTTTTGACAGGCCAGCCAAAGGGGCGGGCGGGCTACTTATATTTACAAGCAATGAGTGGAGTGGGAAGGAGTGGCATGGAGTGGACTGGAGTGAGGGAGGGCGCCACATGATGAATACCCAGTGGCTGTCAGTTGCATTGGCGTCGCCGACTCACTTTTGCTGCTGCTGCTGCTGCTGCCTGCTTTGCTGATTTATTTGACAATCATTTGCAGGGCCTAGCTCCAACTCCCAGTCCGCCCACCGCCCACCGCCTATGACAATGGGCATTTACCATTTACGTGAATAACAAGGAGAAAACAGAGAAAAGTTGTTTTTCTTTGGTTTCGGCTTCTCATTTGGCATGCAGAGCGTCGAGCCACATGCGAAATGAGTTCCAATTAGCTTTGTTTATTCGGAATGCAATTAATTCGCTCTAATTTATCTGGGCCAAGCAGGAAACGTGGCCAAGAACTGTGCAAATGGGGAACTGGGGAAATGGCAAAATGGAAAATAGAAAATGGAAAATGTAAATGAAAATTGGCGCTGTATGACAACTTGTGAGCCCCGTTGTTGGCATTGCATTGAAGCCAAATTTAGCTCGCTCGGCTTGGCCTGCTGATTAGCATTTTCATACGCAGCAATTCGCAAATTTGGGTCAGTGCTTTGCCTTTTGCTTGGCTTGGCTTTTGCTTTGGCTTTTCCTTTTGGCTTTTCCTTTGGTCCTCTCTGTTGTTAAGATTTATGCGGCCATCCTTCAGAGTTTGCTTTGTCAATTGTTGAGAGATTTTTCATAAATGATTTCACTTCTTCTGAAAGTTTTTGTTTCTCTTTTGGGCACGAGCACTTGAACTTTGTGCGAGTTTAGCTAATGCGTCTGATTAGCATTTAGTGGGTCAACTGTCAACAGTAGCGCCATCTGGCGTCAAACTTTGCTGCTTGACAGCAAAACTTTCGGGCGGCATCTCCCTCTCTTTCCCTCCCTCTCTCTCTCTCTGTGCTTAACTAAATCATATTATTATTACATTAACACAACTAAAGTTTGGCCCATATCCTACGACTTGGTTGTCATAAGCGGGGGACGCGCCCCTTATCGAACGCCTTGCCACGCCCAGCCACTCAAACGTTGACCCAGTTGGAAATTATCAAATGCTGGCAGGCAGGCAGCTTTCTCATACATTTTTCATGGCACTTGCGAGGTGACACCAAACGCCCCCAACCCCGCCTCAAAAAAGAAGAAGCAGCCAACACATCCTTGTAGTCATGTATCCTTGCTGTTGTCGTGTAATTTGCCTGAGTTACTCTGCAGCTGGCTTACATGAAAATTTCGCATGTCGCCAAGGAGCAGAGCCAAAGGATGTTGTCGTAGCAGGATGTGCGCAGACATAAGCTCTTTATGGCATACGCTTTGGAGGTTATAAAAGTGTATGCATGTGTGTGTGTGTGTGTGTGTGTGCTCTTAACAACACCACTTGCCATCGCATAAAAGGCTTAATTGATACCGCTGCGGCTGGCAGGCATGCAAAAACATTTGCCTAGAAAATTGCGCAGGTATTCGAAAAGATCATCAGCTCGAAATTTAATGTTGGCATAAAAATGAGCCTTAAAATTTATATAAACAAAAGTTCACTTGCTGCATACTTGTTTCAGCATCAAATTGGTTTATGCTCCAATAAAATTGTGGGCGTGTCGCAAATAGAAACAGTTACTTCTGTGCGGGCAGATAAGCCCAAACAAGGTTTTATGCCTATCCAAATGGTATTCCGTTTTACAAGTACTTGGCCAAGGGGGAAGTTGAAAATGAAGACTGAGTTTATTTTGGAGGAGTTGTTTATGGAAGAAATTTCCTTTAGCGCAATAATAAATGAATATTTAATCAAATTAATAAATGAGTTCAAATAAAATTTTAGATTTAGTCTTCGATCAGTAAAAGTTAGGTAAATTACACACACTTTTCCTTAGCTAGCATACCCCTAGCCTAGTCTACACTTAGTCCTGCCTATGTCCAGCATATCTTTCACTTAATTATTAACTAATATTTACCTAACTCCTACAAGCCTGCCCCTAATAAAATCCCATTCAAGTCTAAATGAAGTTTCCAAAATATATGTAATTACGGAAATTAAGTTAAGTTCTATATATATTATTTGTTTATCTAATATTGCCTTAGCTAATGTTTGCTAAGGGCAAAGTTCTTGCATCCGCCTTTGATACGATAATGTTTGCTTTGATTAACCATCGGGGTTAATTTGAAGTACATTATCCTTCACTCAGTGGCTGGTGCTCCGCTCATTACGCATGTCATCATCATTAGCCGAGCGAAAGTGACTTTGAGTCGAAACACTTTTTGGTGGCTGACGTCAACTGCCAATTAGCTGAAATCGCGACGCTTTAGTTAACTGAATTAACCCTCAGCTCACGGTCCAGGGTACGCAGAACATTCGAGTGGACCAGACAGACAGTCGAAGAGAGAGAGAGAGGGAGAGGGGGAGACGAGCATCTGCCGCACTTGAGCCATGCGAAAAAGTTTTGCTCAATTTTTGCCGGCGTAAATCAACTACTTTATGACTAGGATTTTAGCATGTCTGCTACTCCCCCCTCCCTTCACCTCCTCCTCTTTTTGTGGAGCCTAACCAAGTCGTAGCCAGTTCCAATTAGAATTTGCCTGGGCCATAACAGGTCTCATAAATTCCTGCCGTCTGCGGCGTCGGTGTCAAATAATTTAACCTAATTTGACACTTCAAATATGCGGCTTAGGGGCGGCTACGTTTCGTCGTGTGGGCGTGCGGGGCGTGGCTCGTGGCATGTTGTCTGTACTTGGCCTTATCCTAATTTAAGTGTTTGCCGCACATTTTTGTGCGTATTTTTGTTGGGCTCGTTATGTCCGTTTAATGTAAGCAAAGACCCAACTGTGCACACCTAACCCCCCAGGCCCCCGTCTTGTCCCTACATGACTTGCGGCAAGGACAATGCGCACTGGGCCCCTACGAGCTCTGGCTAATTCCGTGTTTGTTTTCATCTCGGATACATTGTGGGGGGAGGCAATTCGTAATGGTTCTTATGGGATGTTTGTTTCTCTTGACTTGTGTATGTATTTATTTTATTAATTTGCTGACACACTCCATGCCCCCATACAGATTAACCTACCAGCGCGTTGCACTGAAGGAGATCCGGCTGCAGGAGGAGGAGGGCGCACCATTCACGGCCATACGGGAGGCGTCGCTGCTAAAAGAACTGAAACACAGCAACATTGTGACCCTGCACGACATCGTGCACACCCGCGAGACGTTGACCTTTGTCTTTGAATATGTGGTGAGTAGATAGATTGATAAATATACAAATATATATATAGCTAATCGAACTATTGCTATTCCTTGTAGAATACCGATCTATCGCAATATATGGAAAAGCATCCGGGTGGGTTGGACCATCGCAATGTGCGCCTGTTCCTTTTCCAGCTCCTGCGCGGCCTCTCCTACTGCCACAAGCGTCGTGTCCTGCATCGCGATGTTAAGCCGCAGAATCTGCTAATCAGCGACTGCGGCGAACTGAAGCTAGCCGACTTTGGCCTGGCCCGTGCCAAGAGCGTGCCCAGCCATACGTATTCCCATGAAGTGGTTACGTTATGGTACCGTCCACCAGGTGAGTCCAGCCCCAGCCACTTGATATAATTGCATATTTGCTTGCATTGCAAATGGGTTGCCATAGCGCTTAGTGAACTAGTGGTTTAACTGGAGCTGATTGCAATTTAATGCTGGAATTTAATGCTCAAGTATGGGTAAACTGAATAGATGAACTAGTTTATTTGCAGCACTTGATTCATTAATGGAAACTTATAATAAGTTTGAGCCAAGAATCTGAATGTTAAATTGTATAGTAAAGTTAAGTTCATAAAAAGAACTAGTTCATTTGAAAATCATTGAGTGTTTCTTAGTTATGGAAAAATATACAAAAAATAAAAATAAAATAATTAGTTGAAACTGACAGCTCACAAAAAGAACTAGTTCATTTGCTGGGATTGCACATATTTGTTTAGCATATTGGATGACTTTTGCAAATGACTGAAATAAGAATTTAAAATAAGAAATAAAAATATAATTAATTGAAGCAAAGAGCTCATAGAAAGAACTAGTTCATTTGCGGATAATGCAGATTTTTTTCATTTAGAATAATTTTTGTGAATGGGCCACAAATAATTAGTTGAAACCAAAAGCACAAAAAAGAACTAGTTCATTTGCTATGATTACATTGTTTTATTTTACTTTGTTTATTTTTGTGAATGGATTATAGTTTTTTAAACAATTGACGTAATTCGTAGTGAGCTAATTCAAGAACTTAAATGTTTAGCTTCCTCATACTGCTTATCTCGCATGAACTAGTTCAGTGGAATATTATGAAACACGTCTATTTCTGCCTAGTTTTGCTACCCTTATGGATTGCTCAAATGCTATAAACTAAAAGCTTTTCAGAAACCTAATCATCTTGTTAATATTCCGTCTCACTCTGATAATTCCCGAGCTTATGCCAAACCGCACTAACAAGTTCTGCTGATAGCTAAAGCTCAAGCGTCGAGAATATTGAGCTGAATTAATTTGCCCAGCTACATGCTGAAAGTAGATTAATATTGGTTTGTCGAGCATTTCCATTAAACATTTTCAATTTGCTGTTTTTTTTCCTCATAGAGCTGAAAGCAGATTAATTTTAATATCCCACTAAATAGACAGCGTCCAATGGGTAAACAATTCATTTAGCTTTGCTTTTTTCTCTTTCTCTGTGCTCAACAAAATTCTCATCAATTTGCAGCGCAAAATTGAAAAAAAAAGTACTAAAAGTAGAGAATGTGAGAGAGACAGTGAGATATGTAAAGAGAATAAAGTTAATTTTTTAATATGCAATTCCCTCGGCATGAGCAGTTTGTGTGAAGAAGTTGGAGCTACTGCTGCTGCTCCCTAGGCTCCCGACTGACCTCAACGGGGCAAGTCAAAGCATGTTAAACAAATTTAATCTGCACTTCTTAGCAGCAGACGGGCAGACGAGCAGACGAGCAGACTCTTGACCAGCTTAGGAGGAGAGAGTAGAGAAGAGTCGAGTAGAGCAGCAGCAGCAGTCGAGTGGATGGATATATGCAAACGTGCGGATGTGGTTTGGTCAACATTGGAGCTGTTGGAGTTTAGACCAGTCGACTGTGTGTGCTCCACCTGTGTGTGTTAGTGTGTGTAAAAAACTTTGTTTAGGGCCAGTAGAGATAAGCGCTAAGACGACCTCTGCATGGCTGTCAGTCAGTGTGTCAGGCTGTCATCCGACTGCCTCTGCGGGCAACAGCTCTGTTTATTTATTTAAAATTGCAATTTATTTTCATAGAAAAAAACTACATTTACCTAACGAACACCCTCTCTAACTCTCTTTCTCTTTCACTCCCATGCAGATGTTCTGCTGGGCAGCACGGAGTACTCGACGTCGCTGGACATGTGGGGCGTTGGCTGCATATTTGTGGAGATGGTGACTGGCATGCCGACGTTTCCGGGCATACGTGATACATACGATCAGCTGGACAAGATATTCAAATTGCTTGGCACGCCCACCGAGGACACGTGGCAGGGCGTCACACATTTTCCCGGCTATAAGCCACACAAGCTGGGTAAGTAATTGGCCAACAGCAAAAAAAGCAGAGAGACTAATTGAACTTTGTTACACTGGCTAGGTTTCTATCGACCACGAAAACTGGGTCACAATTTTCCACGGCTGTACGACATCATCGAGGGCGAGACGATAGCGAACGCGTTCCTGCAGCTCAATCCCGAGCAGCGCATCGGCGCCGACGAGGCACTGCAGCATCCCTACTTTGCGCAATTGCCAAAGAAACTCTACGAATTGCCAGACGGTAAGACGGCATTCAATTACCTTTCATATTAAATATTTACCAGTCGCGAGTACCAAAAAAGAAATCCAATTAAAGTGCAACACGACAATTTGTTTGCCACTCTCAGCTACAACTCATTTGAAGTTAGTGCCACAAAGTTGGCCTTGTTGCTGTTTGTTTAACCAATGTTTGCCTGGCCAAGAACAGCCACAGCCAACAGCTAGAGCTACAACAATCTGCCGCTGTCTACAGTTAACAGTAATTACACTTTTTGTGTTTTAATTTGTGTGCTCCTTCGGCTACGGCTACGGCGAAAAAGTTTCCTTTCGCAACAAGCAGCAGGCAGCAGCCATTCGTGTTGGCCAAGTGAAAATGCTGTTCGCAAGCAACTAGTTAATTTGCCACAAGACACTTTGAATATGCCCAAAAAAAATAAACAGACAAAGCAAAAAGAAATGGGCGTAATTTATAGAGGCGTGGCAGGAGTAGAGAGACTGCAGAGAGCAAAACTTTAGCATTTCTTTTCATTCTCTGTTTATCTATATGAAATAAACTATTCATATATAAACTTTTTTTTAAGAGTCTTGATAACAACAGCGTGCTGACAATAATAGAGTGTTTATGGCAGCAGAGATTGCTGCAGAGCTGAGCTTCGTGTGTAGTTCAAACAAACATTTGACATATTTGTCAAGCGTATAGATTTTATTTTATTTTATATGGGACATTTATTAGATTTTAATTACATTTTTTTGCTCTTTCACTTGAAGACTTTTCCTATTCAATATAGCTATCGATCTAAGCGAATAATCCGAGCAGTTTTAATACAAAATTAATATTAATTAAATTCGATAAAATCCAGTTACTAAAAATTGATTTCCAGTTTTAACATTTTTACGGCATTAGAAAAAGAATAGTAGAAAAAAAAAAATAATAAAAATAAATTAGAGAATAAAATAATATAAATAAATAATAGAATAAAATAATATAAATAAATAATAGAATAAAATAATGAAATCAAATAGATTAAAGGAATAGTTTAAACAAGACAGATTTATTTTCCTATGCCATGGATATTGAAAAACACTTTGTTATGTCCTTAAGGCATTGAAAATGTTTAAGTGGGTGTGGCATAGCAGCGCTGTAGAAGAGGAAGAACTGGTCTCGCCCAGTCACCCAGACGCACTTTCATATATGAATATATTTTAGGCTCTGCAGCTCTTTAATCTGTTGATGCAGAAGCTGCAAATTATTTCGTATATATGTACATACATATATACTTCATATATTTTTCATTTATATTTATATACTACCTATGTATATATATATATATATATATATATATATATATATATATATATATATATATATATACATACATATATATCTGTACACTCTCCTTTTTAATATCCACGAGCATTACCATTTTGGCCATTAGTGAGCGCACTTCCAAATGATCCTAGCCAAATCCACATGCAGCTAAAGTCGTTTAAGCCAAATATATTTTAGCTGACATTTCTTCTTCTTCTCGCTTCGATTTGCAATTGTAAATGGCAAAACATTTAGCCCGAAGCCTCGAAAAAGCATTTGCTGCTGGACCAAATGGAATACGAAACGCGGCGAGCATTGCAATTTGCCAAGTGCATTTGGTTAGAGTGGGAGAGCAGGGCAGATCGAATGCATTTGTAGGGGTTAGGGACAGACTCTACCTCCCTCTCTCTCTCTCTCTCCCTCCCTCACGCAGCATCCCTCATCCCCACTTAATGGCCGTGTAGCTTAATGTGCGCTTAAATTGTGATTAACGTTGATTTGTAAACACATCCGTCTAACGGCACCGACTAGTAAATATGCTAATTTTGGTCCAAATTGTAAACAGCTCGGATTTATCGCACAGGTGCAGATGCTCATTAGGGCACAGCATTTCAGCTTTATAACTTTTGGGGTTTGTTCATCAAATAGCGCAACGGGCTCACCCTCACCCTCCCTCCCTCTCGCCGCCACAGTGTTGTGGTCGCAGCTTTAACAGTTTGTTCAGATAAAATCAATTAAAACGCAACTAATGTGCCGTATTTATCATGTTGTCCCGGGCAGCCGCCGCCGCTGCCGCCGCCGCCGGATAAGGTCAATGCACAGCCAAAAAGAACCGCAGCACTTGGAGCGTGTGAGCATTGCGGTTATGCAGTGGGCGTGGCATATGTATGAACCATGACTCGCTCGTTAGCAAAATGAAATTTGCATTGCATTTTAATTGTCTGGCCTGAGGTCAGCTGAGGGGGAGAGAGAGAGCAATAATGTTTCGTCATAATTTATATTTTAATTAACATGCACAGAGATTTATGAAATTTAATCATATATCAATTTATTGCCTTGCAGAAACCTCAATTTTCACCGTGGAAGGCGTGCAGCTGCATGCGGAACCGAATCGACAGAATAAATGAAAATTAAAGCAGGTCCTCTCAGTGGATGGCGTACGTTTCTATTGTTAAGACCCAACTATTAGCCCAACAACAAACCACAACAGCAACAACCCAGCTAAACAACCCAGCAAACAACTCAAGCAACAAACAACAAACAAACAAACAGCAATTGGCAGCCATCAAAGTCGCGCGTCTTCAACCATAATTTGTCCAATAAACAGTGCGATAGACAGAGAGAGAGAATGAGTGAGAGTGAGTGAGTAAGTGAGTGCGAGTGTGTGTGAGAGAGACAGCAGCATTTCAGTCAAACATATATAGAGATACATATATGTATATCGTGCCTGGGCATATTACAGAGTTAGTTACGTTTAGTTAGGCTACATTCACGTCATCTTTTATAAGGATACTCAGAGTTTAGTCAAATTTTTGCTTTGCCGCTGACGTTTTTCTTATTTTATGCATAAACAAAATTTATAATTTAAGCAATATTCATTTCATGTTTTTGTTAAGCTAAAAAGAAAAAGGAAACTAAAATTGATTCTAAGAAATATGTAAATTTTTCTGTGCTGTCTATAAAAACTTTTTGATTTCGTTTTTCTAATCACTCTCAGATCAGATATCCTTTTGTCTATTTTCTGTGTTCACTCAACTTTGTATTTCTAAGTAGTTGAAGCATTCAAAAACTATTCTGACTAAGCATAACTTTTCCTTATGGGTATTTAGATCCACGAACCTCGGGCCACCTAAGACAAGTTTATATGTAAACCTCAAGCCTAACTATAGCTCTCAATTCAGCAATTCAATTAGATTTACATGAAACGGAAGATGCCAGAGAACAGCTCCAATGAATCCTATCAATATATATAATTATATATATATTCTATATTTTACACATCTTCCTAATCATCCTGCGAACAACTATATAGAGTATTCTGTCTGTGAGAGTATTCAAGGTTCGGCCAGCTGATAATTAGCTCTTGTTTGTTTCACTTTATATACTATATATGATTACTATTAAAATTATGATTATTATTATTTTTAACGCTATTTTCACATTATAAAAGAAGAAGAAGAAGAAGAAAACTTTGCCGCGCTGTTTAAGTGATACATTTTTAATTATTATTAATTAAAATACAAATAATAAATGAATTTATGTATAAAGCAAAAAAAACATTTAAAAAAAACAACAACAACAAATAAACTTTAAAAATTTATACCGCATAATTTGATATTTTTATTTGATTTTCATTTGTTTTTCAGTTTCTGTTTTCTTTCTTTTTTGCTGCTCTCCCTAACTAAATAACGCTGCATATGAAATCAAACGAAATCCTAGTCAATAATAAAATAGTAAAAAGAAATAGTCGCACAAGCTGTTGAAGTAGACAGCATCAGGCGAGAGATTTAGATGTGTAAACAATTTTGAAAGCAAATCGAAACGAAACGAAACGAAATTGAATCGGATCGAATCGAATCGAATAGTTAAACTCAAATTAAAAGTTAGATTTGAAATGTAGTAAGAGTAAAAGTTTTTAGCAAGCAACAGCAACACGTAAATTCTAAATACCAAATAGTAAGCCAACTAAAACTAAATAACAACTAACTTACAAAAATAAACCTAACCAAGTATTTTACATAGCAACGTAGTTAAACGAACTCCAATCAATCCAATTCCAAAAACAAATTTAAAAAGTACTATTACGAAACGTTACGCAAAACAAACACAAGAGATGAGAGGACGTGAGAGAGAGGTGGAGGATAGAAAAGTTTCTATATAGAGATGAACTAACTTAATGTGCAAATTAAAGAAATCAAAGATATTTCAAATGGTTTTGAAACGTAAATGAATCAAAATGAAAATTATATAAATAAATATTGGCGTGTGTAGAAATGAAAGTAACTAAAATAAACGTAGAGCAAAATATGTTAACAAATTATTTGCTTAAATCAATGAGAGAATAAAAAAAAACAAAACCAACACGTGGTGGCGCCATCTATGGCCCAGTGGCCAACACACACTTTTATGAAAGCAACAGAAAACTTATATCAAGAGCATAAACTAATCGAGTTTAGCGTAAAATTTGAATGGCATTATGAGATATTCGAAGAAAACAAAAACGAAAACTATTTTAAATGTACGCTGCGCGTTAATCAACACAGGCAAAAACGCGCGCGTTTTAGCAGCGTTTAAAAACGCAGACAAAATTCTATTTTGTAGTAGAAATAAAAGTGAACTTGAATATTAAAATAAAATATGAAAAACAATTTAATGAAAAAAACTTTTTCTGTGATTTATGAAAAAAGTACGCAAAACCTAAAACAAAAGTATGAACAAAATAAAATAAAAAGTAAATAAATAAAAAGTAAACAAATTCAAACCACATGAAATTTAAGCACACTAGAGCGAACCAAAATTTAGATGCTGAGCCAAAAGGCAAACGAATTGTTTAAAATTATTTGCTGGCAAAGGCTAAAAACGCACCAAAATGAAATTGCAAAAAAAAAAAAAAAAGAAAAAATAAATAAATAAGAAAACAGAGAAAATTCTCAGCACTTAAACATTTTGTATTGTTTGTAATTCAAATTGAATGCTGCGCGCCTCAAATTGTGTAAACATTTAGCCAAACTGAATAGACGAAAGAACAACAACAACAAGTTGAAAGAAAGAAGATAAATTGGAAAACATTTGCAACATTTAACAATGGCAATGCACTTTTCGCACTTTTCCCATCCCGAGGTTACGTCCATAGTTTATAAGCCAACGAGCCAAATGAACAAGTTCGAACGAATCGCCAATTTGATTTAACAATCTATGATTTGATCACACACACAAATGAGATGATCAGAATCGATTTTCATTTCTGTTTTATTCACTGCACAAATAAAAAAGAAAGTAATTTGGAAACGCAGCATTAGGCAAATAAGTCTAAATCTATATACATATAGATATATATATTAACTAACGTAACGTAATCGCAAATGGTAAACACTAAGAATGTTTTTAGCTGAACGTGTGTCTCTAGTTGTATTCTGTAGTAGCTAAGCGGTATGGGTTCCCTTCACAGAGCCCGCAGGAACGTAAGGTAAAACATAAATGAAAACAAAAAAAAAAAAAGATCAAATGATGAAATGAAGAAGCTCTCTCGATATTTAAAGACTCGAGCAGAGATGTCGAGGCATAACTAAATTATTTTTAATGCATTGAATTTGTCGTAAATATTTAACGTACCTTTGTTAAAAACAAAACAAAACAAAAATCTATTAAACAAATAATTAATAATAATAAAAAAAGAATCTATTAAATACAAGACGAAACAAGCAAACAAAAGTCAATAGAAATTATAAATAAATAAATTATATATATATATGAGTCTATATATATATATATATATAAATTCTCTTCGAGGAATCTGTGTAGCCATCGCGTGTGTACTTTTTATGTTTACACTGTAAGCAGTTTTTTGTATAGTTGAAAGGGCAAAGCAACCAAAAATGAGATGAAACCTTTATTATATACACATATACATACATATACATATGTATGTATGTATGTATGTTTTATTTATTGTTTCACTTCGTGTAAATACAATCTGTAGTTTCGATTTCTAAGTAGCGAAAAAAAAAAGTGAATGAAAACCAAAAGAAAATTGAATGTTTATGATTTAATACGAATGCATATTGAATGGCAACTAAATACAATTTGAATAAGTTCAACCTGTACAATAATTTAATATTAAATAAAATGCAAAAATATAAAACTAAAAAAAAAAAAAAAAAAAAACGAAAAAACCAATAAAAAACACAAAATTCAAATAGAACTCGACAAAATCGTTTCAATTACCCTTGGACTTGCACTCAAATTGATGCTAGCTATAGATGCAGAAAATGGAAATGAATATATGTAGCTACATATCTGTATATAGACTGAAACATGCATGCGAGGTCTGCTCAAAAAGTATCATTAATAATTATTATTATCATTAATAATTTTTTAAAATTTATTTAGCAATATCCATTTGCTGAAAAGTAAGGCAAGGAACTGTGAGCAGAGTCTATTCGGACATCAATAATCGTATATGTCATTTCAAGAGTTTGGAATACTTCTCAAGCACCTCTCGCATTTGTATTTGTATCTATTTGAGTAGCTGGCGCATGACACACTTTGGAATTCGAGGCTGTCGCTAAAGTGACGAATGACTCGCTCGCTAAAAATTCGCATAAATTACAATTGAGCCAACTAATATTCTTTAATATTTTTTTATGACAACAAACAAAATAGTTGTTAATTAACTCGGGCAATATCAATTGATTGTCAGATTGAGCTACATTTCGCAAACGTCGCCCACAATTTGTAGTTTTGGGTAATTACGCAAATGACTCAAGTCTTTGGCAAGGCATGCAATTTTTTTTTATATTATTATTATTATAAAACAAACTTTTTTCTATTTGAATTTATTGCTGTTGCCTTTGGGCTGGCGTCATCAACGGATCTGCCAATAATCCATCAGTCTATCAGAGTCGTTGCATCTGCGCACGACTCTGGCCAAAAGGTTTCCACGATGACCGGTAAAAACCTTCAAAAGCCCATAACAAACGGCAAAACAATTGCCACGTAATTTAGCTAAAGTAAAGAGCTAAGGCATCTTTGGAAAACAATGACACAATCCGGAAAGCTATAAAGCGTTATCATCTAAAATGTAGCTAACAGAGGGCAAAGTTTATAAACGCTGTATATATAGATATATATTTCTGTATACCTATATACATATTTACATTTCGAAATACATTTCGAATGACGCATTAAATTGATTTTTGCGCATAAAAATTGGCAAAACAAAGACTTTTTATGTTCTTCTATGAAAACTTGTTTATTTCATTAAATTTAACACAGTTCTAACAAAAGAATGTATACAAAATGATTGTATAAGATATACCTACTTATAATATAAACATTTTAGAAAATAATGCTGACTGAATAGAGAACTCACTTTATATTTGTCAAACTCCGAAAGATATACATTCATTATAATTTCAGTTAAGCATTCAAAGAGAACTTAAAGCCTAAAATATTGTAGCTGAAACTTGAGGAAAATAAGCCAAGTCTTAAATATATTTATGTTTATTTTAAATGCCAGTCGACAATTGAGTTTCTTTTATTTTTTTCCCAAATCATAGAAATTAATAATAATAACAATAATTTTTTTAAAGCCAGTCCCTTAGCTTATTATACGATGCGAGAGTTAAAAGTTCAATAAACGCTATAAAAATCTCATTTGAATAAAAATAACATGTAAACTCTTGATCAAATAGTCAATTTATGGACTTAGTAGATGCCATTAAGTCATGCAAGTCACTTGTATAAATAACTTAATAACTGTTGCTGTCAACAGTTGTAATGAACGAACTACATATATAATATATGCTTATAGACTGTAGTAGGCCCAGCTCAGATCAAAGATCATTCGTATTCATTCATATTCAAGACACATTTCAAGAAGAGGAAGAGTGAGCGTGACTTGAGCGTGGTAAGGCCCAAGGGAAGCTCCAACGCAGAGTAGCTAAACAAATAGATAGATATACAAATTTATATATGTATAGACAAAGATATATTGGTTTGTAGATCAGTTGTGATAGTGACGCAAATCTTGAGGCAGGTTTCGCATACCTGAGTGAATGAGTCGCGTTTTGGTTTGTTATTTATACAATATATACATACATTGTATATAAATATAAGATATGCAAACTGCATCGTATAGGTACTTGAAAGGCTGAAGAAAACAGAGAGAGAGAGAGGGAGAGGTAGGGAGTGAGAGATTAAAGTATATATATATGTTGCTGTAATTCCATTGTAAATATTTGCAATGAGCTGAGTAATGTAAAATTCTGCATTAAGTCATCTTTCATAATTGAAAATATATACCTAATTATATATTATTATTATATTGTTCAATGTAAATATAATGCTTGCTGCAGTCATTGATCAGTGCTTATCAGTGTCTGCTGGGGATTTTTCGAGTCTAGCCAAAGCAGAGCCCAGCACAAACAAAGCTAGAGGTCGAGAGAGAGAGAGACCAAGATTCTGTTTTGTTTACAGCCAAAACTTGTCTAGCACTCAAAACAAAATAAAGACAATCAGCAGCAGAGCTCAAAAGTCTGCTCTTCATTTGCCTGCTCTCTCTCTCTCTTTCTCTCTCTCAGTCTTGCTCTCGCTCTGCGATGACTCTTGCTCGCTTGATTGTGTTTACCGCTTGCTCAGTCGATTCGTGACACGCACGCCGATCAGTCGTCTCGCACTGCTGCTAGATCTTGACGGAGAAGAACGTGATTTGTAGAACGAGCATTGCCTAATTCATTGTTTCGTAGCGCTTATCGCCATGGGCACGCCTACATTCAGCCTGTTCCTGGCGCTTATCTGCTGTGCATGCAGCTGGACCGCAGCGCTCCAAGAGCCCACTGTGCCCACCCAAGCTCCAGCTGTAGCTCCAGCTGTGCCGCCCCCTGCTCCGGCGCAGTGGAGAGGACGCAACTATCGAGTGCGTTAAGTATACGTAGCAAAAAACGTTTCAGCTCAATGCTAATTTTGTTTGCCTAATCAAATATGGCACGCGAGTTTGAATTGCTAGTGGAATGGAGCCCTAACTTCCATTTAATTGCATTTGCCCATTGCAGCCGCATCATGCCACGCCCACATTGGCGCCCAGTGCTGCACAGCACAGCGAGATAAAGCAGCTGATGACGAACCTGCACGATCGTGTCGGCATCTTGGCGACCTTGGATGAGGACCAGCGCCATCGCCTGGAAGTGATCGATAAGAAGTAAGTGGTAGTTGAGAGAGGGTGAGGGGGGTTTGGGGGGAGGGGGAAGCGATGACAATGGAACTTTTGCCAAGTTGCCGCAGCATAGGTAGCCGAACAGGTTTTTGGCAAGCAACACGCACACACATGCACGCACATGTTCAGTAAAGGTATCTTGGAAAACCGGTAAAAAATGAAAACAACAAGAGAACGAAAGATATATTATTTGTTTTTTTATTGTTTTTTTGTGACTTTTTCGGCTGCTGTCAAACGCGTCAATTACAATGCCATTGATTACGCGAAGATGCGCCGTAAGGCCAAGACAAATAAAAGCAGTCAGCGTGATCTAAGCGGCAGTCATCGACTGGGGAATACCCTGAAACATATGTCCAACAGCTGCTTAAATAAGCCAGATTCTTCGAAGCTCCTATAGGGTCAAGCCTAAACTAAGTTCCAAACTATTCTCTTTTACTGTAGTACAATTTTTCTTATCATCTCAGACTACTTTTTCTACTACTTTGTCTTCATACTTCAACTACTTTGTCTTACTACTTCTTCTACTACTTTCTTTTACTACTATTTTGCTCTCCTTCATTCCTTTGCCTCTTAAACGAATGTCTTTTCCCCAAGTGCTATGATTAGTCAAAAGAATAAAAATCAAACATTTTTTCGGATCATTTGAGTACTCAAAACTCAAAACTTTCCGCAGCCAATAATCAGGCGAGAAACAAGTTCTTTTGGCATCTGATTACCTGTATTACTAAAAAATAAACTCGGATCAGTCATTTTACTAAGAAAACACTCGAATATTAACCAAATTTATATGCAAATGCATATGATATATGGATATAGAGAGTCAAACCTGCACACAAAACATGCATAGAGTTAGCTCTCTTAAATGCTGATCAGGTTCTGGACCATGCCCTCTTCCGTTAATCCGCCCATATCATAGATAGTATCATAAATTCCCATTTTCCAATTTATTCAGATGGTTCCTCTGTACTCTCTAGCAATTTGTATAGCTATTAGCTGCTCCTAAATTTCTTTAGTTTAGTATTTTTTCCCCCAAGATATAGTCGATTCGCCCTCTGGTCTTCTGTTGATAAATGAAATGAAATTCGCATTTTGTTTACTCGACCGACAGTCAGAAGCGCCAAAACGGCAAATGTTGTACGAAAACGGGTTGGTAGCACATTTTGGGATTTGTATATAAATTATATGCATACTTAATTAGCCAAAGAGCATTCGGCCGAAACACAATTGGCAATACGTCACAGTGAGGCGTTAACCGGGCTCCAAATGAACTTTGCATGCTCAGACAGATAATATTTGGAAATAATAAATGATGTGTAGAGACGCCCACGCCATAGTCTTAAAGCGGCTAATTTATATAGTATATACATATGTGAAGTACCTTTGTGTATATATGTATATGTGCATACATATATATATGTGTATATGTAGATGAAGTACTGCGGCGATGATATCATGCGTATGGATCGAAATATCTACATAGTGTTTATGTTTTATGTGAATAGCTAGGAAATTTCAATACATTTAGGGCTTATATAGATCATCATACAGATACTGTGCGCTCTCCCTTTTTATGATCCATCTCTTAATCTCTCTCTCTCCCTCTCTCTCACTCCTTCACAGAGTCGATCAGCTGCTGGAGAGCAATACGGGTCGCATGGAATCACTGAAGGCGCAGCAGCTCAATTTCCAGCAGCGCCTGGACAGCTTCGAGCACATCCAGCGGCTGACGCGGCACACGCTGGACGAGCTGAAAGGTGAAACCGATCAATTTCTGGGACCTCGTCAGGCCCGAGAGCTAAGCTACAAGCAAAAGAATCGCAACAAGATGCGGGGTAAACCAAGTCGAATCGATTGATGTTGTTTCTGATTGTTGTTGTTGCTTAACTGTGCTTAGCTGTGCTTAGCTGTGCTTGAACAGTTGCTGTAGAGCTGCCTCTAAACCTACTCCTTTACTCCACAGAGCTGTCGCGGCAGACACGGGACATACCTGCGCAGCACATGGACCTCTTCTACAAGACGGAGAGCCCGCCGACGATGCAGGGCAGGTCGAGCAATGGAACGGAACTGGATGTGGCCAGTCGACTGGATGCGCTGGCCACCTTCCTCGTCTCGCTGGCCTACAACGTCAAGGAGACGCAGCAGGGCGTGGCCAAGCTGCTGCAGAGCACCAAGTAAGCAGATGCAAATCCAATTAGACTCGATTCTGAATGAATATTGAATTGATCTCCTTCGGTCCACAGCAACATTCGCAGACGCTTGGCCAATCGGAAGCCGCAGTCCGCGCTGCCGGCTCAGGGCGTGCTAGCGGAGGAGCATGCCACCAACTGCCTGCAGTCCTATCTGGCCGTCAATGGGATCCTGAAGCTGCAGCTGACGCCGCAGAGCGACGCGTTCTATGTGCCCTGCCAGGACGACGGCTGGACGGTGGTGATGAATCGCAGCGCGGACGACGTCAGCTTCGAGCGCAGCTGGCTGGACTACAAGGAGGGCTTCGGCAATCTCGCCGGCGACTTCTTCATCGGACTGGACAAGCTGCACGCCCTCACGAGCTCCACGCTGCACGAGCTGCGCATCTGGATGCAGGACTTTGAGGGCAACGTGGCCGTCGCCGGCTACGATTCGTTTGCCATCAGCGGCGAGCGGGAGCTCTATGCGCTGAGTCTGCTGGGCCGCTACCAGGAGCACCTGCATCCGCCTGCAGGCGACTCGCTCTCCTATCACGCCGGGGCCAGGTTCAGCACCTTCGACAGCGACAACGACAACTGCCTCGAGTGCAGCTGCGCCCAGCGGCACAAGGGTGGCGGCTGGTTCAATGCCTGCGGCACGAGCAACCTGATGGGCGTCCACTACAGCAAGGACTACCAGCGCGCCGGCGAGACGGGCATCTACTGGGACACGTTCCAGGGCAAGGACTACTCGCTGCGCCGCATCAAGATGCTCATACGGCCCATAGTCCAGGACGAGGCCAGACGCTAACCCCCCTTCCCCCTGCCGCTTGCTGACAGCCGACAGCCGACAGCCACAACTGCCATACGTCAGGGAATCTAACTGTAACTCCAACTCGTAGTCCGCGCCGCTGCCCCTCGCTCCCATCTTGCGTGTGTTTTATTTATGGAAAATCACCTAATGTACCCTAGTTAATAAAGTTGCCGTGTGTGCTTAGACAGATGCCCAGCTGTTCCCGGGTTGTGCGTCAGCTAATCGAGCAGCGATTAGCCAAACGCAGCGCTCGCAGCATGCGATCCATTTGCTATTTAGCGGCTGAGTCTGCTCCGGCTGGGCTCAGTTCAACTTGCAGCTTCAACATGGCCCAAATGCTCTACTGCTGGCTGCCCTTCCTCTGCCAGATGCCGGGCCTGCAGGTGCTCAGCCTGGACACCCTGGCCAGCCAGAGCAGCATCTACTATCAGCGAGTGCAGGGCGAACTGACCCTCGATCAGGTGGAGCTGCTCGCGCCCGTGGAGTCCCTCAAGCTGATCGTGCACGGATTTCTAGGCTCACGCACGCACAGCTCCATCCAGCCGCTGCGGAATGGTAAGCGGATTCCTGAGACTCAACTCTGTTGAGCTAATTCTGTGGAGCCTCTCTCTCTACCCCCTCCCTCTCTCTCTGCCCGCTAGCCTATCGTGCGCAGGGCTTTGAGCACATTCTCATTGCCGATTGGTCGCCCGCCGCCAATCTGGACTATCCCAGCTCGCGTCGCTCCATAGCCAAGGTAGCTCTCGCGCTCTCCCAGCAGCTGGAGCAGTTTCTGGCGCGGCACAATGTCTCCAGCGAGGCGGTGCACATCATTGGGCACAGCTTGGGCGCTCACATAGCCGGCGGCATGGGTCGCCACTTCAATGGCACGCTGGGCCGAGTGACGGGCCTCGATCCGGCTCTGCCGCTCTTCACGGCCCGCTCCGAGGACAGCCTGAAGGCGAGTGCAGCGCAGTTTGTGGACGTTATACACACAGACTATCCGCTCTTTGGGGATCTGACGCCGCGTGGCCATGCGGACTTCTATGTCAACTACGGACGCGCCCCGCAGCCGGGCTGCGAGGAGGTGGATCTGCTGGCGGCGAGTAAGCTAGTGCGGGAGGCCTGTGCGTGCAGCCATGGCTAAAGGGACTCATAACTGTAACTAATCTGTGTGCATTGCAGACAGCTGCAGTCATAATCGTGCTGTGTTCTTCTATGCCGAGTCCGTAGGACTGCCCAGGAATTTCCCTGCCATTCCCTGCAGCTGGAAGGTGATCAAAAGCAGCCGCAGCTGCTTGGATCACTTATCGGAGTTTCATATGAGCAATGCCTCACTGGCCGAGGCCATTGCCAAGATGGATGATGGACAGGTGGTTTACATGGGCGAGCAGGTGACGCACAGGTGAATAAACTCCAGTTCGAGCTAAAAGCTTTGATTTAAAACGAATTTCTTGCTAGCGCCATCTCTCATTACTATTTGGAAACGAATGCAGCGCCACCTTTTGGTCAGGGTGTGAATGCCAAGTTTGACTAAAGCGGGATGGCTGCTAAAGCGAATTAATAAGTGAACTATAGATGGCGTCGCATAGCAGACAGCTTTTGTCGGATAGCGTTTTTGAAGATAGTCAGTGTTAAGAGCTGAATGCGCTATGAATTTAGTATGCGGAGATTTCATAAATTTGGCCAAGACTTTTATTTTATATAGCTGGTGAATGGGCAAGCAAAAATATTTATATTATATGAATGAAATCAAAAATTGAAATTTAGGAAAAATATGTACACTTTGCAGCTTTAAATTGGCATTGCATAATTTGTTAAATTTAAATAATAGTTGTAAATATTCTATTTTAAAATAGGGCAGAAGTAGCTTATAAATAGAGTTTTCCTATTGCTTTACTATATCATAATTTAATTTATTTGGCATGGCAGACTTAACATTATATTTCCAAGTACTTCGTGCCTTGTTCTAAGGCATTTCCAATGCAGTTTTTCCGCTGCTATTAAAAGTTAAAAGGCATTAAAAACGTAATTTCACCTGACAAATTGTATGACAACAACCGCAAGTTAAATTTCCATTTGGCTTTTCTAGCTACGCGCAAATGAAATTTCTAGCATAAATTTCATCTCAAACGTTTTATGAATGAACTTCAGCTGGAGTTGCAGTTGCACGTGTTGTTGTTGTTGCTGTTGTTGTTGTTGTTGAGGGACTCAGCCATAGTTATTTATGAGCCAATAAGTTAACAACAAAACGCTCATCTACATTTAATGGCGATAATTTCTGACGCAATTTGAGAGACACACGCAGCGACGCGCCGTTTGCGGTCCAGGCCAAGCCAAGCCAGGCCAGACTAAGCCAGGCCAAAAGAGAAACCAAGAAGCTAACCGCACACACAGAAACACTTGACACCCTCGGCTGCGAGCCTGGAGTCCCTATGACAGCAGCAACACAATAAAAAGCGAGTAGGCAACAACAACAACAACAACAGCAGCCTTGGTGATCGTAAATTTTACAATAAAAAGATGCCAAGCGGAATTCTGGTTCTTTCGCTTGTTCTGGCTGTAAATTTGAGGATTTTCAACAGTTGGCAACAGCTGCCCAGAGAGAGAGAGAGAGAGAGAGAGAGAGAGAGAGAGAGAGAGAGAGAGAGAGAGAGAGCATTCCCTAGAGAAGTGTGGGTGGGTGGCAGCACGACTCGACTCGCCTCGACTTGACTCGTCTCGTTGCGTTCTAATTCGCTGCAACTATTGTGAGCTGGTTTGTTTGAATGAGCTGGTTCCACAAATCGATTTCAGGCTTCATTAGAGCTCCATAGCGCACAGGAAACTCCCGCACTTTGCGTTCGCTTAGCTTTTCTTTTGTTTTTCCCCACTTTTCATTCAGCATTCTTTGGCAAATGCGTAAAACGCGGCCCTACTAACAGCCCCTCCAGCCACCTCCCCCTCTGTCTGGCCCTGATCGAGTTGATGCGCTGTGCTCGGTCAAGCATCGAACTAGTTGTTGTTGTTGTTGTTGTTGTTATTGCTATGTGTGCTCATATTCTCGACTCTTAGTTTGTTTTTGTTCCCCTCATTTCCCTTCATTCGATTTCATTTCCATGTCGATTTTTTGTCGCTTTTGTTTTTGTTTCCACCTTTTGTGAATTTGTGTCATGCGTCGGTTTTTCCTGTTTTCCAGCTTGGCTTTAATTTCTGTTTGCTGAGAAAGAAAAACAGACACACACACACACATACACTCACATAGTTATTGACTTTTTAGCAGCAACTCTGTATAGCACTTGAATGGGCCTCTTCTTCTTCTTCTTCTTCTTTTTTGCCTAGCTTCCAACAGTTCCGCTCCAATTCGAAAATATTTAACAACAAGAAGGCTCAGTCAGGCATTGCTGAGCATACTAAATATAATTTATTTTTAATTATTATATATTTGTTTAGATTAAATTAGCTAGTAGGTATTAAAATTCTTTATGCAGTTCAATTTTGCTTTACAGAATACTTGAATGAGCTTAATCTTCACTTGGAATGTGTTTAACAAAAAGAATATACAGTAAATTGAAGATATATTACAAATATATATACTTGTTATTATAATAAATTCTCATATCTCATATAGTACTCTCTATATCATATAGTACCTCTGTATGTTCCTTACATTTTTCAATTCAATTTTCAATGCTCGCTTTCATTTATTTCGACCTGCCGTTGCAGGTTTCCTTCTTCCTTCTCCCTTCTCCCTTTTCGCTTTGTATTTAAATTATATAATTCTTCAACTGTTTTGACACATTTCTTAATGGCACTTTGCACACACACACACACTCACACACACACGAGTCGGGTCTGGCTAAGCCCAGAAGACAAGAAGAGAAATGATATTGTAATTGGCAATCGCTGTCGTGCATAAATCACATGCATAAATTCAACCTACGGACATTTTGAAGCGACACCAACGCAACCCGTTCCGTCCTTCCACACACTGACTCCCCACCCTCTCTCTATCTCTCTCTCTCCCTCTCGCTCTGTGTGTGTCTAATCGTGCTCGTCCTCGTTGCGGTCGTTAGTTCAAGTCAATGTTGATATCCAATTGGAAAATTTTTCATTAACTAATTGAACATTTTATGGCAGCTCGGGCTCCGACTTGTGCCTGTAGTTGGCGCCAATATTGGTGCCATTGGAGGGGGGTTGGTTGGTTGCAACAGCCTAATCTGCGGCAGGACTACATGAAAAGAATGAAATGAAAAAGGAAGCAGCAAAAAGAAAAACTAAACAGGCCATGGCAAAGCAGGCAGACACGAAAGGACGTTGGCCCAAATGAAACTAACAGCAAACAAACACACGCACACACACACATACACTCTTCTTTCGTTTTGATAATTTACGAGGACACGCTTTGGTCAAACTGCCCTCGCTGTTAGCTGTGCTTCGCTCTACCGCCCCCTGAATGCAAATTTGCATAACTGTCTGAGCGAAGAGCGCGCCATGGCGGATATTAAACATTAGCGCGTGCTGGACAGCACATCAAGTCCACTGCCTGAACCCCTCCCCCACCCCCCCCCCCACCAAAAAAAAAGAAATAATTAAGGTGAAAATTGCTGTCGACACGCAAACAGCGAAAGAGTCGCTGAGTAGCAGCAGAGCTCGGCATTATTTTTTGGTGGTTCGGCTTTGAGAAATGACCGCAGCGAGCAGCTGATAATAAGAAGAGAACAACAACAACAACAACAACAACAACAAGAGCAACAGCAGCAGCAGCAGCAGCAATCTGAGCAATCGGCTCACCAATGACTAATGAAACCTATTAGCTCCGTGACAGATGAGGAGACCGCGTCCCGATGATGGATAAGCTCATTCAACTGAGCCGCCCCTCGCTTGTCTTCTCTGCGGGATCAATCGGTAGCCAGGTCGCTCGGCGGCACCATCTATGCGCCTTTGTGACCCTTGGCTGGCCATTTAATTGAAGCTTTGCTGGTGGGCCAGTCTTGCTGGCCAACGTTGACATTTTCTTATCGCTAACACAGTTTTTCAACTATTGCGGGAATGTGTTGCAAAAGAAAGAGAGAGAGGGGGAGGGGGAGAAGGGTGACGCCAAAGCAACTCGATTGTTGTCATATGAGTTTTAAGCAGGACGAGACAAATCTGTATAAACCTTCCATAACAAACTCTGATTATTGCTCTGTGAGCGTTATCTAGCTCTGAGAAGCCCATTTAGGTCTGTTCTAGAGTCGGGCTGAACTGTCACAGCATCCATCTTCATCTTCATTCAGCTCTCAAGGCGCTTAGAGATGTAGTTTATGAAATAACATAAGGAATAACTGAAAGGAATTCAATGGGCAACGAAACAAACAACAACATTTGCTAAGCATATAAATAAGGAACTATTTGCTGGGATCTCTAGCGTTTTGAGGGGGAATGAGTGTGGTATGAGACTTCCTCAAAGTTTTTTCAGAGTCAGCAATCTCTAAACTCTAAAATGATATATCAAATATTTCTATTTATCTATTCAATTCATTTTGAGATTCCCAGCGGAACGTTATTTCTCACGTGAGTTTCTCATATTAGCTCGAGTCCATTAATACGTTTTTTTCTATATTAGGCAATCGATATCGGAAAGCAGCTCTATCTATCTATCTCTCTATCCATCTCTTTCCCGTACGAAATCTAATCAGAATTCAAATTTCAATCGAAAAAGAAATTTCGCAATCGTTGCGGGCCGCATTTACTTTATCTTGGCCAAAGTTTTTCAAGTGGCTCATAAAATCGATAGACAATTTTTTTTTGTGTTTTATGGAAATTTTTGCTATTTTGTTGTTGTTTTTGGAATTTTTGTTGTCTCTGTTTGCATTTGTTTCCTTTTGATGTCAGTGTCAATTGTCGTGTCGTCGTCGTCGGCTCATGTTGATTTTTGGGGATCGGCAAGCGATTTCATTATAATTTTGTTTTGTATTTTACGATTTAATTACACGTAAATTAATTTGATTATTTAACATTTGCCTTTGAGTTGATTTATTTTGTAGTGCAATTATTCCGTGCGTCGTCCCATTTCATTTAATTTATGATTGCTCAAATTTTACGATGCGCGCCGTCAAGGCGAAATATGGCTCGGATTTCACCTAGAAAAACCAAAAATACCTAATGGGGGGTTGTTAATCTAATTAATAATACGAGCTGGAGTAGGAGTAGGAGCTTGACTGGGTGTAGGTGGCATTGGCTTTCTCCCTGGGGCTGCCCACACGGCTGGGCTTTAATTAATTATGTAGGGGAAACAACAGAAAAAATTAATTTCAATTCAATTGTGCGTCTCCTCGCACAAGTCGCATCATTAGCAGCTGCTACGATTGAAGACCCACAAAACAAATCGAAAAAAAAAGAAGAAAAACACAAAACAAAAACCCGCTGAGTAAGCTCGCTTGGCCCCGCATCCTCGAGCCCCAGCCACGTCCACTCGAGTGTCATATTCGAGTGGGCTCGAAGGTGATTAACGCGATCATAGAGACGATGTTTTCAAATCTATATTGTAGCAAAATGCGCATGAGCGTAAGTGTGTCGGCTCTTCTTCGCGCCGCGACGATGCCAACAACACCTGAAGTAGGGGCTCAACAAACGATCGCCCCGATCGCCCCGATCGCACACCGATCGCAGATCAGCTCAGATCATTGCCTCTCACTCTGCCCCCACGATCATGACTCTACTCTTTCTCCATTTGCGCACGCGCTAAATGTCAAAAACTGTTTAAAAATTAACTAGGCAAGAGAGTGGAGCAAGTCGAAGAATTTATACACTCTTGGATTTGTGATAGATATTTTATAAAGAAAGAGAAAAGAGTGGAATCAAATTTGACTTAATTAATTACATTTATTTTTTATTCTAGATTTCAAACTCAGTTGGAATGCCAATTTGTTTTATAAATGTATCAAAAGTATTATTGTAAATAAATTTATTATTTTATAAATGTATCAAAAGTATTATTATAAATTAATTAATTGACAGAACAATTTTAATATTAGAATAATTATTTTAATATGTAGAATAATTCAGATTATAATATACAACATTTTTATTTATATTTAATTTTAATATTTATTTTTATTGATGTTGCAATAATTAATAATAATAAAAAATAATAATTATTATTATTAAAAATAATATAAATATAAATAATAAAATAAATAATATGTGTATATTAAAATAAAAAAAGTAATTAAAAGTTAAACATTTTATATAATGATTTATAATAATTTATAATAAAAAATAATAATAATAAATAAAAAATAATAATAATTTAAATAAATATTTCAAATATAGATAATCAAATAAATTATGTGTATATTAAAATATAAAATAAAGATATAAAATATATATGTAATAATAATACTATAATTAAATAAATGTTTCTATCAGATTTATTAATATAAAATATATATACATATGTATTTAACTATTCCAAAATCATAATTTTGCTCATATTTCCTGCCCATTCTCATACTCTCCTCCTACTTCTCCTCATTTTCTTGCACACAAATTTCCATCTGCATTGCCTTAGCCAAGGTATCCAAAGTTAGGGTATCTAAGCAGCGGCCGCCTGTTGTTTTTTGGGCTTTTGGTGTTTGATATTTGGTTTGCTGCTGCTGCTGCTGGCTCTGGCTGTGACTATGGGCACGCCCTCAGCGGCATGCCGCCCACTGGAATCATGTCGAATCATTCATTGCATTGCACAGAATGTGGGCTGCCGTTGGCCATGCCGTTGGCCGGGCCTATTGGGCCTTCGAGGTGTTGAAAACGGCGAATACGCCGGGCTCCAGCCCGAGAGCGTTTTGTGTGCATTTGTAATTGTTGAAAGGCTCTGCCCGACTGCTCAGCGACTGCTCAGCGACTCGACTGCTGCTGCTGCTGTCATTATTTTCTGTAACATTTAGCAAAATCATTAATAATTGTTGTTGGCCATGTTGCTGTTGTTGCTGTTGCTGTTGTCATGGCTGCTGCAGCCGCGACACAGATACGCACTTAAAAATTGTCAGACGCTGCGCTCGCTGCCTTTTGCATTCGGTGTTAACTTGATTAGCATTCGCATAAATTTCGCATTGTTGACTCGCCGGTTGCATCTTGACTGACTGAGCAGCCATTTGCATGGAATTCGCATTTGACTCAACTCAACGGCAATTGGGGTTAATGCTAATTGTCGCTATCTATGCCCAAATTATTTCTTGCCTATCTTCAAATATCTACAGCTATAGATTTATGACTTTGTATCTACAATGTATCTAGATCGTTATCTATATGGATGATATCTGAAATATATATATTTATCTCTCATATCTCCAGATGACAATAAATAGCTGGTATATCTTTAAATATTTTCAATTTAATCGATACTTTTCTATTCCTAGACACATTAATGATTGTTGGTAACTGCAATTATCTCAAGATATCAAAAATAGTCAGAGATATTAATAGCTTTAGATAGATCTATCATCTATTTCCATGCGGAACAGAACTTTTTTCATATCTTTATAGAAAGTAATTTATATTTCAAAACTTTTACACTGCTTGATCTATAGCTTGTTATTTATATTTAGATATCACGAAAGATGGATAGGTAGGTATATGAAATACCATATATCAGGTATCTATAGGTAGCTATTGCTATCGAACTATCTATGGATACATATATCAACTATAAATATATCTATATAAGCATCTCCAGTCCATCTCCTCTTTGCCTTAACTAACGCTCAATCTCTGATCTATGTAGATCCCTGTTCAGCTCTTGATATCGCTTAGCTCGAATTGAAACTTCGATTCCATTGAGAATTCAATTAAAGTGCGTTATGCAAACAAATGTATTCAGTTGTCGATGGGGATCGATGCGAGTGCTTTCCATAGAAGATGCGAGATGTGAGTAAATAAGCGATTCCTGAGAAAAATCGTGGCACAAAACAAATTGCCGCGTAATCTTCGAGTGGGGCGACAATCGAAACCAATTTTTTGGTATTTTGAATACGAAAACCGTTGTCGTTGTCCTTTATTTTGTATTTGTTTTTTCGGTTTTTATCAACAAGTGCCGCCAAGTGGAATCAATCAAGCCAGAGCCAGAGAGATTTTCGGTATTCCTCGGAGAGCTGCGGCTGCGTTTGTTGGCCGCCTCGAAGCGTGACAATATTTTGGCCACAGTTTCAGCCGAAACGAATGGAAACGGGCGAGAGCAAGGGCGAGGGCAACGGGAGCCTTTTGGGACATTCGAGTGTGTGTAATTAATCATGCGAGCCGAACGATAAGGTCACACTGCAAGCGAACTGCAGAGAGTGCAGAGAGTGAACAACAGGTACTTTGTACCCTAAGGGGTTGAGTTGACATCGTCAGCCTGTGTGTGGCGAGGGCGGAGAGGGCTACCCATCCATAAATCCCACAGATATCGTATTGAGAAAATCAGTGAACGACATTGGCCAGAGGATGGCGGGCGTGGATTACAAGGAATTTTTGTATATTAATTGTGACTCGGAGAAACTCTGACATAAGAGCGCTAATATTGATACATTTGTGATCGGAAAACGGGCAAACAAAAGAACAGCTCGAGATTATTAATGAAAGTCGGGCTAAGGGTAAGCAGGAGCTTGTCTTTAAAGGTTCGCTGATGTAACACTGTGATAGGAAATACAAGTGATCTCGAGAAATGATTTAGGAAGGGAAATTATACAGCTAGAAAGAGCTTTAGGTTGTTGGTAGTATAGAAGTATAGTACAAAATATAATACAGTATATACTATAAGCCAATTTATATTTAAATTCGTATATAAAGATGTCTGGATCGCAGTCTTGGAATGCAAGTTGAAAGTTCTGCTAGGTTTCTTGGTTTAAATTGCTTTCCTAAAAATTCTTAGATACGGAAAGATTTTTGATGAGCAATTATAATATAATCATCAGTTCTTTAAGAACTTAAATATAGAAAAATTCATGACAAGTGCATGATAAATATATTTATATAGTATATAATACTTGGCTTTATTGAAGATTTGAATTTAGAGATCAAAGTAAGACTAGAATGAGGAACAGTTCTGGAATAGATGGGATCGGCTGGGAAAATGGGATCCACGAAGTTAAAAAATGAAAACAGAATAGCTTTTTATAAGAAATTCTAAAGTAATATTCATCATTTCTAGCTCATATATAAAACAAATTCATTGTAAATTCATTCATGTTCAAATATGCAATAGATAACTCTATTAAATCCCTTGATTTGCATTAGAACTTGGCCTGAAATACTTGCAGATACTCAGATGGTAATCTGTGCTAGTCACATATGTATATGAAGATAGATATCGTGGAGCTATAGCGTAAGTCAGGCAGCGAGCTGGGGCAAACAAAGTCAACTGACATGAAATACAACAAAGAATGAAAAAAAAAAAGAAGTAAAAAAAAAACATGCTACACGCAACTGACATTGTCAAAAGCAGATACATTTGTATGTGTGTGTGTGTGTGTGTGTATATCGTCTGTTGTGGCTTTAATGGCAAATTTGCACGAGGTAAATACGAAAAAGCATACAGAAGGACAGACAGCTAGAGAGCGAGATAGCGAGGAGAGGCGAGAGGGAGACAGTTAGATAGAGAGGTAGACAATGAGTGAGTGAAGTGCCCGCAACGGCAGTCAATTATCAATAGACAGACAGGCAGCTATGCACACACACACACACACATACACTGGTGTACTCTCATGTGTGTGAGTTAGTAACTAACGTACAGCCACGAGCACAGTTACATTTGTATCTCAACTAGTCAGCCGCCGTCTGCTACTTCACCTGCGTGTCATGTTGTTGCTGTTGTTGTTGTTGTTGTTCGTTTTGTTTTCGCTTGACTTCAATTTTCATTTTGTTGTCATGTTTTTTTCTGCTGCTGCTGCTGCTGCTGCACACGCAAAACTAACCGCAACGCTAGCTCTCTCTCACTCTCTCTCGCTCACTCGCTCACTCGCTCGCTCGCTCTCTGCTTGGCTTGTTCGGCGCGCTGATTGGCTGGACGCGGCGACTGCGCCGCTGCCATTGAGGCCACACCTCTATTGACTGCCGTCTTGTGGCCCCCATGTTTAGACAAGCGTCGCGTGTCGCCCCCTCCTCCGCTGAAGCCCAAGCGGAGGCAGCGAACACCCCCTGGCTGGTCAGCATAAGGCAGCGATTGTATGGGGGTTAGGGTTGGCGATTGGGGGCTGGGGGCAGCTGCCATTTGGTTCCGTTTTGGTCAAAATGAAAATGGCTTTTATGTTTGTGGCGTGCGTTGGAATAATTTTATGCCCAGCGCTTCGCTTAAAGCGAATTGCTGCCAACCACAAGATATATACATGTACATATATATTTAGTTGGATATAAAGATATATAGATACACATACGACTACATATATGCATGGTAAAATGTTTATTGATTTTATTTTTGGGGTATATGCTCTTTACGATTTTGTTTTATTTAATTAGATTTTATGCTCCAGCTGCGCGTGCTAATGAAAATGCTGAAGAAAAAGCTATAAAGTGATGATAAAATGATGGATATATTAATATGCAAATGCTATCAGATTTAAGTAGAAGCTTCACATGTATACATGTATATAACTGTCTGAATTATTATCATATTCATGCAGCAAACTGGTCTAATTTATAATGTTTTCGTAGTATCGAAAGTTGTTTCCGTTTTTTGCATAATTTACATTATATAGTATATGATATCATAAGCATATGTATCTATGTATGTATACGTGTGTTAGCTCTGCTTATTATATAATTTCCATGTTACATATTTTAATATATAAATAGATAGTTTGCAATCTAGTTTAAATAACATTGAGTAACATTCATCTCAGCTCTAGTTTGTCAGTATCCGATTACAATTTACGATCTGTTGGCTATACAAAAAGTCAAATTAAAATATAGATAATCAAATTGATACATATATTTGCTATAAACACATGATCTGACTCATATTACAAAATTTCAATTTCAATAAATATACAGCTTGAATGAACAGCTTCAGACGCGCATGCAAATGCCGTCTCAATATGACGTTTCAAACTAAAATGGCGAATCGAAGCAAAATCGTCAAGTAGAACCCACGCTCTTATACGCGCCAATAAGATCTGCTTGGCGCACACAGCTGAGCTGCCAGAGAGCTGAGCGCGCTGTATAAGTAGTGGCGTATAAGAGTGCGCTGCGATCCAAGCGAGAACATCTGGTCGCGAGCAAGCGAGTGAGCGTAAGAGTTGTAAAAACAACAACAATAAGTAACAGCAATAAGCAAACCATAAAGTCAGTGAGCAACATACACAGGTAGAGAGCGAGAGTGAGAGGGAAAGGTAATAAGCGAGCAGAGGCAGAGTTTTAGAAGAGCGGAGTATAAGTCGGGAGGCAGGGGCAGCTCGTTCGGTTCGGCTCAGGCCGACTGACAGCGCGACAGCACAGACAGAGTGACTGAGCGGGGGAGAGTCGTTGAGTCTGGTTAGCCAAGCATACATGACTACCATGTGTGTATGTGTATGTCTCTCTCTCTCTGTGTGTGTGTGTGTGCGTCTGGCCCGCTAGCTGACTGGCGAGGTTCGTCTGCGCGAAACCTTCGCTCGTCCAATCAGTACGAACTCGGTTCCCGCCAGCGTAGAGACAACAACAGCGCCGAGCGCTCGGTTTCAGCGTTGCTTTCGAAAACAAAAACAAAAAAACTACAATTTTCAATATTCAATATCAATTCTCGAGTGCAGCGCGTCGATGTAAATACATTGCGTTTCCCTTAAACAATTTGCAATTGCAAGCAATCAATCCAAATACAGCAGCAACTATCTCTTATATAAATAGATCACACTCAAGTGAGAAAGAAATCGAAACGCGGAAGTGAAGAAAAAAAAAAGCCGCCGGCGTTTACCGTTGTTGCCTGAGCTTTTTGTGGCAATGCAAAGGATGTGCTTGAAACGGGAATTTTGAAACAGCAGCCGAATGATTGTTAATTCAAGCACAAATAAAAGCCAATTAGTGAGTGTGTGTGCGTGTATGTGTGCGTGGGTGTATACGCGTGTGTGTGCTTACAATTTGCATATCCTTGCAAATGAATAAAATCAATTCTCAAGAAATTGTAAAAAATTCCAGAAAATAAATGCAAAAATCATTTTGAAGCGCTGCTTCTGCCCAGTGCCATGCAAATAAAATTCACAATAAATAAATAAATAAATCAAATAAATTGTTAATCATTGATGTGCCTTGAACTTGTCTGCTGTGACTTGTGACCTAGAAGCGAGAAAAGCCAACAAGAAAAATCGAAAATCTAAATACAAATAAATATTGAAACAAGAGCTAAATGTTTATATAGCATGGTCAACTCTTACAAATAAATAAAGTCTACAATCTATATATCGATATAGATACATATATTTAAGTCGGCCTTTGATTGATGCAAAAAAAAATTCTGCTTAAATGCATACGGATATTATAATTGGTGATCAATTTGCCGCCAACAACAACTACTGGGTGATGCAGGTGAGAAATCAATAAAAAAATATATATAAATTTGTAAATTAGCTAATTTAATTATGAAGCAGTTAAAATTTTTAACAATTTCTTCAAAATTCATTTCTTGTTTTTTTTTTACGACTTCCCTTTGAGCTGAATCATGGCTTCAATTTTAATTGTTAATAAAAAATTGGCAATGCGCCGTTAAGCAATTACTAGCTATAATTATGCCAAATGTGCTAATTAAAATTCTGTTGTTTTTTATTGTTATTTCTATCTCGCTCTCTCTCTCTTATTCTTACTCTGGATTTAAATGCTTCCGCTTATCAAAATGCAAAACTTGCACCAAATTGTCTGAAATTGTTTTGTTTTTCGTTCATTCGTTTTACGTCTTTGTTATAAATAAAACGCAATCATGTTTAAACAAATTAAGTCGATTATCGTCGAGCATATATATATTATCGCTCTGTCGAGCCAAGCATGCGGCTGCACAGATTAACACCTTCAGGTCCATTTCCAGTTCCAGTTCCAGGTGTTCGGCCGTTGCTCAGGTGTCGCCGCTGGATGGTCCCACTTCTGCTGCATATTTGTCAAAGCGCCGTCGGCAATCGATTTGTAAATCTTGTTATCACTTGCCACAGCGCTGTTGTTGCCACACTCTGAGCTCTGCTTAAACAGTCGGTCAACTCTTTTGAACTCGCACAGTCCGGCTGTTCCCTGACTCTTCTCTTGGCTCTTGTTTGGCTCTTGTTTGCCAGCAGCAGGTTCGTCCGGCCCTTGGCAGTTCCTGTCGCCTGGTCGGGTCTGGTCTGCTCCGTTTGTTTGCCCATTGTTTGACTCGCGCTTACTTGCGAAGCTCTGGGTCAATATTTGAGCCCAACACGTTGTGCCAATGTGCCAAGTGTTGTCGCAGTTGCACTGCAGTTGTCTCCATGCCTCCAGTCGGCTCATCAGCAGCGCCAGCTGGGTGGCATTCAACAGAGCCACACTAATCAGCCAGCCAGCCTGTCCATAGACCTCTAGAACTCCACGCTAGGAGTCATCATCATTGACAAACGCTGGCAAATATTTGACAATTGCTTTTAAAGAGCAACGCGTGTCTGTTTTTTATTCTTTTTTATTTTTATTCCATGATTTCATCATCTGATCGGACAATCAATTGGCCAGAGTCAAAGTAAATTTGATGTCTTTAATGAAACATTAAAGTTTTACTAGTTTTATTTCAAATTGCTTACATTGAAAGTCACTTTGATGCTTTGATTAGAAGATACTTTCCATCACACATTCAGCTTTTATTGAAGATACTCTCATTGAAAGATATTTTAGCTTTGACTGGGAATACTTGAATACTTTCCTAGGCATATCGTCTCTCATAAAATAGCTAGCTAAGCCTAGGCGAAGATACTTTCAGCAGAAGATACTTTTCAATTGCTATGACACTTAAATTAGTTGATTGATCTGATCTGATTAAATGATACTCTGGGTAGAAGGTATTTTTAGTAGTACATCATCTAAGATATCGATACTTTCTCGAAACTATCGAAATTTTCTTTAAATATATTTAATTAAAGAATTATATTTGTTTTGCATATTTTTCAAAAATGTATTTTACTAAAGAATTATATTTATTTTTCATTTTTTATTTATTTATTATTTTTTATTAAATTAAAAAGAATTTTTTATTATTATTACTGTAAAAAATACAAATATTTGCATACAGAGACAGAGCTATTTTGTCGTAGACATTATGATATTCAGCTTCTTATTAATTCTTATTTATTAATTTAAAAAATTTGAAAAATATTGAAAATATAGAAATTATATTTTTACTTTAATTTATTTATTTTTCGTAATTAATAAACATTTTTTATATTTCATTGAAAATATTATCTGCTTTCTTTAGTGACAACTTTATCGAGTTTTTCCCACATTGTTGTTATATATTTAATATTATATTATTCACAATTTCATATACATCATAAACTCACCCAAGTACTACGTCTTCCATAAGTTTACACAAGTACTTTACAATTACTTTATTCACTTATGAAGAACCCCCCATTCGAGCCCCGAATTGCGTGCCCGAGACACGCTTTTGCCAATTCAAACGAATCGACTTATCGACACATTCACTCTAATAGTTAACCTGATTGATTGCAGACCTGTTCGAAAACATTGTCATAGAGTTTGCCTACATACGTATATACATAGGTAGACAGCGTCTACTAGTCTTACCCATTGATAAGTGTTTCGCATTGCCTTGCTCAACAAAGCCAACAAAAGAACCCTCGCTGAATGGGTCTTTAGATAAGGGCAACAACTAGAGGCGGTGCGTCAGTTCAGTCAGTCAGTCAATCAGTCAATCAGTCAGCTAGTGACTGAGGCACTCAGTTCTCAGGAAACGACATCGTAAAAGAGCTCGCACTCAGAGCTCGTTCCGTTTCATTCCATATTCACTTCCAGGCCTTGTTCTTTGACAACTTGTTGTTGTTGTTGTTGTTGTTCCGCTGTCACCATCAATAGCTGCACTAATTAGGCATGTGTTGTCAAATATTTACACACGGCCGCTAAACTACAAAGCGCTGTCGACGCCAACGACGCCGACGACGCTGCCTCTGCCAGGGCTGATAGCAAAGAGGCGTTTGTGGGGGCCCAGAAGAGTGGGGCTTCTTCCGCTTTCAGTGATTTACCTAAGAGGTAATTCCCACGACTTAGTCAAGTGTCGATTATGAGGCACAAACTTTCATATTTTATGGCATTTAGCACATGAAATTAGTTTACGATTCTCTTACACAGAATTGGCCACACAGATATCGAATAATGGATAGCGGATAACGGATAACGGATAACGGATAGCTGCATGAATAATTGAGCTAGTCGAGCATATGGGCAGCTGGCCAGATCAGTTTAGTTGCTGCTGCTGCACTGATTAATGGCCCTGGCCATTGTGCTTCAATCATATGTGCGCAAATAATTAAATATAGATAAAAATCAGATTACTCATACGACATGTTGCTGGCCGGATGGAGAGGGAGAGGGAGGGGGGTGGCGCGGCTGTCAGCAACTGCTGTCGATATATGCAAATCGTAAATAAAGTGCAGCAAAACTCTTTTACGACGCAGCTTAGCCAATTTGTCAATAGCTAAAAATGGTAAAATGGAAGTGAACTCTGTGCGAGGTTCATAAAAATTCATTTAATTTCGTTTCGTTTCGTATCTATCAAAATACACACACATTTATTTGCATTCGCACATTCTCAAAATAAAATCAAATAAAATGGAAACAAGTGAGACACAAAGGCGGCCGCCTTCAAAGCATTGCATTTCAGAGACACACAATAGCCGAAGAGCAGATACCTCGTAGATACATCATAAAATTGTAGCGAAAAAAAGGTGAAGAGGTAGAGAGTGGCAGATACCTGTAGATAAGATAATTAAAAAAGTTAGCCAAAGTTAGCAATGCGTTGGGCCAAACACTTTCCATTTCGTTGCGAAACGAGTTCAAGACTGGGTCAGATTCAAATGCCAATTACAGGCGTGCGATCAATGTTAAATAATAAGTAAACTGGGCCAAAAACTATAACAACAAATACTTAACAACAATCGCAACGAAATCTCATTAAACGCCGCACAGTGGGAGCTCTGCGATTGGCATCGCTTCAATTCTATGCAAATCTCTGTTAGACTAGAGATTTCCTTAGCCAAGCATAAGGCCAACTTTTATATAGGGGTCGCCGTGCTTTTCGCCAATTCATGCAAATGAAAACGAAAACGTTAACGCTAACGAAAACTGGCAATTGCCAAATGGCTAAAAATCATTTGAAAATCTTGAATATCATTGGCCACATTTGATTGATATGCCGCTCGGACAGACTGGAGGTCAAGTTGGCCATTGTTTTCTTTCTCTCTCTCTCTCTCTCTCTCCTCTGCTATTTGGACAGCTGAAAATGCAAGAGTTGGCAACCAAAATCAATCACTCTCAATTGGCTGCACGGCCCGTAGAATCTCGCAGGATGAGTCGTAGATGTTTCAGACTGTAGCGGGAGCTGAGGAAGCGAGGCACAGTGGTTGCATGTAGATGAAGAGTTAAGAGTTTGTAAATGGAATATGATAAATATAGATATACAGATAGACATAGGTAGAATATATTAAATCTGATATAACATTGAATTGAATACTTAGAGCTGAGATTTCATGGAACCAATATACCATGTATAGGCTAGCTAAGAGGCATTAGAAGAGGCTTCTTTAACTATTCCCTAACTTATTCTTGTTTTATTTCTTCAATTCTCTTCTTGTTGTATTTTCTATATCACAAAATGTCCTATATAACTTCTATCCTAACTCAACTTATATCTAAAATCATCATCTCATCTCTTCTCTGTATATCAGCTATAAAGTTGTTTTGATCAAATGCTATCTCGCAGATATTTCAGCCTGATCTCTTAGTTTTTGATAGTTATTACCATATAATATACTTTTTACCATATAATATTATATGTATAAATATCTTCAGCCAAATCAACTTGAAGTTTGTTCAAATTTCTTTAGTTGTAACATAAGTTCTTGCAGATCCTAATCAACTACATTTCTTTCCGCACCCAAACTTTCAGGCCCTCTTCAGTCTATCTCCTTTCTGATTACTTAAAAATCCCATCTCAGTTCTTTAGCTCTCAGCCCACTGTGCCTGCTTTTATGGCACGAGCTGAGCTGCGATTTTATAGCGTGCGATATCTGTGGCCATCTAATTCGCAGTCCCTAAAAACTAAACAGAGGGTTTCATAATTTTTGATGGATTGCTGGAACGAAAATTCGTAGAAAGATTGCGGAAACCAGCTTGAAAAAAAGACACAACAACAAAAATTAAAACGAAAATGGAATGAAATAAATATTTGTATGAGGTGCCAAAATCTATTCAAAGCTTAAGCTCAATATTCGATATTTTCTTATTGTTTCAATTTGATGTTTCGTATTTTTTTGTATTATTTTTTGCTCAGCGCAATTCGTTTCAAGTTTGATTGGATCAAGAAAAAAATCTTTTGAGCAGCTGACAGACAGAATTTGAGCTAGCCTCGGCTCGGCTCGGCCAGCTGCTCGCTGCTCATTAAGATCAATTATTTGATTATGAAATCAGATCTGCATGAAATCTTCGAATTGCTGGCCAGCTTATGGCGACCCGCGGTGTCAAATGTGCGCGCTGTAAGCATCAAAAAGCTGTCAACGATTTCTAAAAATGTCGAAAATGAAGAAGAAGAAAAACAACGGAAACATAACATTAGACAACAGCGAAAACAACTTTAGAGGTGAGAAAAAACACACGAAAATAAAACAGAAACAGAAACAGAAACATGAAACGGCCGACATTTAGCGTTGATCATGGCCCGTTGATAAAGTCATCAGCAACATCGCCGATCGCCGATCTTCGATTCACGATCTCTGATCGACGATCCACGATCCACACTCGGCTCGTAAAAGCCGCTCGAAGACCTAAGCAAATAAATTCGAGTTGCAAAATTAAATTAAAAATTAACTTTATAGCAAACAAATTAAGTTTATTTGCACAATGCGAAAGTTTTCGAGCTGGCAATACAGGGTATATTGGGATATGTGAATATGTATGTGATCGACAGCAGACGAAGTGATTGAGATGTTAAGCTAATACCCATATACCTTATAGCTAAAAGAAACCTATTTTCTATCCATATAAAATATTCGAATCGGGATTCCCTGATTTCTGAGACAGTAGGAAGAGGCTAGGCATAAATAGCTCTACTCGTAAACTTGGAATACCTAATCTATCTATCTGTGATTCTCATTTATCATTTAATAGTTGGATATCCTCTTCCGCAGGGTATTTGCCAGTCGTTCACATTTACCATATATTTTCAGCTGATTGAATTTTAATGTTTGACTTTGATTTTAATTGATTATTAGGTGTTGAGCTCATTTAAAATGCATTCATTAATTAGCAGCGTGTTTGTGAATTGCAGAGAGAAGCCAATTAAAGCTTAATAGAGAAGTTAACAGGAATTATAATTGAATTTATGGAGTAGACCTTTAAAAGATCAATGATTAAATCAACTTGAAAACTCTATTAATGCAGTTGATTATATAAAACAATTATATAAACTATAACTATTTAATATGAGCATCTATATGAGTATCTATATCTATATAGTAAATTGAATTACTGAAAGTCTTGTAAAGAAAATGGCTAGGAATGCATGATCATCATATGGAATATGCTCTATGATGATGTTTATATAGAGATATAGCTGAGGCAATAGTAGTATATATGTTAGGGTTACTATAGTATCATATAGAAAATACATCGCCTATAGGAGAAAGATCAAGCAAAGCTTGATGAGGTCTGAGAGTCTGCTGAGAGAGAGAGAGAGAGAGGGACAGCTATATTAACTTACTTAGTGAAGCATTACATATGAAGATATGAGCTCTAAAGAAGGTTAGACATTATAGCATTCCCTTCATTTCAAGCTCTTTAACATCTATTTCTTACTCTATTTTATAGCTCCACAGTATTCATAAACTATCTAGCATTACAAAAACACCTTCATGCCATCTTGTTTAGTATACTCAACGCAGTTATCAAACTAAAACGTTCTCACTCACGAGTGCTCACTGTACTTTGTTGTTGTTGTATAAAAATAAGTTGTAATATTCATTAAAGTTTCATTCACAAAAGCCAGCAAAGCGCAGCTTGGCCAACAGCAAGACGTTAACACACACACACACACACACACACACACACACACACACACACAGTTGTGAGCCTAAAAATTACTTGAGTTTTATTATTTGCTTATTTAAGTTTTATCACCAATTAATGAGGCTCTTTTGTTGCTGTCTGCCATGGACGCAGCGATATTTGATCGATCGCTTACGCTAATTGCCAGAGTATGCAAAAAATACAACAAAAAAAAAAAAGAAGAAAAAGAGAATGAAAATACAAAGCAGAGGTAAATAAATGTGTATAGAAATGAAAAAAGTAAAGCTCTCAGCTGGCTGGCAGCACGCACTTGGCCTAAAAATAAGCGCCCGAAAATCTTAGCGGCAATTGACCCACTAATAGGCCCTGTCAATAAGAATGAACATGAACTGGCGAGTCAACTGGCTGGCTGTCTGGCTGTCTGGCTGGCTGGCTGAATGGACTTGGCCATTGAACTTTGTTAAGTTTAGTTAGCCCCTCTCCCCTTCCACCTAGCTGTTTCCTGTTGCTTTGCTGCACACAAATTAATTGCCCGCAAATCCTGTGCAACCCCAACTCCCCCATCTCTCCCTCTCCCTCTCTCTTCACTCCCCTTGCGTTGACCGCTGCTCAACAGTTTTCACTTCAAATTTTATTGATCAGCGTGCGCTGCATTTGCCAACTTGCAACTGCAACGTGTTGCGCATGCGTAGCCCTTTTGCTATCAGCTCACCCTCTCCCACTCCCTCTCCCTGCTCTGCCACGCCTCACTGGCTTCGCTGGCCCTTTCGCTTATGCGCTTGATCGGAAATTGGTTTTATGCCTAGCTACCAGAATGCCCTCAATATGCTTTGGGTCCGCTTCGCATTTCCTGTCGCCTTTTGTCACCCCCGTCTCGATCTAGACATAGGGAATTGGCATTTAATAGCTTCAGTGGACACCCCAGAGCATTGAGTTATGATTGCTCAGCGTGAAATTGTGAGAATATTTCATTCAGTCGAGCCATCAAATTATGTTTGTCTTTGCTTTGCATATCGCAGGATATTCAATTTCGTCCTGGCGCTGCAATGCAATAGCTGTGCGAAGGTTTTTATGCTAATCAAATTGATAGAGGGAGTTCAAATTGAATGCAAATGGGTGAGAAAAACTCATTTTTATTTATATATGAATTCAAAGATTTTATTAACCTCTGCGCTTTATGATTTTTCAATTAATTTAAATTCATTTCGCTCGCTGCCCTATAAAAACTAGATTTGAATTGGCCATAAACGCTTTTCCTATAGACATTGCCTTCTGTAACAAATCTATTCACATAAATAACATTAACAATTGCCCCTGCCATCGACTATAATAGACACGAAATGTTTTTCCATTTGCATTCAGCTCAAAATGGACTTTAGGAAAATAAAATCATTAGAATAGCAAATCCAATGAAAACAGAAAACAGAAAAAAGAAAAAAAAACAATAATGAGTCGATATATGCAGGCAGTCAACAATAAATGCTCAATAACATCAGTCAAAGATATGTAAACTAAAAAAAAAATAGTTAAAAGCAACAGCGAAAAAAAAACTGTCGCAAATTGCGGTCATTCGTCATGCGCACATAAGCAGAACGGCAGAGGCAGAGACAGAAGCAGAGGCAGCGGCAGCGGCAGCGGCAGTGAGTGAGGCAGCGACAGAGAGTAGCTGCTCTGGCAAATGGCGTCTTGGCAATTGAGGGCGATTTGTGGACGAATGTGCTGGGAGAGAGAGCGAGATGGAAAGAGCAAGAGAGAGCGCAGGCAAACTATGTAAGAGTAGCAAAAAGTAACAACATATGCCAACTATGTACAGCAACAACAGTTAAAGCAACGACGCCTGAGAGAGAGGTAGAGAGAGCAAGGCAGAGTAACGGCAGCAGTGAGCAGCTTTTAGCGCAATGCTATTGTTTTTGTTTTTGCTTTTGCTTTTGCTTTTGGTATTGAGGGGCTGATGAGGCAGAAAAAACAAACAAATACAACAACACAGCAGCGCTCGCTACTTTTGTCTTACTTACGCCACACACTTATGTGTGTGTGTGTGTGCGTGCGTATGTAGATATGTCTGTGTTGCTGTTGTTGTCTAACTATGAAATGTGTTTTGATTTGCTGCGCTTGCAAAAAAAAGTTTTCTGCTGCTGCCCGCTGGTTGGGCGACAGCCGCAACGCGCTGGGCGCCCGGGGAGGTTGCGCTAGCTCTTGCTGTGCCCGAGAGGGGGGCCTCAATATGGCGTCGCAGCGACGTCGACGTCGACGGTGCTTAACTGCGCTTAGCGACCAGCGCTGCGTGAACTGCGCATGTCACGGCGACAATATGAGAGAAATAGATACAAAGCTAGACGCACACACACACGCACGCACTCTTATATGTATGCGTGCTTATATATGTATATGTATGTATATTTATGAGTGCGGGCGCTGTACATAGGAAGACAATTGCTGCGAATGAGCAAAACACTCGAAACATTTCAATTGGGATGCGCCATTTTTTATGTTCGCACAAGCGTGTGTGTGTGTGTGTGTGTGCGTGTATGGGAAATATAAAGTAGAAATTTATGTGTAGAGCATTTATAAGACTTTGCCATGCAAAAAATGGCTGTGAATATGTTGGCATTAGAATTGGAATGGGAATTATAATATATGCTATACATATATGTTTATATCGATTACTATCTGTCTATATATCTTAGTTAACTGTATTTTAATAAATATCATATATCCAAATGTCTTATAGACAGCCCTTAAACAGTTACTTAAAATAGCAGCTCATCATATACTCAGACTCCCCTTTGCCTACTCTCAATGTTGATTTCTTCAGTATATTTATGCCTCATTCTAAAACATTTAACACCAAGAGCGGATAACATCTATAAACTAAACGAATTTATGTGATAGTTCTATACATATGTATACATAAATATGCATATATATACATACATATATATATTTAATTTCTCCTCACTCTTTCACTCTTATCTCTGCAGCAGTTTTTTTTAGGCCCACATCAGCAACGGAAACTATCGAGCAGGGGCTATATCAATTTCATTTAACAATTTGTTTTCCATTAGTTGACTCTGTGAGGCATGGCCGTGCACACACAATAGTTTCCATTGTTTGGCCATTTGGCTGGGCTCAGAGCCACCGTTGTTATTATGCCTATTAACGCTATTATTATGAAAATTTTCAGCATCATTGATTTTTGTTACCGATTTTCTAATTTAGGCAAATTATGCCGAACACACACACACACATACAGAGAGAGAGAGAGAGAGACTTGAATTCTTTTGCCCCGCTCTCTTGATTTATTGAGCTCCTAATCTGAATCTATGCGCATTCTATAAGATATTTTACTATTGCTGTTGTTGTTGTTTCTGTTTTTGTTTTATATATATAGAGTTTACTCTGGCGACCGCCAACTGTTAACTGGTTGCGTCAATAGCCTCAGCGACTGAATGAAATGCCCTCAACGTGGCTTTTTCCTCAATGAAACCGGACATTAACATAATCTTTAGGCAACTTTACATGCACACACATTGATGATATTGGGGGAAAAAAGAGAGCTCTCTGAAAGCGAAACCTGTTCGCTGCTGTTGGTGGTGTTGGTGGTGCTGCTGCTGTGGCTATTTGTTAGCCAGTGTCAAAGATGTCACATATATCACGGCAGAGTTCCATGGGGTCAGCCTGTGGCCCACACGCATCTGTCTCTGTCTGGCCCATTTGAATGGCAATGCATTGGCACATGCAAGCGGCGCCCCGCATGCCTCCCCCTCATGCTGTTGCTATTGCTGTTGCTGGCTTGTAAGGTAATTGCTACACTGTCCCCTGGAGCCATCATGCCGCATTTGTCCACCGAGAGCTATGATTTGAGCACACAAAAACTTTTGCAGTCGTGATTGCAATTGGCAGCCAGGTGAGGCTGGGGGGAGGGGAGGGCAGAGAGAGATACGGAATGAATTCCAGACATATGTTAGCCTTATAATTTATGTTTTAGCTCGATGTAATTTTAATTTTAGTTTATTAATTGCCGCAACGAATGTTTGCCCAAGGCATCTCTTGAATTCGATTTGTTTGCGTTTCGTCCGGGCGCTCGTAATTCATTTAATTGCATAGAATTTACGCGATCAAGGTTGAGACTAGCTGCTAATTTATATGTCACTGGCGCTAGCGAAATTAAATGCATTTAACACGTAACTTGACAAACAAACAAAAGCGAATGGAGCGAATACATTCATTTGAAACACTCGGACTTCTAATTAAACTCATTTGAATAAATCATCGGGCAGTCGCATGAAAAGGAACTTCATACGAGCTGTTTAGCTAATTTCTGCCAAATGAGCTATAAAAAGCTAAAGTTGAATGGTGGGAGGAAGAGAGAGGGGCACAAACAGAGAGATAAACAAGAAAGACTCTTGACTGACTGCGTGATGCTCGTTCAGAATTTGATAAATATGCATAGATGCATTTCAAATAAACATAAATTTATAATAAATACGAAATGGATTTACTAAATATGTCTCGAGTTAAGCTGGATATACTAGCTGACTGGTTCACTTATTCTTAAGGGCTTAAAGCTTACTGCGCTAGAGAGCCATAGATGGATGTAATCCAACAAATGAACTGAAGAAGAAATTTAAGGCTAAGAGGACGAACAACCTATATAAATAAACACAAGTATAACTAAATTTCTAGTCCTTAGCCCGAATAGATTCAGAATCGAGCAGCAACTCATAAATCAAAAGACTCTCTTCAGCTGCTCAAACAAGTTAATTAATTCTGTCTAAATGATGTGATTAAACAAGTTTGAATGCGAATTGAAATTCTATTTACGTGAGTTTCGAGAACTTATCTAAATACTTTGCTCGCATAATTCTGGTACTAAATGGAAAAACCACCTGCCAAATGGCCGCTCGATTTATGAATGTCACACGCTGAACGTTTTATCAAACTAATTAATGGCTAAAAACGTTTTAATTGGACAGCCGATAGACTTTTGAATAGCTAAACGGCAAACCGTTGCAGTTGCAGTTGGAGTTGCAGTTGGAGTTGCCACATTGCAGGCAGGCAGGCACCTGCCAACGGTGGCTCATATGTGCACGTCTCTCTGTTGTCTCTGGAGGAGCTTTTGGCATTTTGTGCTGAAAATCTGCATATGCGAGTCTATGGCATGCAGCAGCACACACACACACACACACACATACACACATGCCACATTTGATATTTAGCCCAGGTTAACTAAATGACACCAAATAGATAGATGCCAAGCGAATTTGACAGCACAGCGCAGCTATCGATACTGTGCACCGGCGGAGTCGTGTATCGTGCCGCGGGTATCGCGTATCGTTAGTCGAGTATCGACTGCAAATGCCTGACAGCAGCTCAGGGCTAGCAATAGCGGCTAATTGAAATGTCGATAAGGCAACAGTTTTGACATGTTGTCACATTGCTCTCTCTCTCTCTCTCTCCCTCTCTCTCTTTCGCTCTCGGGAGATGTCTGCTTGGCCCACATTGCGTATACGCTACGTTGACTCATTGCCTCGGCGCTCTGTGGCATATTCTTGGCCAAAAAAATAAAACAAACAAGCATTTGACCCAGTTAGCAGCGAGTCCATAACATTCATGACTCACTGTGCCTCCACTTTTGGATGTCCCAGCTGTGCAGCCCATTGTTGCAGCCTCTCGTTGTTGTTGTTGCTGTTGTTGTTGTTGCTGACTCCTTTGAAGCTTGTGCGAAATTTATGCGCACAATATGCGAAATTTATTGTAATGACAATCGCTTAGCGCATAATCGAGCTCGAGTCCCAGCCGGAAGCGTGTAATCATTTTTGTTGGTTTTTGTTGTTGCGGTTGTTTCGCTTGTTGTTGTTGTTATTGCGGTTGCAGCTGCTCCAATTGACGCCCACCAGTGTTGAGCTGAAGATGCTAAGCGAATTGTGTTTGTCGCCTGACGTCAGTGGGCTGGCAGGCAAGTAACTCACGCCCACCATTGAGCTGAAGTGAACTGAACTGGTTCCAGGCAAGCTAAATTTCATAACGGAACTAGTTGTGAAGTGAACTATAATTCTTCACACATAGACGCACATAGGCACGCACGCATACAGTACTTGAGTAAAAGTACAATCAAGGAGAGAAGAAGTTGTCTATGTGTATGCAGCAGTTCTCATTTGGTATTTGTATTTAGGTAAAACGAAGCTAGAATGCTCACAGCAGCAGAGAGCGTTCCCATTGCTCACTTGAAGCTCGACTGCAACGACCTGCCGTCGGGCTCAACAACATTTGAGAGAGACAGTGCTTGAGTAAAAGTGTCGCTATATAAAGGGCAGCAGCTGCAGCATTTCTTCAGTCAGTCTTCAGTCGTCCAGGCCTGCTGGGGGTCAGCGCAATACAGTGAAGCAGAGTGTGTGAATTATAAGCATTAAAACGTAGAGGAACTACGTAAAGCAATTACGTATAGGAAATACGTAAAGGAAATACATAGAGGAATTACGTAAAGCAATAAAAAAGCATACGTAGAGGGAATACTTAAAAGAAATCGACAGAGGAATAGTACTAAATCGACTCAACTCGTCGCCCTGATCAAGAATATATATAGACTTTGTGGGGTCTGCCACGCCTCCTTCTGCCTGTTAACAAAACCAAATGCTGCGGCAGTTGATACAAGACGTTCTGTCTGGTTCAAAATATAGATAACATACATATATTGAAAATATTAATGAACTAGTTCATTACTCTATTTGGAACTAGTTCCATTTTGAACTGTATATAAAACAAAACAAAGAACAATTTAAAATGAACTACTTATAGAACTTGTTCAAACGCACCAGTTAGTGCACTAGTTCAGGAACTAGTTCACACATAAATATTTATATATTTTAATATGGGAAAATGATTCATATGATTCATAAAATATTTGCCTCTGCAGCCCTAAAGCTCAGCCCACTGAACCTTTGTGCCTGCAGGTGTCATTGCATTCGCTGCTGCCACTCCCCTCTCACAGCATCCCCTCTTGCTGACGACCCTGTTTTGCTTTCATTTTCATTGAACAATGTGGCATCATTAACGTAAAATATCAACGGCTGTGCTTCTTCTTACTTTCGTTGTTGTTGTTGTCAGCAAAACGTAAATATATTTGAGGATTATATTTTGTTAATATATTTCTTCACTTTTTTTTCTTGCTGTGTTTCATTTTGTTATTTTTATAAAAAAAATACACAAAAATTTGTTTGTGCCTTCGTTATTATTTATTTTTATTTATTTTTTTGCATCTTAATGAAGTACGTTTCAGATTCGCTAAGGTGTATTAAGTTCGCTTTTGTTGTTGTTGTTGTTGTTGGCTTTCGTTAAATGAGGAAGTCGAATATTCAACAAGTGCCCCTCCGTCTGCCCCACCCACAACGCCACGTTGCTGCCATTTATGGCGCTCACGTGTCGCCGTTGCAGGTCGCAAATTTTTTTTGTTTTTTTTTTCAGGTATTTTTTTTTTTTTTTGTATTTCCTTTGGGGCCTGGTCTTTAATTTGACCATTTTTGGGCGCTGCGTTTGTTTTTGGCCCGTTCGCATTTGATTAACGCATTTTCTTGTTATTGTCTTAAGCGATTGTTGCAGCCATTGTTGGCTCTCAGCTGCCGCGGCTGTTGGCCAAAATGTGATTTATGCGCTCGCTGGGGGATTTTAATGACACTTTGAGAGCAGCCGAAGCAGCAGCTAATACTTTTTAGTGGCATAATGAATGACAGCTGGAGAGCAAAAAAAAGTCACACTTAAAACAGATGCACTTAAATGGCTGACTAATGCAATATGAGTTAAGATAGATGGCTTCGGGTTTATAAATAATGCATATAACTCGCATAAGTAGATGCTAGTCCAAGTACTTAAACAGAGGCTTAAGTATATTTCAGCCTTGTAATGCAGGTGAAATGAATAGCGTTTATACTATATAGTATATACATATATTTATTAATCAGTTAATGTAAAATAAAAACAGGGTATAAAAAACTCAATAATATGAAATGGTTACGAAGAACTTCAGCTGGATATATACTATGTATATTATTTATATGTATATAATACTATATATTATTTTATATTTACTTATATATACTTACTAAAATATATCTATATATCAATATCTATATATGTACTATATGCTAGCATTTAACTAGAGTAGTAGTAGTAGTAGTAGTAGTAGTAGTAGCAGTAGTAGTAGTAGTAGTAGTAGTAGTAGTAGTAGTAGTAGTAGTAGTAGTTGTAGTAGTAGTAGTAGTAGTAGTAGTAGTAGTAGTAGTAGTAGTAGTAGTAGTAGTAGTTGTAGTAGTAGTAGTAGTAGTAGTAGTAGTAGTAGTAGTAGTAGTAGTAGTAGTTGTAGTAGTAGTAGTAGTAGTAGTAGTAGTAGTAGTAGTAGTAGTAGTAGTAGTAGTAGTAGTAGTAGTTGTAGTAGTAGTAGTAGTAGTAGTAGTAGTTGTAGTATTAGATATAAGTATTAATATAAGTAGTAAGTAGTATTAAATATAATACTCTAAGAATATTTTTTGGCCCCTATCAAAAATAAAACACAAAAATCCAAAATATATGTTAGCTTATATAAATTATTTGAAATATACATATCTGGATATTCTGTCATATATTTCATCATACAAGACCACATTTCTCTATAAATTATGCCTTAGAACAAACGTTATAAATATACATACATGCAAATATAGAAGTTTATATGAAAGTTGTGATATATGGTATTAGGGAATTCTAAATGAGATCAGCGATCAATGAGCGAGACATTTATTTATTTATTCGAGTGAATTATGATTTTGTAAGAGCTGAGATGTTAATGAAGCCTCCTCTGCGCTCATCATGCTCGTCATTTATGTAACAAATGAAATTGGCACACTCTCCACTCATATCATTGGGATTCCAAGTGAGCCGAAGATTTGCATTAGGGAATCGAAAGCCGAGGTGAACGGACGTGTTTCACTTGTGCTGCCAGGGAGGAGAAGTCGTAATTATTTTATAATTCTAGAGATTTTATATGTACTTAGAAGAAATTATATAGATAAATATTTTGTTGTTTTTATATACATATATTAAATGAAAGAGCATCTCTTCTGTCAATGTAAAGCATCCCATATATCTAAAAATACATTCTTATTTTTATATAATTCTTTTTTTGCTTTTATATACATTATTTAAATGAGCATCTCTTCTTCAGTCAACATAAAGCAAGAAAGTGTAAGCTAACTGAGCTAACTCGGGGTAATAATACATATTAGTATCTTCATATATATATTTAAAATAAGTTAGAGTATTTCAACTTTGTTATGCTTTAAACTCTACCTTTAACGGCTCTTTAGCAAAGATATAAAGTCTTACAAAGAAATTCTCCGACTAAGAGTTAAATTGTTTTAAGAGCCGCACGCGTCGAGGGCAGCAGCACAAGCCAGCTTTGCAGTCGCCGTCTCAGTCGACGTCGGGGCAGCGCACTGAAAAGGTGTTAAAAAATTATAGCCGTACGAGTAAAGGACAGACACAGACAGAAGGGCGAAACGTGAAACAAAATAGGTGGTTAATAACCCGAACGCTAATGAAAAAGAGACACTGACAAGGGACAACAACAACAACAACAACAACAAAGACAAAGGGCAGCTGTGAATGACGTCAATTGAAGGCACGTGAACAACATAAAGGTTAAGCGTAGACTAGAGACTTAAAGGACGCGAGGGCATTTAACTGAACTTGGCCAACATGAAGCGCCGCTCCTTGGCCAGTTTGATGAATTGGTGGCATATGGAACTGACGCAGTGAGTCTCCGTCTCCACTGCAGCTGCAGCTGCAGCCGCACGCAATGATCATTAACGCCTAATGATGATCGAGCGGGCAGCATGCCTAGTTTTCTACACCTTTTCAGTTAAGTTTTTTTTTTTTTCTTTTCGATTTTTTTTTTTTTTTAATGGGTCTCGGCGAGAAAGCGCGACTGGCTGCCTGGCTGACTGCCTGGCATGCTTTTCTTTTAACACCTTTGCGAGAGATTTGTGCGTGCGATTCGTTTTGTATCTGTTTGCCGCGACACTTAGCGCCTTCTAGCCCGATCTGGCAGCTGATTAGAGAGGGAGCAGTGGAAGAGCGGTGGGAGGCGGGGGAAGTGGGACCGCACAGATCTAGTCTGTTCATTTAATTATGTAAACGAAAGCCCAAGCGGGCCATTTATGTCAAATTGACACCTTGTTGCGCTGAGAAATGCTTTTCCCGCTGGCTTTCCACACGCCGCCCGGCCTGGCCGCTGCACATGAAATATTTATGAGCGTGCGGCCGTCGCTTATCCCTAATTGATGGGCTCACTTTTGACTAGTTGGGGCTCAAGAAGAAGAAGAAGAAGAAGAACAGCTTGGCGTGCTACAAATTGTTTGCCTGGTGTTTGGTGTTGCAGGTGCCATAAGGCGCATCCAGCTGTGCCGACAAATGAGGCTGGCGACAAGCGCAAATAAACCAAAATCAACTCCAGCCTCCCCATTGCCCAGCTCGCGTGTAAATGATTCTCGCCCAACATGTCGATTGCTGCTGCTCTGGCTGCTGCTCTGTCTGTTAGCGTTATTGCAACACTTTGGTGCACTGCTGTGCGGCTGTGCGGCTATTGCATTTGCTGCAACAGGTAGCTGCCTCGGCTGTCAATACCTACACGCCTGCCTGCAAAACTGACTGCCGCAGCAGAGTCGAGTGAGCAATGTTGTTGTTCAGGAGCAGCACTCGCCTGTGTCTCTGTGTGTGTGTGTGTGTGAGCTGTTGAGCTGATAGACACTCAGGCTACCCTAGCACAGCTAGCACATAGAACATGGAATGAAACATGAAATAGCTGAGCTGATAGGCCGTCAGACGACCATAGCTTAGCTGGAATGGAACATGGAATTGGAACATGGAATTGGAACATGGAATGAAACATGAAATAGCTGAGCTAATAGACACTCAGGCTACCCTAGCACAGTTGGCATAGAACATAGAGTTGGAACATGAACTAGCTGAGCTGATAGGCAGTCAGACGACCATAGCTTAGCTGGAATGGAACATGAACTAGCTGAGATGATAGGCAGTCAGGCGACTGTAGCTTAGCTGGAATAGAACATGGAATGGAACATGGAATGGAACATGAACTAGCTGAGCTGATAGACACTCAGGCTACCCTAGCACAGTTGGCATAGAACATAGAATTGGAACATGAACTAGCTGAGCTGATAGGCAGTCAGACGACTATAGCTTAGCTGGAATGGAACATGAACTAGCTGAGATGATAGGCAGTCAGGCGACTGTAGCTTAGCTGGAATAGAACATGGAATGGAACATGGAATTGGAACATGAACTAGCTGAGCTGATAGGCAGTCAGGCTACCATAGCATAGCTGGAATGGAACAGGGAGCAGAAAGCTGAAATACAGACGATTACATACATATATAAGCTATATAGACAAATACATATATTAAAAGAGCTAATATGCACATCAAATATTATTTCGCATCGCATTCCAAGTCTAAGCTACCAGTTGCTACCATTCGCTGCTCTCTGTGTGGAGTCAACTTGAAGATAAATATCCTACGCCCAGGCTGCACCACATACGCGAACATAAAAAGCTACCCACTACCCACTACCCGCTGCCCCTCCCCCACTGTGTTGCTACTGCCCCAGTCAGCGTCACATGCAAAGTGGGCATGTAATCTCTCTTAGGCACAAATGGACACAAAATTCAATTCCAAGAAAATTGACTGCAAATCCGCAAGTTTGGCTCGTTGACATTTAAAAGCCAGGCAAGGGGGCAAGGGTTGACCAGGTGTATGTGTGTGTGTGTGTGTGTTGTCTGCGTATGTCCAGTGAAAACGAAACGATGCCAAACGCATGTTTAGCATGCGCTGCACTTGTCCCCAGCTCCAGCTCCAGCTCCAGCTGCAGTTGAAGCTGCTGCAACAGTTTTAGCCGGGCTCTTTTGGCGACTTTTTTTTGGCCAACTACTGTACCAAATTTGATTTGCTATGCTGATTTGGGCTTAGCTCTGGCTCTGCTGCTGCGGCTTGTGTCCCTGGGGCGTATGCAAAAGAAGAAAATGCGGAAAACATATTTGGCATAGTTTTTCACATTTTCTCTACTCTGTTTTTTGTTTTTTGTTTCTTTCTTTTTCTTTTCTTCTTTTTTCGTTTGTCAACTGTGTGGTCAGACCAAGTTGTTGTTGCTGTGGCTGTTGTTGTTGTTGTTGCTGTTGCTGTAGTTGCGGCTTGACTCGTTGTCGAAGATTTACGAGCGCTCGGCCCAATAAAATGATTGCCAGCGATTTTTTATGCAAATTGTTTTTGTTGTTGTTGTTGTTGTTGCTGTTGCTATGAGTCATGCGCATATTTCTTTCCTTTTCTATTTTTTTTTTTTCATTTGTTTATTAAAAGTTTAACTATTTTTACGAGCCAGAGCTGCGCAGCATCCGTTGCCGTTGCCGTTGCTGTTGTTGATTTTATGAGCTGCGTTTATAGCGCTGTATTTCGTATTTTGTGAAAAGTTAACTGCATTCTTTGTTGTTGTTGTTGTTGTTGTTGCAGTTGTTGTTGCTTGGGGGTCAGCAAATTGAAATTTTGTTTTATTGCCAGTATATCTTATTGGATATTTGCCAGGTTGAGCAAACAAAAGACTGAGGCAACGAACTTGTTCTCACCAACACACACACGCACGCACATTCCGTAAGAGACTCTCAAGTTTCTGGGTTGTCAAATACATTTCCTGTGTTAGAAACTTTCACTGCGACAACAGCAACAACAACAACGAGAACAACAACAAAAACTCATTTAATTTAACAAAATTCAGGAAATATTTTATTTTATTTTATTTGATTTTTTTGCACCCCGTCTCGTGGCCGTCAGCAAAGCCCCGGGGCCAGCTCAGCCAGCGGATTATTTAGCGATTAACCACAAAGTGAACAAAAAGTGTTAGAGAAATGTTGGCTCTGCCTTTGGCGCTCTTTGTTTGCGATTTGACTTCAATTATTGTTGGTCTTATCAGCAAAATGGCCAGAGATCATTGAGGTACTTTACAAATACACAAATGATGTACAGCAAGACGGCACGTGTTGGCAAGATAGAGAGAGAGAGAGAGAGACAAAGAGAGAGATAGAGAGACAGTCGGCGCAGCTCAAAGCAAAAATCACATTTCTCATAATGAGCCTGGCTGACTTCTCATATTCATTTCGTTGACTTTTATGAGAGTTGACAGCTGCCTCATTACCGGCAACTGCAACAGCAATGGCAGCAACGGCAACATTTGCCTGCAACAGGTTGCATGTTGCTTTGGCATTTCACGAAAACATAGAAATATAGTTGTTAACGGCTTTTGTTAAGCGGCGCAACAGAAACATTGTATATTATAATGGCCAGCGGCAGCAGCAAGAATATTGATATGAATAACAGCAGCAACAACAACAGCAACAACAGCAACAACAACTAGAGGCAGTGTTAGAGCTTCAGCTTGAGGAACAACCAGAAGTTGTAGAAGAAGCAGCAGAGCATAAAAAATAATGACAAACATAAATATCGACTTTACGATTGCAACGTGACTTCATTTAAAATCGAACAAAATATGCTAAATAATGCCAAAGCCAACAACAGCAATGACAACAACAACAACAACAACACGTACAGCAGCGGGCGCACATTTAGAGTCACACGTGCGTGGTCAAGAACCTCAAAAAGCCAACAACAATTTTTTTGGCACCAGCTCAAATCAAACCAAAATGAAATAAGTGGCAAACGGGCATACACGACTGTCAAATGCTCGCTTTACTAAAAGGGAAATTGAGTTGTATAGTTAAAGATGATTCAACTGTAGAAGAATTTGTGGAAGTTAGCTATAGATCTGAGATAGTTATGGCTTAAGCCTGGGAGGTATTCGTGTAGTCGCAGTTCTCAGATATAAACAACATTCTGGGTATATCTTAGATATGTATATAGCATATTCACTTACTCTAGATATATACCACAATCAAAGTCTCTAACTTCTGTTATATAACTTAAAGCTATACACGATTTGCTATGCTCCCAGAGAACTTTTATAACAGAGCTCATTTTTATATCAAACGAGCCTTAAGCTCTAGTATATCAATCACAGCTCAAGTCTCTGGCAGAGCCAACACTGCCTAAAGCCAATATACTCTTCGTTACCTCATAAAAAAGGCCAAAAAAAAGGCCAAAAAGCAAAACTTACTCAAAATGTGAAACAAGCAACAAATAAGAATAATGTCTATAAAAATTAATAAATTTTATGTACCATTAAAGTTGTTGTTGTTGTTGTTGTTATTGCTGTTATTGCTTTTATTATACAGCTACAGCTACAGCTACCTCTCCCTCCCCCCCCCCTGCTCTTGCTTAGCGGCCGTTGCTTTGCATTTTAAAGAGCTGCTCGTTTTGGCCAACATTTCTTTTCAATTTGGCCAAGACGCGCGGCTCTATTAACAGCCATCAATATGCCAGAATGAGTAAAAAAAAAGATGTCAAATTGGCAATTTTATTATATTTACTCTTTCTTATCCCTCTCTCATTATAACAATATGAATTGTTGTTTTTGTTGTTGTTGTACATATTTGCTGTTACAATAGACTCCAACTGTGGACTCGGTCTCTATATTGAGCCATAAAATTGGCCATTTTCAAATTTGGTTTTCGATTTTTTGACAGCTGCGCTTAAAGCTGCTCGTAAATGTCGGCCAGCTGACGATGCTCTATGGGATCCAAGAAAAAAAAAAAAAAAATCAAAATAAAATAAACAAGTCAACCAATAAACCATAAAAAATAAAATAAAACTGACCGAGAGAGCAAAAAGCAAATGACAAAAGCTTCAGAGCTGCGGGAAATAATAAATTCAATGACTAAATGCCTTGCAGGAATGCTGAATAGATATTAGAAATGGACGCCCACACGCCAAATGGCCCAAGATAAATTAAGCCAGAGCTATTTATAGGGCACATATAAAACACTCAAGTGCGGCCATAAATAATATCTGCTTTTTATTTATTTTTTTTATTTCTATACAAATCATAAACAAAGTGCAAAGGTTCTGCTAGGATTGTATGAATAGAAGGAGAGTTGATTGATGTGTTTAGTGGGTCTAAGAAGATCTATAAATATATATATTACAGAGTATGTATATAGAGTTAAGATAAGAGAGAGAGAGAGAGAGAGAGAGAGAGAGAGAGAGAGAGAGAGAGAGAGAGAGAGAGAGAGAGAGAGAGAGAGAGAGAGAGAGTTGGGTTGAGAAGAGGTTAAGGTTTGCCTAGGAAAATTATTTTTTATAAGTTGATTTCTGATTGAGTTTTGATAAATATAATATATAGTTGTATATTATAATCAATATTGTATGCAACTAAAAACCTGAATGAACTAAGTATGTACTGAAGTACTGACGAAACCAAAAAGACATCTCAATAGACATTAAGAAAGAATATCATAATATATATAGATATATTAACTCCTCTTACAATCTATCAAGAATCAGGCATACTAAATATGCCCAATCCTATAGCAAGCATAGAAATTAACACAAAATAACAATTAACCAAAAAGTCATAAATATTATATGGGCAAAAAGGGGGCCAAAACAATATCAATAAAAAAACACTAGCCTGGCTAAGAGATATACGAGAGAACGGTACTACTGTTACTGTCTTTAGCTCTACCTCCTCGATTGCTCAATTTATGCAAATGTCTTTTGTTTTGTGTCGAGTGCGTAATGCCCATTTATTGCCGATTGCCGATTGCTGGCAACGGCATTTTAATATCCAGAAAATAACTTGGCGTACGCGTGTATAAGAAATTATCAAAAATGAAGAAGAAGAAGAAGCAGCATTATAAAAAAAAATGTATAAATAAAAAATTACCTGCACATAATTTCACTAGGCATACAGAATAAGTTGGCCAAAGCGAAAGCCCAAAAGAACAGGTTCGTATTTCTGTTGCTGCTTCTTCTTCTCGTTGTTGCTGTTGTTGTTGTTGTTGTCAATATGTCAGACTGCGACTGTGGCAGACAGCTTGAGGCACTTGTTGCTGCCGCTGCTGCTGCTGCTGCTGTTGGGCCTTTAGTACCGTTGTGCAGTTGCCAGCGCTGCCTGCGTCAAAGTCCACAGGCAAGCAGCGAGTCGAGGCAGCGGCAGCGGCAGCGGCAGCGGCAGTGGCCGAGGCCGAGGCCACTTAAAGATTCCGCGACGCTTCGGGGCGATGCGTTACGCATTTTGATGAGGTCATTTGCGTGTGAAGCGCACTAAATGCGGCCCACGCTTCTGGCCTCTGGCAAGCTGGAAAAATCGAATTCAATTCGTGGAAATGCCTAGCTAGGAAAACTTTACGTTCATATAACCCCATCCCCACACCTGCCCCCTTCTCCTCTCCCCTACCAACGTCTATTACTCATATTCGCAAAGCGAAATCTATTAAAATTATCACACGCCACGCTGACCTCAGAGCCGGGCAAACATTTTTCAAGTACCGTTCCAAATACTCTCGTTTATGTGTCGGCGTACATACGAAAAAACCGAAAAAACTAAAACCGAAAAAAATGCAAACAACAACGAAATCAACCGCAGCCAATAAAATGAAAAATGCTTGGCAAAAATATTGCGGCAAAATAATTTGCCACGCTCGTAAATTTTCAGCTCATAAAAAGAAACGAACTACGTTGGTGGGTTGTTGTGCGACAGAGTGTGTGTGTGTGTGTGAGTGTGTGAGTCAGTGCTGGGCATTTCTCGAATTGAGTCAGATTTCAGTTTGACTACGATCAAGCCTCAACTCTCAACTCAACTCTCAACTCTCTGTGATATATGGCCAGTGCCTTCGTCATTTGCATGTGAAAAGCGGGGAAAAAAAGTTTCTCTAATTTGCCAAATGATTATTATGTGTGCCTAAACAACGTTAAGTGTTGCCATAAATAAGCTGACCAGACTCGCTTGTCTTGGCCATAAATATCTGACAGATCCCCAGGTGACAAAAACTATTGAAAACTCACAAATAAACCAAATTCAAAGAGGAAGAGAGAGAGAGAGAGAGAGAGAGAGAGAGAGAGAGAGAGAGAGAGAGAGAGAGAGAGAGAGATGATCGAAAGGAACTACACAGCTAACTGAGTGAAAAGTAGGCTATAAGCAAAAGTCGCATATACAGCTACAACATATCATCATTATCGAGTTTATTCAATCTGAGCTGATTTTAGAACTATTTTTAATTAAACTAATTGCCAGCTGACAGTTCTTTCAATTTGAAAAGCAGCATTCGCTGAGCACTAATCGATATGTACTGAGTTGCGAGTCAGAGAGGGAGAGAGAGAGAGAGTGAGATAGCTATATATATAAATATATTGTAGATATACATACATATACAATTGAAATTGCATAAATTAAGTCTTTTTTAGCGCGTGCATTCGAAAGACTTAAGCAACGAACTTGCATTCCGGCAGGCGCTTGCACACTTAAGTGCACAACAATAAAAGCAGGCAACAAAGTGTGCAGCAGTTGAGGCTGCTCGACTAGCAAATACCCTAATTAACTTAAATGACTTGGAAATGAGTGATATAGCATATAGAAATACAAGACTAACAGCAATAATACAGGAACTAGAGTCAAAATAGATGATAACTAAAGTTCTAGCTCAGATAGATGGATTGTAGAACAGATGAATATAAATATAGAGATATATTTCCTATATATGCGACTAGTAAATAACACAACTGAAGTTACTACACTTGAGAAGGAGGATGCAAGTACCTCAGCCTATGCAATAATTATGTTATGATAATCGATATAGAGTTCGATCGATTTGAGAGAAGAAAGAAAGATCTGTACATAAATATTTTGTAGGTTTCCTACTCCTTTCCTAGAATACCTATAATTTAAATAAATATTCTAGCTGTAGCATCCTTAGTCTTCTCCAACTCTGGTAATAGAAATGCCCAAAGATAACTAGAAAAACAAATTTGAATGCAAGCCAAAAGCTAAAGCAAAACCAAAACTCGAATTGAAATGAGATGAGAAGACGAAAATTAAATTGAAAACGGGCCCCACAAAAAGCGCTGCTCGCCATAAAAAATCAAGCGCAGAAAACGGCTGAAATAAAGATAAGCGTAAAGTGGCAGCCCAGAGATGTTGTGGCCCAGAGTGTTTGTTGGCCGGCGATAAAAATTTAATCAAAATTTATGAACACTGCCACGCCTTGCGCACCACCAGCGCCTCCGCCACTCGTGGCCATATAACGAAGAATTTACACTAAAACTAACTCGTCTCTTGTTGCATTTCTCTCCAACTGTTTGCAGTCCCCGGAACTGGATTATCGGCACGAGCTGGTGGGACGCCTGCACAAGATTGAGCCGGCCGATGTGGAATTGGAGGTGCTAGCTGCTGCTGCTGCTGCCTCCAACAACAACAATAACAATAACAACAACACGAACAACAACAACAACAGCAGCAGCAATAGTAATAGCAACGGCAGCAACAGCCAAACAGCCAACAGCAACAGCTCCGCAGCAGCAGCAGCAGCACAACATCATCACCATCATCAGCTCCACCATCATCACCTGCACTCGCACCACCACACGCATGCGCACCACCACCACCAACATCATCATCAGCAGCAGCATCATCTGCACCACAGTCTGCAGAGCGGCGAGAGTGGTGCAGCCGCCTTAGACGCCTGGCATTTGGCTGCCTCCAGCTATGCCAGCGACCAGAGCCATCAGCAGCAGCAGCAGCAGCAGCAGCAACCCGCCGGCTCGCCCAGCTCCAACTCGAATTCCGCCTATGGATGCGGCCCGCTCTACGACGATGCGCCCTACGATGTGGCACTGGGCTATGGAGCGGGCGCTGGAGCGGGCAACACGACGGCAGCAGCGGGCAGCGAGAAGGAGTATCTGTATGGTAAGTAGAGAATGAGAGAGAGAGAGGGAGAGAGGAAGAGAGGGAGTTGCTGTGACATACAATTATTACACGCATGGAGAAATCTCGCAAGTCAATAGCAAAAACGAGACGCGACAACGTGCTCATAGCTGAAATTCGAACCTAAACGAAGGCAGACGAACCGAACTGCGAATGCGCTACAGTGGGAGAGGAGGCATTCAGTGTGTGCGAGGCTGAGCTGTATGATAATCATACAAGTGAGAGTTGCTAGCCAAAGAGACTTGGCTAAATATAGCCAAACAGATCGAACGAACGAACGGTTGTTTATAAATTTCATGCATATGCGAGATTTCTTTGTTTGCATTAATAATTCCCTGTTTGAGCGATCATTTGCATAAGGCATTAGCAGTTTGATTATAAATTGATTTCCTTTACCCCCACCACACACACACACATGCACACTCACACACACTCACACACACATATATAGAAACCAAAAACAAAGAGGCTCTCTTTGGTGATCCACTGGACGATCCGTATCAGCGACCCGCGCTCTGGGACGATATTGCCACCTCAATACAGAATATCGATCCGGAGAATGCGCTCATGCTGAGCGGCAGCAGCACAGTGGCGAATGGCGGCGACAATGCGGCTGCGACACAACAACAGCAACAGCAACAGCAACAGTTGCTGCCGCAGGTCAAAATGGAAGCAATAGATGAAACGCTGCTCGAAACTTTCTCGACACCAATGCTCAGTCCCATGGAGATTAAAACTGAAAAGCAGCAGCGACAACAGCAGCAACACCAGCAGCACCAGCAGCAGCAACATCAACACCAGCAGCAGCAGCAATACCATCAGCAACAACACCAGCAGCAGCAACACCAGCAGCAGCAGCAACAACACTATCAGCAACATTATCAGCAACAGCAGCAACACTTGTACCAGCATCATCCCAGCCTCTCGCTGTCTGGGCTGCCACCCGCTGCTGAAGTTGTTGAGCTGCAGCTGCAACAGCAGCATCAACAGCATCTGCACAGTGGCAGCAACAGCCCGAAGCAGTCAGCCGGCGACAACAACAACTCTGCCTCCTATCAGCAACAATACCCATCTCAGCTGAACGGCGCATCAGGCGCTGCATATCTAAACAGTAGCAGCAACAACAACACCAGCAGCGTTGCCACCAGCAGCAGCAACACCACCAGCAGCAGCAGCTCTGCCAACAACAACAGCTACGGCTACAGCTGGCATAGCAGTCAGGTGAGAATCCCAGCAATTGTTGCTACCGCACAGCTTTCTATTTAGTCTTCCCGTTCGCTCTAGACCTTTCACACCAAATACCAAATACACCCGCCATCAGCTGTTGCCGCAGCGTCACCCACCACTGCCACGCCCACAGCTCAACATGTGCTGCACCAACAGCAACAGCAACAGCAGCAGCAACAGCAACAGTTGCAGCTGTGCCCGCCAGCCGCGCCCAGCACACCCTCCGCCACGTCCGCCTCCTCCTCCTCGGGCAGCGTCTCCTCCACGGGCTCCGGCTCGACGCGCCACATGTTCGTGCCACCACTGACGCCGCCCAGCTCAGATCCCGGCAGTCCAGGCGCCTCCATGGTGGCCGCTGCCGCCGCTGTCGCCCAGGCCCAGAGACGCAGCACGCCGCCGCCGCCCTACCAGCAGGGCCATGGCCTGGCCGGGCTCTGCCCCAGCCTGGTGAGTCCGGCGCCCACGCTGCAGCTGCTGGGCGCTGCCACGCCCGCTACGCTCACAACCCTAACGCCCGCGAGTGCAGTCGCCCAGCAGCCGGCACCGCCGCCGCCGCCGCCCCCGCCCGCCAGCAGCGGCCGACGCGGCCGGCATGCGCACCATCAGCCCGGGACGCCGGCGCACATCGCGAGCCTGATGAGCGTGCGCACCGTGCGCTACAATCGACGCAACAATCCGGAGCTGGAGAAGCGTCGCATCCATCACTGTGATTTTGTGGGTGAGTGCAATACGCAGATTCCAATATATCTCATTCCGATTCCAATTCCCATTCTCATTCCAATTCCCATTCTCATTCCAATTCCCATTGAGATTCAACAGCCTCTGCTTGGGATGCGCTGCATGCGCGACTCGTTTATCATTTGGCGCGCTTTGCGACACTTTTTGTAGCAAAGTTCGACTTCTGCGCCCCACCGCCCCTTGTTCCCGTCTTCCATCTCCGGCCAGAGTACGGCCTCAGTTACACATTTAGCCTATACTCATTGCGCATGCGTGCAGCGTAGAGCCAATCGCCATTTATTTATTTATTCTCCATTTATCTATACATTTATTTATTATCTTTCCGTCTTAGCTGTCGCCCGCTGTGCCTATTGACAGTTGTTGTGGCGCTTTTTCTAATGCCTCTTTTGTAATTCCAATTAGCCAGCGTCGCATTTATGTAAGAGTCTCTCCCTCCCTCTCTCTCTCTATCTCTCGCTCTCACTCTCTGTGTGCCTGTCTTTCATCTCATTGCATTGCATTTCAATGTCAGCCTGAGGACCTTGTCTGATGGCACAGTTAGCTGTCTGAGAATAGGCAGCCTAGGCAATCGGAGAAGGAGTTGATGGAGTGACTAAAGATCAGCTAGAGATGGAGTATAGTAGGGGAAGTAATATGGGATCTATTTGAGAAATCTTAGTTGAGGCCGTAGATCAAGTGAGAGTGAGAGGAAATGTAGATAACTCTAACTGAAGATCAGTTGTGAGAGTTAACTTAAGATGAAGAAATGAGGATCACTGAAGATCAAATGAATATGAAGGCATTTGTAATGAAATTTTAGATTGAGATTATTTATAACTGAAGATCAGCTGATAAGCAGCACAAAGATGAAAGCTCTAGGCAACGATCAATATTTGAGGATCAATTAAAGATCTACAATCAATCGAAGATCAGCCAACAAGAAAAAAACTCTACTCAATCAAAAAGTCTATTTTGTTTTCTACCAATTTCGTATCGATCAGTCCATTAGCTTTTAACGGGTTCGTTCGCATGCGAGGGTAGCGCAAAACACTTAACCCCAAGCTAAATGCGACGTTGTCTAGCCAAAATGATGGTTCGTCCGTACGTCCGTCTGTCCCGCTGTCTGCCCGTTGTTGGCGTCGCTAGCTACGTGCGTTGCCACTAATAAATAATTGACAATTGTCTGACACGTTTGCCGTGGCCATTTTTAGACAAAAACCGCGTACCGAGCACAAATATTTTTGTGTGCGATTGCCGATTGCCGTTGGCCTGGCTGACTGGCTGGCTGGCTGGCCTGGCTGGCTTAAAGCTCAGTCTAGGCTACAAAAATGCTGTCCAAATGAAGTTATTATGCCATAAGCGCACGCATCAAGCGTCTCCGCGACTCAACTCCGCCAACTCGGGGAGATTGCAACTGGCTAAGTGAGTTATGTCTGCAGTAGTTCGCTCTGGCTCTGTGGCCAACAATTCTCGTTACTTTTGCAGTCGCAGCCAATCACGCGTCTAACTGTCATCGTTGTTGTTGTTGTGGTTGTTGCTGTTGTTGTTGTGTTTGTTGCTTGGCGTCGACGCAACATTCTTGAATCGCTTTTTAGCTATCAATTCGCTCTGGCCATGTTTGTCTTGCTTGGTGGCTTACCCGCGCTAGCTGCCTGGATTTTTAGCCAAGTCAATGGCTATTTGGGCATTGTCTTCTCAATATGCCCGTCACGTTCTACTCAGCTTTCAATTAGAGCGAACGTGCTGGGATCTCTAAGCATCCTTTTAAGTGCCACATAAATGTCTCATGCTGTGCACAAGTGAATCTTGTGCAACTTTCACCAACAACATCCAGCAGCAACAGCAACAGCAACAGCTACAGCTGCACGGGCTTAATTAAAGGCTCGATTGTAGCGACGCCCACTGACCCACTGACAGAGCAGAGCTGCAACCACAGCCAGAGCCACAGTCACAGCAACCACAACCACACAACAGTCGCAGTTGCAGTTGCATTCACACAGCCTCCGTTGCACTTTGCAATGTGCCTCGTTTTTTTTCCATAGTCATCTTATCAAGATGCTTTTTTTTTCCTTTGGCCAACAAGTTTGCCGACCCAACACACACTCACACACACATAGACTTACATGTGAAGTGCTTAAAATTGTTAACAACTATTGAGCTAGCTGTTAATTTAATGGCCAAGATCATTGCAGATGCCTCGTGGAGGCTGCTTTGATTTAAACAGTTGTTAAAATTATGGTTCAAGCTAACAAGCCATACATAAAATATAGCTCAATTATTAATGGTTTGTTGTTGTTGTTGTTGCTGTATTTTAATTAATATTTATTTAGCGAGGAGATGTGCATTTAGATAGATAGATAAATAGTTGCATGTTTATCGCTCCCTTCAGCTAAGTAAAATAACTTTTATTTTTATTAAAAAAAAAATAAACTTATTATTTTAATTGCTGATTTTAATTTTGTTTGTAAAATATGAAAAAAATAAATAAAACAAAAAAAAAATAAAAAATAAATAAATAAATAAAATAAAATAAAAAAAACACAAAAAAAATTAAAAATTAAAAAATAAATTAAAATTAAATTAAAAATAAATAAAATAAGATAAAATAAATAAAATAATACAAATTAAAAAAAAAATAAATAAAAAAATTAAATAAGTAATAAATAAAAAAAAAAAAAAAATAATAATAATAATAAAAAATAAAATAAAATAAAAAATAATTAAAAAATTAAATTAAAAATTTATAAAACAAAAAAAAAATAAAATTAAATAAAAGATAAAATAAATAAATAATATAAAATATATATATATCTGCACCTTTTATTTTATAAATATTTACATTTTAGCTAACGAAACTTGCTACAATTTAATAGTGCAGAAACAGCTCCTTCGTTTGAATCATAGCGAGCTATATATAGGTCTCTTTTGGTCCATTGCTGCTGCCTTTACCTCTCCTTAAAAACTGTTTGCCCTCTCTCAAACAACTCCTTAGCCCACTCCTGCTAGATTACTATACATATTATACATATATGTACATATCTACACGTATCTCCCTCATATATCATAGCTATCACACATCTAACTTTCATCTGCTCATTCATGCAGCTCCACACACCTCAGAGATTATAATAATATATTTGTATATGCATAGATAGATATTCACTCCTTTTGCCTGCCTCTGCTTATGCAACAAAACTTTCTTTTTTTTTTTTTTTTTGGCTATTGCAGGTTGTTCCAAGGTCTATACGAAGAGCTCGCACTTGAAGGCGCATCAAAGGATACACACGGGTAAGTTGTTATTGATAGTTAACTGGCTCACAGATCCACCCACCGCCCATTGCACCACTGCACCACTGGGCACCACCTGGCATTAGTTAGTTATGAGGCGCCGCTAGGCTTGTCCGCTGTCATACACATCGCTGGCTGCTCCGCATCCGTTGTAGGCGTAGGTCGGGCTTGAGCTTATTACAAAAGCACCACCAGCACCACCACGATGAGCAGCAGCTGTGGTGCGCTTTATTTCGGCATTGTTGAGCAAGCGAGCGGCGGGCGGAAAAAAAAGGCTTTTGATTAATTCGCGCGCTCATATTTGTAGTTGCCAGCACATAATTTGCCAAGAGCTCGGAGCGGCTTAGTTTTTGTTTTCTGTTTTTTTCAATTTCGGCGCGGCAACCACAGAAATCGTGATTTCTACTCTTTCAGTTTTGCTTTTTTTTTTGTGGTCAGTTGCAACATCAACAACATCAACAATCGCCAATCGCCAACGCCATCAGCTGGGCGCACGTTTGGCCTGCATTTCCTTCTTGCTCAGATTACACTTGACGTTATTTTTGTCTTTTTTTTTTTTGGTTGGGCTACAGCTGTAGACTATCTGTTTTTTTTTTTCGGTGGGTCGTTGCCGGTTGATCACCTGCCTCTGCGTTTTATGGGGCATACGTTTTATGCCCCTCATTCGCGACTCTCAACTCTCGACCCAGCCCCAAACCGAAAAGAGTCTCTCAAAGTCCCGACCGCAGTTCTCCTTCACTGTTTTCATTTTTATTAATCGCACATGACCAGCTGATTTATGCGCTGCACTAAAAAACATTTTTATTATTATGATTTTTTGCTTTTCGTTTATTTCTCTTTTTTTTTTGCGTTGCGCTGATTTTCACTTAACTGATAAACTTAACGCCCCGCTAAAGAAACACAACACGGCATTTGATAAGCCCGACGACAAGTACTCAGAGTCAAGGTGAAGCTGTAAATTCTCAACGTCTCAAGTTTATATAAGGCTAAAAACATTTCAAAGTCATTTCAAGATATATGAAAATAGCTTTTGCGCGTTGCAGATATATTTTATTTATTTTTATTATAAATGTAAATTTGATATACATAAAAAATATATACAATATTTAAAAAATATATATATAAATGTATGAGAAGGTTTGAATAACTCTAAAAGGCTTTTAGCTCAGCTGGAATACTCTAAAAATAAATAATTATTTTTTCTTTTCATGAATCATATTCTAAATATAAAACATAAGTATAGCTAACACCCATTCACATAGTTAACTTCTCTCATCCACTCTCTCTCTCTCTCTCTCACTCTCTCTCTTGTCTCAGCCTTGTCAATGACAGCTATAGATCTGGTTAACAGATTTAATTGCCTGACGCCCGCCTGTGGGCCAACACGAACGAATGAATGCCAGACGAATCAATGGCCTAATGGCCACGTCTTTGGCCATTTGGCTCAAATCTCTTGGCCAGCAATTTGGCAGCACTTTTCGAGTGGCAGCTCACCATTTGTGGCTACCGTCTGATGGCTGTCCGTTTGTTTGGCTTTTGACTTAGTTAACGTCGTCACACGCCCAGCCACACACACACACACTTAGACACATTTTTCATGCAATTTTGAAGCTGCGGCATCTCGTGGCGCCAGACCCCAAGTTGAGTGTTGTCTTAGCTGATTAGCTGGGCTGCAGCTCAAGTGGCTCAGGGTTGGACTGGGCACAGGGGACACTTCTTGGGCAAGTTCGTTGCCTAAGTCTTTTGTTAGCTGTTGCCAGCTCGTAAATTTGTCGTTTTTATTTGAGCTTTTTGTCCTTATCGGCTATGCGGCGATTAGAAAATCAGCCAGTAACTAATCTTTATGCAACGAGCGAACACATAAATTTCTACATATCTGCCAGGGAGACTGAAAGACTGGAGGACTGGGAGACTGGACGCTGTTTGCCCACCGGCTGGGCTTATTTTGTACTGATTTGTTTGCTAATACGTTTGCGTTGCCATAAATTAGTTTGATTTTTATGCCCCGGCGAGAGTAGGAGTTGCCCAGGCCTGCGGCTAGACATGTCTTCTAGCTAGCTGAGGCCGGCCGTTGCCTTAATTTATATGCGACTCCGATTGACTCTATATACAAGTATGTATGTGTGTGTGTGTGTGTGTGTATATATCTATAGTTAGTTGCATGTTGAGCTTATCGCTCTATACGCTAAAATTATGAAGTAATTTCGTCGGCTTTATCGCATTGCGTTCATCGCACATTACAAAACTACATTTACATAACTTTGTTTGTTGTTTTGCTCCGGCCACGGGGCCTGGGCGCGGACCCCTGACTCCGGCGTCGATGCTGATCTTTGTTTTAGTTACGAGCGATTTCAATTTTTCGCCATTGCCAAATGATATTCCCACGAGTGCGCGATTTGTATTTGTTGTTGTTGCTGCTGTTGTTGTTGTTGTTGTTTACGAGATTCTGTTTGGGCAGTTGCTGTGCCATGACTCACCCAGCAGCCATTTATCAATGTTTTCGTAAAACCAAACAAAGCTTCTTACATGGCTAGAGAGAGAGAGAGAGAGAGAGAGGGAGAGAGGGATAGCGCATATGTGTGTGCCTGCAAGTGTCGATAGGTAAATTCTTTTTTTTTTCTTCTTCTTCTTATTTTTTTGATTATGTTCAGTCATCTCGAGGCACTTAAGTTCATTAAAAGAGATCTAAATAAACCAATAAGTCACGCCACGAGTCCGTCGCTCATATTGAGTTTCTCTATGCCCAAATCTAAATCCCACAAAAGTGTCAGCTGAGTGCCACTTCTCGAGCTTCAGCGCGACGCTGAAGAGGCATTTTCAACCGAAAGTGCTGTAAAGAAAAAACAACAACAAGCAGCAAAGCTTTAGTTGAAGCTGCTCGACTAAGAGATACCCTAAGTACCAATGTAAAAGAAAGAGAGAAAATGCAAAATCTGCAGGCTTTTGTTAAGGTCTAAGATCTAGATCTAAACACATAAAAGACATAGTCTTGTATAAGGTTACTTCAAAAGGATTTTTCATAGTTATCGTTTGTTTGAAGCCTTGCTCTTCGACTGCTATTTAGGGATCTTCAAACTAAATTTCTCTCTTTCAAATAGATAGGGCTTAGTCGACACAGCTACCCGTGCTCATCAGGAATATATACACATTGTGCATTCTGCCACGCCTTCCTCTGCATGTTGCATAAGCTTTAATAAAATCCTACATACCCTGCCTTTTCATTTTCAATGCGTTCAGGGTATAATTATTATTATGCCTATTGCTGGCAGTGAAAAGGGTCTCAGCGGCTTAGATGAGCTTAGAAGTGCGAGTTATTTGAGCTGAAGTGTGAAGCTGTTGTTGCACGAGAATTGCCGAATTGTCGAGCTGAGCTTGAGCTTGGCAACATTCGCTTACTTTGAGCAATGCATAGCGAATGGACAATGCGAATATTCGCTACAGTTTGTTGGGGTCCAGCTGGGACAATGCCTGAATAATGCCATAAAATGTCAAGTTCACAAAATTTAAAGCAGCGCCATAATTATTTCATTCAATTTCAATTCGAACACGAATGTTTATGTTTATGTTGATGTTGATGTAGTTGCTGTTGTTGTTGTCGTTGGCACAGCCGGCTGCCCGCTCGCCGTGAATTAGTCATAGAGCAGCAAAGTTAACGGAGAAACATTTGGGCACCGGCCGGTCGCAATTTCGTTTACAATTTTGTAGCTCGACTGTAGCCAAATGTCGTTGTGTTGTCTCTTGTTATTGTTATTGCTGCTGTAGTTGTTGTTGTTGTTGGGCCATCGTCATCAGCAGCGGCAAGTCGTGTGCCAGAGCTGAAAATCCAAATCATAAAATACGCGACGCTGAGTGACTCGAACTGCGAATTGACTTACCAGCTGCTGTTTGCTTGTTGTTATAGATGTTGCTGTTGTTGTTGTTGTTGTTGTCGTGTTGTAGTTGTTCTCAAACTAACATGAAAAGCCAATGAAAATGTTAATTTGCGCACACATGCAGCAGGCGCGACAAGAAGCTGCTGTCTCGACTGACATTTGTCATTCCATTTGTAAAAATCATGGCTAACTGTGTTTCTCTCTTCTTCTTCTCTTTTGCTTGCAGGTGAAAAACCGTATACGTGCCAGTGGCCCGAGTGCGAATGGCGCTTCGCACGCTCCGACGAGCTGACGAGACACTATCGCAAACACACCGGCGCCAAGCCCTTCAAGTGCATCGTCTGCGAGCGCAGCTTTGCGCGCAGCGATCACCTGGCGCTCCACATGAAGCGACACCTGCCGAAGAACAAGTGAGGGAGGTAGAGAGCAGCCCCCATCTCTCTCTCTCTCTCTGTCTACAAATTCAACTACATCACAATCCAAAGGACTTTAGTTAAGCTACAAAGAGAAATTCGCATAGTTAAATGGTGTTACTATTAAATATTAAATACAAAACCTGAGCATACATATTTACATAATAATCTAAAAAGAGCTTTCAGCACTCAAGAGCGAGCTAGATATACATATGTATGTCTCTTTCTCACTCGCCTCTAGTTTAATGCTAAGTAAATGAAATTTCCACCTGCTTAACTACATATTAATGCAAAATCTTATATCTAAGCACGATCCTAACTAATGTTAACTCGTAAATCGCATTCAATACTTTAGCCCCGCCCCTCCCTCGCTCCCAGCAGATGCAGTGCCTGCCATCGGAGTCCCGTGTATTAAAGTGCATATAGTATATATTTATTCATAGACATAGAGATCACATTTATATATGTAGTTGGGCATATTTAAGATGAATTCAATGCTAAGTTTCGGGAGTAGAACATTAATCGCAACGTGTCATTGTCGCCTAGTTTCTGTATAGTTCACACTTAGCCATAAATTTTAGTTTTTAGTGTATCTGTAGTCGGTCTACATTCAGTGGATGAGCATCCTCTGTATGTGTGGACTCTTTATAGTGTATATGTAATTGTAAATGTAACTGTAAATGTAGCTAGCTAGCGTATTATGTGTCTCTATATCGTTTCTAAACACCAAAAAGTGCTGGCACAACAAAATCAAATAATAAAATGTTTTTGAAAAACCACACAATCTGGTATTTTTTTGTATCTGATGCTGAACGGCATCCATCCTACTAGTTATCCACGGCAAAGCGCAAGGTCCACTGGCGAGCGATCTTGTCGTGCTCCCTGCGATGATTGATGTAGAGGTTAGCTACAGCCGGATTTAGCGGATCCGTCGGATCGGGCGTCTCCATCACATAGAGAACGGAGAACAAGAGCTTGCCCACCGTTATAACGGGCGACCAGTTCTCGGTGCAGATGAGATTGCCGTGCACGTTGCAATGGTAAATCTTGGTCACGAACTTCAGAATCGGCGGCTGGAATGGATACTCGAAAGGAATCGAGATGTGCATGTCGAAGATGCCGCCCTCATAGGGCGTGTTCACCGGGCCAACCAACTTGGCAGTCCACTCGTACAGATTGTCGTTCAACAGATCCACCGTGCAGCCAGGCACGGGATGCATACGGAGCATGGCCAGCTCCTGCTTCAAGCGACTCTCCGGCATGTCGTGGCCCGGATAACGGGCATAGATGCGCATGAGACGCAAGGCCTCTTCAGGGTTACTCATCACGCACGGATAAAATGCATCCTCGAACTCTTCAAGTTGAAGTAATTCTTCGTCAGACTCGGACAGCGGAGCTGGCAGCGGCAATTCATCGGTCTCTGAATCGGAATGATTGCCGTTACGTAGCATCTTGGTGAGACTAAATGAAAAAAAAAAAAATAATAATAATAAAATAAAATAGATAAATGAAAAATAAATTTTATGAAATTAAAGCAAAAACCTTTTTGCAGAAGCTTATAAAGCTTACCGATTCCTTCTAGGGTTTGAGATTCAAGGAAAATTAGCTGCTCGAATTTGTGAAATTCGCAGAGACTTCTACGGACAGCAGACTGAATGAACTTTGCTGCACAAATTTCACAAATTTGTCACGTGTTTTAAATTAAAATTTTCTTTTTTTGCACAAATTTTTCCAGAGATTTGTAAAGACAACCGACTGCGTCTAGCGTTTGCGTTCGAATGAATTATTTTGCTCAAATTTCTCGAATTTATAACAATTGGGCCACGTATCCTCAAATTTAAGGCTTACTTTGATTTGTTCTCCATGAATTGCGAAAATGTTCTGATTAGTGATGGGCAATGCGCGATAAACTCTTATTAGTGGTATTTTAGTATTTTTTCTGCTATCGTGCCAAAATAGGGCATCGACTTTTATTGGTATTTTTATGCTCTATTATGAGCATGATGTTAGAACTTCAATTTCTCTACGCAATTTTCTTAGAATGACAGAAAATTTCTTAACAATTGTTGCTAAATTTATTAAGCATTATTATTGCGTGTATTTTTATGCTCTAGAAAAAGGGGATTTTGGAGTGATTCTTTTTCAAATATATACTAAAGTAGCAGTTGGCTTAGCAAAATAATAAATATAGATGTGTGTTCATATAGATATATTCTTGATAAAGAAAACAGTTTGCCCTTCAGTCTATCCGTATGAATACGTTCCCTGCTAAGCAGGGGGCTATATTCTATTTCTATTCGTAAAATTCATAATATATATTTATATTTGCAATAAATTCTTGTTTATTAACTTTATTTTACTTTTTTTATGATTGAAATTTCTTTCCTCTGTAACAAAGTAGATACTTTTAGCCATAGCAGACTCAGCTAGCCTCAGTTAACCCAACAGCTAACCCATCTCTATATTAATTATTACCTCTTCCCTCATAAACCATCTCCAACTGCCCTTCAAACTTATCGCTTTTTGTCCATGCTTTGCCCATCAGAAATTCAATGCCAGTTTTGGACAATGTGCAATGGAATTTTCGAGTATTCGATATTTACTGCAATCGCATGCATTTTATACGATTATTACCATTCGGCCAGTACGTGCAGCGCAACGTCAATGGACAAATTGAAAAATTTCTCCAACAATTGTCAATAGATCTGTGATTTCTTTAAGTAAACTCCACACGTCAGCTAACAGTTAGGTCAGCTTATTAAAGAATCAATATAAAATACATAGATATGTATGATAAAGAGTTTTATGTGCCGCACATAGCCAAGAGACAATCATTTCATTTAGATGAGAATGCAAAGCCGATAAGTGTGAGTCCGACGGACTATGGGGAGACTCTGAGTGATTCAATTGCTTTTTGTTGTTATGGCCCGTGTGATTATTATCAAAATATTTTGTACACGAAACAAACATGTCAAGCAAATGCGAGACGTTTGTTGTTGTCTGCTTGAAAATTGTTTGAAAATAAAAATAATAATTTCAATTGTTGACTGCATTTCATTTTCTACTCTTTCTCTCTCTCTCTCACTCTCTCTCTCTTCATATTTTGTAGCGTCATGTTGTTTTGATTGGGGCGATAAAATTGCTGTCGTTGTGTGCCCATTTGAAATTATAAATCGTTTGATTTTTATGAGGCTCATTTATTTATGAGCTAGCCATGGACAGAGAGAGAGTGTGTGTGAGAGAGAGAGAGAGAGTCTAGTGGTAAACCAGTTCATTTGTCAGCCAACTTCTTTAGATGCATTGACTAAACTGCAGTAGACTTCATGTAAGCCCAAAGTGAGCCACGCAAAGCCCACTCAACGCTCGCCACATGCCTCGGCCTGGCATCCATCATTGCCCAGCTTAAACTCCCTCGACGTGGGCGTCAAGTACCGAGAGCATCTCTTCATCTCTGTTGCACTGCGCTGAGCAGCCATCTCGCTCGCCTTGTCGGGCATCTTCAATTGTCTGTGCGCTGATTAATCATGTTACCACTGACAGCTCAACTTTGCGGGCAAGCTGCTTATTAAATTGGCTTTAGATTGCTAGATAAACGCAATAAAAACGCACAGCAACAACAGTCAGAGTCAGACTCAGACTCAGAGTCGCAGTCGCAGCTAAAGATACAGATACATGAGCAAGACACATGTGGAGTACGTGTAGGTATGAGGACCCCACAAATTGATAAATGCAAAGGTTCCCCCTTCTTTCACTCTCCCCCTCTCTCTCTCTTCCTCTTGGCACCCACCTGAATGTCGGAACAAAGGAGAATTTCATATGAAATCAATGCGCGATTCCAGTCAGATCGCGTGTGCCAGCCCTCCTCGACAGATCTCGCTTATTATTTCAATTAATTTGTGCGCTTTGCGCTCTGTGCTCATTAAAGCAGAGCCGAGCACAAAGCCAAATTGTGCATACAAATACGTACAGACTCAATTCGATCGATCCATGTGGGTGTCGATACTATGCCAATCTGGTAAATATGTCAGTGGGGAATGCTTAATGCTTGCTTCATATGTATTTAACGTTGATCGGGGAGCACAATACCTGAATATATATGTGTGTGTGTGTTTGTGTGTGAGCACATTCAATCTAAATAGACAGATGGAATGTAAGACAATGGAAATTTATATAACTTACTTTAATTACATTATATATTATTGTTGTCAAGTCAGGTATTATATGGATATATGTATATTGCTCTATCAAATTAATTATTATGATACGATATTAATTCACAAGCTTAGCTTATAGATGATAATGTAAGAATACATTAGAGTAAATATACTTTTTAATGACTTGAGTCGGAACTCTATAAATTGAGCAGAATATTTAATAAAGTTCATTTTACATTAAGTCTTGCATTTTCTTTATTTATATGTTTTCTTTCTTAGTCGATATGATTACCAGGATCTACATATCTTGCTCTGATCTTCATCTCTGCTCTATATTTTTTCATCCTTTTCACTCTCTCTTTCTCTCTCCATTTATCTCTGCCTCTCTCTCCCTCTATCTCTCTCAACTCTTTCTTTCTCCCGTTCTCACTTCCTCTCTCTCTCTGTCTGTCTCTCTCTTCCATGTTCTTATTTTCCTTCTATCTCTGTCCTTTTTCTACATTCTCTGCCTCATTTCTATCTCTCTTTCAGAATATCTTGTAACTCTCTCTCTCTCTCTCTCTCTCTCACTCTCTTCATTCGCTCTCTCACTCTCTTTTTGCCTTAACTCTCTCCCTCATTTGCTCTCCTTCTACCTCTCTCTCTCTTGCAGTTTAAGCACACATTTAATTTATATGTCTTTTGAATTGTTCTTATTCTGTCTAACTTTTATATCATATCACCCATTGCAATATAATTCGAATAGCCTAAGGGTACTTCATGCCTTCACATGGGGTATCTGTTTGATTGTATTGTTATTCTATTGTCTACTTGATATACATAAATCATATATGTACATACGTTGCCCATGCTCGAATGACTTCATTAGAACTCGTTGGCCGTTTCGAATCCGTTTCGAATCCGTTTCGATCTAGACTTTAGCTATGGAATATGCGAGGCAAATCAACGCAGCGACAACTTTTATGGAAATATAGAACATATGCTTGACAATATATATACCTATATATACGTGTTCGCCTTTCCAAAGTTTAGATTTACCTGTAGATTTACCTTCTATTATATTCTTTTCTATAGTAAGACATGTTGGAGTAGGGCAAAGCTTCATTAAATCTTCTTTAGAGATTCTTTTGTTGTGGAATATTTCACTGTTTGGCCAACTTCTTATGCTTCCGCAACAACTTTTACTTTCAGGCTCAGCTTGCTGTCTGGCTGGCAGACTGCGTCCAGCTGTGGCTCAGCAAACACCCACAGCAAAAGCTGCATGGCTAACCCACACACACACACACACACACACACAGACACACGGGTTCATCCATTTTAAGCCAGGCGAAACATACAAAAGCGCCCATTAGCAAATGGGGGGGACGCACTCGTCGTGTCGTGTTGTGGCCGTGTCGTATCGTGTGTTGTTGTCTCGTGTGTGTGTGTCGCCTGTCAGACTGACAGAGGGGCGCAGTCGAAAGCCAAAAAAACTGCAACAACAACAGCAAAAACCGTAAACAGGAACTCCTCTCGCCAAATGCTAACTGGCCCAGACAACACGACGAACGATGGCGGGGGCGGGGGCGGCGTCTGGCAGGAGGCGGTGCAGTTGGACGCGTGTTGCAAGCAACTACTTTGCATACACGCTGCACATAAACAACGCTGACTAAAAACGGCGACAACTATAATTAAGCTTAATTGCTGTTTAATGTGAGCCACAACGACAGAGCGACAGACACACTGAAGCTGCAGCTGTAGCCGGAGTCGGATGCGGAATCGGAGCTAGGCAAGCAGGACTGCGATAGTTTTCAACATTTGTCAACTCGCCCACGCAACGTCACTGACTGCTAAACACACACACACACACACATACACATGCACAGTCTGTATGTATTTAAGCTTAATTTAATTATATTTATAATAGGAAAAATGTTCACATTAAACTGGAGTAGAAACCAGGTGTTGGTATAATTGAATAAAATAGTTGCTTATCTTTTCTCTCTGTATGCACGTGTGTGTGTGTGTGTGTGTTTGGCTTAAATTAATTAGCAATTAAAAATGCAGTGCGGACCAATGGATACGCGGCTCTAATCTGTTGTAGCAACAGTCGTAATTCATATTTATAAATAGGCACACATTATTCAAGGTGTCCGCAGCAAGCCGAGAACCGTAAATTAAATCAAAATCAAAATGAAAACGATATGGTTAGAATTTTATAACGAAAAAATAGGTAAAGAATTGAATAAGTCAGAGAAATGAGAAATAACGGCAAGCCGAATACACAATACACTAAATAAGGTTTGAGTTTAGGGAATATAAATGTTTGTGAGCTGAGTCTAAAAAGTGGATAGAGTAGTTGGGAATTTTAAAATACAATTTTTTTATATTTTATATCATACTATCCAGAAATTTATCGCAAAATTTATAATATTTAATTACTTATTTTTATTTTTTTCTATAATTCATATTCTTGACAATAATTCTAGCATATTCCATCCGTGTTTCACAGCAGTCTAGCGACTCCATGGCCAACCGTAGTAGGGTATGCGAAAAACCCATTAGATCCGTGGCCGCCCACAATTTGAACGTGGAGCCGTGCTCGGACCTCGGACAGACAACAGCCGGCAATTGGAGGTTGGGGTTGTTGCCGCTGCTAGACGGCGTGTGACTCAATCCCAGCTGCAGTTGATCGACCGACCGATTCGGCCGACCCAGTGGCGACTGCTGCTGCTGCTGCTGCTGCATTTGGCAATGAACTTTTCGATATCGAAATATGCATGGGCTAAAAGGCAGGCAGCGATGGAGATAAATAAAGTGAGCTTGGCTGCTGCCAATTTGACTTTGAACTCGGTCAAGTCGAGACACATTTGAAGCTGTTTGCATATTTAATTGAACACCTACAACAGCGACAACAACAACAACAACAACAACAACAGCAACAAATGGTTCGCAGCTGTGTTGGCATAATAATAAGCATTATAATCAGGCGCAAAAGGCTCAATAGGCCAATTGGCTGCCGGCTAGGCAAAATCTACAGTTACTTTGTCAAAGCGTCAAGTCGTGCCTGACAAAATAATGACCGCTTATGCATAAGCTTTGTGGCCTTTCAGCCAAATCTCATTAAAAACCACAAGAGCGCCGGCCAACTGTAAGTAAAACTTAAAGTTTTGCTAAAATATTAAGATATATGCAAGTCGTAATTCACTTGAAACAAGTTCTAATACTACGATTGTGGGGGAAAAATATTAAACAAATAATTATATAAAATTAAAAATTATTCAATCGATGGATAATGAAAGGCAGCAATTGCTTGTAGCTGATATCTAGATAATATGATGTATAATATTTGATGAGGTCATGAGAATAGTAGTGTGTGTGAAAATAGTAGTGCATGTGATTGTAGAAATAGTAGTGAAAATAGTAGTAAAATAGTAGTGAAGAAATAGTAGTGAAAAGAGTAGTCAATATGTTTATAAAATTAGTAGTGCATATGATCATGCAAATAGTAGTGCATGTGATTGTAGAAATAGTAGTGACAAATGGTAGCCTATATATTAATGCAAATGGTAGTGTAATTGTTCATGAAAAATAGTAGTTTGTATGTTTACTAAAATAGTAGTGCATATGATCATGCAAATAGTAGTACATAAGAGCAGCAGTAAGAATAGTAGTATATGTGCTTATGAAAATAGTAGTATACATCGACATAAATATAGTAGTTTAATTGTTCCTGAAGATAGTAGTCAATATGTTTATAAAAATAGTAGTGCATATATTAAAATAATAGTTTAAACGTTCATGAGCATACTAATATACATACATACATATATGTATGCTCATTAAAGTAGTGTAAGTGTTTAAAAAAAATAGTACTCAATAGTGTTCAAGAAAATAGTAGTAAATGAAAATAGTAGTAAATGAAAATAGTAGTGCAAAGTAGCGCATACGAAAATAGTAGTCTATAGGTTTAAGAAATATTAGTTTAATAGTTTCTTAAAAATAGTAGTATCCATGTTTATTAAAATAGTAGTATAATTGTACATAACAATAATAGTAGAATTCTTCATTAAAATAGTAGTGCACAGTAGCGCATATGATTATACAAATAGTAGTGTATATTTTCATAAAATTAATAAACTATATGTGCATGAAAATAGTAGTCTATAGTAGTTTATAATATAGTAGTCCATATAGTCATAAAAATAGCAGTGCAATTGCTTATGAAAATAGTAGCTTTTAAATAGATGCACATCTATTTTTCATTAATATATATTTCACAGAAATAGTAGTAGTCTATATGTTTATGAGATAGTAGTCTATATTCACAAAAAAGTAGTGTTGCATAAAAAATGCAGTCAGAACTTTGTATTGACTTTTAGAAAATCAGTTCAAGAAAGTTAACTGAGTAGACTTAGCTTAGATATTCGGCTTATCGAAAGCAACACTATATCGATAACGAATCTGACAAAGTCAAATACACAAATATGTGTCCAGCAGGCTATGCTTTCCCTTTTGTTAAAGAAACACAATTCAATCTGCAAGGAGACTGTCGAGAAAAATTGCTTCAGCTGCTGAAAAAGTTGAAAAACTAAATAAATTCATAAAAAAACAAAAACAGCTGTGAAAAGTAAGTATTATTAAATTGGATAATTCAGATATATATTATATATATACACATCTATAATACAAAATATATAACTTCTTAGAACAATGCCGCCCAGACGAAGTGAGCGATTGCGTTTGCGTTTGTTACGCGAGGTCACGTCCCTTGACCATCCCGGAGCTGAGCCCGGTGCGGCCAACGATCGACGCCTCCGCCGGCGTTCGGATGGAACGCGCGGCCGACTGACGGCACGACAGGGAAGGACGAGCGCTGTGATGGTGCGACTGGATCAGCGGGATGATCCGCGCACCTGGCTGCAGCTGGAGGCGCATGCGACCTCCAGCGCGTTCCTTGGTTCCAATGGAGAGGCGGATGAAGTGCTGGCGCTGCGACTGCTCTCGCTCTTCATACGCATCGCGCTGCTGGAGTCGCCGACACTGGCCCAGCTGACCCGGCGCAATCCCAATCAGGGCGTCCGGAAGCTGTTCCGAATCATACGTTTTTTGTTCTTTAGACGTTAGCTCACATGCTCAATAAACCGATTGTAATCGATGGGCCGGCCGACCAGATCCAAGCGCCCCCACAACACTCCCTTCGACTTTTCCATTATTTCCCTAGTTGCCAGCTCCTCATCTGTCTACGCATGATTAATCGGCTGGCACGCGCACCCGATGCCAATCGCCTGCCCAAGTGACAAAAATCAATGCACTGCTAATGTGAGGAGACGGTGCCTCTTGTGCCTCTACAACGTGTGAGTTACTCGGAATAACACGACTCATAAATCTTCAGGCTCCGATCTCTCTCTCTCTCTCTCTCTCTCTCTCTCTCTCTCTGTCTGCTGGCTTCCCTTTGGCAACCTGTGCCCACGCAGGCGGCTTATCAGCAGCCAACTATCGGCCAGGCGAGACAATTCTTCTCTGCGGAATGTAATGTGTAATGAAACGGAAGTGGCCCGACTATCAATCTCAATTAAATTGATTGCCACCGAACGCCGTTGCAGCCTGAAGTAGCCTGAAAGCAGCATCAATGCCAGAATTGTAGAGGTTAACTTCATAATGGATAATATGTGAGCTGGAGCTCAATATGGAGCACAATTCTTATGAAGTAGGTGGGCTGCAATGATTTCTTATGAATTTCTAGTTGGAAGAGGGCAATAGTGACAGAGAGAAAGAGAGAGAGAGAGAGAGAGGTAGAGAGAGTGAGTGTGAGAAAAGAAAAAGAGATGGATACAGAGAAGAACTAAAAGAGTGGAAGATACCCAGAGAGAGAGAGAGAGAGAGAGAGAGAGATAGAAATAAAGAAGAAAACAGAGAGAGAGAGAGATAGATATTTCTCTTTACTTCAATTACTCTCTTTCTCTCTCTCTCTCTCTCTCTGTTTCTCTCTCTTTCTCTCTCTCTCTCTCTCTCTCTCTCTCCTCTCTCTCTCTCTCTCTCTCTCTTTCTCACTCTCTCTCTGTTTCTTGTAGTACTTCTATAACAATCAATCATGCAATTAGTCATATGATACATACATATATCACATACACTCTCACATAGCTGCACACACACACACATTAACAATTATGCCAACATGTGGCTTGTTTATTTGTTGCGTCCTCAATCAGAGCGAATAACATGCTCCTAATATATGTAATTCCCGCCCTGGTATACTCCATTTTCAACTATTATTTACAGTTTGCAGCAATAGCAGCAGCAGCAGCAACAGTTGTTGTTGTTGTTATTTTTTGGAATAGAGCGAGAGTTGACAATCCAACAGTTAGTTGGCTAAATTGCGCACATCCGTTGCATTGGCAAAAGGAGCCGCAATAATTTGCCGCAATATGGCTAAAATAAACGCAACGCGTCGCCAATGTTGCTGTTGCTGTTGCTGTTGGTGTTGGTGTTGGTGTTGGTGTTGCTGTTGGTGTTGCTGACTGAAAAGTGGCAATAAACAAAGCCAAGAGCACGCGTTATTTTGTAAACACATTTCCATGCAAATGCTGGCGGCAAATCAGCGCAAAATGAAAGAAGCAACGACAACTGCAACAATTGCAACAGCAACACCAGCAACAACAACGACAACAGCAACAGCAATTGGCAATTGCGTGTTGCACAATCATTGGGAGCAGAACGAGCAGGCAAGTCAACTGTCGGCCTACACATGCAGAGCCCAAGAACATGACATCGAATGGCAAACAAAGAGCAATTACATGCGACCGCAGCAACTGCTGGGACTGCAGCAATTGTCGCCTCGAAGAACCTTCGGCTGAGTGGATCCGATCTGCGATCTGCACATGGGCGAGCATTAAAAGCCCACAAGCTGAAAGATGCGTTGGACGTTGGACACAGGCTGGCAGCTATAGAGTGTAGCTATTGGTCTCTCTATCGGCTGTTTGGTATCTCTATGACTGTTGCATGTCAGTTCGAAACTAAACTGAAAAGCGAAGCATTTATCACACTCGCCGGGGGCACCTAATGCCCGCTAATTAATGATAATGTACGTAACGTATGCTTGCTGCAGCGCCTGCCCTGCCACAGGGCCACAGTGCCACAGGTCATCAGTTAACGTTTTCATTAACCATATGTCACACGCATGTCTACCGAAGGGCTGGCAGCCCTGGGGCAACCCTCGCCGAACGCGAAACGCGGAACCCTTGAAAATTAAATTATGCGCTCGGTCGCGTGTCCTCGCTCAGACAGCGGAGCGCAGTCAGCGAATGATGACTCAAAATACATAAAAATAATAAGAAAGTGGAGAGAGCAGTGCTCGACTCGCAAATACCCTGTAGGTAAGGTATGAAAGCATATTTCCTCGATATTAAAGACCGAGTATAAGAAAAGTTTTCGTGAAGGAAATTCAATTAATGTTGAATTTATCATGGGTTACAGCGTATATCCTTATACCTCATATCTTATATAGGAAGTGAAAATCTTAGATCAGCACATCTCGTTCAGTTCATAAGGATGCTAGAACTTTGCTGATCAAACCTAGCTACTTCCCTCTACTCATCCTAGGCTATATCGTAAAATACTTTATAAAAAGTATCAATTTAGGACTTCAATCACTTAAGATTTCAAAGAACTTCTCAGACTTTGTCTTCCTTGTGCCCGTCACAGACGTTGCCTTGAAAACATCATACCCCAATCACCTCATATCATCTATAAAAAGGAAAAACAAAATGGAAATGAATATAAAAATGCATAGCTCTTCGCCTATTCCTCTCGTTCTCCTGCCCACCTCCCCCTCTCCCAGCCATCCCATCGACTCGTATCACATTTGTGCCTATTTCTCGCTTCTTTCACATACATTTCCCGATGTTGGTTACAGTTGGTTTGGGCCGTTGTGCAAACTGTTTGCAGTCGGCGCGTGTTTCGGGCCAAAAAGGTGTTAAAACTGTGCCACAAAATTGTTTTCGTGTCCAACAGCCCGGGGTTGTTTTAATGACCGCCTGACTTTTGGACCCGCTATCTCATGATGAACCCGATATAATTACGCATTTTGTCGACAATGAAGTTTATGTTCCTGTGCGCGACGCGTGCCGGATATGTGGCTGAAAGGTGGGCGATGGCTATGTTTATTTCTTTTTACCTTTTTACCTTGCTTTTGTTTCTCTTCATTTTGTTTTTTTTATAAGGCCGCGACACGCAATACTTGAACTAGGGGTTAATATTTCTGGTTTTCTGGTTTGCTCGTTTATAAGCTGTGAAGAGCTACATAATTATGGGGGCACGTATTTGACTTGTGCCGAGAAAGCAAAGTTCATTTTCGTGGGACGTCAGATTTTCATAATGTGGCTAGGGGCAGCTACTGAAAGATATTCCTGATCTATCCTTAAAATAGGCTACGACTTTTCTCTGCTCTCCTACTCTCCCTATCTCCCTCACTCTCACTCTCTCTCTCTCTCTCTCTCTCTCTCTTACTACTGGTATTTCCTGAGAGGCGTTTCCTTTCTCTCTCACTCCCTCTGGTATTTCCTTTCTCTCTTCTGCTCCAACTCTCGCCCTCTCCTTATCTTTCTATCTCTGTCCCTCTCTCTCTTTCTCCCTCTGGCATTTCATAATCAATTCCAACATCATGTTAACCCAATTAACTATTAACCTAAATTCACTCACAAGACACCATCCAAATCGACAAAACAATTTGCACATCACGCCGCACACTTCATCTAATTAGCTCAACCAGAAGAAGAAGAAGAAAGAGGAAGAAATCAAAACTGAAACTCACGCATTTGGCAAAAAACGAAGAAGTAGAAGAAGAAGAAGTGAGTCGGAAAGAGAAGGAAATACATGAGAAGGCATTGGCAGGGAATTGGCAGCCTCGCTTACATAATGATTGGATGTGGCTGATTGATTGATGGATGGATGGATTGACGATAGATCAGAGAGGGGCAGGGCGAAGGAATAGGCACTTGCCCGATCCAAAACACTAATTCAATTGCTTTATAATTGAAGGAGGAGGAAGAGGAGGAGGAAGGAGGCGCGACGCGAACTTCGAGCGGAACGAAGCGGAGCTGCTTTAATGAGACTGCCACATGTGGGGCAGCTGGCTCAGCGGGTTTTGGCCAAGTTAATAATTTAATGGTCAACGTTGTAATTTTTCCAGCCAAAATTGATCAATAATCGCCCGTTGCCGCGTCCAATTCAATTCAATGAGTTTCAATTCAATCGAATGCAATTGTAATTGAAAAAAAAAATAATAAAAATAAAAACAAAAATTGAAAATGAATTTTAATGCCGAATTAATAGAAAAAAATTTGTTGTGGCATGCGACCGCATGCTAGAGCTATTGAAATTCGCTCTTGATCGATGATAGCTCAAGTCATTAGCTTAGATCTGGGCATGGCCGTGGCCCCCTCGTTTCCACCTCCTGCCCGAAGCCTCGCCTGCTGCCAGACAAATGCGAATTTATGCGAGGTCTTAAAGCTGCCGCGTGTCCTTTGTTTAATTAGCACGCTAAAAAATTAGTAGAAATAAAATTAAAAAAATATATTGTATATATGCCATAAAAGATGATCACATAAATATTTAAGCGGATTATGCGGCGATTTATCAAAAGCAATTAAAGAGCAACGAAAATGAGTTATTTTTTGATACGATTATTATTAAAGATTTTGTTTTGTATCTTTCTGATTTTTGTTTCGTTCGTGGAATGCGCTTTGATGACAAATAGTAGCAAAAATGTTGCGCCATCAATTCGTTACGCTGCTGCCGCGAGCAGGAGGAGTTGGAGCAGGAGCAGGAGGCGGCGTGTAGTTGTTGGGGGGGCACACAAAATGTTTATAATGCTGCTAAAAGCATGTCAGTACGAGTATCTCGCCGATATACATCAGAGAGCGGCCCGCAAGCAAAGTGGGCCACGATGCGACGGCCGGGCCAAAACGTAGTCAGCTAGCCAGCCAGAGAGATAGACGGTCGGCCGGGCCAGGTGAGGCGGCTATCTGTGCAGATCAAAGCCGCTTGAGAAATCAGCGAGATATACGAGTATATTTAGCAGCTCCCGGTGGCAAGTGGAGGCCAAGTCTTTAGCTTAAATACTAATTACCCTATGGGGAGCTGCGGCTTATCGCTGCAGGAGCTACCAAGTCGTGAGTCGCACAGTTTCCACAGTGCCACAGTCTCTGCGGCTGGCTGTGCGTCGTGCGACGCGTCGTCAATATTTGTCAAACTGTCATTCGGTTTGACATTTACGTTTGATCAACACTGCAACTGGCCAAGTGGCTGTTGGCCATGTCCGGAGCTGGCTGGCTGCCTGGCTGCCGTTTCTTGGCCCGTTCCAGGAGCCGCTTTGCCGCGTTGACACAGCCAGATAAAAGCCACAGAGACAACACACAAAGCAACACAACAACAACAACAAAAACTAGCCCAACTTCGATTTTTCAATGTGTGGCAATTTAAAGGCGACACATTAACGAGTTCCAGACAGCTCGACTATATCGCGCTTTTGTTATACAATGCTCCACTTGCACTGCTCCGAGTGGCTCTCAGTCCGAACAAAACAAAGAGTTGATCGCCAGCTCTAGATAAGCGACGGCTTCTTCACTTAAGAGCTGCGACTCCGTATGCAAATGCAGCCATCGATATGATAAGCCACGGTTAAGCACTCGTCCAACTGAAATGCTAATTAATACTTATGCTGCTCGGCCGCACAATAAAAGCGAAAAGAAATTATTATTTAACAGCTGTGCGCTCGTTAAGATCACTTTATTTATTTCCTATTTAGCCAAAGGCCAAAAACATGTTTAAGTAATCCTCTTAGCGTCTGTGTGGGTTTCAGACTTACTTCTTCTACTTTTGTTTCGATTCGCATTGAGAAAGCGACATTTGAATATTTGAGAAATATTTGATACTATCATGGCATATCATCATTTATTTATACAACACTAGCAGTCCCAGCATGCGTTGCATTGCCCTACCCATATTTCTAGGTAAAATATGATTGAAAGGTATGTTGTTCAGGTTGGGATACACTCTGATTAATTTATTAATCAGATTTTCATTCAAGCACCTTGTGGTAAACGACACGCATTTTCTAGATTGAGGCCACAAATAGTCAAAGATTGGCCCTGTGATTTGTTGATCGTCATGGCGAAGGCATGATGATGATTTCTCGAAGCAATTGCTGAATATCGGTAATGGCCGTATTCCTGTTGACGAAAGGAGTGGCTTGATTTCATTTCCTCAAAATTTTTGCAATTTCGTCCCATCAAAAGATGAGCTTACCAACAAAGTATTTCCGAATATCATTGCTTTCCACAAAAATACTAAATGGTTAAGTGAGCGAGCAATTTTGGCAGCTAAAAATTAAGATGTGGATGACCTTAATTTTATAATTCAAAATAAAATCGTTGGTACTCTGTATTCATTTAAATCTATCGACTGTGTAACAAACGAAGATGAAGCCACTAATTATCCAACTGAATTTTTGAACTCCTTGGATGTGCCTGGTTTACCACCGCACAATTTACAACTGAAGGTTGGCTCGGTAGTTATCATGCTTAGAAATTTAAACCAACCAAAACTGTGCAATGGAACGCGTTTAGTAATAAGAAAACTGTTGAGCAATGTTATTCACGCGTCGATACTCAAAGGAAAATTTAAAGATGAGGAAGTTCTTATTCCAAGGATTCCGATGATCCCATGCAATGGATTTATCATTTTGATATTAAAGTGATATCCATCGTCTCCTTGCCAAAACATCGCGGTATTCCGTAGCCTAATTGCATTATGGGTCCGCCGGGAAAGATTAGATCTTCTAGGACGCTGCATTTTCATTAATAGTAATACTGAATATGCCCTCGCACAAAACCACATAAAATAATCGAGAAATATAAATATAAATTATTTACAAAAATAATGTCGAGAAATATAAATATAAATTATTTACAAAAATAATGTCTGAGAAAAACAAATACATACAACAAAACCTACCTGAACTTTCGAGATATTTTGCTTTTGTCCGTACGCGTATTGTTTTTCAAAATTTTTTTTTTTTAACAAATGTGTTTTTTTATGAATAGTCAGGTTCGCCTGAGGCTGTGCCGTAGACTGACTGACTACATTTGTTTATTTACTTCTACACTATTGTCAAAACTGTCACTGTTACCAAGCCTACTGGGTATAAAAAAAATTTGAACATTTGGGGAAAAAACCGCGTTTTTCAAGTATTCGGCAAATTTTTTCAGTATTTTTAAGACCCTATACTATACTCGTTGCGGAGACAAATCCAACAAATCAAAAACCATGAAAATTGGTTCAGCCCAAATCAAGTTATAACTCCTGAAACACTTTTATACAACTTTCTTTTATATATATAGATATTCTCGATCATAACTCATATACTTTATAGAGTTTGTTAAATCGGCCAAAGTGCTTGGCTGAGATCTCGTTATTGTGGGATCTTCCCGATTCTCATTGATTCATTGATTATTTTGAGGTTTGCTATTCCCAATATCTGATTATTATCTTGTTAAATCATCATTTATGTATACATAATGTTCTTGAGCATATATCAAATGTTTTATAGACTATATTAAATGAGCAAAAGTGTTTGGCTGCGATCTTGTTATTATGAGTGCTACCAGAATTCAATTGATTCACTGATTCTTTTGTAGATTCTTATACGAGATGCTTATGATTGTGAGTTTGCTGAGGCATATCAGACTAGGCTGTATATAGAGAATATTAGTTTTAGGAGATCAAAGTGCAAAATATGCAGAGCAAGCCCTATTTACTCTATGTGGAATCTATCCCTAGTATCCCTAGTAGACATATAATATCATTTATTTTAGCGAAGCGAAATATTCTCTTATATGATTCTTTCGGTGTCTTTCAGTATGAGAATTGTGCAACACTGGCTCGCAGCGACTCTCTCGCTGTCATTTTACAACACTGGAAGACAAGTTAATATCTATGCAGCTTTCATAGGTTCAATGCAATTGAAATCATAGCATATAAAGATTTGAAATAATGGAATTTGTAAGAGCATCACCAATCTATACTTCTTGCCCAACTCCCGCCACTGTTTACTCATTTCCGGGTATCTCTCAGTCATGCACACCCCAGCAGAACTCACTTTCATTTTGCGAATATTATTCACAATTGAAGAAATCATATTTTCGTGAAATTAGTTTCATTGCAGCAAGCTTAAACTCTTGACAAGCCTCACCTAATTGGCAGCCAGTTTCAGTTTCTGTTCTTCACATGATTTATGAATCAAGTGGAAGAGTTCATCGTGTGATAAATCATAAATTTTAATGGCAATTCAGCTGGCAAATATTGTGCTGGCAGTGAAATTGCAATCAATCGCTGGCTGCTGGAATTGCAGCAGCTCAAGTAGCTACCTTCTCTCTCTCTCTCACACTAGCTCACTCTCTGTCTATCTCTGTCTCATCTCATTAGCCGCTGATTGATTGCGTTGGCCAAAAGTGCAGAGAGCAACGTGACCTTCATATGGTTAAGAAAAAATGCGGGCAAATAAACTTCCGTCGCAGTTGGCCACTTGGCACACTTTTACTTGGCTCAGCTCATCTCCTGGCTGCCTTCCCGAGTGACTCATTGCCAGCAAAGTTGGCCAAGTTCACGCGCAGCTGGAGACCGCGCGTAGCCTCGACGCTCGACCCGGCATGTTATTTTATGCTGCGTAAGAATTTGTTAACGGGCTTGTTTAGGAGCGCCTCTCGACTAAACACAACACAGCAACACACACACACACACACACACACACACACATACATACTCTCTCGCTTAGACAGCATTTATATTTTTGTGAATGAAGTCAAAGAGTTTCACCGTGTCGCCTTTCGGGTCTTTGGCTTGAGAACATGGCTTGGCTTGGCGTGGCGTGGCGTGTGGATTTTTATGTTCCATCAATGAAATGGCATTTAATTAACATAATTTTTATTGATCGCAGCTCGAAACAACAAAGAGCAACAACAATCGAGCGAGAGAGATACTATCGATAGCCGATCACTGTGGCAAGTTCTTTCAACTGTCTGCTTCTCGCTAATTAGCATAATGCGCACATCGAAACATCTTTGGCATAGATTGGAGGCAGCCCCTCCCCCCCAACCCCGCTGCAAAGGGCAGACAAAGGCCCTCAACGCTATGTCTTTGCGGTCAACTCGCGTGGGCTTTAATCGTCGCATAGTTAGTTGTCTCACACATACACACACACATATGTAATTCGGCGTATCCATGTCAAGTGTTTGCTCCACAGCCGAAGCGAAATTATGATTGAAATTTAAGATAGGGCTACAGGTGACACAGACACACATACACACACACACACACACACACACACATACATCTAGCTATCGCTGGCATACGATCTGGCATAAGTAATGTCTATGTCTGTGTGTGTGTGTGTGTGTGCCCTGCTGACATCACTGCCTTAAAGCGCCAGAAAGTCTCTAAATTACCAGATCGATATGCCAGTGATATGATGATATAAGAGAGAGTGTCAGAATTGATGCGAGCTCATAAAAACCACTTACAGCTAAAGCTAACGCTAATCACTGAACTCAATCAGTTAGCCAGGCTAATCAATTTGACTGAGATTTCATATCAAATGCTAAACAGCAGATGTCTGCACGTCTAGAGAAACCAGATCTATTCTAGACTTTGAATTTATTGTAGAAGCTGACAGTTTGAAAGGAACTTGACTGCTTTTAATCTAGTTAAGATTCTCCTAGATGAAACTAGATTATTGAATTGAAAATTGAAATCTATTAAGGTAGCTCTTAGATAAACTAAACTTAGATAACTAAGCAGAGGCAAGTCAGCTGACTCTACTACTGCTATTCCTATATACCCATCTTAGAACTCTGCTAGATAATTTTTTGGCAAGTTTTTAATTATAATACAGTTTTTTTTTGTTTAGTTAACTTTTTCTTCCCTTAAGACACTTTCAATTTCTTCTATACTATTATAAGAATCGATATCTTTCGCTCTGCCTAATAAGTCCAGCTTCACTCTGAGCCTGGCATCATAAATCATGATGTAATCTAGAGTTTCATCAGCGCTGTGCCTCATCTAGCCACAAATATGCCTTATATGTACTCATGCAGTTGATTTTTCTGGCCTGTCATAAGTCTCTAATCTGTTTTTTGCGCTCACTGCAATGGCATAGGTTTTATTTCTATAAAGCACACTTTGATTTATTGTGTGTGTAAAGTGTCACGCGGGCGACAACAGCCACCGCTGTGAGTGTGACTGCGACTTTGACATGTCACACAAACAGCTACAGCTACAGATACAACTAGAGATACAGATACAGATACAGTTGCAGATACAGAGCTAGACTTGAGACGCTCTGCTGTCTGAGAAATGTCATATTGTAATGCATATTAAATGTTAACTGTAAAACTAATAGAATTTAGCGCCCCGACACGAGCAGCAAATGACAGCGATTACAATTATGACAATTGGAAAGGTTGGCCAGGCCAACTCAAAGCTCAGAGCTCACAGCTCAGCTGCGATTTGTGATTGCGATTGCCGATTGCAGTTGCAGTTGCAGTTGCATTCGCAGTTGACTCTCCATTTCGTTGCCTTTTGAGTGTTGGCGTCAATTGTTGTGCGGGTGTGTGTGTGTGTGTGGCAGAGTTATCCGCACTCACACAATGAATGATTTCCCACGATTTGCAAACGCCAAAGCTGTTGGCCAAAGTGTGAGTCATTTTTCAAGACAATAACTTGTCAGAAATGTTTCGCTTTTTCGGCTATATAAAAGAGCAGCTCAGAAAATATCTATCTATGTCGCGCAATTGTTGTTTGGCTATGGTTATTGTTGTTTTTGTTTTTTTGTAAACATAAACCCGAAACTAAACCACAGAAATCAATAAAAAACAGCGGATAAAAAGGAGCAGCAACTGTTGCAGCGGCAGCAGCATTGCAACAACAATTGCGCAGGCGTTGCTCGGACAGAGGGGTTGACTGCCCAGAGGGGGGCGGGGCGATGGCGGAGTCTGTCTAGCTTAGCTCTGCAATTGAGCAATTGAATTCGCACGCTTGCGCGCCTTTTTTCGCCAACTGTTGTTGCTGTTGGCTGCGGCGGCGGATGTCGCAGACACATCTCGGAAGTTTGCGAATGTTGTTGTTGTAGTTGTTGTTGTTGTTGTTGTTGTTGTTGTTGCTGATGCTGTTGATGTTGAGAAAAGCCAAACAGAAAAGAGTGCCAGCTAAGATATTACAAAAATCAATTACCAACACCTCAAAAAGTTGTAGCCGTTGTTGATGTTGCTGCTGTAAACATTGCTTGCTGCAGACACAGCAGCAACATCAACAACGACGACAATAACAACAGCTACAGCTACAGCAATAACAATGCAGCTAGAAGTACTTAAGGGAAAACTGGTAGAATTCTGCATACTCTATCTAGATCTATATCTATCTCTTTTGCTCTCTTTGGGTAAAGTTCTCTACAAGTCGAAAGGACTGCACTTGGGTAGGGTATTCAATATAAGGCAAACGTGCGTGGTTGCTGGTAATAGACACAATCATAAAAATGAAATATATCTGAGAATCTCTCATGACGTTTTGCTGGCGAGGCAAGACTTGCGCAACGTCTGCAACGTCGCGTCGTCTGCTAAGCTGCCTCATCAGCAGCAGAGCAGCAGAGCAGCAGCAGCTGAGCAGAAGATGAAGCAGGAGTGGTTCAGCTGTGGCTCGGTTGGTGGCTCGGATGCTGGAGGCTGGCCGCCAGCGCTCGTCGTCGATGTCGATAGCCAAAAATGGTAAATGTGGTAAATGGGATAAGGCAGAGCCACGCGTGGGCTGTCAACTAGCAGCTCGCAGCTCGCAGCTTGCAACTGACTGCGGTTCACGTGTGCTGCGGGGGCAGTTGCCTCGCTAGGTAGATGGTTGGCTAGCTGGCTGGCTGGCTGGCTGCTTCTCAATGGGCTGGCGTTGCATAAGACGCGCTTGGGGGTGCTCGCTGCCAGCTCCTGCTGTTGCCTGCAAATATTTAAATTATTTCATCGCATAACCAAAATGACCAGCAGGCATGCAGAGACACACACACAGAGACAGTTGAGGCTGCTGCATGTTGTTCATAACTCAAGCCTCCGACTGGGAACTCGACTGCCTGGCTGCCTCGTTGCCTCGCTGCCTCGCTGCCTCGCCTGGTTGGCTGGCAAAGCTGTTGCCACCCAGCCAAGAGTCGAGGCGCGCGATTTGCGTTTAACAATTATTATTGGTGATTAACACGGCATGTAAAGAGCAGCTGGGCGCGGGGCAGGCAACCAAAGTGGGTGCAGGCGGGGGCGAACAACCTTCGACACCTGCAGCCAATAGTGGCTGCAGTGGTTGCAGTGGTTGCAGTGGCTGCAGTGGTTGCATTCGTTGCAGTGGCTCGCTGGCGGCATGTGGAGCGCCACGTTCGGCTTTTAATTAAAATATTAAACGAAAATGCAACTGCACAAATTGTAACTGGATCACTGAGTGCTGCATTTCGATGTAGACTCGCTGTTCGACGAGGAGCCGAGTGGGGTAAGGAGGCGAAGTTTACGGCGTGATCACTGCGCACGCTTGAGGTTATGTGCAGTCGGGTCAGCTCTAGCTTATAACATGTCGAGAACAGAGGCAATTAGTGCAACATTGATAAACCGCAACAGATTGCAGAAGGCTGAACGAAGAGAGGGAGAGAGGGAGAGAGAGAGAGAGAGAGAGTAAATATATATATAGATAAAAATTATGGACTTTTGGGAGGCTCTTAAAAGGTAAAGCAATTAAATTTTAATTTAAAAAAAAAAAATAATATATAAATTAAAAAAAAATAAAATTAACATAAACATAAAATAAATAATAAATTATGTTAAAAAAAATGAATAAGAAATATAGATAGAAAATAAAATACTAAAAAACATAAAATAAATAATAAATTAATTAAAAAAATTGAATAAGAAATATAGATACAAAACTTTAACACTAAAATAAATAAAATATATAAATCTAAAAATATATGAAATTAAATAAAATGCTCAATGCTCCCTTATATCATTGCAAAATTTTATGATATCATAAACCGAAGCCAATATATTTTCTAACAATTTGCCAAACATAAAAATCAAATATATAATTTTATGTTTGTTTTTGCACAATAAATTTGTGAACAATTGCAGCTGTCGCTGGCTGAAATGTTAAGAGGCAATTCGTAAATGATATATAAACAGAACTGAATGCGAGGGCCGTAATGTAGGTGCTATGGACAAGGATGCTGCGCATAAAAAGCCAATAAATTACAAATGTCGGCCTTTAAAGCGCGCACACTTTAATTAAAGTTACTTTGAAAAGTATGCGCACAGCGCACAGAATCGACTTTGGCTGGCTGTATCTCGCTGCCTCCCCATCTCTCTCCCTCTCTCTCTCTCTCTCTGTAGAGCTACAGCTGTACATGGACATGGACATAACAGCAGATCGTGCGGAACATGGCAAAAATGTGCCGGGTGCTGTCGCACGACGGGTAAGAGATATACAAACACTCCGTTGCCGTAATTCAGTTGGCAGTCACGGGTAAGCGATCCGGCTGCCGTCTTTGGACTAGCTTCGCTTAGCGCACAGATTTATGGGCTGGATTGATCGATCGCTGCAGTTATCATTCAGCAATTATATCGAAAGAGAGACAAAGAGAGAGAGGGAGAGAGAGGAAGCAGCATTATTATTGACTGACAAATTAATGAGCACAGCGCGCACTTCATCTACTTGGAGCTCGCTCGATTTGTGTCACAGAAATTATGTCAAGCACTCGCAACGGTAGCTTTAAAATGGAAATAAAAAATAATAATAATAATAATAATAATGAAATTAATTTTTATACATTTTTACATTTTTTTTTTCTTTCTTATTTTTTGCGCCATAAAAAAAAGCACAACAAAAGCCAAAAGCGAGAATTGTATAATGAAAATCAACTGAAAGCTGATTTCCAAAGAGAGACAACAACAACAACAATAATCCATGAATAATCTGTACAGAAATCAACTGTGGAAACGTCATAAGGCGTGCAGGAATTTTTGATAATGAATAAAACGGTGACTGCGATCAGTCACTGCTTTGGCCCCGCTTTAATTGAAACAATAAACAACAATAAAAGCCTGCCATAAAGACATAAAATGGCTAGACATAAAAAAAAACGAAAAAAAATCACACGCTTCACACAGCATCAATGCCTATCAGCGGACAGAGATCTTGTTTGCTTTTCTCTTGCTGGCCCTATTGATTTTCCTATCCCAAGAAAAACATAAAATTTCACTGAATTCATAAAGTTAAATATGGAACTGCTCCGAGGCCTTCAGCTGCGCCAAGTTAAAGCTGCGCTGAACGCAGTTCGAGCCGATCAACAAGTTTGCCCGCCAAATGAAAACAAGTGTCATATCGAGAGCCCGGTACTCAAGTAGCCACAACAACAACAGCAACAGCAGCAGCAGCAGCAGCATCAAACGGTAGGCACTAAACCCAGCTAGTTACTAAGTAAGTAAAGTGTGTAAATATTTATTTAATTATGCTCATATTTATGCAAGCCACACTCAACACTCAAACAGGGGCCATGGAATGTGAAACGAAATTGGAGACACGATCAGCAGCAACAGCAGCAGCAATAGCAGCAGCGACAGCAACAGCAGCAGCAGCAGCCGCCTGCAATGTTGGGAAAGTTGTTTGAAAATCTTTAAGGTTTTCGATGGGCTGCTCAAGCAAAAAACTTATCAAATTTCAATTTTCTATGCTTCAAATGTATTTTTAATAAGTACACCCTGAACCCATTGAAAATGGGAAATCAGGGCATAATGGTTTTGTTGAAATGTATGTAACAGGCAGAAGGAGGCGTGGCAGACCCCACAAAGTATATATTCTTGATCAAGTTGCCAAGTTGAGTCGATTTATTAATATTCCTCTGTCGATTTCTTCTAAGTATTCCGTCTACGTAATTCCTCTACGTATTTCCTTTACGTATTTCCTTTACGTAATTCCTCTACGTAGTTCCTCTACGTAATTCGTCTACGTCTTTGATGCTTAGCTGATCGATCACACACTCTACTGCACGGTACCCAGCAGGCCTGGAAGACTGAAGAAATGCTGCAGCTGCTGCCCTTTATATAGGGCCACTTTTACTCAAGCACAGTCTCGTTGCAGTTGACCTTCAAGTGAGCAATGGGAGCGCTCTCTGCTGCTGTGAGCATTCTAGCTTTGTTTTATCTAAATACAAATACCAAATGAGAACTGCTGCATACACATAGACAACTTTAATGATCTTCTGCACTTCTTCTCTCCTTGCTTTTACTTTTACTCAAGTACTGTATGTGTGCGTGCCTATTTGTGTCTATGCATGTGTGTGAGTGTGTGTGTCAGAAAGACGCGATGAATTATTGAAATATTCTTCTTCTTATCAGCCAAGTGCATAAAGTCTCCGTATTTCATGGACAGATTCAACACCATGATAGTTTAGCTTATCCTACACATCTCAGCGGTTCTTTCAGGAAACCTAGATGAGTTACAGGAGTTTGATTTATAACTCCTAAAACAACATTTGCAATTTAAGTTTGTTTACCACATAAAAGTTTGCAGATTTAAAGGTTAGCTGAATACAATCAAATCTATGCTGATCACCATCATACTTCCCAGGTTTTCACACACACACACGCACTAGCGTACACTTTCACTTAATCATACACTCACACACACACACACACAGTCTCATATTCGCACACCGATTTGAACTCTCCCACGACTTATGGCACATTGAAAATGTTTTTAAAAACTCTATTAACTGCAACGAACTTCAATTATGGCCCGCAAATATGAGTGAGTCGAAATGATATATGTGTTTTTTATATAAGTACACATATATATGCAGATAATGTACAGTGGGGAGCAGAGGCAGTCCCCAGACTGTGGTTACAAATGTGGCGGCCATTAGAAAACGCTTTGCGCTAATGTGTTACAAATATTTCATGTGGATTTCGCGTCGAACAATGTTGACAACACACACTCGCCCGCCGACTGGGGACGTGAGAGACGTGTGCAACATTTGGATTTGGCTTTGGCTTTGACTATGGCTAGAGCTGAGGCTGTAGCTGTGGCGATTTGTTTGCCTTTGCGGTTGCTGTCGATATGGAAAGCACCGTTAATGCCTGGCCACATTGTTGTGGTAATATGTTTTGGCCAGATGCCATGTGTTGTATGTTGTGTATGTTGCCGTGGCATAATCCAGCTACCGAGCCAGCGACAACAATACAGCTTCATTTAGGCTACCATAAATACGGCAGGAGACTGCGCGTAATTATTCATATTTGTGCTACAAGGCGAAAAGGCAAAAGGGGGATGCGTTGACCCACTGCTACAGCTGTTGCTGCTGCTGCTGCTGCTACTCCTGCTTTATGTGCCACATCAAATTGTCAGAGCAGCGAGCATCGAACAGCGAGCCACAATATGGGCCACAATATATCTTGCAACACGAGTCAACTGTCGGTTTTTATTGTCGTCTGCTGGCAGGCCAAACATTTCTTTGTTTCGTTTGGCATTTTTGCATTGCAAATTGCCACCAAAATCGCTGCTCCAACAACAACAGCAACAACACGAAAAAAATGTTGCGGAAAAACTCATAAAAAAAGCGAAAAAACAAAATAAATAAACTGCAGCCTGAAGCTCGCTGCGAGCTCATTTGAAAGTCAAATAACCTGGCCGAACAAAATCAAAGAAAAAATGTCGAGAAAAACTCACAAAAAAAGAAAAAAACGAGCAACAAAATGAAACTAAAGGAAAAATTTGCGAAAAATTGGCTATTTTGCATTCGAGTTGCGGCGAGACTTTTTGGCGAAAATTACTCGCGAAAATGATTTCGCTAAATGCTGCCAGACAGACGAACAGACGAACGGACAGATCCCCAAAAATGGGAGTCCAACTGGCAATTGGAGGCGCGCGAGTTAAACTCGAAGTCGAATTTAATGCAGAAATGTTTTAATTAATTTGGCAAAGCAAACGACGACGCGTTGCCAGCGGCTCAGCGCGTTTCGCCCAAAAACAACTCAATAATTCATAAACTTTGTCTGACTGCGATCTACAACAACAGCAACAACAACAACAACAATATATTTGTGTTTATCAGTTGTGTGTCTTCTGGTGTCACGTAGTGCCGGATGGACGGGGCGCTAATGATTTCTGGGATTTCATAAGCGAACAGGCCAAGATCTCATTTTTTGTCGCTAGCGATAACAACAACAACAACAAGAGCAGCAGCAGCAGCAGCAGCAGCAGTTTCTGTTTCGGTTTTGGGTTAATTGGCAGCACAGACGACATCCCAAAAGATTTCGTTGACGCTTCTCGTAGACCCAAAACCAACAACAACAACAACAACAGCAACAGTAAACTAAAACGAGTTCATAATGAATGGCCAACAAGGCAAGCGCACGTTTTTCTAGACCCCAAGCGAACCTATTTTGATTGTTGTTTGACGCATGTCAATGGAATCGTTGTTGTTGTTGTTGCTATTGTTGGCGCCACAAAAATGTCAAAAATTGTGCTACACGACGCCGTCGACTCCATCGAGTCCGTCGTTGCCCAAAATGCTCAAATGAAGTTGTTTCACTTGTGCGGCACGTGCGTTTACTTTGCGCTCGAGTTGGAGTCTCGAGTCTGTTTCGCTTTTTTTTTTTCTGGCTAAAGACATGGCCACAATAAAACGCCAACTGACATGTCTACGCAGTTGGGTGCCTCCACTAAGCGGCCATTGATTCAATCTAATGATTGCAATCAATACAAGAGCAGACTAGTCTGCTGATTTATCTGCCAAGCCTCGCTCTACAATGCCATTGGCATTCAAAACGTATCGAGAATTTACAGAATATTAACAGATCTCTACAAAAGTCAGTTAACTCCAGACTTTGCTCACCTTCCATCTCCCTCACGCTGCTTTGCATTACTCCAGCTGCAGCTACTGCACTTATCTGAAAAGTTCAACAGATCTCTTGACATCTCCTTTCTGTATCTGCGCGCAGCGATCTCATTGTTTGTTGCATCATGACAGAGCTGAACGGCATCTGCTTCATTAGTCGAACAATTAATTGCTGCTGCTGCTTATCCAGCCTAGCCAGACGACATGTGTAGGCATTTGCCATATAGGGACGCACAAGCAGCCCTCCTTCGCCTGCTCACGATGCAACACAGATGGCACCGCGGGCTAAAATTGAGTAATAGCCCAGCTAACAGCAAGAGCAATAGCAAGACCAATTGATTTATTTTATTTTCTATTTTTTATAGTCAACAATTTGCAGCGCCTGGCGAAAAATAAACCAAAACTCTAACTTCAACTTCAACTTCAACTCCAACTTCAAGTGAAACTAAAACTGAAACTGAAACTAAAACTGAAACTGAGTCTCGGCTAGACAAATACTTGAGCGGAGAGTTAACTCCACACTTCGTCATCGCGCTGGCAGCTGGATTAATATTGAAATATTGCCGGTCAGGCGACGTGAGCCCATAAGCATGCTCCGACGACGAACGGACGGACGGACGGACAACTGCTAGCCAGGGCCACATGTGAGACACCGTCAATGGCAATCGAAAGAGCTGGCTCTTTGATTTATGACCGCTGCGCTAATAAAGACAACAAGCTGCAAGCCAATGGAGCTGGCAACGAACTGTGCATAGAATGAGCAGGATGTGCCGCTGGCGAATGACAATCAAAGCATGGACGAGGCTGCAGCTCCACCACCTGGTAACTGTTGGCTTTGCCAGCGAGTAATCATGTTTAGATAATTGATAGAGTTGCGCTCTCAATTGATCTTCTGACACTTTTGCATATACTTATATATGTTCAGTTCAAGTTTGTTGCCTGAGTCTTTTGCTTTTTATCAGTGGGCACTTGCTTTGGTTATCTGAGCAAATGCCTTGTTAAAGTACTTGAGCATAAATAATGTGCAGCAAGTTTGTTGCCTAAGTCTTTTCTTTGAATCAGTCATCAGCATAAATATTGCACGGCTCAAGTTCGTTGCCTAAGTCTTTTGTTTTAATGAGTCAGAGCCGACGGCAATATACTTTAAGTGGAGCGACAGCAATTACAATATCTCATAGCAAGCGCATAGCACTGCTCAAGTTCGTTGCCTAAGTCTTTTGTATTAATTAGGAGATCTCTTCGGCTGCTATTGCTGCTGCCTTGCACCGCTGTCGCTGTCATAGTGACCCAGTTAAAGGACTGTGCCGAGCGCAACTGGCTTGGCAACATATTCTATGCGGCCCATAAAAACTGGTCGGGTCAGCAGCCGAGCAGCACCGACTCTAGCACTTGCTCCTAACTCGCCATAAAGTTGCATCATCATTGCCTGGCAAGGAGCAGATCAGAGAGAGAGAGAGAGAGAGAGAGTGGGTGGGTGGGTTGGTGGGGTGGCACGGCAACCATTGTACAACAAGAAAACGCGCGCCTCGCAGCAAATGATGCCATGTTATATATATTTTGGTACGGTCCATCTGTCTGTAGCGCTGTCGGTGCGTCCGTTTGTTCGTGCAGCTCAGATTACTGCGGGGCGATAAAAATGACTTGCCAACTTGCACATTTGGCCAACAACCGAGAGACCATGGACCGCAGACCGGAGAAGAAGCTGACGCTGAAGCTGCAGTTGTAGCCGAGGTGGAACGGGCAGCTCGTTGCCTATGGCAAATATTTAGATAGATTTGACTTTTCATGTTAATGGCGCGCTTTCAGCTGTTCATAATTAATCGGGCATCCGCATTGAACAAGTGAGGTATTTTTATTTGCCAACTGCGAATACCAAAAGACATTTTATGGCTAATTAAATGCATTGAAATCGCATGACTTGATAAGCTTGCAGCAGCAGCAGCAGCAGGGGACAAATAATTTATTGGATCAGTCAACGGAACCATTTATCTAGTTGTTCCAAGAAGTCGAGGGTTATAAAAAAATATATGCGATTCTCAATATTTGATTGCTGGCAGAAACTTAAGAGATTATGTTTATGCTCGATAAGCAGCTTAAGTTGTAAAAGCCGTTCATTACGGCTATGCTCGTGGCTTTATTTGGCTAAAAGCTTCTAGAGTGGGGGCGTTTTTTAATGGCATTGCTGCAATAATCAGCCCGGGAGGCCCATGTCCGATTGCTTCCTCATCTCGGACGGCGATGTGTGTGTAAAAATGTTGTTAAAAATCTACGAGCTGTCATTAAATAATACCACGCAATAAAAGCACTAAAAATGCGCATAAAATGCATATGAAAATGCAAAACGCTTTGCCCACACCACGCAAACGCCACAAACGTGGTGCAAAAATACAACAGCAACAACAACAACTACAACTACAACTATAACTGCAATAGCAGATATTTTACAATTTATTAAAAATTGATTGTATTGCCACGCAGCAGCAGCAGCAACAACAACAACAACAAGTAGGCCCGGCTCATGGCTCGATGCTGGCCAAGCAGACAGGCGCAGATTTTGGTCTTGTGGCACTTGTTGAGCGAGCGTTTTTGGCAAATGGCAACACGAAAACAACAAACTACAAATAACAAAAAAAAGCAGGTGAGAACATTGCAAGCGGGTGTAGACGACTTTATAATACTTGTCTAGCATAAGTGTAATCAAATGAAGATGTAGTTGAAATAGATCAATAATCTCTATTTGTTATCAATATTATTGCTTTCACTTTCAAGTAAAGTCAACAGCTTGAGCATATTGTTTGAGTATTATATATTTTTTGTGTAGCTGCCACGCCTCTAATTTGATTATATTTAAATACTTTTAATAGAGCATATTGATATAGTTGTTTAGCTACTTATTGATCTGTAGAAAAGATCTCTTGACTTTAGATCATGAGAGTCCACAAAGAAAATATTTTTAAATTATTTAGTTGGTGATCTTTTATAATGATCTATAGAGAAGCTGTTTTATGCATAGACTTCTTGCCAGATTTTGACAAGCGATTTATTGATAAATCGATTGATCTATGGAGAGTTAGTGATTTAGCCTTAAATCTATTGATCTATAGAGAGGTAGTGCTTTAGCACTAGAGAAAGAATCTTGGCTGATCTAGTTGATGATCCTTTATGTTGATCTACACCGAAGTTGCCATTGCCTTCGAGTTGCCAATCGGTAGAGTCACTCCAAGTAACAATCGGTAAAGTCACTTGGCTAATCCAAGACCAAGACACCTTGTCTATAGATCAAGTCTTTACAGCTTACTAAATAGATCAACCAAAAGGCCTTCTCTATAGATAGCTAAACTCAGAGACAGAAGTGTGTCAACCTATAGACCTATAGACTGTGGCGTATGCTGTAGATCTCATATAAAATTGTGGAGCATGCCTTGCTACACCATTAGAGAGTATCTATGTACTTTCGACAACATGAAGCTGCACCAGCTATAAGAAGAGCACAGATCAGCTTCATTAGCTTTATATTCAGCAACATCAATTTATATACTACACAAAGCTAATATACTCTGCTCATTTGATAATCTCGTAAACTTTATATAAAATAACAAATATCAAGTCCTGAAGACAAGCGGCAAACATGCAACATTCGCACACCCAGCCAGCTAGCCAGCCAGCGAGGCAGCTAGCCAATGCGACAAGCAATGTGAAAATTGCATTTTAATAAATTCAAAGCGGGTCTCTTTATCGATATCTCTCATTGCAATGTATGTGTGTGTGTGTGTGTGTGAGATATGCGTAGCATAAATGATTTTAATGCGTGAGTGTGTCTATAAATTTGCAATAGCCACTAGGGGCTGCCCCTTGCTGCCTGATCTCTGGCCTGCATCCATGGTCCATTTGTTGTGGCTGCTCCTCTGATAAGCGCTGGCTGCCCTCCCTCTATGGGCTTTTAATTAAAGCCGTGTGCACTTGAACATATTTTGTAATATTTGGCTTGTCGCGCTGTCAGCTCAGCTCGGCTTGGTTCGGCTCGGCCTGGCACCTCGGTCCAGATAACGAGGCGCAGCGCCTGTAATAATTTCTCACGTTTCAAACATAAAACTGTTATCTTTTCGGTTGCAACAGAAAATTATGACAAAATATTAATAAACATTCAGCAGTCAGCATTCAGCATTCAGCTCAAAGGCAGCCGCCGACGTTGCAGCACAAGTTTTGCTCTGGTCTTGAATTTATTTAGTTGGCCTCTATCGATTTGACCCGCTACGACTACGAGTCCAAATTGGAGCTGCTGGCCAAGTCGCGTTTGCATGTACGAATTTAATTAAAAATATTTTTCTGTTTGCGTGCATATTTCACAAATAATAAATAATTATTATCGTTCTCTTGGCCGGGCTTGTTTATATTATTTATGAGGTCGTTTGCCCAGCAACGCGTCGCAATCATGTTTCGCTGTTCAACATTAATATGCGACCAAAAAGGCTGCCACAGCGTGCAGCTAGCATTTAGTTAGCAGCCATTTAATATATGTGCTAAGTATAATAAGGATTAATGTGTGAGAAAATTTGAGTGTTTGCAGAGTAAAGCAAGCAAGAGCAGGTGGAAAATCTGCTGAAAATATTAAAATAATGGTAGATAAAATATTTATATTATGAGAGATCAATAAATTCTTATTCTTTAATCTGTTCTTGTTCTTTAATTTACTAAGTTTAGATCGTAGGTATTTATAGGAACCTCGCTTTTCGAGGAGACGATCAGTTCATAAGTCTCTTAAGTTAAGTTAAGAGTCTTAACCCTTAGCAGTACGAAGAATCCCACTTCGCAGCGACGATCAGTTCACAGATCTCTATAGCATAGATCTCTGTGGTATAGATCGCTGCTCATTCCCAACTCTCAGCTCTTAGCAACTCCTACCACTACATCCTCATCAATAAATACGAATTTTTAATACAATGCTTTACTCTTTCATGCGATTATCAGCTTAGAGATCGTCTGAGTGCAGCATAGATCACAGTCGCTTGTTCCCACAACTCAGCCATAGCATCCTTATCAAACTCACCTCAATTTCAACTTTCGCCCGTCAACCCAAACTTGAGCTCAGCTCATTAAATACACTTTTATTATGAGTTACAATTTGCTGGCTATCGGGCCAATCAGACGCAATGCGCGTATTTATGTTGCTGTTTACACCAGGCAAAGCCATTCGCGCAGCTCCATTGAAAATCCATCAAAGCTCCATAAAAATACAACAACAACAGAAAAAATTTTGATGCTTCATCACGCTCTCCACTCGTAGCTGAAACTGCAGCCAAATCGCACAGACAGCCGGAAAATTGTCTATAAAAGTTGCAATTAAGCGAGTTGGACGCATATCTAAGCGAGACGCGAGCACAACTGGCAGGAGGAGTCGAACTGCCAGCAGGAGCCGGCACATGTGGGGGGAGGAGAGAGCTCTGCTGCCAGACGTCGCGACGACGACGACGACGACTGTGACAATTTTGTGGCGGGCTTTCAGTTTAAGTTTCAGTAACTGAGGCGACGGCAGCGGTAGAGGCAGCAGCAGCTCGTTAAAGCCAAAGTCGGGCTTATTAAAAGGCGCACGTCGTTTATGGCACATGAAAATCATTTAATCGATGGCCATATTTGGCTCGGGCTCACATTTTGCCAAATCTGCAGCAGTGAGCGACGCCCACGCCATGGTTATGACTGCCAATGTGGCAGGCTCTAATGACAGCTGAGCTCGCGCTGACATCTCGAGCCGTTGACAGTAGCTTCAAATTATGGGCCACAAATCGCAGTCAATTGAATGTTTTATTAAATGCCATCTCAAATTGTCTGCACGCTCTCCCTCTCCCTCTCCCTCTCTCTCTCTGACTCTGCTGGATGCTGGCTAATTATGAGTCTTGCGAGTCTCGCGCTAATTGCAGAAATAAATCTGCTAAACAATTTCAATTTGTTGCCTGCAAACTCGCCGCGACTCGCATCCGAGTTCATAAATATGCAAGAGACAAAACGTCGCTGCGAATTCGCTTGGATGGAATAACTTGGCGCTAATTAGACAACAAACGTGGCATGGGAAAAAAACACACACACATTGAGTCAAGCTGGCTAAAGCGAATTAGCTGATATTAATTTATTAGCGCGACGCGTAGAAATTATCGCAAATGCTTATAAACCATTTACAGTAATTATATATGCCGGCTCATAATTAAATAGTTTACATTTGCCGTGCTGGGAATGCGACGCAGCTGAGCTTGCTATACCCTGTACAGGGTGTAGAGGTTAGATAGACTTGCTGGAATGGTATGTAATATATGGAAGCATGGCAGCTACATTTGTTGATCTTGTTATACCCTGTAGTCAATGGAAAATGGTTGAAGGGGGTAGCTTGGCTTCGCAGAACCATATATAAGGGGCAGCTGGAGGCATGACAGTCCTCATGAAAGGGATATACTTCTGATGAGAGTGTGAAGCTGAGTCTGCTCTCTCTCCCTCTCTCTCACACTCTCTCTCTCTCTCTCTCACTCTCTCACTCTCTCACTCTCTCTCTCTCTCTCTCACTCTCTCACTCTCTCACTCTCTCTCTCTCTCTCTCTCACTCTCTCTCTCTCTCTCTCTCTCTGTCTTTCTCTCTCTCTGTCTTTCTCTCTCTCTGTCTTTCTCTCTCTCTCTCTCTCTCTCTCTCTATCTCTCTCTCTCTCTCTCATCTGCTCTCCCTCCCAATTTAGTATTCTAGTTACCGATCTCATCTCATCTGTTTAGAGGGCATCTCCCAGTCGATCAGTCTACTCACCCACTAAAACACTCTTACTTGTTCTCTAACTAAGATCTTATCGAGCCAAGTTAATTGCGTTTGTTATTCTTTTTATAAACTGTTTACACAGATCGCAGCATAGATCAGATGTGATCAAGTATTTATCGTTTCCTCATTAATTTGCAGCTCCTGCCGTTGGATTTTCCCACAGGCTTTGCAAATGCCAGGCAAGCAAATAATATAAATGCTGATTGCCAATACTCACATTAATCTTAGCTCCGCTCGCTCCCTCTCGCTCTCTCTCTCCTCCGCCCGCTCTAAGCAAATGCCGCGCACGCCACAATATTTAAGATGCCAAAGCGTTTTGCGTATTAATCGCAGCAGCGGCAAACGTGACGCAAATCTTGTGGCGCCACCAAAAAATCGAAAAAAAAAAAGTAAAGAAACAAAGTCCGCCTATGCCCCCATGGAGTCAGTGGCAAGCCGTAACCGAAAGCTGCTGCATTTTGTGTAAGTCAGAGATTTGCATCCGCAGCTAGAATCTGCAGAGGGCGAGCAGGAGGCATTGATCGCACCGAGGATTACCAGCTGACTGGCCCCCAGAGTGTGACTTATGCGGGTGCCACGAATCGGACAACGGCAACAGTTAAAATCAAGCCAGTTGCGAGTCACCTTCAATGCGGCAACTGCAACTGCAACTGCAGCAGCAACAGCAACAACAGCAAACACATTTGCAACATGAATGACTCGTTACGCCTGACCTATGTTAGCCATTTGCTGTTGTTGCTGTTGTTGTTGCTGTTGGGCTTTGGCCGCCGTCTTCAATTGCCTGGCTGAATGGCGTCCAATTCGATTATTCTAACATGAATTATAGTTCGTGTTCGTTGAATGGACAATTATGAATTTATCATGTTCAATTTGAACAGATATTTTGAGCTCTATATATTATTTTTTTTCTCTCTTTTGGCCAGCTTGAAAATTGCATTGGGCCATGTTTTGCTATCGCATTCGTCGTAGTTGCTGTTGTTGCAGTTGCTGTTGCAGTGGCTGTGCGATACTCGAACATAATTAGTTTCTGCTGCATAAGCGTAAGAAAAAAAGCAACAACAAACATTTCGATTTGGGCTAACAAAATTACAGCGAAGATTTATATGCGCTTGCATAATACAAGTTTATCTAGATATATGCATATATTTGTCTGTATATGAAACTCTGTGATTAGAGCAGGAAATCTAACACATATTTGCATATATAGAGAGTATATGAAAAACATTTAAGATCATATACTTACAGCTCTTGAGTCTTGCTGCTAGTTTCTTATATTCACTGGAGTATATTAAATACCTGAAATACCTCTTATATCTATGTTTCAGTGTGTGCTACTTATTGCTCTTGTGGTTGATCTCTAAGTATAGTCACTTTATCACTCGATTACTCTATAACAGAACTGCTCCATAACTCAACTACTCTATAGATCTACTTCTCTACTACTCTACTACCACCACTAGATTGTCTTCTTTTATTTCTAAACATTCACTCACATTCAATCTATCAACTCTTTAGTTTATTCAAATTTCAATAGACCTGCGCTTATCTGACCCTACCGTTATAGCAAATACCAAGTCTATCCATCAAGCGACTTCCACTCAAACAATTTTCTATGCCAGTGCAAAGAAACCATTTCCGTTGCTTGTCTCATGCGGCTCGCATGCTCGAAGCGCATTATTCACCAGAGAAACCAACAAACACCAAATAAATTTCTCGAAACATGGAGACTTGTGCAATAATTTAACAGAAATTGCGCTGCTCATAAAAATATATAAAATATTTATTGAATTTAAATATTTAAAAGCAGAACAAATACCAAAAAAAAAAAAAAGGGAAAAGAAGAAGAAAACCAACGTACGTTTGGCGATTGGGCAATTTGGCAATCTGATAATACAAATACATATGTATATATGTTTGTATATTCTATATACACTTTGCATGTATGCATATGTATGCGTTTATAGAGTGTCATAAATCCGCAGGGGAATTAGTCATGGTGCGTGATAAATTCGCCTTTTATTTGTCTTTCGTGTGAGAATGCTTTTCCCAGTAATATATAGATATGTGTGTGTGTGTGTGTATATATATATAGCTATATGGCATATAAATGTGTTCTTTGTTGCTGGGCATTCGGTTTTACTTTTCAGCTTTATAAGTTAAGCAACTTTAACTGGTCATTGACGCCAGATCGAATCGATCAATCGATCGTGCCTGTTGCCTCAATGTCAAATTTCACTTTTTCTTCTCTTTCTCTCTCGGTTTCTCTGTGAATCAGCAGCAGCAGCGGCAGCAGGAAGAGGGCGAGCTAGGAGAGTCGAGCTTAGGGAGAGTGAGAGAGAAAGAGGAGCGGGTGTGCAACGGCAACGTTCGATTGCAACCTGTTCAAACAATTTTCTGCCGCCGCCTCCTGCTGTCTGCCAGATTATGCAATTATTGGCAATCACTTTCATGCTCGTTTAGAGCAGCGGGCGGCCAGTGCGGCCAGCCTGGGTGTTTTTTTGGGCTTTTGGGCATTTTGGGCACTTGGCTCAAACAGCCAGCCAGTTAGCCAGGCTCGTTGTCTTTGAAGAAAAGGGAAATTACATAAAAGTGAGCAACTAAATTTTACTGGATTTCTGCACGTTCGACACACAAAAAGCGCAAATATTCAGACGCCGAGGCTACGAAATCGCCACGAATTGATCGCAAATGAGGGTTAGAGTTCAGCTTCAGCTTCAGCTTCAGCTTTGGCTTTGGCTTTTGGCTCAGCTGTGCTGGCAGCCCAATTCGTGTAGCCAGGCTTTAATGGCGTTGCCTGGTCGTTATTGTTAGCAAATATTTGTGTTATAATGGCGCGAGCTTTTTGGTCGGAGGCTAATGATATGAATGAACTCGTTAGCGTGAGCTCAGCCATACACACACACTCACACACATATGTGTGTGTGTGTTTATGCAGTCTGAGAACGGCGCAGATAGCTAAAAGTCTGAAAAATAAAAATAAAACGAAATACCGATCAAAGTTTCTACTTAGCATAGATATCAAACGATTGCAACATGGTTAATATGTCTAGACATTCATGCCTCGATATATGTATTTATATTTATATTTATTTATAACATTTACATCCGTTTGTTTCTCTAGCTTTTAGCCTCTCTATAATGTTTATATTTGCTTTTGTTAATGCCATCGTCTGTCTCTGGGCATATTTTAAATAAGTTGTTAAATGTCAAATATTTTTGTCATCAAAATAAACATTTGAAATAATCATAACAGCGCTGCATAACATATGACTGTTTAACATAATACACAAATGTTAATGGCTTAACATAACATGGAAATGTTTGGAAAAACATTTAGTGTACGTTTGATTTTATAGACAAATTTCAAGGATTTCGAAAAGTATTTTACATAAATTATATTTAAATAAATATATATATTTTTGTATAATATTTTCCTTGTCTTGCATAATTTGTATAACATTTCAGGCCAACTCCGGGTTAAGCGCTTTGCTATTTAGTCAACGGCTTTTTGCCATTTGCCTGGACCACATCGATCGCAATCTGCGTTGTGTTGCACGCATGTGTTAATTGTTGGCATGAGGCAGCCCAAATGCAGCAGTGCAACAACATCCTGCGCGTGCCCCCAAAACAAACATATATCAAATCTAACACTCTGTACGCGATATCGCGGCTAGCTGATTGCGTTGCCTATAAATCACTGCGAATCGGAACCCTGAGTGCTACGGCCTCGTAGTCTCTGCTCCGTACCAAGTGCAAGTCTCGTATTTTGTCGATTGCAATCATCCTAGACGACAGCACGCACGCGCGTAATGCAAGCGGACAACTAAAAGAGAGAGAGAGAGAGAGCGAGAGAGAGAGAGAGAGAGAGTGGGCGGCATTAGAGAGCGTGTCGCAGAACAACTTCATTAGAGCTAGTCGATAGTCGATGGAGATATGTGAACTGCGAACCACAAAATAACCTGACGCCTATTCAAAATACTTGAGGCGGCTGTGAAATGATTTACGCGACGCGACAGGCGAACAAGTTTTTGCACTCATTTCAGCAATTTGACAATTAATCAACTGCAACAACAGCAACAACAACAATTGAACAATCCAACAATCGATCCAATCGAGCATTAGTCAGCAATCAGGCTAGCTGGCAGGCAGGCGAGCAGCCAGGCAGGCAGGCAATGAAATACTCTGCACAAATGTTCAGCTTGAGCCAGTCAAGTTTTGAGGTCAAACACTCGAGTTCAGAACGTGCGGGCCACATGAAAATCAAACTATATGCAATAGACCATATGCATATATCTATCCATCGATTGCATGGCCCATTGGCCGTGCTAAGTGACATGTGACATATTGTCAACGCATTGCCTGGCGATCATTTGCATAAATTCCAATTGTTAGCAACATATACACGGCAAATGCAGGCAGGCCTGAGCTGATCAACAATTGTGTTGACAAACATTGTTGCTACACATGCACGCGAGTGCGAGCAGCAACAACAAGAGCAACAAAGCTTTGCATATGCTGAGTGACAAAAATGTTGCTGCTACAAAATGGCTAATTGGTATTGCTCGCCAATCAGCAATTGTTGTTATTCGGTTGTAGCTGCAGCTGACAGTTGATAGAAAGAGAAGGTTAACGGTAAGCACTGCCGGTCACTCAACAATGTTGCTGGGTCAACAGTTGTTCAACTGTTATCCCACTGTTTGGTTTTTGGTCTAAGCACGGCAGTGGGAAAGGGAAAGAAAGGTGCAAAAGCTGTAAAATGTTGCAAAGCTTTTTAGGTCAGTTGCGATACATTTAATATCCCTAAGCATGTAAGCTCCCTTTTGTTGAGTAGGCAAATGTTGCTCAACTGGATGTTGGGGAACTTTTTGATGTTTCTAGAAGTGAAAGCGGATGCTTAAGAGTTAAATTGAACGTGGGCGTTAAACTACAAATATTTCTCTCAAGCTGTCACTTAGATCATTAATTCAAGCAATTAACATATAAAAAATAAAGCTTAATGCCCATTAACATTTTTATTGTGATTGCAAAATGGTGAATGGAAACACCCCGACTTAAGTCGGACCACCTCGTGCTTATGTGCATAGATCTTGTGGGGCAAACGGTCAAAATGTTTCATATTAAATTTGTGTTAGCCATTGAACAACAAGGCAATAAAAAGCATGCAACAAAACGGGGCAGCATCAGCAAACTAACAAAATGCTGAGCTGCCAAATAAATTGCAACTATTTATGTGTTGAGCATAAATTGATGTACTCAGCTATGTGTGTGTGTATTGATCTGAGTATGTGTGTGTGTGCGCATTCGAGTGCTTAATTTCAATGGGCAAAACGTGACCAATTTGGTTTATTTACATGTGGCGAACATAAATTGTAATTGTTTAATAAACATTTGCCACAACAGCATTTGTTGGCCGCTTCAACTTCAAGGATTATTTTTGTTGTTGCAGCTTTCGCTCGATACACTGCTCTGTGGGCAGACCCAATTTGCCGCTGCAAGCCAAAAGAAAACCCGACCCGGTCTCGGCCTGCCTTGGCCTGCCAAGAACCAGACCAACAGCCGGCAGACGCACTTAAGAGCCGAGCACAGCCCAGCTGAGAGCTGCGCTGGGTGCTTAAAGTCAGTTTTATGTCTTCATCTGCGTAAACATGTGGCGAACCAATTGTGTTGCCAACAAATTACGGCCAATACCAATGGAGCCACCTTCAATTGGTGAGCTGTTGCTGCTGTTGCTGTTGTTGTTGTTGTTGTTGTTGTTGTTGTTGCAGTTGGGCACACGTGCGGCATATGTTAAGGCAGAAATTTGCATTTTAAGTGAATTCTCTTCATTTGTATTGGTTTTCCGTTTGGGACTTTGTACGCGTGCCAATTAGCCGCAGCAATTTGGCCAAATTGCAATTTGTTGTTAGCTGTTGGCGTGGACGTTTTTTTTGGCGCTGTTTATGAAGTTGTTTTTGCCTGTTCGAAGGCGCGATTTATGGCCCAAATACAGCGTTCGGCATGCTTCACAGAAGTACGCCGAATAAGAACTCGAAGTGCTCTCTGCTATCACAAAAGTCTATTAAGGACGGCAAGGCCTTTCTATGCGATTCTCATAAAGTACCAAGTGAGAGAGAGAGAGAGGCCAAAAGTCGTTCTGGCTTGTTTGGCAACCAAATGTTGATAAATTTTGTGTCTCTAGTCGTTGGCTGCACTTTGATCTGGTGCTTAATATAAACTTATATACGAAATTAAGTTAATTATGCAACCGAAATCAATAATGTTTAATGTGCGCGCATTACTCGTATTTCAATATTTTTATGCAATTTGCGCCCGAGACGAAAGCCCCACAGCTGAGCCAGCCAACCAACCACCCACTGCTGGCTGGCAAGCGCTAGTGGGTTCAGTGGGTCAGCAGCGTCACGCGCTCGATGCTCGATGCTCGATGCCCCAGGAACCAGTTGCAGTTGCAGTTGGAGTCGTTGCCGTTGCCTTTGCTTTTAGTTGGGCTTCACTTTCGTCTCGTCTCGTCTCGCGTCTCGTTTCCAACTGCGGCCCAATTTCAGTTTCATTTGCAATTTTACTCTCGATGAGTCTTGACTCTTGGGTAGATCGGTGGCGTATCTTTGGCAATCAATCATTAGACGCAATCATTGGCCACATTAACTTCGGCACTCGCTCGCCAGTTGCGCGCAGATATTGAAAACAGAAAATGGCTAAAGAGTAGAAAAAAAAGCGAGCTAATGTGCCGCCCACTGGACAGCAGTCGGCAGTCGGCAGTCGGCAGCTGAGACTTGCCTTGGCTCGGATCTGATTCAATCGGCTCGTTAGCGGGATTAGCAATTACCCAAAGGCTGACGGGCCGGACACTCAGACAGACGTGACAGACAGACAGACAGACAGACAGACAGTCGGTGGCTTGAATTGTCAGTCATTTTGTCATTCGTTTAATTGCAGCTGGCAAACTGCGACTGCAATGGCAATACCAACGTGCAACAGTAGCCACAAACACTGAATGACACTGAAATGCAGCCAGCTTATGAGTCAGCAGCAACCAACATCAGGAAGCTAACAGCAGCAGCAGCAACTGTGGCAGCAACAACTGCGGCAGCAACAACTGCGGCAGCAACATGTGAGTCGCGGCTGTGGCAGCCACTGAAATCCTTGACATAATGACCCCTTTTAGCGCTAAGCGCGATAACAATGGCTGCTTGAAGCATTCGACACGCTGCATTTGCTGATATATGAAGACCAATTTCGAAATGATTTACGTTTGCGCATTTCCTACCTACTGAAGTGCCCAGAGTTTGAGATTTGAGCAGAGTCGAGTAGACTCTTCGAAAAACAAAGCACAAACAATTGGCATTCGAGCATGACAAAATGATGAACAATTTGTACAGCTTTTGGCAAGTATATAAATCACAAAGTGGCATTAAAATATCGAACTGAAGAGAAGATCTCGCCAACGTGGAATATAATAGAATTTGTCTGGTACGCAGCTATCGATGGGTATTCAGAGAGAGAGAGAGAGAAGGAGGGAGGGAGAGAAAAGGAGGGAGAGAGAGAAGAGGAGGGAGAGAGGTGGAGAGAGAGAGAGAGACAGAGAGAGAGAGAGTGAGATGGAGAGACAGACAGAGAGAGAGAGAGAGAACGAGGGAGTGAGATGGAGAGAGAGAAGGAGAGAAAGAGAAGGAGGGAGCGAGATGGAGAGCGAGATAGAGAGAAGGAGCGAGAGAGATGGAGAAAGAGACAGAGAGAGAGAGAGAGAGAATATGATTAGAAATGACAATCCATGCAAATGTCTAATGGCAACTTCTTTTAAATAGATAGAGAGAGAGAGATAAATAGAGAGATAGAGATAGAGAGAGACCGAGTTCTGAGACGACTATGCAATAAAATTTATGGTATAAATTATTGAAGCAGCAGAGAGCGTTCCCATTGCTCACTTGAAGCTCGACTGTAACGAGTGAGACAGTACTTGAGTAAAAGTAAAAGCAAGGAGAGAGGAAGTTGTCTATGTGTACGTAGCAGTTCTCATTTGGTATTTGTATTTAGGTAAAACGAAGCTAGAATACTCACAGCAGCAGAGAGCGCTCCCATTGCTCACTTGAAGGTCAACTGCAACGAGACTGTGCTTGAGTAAAAGTGGCCCTATATAAAGGGCAGCAGCTGCAGCAGTTCTTCAGTCAGTCTTCAGTCTTCCAGGCCTGCTGGGTGTCAGCGCAATACCGTGCAGTAGAGTGTGTGATCGATCAGCTAAGCATTAAAGACGTAGAGGAACTACGTAGAGGGATTACGTAAAGGAATTACGTAAAGGAAATACTTCGATATACGTAGAGGGAATACTTATAAGAAATAGACAGAAAAATAGAGCTAAATCATCAAGAATATATGTATATACTTTGTGGGGTCTGCTACGCCTCCTTCTGCCTGTTACATACATTTCCACAAAACGCAATGTAATATACATATATAGCTAGTCTGCATGCCACAACTTGTTAGCTTTAAATGCTGCTCTAACTTGATTATATGAAGAACAATCATTAAATATATTTTTATTACATTTAATTCATATAAATATACATATTGTTTGTATATTATATCTGAAAAAAAAAAAATAATTAAAAAATAAAAAAAACTGATGCTGATACCAAATTTGACAAGAGTTTGCAGCTTCCAGCTTCCAGCTGAAGCCTGCGGCGTTACGGTGGCGATACAGAGCGCAGACAATGACGTCTAATTAGTAAACGTAGACGTCGAGGCTTAAGGCTTTGGGCAACAATTGCTAACGGGCAACAGGCAACAGGCAATGGGTAAACAGGCAACAGACAACGGGCAACGGGCATCTGGCGACTTCCACACGTGCATGCTCACGCTCTAGGCAGCAACATGTCTGGGAGCAACAGCAACACAATGTTGTTGTCTGTGCTGTGTTGCAGCTACCGTTGGCAACATTTGTGGCTGGCTTTTGTTGCTTGCTTGGCTTCTGCCCTGTTCCTGTCTGCATGTTGCCCGCTACCCGCTGCCTGTTGCCTGTTGCTGCTGTGCAAAATGTAATTCAATCATGCAGCAGCATGTTGCTGTTGTTGTTGCTATTGTTGTTGCTGCTGTGTCTGTCCATTGGGCATGCTTTATTATGAGGGGCATGCAACATAGTAGTTGCAGCAGTAGCTGGCTGCAGTAGCTTGCACAATCGATAGCTGCCGCCAGAGAGTTCGACCGGCAGACGCACGTTGCTCACCTCTATAAGGTCAGCATCCAATTTACAGTACGCTTCAGCATTCGCGTCTAGCATTTAGCTGATAGTTGAGCTGGCTAACTGACAATAGATATGCAGGTTGCAAATTTTCGGTGAGTCACTTGGCAGACAGCAGAGGCCGCAGAGATCGTGATATTAGCCTGACTTGCCAGATCTACCCACCTCCTGCCTGTCGCTGCCTCCCTCTCTCACCCTCTCTCTCTTCTTCTCTATATGCCTAGGTAATTTAATACTCTTAGCCAACTAATTGCAGCCACTTTAATCCGAGACATTGCCCATGTAAATCGTATTATAAACTTATTATCTGCCGCTTCGCAGCGACTGGTTGGGCAACGTTTTTAGCCAAGTTGTCGCCACTGTCAGTTGACTGTGCCATGATTAACCTCATTAGCCAAGAATGTTTTTTTTCGGTCCACTCTAAAGCCAATCAGAAAGTGCCCACTTTTCGCCTTGCTTATTAGAGCTGTTAAATTATGGCAGGCATTTTGGCAAACACCATTTGGGATCTAACTCCCACAACACCTCAGCTCTCTTTCCCTCCCTCCATCTCTCTTGCTCGCTCGCTTAGTCGCAGTCCACCCACGCGTTGCCAGCCAGGTAAATGAAAATGTTCATTAGCTTTGCAACGGTTTTCAGCGCAACGTGTAATAAGTTTTTGATATACCCTAACCTAAAGCATGTGCACGAGGACTAACTGTATGGGAGGGAGGATAATTCTAGATATGTCCAAAAGTTAACATAATAATAAAATATATAATATATATAATATACATTCATAGGTCACAAATGAAAAAGAAGCCAAATATATTACAAAATATTTATTAAATTAAATTTTTTAAATATTATTCATTTATTTATTTTTTTCTTAATAATTTTTTAAATTTGAAATTTAAGCAAAATATATTACAAATTATTTATTATTAATTTTTTTAAATATTATTAATTTATTTTTTTGTTTTAATTATGAAAATGAAGCAAAATATGTTAGAAAATATTTATTAAGAAATTTCGTTTATATTATTATTATTATTATTATTTTTTTTTAATTTTAAAAATGAATCAAAATATATTACAAAATATAAATATATTTTTTTTTATTAAATTTTAGTTATTGTTTATTATTTATTTATTTATTTATTTTAGTATTTATATATATATTTTTTATTTTTAAAGAATTTTCCATGTCTTGCTTTACTCTCTCACCAGTCTCACTCCAATTAGTGTATACAAAATTCGTAGTCTTTTTCTGGTCGTGGCAGCTCGTCGCTGTGCTGCAGCAGCTGAGTGCAGGCAAAGACAATGATTATGTGTCAATATGCAAAAAGGCGATTTACACGCAAGTTAAAGCAACTAAATTGTATAATAAAAAACATTTTATTATTGAGGCAAGAGCAGCAGCGGCAGCAGCAGCAGCCGGCGGCCAAACAAATTGAGTGCCATGAAGGCAATAAATGGCTTGGCAATAAGCAGCAGCAGCCGCAGCCGCAGCAGCAGCCGGTCCCACAGTTGATGGAGAGACTCTTGAGGCCTGGGCCGGTTCTATGAGCAAACGCACCTAGGTTGCATAAAGCTGCTGCAACGCACAATACAAAAGAGGGCGGCAAATGACAGAAGGGGGCGCGGCTGCTGCTGCTGCTGCGGTCAGTGAGTCACAATGTGGTGCTCTGTGACTGTGACTGTGGGTCGCGCCGAGCGCAGCAAAACAATTGTCAAGTTTGTAAGTTTTATGGGTCAACGTGGCGTATAATTAATACACTTGGCCAACTTCCAGTTGCCATTAGGCAGCCAAAAAAATGCAAGACGGAGCAACTGCAACAGAAACTTCTTGCTTGCATTTAGCTGATGATGATTGCAGCCTGTCTTTGCCTTTGCCTTTGTTTTTACCCAAGCATCTGATAATTGTCATAACCTTGCCATCATTTCCTGACATTGATCGATTTGCCGGCATCAATCAGTTTACGAGAGCACTGAAAAATTAATGCATATAATTGAAACTCTGTTTCATAGAGTTTTTTCTTCTTTTTAATAGAGTCATGCTGAGTGTGCAGTAACGAACAAATGTGCAGGCTGTCGTTAAATCAGTATGATTAACTCTGAATAAGACGTGGCTTTTAGCTAGAATATTAGGCGGAGTTTGAGGAAGATTTTGGGTGAGCTAAGGCGGAGTTTGAGGAAGATTTTGGGTGAACTGAGGTGGAGTATAAAAAAGCTTCCTAGAAATATTTCAATCAGCATTAAATATCTATTAAATAGCTTTTGCTTATTAGGAGTATTAAAAAACTAAAAATACTTCAATATTAAATAACTTAATACTTCAGTATTAAATAACTATTAAATAGCTTTTGCTTATCAAACTCAAACTACGCCTATTGAGGAAGCTAAACTAACTGAATATTAAATAATTTTTTGAGCAGTTGCAGGAAACTGAACCTTAAGTAAATAATAGTCTAATAGTTTTAAATTATATATAATAGCTAAAAGTCAAATAATTGTAATGAGCGAGAGAGTGACTAAGTTAGCCAAACTTCATTATCTATTCGAATTATTTCACCTATCAAAAGCCCCATTAAAGCCTAAGCTGATATAATTATAATTAGCTCTAGCTATAACTCCATAATTATAATTAGCTCTAGCCTTCTAATACACTCTAGGCCAATTTCTAGCTATAATTGCTGCGAGTTTTGAATTTGAAATACTCTATGAAAAAGCTGAAAAAAAAAATATAAATATTTGACCAACTCAGCGAACTTCGAGTCGCACAATAACTCAGTATGTCAACTAAAAATTTGCACATTGGACACACACTACATGCACACACACGCACACACATTCGCACACACACCTTATCCACTGACTAAAGCTGTCACCCACTCGCTAGGCACAAATTCCCATGGCGTTGGCTTTTAAAGAGTCGATTCTTATTTTTTAGCTTTTCGCATATGACACTTCTGCAGTTGACTTTGTTGTTGTTGTTGTTGTTGTTGTTGTTAGCTATTGCCGTTGGCTTCCGCTTGTTGCTGCCACACATTGGCCTGGCTCTGACCAAATTTGGCCATGGCAGCTGCTGATGGCGCCCGCGCATGCGTTCAACTCTTGTTTGTTGTTGTTGTTGTTGATGCATCATCATCATCATTTATATTGTTTAATTGTAAATTTGGAATATTGTACGCTGTCTGCCCATTCGTCTGTCTGGCAGTTGAACATATTGTGCATGTTGCTCATGAGATTACAACAATCGTATAAATAATAAACAAACAACACAACACAACACAACACAAATAAAATAAAACTTTGCTCTACTCGCCCCCCTACCGCCCTCCCTCCCTCTGCTCCTACACAGCCAACTCGTTCTTTTTTGTCATTTTTTGTTTAGTGGGCAAAATCTTAAATGAATCTCTGGCTGTTCGAGTAGAAAATTCGGTTTGCGTGTGGGCCTCAAATCGCTTTTATTATTGTGCATGTCGTGTAATTTAATTTATGAATTTAAATGAACAAACGAGGCAGCCAGCAGGGTGGGGAAGGGAGCGTGGGAAGGGGCAGGAGATGTCTTCAAACTATTCGTTGTAGTTGCCACAGTTAGTAGTTGGTTTTTCATGTTGTTTTGGCTGCATAATTTTCTAATGCAGACAAATGGGATTTGGATTTATGACTGCTGTGGCACGTAGGTGTTGCAGCAGTTGCAGTTGCAGTTGCAGTTGCTGCACTTTTTGTTGTTTGATTGAAGATGTCGCAAGCTGACCTCGAGCAGCGAGCAGCGAACATGAGAAACTGTGCCACGATTGCGCAAATTCTCGCTCCTCCAATGTGGAGCTGGCCAAACAGCCGCTTGGCCAAGGTAAACAGAAAGGGTGACTAAATGAAGTATTGAATGGGATGAGAACTAGTTGAGAGACTGCACGAATTTGAAGCTGCGTGTAGAGCCAAAGCTGTTGAGTCAAGCCGGAAGCGCAAGTGAAGCAAAGTGCAAAGGATGAGCAAAGAATTGAGGTGGAAAAAATATAGAGAACAAAAAAGTAATTGATGTAAAATCAATTTTCCATTAGACTTAATTTAATTTTTAAGCTTTATTAATTTTTAAAATATTTAAAAATAAATTACATAATTAATTACAAAAATAATTTACATAATAAAAAATTTTATTCAAGCAAGAAAAACATTTTAGTTTATGGAAGATGTGTTCAGATATTGAATTTTGTCATTTAATTCTTAAGTTTAAGTGGTTTAACTGCTAAATGCATTTCTGATTACATCTACTTTAATATCGGGAAATCCACTTCTGAATGTTTTTTTACTCACGAAGTAGAGTTGAAGCCCATTCATGTAGCTGCATGTGCATGCATATATGGCTAATGGACTATATGTAACTCTTTCCAGCTATAATAGTTTAATTTCCATATTTCTATATACTTTAATGAAAACCTAAATGGAGTTTCTAATACTTCAAAGTTTACACTCTATATAAAATATATTCTATATATACTCTATATACCAATTTCTCTAAACTCAAATGGAATCCCCTTCAATTTCAAAGGCAGCCCGAACTCATTTCGCGCGACATTTAGCTGCACATATGACATACATACATATAAGGAATGTCCAAATTGTTCTCAAGCTATCAGAGCAAATCTCTGGCTTTGCCATTTGCCGCCAGTTGTTGTTGTTGCTGGCGTTGCTCCCGTTAAAACGTTTCTAATCTTAACTCATTATAATTAAATAAGTCACGAGTTTTGAATTTTAATTTCGCTTTTCTGACATTGCCCCGAAACAGCAACAGAAACAGACCAAAAAAAAAAAGCTAACTGACAAAATCGGCTACCGTCAATGGCAGTTGCTGTTGTTATTTTCTTGTTAAGTTCGGATTGTTTTAGATGCCCGCCCGCCCGCTCGTTCAGTTTCGGGTCAATTTTATCAAAATCGCAACAAGCCAAGGTCTGTGGCCACGAAACTTAATTATATTGCAGACCCACAACAGCAGCAACAATAAATGAATACCTGGGCAGGTAAATAGAATCTTGTGAGGGCCATTAAAATTTGCACTTTAATGCTGCAGCAACAAAACAAAAACAAGAGACAAAAGGCAAAAGACAAAAGGCAGAAGGAGTGAAGTACAAATTACTTAAAAACAAAATGAGCCAAATTAGCAGACTCACTTGGCTGCTACTGATTTGGATTTCGATTTCGATTTCTATCCAGTAGAGGCAGAGGTAGAGGCAGTGGTAGAGGCAGAGGTAGAGGCAGCGGCAAGTCAAGGTCTTTGCGAAGGTGTTGAAATGTTTGAAGCTTTAGCTGAATTCAAAGTTGTATTTGATTTACGACTGATGCTTGGAAATTGCTTTGAAATTGGCCAACAGACAACCGACAACAACAACAACAACAATGAAATTAAGGAACGAGGCATTGCTTCAGAATTGGCCCAGGCCAAACTGAACTGTTGAGTGTGCGGCATTGCTGTGTGTTTGGCGTGTTGTCGATTCTGTGCGGCATTATGCAACTCACGACAATGACAATTCACGGCAGGACCTTTGGCGACCTACAAGCGTGTCGGCAACCCTCGGCTCCAAGTGGTGGCTGCTGCTGCTGGCTCACACTCATTTGAAGATGCCAAGCGTCAGTTTGGCGTCGCTGGTTTCTGGGTTTGTCAGCTTGAGCTCAGTTGTTCGTATGACAAATCGACAAATCGATTTACATAGCCAACGCTAGTTACTCTGTGTGTGTGTGTTGGTGTTGGCGGCTTACGGTTCAGCTTGATTAGGTTTGGCTTTGGCTTTGGATTTTGGGCCAATTAGGTTTGCTTTTGGCTCTCAGACTTCATATTAAAATGTCATTGCCTGGCGCCGTGGGGCACTGTTTGAACGGGGCAGGCTATGGCCTGGCTGACAATCAATTCGTTCAATTGCTGTTGTTGTTCTTTTCGCCTTCATTTTGCTTTTTGTCGTCGTCACACACACACACACACACACGAACACACACAGTTGCGTTGAGTTAGTTGAGAGCAGTTGAACGGGAAAAACGGGAGGAACAAAATCAATTTATTTTTTATCATTCACTCGAACTCTGTTTGTGCTCTAGTTGAACGCATTAAATGGCCAAGAGCGGCTACTGCAGCAACGAGCAGCTGATCAAGCTGGCCCAGAAGCGCTACAAGAACCAGCTGGACGTCGTCTTCACGCCCTTCATGATGTACATGGAGGAGTATCTGGAGTATCTGCAGGAGCACGCGATGAAGCACGACTACACCATGGAAGAGATCATTCACATGGCCCGCCACAACTGGAAGAAGTTCAAGAAGTTCGAGAAAGTGCGCTACAAGGAGCTGGCCGAAATGGCCAACAGCCAGTAGCCGACTGGACGGGAGGCAGGGCGTGGCAGCTGACGTGCGTTTTTCCAGAGCTGAGTGAGTGAGAGAAAGGAATAAAAAGAAAGCACAAAAAAAATATATATAAATGGACAGAGATAAATTCTAAATTATGGAAACTCTATTGATTGAAATATTGGCTAACATTTGTCTTTTTTGGGAACACGGACTTGATCGAGAAATTAAATATATATCTATATGTATTTTATATTTGCACACTTTTGATTGACAATTGGCAGATAAACCTTTTACAGCGTCTCTCCTGTCCGGCGTAAGCACAGCAGCTGCTACAGTCGTACCTCGAGTTCTGGGACACGCTGACCGTGTGTCTATGTCGTGTGTCCAATCTGTCCGAAGTGTCTTGTGCCCTATTAAGAACATGGCATTTCAAATGATTTATATAATTTGAGCGCTTTGTTTATATCTGGGTAGGTGTCTGGGAACTCGAGTACATTGTCCAGTTCCACTTGAGGCTTGTCAGCGGCAGTTTGACATTTCGGCTGTCAGTTGGTTTTTCCTTTTTGGTGTGTGTGTGTGTCTGACACTCTACACTCGCAGAACAGACTACAATAAATAATAAATAAATAAAATTGCAAACAAATTCATTTGGCCCGTTGCTAGACAATTGTGAGCGGAATTAAGTGCAATTAGCGCATTAACAAATCGACTTTAATTAATGGAATTTTTACACAATGCAAACAATTTGGATTTTTATTAATTATGTAACGACTGCAATGCCTTAATCAAATGTTAATTGCTTAATCAATATGCCATATAAATATATAAATAATAACAGCAACAACAACAACCACATCATAATCAACATCAAAAATCAGAAAAAGCCTCCACGTTCCGGACACACTCTCCACAGCAGACTTTTATTATTATTACGGCTGCAACACTTTTGTATGCGAGAGCTACCAACAACAACAACAACAAAAAGTAACTAAATTGTATAAAAATAAATTCTTAAAACTTGTTTGCTGCATGCGATTACGTCGCAGATCAACGTCGACGTCGACGATCAACGATCAACGATCGCCCCGTCATCGTCATCGAGTATCGCATGAATTTCAGAAAAAAAAGAGGGAAAAAAAAAAGAATTGTCGACATCGGCGCACAGCTGTGACGAATCTTTGGCCAGAGTAAAGGCAGCGGGCGGGCGGCCTTTTGGGGGCGTGACAGGCGGCCAGGAATGATCTACAGCTACAGTTGCAAGTCCCACTGCTCGCTGGCAAACGCTTTTCACTTTTTATAGCCAGCTCGCTAATTTGACAGGCGGGCGCGCAATCGCGATCACCAAGTCTCTGCGACTTCAACTGCGACTGACAAAGTGCCATGTGTGGATGGATAGACTCAGTTATGCATGAATTTATATAGAGCGGTGCAGCGAAAGGGGATGCATTTAGGCACACTGGGCTGCAAGCGATGGCAAAGGCAGCAACAGTGAATAGAAAGAGCTTAGAATATATAAGAAAAGATCGCTGAAGAACAGGCAAAGCTGATACTAAGAACTTAGGAGCTAAGCCTAAGAGCTGAAGAAATAGAGCTGCAGATGTAAGGTGAAGATCAATTCTAGAAACAGTGATCAGAGATCAGTCTTGGGCATTATGCTAGATATATATAGGATTTTATGAAATCGATTCGATTCCTAGCTTCGGCTGCAGGAGAGATCAGTTGAATAGGGAGATCAGTGATCAGATCGGAAGCAGGACTAGTTTGCTTATTATATATAGACTAAAGACTAAGAAGTCGTGAGCAGATGACGTGATAAGAAAGAAAATTTTATTGAAGTTAGTTGAAGATCACAGAAAATATGATCGGTGGCAAACGTAGAAAGAGATCAAAGAATGGGAATTAACTAGAATAATTGCTACAAAAACAGTCAAGTCGAGAATCTATGCCTCTCTTTAAGGATCTACGGCACTTCTAAGCCCACACACATACATGATACAGCCTGTACATATAGATATTATCCAGCAACCATCTATTTCCAACCTTGATTTCAATTACTCTAGCATAGCCTCACATCACGTAACAGCAAGCGAACCACCAATCATTCCTTTGTCTTATCTCTAATTACTCGCTCTTAAATTAGTTTCATTTGTGTGCATTAAACATAGATCAATCATCCGCACTAATGCAGTTCGATCTCGAAAGCGTGCAACTTGAATAACAATTAATCAAATATGGGCTACGATGAAAGCTTGACTGTTCTCTTGAAGCAATCGTAATTGAGAAAAAAATGGTTCAGTGCATAAATCTCTTAATATATTGCATATTAGAGGCTGCATACGATGCTTGTCTAATATTGATCTGGGAATTAGGTGTACTTGGAGTGTGTGGCGCCGCGACTGCTTAGCCACAGTGTTCCCCGCGTATGGACGACAGTTGCAGCTCAGATCAGAGAGTCGTTGGCTGAACTCAGTTGAGCTCAGCTCTATATTGGCCTACACTGAGATAGACAGCTATCGATCAGCTGCACAGTTGGCAGCTCAGCGAGCTTAATGGAAGCCCGCCACTTAGCCGGCAGTTGGCTTTATGGACTTTAATTTATGCACTGAGCTCGAGGCACACACAAGAGTTGGCCCCGGACGCGGCTGCTTTACCTTCTGTCCCCCCTCATCTCTTTGGTTGTTGTCTCCAGCTCTGTCCCTGAATGCGGCTTAAGCTCTTGCGTCTGAGATGCGTGCCAGCGATAAAAGTAATTTGCTTGATTTAATTTTAGTCAGCAGCTCACAAGACAACTAAACAGCCCCCGCAGCGTGCCAGCCCCGTACCCGCCTCACTGCCCCTACCCCTCTGACGATATGGTAGCATCCTGTTTGTCAGCTCTCAGCTAGCCAGAGTTTTAGTTTTTTTAGTTTTTAGTTTTTAGTCGATTTTTTAATTAGGCAACCGCAACAAATTTTTAGCAAAGTTTCATGTTGCAAAATGTTGGCGGCGCATGTAAGTGGCAAATGGCCTGAAAAAAAAAAGGCAACAACTGCTGCTGCCACAGCAACAACAACAACAACAACAACAACAACAACAGGAAAAGAGGCAGCCAAAAGTAAAGCCAACTTCTAAAGTGGCTAATTGTGTTATGGCATAATTTACACGTTGTGTTTTCGGTTGCCACGAACAAGGCGCTGGACATGTGCCACTAGCGGCAGCCACTTGAACAATTTTGTTGCACCTCAGCGAAGAGCTTTGCCCCTCCTCACCCACCACCACCACCCCATCGAGTGCATTTTATGCGGAATTTATGTACGCGTACTACCAAATATACACCTAATATTCCATTAAGAGTCGATACGTTTACGCCAACAACTAATGGATTTTCAAGCAACTGATTGCTATATTAGCCAAAGTGAAAGAGACAGAGGGCGAGAAAGAGAGAGAGACAGAGAGAGAGAACTGGCACTGAATAGCAATCGTAAAAGCGTAGATAAAGACTTTAAATATTATTGTGATTGTTATTCTTTTTTTATGACCATTCAATAAACTTTATCTAGGTCTATACAAAGGGAATAAATTTCAAAAGATTACATTAAATAGAGCCAGAGATTAGTGAAGCAAATGGGAAGCGAAGGGGAGAGAGACACGAAGTGAGTTTTGCGAAATGTTTGATGGGGGAAATGTTGTGAAGGGCAGAGAGAGAAGGGAGTTAAAAATGAGATAAAGTAAAGTCCAAGTTGAGGAAATCAAACATACAGAGATTAGAGAGAAAGAGAGAGGGAGAGAGAGAGACAGAGTGTGTGTGAGAGAGAGAGAATGAAAATAGAACACATAAGAAAGAGCTACAGATAGGCAAAGGTTCGTAAGAAGACGAGTAGGTTCAGTGAGCGAGAGGGAGAGAGAGAGAGATAGGCAATACTCATGTACAGATAGAGAGGGAGAGAGAGAACGCAGCAAAGTGCAAGAGAGATCAATGGAACATAGATCGACAAGCTAGAAAATTTAAGGGCAAGTGAAGCAGGAAGAGGAATAAATATTTTTAAAAAGAAATAAATAAGATGATCATGATCTTGAAATGAGATGATTTGATATTGGTATAGACGTTTTCAGTGATGTATGGAAGCGTTGCGTAGAGGCGGAAGATGTGTATAGCACTCACAAGTAAACTTGCTTTACTTATGCTAATCTATATACATACGTATAGGTTATCCACTTCTACTTGTGATACCTGCTACATAAATAGACGTAAATACTTAATAATTCCACTTATTAATACAATTCCTATAAAACGCCCACTTTTCTGCTCAACTTTAGCAACTTTTTGCACAAGTCTCCAAAATGTTTGTTTGTTGACTCTATCCCCCCCTCCCCCCCTCCCTTCTCCGTTTTTTGTATATTCATAGAAATTTGCATTTCTACAGGTTTTGCTGCGAGCTACCTTTGTGCTTGAGACAGCATTCGATTATTTATCAGTGTCAACTCGAGTTGAGTGTGACCCCCGCTTAGAGGCCTCTACCTACCTCCCCCCCGCCCTCTCCTATCCCTTGCCCTGAAAACATATTGACTGATGTCTTCATAAAGTGGCTTCACGCACCTTTGTGATTCAGTTGCTGATTAGCCGCGCTCGCTGGTAGCGTGGGAACCGAAAGCGCTATCAACGTGCTCGGGGAGACACAGCTGGGCCATTTGATTAAATGCCTCGTTTTATTTCATATTTAATATGTGAAATTATTGACAGTCGATTAGGCAATGCAAACGGCAAACACACTGAGACACAATCTGAGCTATAAACCAGAGACACTCGTTCCCTCCGACTTCGACTTCGACTTCGACTTGGACGTCGACTTGGATTGGGGCTGCCCGCATTTCAGCTGCTATCGCTATCTGCCCATATGCCATACCGAGCGGTCAATATCAAAATTCAAATATCAATATTTACGCAGCAATTATGCAAATTAAGTTCAAGTCGAAGCGAAACTGGCCGATCGCTCGGCTCTGTCGCAACGGAGCTGTCATCTCTGTGTGGCTGGAAGGGGGGGAGTAACTGTTATCGCTTGTTAAGTTTCAATTTAATTGTTCTAATTACACGGCTATTTGCTTCGCCCCCCTCTCTCTGCCCCTGTCTCTGCCTCTGCTTTGGCTATTTTGTTTAATTGCTCGTGGGAAAAAAAAACAACGCACGTATGCGGCCTGGGCACTTGGCCATATTTGTAGTTGGCTTTTTTATACTTTTTTCTTTTTTGGCCAGCTTGTGGTGCCACACGCACAGCTTGACACCTGCCCGAAAGAGGCTGGCGCCAGGCGGCTTTGTCTATGGGCATAGATACGCATTGGGCTGAGACGGCCCGCTGCGGGTTCTTAAATGTCAGCCAAGCGGCTCAGGCAGCTCCTAGAGCAACTAGAGATTTGTCATCTCAGCTAAGCTATTGATTCATTGTGGCTAGAGCAGCAGCTTTCAATAACAAACGATTTCCCTCTTTGCATATTTATTTCAAAGCCTTAAGTTCTTTCACATCTTTTTTTTTAATACCCTCACCTCATTATATTAACGATTTTTGTTTGGCTCACGAAAAGGTGAGCAGCCCCGCAAAAAGCCAGCATAAGTGACAAATTTATGGCGCGTGTGTTGCAAGCCACATAATTTGTCTGACTCTGACCCCCAGCAAGCTGCCGCTGCCCCTCCCACTGCCCTCAGCGCCCCCCAAACCACTTGCCGCATATAGCCGAAAATCACGAAATTTATGCACAACGCCCGCGCGCCAAATTAATGGATGCTTATTAATTTATAGCTATTTAAATGATTGCGAGGATGCAGCAGGAGAGCAGGAGGAGGGGGAGGTGGAGGAGTAGAAGGAGGTGGAGGAGAGGGGCTGAAAACAACATTCCAAGGCTGATCCTGCCGTTAGAGATGGAAAGAGCGTGAGGAGCTTTAGAATGTAGTTGAAAGCGAATATATTTAACTATAAATATAGTAAATAAATAGTTGATAGTCTGTGCCATAAGTATGTGTACAGAGAGCAATAAGTAGTGTATAATATATATATATTTTATATTAACTATAGTGTCTGCCATAAGTATGTGTACATAGACTAAAAGTTGTATTGTTGATTCCAGTTTCCTCTGGGAAAACTTGTAGAAAGTTGAAGATTAAAATATTAAGAAAATTTAATTGAATGTGAATAGTCTAAATATTCATCTTATGGCATCTATATATAATACTATGTATAAATCTTTTGTATTGTTGAGAACAAATTGTTTTGTTTTATTTATTAGAAAAGAATAACTCTTTCCATTTTCATATTCATTTCAATGAGAAACCTTTGCAGAGATCAATAATATTCCTGCTCAAATTTCTGACTAACTAAGCACGAATCTGGAATAATAGGAATAGCTCAAAAAGAGTCTGAAGAGAGTTATCAAAGTCTTCCCTAGAAAATTAGAAATTTTCTCTTATATTTCAATTTTCGACTCCCGCGTGAGTGAGCACGAGCAGACACGCTCATCGCTGGGCTTAAGTCCAAGCTTGCCTAATGAAGTCTGATGTGTCGCCTGCGTGTTCCGTGTGTGTTGCCCCGGGGTCCAAGTGTATTTAATTTACACCTGAGTCGCATCAGCGCGAAACCGAAAACCGAACTTGAACCTGAACTCGGCTTGACATCGACGTCAGTTGATTTCTTCTTCTGCTTTTTTGTTTTTGGACTTTTGGTATTGGCATTGGCTTTGACTGTTTTGGGATTGGGCTGCGGCTGGGGCTGGGGCTGCCTGCATATAAATTAGCATCATGGGGTGAGGTCTGTGCTATGCCAAAAAAACTTAAAAAAAATTGAAACATATTTCGCGTTTTGTCTGCTTTTTGCGCTCGCGCTCGCACAGTTGAAAAATGAAAGTGTTTCGTTTTGTTTTTTTTTGTCTTTTTCATTCGAGCCTCGAGTCGCGAGCCCCGTGCAGCTTGTGGCATTGGCTGGCCCATAAATTAGCCGCAGCTCTTAACTGGACGCCACGCGGCTACAGCCAAAGCTGAGGCAACTGAAACAGCTTCAATTTCGGCTCATCGCCTGGCGCGCTGTGTGGTCATCGAGGCTGGGTTGGAGTCCAAATTGAGCGAGGAGAGGGGAGTATATCGAGGGGCTGCCTTTCTATGACTAAGCCCGCACAGCTGGCTGGCTGCCCAGTTGTTCAGTTGGCCAGTTGGAGAGCGATTGCATCGCTCTTTCTCCATTTGAAAATTACTATTATAGTTTTATGTGCTATTATTTGGGCATAAAGCAAACGCCAGCCCCCGCAGCGCTGGCCAAGACACACACACACACACACATGAAGCTGCTTGCCTAGCTGGGTTTTGCATAATCGATGCGGCCAACAGTTCAAGAAACCTGGCAAATCTTTAGCCAGTTGGCAGTTGCCAGTTGGCAGGGGACGGCGGCATCTTGATTGGAGCTCAGCTCAGTCGCCGTTGCAGTCGCTGCCATAGGGTGGCAAAGAATCTTTTTGGGGGCCGAGTTGGCGCCAAGTCGAGGCCCCGAATTGTGGTGGCTATGGAGCTGTTATCTTGCATCTGCTTTGCGGCTGGCCAGCAACATGCGGCATGCCACACGAACAAGCGCCGGTCAGCTCAAAGCTGGAGTCAGCGAATCGAACTAATCTCTTGATAAGCAAACATTTGGCTGGCCTTCAAAAGCACAAAACTTGGTCAGGGCTGCAGCAAAGTTCTCACAATTAAAATGCTCACCCCTCGCAGCATTCCAGGCCGGCTGCTGTCGACTTGGAGGCATCGCGCTTGGAATGTGGCGTCAACTGTCAGGGCCATGCCCATGCCTCAGTTACGGCGTGGGCGTCGCGTTGCGTAGCTCAGCAGCATTTGACTGTGTCGCTAATGTCGCCGCGCGTAAATGTCACGGCAAATGCCAGCAGTCGAACGGACAGACAGACAGACAGAGGGACGAACGGACGGAGGGACGGTCGGTGGAGCAGTCGAGCGATCGAACAGGCGCACTCAATCAAAACCAGTAGCCAAGGCAGCCAATGCGAAGCCAATGCAGGGCAGCCAACTGGAAATGTAACAAGCCAAAGCCAAAGCCAAAGCCAAAGCCAAAGGCCAGCTCAATCTGGCCCCACGAAGGCAAAGGCAATGCCAATGGCTGAGCAGCAGGAGCAATATATATGTATAAATAATAATATAAAATAAATATTTATACTTTTAGACAATAAAAAAAGTATTATATATTAACAACATTTTATAAAATAAATTATTATATATTAACAAAGTTTTAATCTGAAATGAATTAAATTCTTTAAATAAAAATAATAATATAATATAAATATTTATATTTCTATAAATTTTAAAATTAAAATTAAAGTGTTGTGAAGGAAATTCTTTAAATATATATAAATAATAATATTAAACAAATTAAATTCTTTAAATAAAAATAATAATATAAAAAAATATTTATATTTCTATGAATTTTAAAATTAAAATTAAAGTGTTGTGAAGGAAATTCTTTAAATATATATAAATAATAATATTAAACAAATATAACCATTTTTATAAATAAAGAAAATGTATTATTTAAAGAACATTATCTGGGCACAGTGACAGAACGGATATGAAGGAATCGCATGCATATGAATATACATAAGTAAATACATATGTATATATTCGTATATATATAAAGCTATATAGCAACTTAACCACGCCCCATCAAAGAGCAAACGCCCACGCAACGATGGCAATGGCAATGGCAATGGAGCGGCGCAGTGGAGCAAAAGCAGCGCAAATTATTTCTCACCATTTATCTGTAAAAATTCGCATATTAAATAAGCGTGCAACCCAAAATTATCACGGACCTGGCATCAAGGCAGGCCACATAGTCCATAGTCAGAGTCAGAGTCCCAGTTGGAGTTGGAGTTGGAGTTGGAGCTGGAGCGCCGAGCTGGGCAAGCAACAGGCTCGATCGTAATCTGTAAGTGTTTGCAGCGGCACACGTAGCCGACGCCGATGCGGATGCTGAGGCATGCCATTGACTCGAATGGAGCCATCCAGTGGATGGGCAGTGAGAGAGAGAGAGAAAGAGAGAGGGAGAGAGAGCGCGTTCATTTATTTGTTTTTGCGCGTACGCAAAGGATATGCCGAGCAACGCCCACTCAGAGTAGGAGGCGGAGGCGGAGGTGGAGATGCTGTGCAGATGCCGATGCGCACAGATGATGATGATGGGGATGATGATGTCGACAACGATTGCGATTGCGCGTTTGGATTACAATAATTTAACATCATCATAATAAAACAATCAACGTAAGCATTTAACCCAACTGTTGTGTGTGTGTGTGTGTGTGTGTGTGTGTGTGTGCTTAAGTCGATACAAATCGCATATGCCAAAAGGATAAAGGCTGCACAATAAATTGAGAGGTCATTCCTGCCACGACAAGCGCTGCGACTCTGCCTGGCGCTTGGCCGCAGTTCGAGAAACGCGAATCGAGAATTGCGACGGCGACTTGTGCCAAAGTAATTGATGTGCTCGCCTGACCTGTGGGAGTTTACGAATCACAGATTATCTCAGCCAGACAATGCTCAGCCTCAACCTCATGTCGTCGCTCGTCGCTCGTCGCGTGGTGCTGCGTGGCTTTTGTGGCTCCACTGGCTCCACTGGGTCACGCCTACCGCAGCTAGAAGACATTGTTGTCGATGTCTCTGTCGCTGCCTCTGCCTCTGTCGCTGTCGCTGCCTCTGCTGACTCTTTTTTTTTAAGAGTCTGCAGCTCGATAACATTTTCATTGATGTGCAGCTGATATGCAAAGTTATAAAAACAGGTGGCGGCTGCTTTTTTCTACCTCTACTCACTCTCCCGCTCTCCCTCTCCACGTCTCTGATGGCGACAAAAGCAGCCCGCTAACTAATTCGCAATATGCAAATCGCAGCTGGTTGTGTAATCTGCTCGCTGCTGGCTCCCATGCTCCAGCGCTTGACCTCGCCTGTGAAAGGCTGCGATTCGATTCGATTCGATTTGAGCAGCCAACAGCCAAACAGCTAAAGACCCCTTAATGCTACCTGCCTAATTTATCTGACTCATGTGAGCTGGCTTTGTGTTTCACTCTTTTGCTATATCATTGTTGCCGTTTATTCTTGGCGGTTGCAGGATGCGTAGGCTGTTAAATAAGTGCGGCAAATTATATGGAGACAAGTGCCTTGGCCTGCACCGGAAACCGCAAGGAGCGAAACAGCGTGGGCAGCCTCTGGGATAATTGAAGGTGTTATCGGCGAGCTCAATGCAAGTCTGAATGTTAAGAGAGCTAGATATGAAATCAAAATTCATATGAAATATCAAAAATGTTAAGGATGCTGCGGAGGTTGGAAATATATTTTGCCATAAAGATAGAAGTAGATGAGAGGAAGATCTTATTTATCATATATTATATATATTATATCAATATATCCTAACTCTCTCCTTAACTCAATTACGTATGCTAAAATCTTTTGAAGGATTCTTCTACTAACAACACATGATCTTCACTCCCCCCCTAGACACAGCTCCCATCCGAAACTAAGCTTTTTCCTCTTGCAGGCATCATATTTCATCAGTTCTCTTGCCGACTTCTGCCCCATCTATAAGTTATAGTTATTCATCTTTCATATTCAATTATCTCTGGCTGCATCTTAGTGATGGGTGGGGGCATGTCCTTTGGTCTCTATAGTCTCTATAGACTCTTTTGCATTTTGTTTAATGTTGAAATTAACCCGAGGTCTAAGGCAATTTCGACTGCGATTGCGCCGCGTGATACGCCATGGACCTGCACATATATATATATGTATGTATGTATGTACATGTGGCTTGGGCATATATCCGCTTGACAGTGCGCGCACAGATAAAGCCCAAGCATAAAACCGACTGAGGCTACAAACCTGTCAAGATGGCGAGATGTGCCATTTATGAATCGTTGCTGCTGTTGGTGCTAGAGCTGCTGCTGTTGCTGTTGCTGCTGCCACCCACAAATATTTGACTTCTCACCTACAATAAATAAAACAATAAACCAGAGTTGTACAACTGGCCAGACAAATGCGAAATACGAATGCAAAATACGTTGCATATTCAATAAATTTCTTGTTTGTTTTAACTATATTTGAGATCTTTATCGTGTATCGATACACACGGCTATTGTTGCCGTTGTTGTTCTTGTATTTGCATGCCAGTGGGTGAAACCTCGAGAAACAGCAAAAAGTGCAGCAACAAACGCCTGTCACGCTTGGCTAAAAATGGTAAAAATGACAAATGTTTCACAGCGAACAAAAAAGCAACAACAACAAACACAGCAAAAAAAGTTCAATTTCTTAGCGCAGAACATGACAAGCATGAAACTGTATTATAGCCAAAAAAAAATAAAAAACAACAGCAACAACAACAGTATGTAAAATAATAACAAAGACACACACACATATACACACACGTATGGCTGACAACATTTTGGCTGCAGTTTGGCAGGCTAAGCAAACAAAAGACTTAGGCAACAAACTTGCAGCGGACAGCATCATTATTATCAGCAATTTGTGCCTTTTATTGCCCGAAATTGTTCAACGTCCAGCAATAATGCTCAAAACTCGTAATAATAATGCCCGACAAAAATTTGCTTACCTCTCTTCGGCAGACTTGCTTTTTTTCATTTTTTTGTACATTGTTTTTAAGGCAAACTGCATTATTGGAAAGCGGCGGAAAAACTTTTGAAAAGTGCTTACATGCCAGGCAAAAGAAGGAAGATGAAACTGAGATGCTCTATAAGGAAGTTGAGTTGGATCAAAGAGGCTTAAGCTGAGAATTTATATGGGTTTCTAAGAGTTTTCACTCAAGTTAAGTTTAAATATTTGTATCTTAGTTAGGGTTCCTGTTAAGAACTTTAGATCTCTGCATTATATATGATGTAAGATGGAAATATATCAACACACGTATAGTGCTGTACATATACTAGTTTAAGTATTTATGTATTTGTATATATATTCTACTCAGATTATTATAATTTCTTATCCCTTGGCTGGCTCTGTCATATGCCTGCTCTCTGTCTCATAGGGTATTCGTACAGCGAAGAGGATGCCTGATAATTTAGCATACTTACGGCTTTTCGATTGCCAGCAATTTGTTTTGGGCACCACCTACAATTGCTCTCTGCTCGGCACAGCATCGCATCTACCCTAAGCCCAGGCAACGCCCCCTCCGCTCTGCCAGCGAACATCTTCATGTGAGAGTGTGTGTGTGTGTGTGTTGGCCATAAAAATCAAAGTGGGCTGGCAGGCGATTTGCTCAGTTGTCAGTTGATTGTTGTTGTTGTTGTTGTAGTTGATGTCTTCATTATAATTTCTATATGAGCATCTACTTATATGTGGCCAGAGTTTAAACTTCGATATTTGTGCAATAATAATTTCACTGCGTGGGTTGCTCATGCTGTTGTTGTTGTTGTTGTTGTTGCTGTTGTGGAATGGCAAATTGGTTAAGCCCACAAATGAAGGGCTCTTTGGCTGCTTGCCCGCTGCCTGTCGATCATTTGTTTTCTCTGACATTTGCAACGCGAGTTAATTGAGATATTTTGCAAATGAATTGACGCCAAGTGTAAAAGTTGACAGGTTGAGCCAGCTAGAAAGAGAGCGAGAGAGAGGGGGAGACTGAGAGAGAGAGAGAGAGATTGCGCGTGCGTCTCTTATTGTTATTAATTATTTAGCAAATTGAATGGCAGTCATAATTTATGATGCTGACCTCCGCTTCAGTCCACTCAAATTGATTTCTTTGCCACTCACCACTCCGCTCACTGTCATTTGCACTCATAGTACAAGCAACTAATTTAATTTTCATTTATCACAACAACTAATTAATTTCCCGCTGAGCTCTTTATGCGCCCGCCCGCAACTAAATCGACACAATCAGCAGCTAGTTCGTTCGATAGTTCGTGATGTTGTTGTTGTTGCTGCACTCGAGAGTTGGACATTTTAATTATTTAAATGCAGCCGAAGGCTAAAGTTCTACAAAACCACAGACGTAAGGCGCAGGCGCAGGCCCAGTCGCAGGCAAACGCAAATCATAGCTCATAAATCCATCAGAAAAAAAAAGCCAGAATAAATATTTCGTATCTGCAAAGAGGCCAGCACCAAAGTGCCATGCAAATGTTGTACAACATTAAAGCGTACAAGAACAATCAAAACATGAATGCCTATTACTTCAATCGAATGCAGTTGCTGTCGTTGTTGTTGTTGTTGTTCTCAAGAGAACAATTGTTTTAGTAGCAATTGTTGTAGTGGCTGCTGTGGCTGCTGTGGCAGCTGCCGTTTCGCCACGACCAGCCGGACAAAATGCCGTGACCGTGAATTCCTTAGAATAATCACAATTTGCAATTGCCATAATAATTTTTATGATTTATTAAACGCATTCAACTCGCGGCCCCAGTCTCCATCTCCGTCTCCGTCTGCAGGGCACTCGACCCCGGCCGGACTCCGCGTCTCGTGCGGCTCTTTGTGGGCCGCAATTAAATTGTAAATAAAGCGAGTGACTTTTTGTCTGTCTGTCTGTCTGTCTGGCTAGCTGGCTGACTGGCTATTTATTAAGAATGCATTATTAGATAAACAAGTCGCCAGCCATTACAAATTTCATAAATTTCAGCATGAAAAACAAAAGACTTAGGCAACGAACTTGGGCCAGCGACAATGCAAACATGAATTATTATTGGCTGTCGCCGCTGTGCATGCCTCTTGACAGTTTACAGTTTTTAATTAGTTGCACGCAATAAAAACGACAAGTGCGCGGTTTTTGTAGACTGCTGCCGCACAGTGGGACAAAAGTGAGATGAACACAGTTGCTGAAAATTGGGAATTGAGTGTGGGAAAAGCTGATAGAGAAGATGAGTTGTAGGCAAACTCAAAAACTGTGGTACAGTAGCAACAGAACAGAGAAGTGTGGAGATGAGAGTGATAAGAGATAAGAGTAGAGATAAGATTAGATAATATTAACACAAGGGATAATAAAAAGAGAGAGAGAGAGAGAGAAGGGACGAGTCTTGAGAGAATTGAAAGAGAACACACAGATATGCAGCTGATGCTCACCCATATTGCTTGCCATCTGACGACTTTTGAGCACTTTCGAACCACTGTGCGCAGTGAATGAAAAGGCAAATGTAAAGGACTGACAGCCTAGACAGATATGCAGCAAATAAACTTGATTTATTATATATTATAATATTTTTATAGCATTTTGGCACCACTGTGCTCACTGTGTACCACTGTTAAGCCATAGACAATTGGAAAGCGTGGCCAATCAGTCAGAGAGGATTGACAAGCCAGACAGATATGTAGCAGATAAACCGAAATTTATGAATATTTTGCAGCAGTTGTAAGCACTTTGGCACCACTGTGCTGTGTGCGCCATAACGACTAATTACTGCACAGCTTCCAGCGATGTCAGCACGCGATGTCAGCTTTATGCTTGCCCCAAATAGCTGCCGCACTTGCACTACGTCTAGCCAAAAATCCATAGCGGCAGCAATTTGTGGCACAGTGAGGCGACATCGTCTGTGGCTAATTAAAAAAGTGTCATCAAAGCGTGGACAGCGCACGTTGCGAACATTTTGTGCCGAGTTGCGTGTCAGGAAGGCAGCATAAAAACGATGACTTTAAGGCCGCCAGCTGGCCCACTGGGTGGCATATTGTGGCAGCGACAAGCGCACTGGCGACTCTTAGGCAGCACAAAAGCCAACACATGTGGCAAGCGTACCGAGCCAGCTAGCTGGCTAGCTGGCTGGTATGCAAACTATATTCCCATGAACATGAAAACCACTTGCTACAAATTGTCTTACAAGAGCAGCCACTAAAAGCGCAACATTTTAAACGGATGCAGATAACGATCGTCGAACACAAATGGTGCAGAAATAAACACGAGTGTAGATGCAAATCAGTTGATAAGCGGGAGGGGCGCACCAAGCGGATGGTAGCTGTAGCTCGGACTGCTCGACTGCTGCTTAACCCTGCCCTGGCTACCCGGCTTTGTCCGGCACGTCCAGCACGTCCATCAGGCCGAGCATAAATTGGCACTATGCAAATTAAATTATCAACTGCAATTCGAAACGAGTTTCGATGCCAGCAAATTACTGTCAACAGCAGCCAGCCTCAGCAAAATGCGCAATGAATGCGCCGCTTATTACCAAAGAGCGAAGCCCGCAGGAACCGCACTGTTTGCCTTGGCATGATCTGTTGGCCAATTATGTGTAAGACAGGCAGCCAGCCAGAAAGACGGACGGACAGCCAGCCGGCCAGCTTGCTCGCTCAGTGGTCGCATCATTATAATCACGTGTTGATTGCCTTTTAAACTCTTCGGCTCAATGAGCAGTTGCCATGGCATACTAAGTGGTCCGCGGCGCAATTTCCCTGCGAACAAGCGCCGGCTATAGAGCGCACTAAATGTGTATTATCATCGCTGCTCGGCGCTGGCTGGCTGGCTGGCCTTGTTAGCAAATGGTTGACAATTAGATGCTGCCCGGGCAGCAGAATCTAGCCCGAACCTGTTAACACATGATGCGAGCTTAGGTAATTGGAGGCGCCAGCCAGCAGTGGCTGATGAGGAGGAAGAGGAAGAGGAACTGCACGAACTGCAGTCACTGTTGGTCACTTGGCCAGTTGGCCAAGCACTTGATGGCCTTTTTGGCCACTCACAGTTGCCAGTTACAAGAAATAATCAGATAAGCTTGAACTGCATTTCATTTTGGCTCGCTGCTTGTCAACTTTTACACTTGTCAGGCAATGGCAATGCCCCCCACCCTCCCAACTCCGCCTCCATTCGTTTAAGGCATATCAAATGCATTTGAGTGTGTCTAACGAAGTTTGCAAATATTAGCGCTGAGTTTGTCAGATTTATGAGCAAATCTGCATCGCTGACCGCATCGAGTCGCAGTGCGCATTGCGTCCAATGGAGAGTCCAAGTCTCAGACTCGAGCTGCACTGGAGGCCATGGCGTTAGCCATAAGTGGAACAGTCCGCTGTGCATGTGCATGTGTGTATGTGTGTGTGTTTGTGTGTCGCCCCCGCTATGGTTGCAAACATTTGTAAAAAGGCGTGAAAATAATTCAGCGTCAAGTGACAGAAATGCCACACACATGGGCAACAGGCAGCGAGCAACGTGCAACGTGCAACGCGCAACGTGCAACATGCAGCGAGGCTTCGTGCCAAAAGCGAGCAGAGCTGTTAGAGAAGGCCACATGCAGTTGGACTTGTGGAAAGAGAAAAAATATTAAGTTATACAAATGGTAATTCCACAAAGAAGTGTGAAAATCGACTGGAAAATTGGCGAAAAATCAGCAAGTGTGAAAATGTGTTGAAGAAAATTTCTAAACCAACTAAAAGTTCCTAATGGAAGATGCACTCTAATGAGTGAAAATGAATGTGAGAAAAAGGAAAATAAAGTAAATAGAAAATTTAAAACATATAAAAATATATAGGCATGAAAGACTTCTTGAAGATTTATAGAATAAAAACTTACATTCTTGAATGTAAAAGTCAAATTCACATATTCCATAGGCTATACAAAAAACTGCCATGAAAAACCGCTAAAAAAAGGCTAATTGATAGGATATAATATAATGATATAAAGGTATAACTTAACTAGCCTTTTTTTTAGCGGTTTTTCATACTAAATCTTTAAAATATTATACTACATGATATCTCGAAATGACATTAAATATATTTACTATCCATAATACAGTTCATTAAAAACACTTTCCATACCTTGAAAATCTAGAGAGAAGTCTAAGAAACTGCGAGGAAAGTGATTTATAATCTTATTCTATATATTTACATTTGATTATATATTATAATGGCCAGCTCTAAGTCCAAGACTAACAATAAATCAATCAGTATTAATGCGCCAATTCATTATCACGCGCCCATCCCTAGCTGCGACGCGTGCGAGTCTTGCGGTCTGAGTCGATGATTCATTGGCTAGACCACAAAATTGCGGTCAGTGCGTGTGCGCAGCGAAATCGATTTGTGGAATGCAATGCGCAGTGTCGCAGAGGGAGAGAGGGAGACAGGGAGAGTTGGAGAGTTGCAGAGGGAGGTAGACAGCTTCAACTTGACGCTAATAGCGGTCAGTTATATAAAGCGAGTGACACCCACGCGCACAGCGCACAGAGAGGCTGTCGCTTTCCCGACTAGCTGCGACAGAGTCGGGGCAACATGTTGGAGCAACATGTTGCCGGGCGTTTGTTGTCAACATGTCATGTTGATAGCGCTGTTTAATGATAGCCGGAGTCGACAACACGCGAAAACATTGCCAAATGTCAACTGCTTACCAAATTTGGCCAGCGAATTGTGTCATAATTTGTTGGCAGCGCCACCTAGTGTCCAAAACGAAAATGAAAACGAAAACACATCGGAAATTATGCCTGGAACAGCGGACAAGAGAGCAAGAGAGCAAACTGCAGCAGCCATCAACGGACACAATAATCAACGATCAGCGATCATTGAGCAAATGGACAGTGCGCTTTTACCTTTTCGGACAGTTCGCCTTGGGGCGGAGCTGCGCCAATCGTGCAGCGGGTCGTGACAAATTTAACCTAATGATCCGAAATTATTGCACCTTAATTGCCCCGGCTAAAGCGACGGCCAAAACGGCGGCGGCGGCTGCTGCAATAGCCGCAACGGCGACTAAATGGAAAATCGACTAGCAAATATTTAGAGAATTTTATTTATACTTTAAATAATTTTTACACCAAATGCCCGCAGCTCGGCATTTGCCTGACAGCCGACAGGGACAGCAGCTGAGAGTGGCCGGGCCCGAGTTTTGTTTCTTGGTTTTTATTTTTTTCGTTAAGGAACTGGCGCTTGGCAGCTCGCCTCGTGGCTTTTAGACTCTCTGTCCGAATTTCAGTAAAAGTGATTTGTAGCTTGGCCAAAATGTTTGGCTGTTTTCAGCCGTTTGGGCCGTTTGGGCCGTCGGCTGTTGGCTGCTGCTCTGAGTTATTTTTGCGGCGGCATTTAACGGCCGTTGTCTTTCGGTAGTAACTGTTGACAGTTGAATGCTCGTCGAGAGTTGCATGTCAGATGCCGTCGAGCCGTGCCAACCAACAGTTGCAACTTCGCAACTTATAAACAGTCGAACAATTGGCGGCCTTTTTGGCCGGCGTGTAAAAATTTACACGACCAGCAACAAGCTGCAACACATTTTATGACCTTTTCCAGTTGTTGCTTTGCTTTTTTTCTTCTTCCTCTTCTTGCTCTCTGCATTGATACCGATAGCCAAAAATGAGCAGAACATTTGTTGCTGGCTGGTGCCATGTTATGAAAACGCAGCCGCCAAAAAAACAAAAAAAAAAAAAAAACTGCGGGCTGTTTTGGTATCCAATTGCAATTGTTGCATTCGTTCAAGCCATTTGCCGCTTGCCGTTGCCGTTGTTGCTCAAAAGTTCAAAATGCTGGCCTGGGTTGGGTCAGCCGAACCAATGTTGACCAGGTGCCTGTGAAACATCGATTTAAATCTTGGCTCGCATTCGCGTAACTTGAGAACGCCTTCAATAATACAAGCGACCAAGTGTAATCAGATCAATTAAAACTAATTGTCAGTGTGTTCTGTTGAACCCAACTAAAAACATATAAAATAAAATATATCTCAGCTGAAACATAGTTTGAGAAATGTGCAAACATATCGCAGCGATAACAACTCACAAGATAAGCAAGAAAAATACACCTGACTGCTAATAGTTGTAGATAAAAGCGTTTGATATATCTGCGTGTGAGGCGGAGACATTGATAAAGAATGATATGCACTGCGAATGATATATATATAGATAAATGGCAAATAATTTAAAGTGTGTCTTTTTGCTAGGTGACAGAATGATATACAAGTCCATTGTGTGTAGAGAAGCAGATGATAAAGATAGATAGACAATGTATATGGGATATATGTTAATAATATATATCTCAGTTTAGGAGAGATGAACTAGATTTATGAACAAGTTTATAAATAATGAGAAATAAATGCCAATATATATCTTAATCTAATCAATATCTATATATGAATTGTATATATATTTTTATAGATAGCATTTATCACTGATTTTTGTTTATTTATTTCTTTTTTTTTGGGTTGTTTTTTTTTTTATTTTAATTATCTATATTTTTTTCCAGCATTTTTAGCATTTATCAAAGATTTGTGTTTATTTATTTATTTATATTTTTATTTTGATATTTAACTATCTATTTTTGTTTTCTTCTTTTTTTATAGATAGCATTTATCAATGATTTTTTTTTATTTTATTTTTTATTTTATTTTTATTTTATTTTTTATTTGATTTTTTATTTATTTTTTTTTAATTATTTATCTTTTCTTTTTTTTTTTTTTTTTTGTATCATTTATAATAGGTTTTTGTTTATTTATTTATTAATATTATTTTAATTTTTTATTTATTTTTCTATTTTTTTTTTTTTTTTTTTTTTTTTTTGCCTAAATTGTGAAACATTTTCTTTCGCTATATTTATTTTTTGGCAGAAAAAAATAGAAACTACTGAGAGAAATTTATGGTTTTAAGAAGGGGCCTATTTATAGGGGTAACACAGCCACAACATCATATATTTATAGTGGAATATATTGACAAAATTCCACATTAAACATAGTTTTTGAAGAGATCTCTGCAGATGCCTCTCTATATGAATATTATGATGAAAAGATATAAGACATGAATGTATTTATTTATTATACCCTGAACCCATTGAAAATGGGAAATCAGGGTATAATGGTTTTGTGAAAAAGTATGTAACAGGCAGAAGGAGGCGTGGCAGACCCCATAAAGTATATATATTCTTGATCAGGGCGATGAGCTGAGTCGATTTAGCCCTGTCCGTCTGTCCGTCCGTCCGTCCGTCCGTCCGTCCGTCCGTCCGTCCGTCTGTCCGTCCGTCCGTCCGTATGAGCAAAAGGATCTTAGAAGTTATAAGAGCTAGAGAGCTGAAATTTTGTATATAGACTCGTGTATACCATACGCAGTACAAGTTTATCATATTTTTTCGATAACTCATTCGATATCTTTTTTATCGAGGATAATCGATAAATTTGTATTGTTTTTTCAGCCTAATTTGAACACTTTTAGACATACAGACTTCAGATTTACTGTGTATATGCATTAGATAGATACACACATTTTGTCATTTACAGATTTTGGATACAACGCCCCCTTCGCCCCAAATTCGTAAAAATCGTGTATCAAGTACTAGAGACTTGTGCTTTGGAATGTACACACATTTACACATTATGATAACGTTCTGAAAGTTTCATTGGGATCGTACGTCTACAAAAGAAATTATTCAACAAATAAAATCTCATAGTATTGCCCACACTGCAGCGCAGCCCAAGCGCAGTCGCTGCTTACTGCGCAGTTAGCAGAGCGCGGGCTTATGCGTGCGTGTGGATGCATGTGTATATATGTGTGCATAAAAGAAGTACGGAATGATTAGAATATCAGCTTGGAGGGTTCAGGGTATCTCCTAGTCGATCAGTCTCGACTAGAGCACTCTTACTTGTTTTTTTATGCAAAGAAGAAGCAAAATTAGTAAAAGTGATGATTGACGAACATAATATTGATTGATTCGAAGCATATTAAATGGAGAAATTTAAAACTGATTTAATATATATAAATTTCTTTTTATGCAAACCATGATTAGTTAAAGTGATAAAAGCCAAATATAATATTGATTGATTTGAAGAAATAAAGCAAAAGCGAAAGACAATCAAATCATTAGTTATTTGAATATATTAATATAGGTAATAAGTAGTTTTAAACTGTTGTTGGGTTTGTAGGAACAGGCTCTGTTCTCTGTGATAAGAACCATAATGAAGAATATAAACATTGCTATTGCCAGTAGATATTTCTGATTGCATAATTTACTACTATATACATTTATGCTCTCACACACTTACCTAATTCATGAACTAACTTGTTTACACGCTCTGCCAATGCTTTCCTGCCTGGCCTGGCTAACAGCTCAAGCCATATTGATTGAAAGTTTCCTATATCAATATCAGCTTATATCATAATCCAGTTGATCAGTGAGCTAGCCATGTTATCGGGAGCATTATCTTAAGCCTTTGGCCACTCTTATTAAGCACAAGTAGCTGAGTAGCATGCTCTAGTTATTTCGCCATTTCCAGCTACTTGAACTGCTTAAGCCGATTGCAATCAGCAAACACCTTCGATTAATCCGCCACACTTCACAGTCGAGCGAGTTGCGGGGCCGCTAATAAAACGGCAACTTAAATAAAGCCACAAAATTAAATAAATTATGACAAATATTTAAATGGAAATCAAAATGAAAAACTCAAAGAGTCGACAAGTCGACAATATCTAGAGCCGGAGCGCCACTTGGCTGCACACACAATGCAGCTGAAAGTGAAATTTATTGATCGTAAATCCGTAGACAATATCGATTAGTTGCTGGGTGGGTGTGGCCCGGGGTGGCCATAAAAACGGCAAATGGCAAACGGCAGCCACTGCCCCAACTATGGAGCTACAGCCATAGCCCGCCCGCTGCTTGTGGCGAATCAGCTGCAGGTGCATAAATTAAAGTGCGAAAATTCTAATATTAATGATATCGGGGGCAGCCAGCATTCGCGCAGTCGAGCAGCCATTATGCGACTCCAGCGAGCAGGAAGCCAAAAGTTGTTTCAACTAAATGTTAGCTAACATGCAATGACTACAACACACACACAAGCACACACACATAGAGAGAGGGTTTGTAGTGGTAATTGATTCAATGCGCTCGTTGTGTGTGGGAAAGTTTATTTGCAACGCCCACTAATAAGCTAAAGCAGTGCCTGACAATACAATTCTATTGTTATACTCTGTCAAAGTGGAAGGCATTTAGGTATTCCTGTACAGCTTGTTGATGAGGAAAAGAGAGAGACAGAGTGAGATAGAGAGAGAGAGAGAGAGAGAGAGAGAGAGTATGATTACTAATATGTAATATGTTCTACATACAGAGAGATATGATAGTAGGGGCATATACGATTATATCATAGAGAGGCTCATATACTGCATATATATATGTACTTAAAATATATAATAATTTTAAGGGAGTATTCTAGATATTCAGAACATTAACTATATGTGGATTTTATATCTATATCTTAAGAAGATATTCAGAATCTATTTTCTGTCTGTATCCGGCAATAGTGACTACATTTAGCTAAAGATTTCTTAAGGGTTCCTCATATGGAATCTATATTTAGCTAAAGAACTGCAGGAACTCTTTATAAACTTTAAGTTTGATAATCATAAGGCCATAAATCTATTCGATTTCTGTTTGTTTCTACTAAAAATCTGCAAGATAATATCTTCTCTCTCTCTCTCTTCTCTCAAATCCCATTTGGGATAGAGTATATTCAGTTCGTTAGTTTCTGGCAATGCTTTCCCCATTATGTTTACCATTTAAACGATGCCAAGCGCTAACGAGCAGTGGCAGCAGCAACAGCAGCAGCCATAGTCACAGCCACAGCCACAGTCACAGCTCCAGTAACAACAACAACAACAACAGCAACAACAACAACGACAACAATTGGCCAAGTTGAAGTCGGCCATTTATATAGCAATTAATAAGCAACTATTCATACATATGTAGATATGGCATACAATTAAACGTAATCAAAAATATAACACAAGTGTGTGTGTGTGAGTGTGAGTGTGGCTTTGTGTGTGGCATTTGGTTGAGCCAGTTTGTTGCCTAAGTCTTTCGTTTAAAACAATCAGTCATACGATTAGTTGATTTAATTTAGATTCCTTCTGAGGGCCCATTGACAGTTTATCGGCCTGCGCCTAGCAAATGCTCTTTCTGCGCCTTTTCCAGCTGTCGTCGTCGTCGTCGTCGTCGTCGTCGTTGCTGGCTCGTTTTTGGGGCTGCCTTGTCGATGCTACGCTGCGATAAAGTTGTCAAAGCTATTTTTGTTGTTGTTTTTTGGCTGGCTATAAAAATTTTGTATGTACGCCTGCCGCAGCCAACGAATGGCAATATGCGCTTGGCCCGGGACTGCCTGGGCTGCCTGGGCTGCCAGGTTGCCAGTAGATTTTTGTGGCTTTGCCTCTTTTGCCAGGCTGCGCAGCCGAGCTGTTGAATGTCTAATGTCGTGACTCGATTAATGAAATGTTGCACCAACAACAACAACAGCAACGAGCGACAAGGAAAATGCAACAAGAATTATAAAAAGTTATAATAAAAGCATTGACAGCCGCTTAATGGCCAACTATTGTCGCTGCCAGCCGTTTCTAATAAGCCACTTTAATGGCCAGACTAATTAGATATACACAAGCATAAATAGACTGGATCAATCTATGAAAATCTCTCTCGATATGCAGAGGGAGATAGACAGAGTGAGAGAGGGAGAGAGAGAGAGGGAGAGAGAGAGAGAGAGAGGGAGAGAGAGGGAGAGAGTGAGAGAGAGAGATAGAGAGAGAGAGGGAGAGAGAGAGAGAGATAGATCTAGATAGAGCTATAATCTTGCTCCTCTTCTTCCACTGTCTTTGCTTCAGCTTAAAGCTAAACATCATATAGAGAGGGAGTGAGAAAGAGAGAGAGAGAGTGAGAGGGAGTGTGAGAGCATCTCTCAATAGATCTGTTATCTTTCTTAGCGAACTTTTGCCTTTCTCAACATTTCCTTTTGGCTTTGCTGAACTATAAGCTTATAGATATAATCAAACATAAGCCCAATCAATTATTTCATATATATAGAGACAGAGAGAGAGAGTGAGCGATAACAGAAGGGTAAGAACATACAATTCTATGAATATCTGAATACAACTTTAAAGAGAGACAGAGAGAGAGCTTTCTTCTTCTCTTTCCCACATTCCCTTTATGCTTGCTTTGAGCAAAGTCTGCGCAGTTGACAAAACTGATCATCAATATCAAATTAACGCACTTGATTGCCTTAATAATATAGCTATAATATAAATGTACAACAACTACAACAACAACAACAACACTCATTGTTTAGACAATGCGCTGGCAGCTCTATCAACATCTTCATAATAAAACAATCAACGCACAATCGACGCCAAGATCAAGTGACTTTCGCATAGACAAAGCTGCAGACTCCTCCAAGCGCAGACTCCAAACAAAATCTTAGCCAGAGTCTCAGCCTTAAAGCCTCCTGCTCAGCCTCATGCTACGTCCTCATCCTCACTTGAGCTTGAATCTTGGCATTTCCTGGCATTATGCGCGCTAAATTGAGAGGTCAACTGTGCGAGTGTGTGACTCTCTGTATGTATGTATGTGTGTGTGCAAGTGTGTGTGTGTGTGTGTGTTTCCTGCCTGACTGTCTGCATGTCTGTGGCTTTTGGGCCTGTGCCAAAGTAATTGATGTGCACGCTTGACCTGTGGGAGTGAACATATTGCAGATAATCTGCAACGCAGACAATTGCCTCAATGAATTTTTTATAAGTCGCCGCAGCGCAAAATAAATATGTACACAATATACTACTCTCCCAATCTCCCCCCCCCCTCTCTCTCTCTCTCATACACACTCTCTGAACTTTTTCTTATTTTCATCCATGCCCCATAGTTGTAAAATGTGGCCCATTGTTTTCAGCGTTGTCTAGCTTTGCATTTGATTAAGCGCCAGGCAGTGTTTAAATATTTATTGCAGCGTTTATTAAACGCTTTTCACCGCAGCTCATCAAACGCTCGAAGACAATGAAATATAAAAGAAATTCCACTCACCGCAAATTAGCCGCATTCGAACAGACGGACAGAAATAGTTAATGTGGGCGTTTACAGATTTATGTTGTATAAACCAAAAACCTGACTGAGAATACTGCATAAATAAATATTTGTTGGCAGCTGCGCACCGTGGTGTTGATAGGCAGCTTGAAAAGATTTTTAGTATTTCAAAGTATTGCCGGAACAATAGAAACTGGGAATTTAGATTTGAATGATTTTCTTTAAAAACAGAAGCAGATTAGTGAGAGCCTTTAGCATATACCCTGAAGCATCACTACCTCTATCCTTTTATCTGGAAATATACTTCTTCGTCTCTATCTCTATCTCTCTCTATCTCTTCCTCATGAGGCAAGCGCGTCTCTATATATTTCTATATCTGTGTCTATGGCTACATTTCATCTCTCTCTCTCTTTTCTCTCTCTCTCTCTCTCTCTATCTCTCTCCTCTCTCTCTCTCTTCCCTCAATCCTTCACTCTGCTCTCTCTGTACCTCGCTCCGCCTCACTGCCTCTCCCTTTCTATCTGCTCATTGCTTCTCTCGCTCTCTCTCTCTCTCTCTCTCTCTCTCTCTCTCTCTCTCTGATTTCTCTGTATACTTCTCTCTCTCTCTCTCTGTTCTCTCTCTCTCTTCCCTCTATCTCTCACTCTGCTCTCTCTGTACCTCTCTCCGCCTCACTGCCTCTCCCTTTCTATCTGCTCATTGCTTCTCTCTCTCTCTCTCTCTCTCGAATCAGTCATCACTCACAATTTCAATCTCTCAGTTATCAAAACTATTTCTATACCTAAACTTTCCATTCTATGCCCACTGTAAATGATTTAATGAGCGCTCATAAATGTTTCTTTAAAGAAAGAAAAAAAAAACAATTCAAAAAGACAAAAAACTTACATACATTTGTAAACTCATCAGCATTTCGTGCAGACAAGAGTCGTAGCTTCAATCAGTCGGTCCATCAGTCAGTCAGTCAGTCAGTCACTCAGTCAGTTAGTCCGTAAATGTTACTCTCATGTTTGAGAGAAAAACAAAACATTTCTAATTAATTAGTCGAGGTTAATGAGCCGCTATTAATAAACATGTTTATTTATGGTGCTAAAAATACAAATTCCATAAACATTTATAAATATATATATTTAGATATGTATATATATATATATAGTTATGGAAAACTTTCTCTCTGGCTCTGATTGCATAATTCATTATGAGCTGGGAGGCCCATCTAATGATCTATCTAACAATCCGTCTATTTATAACCAACTGCCTATATAGGCATCTCACCTATCTGTGCATCTATGAATTATGCAGAGCAAGTACAGTTGACACCATAAACACTTAATTAACGCTCTGGCTCTTTGACTTGGCTCCTGCTTATGGCCAGGCATTCACTTTGCCATGCGCCATCTAAGGCTATCGGGGCGCTGCCAGTTCCAGCTCCTTTCTCAGCGCCAGTTGATAATGATGAAGGCTAGCTGGCTAGCTAGCTGGCTGGCCATTTAGAAATGAAGCGGGGGCAGTTTCTATATATCGGTTTCCCATGCTAACTGTACCTTGCATTGTCTTGCCAATTTGCCGCCACCAAAAAAAAAAACAACAACCTGTCGGCCCTGTCGCCAGTCGACTGGCTAAAATGGAGCCCAGATTGCGCCCGATATGAGACTTCAGAATGCGACAGTTCATTGTCTTTGCGGCTTAGATTTTTCATTCAATAGTTTTTTTTGTTTCTCTTGCAATTTAATTAACGATTACTTATCGCTGATTATGTCAATGAGAGTGAGAGCGAAAGAGAGAGAGGGAGGTGAGATTGCCCACGCAGTTGGCATTGCGTGTTGAGTTTTCTAATTGGATTTTACAATTTTCACACCACAAAAGGCTGCGAATGGCTTCAAGTTGGTCCAGCCTCGACTTGGGCCTGTCAACCATTTCGAGACGCGTCAACGCTGCATGTGGGCAGCTCAGCTGTTGTTGTTGTTGTTGTTGTAGGTGTTTGGTATTCGTGTTGTTGTTGTTGTTGCTGCTGTTGCTGTAGCTACCGTTGGCAGCCGCTCTTTGTCCAGCCATAATGGAGTGTGACTAATTAATAAATTAATTTCGGCGTTGTCTCATTTGTAATTTCAATTTGTCTAATAGGATTTCATGTTTTGACCATTTTTGTCGAGAGCTACCTCTCTCTCTCTCTCTGTCTAGCTCTGTCTCGCTCTTGCGGCACGAAATGAAGTTATTTTTTAGCTCGTCTAATTAAGCGTGAAGTTGCGACTTAAAAGCTGCCATTAAACTGAATCTTTATGTGGGCGCTGCATATGTTTAACCATTTGATTATAAATGTTTGATGTATAAATTTTTTATTCACGGCATTTTTTTTTTTCTTTTATTATTTTATTTAGTTGTCTGTTGTAGCTAGATCCGCAACTGAATAAGTGATGAGATTATTTATGAAATATGTTATTATACGCTTACCTTATATGCAGAGAGGGGCTATATATCTTATTAGAAATTGTATATCTAGGAAGTAAGGGAGTTTCAGTCAGGTTTATACGACTAGGAGGTTCTATGGCTTATTAAACGATCTGGATGAACTTTAGTGTTGAGTCAAGTTAAAGCAATTTAAAGATCTTTATCCTGACTTTTCTTCTGTTTATTCCAGGCTTTTATTCCTGTTTATTCCTAGATTTTACCTTACCTCTTAGTTACTCAATGAGCTATACCTCATCTATAAGAACAAATGAGCAAGACGTAGCGCAATCTATCAGAATCTGAGCAGAGCTCAGGCCACATGAGGAAATATCATTCAACGTGGCAATAGCTCAGGCTGCTGACGCAAGTTATGAGCGTTTAGGTTCCCTTTTGGCTTATATACCTTGGCAGCCAAATATTTTACATCACTTGCTGCGATTTATTATGTAGCAGGGCAAACAGCAAACAGCCAAACAGACAGCAGACAGCAGACATTGACAGCCGCAAAAAACTTTCAAAACTCGACGTGAGACAGACAGAGCAACAGCAGCCACAATGGCTATCAATATGTCAGTCTCTCTCTCTCGCTCTCTCTCTCTTTTTCTCGTTAAAGGCAACAGGCGCTGGGTATATCATATCAGCAGCTTAAACGTTTAATCACGCGTAGACATTCGGGCGAGATAAATGCAGAAACGAAAACAAACCAGAAATCAAAAGACACGAAAAAAAACGAAAAAGAAAACATGCAAAATCAGAAAACAGAAAAGCAAAAACTCAACAGCAGCAAAAAAAAGTAATTACAAGAATCAGGCCAACAGCAACAACAGCAACAATTGCTGTGACAAATCTGCAATTTTTTATTACCAACTGTTGTTGCTGTTGTAGCTGTTGTTGTTGTTGCTGTTGCTGTTGCTGTTGTTGCTGTTGCTGCTGCTGCTTGTCAAGCTGCAAAATGATCGAAGAGCTGCATATGAAAATGCGAAGCAATTGAGATTGATGGCTGGTCGGGCCAGGCTCAGGGCTGCCAGTGGGCTGTTTGGGGGCGTGGCATGCAGTGCTGTTGTTGTTGTTGCTGTTGCTGTTGTTGTCGTCGTCATTCGCAGGGCCATTTTGCATTTGTCTCGACTTTTACATGAAAATTACAAAACTACTGGCAAAACACACACACACACACACACACACACACACACACACACACACAGATTTTATATGCTGCGTAGGCAGCTCGAGCTGAGGGAAGTGGAGGAGGAGGAGCGAGGCAAGGTGTCTTGCTGGCACATGCCAAAAGCCAGCAAAATTGTGTCGCCAATTGTGGAGGGGGGTAGAGGGGCAGCCGCATACAGTGTCGCGCCTGGCATGACGCATGTGCGGCAAGCGCGCGGAATTCATGATCAATGACTGTGCACACACACGCCACAAGCGGGCGCCGCACAACCGCAAAACAAAACACACACACAACAGCAATAATAGTGCAACCAGAGACAATGACAACAACAACAACATGTTGCAACTACAACGACAATCAGAGCAAGCGGGAGACACAAATTAATGAACACTTTGCTTGACATTTTAAGGACAAGTTCGGCAGCGGCATTTTATGCTTTGTTTTTGTTGTCATTACTTTTGTGCGTGGCATGCCACAAGAGGCATGTGTGTGTGTGTGTATTTGTGTGGAGGCAAACGCTTCTCACTCTCACATAGATATCTATATAGAATATATCTTAACTACTATAATAGAAAAAAGAATGCCAGCCACAGCTTTACCCTGCTCTTAAATCTATCTCTGGTCATTAATCAACAGTTGCTCATCTGTCGAACATCCTTGAACAAGCTTGTCCTATGTTACACACACTTCAGCTCACTTTACCTCCGCCTACACACAACAGCAGCAGCAACAGCAGCAGCAGCAGCAGCTGCCTCTCTGCTAATTAACTGGCTAACTGGCGAACTGGCCTGACTTTGTTTGACTCGGCAACATGGCTCAATGTGGCCCACGAGTCGCGACAGGGCTCAAAAGTCAAGCCGAGTAAATGTGGGGGAGTTGCGGCCCAGAGGCAACTCGCTGCAGCAACATGTATGTAATTCAATCAATTGAACTGACTGCAACAGCAACTGCAGCAGCAACAGTCAATGACAATTGGGGCCAGCAGAGGCAAAGGTAAAGGCAGAGACAAGGCTAGAGACAACAGAGAGAAGGAGAGAAAAATGCTGACAGCTTCGGACCGCTACAAGGGTCACCTAATCAATGGGTCTGCAGCAGGCTGCTGCTGCCGCAGTTGCTGCAACTTGTTGCTGCTGCAGCTGCAATGGAAGTGGAAGCTCTTTGAAATTGTTGCAACGGCAACTGCGATTGTGAGTGGGTGTTGTGCCTGTTGCTGTTGCTGCTGTTGCTGTTACTATTGCTGTTGCTGCTGTTGTTGCGTGCAACGACAACAACATGTCAGCGCCAAGTGTCAAGTGCAGCGACGATGACAATGGCAACATGGCAATACGGCTAATGAGCTTATTTACAGGAAGAGCTACGGCCAACAGCCGTGCTCTAAGCCGGATGTGAAATGTTAGAAAGAGAAAATTGTGGCTGATTCACTGAGGATGCTAACAATTAAGATGAGAGTGAGCTTTAGAGGGATTTAGATGATGCCTAAGGAGAGTTAACAGACGAAGAGTGAAAAAAGTAGAGAGAGAGATAAAGTAAGAGAAAGTAGATGAGCGAGAGAGATGGAAGGATGAGAAAGAGAGGGAGAGACAGATTAGAGTAGAGAGAATAAGACAGAGGTAAACAGGGATATATAGAATGAGAGAGAGAGATAGAGACAGAGAGAGACTGGGATAGATAGAATGCGAGAGAGAGAGAGAGAAAGATAAAGCGAAAAAGAGATAAAGAGCGAAAGGGAGACTGGGATAGATAAAATGAGATAGATACAGAGAGAAAGAAGGAGAGAGAAAGAATGAGATAGAGAAAGTAAGAGAGAGAAAGAGATACGAAGATTTGGATAGATAGAATGAGATTGAGAAACAAAGAAATTGACTATACGTTAACAGAGCTATATCTACTTGAAGCCACTTTAATATATTCATACCAAACTATCTCTTAAATCATGTATTACGTATACGACTAATAACCAGGCAATTGGCAATTTAAGCAAAAAGTGGAAAACTTTCTGAATTCTGGCAACATTTGTGCTCGACTCACGATTCCAATTGGCAGTTGCCACGTTTTGGCCAAGTTTTCGATTTGGCGACCACAATTTGCGGGGCCATAAATCAAATGCCACAAACGAAAGTAAAATGTGCAAGTAATTACAAATTAAAAGCAAGACAATAAGCACCGGGGTAAAGGGGAGCGGGAGGGGAACTGAAATTGGCGACATTGTGAGGTGATTTAATGAAAAGTCCATGGAATGGCAAAAATCAAATTGAAATTATCAAAAAAAAATAAACTAAAGGAAAAACAAATCAAAGAAAGAGTTGAGCGCGCGGGCGGGGGAAAACTAAAGAAAATTAAAGTCACGGTTTCTAGCGTGTAAAGTTGCTGCTGTTGTTGTTGCTGTAGTTGTTGCGACACTTGCACAGCAGCAGCAACAACACTTAACCGTAGAATGTAAATGTCTTTCTGGTCAGGTTTGTGTTGGCCACAAAATCCAAATTGCCATCACAGGCAACACACCATAACAACAGCAATAAATGCAACGACAGCAAGTGCAGCAGGAGGCGGCAGGCAGCAGGTTGCAGCAGTTGCAAGCTGCCTCATCAATTGATTAAATTTGCAGCGCATTGAGATACTTTGGCCAAGACGCTGATCTCGCCGCTGCCTTTCACTTAAGAGCAGGCAAAAAAAAGCAAAAAAAGCAAACAGCGCACGATTTTTATTTATTTAGATTTAGATTTCGATTCGAGTGCCCGCCGTCCGTCGTCCATCGTCCGACCTCTCCCATCAACAGCAATCAGCCAGCAATTTGTTTGCCGTTGCTGTTGTTGTTGCTGCTGCTGTTGCTTATGGACAACGCACAGGCAGAACCCAAAAACGCGAATTGAAATGTTTAGAGCGCGTCACCAAATCTACAAAACAATAAGCATGTTTTTTTTTTTGTCATTGACCATTTTTGGCCATAAAGGAAAAACACACACAAAATAATCGCTGATAAGATCAGCAACTGCAGCAGCAGCAGCAGCAGGCTGTTGGTGGAGAGGGGGGTCAGGGCAAGGCCCACCAACAACGACGTCCGCATCCGCGTCGCCATCAACGCCATTGTGAGGCTGTGCAAACGGCAGTCAGGTGTTGCTTTTATTGTTTTACAATCACCAAGCGAAAAACAAAAACAATAATACACAAAATAAGGTAAAGAGCCAACAGCAATGGCCACAGCCAGCGTCAGAGCCATGGCTGTGAGTCTGCCAACTTCTTGGGGGCTCATCGATAGCGTCTTTAGCTGTAACTTTCACAAAAAGCAAATCTCAGCCAGGCTCATGCACAGGCCATAAAAGCGCACCACAATTCAAATAAAATGAAAATAGAATCAAATAAACTTGCTGGCAAACAAAGGCCATAGCTGAAATCAAACTCCGAGCCAATGCCAGACCGGGTCATAAAGAAATCCCGCCAGCGAAACGACAAGTCGCGAACTGCGATCGAGCCAAATGCAAATTTTTCTCTAGCTTTTCTCAAAATGTTGCCAGTCGCAACAGCAACAACAGTAGACCTAGACCTGACCTAATGCCATGGACGGCACTGTATTGCAGCAGAGCTTCAGCTATGCTCAAGCTGTAGCTATTATTTACAGCTACAAGGCTAGCTAGCAAAGAAGTCCTGATTCTCTTGATTTCTCAGGATATTTGTATAAAATGCGCCAGGCATATCTAGAGAGCTTGTAGATCCTTTTGCTATGCACTAAATATATGAAATTTAATAAATGATGCATAAACTGATCATGGTTTGAAAGTCCTGTCCATTAATCATAATTGAAACTCAAAGCAAAATCAATACTCCTATAAAAAAATTAATTTCATTTAATTCTAAAATAAAAAAAAAAAATAATAAATAAAAAAAGAACAATAATAATAAATATAATATAGTACTAAATAATAATAATACGAAAAAAAAAAAAAAACAAAACAAAATAAATCTATGCATCTAAGAATTTTTTTTATATTCATAAAATAAATATAATATAGTACTAAATAATAAAAAATAAAATAAATCTACACATCTAAGAATTTTTTCATATTCATAAAATAAATCTTCAATTATACAAATTAATTTAATTTAAATCTATAAAATTAGAAATTAACTAAAGAATAATAATAAATTTAATATAATGATAATAATAGAATAAAAATAAAATAAAACTACACATCTACGAATTTTATATAGTCATAAAAAAAGAAAATAAATAAATAAAAATAAAATAAAAGAAAACAGTTTACGTAACTTTAATTATATTAAATTAATTTCATTTAATTCCATAAAATAAATAATTATATTTGCATATATCTAAGCATTGCTTACAGTTAAGTTTAGCTAACTTTAATTATATTTAATTAATTATATTTTGCATATTACATAAATAATTATAATTCTATATACAAAATCGTGCTCTGCAACTTTTCGCCAGCTTCTTTAACTGTTCTCTGCCCAGCCAGGCTAAGTTCTTAACCAAATTTGTGGCCTCTAAGTTGGCTAACTGTATGCACTGGGACAACTTTTCCCACATGAACTTGCCTAATTAACTGGCCACATTGTGCAAGTCTCAAAATTGTTGCCTACTTGCCCCATTTCGCTCAAGCGCTCAACCGGCCCGTGCAACGTGCCTCACTCACCAGTTGCCGGAGCCCGAGTCAGAGCACAGGCAACAAATGGCCATCAAATAAATCAGCCTGGTTTAAGAACGCACATGCAAAACACGTCGCCAACTCGTTCCGTCCAAGTTGGCCATTTCGGTTATCAGAGTGCGCGTTTTAATGAGTTCGAGTACGTTTTATGAGCGTGGCAAAAGGCAAACTCTTGAGAAATCCGACAAACGCACCAAAGTGGAATGCACACAAAAATGTTAGAATCTTGCCGCAATGATAAACTTTCGCAAAGGAAAGCAGACAGCGAGAGAGAGAGAGAGATGAAATCCAAGCTTCAGCTGAAAGATGGGAGATGGCTGATGGGCCAGATGGAGCCAAGCAGCAAACACTTCAAGCCAAAAGCCAACAACAACAACAACAACGAGTCGAGCTCATCATAATCAACTGCGATGGCGACGGCCTTATGATGATTGTGATTGGTGTCGTCGTTGTTGTTGTTGTTGTTGTTGTTGCCTCACCTGAGGCTGTGGTGTGCTGAGTTTGAATTGCTGTCTAGAGAGTCGGGCACGTACGCAGATACATTTGCCAAGATACAAGAGACGCACTTGCTCTGCTCCGCTCCGCTGGCACGTGAAGTGGCAGCCACTGCCAAGCCGAACGCGACGGAATTCATGAATGAATGCAATGGAATGCCGGCGAGCAGCTCAAGAGCTCAACCGACAGTTAGGCAACAGTTTCAGCTAACAATTTGCATTGCCTACTTTGCGGCTGACAACTAAATTCAACCAGAGTTGTAGCCAGCTATCCAGGCAGGCTAAAGCTGGCCCATTTGAAAGTTCTGGCAACACTACCAAGCAGGCCTGGCCTTCTGTCAACTCTGTGAAATTTGAGAAATTTGTTAAATTTGTGAAATTCATATTCTTTTCGTTTGCAACGAGCTAAGGAGCACGTACTAATAATCAGAAACAGGCTCGGCAATATGTCGCATCCACCGGAAATGCTGCAAATGCGGACGAGCGATGGCGTCGTGTTCGATGTGAGCCTGAAGGTGGCCCAGCAGATGGGATTGACACACAACTGGCTGCAGACGGAGCACGGTGAGCTCAGGAGCAGCGATGATGATGATGCCAATATCATGCCACTGGACCGTGTTAGCTCGGAGATATTTAAGCTGGTGCTCGACTGGTGCAGCGCCGTCCAGGCCGCCGGCGAGCCCGCCGATCCGAAGGACAAGCTGCAGCAGCAGCGCACCATATTCAAGGACATACTCGGCGAATCGAATCTCAGTGACTCGACCATCTTTGAGCTAATCATGGCGGCCGACTATCTCAACATCGAGGGACTGCTCGAGGCGGGCACCCAGCACGTGGCCGATGTGATCAATAGCTGTGACAGCGTCGAGGCGATTCGAGCACGTTTCAATATTATGTACGATGGCGAGATAGATAACTAAGTTGTTTTTTTCTTTGTAAGCACACACACACGCACACACACACACACACACACACACACACACACGCACACGCAATGCAACACGCGCAAGCCTCAAGTCGTTGAAATTTGTATGAAATCTATAAGTACCAAAAATTTCTTGCCATATTTCTTGTGTTATCTTTAGTTATGGGCGGGACTAATAGCTGCAAGATGAATTTTGAAAACTCTGAAGTGGAGAATAATTTTGCTTGTAGCAGAAATAGTAGGAATACTTCCTACGAATACTTGCTTACAATTGTTTGACTATTACTCAACTAAATGCAGTTTGATCTCATAATTAATTTAACTTCTTGAAATTATCATAATTCCCACTTCTTATTGGTATATAATACTGATGGGCAAAGAGCAAAAGATTTCAAAATATTTAGGCATCTCCAGAGAAGCAAAGATAGATCTGTAGCAACTATTCTTTTGTTATCCCTTTACTAAATCAGTATCAGTTATCAGAGATATATAAGTAAGCCCATGTTTCCTCTCTGACTAAAAAGATCAAAGATCTGAATACACTTATCTCAGGACCCCGTATGGCTTTAATAAATAAAAAAAAAAATAAAACTTATATTCAGTTCAATATTACTCCCTATTTTTCTAAGCCTAGGTCAGTATACCCCCAGACTCATGCATAAATCCTTAAAACTAGAACATCTATTGGTTATTCTTATGCTGAGTTTGTGAGTATCTGCGTTCGTATGCCTATTTATAAGGTTCCTTGTCATTTATATCTGCTAGTGGTTGTCAAGTTATGTTTGAATATCTGAAAGCTATATCTAAATAAGTAATAATAGAAATATATATTAGTTATTTTGATATAGATTTCACGCCATTTTTATATGCACTTCAAGTCTTCCCATTCCATTTGACTTAAACTAATTAGTTCACTTCTTTTTTTTTAAGTAATTAAATCTTTATTAAATCTCAATTTTTCGGTGATTATTATTCAATATCTTGTTTGTCTTTTCTTGCTGTTGTTGTTGTTGTTTCTTTTTGTTGTTGTTCTTACAGTTTCATTCTGTGTTTTCTTTCTGCTAAACTTAATTTGCTAAGTTACTTAACGTGTCGTTCTGCAAATCTTCACAACGGCTGCTGCCTTTTAAGAGGCGTTTACAAATTTTCAATTTCATTGTTTTTTTTTTTCTGTTTTTTTTCTCTCTTTTTCTTTTTCATATCTTAAGATCTTACCAAGTGCTAAGAGCTGCTGTTTGCTTTGTGGTGTTTGTATTATTGCTACATTTCATTTTCATTTATTTGCTGTTAATTTTTTGCAACTGCAAATTTTTGTTAATTTTTTTTTTTTTGTTTCTCCTTTTTTTTTTAAGAGTTTTGTGAACAGAATGCGAAAGGACAGTGTGAAATGCTGTACACAAAACGAAACTTTTCGCTAGTTTTGGATAGGTAGGCTCTCAATCAACGCGGGGGCTCCTCATGTTGTTGTTGTTGTTGTTCTAATGTTGTTGTTGGTTTTATAGTACACTATAAATCGACTCGATAGAAAAAGTGTAAATTACGCTATCCCATATTGATAGTTGTATGCTGCCTCATCTCATATAAATAGTTGTATACATATATACTATATATAATTTGTATAGATATTTAATGTATATATAATGTATATATATATATATATATGTATATATATAGTTGCAATTAATATTGCTTAACTCTGACAATGCAACGCTTTGAAGCTAAAGACAGAGAGTTGGGAGAGACAGAGTTGCCAATATTGTATGTAGATATCGATTCGCTTTGAACTCTGGGCCAAGTCACTCAAAATCAAGCAAAAGCTTTGCTAACTGAGCCAAAAAATTGCTGTTGACTGCCCTGAAACAAGTTTTATGTTCTCATCATTTACTTTAGTCTATTTTTATTTTAAAATTGTTTGTATCTGTGTGTGTGTGTTTTGCTTTAGAAATATGAAACTTGCAAAGGAAGCGCCAATTTATCTTTAAACTAAGTTCGCATTTGCTTTGTATTTGTTTTTTCCTTTTTTTTTTTTCTTATTATTTTTATAGCTTAATCATGAAATTCATTTCATGCTAAATGTCATTTGAAACTGCTTTTTATTTTGTATCATTTTTCTTGTTTACCATTAAATTTAAGATATTCACGAGCACGCGCGAGCATTTCAATTTGCATTTAGTTTTTCGCTTTTGTTGTTTCTCTTTTCTTTTTTTTTTTTTTCTCTGCAAATTCTTTACAATTAGGAATTTTTGTTCATTTTCATTTTTGGATTATTCATAACTATTTGAATGCTGGAGTAAAAGTTTCAGTATCTCATTTTAAATGTTTCATAACTATTCGCAATTTGCTTTACAAAATAGATATTTGCATGCAACATTTGTTGTTGATGCTTTATTTCTTTTACTTTACTTTTTATTTTTTATTTTTGTATTTTTCTTTTGGTTCCATCTGCCTCTAAAATCTTACGTTTTATAAATTGTTACCGTTGTGTTTGTTCACTAGAAAAATCATCAATCTGGGTCCAACTTGCTTCAGTTTGTTATTCCTGATATTTTGTTGCCATATTTAAATAGAAATGTTATCAATCTGCTTTACTTTACTTATCATCATTTGAGCATTATTTTTCTTCTTCTTTGCTTTGCCTTTTCATTGTGTTCTAGAGTTTCTTCGAGTGTGTGTGTATGTTAGTTCATGGCATTTCCTATCGGTTATCGATAAGTTAGTTCTTTATGTTCTTAACGCAATTTGGCGATATGTATGTACATGTTATATACAAATCAATAAGGGGGCGGGGAAGGGGATGTTGACTTACAAAATCAATATAAACTGAAAAAAATAATAAGAATCTTTTGCTCGAATGTCTTTCAAAATATTTGAATTTATTTTTAAATAATTTTTTGTTATGGTTTGTTTTGTTTGTTTTTTTTCTCTATGTTTTTAAGCTTTTTACAATAATAATAAATTTAAAAATATATATTATATTCTTTAGAACTGTTCGCATTTCTTGTATAATTTATAATAATATTTTGCGGTTCTGTTTGTTTGTTTTTTTTTTTTTCGTACTTTTATTAATATTTTGCTTAATTCGAAAATCTAAAAATTTATGGAAATCAGCAGTAAAAGTAAAATTGATGCTTAAAACTTAAGAATTTCTCTTTCTCTCTCATTGAAATTGTTGTTAGTTTTGCTTGACTTGTTTGCTGTTGTTGTTGTTGATTTAATATAATTTAGTGTAAACATATTTGCTCTCGGTTATATAATATAATACATAATTGCCTTGACTGAAGTATTAACAAATCGACTTAAAAGAAAAAACATCTACACAAAAGACGAATTTCACATATTTTGATTTGCATTTTTTCGCAAAGTGTAAGGGGGAAGGGTAGGGGCCGTATCGAAAAGAATTTATTTACATACAATCAACAAAAAAAAAAAAAAAATTATATAATTGATGAAGAGTTCAACACAGGAAATACTACGTACAGAATAGAACTTAAAATTAGAAAACCAAAGCGGAATTCGCATTTAACAGAAGATCCTAATAATTAAAATTGTTTAATTTGATTTGCTTCCTTCTCTTCTTCTTCTTCTTTTAACTATTTCATGCCATTTGCAAATTAGTTTTATATATTTATTGTAATCTTCTCTTCTTTCTTTCTTTTTTTTTTTTTTGCATTATTTTTTTTTCTTATTGTGTTTCAACGCTTTTTTATTTTCTCTTTTTTTTTAGTTTTTATTTTTTTTTGTGATATTTTTTTTTTTTTTTAATGTTTTGCTTTTAAATATTTGTTGACAATTGGTTGCTGCACAAAATACAATTGTTTGGGTTGTTGTTGTAATTTGTTGGAAATTTGCTGCCATTGCAATCGTCATGGCCTATGGAATCTGGAAATAGAAAGAAAAAAAGTTGAGATTAGTTTCAGTTGCTCTGCAAAACTTTAATAAAGAACAGTTGCATGTGTGTGTGTGTGTGTGTGGGTGGAATATGATTAGGCGAGCAGAACTTGGAATGGATATATACAATATATTATAGTTTTTTTTTTTTTTTTTTTGCTAGCAGTAAATTTAAAGAGAAAACTAATATTTCAACTATGTGGCAACGCTATTTCACGACACTAAATAAATGCTGCATGATGTTTACACATCTGGCAACGCTTGCATAATGTTGAAGTATATAAAATTATACATTTTATATTATTTACATTATTTAAAGTTCTTAAAAACTTTTCAAATTGTTTAATTTAAGAAAAAAGGCTAGATCTGGCCGAAAAAAAGCTGAAATGGCATTCGAGCTGTAGCCACATAAATTTTGTGACCATTTGCTGCTGCCGCTGCCTCCGCACAGTCGCAAGGACTCGCAAGCGCTTAGTCCAAGCATCGCCTGGGGCTTTAAGCCTAGCCTCGCAGAGCTGGCCACAAAATCCAAAGGCCATTATAAAAGCGGAGAGAAAAACTGGAGGAAAAACTATGAACGAGCAACGAGCAACGACAAAATGCAGTTACCAAACGCCAAAGTCCTTTGTGGCAACAGCACGAACAATGGGGCAGAAGTGGAGGCGGCAGCATGTGGCATATGTGTAGCTGCTCCTGCCACTGCCCCTCCCACTGTCCCTGCCACTGCCCCTGCTTAAAATGGGATTGGTCAGTGCACGTGACACTTCATTGGGCATTTGGCAATTTGGTGCGCTTGGCTCAATTGTTGAATTTGCTTTTGGTCTGTGGCCAAGGACGAACGAATGAATTGTGGTTGCTGGCGGCTGGCAATCCGTTGGGTTGGCTGTTGGTTGGGTTTAATTACCTCGTCAGATGGCGACTGCCCTCGTGGACTGCCATTTCGGAGGACTTGAACTCGTTCAGCTCCTTACGTATGGCGGCCTTGTCCTTTGGCGTCAGTCTTGTCCATGGCTTGTCCGCCCGCCGATCATAGTCGTGGGCCTGCGTCACCTCAATGTAGTCGTTGAAGCGTATGATCTTCTTCTCCTTGAGCTCCTCGACGGTGGGCCGAAAGCTGAGCTTGCGCAGCAAATACGATTTCTTCTCCTCCTTTTGTTTCTTCTCCTCGGCGGGTGATTGAGCTGAAGGAAAAAGTTTGATGAATGACAAATTTCATTTCATTTTAATTTCATTTCCCATTTGCTGTACTCACTTTTTAGAATGTTGCGCTCGACCAGCTCCTCGGCGGTGGGTCGCATCGACAGTCGTCGTATGAGGCGCGCACCGATCGCCTCCTTGGACTCCTTGATCTCATTGTCGTTGACCTGATGCAGAATGTTGCGATTGATCAGATCCTGTTTGTCGGGCCGCAGCTGCAGCTTCAGCGACAGCGACTCCTTCCGTGCCAGCTTGGCCAGCCGTGTATTATCATTGTCATCGTCCCGATAGACAATCTGGCCATCGCTTTCATCGCTATCGCTGCTGCTCTCCCTTATCACAAACGGCCGTGTGTTCTCCTTGTTCTCCACAGTGCAGGGCAGTTGAATATTGAACATTTGCTGCCTGCTGTTGGGAATTCAGTTAAAACGAATTGTGCATTAGTCAAAGTCATTATCTCTCTCGATTTATATATGTATATGTATTGCTTTAATCATTAGCCAGATCAAACCAGACACAGCTAAGGCAGCTAGTTGCATGCAACTACAAACAAAATACGCACTTTCATCTCGGCAATCTCGCATGAGCAATCTGACAGATTTATACACACACACACACACACACCCACACACACACACACACGCTTAATTTATTCATCTTCCTGCACAACTCTCGGGCACATGTCCTTAAAGTTCTTTTTTTCGCCTGCTGCTCTCGGCGGCAATTTGTTGTTGCTTTTGTTTCTCTGCCTTTCTTTTTAACGACACGTGTGCGCACATCTGGCAACTCATTCGCATACATTTACCACAGGCATGCAAGTGTGTGTGTGGGTGTGTGTACGTGTGGATGTGCTTGGCTTTGTACTTAAAGCTGTCGCACGGCCGAAGAGCTCGCACAGAATGCTATATCCTGTCAGGCGCATCCGCAACACTTTCGCCATATAAATATATCGTATAAATATATGTATATGTGTGTCTGTGTGTGTGTGTATATTCATATGTTGTATCTATGCCAGCCACATTACCATGCAAAACGAACTGAAGCGAATTATGCAACGACGCAATTGCTACATTCTCAATACCCTTTCGCAAGTCATCCTCAATCTGAAGCGAGAATCCTGCTGAGAATCCTGAGAGGGCGTGCCTTCAAGCAGGCTTTAGCTAGTCTATTGTGCAGGTGGCTTTTTGGCGAGAGAGAGTAGGGGCAAGGGGAGCAGTGTGAGGCGACTATTTGTGGCTATTTCATTTGGGCTACGTTAAAGCGTGGGTTGAGCACAATAAGAGAGTAAAAATTTAACTAGATAAGTTCGTTTAGAACTCCTATCTTCAGCTAACAGCAAGTTTCTCGCTTCTGTAAGTATATGAATAATTCGTTGGCCAATTACGAAATCAATGACTAATGTAAGAACTTAAGACAGAGTTGAGTCTCATCAACATTTGCTTTATAAACTCCTTACTCGTTTCAGACCCTCAGCAATGCTTCCCCTCTTTCAGTTCATCTTCATATAATATATAAACTTGACTACTTTGAATACTTTTTTTTCACCCATTCACAGTTATCATATTATAATATTTCTCACAATTTCCAAGACGTCAGCTGTAAATGCATCTGGACTATTAACAATGAAGATACGAATCATATACGCAATGCTCTACACATTGTTGGTGAAGTGTTCTTTGGCTCCCCCCGTTCCTCCCCTCCTCTGCTGCTCTTGAACATTTTATGATAAATATGTGAAAAATGTCTTGCATTTACGTTCAGTTGCTTCAGTTTCACGCTTTGCTGCAACTGTTTTGCATATTCCGCATCTTTGGCTCCTGTTTGATGCTTCTTCTGAAGCCATTGGGGCATGGCTAAACAGGACTCGCATGTGCGGTTGCCAGCAATCGAGTTTCGATTATGCCGCATCGCTGGCTACAACGCATTCAACTCGTAGCACTTGTCATCTGTCAAAGTTTTGCTCCCTTCTTCTTTTTTCTTTGTCTGTCATATATCATATATAGCAATTTATTGCCCGACTTTAGTGGGCATCGCTGGGCTTTTCTTGATTTAATTTGACATGCGACCAAGAAATGAGATTAAGACATGCTCTTGTAATGCCTATGTCATCGGCTTCATAAGGAAGTCAGTGAAAAGAAAATGAAAACTTGTTTCGCAATTGTAGCATGCAACGCGGCGTTAAAGCAAACGAAAACTTTTATCATACAGCAAAAAAAAGAGAAGAGAAGTACACACACACACACACACACACACATTATACGACATTGAAGGCGAAAAGGCAGCACATGAGCAAATTAAACTTAATGTCAAACAACCAAAAGTTCGTAATTTAATACTAAAAGAAACAAGCAAAAACAGGAAAAAATAAAGCTAAAAGAGAGAAGAAAAAAAAAAGAAGTGTGTCCATGTTTGTTGTTGAGTGAGATGTAACTGCTTCTGCTTCTTCTCGTTTAAGTGTTGTCAAAAATTTCGGAAAAAATTTAATCAAAACACATAAGCGAAATATGATTGTGAAGGTGCAGGGGAGGTGAAGGAAAAGGTCGTTGACTTGCAGAGGACTAAAGCAATTCAAGGACTATGCAGGACGAAAACAATTTTCGTTTAAAATTACTTGTGGAAATGAGTGGAAATAAAGGAAAAGCATAAAAGTTTTCAATTTCAAGTTTGGCGCAACCAAAAATCTAGTCACAACAGACAGAGAGAGAGAGAGAGAGAGTGAGCGAGAGAGCGAGTGAGTGAGTGAGTGAATGAGATAGATAGATGTTGTCTAAAAGCATTTTTTTTTTTTGGCATACATTTCACATGACAAATAAATTAGCGAAAAAAATGTTTACCATATTCTAATCCGTGGTCGTAGTATAGGCCTGATTTCGTTTCGGGTTTTAGATATATATATTTTTGTATGTTTCGATATAGTTTGTATATAGAGAGAGAGAGTAGAGATTGATTGAACGTTGGATTATGAAGCAGTCGAACGTGTTTCAACACGCACACACAAAAACAAATGAGAACAAAAAGAAATTGCAGAACAATCAATATATAATTTATATAAATCGATATTATTATAGATTATATTTTAGGCGGAGGGCGGGGAATTTATATTTATTTAATTGCAGCAGCAGAACGAAACACAAGTGGGGTAAGAACGCCGCGCATGATATATTTAAATAGAGAGAGAGAGAGAAAGAGGAGTAGAGAGAGAGAGAGAGAGAAGAGTTTATAAGTAAAACAAATTCAAACTACAAACCAAATGTAACGCAAGAACTAACGCAACTATCGTAAAATAGAATTCAATATGGCAATTCAAATCTCATCATCTCAGACTTACTTGAGCGAATAGTTATTGCCCGCCGCATCCTGGCGCACCACCAACGGACGCTGATTGGCCGACTGCTGCTGGGCGGCAGCGGCAGCTGCGGCTGCCATGGAGCCAATGCCACCGTTGCTATTGGATATGGCCGCCGCTGTGGCAGCACTGTGATGCTCCTGTGTGGGCGTGACGGGCGTCGAGGCGGAATTGGCATTGCTGCCGCCGATGGCCACCTTCTTCTTCAGCGCCGACTTGAGAGGAACTGCATTTGGTTTTGGCTCTTTGGCTGGAATTTCCTCGACACGCTGCGTATCCATGACTCGCACATGATTGCCAGCAACGCCGCCGTACGGCGCGTACTCATCATCCGAGTCAAGCTCGTCCTGATCGGGATCGTGATCTGCGGAGGCAAGGAGGAGGAGATTGAGGCGGATTAGTGAATGGCAACTGGCGGTAACCTATTGCACTTGAATTTGCTGTCATAGAGAGCAGGAGGAGCAGGGCATAGGGCACTAGCATAGTTATGAAGTGCGCGGTTGTTAATGAGCTGAAAGCTAGAGAGAGCTTTGGTGTACGTATTGATTAGCTTTACCATCATAGTCATAGTCCTGCTGGTAGTCCTGATCGTTCATGGCGCCTGGCCCGTGCGGTCGTCCAGCGATGAGCGTCGGGCTCGGCGTGGAGAACATCGGCGGCGGTGGGATGGGTCCAATTTCTGATACCGGTATCGGCGGCTCTGGCAGTTCGCTGAGCATCACGCCCGGCGGCAGCTTGCCGCCAGCATATGGCGGCGGTGTGCTGCCCGGCGGACCGCCCACCATTTTGCCGCCATCCTCGCCGCCATCTACAAAAACGATTACAATCAAGAGTCGGGGCCAACACAAACAGAGAACAGAAAGAGAGAGAGAGAGAGAGAGAGAGAGAGAGGCGAGACGTCAGAGACAGTGAGTGTGTGTGTGTGTGAATTGTTGTTCTTCTAGCCAATGAATTTTGATGTGTGCGTGTGCGTGTGAGTGTGAGTGTGTGTAGTGTATGCATGTGTGTGTGTGTGCGTGTGTGTGTTTGAGAGAGAAGTGTGGGATAGCTAGTTACTGGAAAATTGCATAGCTAAATGTTGATAGAAATGCTAAATATATCGATAACTATATTTAGCTAGTGATTTGTTATCGATAACTCTAATATATCGATGATTATCGCAATTCTCAATCAATTTTATTGTTGTCATATTCAGCAAATTTAAGCTAGCACTTTATTATCGATAACTCTAATGTATCGATGATTATTGCAATTCTAAATAAAATTTATTGTTGTAATATACACAAAATGTGGGTTACAATAGATAATAATCCACAAAAATTGATATCTATCAATAACAATTATCGATAAATAACAATAATCGATAATTTATCGATATTTAAGGATAAACTCGTGGCATATACCAATAAAAATATTAATAACATTATACAATAGCATATTTATTTGTATCAACTATCGATAATTAATCGATATACAATTCAAGCAAGTTTCTAAAGAATGAAATGCTATTGCAGAGTAAAAATGTATATTTCTTTTGGTATTTCTTTAATAGAACTTCACTGCTATACGATGATATTGAGTACGAATATAATTTATACAACAAGCCAAAGCGGAAATGCCAAAAAATCAAATATACTTTCGATTATTCATGAATACAATTCAAACTGCTAATGCAACTTCCATCACTTATCACTTCTTATGCAATTTTCCACAACTAATCTCAGATCTATTGCTAATCTAGCTTTAACAGTTTATTATAGAGAAACAGAAGGTAGTTGAGTTTGAGTTCGTTTCACTTACAATGCTCATTGTGGTAGCAAATGTTGACTCCTCGCCGCGACAGCTTGTTGCTGCCACCCAGAGTATTGGGTCTCTCCGCCTTGCTGTTGGAATCGTTCTGTTGGTTATATTGCTGCTGGTGCATGCCACCACCACCACCACCGCCCGCACCGCTACCAACACCAGAGCCACCACCACTGCCTCCACCGCCACCGGGTGGCGGCAGCATGGAGCCCTGGCATGTTGGCTGCTCAATATTCGGTGTTGATAATGTGCCATTGCCACCGTGTTGTTGTGCATCAGTCTTGTCTTTTCTTGGTTCTGTAAATAGAGAGAGAGAGAGAGAGTGAGTGAGAGAAGCAAAATGAATAAAGTATATCATATACACACATATAGTAAAAGCTTGTAACAAGTGCAGTCAACTAATTTACAAACATGTGCCAAAACTAACCAGACAAAGAAAGAGACAGAGAGAGGTAGAGAGGGTGTGAGAGAGAGAGTAGAGCTACAGCATGTGGAGCCTCGAGCAAGCACTTGATGGGCTTTTACATTAATTGTCATGCTGGCCAGTGACTGAGCTCGGTTTGCTCGGTTTTCTCGGTTTCCCTTGACCACAACAGCAGGAGAAGGAGAAGCAGCAGGAGAAGCAGCAGCAGCAGCGGCTGTAAATTGCCTGCCAGGGCAGCCACTTGAGTGGCCACAAAGTGCACACACACACACACACATTGACACATTTACTCAAATACACTCACACACACACACACACACACACACAGCTGCTGCTCGTCTTGTTCCTGACCTGCTCTTGTTGGTCAAGTGTAATATTTTTAATTGTTGTTAAAGGGTTAAGCGTGTGGTTGAGCTCTACAGAGAGACTTATGAGTAAAAAAAAGAAACAAAAAAAACTAAAGCACTGCCGGACAGCTGACTGCACATTAAATGTGTGTGTGTGTGTCTTGGGTATGGGACTTCTCTCATTAATAATGAGAAATGGCAAACAATTATATGAGGCCGTTAATTTGAGTATGCGAAGCACAACAGACTCTCGTTTAATTTGTAGCAGAGCAAATGCTTATCGCTATTTATGCAGCACTTAAATAAGAAAGCTTAAGAAAGCAAATCGACTTAAGTAGACTGGAAAAGGAGCAAAAGAAGAGCTAAAGAGGTAAACAAATTAAATATGTTTAGCTAAGATTAAGGATAAGTTGGGTAATGTTGCCTGTAGAAGAAGCGAGCAAATGGAAAAGGTCGAAGCAAGAAAATATTTACAAAAATTATATATTTATATATGATAAGAAATAACAAGTAAGCTCTAGTCGAGACTGCTCGACTAGCAAATCCCCTGAACCTTTCGCAGAGCTGATATTTCAATAATTCTTCGCGTCTTGCTGCTTACAAAAGAAACACACACACACACATATACATAGACACACATAGGCACGCACGCATGAACAGGCACGGGCTCAGCATTTGAGAGACACAGCACTTGAGTAAAAGTAAAAGCAAGGAGAGAAGATCACTAAAGTTGTCTATGTGTATGCAGCAGCCTTCATTTAGTATTTGTATTTAGGTAAAACAAAGCTAGAATGCTCACAGCAGCAGAGAGCGTTTCCATTGCTCAATTGAAGCTCGACTGCAACGAGACAGTGCTTGAGTAAAAGTGGCCCTATATAAAGGGCAGCAGCTGCAGCATTTCTTCAGTCGTCGAGGCCTGGTGGGTGTCAGCGCAATACCGTGCAGTAGAGTCTGTGAGCGATCAGCTAAGCATTAAAGACGTAGAGGAATTACGTAGTGGAGGAAATACGTCAAGGAAATATGCAGAGGAATTACGTAAAGGAAATAAGTAGAGGAAATACTTAGGGGAAATACTTAGAAGAAATAGACAGACGAATAGTGCTAAATCGAATCCGCTCGTCACCCTGATCGAGAATATACATATATACTTTGTGAGGGAATAATATATGTCAGACAATAATTAAAAATTATAAAAACATAATTAATAATAACTAATGCTCACTCTGTAAAGTAAAGAGACAAAAATAGCTATTGCTGAACGGAGTCCCAGATGTTGCTGAGAGAGAGTTAGAGTGAGGGGAAGATGCAGGGTCCTCAAGAATTTCAGTAGATGAAAAGAAGCCGACTTGAAATTGTCATTCTGATGAATCAAATTGGAAGAGACAGCACAGCGGGAATGGCTTATTTGCTGCTCAAGCCCAGCATACATATAAAAATAAATCAATTCCTAGTATATCCCAATATATCTTCCACCTCTCTCAACTCACATCTCAAAATCAATTGAAGTCCTCAAAATTTCAAACACAACTCAACAACCGGAAACAGTCTGATAGATAATCAATCGACTTGTTTAATTACTCAAACCAAATTCGAAAAATATCCAACTGCTGCTATAGAAATGGAAAAGGCCGTCACGATATCGTTTACAAAAATGCCGAAAAAGCAATTAGGAGAAAATTCCTTAACAAGAGTGCTCAAATGCTTCAGTCAGTCATTAAAATGAATTTAACAATTGACAGACAGGCGATCCCAAAAAAAGAAAACAAAACGAAGAGAGGGCTAAGAAATCTGGGCAACAATATTTATGGTCTAAGCAGATGAAAATATCTTTCGGCAAGCGAAACAAGAATTAATTGGCAAATAAAGACAACAAACAGTGAGGGAGGGGTACAGAAGAAAAATAAGAAAATGCGGAATAAGACATTTATACAGAAGGGAAATTAAATGTGAAAATGCAGCAGCCGCAGAATCTTTAACCAATTGTTGCTAATCACACGTAAATAAATATCAAAGCGCGTTTAGTTTAAATAAGCAGCACACAAATTATCAGATTAGAGACGGCAGCATTAGGAGGTGAGTGGCGCGAGGAGGTGGAGACGAAAACTATTTGAAACAGATACAAATTCCGTTGGCCCAGAGCCAGCAACGCAGCAAAAGGCTTGGTGCGAAAAGCAGAGCCCAAATGACTATATAAACGGGCAGGGGGCAATGCCTTGACGTGTTTGCAAAAATATTTTCACGAAAATAATAAAAACATTAAGAGCAAAGAAGAGCGAGAGAGAAGAATGTGTGCCATATAGTGTATAGATAAACACTCTATGACAATGCGAGTGATGAAGTAATGAAATTATTTTGAAAGCCAAGAAAACATTTTCATGCATCAAGTTCATGAGACAGGAAGAGCAACAGACAAAGAGGCAGAGATAGAGAGAGAGAGAGAGATAGCTTTTTAATGAATTTATGTGCCTGTCAAATTATGGCGACAAATGTCTTTGTATTAACTGGCAAACGACTAGCCCTTGCTGCTCGCTCGCTCTCTCTCTCTCTCTCTCTCTCTCTCCCAGTCTCTGCAAATTTATAGCCTGACAACTTGGGTAACGTCACAGCAGAACGAACAAAAAAAAAAAGTAGAAATGCGAAGAAGAGAAGAGTACAACTAAGAAAAGTAACCCAGTGCTTTGAGTAGGGTACGCCCCAAGCATAATCAAAATGAATACCCCTAATGCAGGCCAACATCATGCACGGCATGGAAAATTTAATTGATTTCCAGCATAAATATTCAACACATTGTATTTATAGGCCTATTATTCAATTAAGAACAAAGCTCTTATCTTAGCTTGCCACAGATTTTGCCATAAATCTTGCTACAGTTTATCTCTCACTCTTACTCTCTCTCTCTCTCTCTCTCCCTCGATCTATATGCATATCTCCCTCATCGGCTTGCCTTATCTTTTATTTCTTCTTCTGCTAAATTCCATTTAGCTGCTTAGTTCAATTAACTCAGAAATCGCATTTGCATAGTTTATGCTCTATACAAAAGATTATTTTGATAGTATATAAGGTGAATATAAATGAACATATAATGATGATATATAAATAGTCATATTTGCAGAACAAGAGTGTGTTGGGTCAACAGGATTAATCAATGGAAACGATAGTAAAAAAAAATATATATATAAAAATAAAAAAAAATTATATAATATTCAATTTATATATATATATTTTTTAAATGTACATAAGAATGTTTATTTTTTCTTTTTTCATATGTTAATCTAGAAGCTTTTTAAGTTAACTGTCTTCCAACAAGAGTTGGTAAATCTATAAATGGCACCATCGATAGTATTGCTAATACAATTCATCGATTAGAGCAACTAACCATCGCGGGTCTTGCAACTCTACCTTCTATTATTACAACTCTGTAGGCACTTACAATAAATGCTGATTATGATAATACGATTATGATAAAAATCCCTTCACCTGCTCTTCACCTGCTCACAACTGCAGTTCAACAACAGCTCTTCCCCTTGCTCTCTTAAAACAACAATTTCTTCAAAAGCAAACTATTCAAACTAATGTCAATTACTTACATATATCAGCCATCTGCTGTACACCCCTCTCTCTCTCTCTCTCTCTCTAGCTCGCCCACTCAGCGCCTAATGACAAAATTAATTAAGCAGAAAGTTTGGTGTCTAATTAGCTGGGCCAATATCTGCGCTGGGGCTGCTCATAATGGGCCATTCGCTTGGCCTTTAATCAATTAGGTGCAGTCGGGCCAAGGTAAGAGCTCAGCTGGTTTAGCAACTGACATGCCAATAAGTAGGCAAAAAAAAAAGAAAGAGAAAAAGAAAATAAATAAATGAGATGCTGTGCGTGTGTGTGACGTCATTGCCATCTGCAATTCCATGGAGTCAAATGCACAGATTTATTTATAATTCAGAGAGTGCCAGAGAAAGTAACCAAAAAGAGAGAGAGAAAAAAAAGTACAACAAAAATAACACGTAACAGAATTTGGTAAGCAAGCCGCAAATTAATTGTGCGGCTCTCAGCATGTTGAAACAGCCCACACACACACACAAACACACACACGCACACACGCACAGAGGAAACAGGCAAACAAGGCTAACAAGCAACGGGCATTTGGTTTACCATGTCTCTCCCTCTCCCTCTCACTCTCTCACTCCAACTGCACTCAGTTGAAACGGCCTCATCAGCTCTTTGCAGCATTTTGTTGCAAAACAATTGAAATCATTTGGGATAACATTTAATGTGTTAAAGATCCTTGGCAGATGAGCTGCCCAAGGGCAGATAAATGCGAGAGTTCCTACTTAATATGCCTAAACAGGTTTAGGCCAACAATAAAGCCCATTAGAATATTATATTAAGCTGATATACAAAACAGCTTCAGAGTTAGTTAGGTCTTAGATCAGCTATAGCTATAAATCGTAGCTCACCTGTTACATACACACTCTCTCTCTCTCTCTCTCTCTCGCTCTCTCTCTTGCATTACAGGGTATTCACATGGTCTGCATTCGGCAGGCCTCTATATGCTTTGCTTTTGTTTTACTTTTACATATGCGCTGCTGGCTGTCTCTCTGCCTTCCCACCTCCCTCCTCCTCCTGCCAGCCTCGACAGCTTTGGATTTTTGGCTCTGACAGAGTGTGGATATTTGATAAATAAACAATGCGAGGCTGCGCATTTGAGGCATTTTGTGCCAGGACGAACCGCAACACAAATATGTTCGCATGGCACACACACACACCCGCACACACACACATACCCGCACACTCAGAACGCTTCATAGCCTAATTTTCGTTTCGGCATGTGTGAAAAAAGTGAGAGAGCAGCTCGTAATAACAGCATGCCATGGCACTAGGGAATACGGGCAGAGGCCAAGTGTGTGGCGGGTGCTCTGGACATTAACTGACAGCTGCTGACGTCACTCAACAAATGTGCCAAAAGCAGGAGCAGGAGTAGGAGAAGCAGCAGCAGCAGCAGGAGGAGCAGCAGGAGCAGGAGACGGGGCAGCAGCAGGAGTAGGAACACCAGCAACAGCAGCAGCAGGAGCAGGAGGAGCAGCAGGAGACGGACCACCAGCAGCAGCAGTAGCAGGAGCAGCAGCAGCAGCAGGAGCAGCAGCAGGAGACGGGACAGCAGCAGCAGGAGCCGGGAAGCCGTGGAGCTCTACCAGCTGTCATGTGAGGCTCTGACATTTATTACGTTACGCATACGCAGCGTGGTGTGCAGCTATGCTACGTTTTAATACATGCAACACGTGCATTGGAAATAGACGAAGATCTAGTGGCCCGACGTGCGACACAGCCTCCACTAGTCAAGTTCTTCTTATTGTTGTTGTTGGCCTCAATTTGTAGCAGCACAGCAACACGTATACGCCGCATTGCCACGACGTTTTTCTTCTTCTCTTCCTCTTCTTTTTTGTCGCCCGACAAATCAACACGCCGACACAATTCATTAAATTTAATTAATGGCCCATGGTTAGCCAAGCCAACAACAGCACAGCCACGCCCACCTGCCTGCATCAACTGATTCACATTGCCTTGAATATATTTTGGCATTTCTTGTGGCTTTCCTATACGCCATAGATTTGCATATTTTATTCATTTGCTCATCGCCTTAGACACCATTGAAATTTATGCTCACTTTTTGTTAGAGGAGTATATATGTATGTATGTCTGTTTGTCTCTGTCATTTGCCCAAAAGATCCAATTTGTATGTCCGACCCACTCCCCATCTGTTTAGCCTCTAAGCCATATAGCAAATATTCTCCAACATTTTATTGAAGTTGTCATTGGGTTAGCAGCATGTAACATATTGTTTTACGCCGTGAATGCCCTGGGTCAAGTGCACTCGAAGCAGGCAAATACATATTTCATTTTTACGTACATATGTATTTTCTATACAAAAAGCAAACATTCTCAGCTAATTGATTTGCTCAAATACCAGAAAAATTCATATTTACTGCAAGAAATTTAGTGAGACAGAGGGAGAGTAAGAGAGACGGAGAGAGGGAGGTATAGCCAGCGTTCGCCTACGCTATATTCTGGACAGCAGCAGCACCTTGAGTGCTCAAATTTTAATTTAATTTCCATTTTTCATTTTGGTTGCCTGCCACGCCCACACGCCTACAAAATAGTGTTCTGTTCATGCGGATTTGTTTGCATTCGCATTCAGTTGCTAAGATGCCAACAAATCTTTAGGCTAATCGCATCAAAAATGCGAAACGACAACAGAAACGTGGCTATTTATAGCGCAGCGTTTGCCCTGTATGTGTGTGAGTGTGTTGGTGTGTGTGGTTTATATGGCTGACTAAGTTTCTTGCTTAGCTGATGACTCTGCGGGGCAGCAGCAGCAGGAGTATAAAGGTGAAGGTCGCGTCTGCTGCCCCTCCTGCTGCTGCTGCTCCTGCTGCTGCTGCTACTAATACTGCTGCTGCTGCTACTACTCCTCCTGCTGCTGCTACTCCTCCTGCTGCTGCTACTCCTGCTACTACTCCTGCTGCTGCTGCTACTACTCCTGCTGCTGCTGCTGCTCCTGCTGCTACTACTACTACTACTCCTCCTCCTGCTGCTGCTACTATTCCTCATGCTGCTGCTGCTGCTGCTGCTGCTCCTACCTACTCCTCCTACTTCAGCTGCTGCTGCTCCTCCTCCTCCTGCTGTTGCTACTCCTCCTGCTGCTGTTACTTCTCCTCCTGCTGCTCCCCATCTTCCTACTCCTGCTGCTGCTCCTACCTACTCCTCCTGCTGCTGCTGCTGCTGCTCCTACCTACTCCTCCTCCACCTCCTCCTGCTGCTGCTCGAGCTGTTAAGCTTAAATTATTTATTTATACGCTCTACAATTGCTGTTGTTGTTGTTGTGACTGTACCTACACACAAGTTGTAGTACATAAAGTAAACTTAATTTATTTTTAATCGCCATTTAATTGGCGGCTCGCTGTTTGCTTGCGCCTCCAAATTGCTGCATCGAGAAACTTTTAATTGCTCTTAAGATATTTCGCAGCTTGATATACATAGAGACTATATATACACTCAGTACAGAGATTCCTGAGCAGTTTGTTTGTTTATTTTTTAGTCGCTTAAATGCCAAACGCAATCGACGTCATTTGTGGGCCAATGTGTCGTCCCCTGGCTGCGCCTACGCCAGCAGCTATATAAAAATACTTGTATTAAAAATAAACACTCACTCAGCGAAAGGGCAAAGTTCAGTTCAGGAGGTAAACGCTGTCAGCTTTGGGTGCCCCGGACAGCTGCCTGCGGGCCTGACAAACCGTAAAAGAAATCAAAACAAGGCGAGGTAACATCATGCGGGTCCCTTCGCAGTTTTATTTGTGTGACAGGTGATTTAATTAAGGGCCAAAGGCAACCAAACTCTACTAACTGACTAATTCGGAAATATACTAAAAATATACTTGAAAGCAAAATCAACAAATCAACATTTTTAATGTACTTCAGCAACTAATCTCCCCCACTTCCTCCCTGCCGTCAAATACTTGAGCTCATTGCCCCAAGTTGTTTGTTGCTCATAAATTATTGAGATGGCTATAATTTGTTGTTGTTGTTGTTATTGCTTTTCATGTTTCATTAGACCCCCTTGTTGATAATGACTTATTCCAAGAACTTTTGTTTTATGACCAGAATATCAAGTCTCAGTACTGCTTATTATTCATAAAAAAAATGTGAGGCCGAGCGCAAGAGCTTAAGGAGTCTAATTGAAAACTTGGAGCACCTGTTGTTCCTCGGAATTGAACTACCTAAGTTGAAGTTCAATGACATTCTCTCGCACTGCTGCAGACCTTTGTCAAAGTTATAACTCTCCCTGTCAAATACATTTCGGAGCATTTTTTTTTCACTTTACATTTTAGTCTCCTGCTCAGGTATTAGAGTTTCCCTGCGAGCATTTCTTGTTAAATTCTTAGCTTCCAGTTATGTTGACAAAATATCATTATTATCTGACGTCATTTTAACTACTCGCTGTCAAAATTTTTAACTCCCCGTCAAACGTTAGACTTCTTAGCATTCCTTTCCTTTAGGCTACCATTCCACTCTTGCCTAATTCTTCCTTTATCATCTCTAAATCTCTACTACCATCCCTTTCTTGCCTAATTCCTCCTTTATCATCTCTCAATCTCATATCGATTTGTTCAATAAAGCTGCTGTCAAATTTGTAACTCTCTGTCAAGCTGCTACCACATCATCTTTGCTTATCTGAGTTCAATGACATTCCCGTTAATCTTGTCTACTGTCTGGCCGCCTTCCTTCCTTCCTTCCTTTTGCTCATATTTTTAACTCCCAGTCATATAACATCTTTCTTTTTCTTACACTGCTTTGCCTACCTTCACATCATCATCTCAGTCTTCTTCAGCCATTGCTTCACTTAACTGCTGTCAAATTCCAAAGTCCCACTCAAATTTGTTTAACATCATATTTTCTTAAGTCGGTTCAACGAACGTTTTGGCTTGTCTCTGCACGCTCTCTCCCTCTCTCTTTTCCTCTGCTCATGCTCTAGATATTCATTGTCTGGCAACCTGCTTTTGTTTTGCTCACTTAACCGCCTGTCAAATTTCCAACTCCCTGTCAAATTTCACTGAAAATTGCAAATTGCTCAATTGTCCGCTAATTAACAAAAATCAACAAGCGCGAAAAGAATCCTTTCGCAACAACAAAAGGACCCCATTGTGCGGCGCCCAATTAGATCCGTTTAAGAAACCTGTCCAAAGGTCACAAATTGAGGCGATTCTCAAATAACTTAATTGAGGCGCTGTGACAACAAAGCGTCAAATTTATGTAGACGTTCGTTGAAATTAAATTTTAATGGCAGTTGACACGGCCACGCCTCCACTTTGGTACTTGCCAAATTCACAGCCGCAAGCAGTTGGCAAACGATAGGCCAAAATACATTATCATATACTATAAATATATATTGTAGATATTTCTCTTTGTTTCTGGCGACGCCTGAATATTTACGAGTAAACAAATTTTTGGCTTTTACTTGCTTAATTTGATAGATGAAATCAGCGCCGAAATATGCAGAAAGAGAAAACCCAAAATAAAATCAGAAGGAAAAAAAAAAAAACGAGAAAAACCAGGCCACATACATACACAAAAAGGTCTGCTGAAAGGTGCGTAGATCTTTCCCAGCAACTGATTTATGGGCATTAAAATTGTTGGGCATCTCGTAAAGCAGCGCCAGCGAGGCCAATAACATTTAATTTTGGTCGAGTCGGGCTGCTCCTAACAAATAATACAAATAAAATAAAAGAAAAGAGCCTGATGGAAAACTGAGAAAAGTATTATGGGCAAAAAAAGAAGAGGCACAACAAGAAACGTAATGGTAAAACGGATGACTGTGCGAGAGCAGGAGGCGTGTGAAATGGAGAGCATCAAGAGAGAAAAGAACAGAACAAAAAAAAAAAAAAGTTTCGAGAAAGTTGGACAAAGTTCGTGGCTCGTGGAATTTGAGTTGCGGTTGCCAACATAATCAAAGGCTACGGGCATGGCAAAAACTTTACGAGCAGGCACACTCAATATATACACACACACACTCACTCACTCACTCACAGCGCGTGCGGCGCTGGAGGTGTCAAATTTATAGGCGCTGAAAAGTAGGCAACAAAAAATTTGGCAGCCAAAAAAAAAATAATGCAAGACATAAAATTAAACGCCAGACGGCGCTGGATTTTGTACATGTTACGCCCACAAATATGTATATATATATATATATATTTATATATGTATGTATTTATAAAACACAATATTGTTGACAACATTTTCAACGAAAATAGAAAGCTGCTGAAGCTGAAGTTAGACTTAATCTATTTTTTTTTAAGGTATATATTATTATATTATTTAAACAAGTTTTCTACCTTTTAAAAAAAAAATAATATATACCTTTTCTATATGTTTAAAAAATAATAATAATAATAATAAATAAAAAAAAAATAATAATAATAATAAATTAAAAAAAAAAAAAAACAAATATAATATATATATTATTTATATAAAACTGAAAAATATATAAAAAATAAAATAATAATATAAACCTTTTTTTATGTATTTAAAAAAAAAAATAATAATAAATAAAAAAATATAATAAATAAAAAATAATAATAAATAAAAAAATAATAATAATAATAAATAAAAAAAAATATATATTTATATATATCATATATAAAATTGATATAAAACTGAAATTTATATAAGACTGAAATTATAACTTGAATAGACTGATAGACATAGACAGAGAAAGACAGATACACATTTATACATGCATACATACATACATACATATATACAGCCACAGCCCTACACATATATACATACAGCTACATTACGTTGGCATTAAAGGTAAAAGCCCATCAAAGCGGATTTGTTGCCCCACCCCCCAACAACATGTAACACAAGCCAACGCGCCTTGTCTTCGACTAGCTGGGCGGGGGACGACGAGGTGGGTGTGCTAGGGCGTTCTCACATTTAAGGTTTAAAATTTAATAAAAGGAAAGCCTTTAATGTGCCTAGCTAGCTAGCAGGCTGGCTGCCTGGCAGGCCTACCAAATAGCCCAAAGGCTTAAATGTCTCAGGGCTTGCCTTGCTGTAGAGCTGCCCAGACAGTGCAGTGGTTGGGCGTTGGGCGGGCTCGGGCCACGTGTGGAGTGCTCGCATAACAGTAAACGTCACACTCGAGGCGAAATGGCCAAAGTGCTTTTCACACCCAATTTTTCGCACGCATGTTACAAAAACAAAAACAAAAACAAAGCGCCGCGCGAGTTAAATGCTTTTCCTGCGTAAAACTTTGACAGGCAACAAGAAAACGGCAAAAAAAAAAAGACAGAACAACAACAATGTGACACACACACACATATATACACTCTCTCGCACACCAACTCATGTTTTGGCTACGTGCTCGAAGCTATTTTTTGTTATATTTAACGCGTCGCTCAAGTTATGATTACAATTTCGACCCAGGCCAGAGCAGAGTGCGTAGTAAAGCCTAAAACACACACACACACACACACAGCACTCACACACACACACACACACACACACATGCTCTCTGAGCCTCATATATATTGTGTGTCGAACAGCAGTTTTGGCCATAAACTTGCTAGCCAAATGCCGCCTTTTGCCATTGTATTTGGGTATATTTGATATATGAGCTCGCTTGCGACATGTGTGTGTGTGTGTAGGGCAGACTATCAAATAACAAAAAATTTGTATTCGATACGTGAAGATTTCAATTTAGTTGTTATATGTTCTCCAGGCAAAAACCTATTGTGACTTGACAAACAAAAATTTATAGAACAAATCAAGTTTGATGCGAAACAGCTTGATAAAAAAAAATGCATAAAAATTGATTTCCTTTGGGTTCAAATAGAAAGGATTTGGGTTTTGCATAGAATTTGATTGGCTCAAGAGAAAACTTTTGGCTTTAGACTCCAATCGAATTCATTGTTAAAATTTGATGAATTTGGTTTACAGAATTCGATTTACAGAGCTTTAACAGAGAGCAGAATGTGAACATTCAATTTACAGAATTTTAACAGAGAGCAGAATGTGAACAATCTCAGCTGGATTTTCGCTATTGCTTAAGTTAAATTTTTCCCAAATCAACTCTCATCCTTCACACTCTCTCTCGCTCTCTCTCTCTTATTCTGCAGCGCATCTCGTGTGCGTATATGCTCGACTCTCAGCCGACAGCTGCTCAATTATGTGTATACCAATTGCTATGCATAGGCTGGGGCGTTGCCTAAGATGGCGATGGTGACTTCAATCAATAGCTGAAGGTCGCCGGCTTCAACAACAGAGGCGGAAAAATGATAAAAGCTGATGCGTATTAATCATACGCCATGTGTTTCACACACACATGCACACAGGGGAGAGCAATTAGTTGTGCCTTTGAATTATGTAGCAGTTGAGCGGATACACACTCTATCAGCAACAGGACAGTGCCAAGGCTAAGGCTAAGGCTAGGTTAAGCCGTAAATTGTTGCCAATTGGCAGCGGAAAAAGCCTCAGTTGGGCCTGCAAAAATGTTGCTTTAAGTTGTGATAAATTGGCAATAATATTTGGCAACAGCGGAAGTCGACAAGGTCAACAACAGCATGATGATGATGATGACGACCATCAGGTTTATTTGTGGTCTCAACAATTTCTTGTGGCTCGAGAGTAAATAGTAGCTGAAGCCAATTTGATGACAAGTGGCCAAAAAATTGGCATAATTAAAATGAAATTATTTATGACATTTCGCTCTCTCTCTTGCTCTCTCGCTCTCTCGCTCTTCTGTTCATAATAATAATCATAAATTAAATAGAGCAAGCTGCCTGCTATGATTGATGACTGGAAGCTTCGAGCGCGTACAAAAGCTGACTGCTCCAAGACTCGAAACACTCATCAGCTGTGCTGCTGATCGGACGCTTGATTAATGATGCACTTTATTAAACTCAGGCTATACATAAAGCAATTCACATACACATATTTAATTAACCCAAATTCTGAGAATCTTCTCGATAGAGCCAAAAGGGATTAATATGGCTTGAGGCTTATCGCATCAAATGTTGGCAAATTCACAAATTTCAACACCAACGAAAAACTGCTTTGATTTATATTTATATATCATTTTCATTCCATTTCTCTATTTATTTTTTTTTATGACTTTCGTAAAGCTATTTGTGCAGAGTCGTTAAAAGACACAAAAATCATCGCAAAATGCCTAGTTATTTGCCCTGACTTTCTGTTGCTGTTTGCTATTTGTTGTTTGTTGTTGTTTGTTGTTTATGCTAAAAATATTTGTACAACATTTTCATTTTGTTGCTTTCGCTCATTTGTCAAAATACACTAGCTGAGGATGGGTGTATTGGTTGGGTTAAATGATATATGTCGTATTTAATGGGAGATGTTTTGAGAGGAGAGATTCGATATGATAATATATGAATGAAGTTTATATAATGATAATGACAGTTTGGCAAAACTTCAAGAAAAGGTTTAAGTGTAATTTAAATTAAAATTTTAGTTAGAGCAACTTTGTATATAGCTGCATATTCTGTTCTACTTTATTATAAAGATTTTATTTATTTATTTAATAATTTTTATTTTTTTTTTATTATTATTTTATTTTTTTATTTTTTATTTTTTTTTTAATTTTTTTTTATTACTATTTTTTCTTTATTACTATTTTTTGTATTACTATTTTATTTTTTTTTTTTTTTTGTTTTTGTTATTATTTTTTGTATGTTTTATTATTATTTTTTTGTTTGTATTTTTTACTATTATTATATTTTTTATTTATTTATTTATTTATTTATTTATTTATTTATTTATTTATTTATTTATTTATTTTTTGTATTCTTTACTAAAATTTTTTTTAGAAATCATTAAAAACATTTCCTTACCATATAGACAGAGTTACTAAGAAACGATAATATTTTGTATATCCTATCATATCTACTTTATATTTTCCTATATCATTTTTCTATATCTCCAATATTAACTATTTCCAGTTTTGCTAATCTAAATAAAATGACAATTTATTTATTATTATACATATATTCATTCAATATAAATAATTGCGCTATAAATCCTACCCATAAATCTTTCCCTTACAAACTATTAAATCTTAATAGAAAACCCCATAAAAATGTATTTGCAAATTTCTGTTTACATATCGTAGTTCGCATTGCAAGCGTATTTGCAAGTCGATGCCCCACACATCAATCGTTGCTTCATCCTGTTTTGCATTTTATTATAAATATATATAAATTGTTTTTTATGTGGCAATCAAAGAATTTAAGCCAAGTAAATAAAACATATGAATTATGTGTGCTGGTCGACATCTATGGGCGACAGGTTCTACAGACGTCACAGCGCCAGAGCGAAAAAAATATATATATAAATATACATATATACATCTATAAGGAGAGAGAGAGGGAGAAATATCTGGCGACATTTCGTGAAAGGATTGTCAAAATGAATCATGTGGCATAGGTGTGCGCGCTGGGTATTTATACAAACAGCTCGAAATGCTATTCGCATGAGTCAAGCGACAAAGATACCAAATCACATGAACAAGACACAATTATTATATTATTTATAATAATTATTAAGCATTATCTATATATAGATTGAGTAAAAATATGTGAGGCTAGCCAAAAATATATTCACATTGAGCATGCCAACATCCTCGTAATATCCACAAGTTCATTAACATGTAAAGAGGCAGAGAGAGAGAGAGCGAGAGAGAGACTCTTGGAAGGTGAAGTTCATTTAAATTCCGCGTCGCTCAAAACAAATGCGTTACGATTGGGTGAAGGTCAAAACCAAAATCGAGCAAGCTAAATTATATTCCAAATATACAAATATTTTTAAATATACATATATATATATATATCAGATATATATATAGTTGTGTGTTTCTTGGCCAACATCGTCAGCATATTTAGCGACCTGCTGGAAACTCATTTGCGTTTCGCTTTTTTCTGTTTATCTTGGCAGCTGCTGTCAGTGGTTGCTGCCTCGATGACGTCGCCTCGACACACTCTGACGTTGCACATCTGTTTGGAAATGCGTTTGGATTAACCAAGCTAAATGACATCGCTGAGGCCATGACATTAATGAAAGCAAGCTGCCTGCTACGACGATGATGTCACATGCGGAAATCATAAAAAAATATTATGGCATTTATCAGAATCTATCCGAATCTATTATGTTCAGCCAGTGTGCGGAGGCATAGACTGTGAGAAGTTGAGTTAGGCAGGCATTGGTTTGGTTTAGATTAGGTTAGGTTATGCTATGGTATGGCATAGGGTAGGTTAGTGCATGTGAGCGAGTAGCTAAAATTGGGTGAGGTTAGTTGACTGAGTTTTAATGGGGTTTGATTCGGCAGAGATTGGTATTGGTCAGAATTGAATAAGTTAGATAAGTTTAATCTATTTCAGGTTGCAGTTAGGATACATTTCACAATGCTTAAGCTAGGTTAACTGAGATAAGGCAAAGGTGCTGTAGGTAAGTTTTCTAAGGGTGTTAACTTGAGGATAAGTTCATGGTGCCTTAGTTTAGACTATAGAAAAATTAGTTCAAATGGGCAAGACTTTAGTTCCCAACAAAGACAGTCATGAAGAGAATGATCTAGGGATTAAACGACTAAAAAATACACCCATAGCCTTAAGAAAAACATATCTAGCTAGTATATGTTGCCAGATTCAAGACATAGCCACATAAGTCTCTCAATCTCCACCTCTACCAGGACTTTGAACTCATGGAGCTCGTAAATTTCTTCAGCTTAAATACAACAGAGTTATTCTACGCAAACTTAACTTGAATACAACTCAAATTCATTTCATTTAAATACACTGAATACCCTCAATCAGATAAGCAAAGTCTCCAGACCAGAGATTGAATAAACAAAAAGTTACATAAAAGCAAGTGAAACTTGTAATTCCAAATCAGATCTCCAAGGCTTCACATTCACAATCAGACAGCTAATTAAAATCGTCTGAGTGCATTCTTTACATACACAATTAATTTCGGTTGCCCAGCATTCGCGTATTGCTCTAGCATTCGAATCATTAGCCGTTAGGTAATTAAGCCACAATGAATCAAGTCGGAGGGCAAGTTGTATGGCCGAATTAAGAATAACTAATTTGGCCAATTTAATTGAATTGAGCTCTTCTTACTTGTGTTACTACATGTTACAGCAACTCGGATAACATTGTTTGGCTTGGGGAATACCGTCTAACCACAAGCAACAAACCAAATGTAATTAAGCTAAAGCATTGATAAACGTGTCACAAGACAAGTTTCGCATCAAATCTCACTCTCACTCTCTCTGTCTCTCTCTCTCTCTCTCTCTCTCTCTCTCTCTCTCTCTATCTCTCTCTACATAAATCAAAACTACGAACAGCAATCAAATGTTGAGCATAATGATGGGCCACATATGTGTGGGACGCATCATAATTTACGAGAGTCCAACAAATTTGATAAGCGCACTGCAAAAACTAAAACGCAGAACAAAGAGAGAGAGAGAGAGAGAGAAAGAGACAGGGAGAGAGTGTGCGAAAAAAAAGGCAAAACTTTGGCTGTGGAAATTTTCAGTGCCTGACAGTCATTAGAATGTGAAAAATGTTTTTGGTGCTGACAATTGTGATGAGTTCGAATGACGTTGATGAGGCTGCTGCTGCTGCTGCTGCTGCTGCTGCTGCTGCTGCTGCTGCTGCTGCTGCTAATGATCATTATGAAAAGTAAAACGTCAAGTCAAGGTCAGCGCTAGGCATGCCGCGCAATATCAAGGGCACGCAAATCTGTTTGAGACTGCAGTTTATTGCATAGTTTATGGTCAGGCGGCCAGCCAAACTGACCTTGGCCAACAAAAGAAAAAAAAAAATAGAGATGGCTATGAATTATTCAAAAGCTGAAAGAAAAGCCAAGCGAAGTGCAGCAAGGCTAGAGAGAGAGAGAGAGAGAGACAAGCAAGGGCGACTAAAAGATGACCTGGGGGACTACTTTAAGGCAGCTTTAAATGACCAAAAAATGGTAGAATAATAGTGAGTAGAAGCAGCAAGAACAGCTAAAAGACATCAAAAAAGAGAGTAAGACAAGCAGAGAAAAATAAAGAGAAATTTATATACAGACAAACAAAAGTCCGTTGGGCCTAATTTAAGACATGTTTAAACGACCACAAGGTGGAATAAGCGTAAAAAGTGCTGCAAGGGCAGATAGAGAAAGGAAATGAGGGAGAGAGAGAGTGTGTGAGAGAGAGAGAGAGTGTGTGAGAGAGAAAGCACGGGAGATGGATAAGGACAAAGAGACAGCTAGACCAGTTAGAGACGAGCTGTGGAACCACCTTAAGAACTATTTAAGAGGTCAATGCAGAAGGAGTAAAACTGCAACAGGGATAGTTAGAGCTAGATAAGGAAAGAAATAGAGAGAGAGAGATAGATAGATAGAGAGATAGAGTGAGAGAGAGAGAGCGAAAAAGATAGATAGTGCTGCAAAGATAAAGAGTTAAAGACAAATATGGAGATATATTGAGACAGTTAGAGCAATATAGTACAGAGCGAGATAGGCAGAGAGTAAGCGAACTAGATAATGATGCAAAGAAATAGAGTAATAGACAAATATGGAGAGCTACTGAGCTAAAGAGCTAAAAAAAACTCATCGGTTCTGCCGCTAAGCTAAATTCTTGAAATACTCTGCACTACCACATGCTTAAACGTTTTACCTCAACTTTTAATTACTTAACGAACAAGTTGTTATTTTGCTTTTTTCACTCACTACAAACGAATCGATTTGCAAATCATTTGCTTCACTTGATCAAGTTTTTTATTATATCTTTTATATAGACTACAAAATTAATCAGAACTTATAAAGCCCAGTTAATGCACAAATAAATACTTTTAAAAAAGGTCGTCTAGCAAGAAAATAACCTTTTTTTTATTTTTTGTTAAGCCTTAAAAACGCTGAGCCGCCGAACAAAAAAAAAAAAAAAAAATAGAAGACCATCAAAATCGCTGGCCAAACAAATTATGCAATGTAAAGAATGAAAAGCTCGCAAACACACAAAAAGCAAAAGAAGAGCAGAGCAAAGGCAAAGCAGATATATATAGTGTTTATATGTATGTATATATATATATACATTATATATAAAAGACTGTGATTTACATTCTTTCCCCTTTTGAGGGCGCAGCTGTCCGTTGAGTTCTGCCTCAGCAGAGAAACGAAGCTTAATTAAAATTGTGTGTAGCACAGTTTAAGAACGGAATACACATCTATGTAGCAGAGTGTATACGCAACTAGTGTTATTTGCTTGTCTGCTCTAAGCGCCTTACATGCCACTCTCTCTCTCTCTCTGCTGTCTTCTTTGCTCTGTGTGCGTAACCCAATCAACTAAAAGCAACTTCAAAACTATTTAAGTGAGTGGCAGGAAGGACCTGTGCAGTCACGTCCCTTGGCTGCCACAATGCTCTTCCTTAGTTGCCTTTTTTCGGCTGCCAGGAAGTGTCGATATTGAGTTGCAGGAAATTAAAATTTAAACCAAAAAATATGCTCAAGTCAGCTCCGCTCAGCTCGGCCAGGCGACGCATTAAAATGAATTACGGACTGCCGCTGTCACTCTTAGCATAAGCAGCTCGAGGCAGAAAGACAGAGAGAGAGAGAGAGCTATGTGAGCGAAAAGGCAAGAGTTGGTTTTTGGTTTAGGCGGAAGCGCTTAATTTGCGTCCAGGCTCTGTCGGCTCCGTCCGTATTTTCATTTGAATTTTTAATTTGTAGTCTGTGACACTTTTTGCATTAGTTTGACACGTGCAACGCTGCGGCGCTGCCTGGCATCTATTTAAGTGAGTGCAAATTTTATTTTACGCTCGGTATTACATAAAATAGCAACACCCACACACTCGCACACACACACATACACACACATAGAAGCTGACAAACATTGTGTGCAAATTTCCAGCGCAAATTGTTGAAAGCGGCTTCGCATATTTCATGCAGAAAGAGATAGCTGCATGCCTGCTAGACAGAGACAGCAAGCTGGCTAAAACTTTGTTGGGGTTTATGCAGAACAATTTTTTTTTTTGTAAATATATAGTATATATATAGAGAGCAAAGTCGTGGCTTAGCTGCCTTTAGTAAATAAAAATTTTGTGGTCTTTAACAATGCAGGCAGCAAAATATATATTATATATTATATATTATATATATACCAATCCAAGCATAGCTAACTTGTTAGCCTATATAGAGTAAATACTCATTCATCTTTGCTTTAAGAATTCGCCTGCTTTGTTCCTAATGGAGCTGATTCTCATTTCTAGATTACCATTGAATTATTTAAAACGAAATGCTAGCAAACAATTTGAATTATGTAGCGCAAAAAATTATGCTGACTTTTGCCGGACGACTTGGAGTTGGAGAATAAAAGAGGCGTGGCAGGAGATGGCATAGATAAATGGGCATGAAATAAGTTGGCATTGCCTCCTGTAAACAAGTGTACGAACAGCGCGAAAAAAAAGAGAATTTTAAATAAATTTGCAGTCCTATGTTAAATAAAATGCTCATAGCTGTTAAATATTTAACTAAATGTCACTTAGCAGAGCTGTTAAAAGGAATTTATAGATATTTCAATGGAAATTTCACTAAAGCAGATGTTAATCAACAGTTGGCAAGCAATGTTATTTAAATGTTAAGCTTTACATTGTACAACTGTTAAGTATACGTTGCTCGTTCATAGTTTAACATAGCGCTGTAATAGAACCTAACAGCTGCAGCTGCTGCTCTCACTGTTAATAGACTTTTAACTGTGCTGTTAACAGCATAGTAATGTTTTGAATAGCTCTGTAAAAGAAATGTTGCTCATATAGCAGCATCTTCTCCATCTATAAATCCCTCACTAGGTAAATATAAATCAAACTCCATGTAACTTAACGTGTAAAATTATGTTATTTGTCTGTTAAATATTTTAAAAAATCTCAAAATAATTCACACTTGAAATTCAAGCATTTACTAGAAATTAATCAACAAAAAGCATTGACCAACAGAAAACAATAGATTTCCATCACTTACAATTCTTTCTTTTGCCATGTTACATATTGTTATTGAATAGAACTATTTCCAAGAAAAACCCCAAGAGATCACAAATAGATTTTCATTCAATATTTGTGCAGCAAAGCAAAAGAACAACAAATTTTCCCAGAATTTTTTGCTCTGCCATTAGCTGGCAACTTCAGTTGGCATCTGTGGATGTGTTGTTGTTGTTGTTGTTGTTGTTGTCAACTTGATGCCTGAGGACATGTGACTACAGTTGCCACAACGGATGCTTTTATCCAGTTCAGCAGAAAAACGCAATGAAATGCAACATTGCAGCAAACAATGCGCACAAAAAGGACGCAAATACATAAACAAACACAGGCACACACACGCACACGCACACACACATATACCAAATTCAAATACAAACACAACTGAACAAACCAGCAGAGTACATGCTCTGCGTGTGTTGACTGGTTGGGCGGATCCTGCTGCTGCTCCTGCTCCTGCTCCTGCTGTTGCTGTTGCTGGCATGTCCTTCAACAAAGTTGACCTTGCACTTGCCACTTGCTGCAGCCGGATGTTGATTTTCCGCCCTTCTCTTTTGCTGCACTTTGTGCAAGGCCGCCATAAGCTGATAAACTCGCACAGAGACAAACGGCAGCAGGAGCAGGAGGAGCAGCAGCAGGAGACGCACACATGACTGCGTCCACGTGCCGCATAAAAAATGCATTGAAAAGTGCGTAAAGTTTGCGCCGCGCGGCTCAAGGATCACACACATGAAAAATCACACAAACACACACACACACACACAGATACATACATGTGTGTGTATGTGTGTGCAGTCTGTTTAATTACACATTTTGTGCAATGCAAATTTTTGTGCAAATTTTTTGTTTGCTGTTCGTTGGGCATCGTTTTTTGGGCACAGCGCCAACAGATGCATGCACACACACACACACACACACACACACACACACACACACACACACACACACAGTTGCAAACGTTATGTAAAACTATCAAAAATGGCAATTTAAATGCCGCCCAAAAAAGTAGGCTACAACAAAAAAATAACTACATATTTGATTGCGGCAAGCGCAGCTCTATGAGGGCGTATGTGTGTGTGTGTGTGTGTGTATGTGTGTGTGTGTGTGTGTGTGTGTGTGTGCAGTCAAGTAATTCAATTTAAATTGTTTTCCCACAATGCTGGCATGCCACGAACACTGCTTATCGCAACAACAACAACAACAGCAAGCTGTCGACATGAAATTTTGTTTTTCCAAGCTGCAGCAGCAGCAAAAAAATGACATTGGAATTGTCTTTTAGCTAGCTCTCCATTGAGCAGGTTATAAACATTGCATGGCTTGGCTTGGTATTAGATTACAAACGACATTCGACGCAATCTCAGCAGCAGCAACAGCAACAGCAACAACAACAACAACAACAGCAGCAGCAGCATCAAATTGCAAATACTTTCCATTTTGTGCTCGCATTTTATGAAGTGCAGAAAACTTGAGCGAAAAGAAGCAGAATAGACAAGAGCAAAAAGAAGAAAAAATTGATAAAATTGGAAAAAAAAAGAGAAAGAAAATAGAAAAGCTGTCTATGCCCGTAATTGATTACAGTTGGCCACAGCGGTTTCCTATTGATAGTTATTCTCGCCCTTAAGCAACTAACTTTGGACACATTTTGATTAATGCACAGAGACAGGGCGAGAGAGAGAGATAGAGAGTGAAAGTGGAAGTGAAAGATAGAAGTGAGAATAAACAAATTGTCTGCTACATATACGCAATCTCTTGAGAATGACAGCTGACAAATATAAAAGTTGTTTAACTGAAACTCATACTTAGCTGGAGCTTTCGATTTATTCAACTTGTTTCACTTCTTCTTCTTCTTCTTGTATGTAACTTACCTGGAAATATATAAGAAAATAGATAAAAATTAGAATTGAAAGGAAATATATATGTGTATATATTGTAAGTATTAGATAATATATATCATAGAGATATGATTGCGTTATGAGGAGGAAATTAAAAAAATAGAAATAAATAAAACAATAAATAACAAAAAAAAAAAAAAAAAAATCATAATAATAAAACAAAAATTATAATTTTAAAAAAATTAAGTAAATAAAACGAAAACTTTAATTTAAAAAAAAAATTGTTTAATAAAAATATAAATAAAAAAAATTTTTTTAAATAAAACAAAAACTTTAATTTAAAAAATATTTTGTAAAATTAAAAATATAAATAAAAAAAATTATAATTAAAAAAATTATAAAAATAATAAAATAAATAAAAATAAAAAAATAAATAAAAATAAATAAATAAAAAGCAAATCATATAAACTTAAAATAATTGAAATAAAATTAAAATTAAAAATTAAATAAAGTAAAAACAAATAAAATAAAAATAAATTAAAATAAAACAAAAATAAATAAAATAAACTTAAAATATATAAAATAAAAAATAAATAAAATAAAAAATAAATAAAATAAAAAATAAATAAAATAAAAAATAAATAAAATAAAAAATAAATAAAATAAAAAAATAAATAAAATTTAAAAATATATATTGAAAAAGCATTTTTATTTTAGCTATATATGTATATATACAAACTGTATTCTAACTTAAATGATATATATTTTTGCTCTCAACAACTCTGAGTGCCCCACAAGTTCCACTTGAGCCTCCCTCCTCTCGTAAATAAATCCGTTTCGCATTGCAAGCATAACGTTTAATTGCCAATTAAGTTTTCTAATTAACTAATTAAAAATGTTAATCAATACAATTTATGTAATTAATACAAGCATCAGCGCTTACTTAACTGTAAGCCGTTCACAGTTAACCAAGATACGACACGACACGACACGCCACGACCCCTAACCGCTTGATATTTTATTTAATCGACTTATACGGCACGCTGACGACCACAAAATTTATCGCCCTCAAACTGGCAGGGAGAGGGCAGGGGCCACAACCTGCCACAGACATTTATGCTGTGGCCCTCATCATGATTGAGCCTGACAGCAAATGGTAAATCATAAAAGCCTGCAAACAGTCACGCATTCAATTAAAAGGCGAAGTAAGGGAGGGAGGGAAATTCGCGACTAACCCTACTTAATGGATTATAACACCCAGGTTACGTAGATTTGCCTTTAAACACACACACACACACACGCGCTCTCCCTCTCTCGAAGTCAGCTCATATAACATTTACCGTTATGCAACATTCAGCGCCCAAGGCCTGCCCCCCCCGTTCGAGTTCTTAAAAAGTTTTATTTTTCCTGCTGCGGCTGCTGCTGCTGCTGCAACTTCAATGCCACATTACCAATTGCCTCGAGATGTGCTGTGCATTTCTGATGAGTCAAAACCCATAGGGCACGCCCACACGCCCACCACAACCACACGCCAACGCCCGCCTGCGATACATTTAATACAATTTGGCGTCAAGTTGCAACATCAGAGGCGAGCGCACTTAAAACTTTCCTTTCCCTTCCTTTAGCTAGCTAAAAACCCAAAACTTTTCAATTAACTGGCAATTAATTTAGCCTCTGTTGCCAAGCTCCAAGTTCGAGCCAAGTTAGAGCTGGCCCCAGCCAATCAACATTATTAAAATGCATTGGCTTTTGTGTATGCACCTCAATTGCAATCACTGCCCGATTCAAAGGAATTTCTGAATAGACTCAGCTAGACTCAAATTGAATTGAGGCTGGTGAGCTCAGGCAACAAAAAATAACTGGGGGAAAATTGAAATAGCAGTAATATACATAGATATACATATTTATAAAAGAGTGGGTAGAGGGCAGATACTCTTACATTTAATTTAGTTTTATATAAACCAGACACAGTCAATAAATCTCTTTAAATTCCGCAATATTCCAAATTGCAAGCAAAGGCAAAATATTTATTGTAAATTTTATTTACTTAATGTTGCTAGAGCAGCAAAGTTGTAGCTCTCTTTAGATTAGTTCTCTTAATTCCTGTTTTGATATGTATTTTTTTAGTATTTGGTATTTATTTATTATATTGCTTTCTTGCTTTAAAAATCTGACAAAAAATTGAAGTATTTCTGAGATGTATAAACTACAAAAACAAACTTCTGATTCCATTTGAATTGGCTTAATTTAAATCCATTTTAATTGATTTAACTTGATTTGATTTTATTGAATCTTATCTTATTTGATTTTAGAGAGAGCGTCTTCTTATTAGAGTCGTATTTCAAGATTTACTCAAGTTGGCAGCACGCTCTTCAGTCTACTCAGATTGGCACTCTATAAGAGTGAGACAAATATATAGCTACATCTGTGAATGGTCTCGGGTGTTGCTTAGTGAGAATGAGATGACATGAGGGCCTCTTTTAAGTACCTTGAAGAAGCTGCTAAGAATTGTGAGTCATCCTGATTATTAAAGAACGTGCCCATATAGGTCTATAAATACGGCAAGAGTTCCTCCTGATTATAATAGAGCGTACATATGTAGGTCTATAAATATAGTGAAAAGTCCACACAAAGCCAGCTCAAACAACTATTTGTCAACAGCTTTTATTGATAACAATCAAAGGCTCAATAAATATGTGAGTTTTCTTAAATGCTATCAATAGAATTTGTGAATATTTTCTCTTCTTCCATGCACTTCTGAACCTTCGTATTCCATCGCCTTATCTGCATCACAAATACATCAACTTTATTCAACTTTTTGGCTCACCTCTACACCTATTCATAGCATCCATTGCGCCCACTTCAAAGTTGATGACATTTTCCATACAATTTGTCAGTTAAATTTGAACAAAATTTCCATGAATTTCGATCGATATTTGTTATTTGATTTCGGCATACGCACTAAATGCAGTTGGAGTAGCATGCACAAGGAGATAAGTTACCGCACATAATCTGCTTTACATTTCGACCAAAAATACAATTCCATTCCATTCCATGAATATACGAACTACGAACTGCTTCAACTCACTATAAATGCCTGGACCTCAAATAGTTTGCTATGGCAACTAAAGTCTCTCTCTCTCTCTCTGTGTCTCTCTCCATGAAGCTTTAGAAATTCTTTGATGAATATTATTGCCAGTTATGCAGCCAGCAAAACATTTGAATAATGAAATTATTGGCTAATGGCGCAACGAGCCAACTGAATTTACTGAATAGCTCTGATTGCATAACCTTTTCGACCCTTGTTGACTAATTCCAGCTACAATTTATTACTGCAAATTGTTTCATTCAAAAATTGCATTTTTTCTTTTTTCCTTTTTGCCTTGGGTCAAGATTTCCACAGTATTTTTCTTTACTTTATTTGATTACCACAAAACTTGGCAAGCAGCACAAAAGCCAAAAACCAAAATGCATATTTGACATTATGTAAATTTGTAGCAGCCTCTGCAGACTGCATTGCATAATATCTCACATATTTGTATATCAGTGCAAACAGCTCTAGCTCCAAGCACTCGAAATTGCTAAGAAATGTGCCTCAAATCGACGACAATTTTGCATTTTGCACCTTGCCAAAGGCGTCAAATCCTCAGACTCAACTTGCAATCATCCATTGAATCTATTTGCAATTGCAAGTTTCGCTTGATGGTGTTTTATGTGATGTGAGAGGGGTATATTGGTTTGAGACAGGACAAGGTCTTGGGATGGGCATTTTTTTGAATGTCTATTTATATTTGGAGCAAGCAGAGTAGAGATTTGTCAAGTTTATCCTAGGACACCTACTAGAACTAGAGATTAAATTATGAAAATATAGAGTGTCTATGTCTGTGTCCCCTTAGCCCTTCTCTTAGCAAATTCTTTGCCCTGGTCTGCCTTGTCTTATCAGAGCAGTATTTATCTAATATATCTAAGAGACTTATAGAACTCAGACTGCAGTGTTATGACACTCCTTGACAATCCTTCTAAAGACGCGCTCTACAGGTAGGGATGGTAATAGTCAGATAAGTAGTATAGAGACTTTTCTATCATTATTATTTTTATCTAATTTTATTATTATTATATATTATTATAATATAAACAAATTATTTTATTATTAATTATTATATTTTTTTTTTTTTTACATATATTTTAATTATTTTTATTATTATCTATTTATTTGTTTATTATATTTTACTTTTATTATTATTGTTAACTGTTTATTTTATTATATTTTAATTTTATTATTATTTTTTATTAATTTTTTTATATTTTACTATTATTATTATGATTATTTATTTATTTTATTATTAATTAATATTATTATTATTATCTACCAGCCTAAAAAAAAAGACTTTAACAGACTTCCTTTATAAACCTTCCCAGTAGACACATTACATTCCATATATCCCACATATTTCCATTTACTGGGCAAGCATTAAGCAGTCGCTTATGCTCGCTGCTTCGTCTTTTTATAGACATTCGACAGCTGGCTGCTCTAAGCCGACGGCTGTGTTAGGTTCAACATTTGCAAGCACTCTCTTACTCCCTCTTCCTCTGCCTCTCCCTCTCTCTCTCCTTCCCTTTCTCTATCAATATCTTCTAAGCTGCAATGCAAATATATATATGCTGTTACGATTCAAGACGATATCACGCAACAGCACACATTCTTCCACTTTATCTGTGTCTCTCCCTCTTCCCCCCCCCCCTCATCTACCCACTAGACACACACTCCTCGCCCCTCCCACTAAGTGCGCCTCGAATGACAAACATCAATGCGCTGTTTGAAGCTGACAAATAAGCATGACGCGCTAAGGCATCAGACAACAGACATCAGACATCAGGCAACAGCTGCTGCAGCAACAACAACAACAACTACAACCACAAGAGCCGCCACCACAGCCACAACTGAAACAACAACGTGCATAAACAAGCAAGCACACATACATTTTCAATTAAGCTGCAGCGAGCTGCACACGCGTACGACTTAAGTCTAATCCCCTGACCAGCAATCGGGGCAAAACAACAATTTGATGACTTGCTGTCAGCCACGCCCTTAAGGCCCACCACCCAACGCCCACCGCCATTGACTTTATGTGCGCATAAAACATGCACGCTCTTTTAATGCTAGCCCCAACAATATATATATATTGTATATAAAAACGACTTGGGACCAATTTAACAACATTGAATTTTCAAATAGACTTGAAGAGGCAGCAAGCTCGACACGTAGTTCCACAGGGTATACGTATACCCTTCGAAAGAAGTACTCCATTATGACACTCGGTTTTATGAAATATGACAAGCGAATCATTTTTCAAAAGCAACAAGCGTGTTGAGTCTTAGCCAAAAGTTATTAATATATGTCAACAAAATGTGGTTAAGAATGGAAAGAGTTGGGGTAGTCCTCTTCCAGTTGAGGGACTTGTTAAATATATATGTATATTTATTAAATTAAATGAAATTTTTTAAATGTATGGTAAATACATCAATTTATGTACATATAAATACAAATATGAATATATATGAAATGAATAGTCAAAATTAAAAATAAATATAAATAAACAAATATTTAAAAATAAATTAAAATATATATAAATAAAAATATATATGAATATAAATATATATGAATAAAAATTTATATAAATAAAAATATATATGAATATAAATATATATGAATAAAAATAAATATAAATAAAAAATATATATGAATAAAAATATATATAAATAAAAAATATATAATATATATAAATAAAATTATATAAATAAAATTATATATGAATAAAAAAATGTATAAATAAAAATATATATATATAAAAATATATATGAATAAATATATATGAATAAATATATATAGAAGTAAAAAATATATATAAATAAAAATAAATTTTAATATTGTATAAATACAATATTCTTTAGGTTACCACAACCTTCACGTTCTCTGTCAATGTTGAATATATTCTATACCACTCAATATATACTCCTCCTACAACGTTCCATTATTTTTAACATAAGCCAAATTAAATTGGATTTCAGCAAATATATTTATATATATATTTCTTTTAAGTTTAAAAAAAGTCAACAGACAAGGTATAAAAAATTTATTAATATTGTTATATTATACTATAAATATTGTGTATTAGATTATATGACAGACCCATCTGGCAACCCTATAGTCTTTTGATAGAGACGATCACAAGACGCCGTACAGGCATCAAGATGGTCCTTAGAGAGACATTATCTCCAGTAAGCCTACTTGAAGCAAATAAAATGATTATTATTGTCAAACGAGGGTCTATCGAATAAGGGCAACTTTGTAGGGTACGTCGAATATATAATAGAGTAAAAAATTAGTACAGTACTACTCCACTATACTCCTGCAAATGCATACATTCATGCAGATCTATAGTCTGTATCTAGAGCTCTTCTAATCCTTATCCCCACCTTCTCGCCCCCGTCCCTTGCTTACCTACTAAACTGCGTTTGACTGTGCCACGTGGCTTGCTGCTGCTGATAGTGACGGCAATTGTTGCCGTTGTCTTTGGCTTTAGTTTGGGCGCCAGCGTCAACGAAGGCTTCTGCCGTGCCACCGGCGGCGGCGGCTCCTGCGTGGCGCTGGGCAGCGCCGATGTCGAGACCGAGGTGCTGGAACGCTTATAGCCCTCGGTGAGAAAAGCGGGCGGCGGTGTTATGGGCGGTGCTGGTATGCACATCTTCTCATCCACCGGCGAACTGGCCGCTGTGCTGGGCGCTGTAATCGATTCGCGCAGACGCAGACCACCTGGCTTCAGAGTCATGCTGGTTTGGCTAGCACCACTCGCTGCCGCTGCCGCTGCCGCTGCTGCTGCTGCTGCTGCTGCACCACTCTCATTGCAATAGAGCTCCAGGTGATGCTTGTCACAGCGTCGCCGCCGTCGTATATTTGGCGCAATGGTCTTCATTTTGGGGCCATGCGCCGCTGAGGCGGCCGCAGCCGCCAAACGATTCGAGCTGCCGGACGAGAAGGACGGGCTGCCGTCTTTCGAATTGACGCGTATATAATGTACACGAAATATTCGTACTGGTTGCTTAGATTGCTGTTGTTGTTGTTGTTGTTGCTGCTGTTGTTGTTGCTGTTGTTGTTGTTGCTGTTGTTGTTGCTTTTGTTGCTGATGTTGCTGTAGATACTCCTTGTAGGTTTGCTTGCGCGGTGTTTGATGACTGCATGCGGTTTCGTATTGCAGCATTGAGAAATGTTGTATACTATATATATATATATATTTTATTTATTTATATTTATAGAAAATAGTAACTTTATATATTGTGTATATATATATTTATTTATATTAATTTATTTAAGAGTTTTTGCGTTTGTCAAAAATGGAAGCTTTCAATTGCTGCGTTTGTAACTTTGTTTGCTTTAATTTGTATTATTATTATAAATTAGTTATATATATATATATATATATATATATGTGTGTATTCTCTGTCTCTCTCCTTCTCTTTGACTTTCTGTTTGACTTGGTTTAGTTGACTTGGCTTTTGGTTATTAACAAATATTTGCATAGTTTGCGTGTTGCTTAATGAATTATTTGCACATTTGTTTGCATTTTAATTTGACCAAATATTTAACAATACATACATATATATTTGTTGTATATTCGTTTATATATATTTTCTTTTTTTGTTTGCTGTGGCTTTAGTTCGGCTTGCACATTTAATAACAATTATTTGCTTTCAATTATTCAAATATATATTTATTTATTAAAAATAGTTCATTGACAATTTGCATACGAAGCGCTTATATTTATTTTTTAAATAATTTTTATGTATATATATATTTTATTTTATAATGTTTTTAAAATTTTACTTTGTTGTTTTGTATATTTTTAGTCAACTCACATCAATGTATTGAAAGCCTTTTTAAATATATATATTTATTATTGATTAATTATTGTTGATTATATTATGTATATATATATATTTTTTTGATTAACTTTAAAATATATTAAAATCGTAGTGTTGTTGTTGTTGTTGTTGCTTTTTTTTTTTTTGTATTGTAGATTTCACTTTAAGCAGGAAACAAATTTTTCTTTATGTTTTTCTTTTTGTAGTAACTTTTTTAGAAACTTTTTTACTTTTATTTTTGCTGAGAAACGTTCGCCTGTAAAATGTTGAGCATTTTCTTTTATTTAATTGACTTTTTAAGGCTGGCCCATAAATTCGTATTGGCAGGCCATGAATGCAAATTTTTACAAAACTTTTGCAACCACTCTGTGTGTGTGTGTGTGTGTGCCACGCCCCCACCCTTTACACTTTTTGTGGCTGTACTAATCAAACACAAGCCGCAATGCTCATCATTATGTAAATGTTGATTTTTCATAAAATTAATGACTCGACAGCACATTGAGGCAGGACGGACCCAAGACTTCAACTCACTCAACTCAACTCGACTCAACTCGACTCAGCTCTCTTCAGAGTTCTTTTCCTACATTGATGTATTGGCATACGACGGCGCCCTATTGATACCATTGAAACGTGACTGAAATATTCGATTTGATTTTACGATGAGCCCATAAAAATAAAAACGAAGCAAAGCGAGACAGTCCGTAAGAGAAAATGAGAGAGAAATGGCCTAGAAATGGGCGTGCCAAGTAGTATAATTAAGCCAATGCCAGCCAGCCAGCCAAATGGTTCGCTAAGGATCTAAGGGCGAGCGAGGGGCGTAATGTAATTTTTATGTTTTTTCCTGGCTGCTGCAACAAATTGAATGGAATGAGCAAATATATATACAGAGTATATAACAATATATATATGTAATATATACATAAGCAATTCTGTATTCATTTATACAGCTGTCTGAAGAAAAGTCTCATATGCTTCAATGCGATGTCCATCCAATCAGAAATTGCGGCTGCTTATTTTCTAAAAGTTGTCAATCGAAGTGGTTGGGACGTAGTAGAGCGGAGAGTAGCTTAGAATGTTAAGGGCAACTAAGGGAATACCCTGTAATATTAAGAGAGCCCTAGATAAGAAGAAAACCTAGTGGAAAACAAAGGACTATTTGTAGATGTGTTTGGATATATTCATTGCCTAACTTCATTTACCAGACAATTAAAGGGTATACAAAGTGTACAATAAAGGGTATACAAAGGGTATATAACATATAAATAATCTAGATTTTAGTTTAAATTATAAAAAAATAAATAAATAAATAAAAAAAATAAATAAATAATCTAAGTTTTATTTAAATTACAAAAAAAAAAAAAAAAGAAAAACAAATTGAAAACAATAAATACATAAAAAAATAAATAAATAAATAAAATATATGTAATTAGTAAAAAAAAAAAATAAATAAATAAATAAAATATAAAAACAAAATAAAAACAAAAAACAAACAAAAAAATAAATAAAAACAAAAAAAAAAACAACAATAAAAATATAAAATAAACAAAAATAAATAAATAAAAATAATAAATAAATAAAAATAATAAATAAATAAAAATAATAAATAAATAAAAATAATAAATAAATACAAATAATAAATAAAAAAAAAATAAAAAATAAAAACATACAAAACAAAAAACTATCAGTCCAAATAAATTTAAACTCAGCTTTACTCTCTACGAACTCAGGAATAAATCTCAACAGTTATAGCAAAAATATTATTAAAATTCTTTCAAAATTACACCCAATCAACCTACCCTAGCACCACCAGCACAGGGTATTACAAGTATATAAATAATATTTTCATCTGCTCATCGCACTTCAAGTTACAAGATCCCCCCCCCAAATCTGACAAGATAATACGCGATTCAGACAAACGAAGTACCGCCTACGACACCCGAACGCGATTACAGGGTATTTAGCTAAAGCTGACACTTGTCAACGCGCCACACATGACAGCACAGCAACGTCGCGCCACTAATGCAGCCGAGACTGAGCCAGCAAACAGAATTCCATTTGTGGCAGCAATCGAGTTGTGCTCGTAATAAGCCAATCAATTCAGTGTCAGATGAACTGCTTCATTAATTTTGCCACGAGCAGCGAGAGAGCCCGAGGCAAGAGCTAGAAAATATGAAGAAGAGCTAGACAGACAGACGAGCAGACGAACAAAGAGGCAGACAGACAGATAGACTGAACTGAAGTATCCAATAAACGACGCATGCCACAAAAGTCACGTAAGGCTTCAGCAGAGAGCAGGGGGCAGGGTGGTGGGAGGGGGCAGGCGTGGCTGTTGAGAAATATAAGCCAGCTTAGTACTGAAACAACATTATAGGATGCTTTAGCAGATGGCCGCTGACTTGAGCCAAGGCATAGCTGTGCGTATTATTTATGTAGCAGAAGAGGCGAGGAGGGAGAGAGAGAGAGAGAAGGGGGAAGAGAAGCGGAGTGAGACAATAGCTTTGCTCTCAGGTGCGTATTTTAAAAGCAACAACTCAAAAAGCCAAATAATATTTCAAATGTAGCGGCATTTGTAAAGAAAGAGACAAAGAGAGGTAGCAAAAGGGAGAGTGAGAGAGAGCGAGAGCGAGACTGAGTCTGATGGCGCGTAATGGCCGCTCGTTAGTTGGCATTGGGGAGTGGCACAAATTGACCAAGGATAATAGCCAAGGCAAAGGCAAGAACCAAAAGAAGAAACTGTTATACATACATATATCATCACATGTGTGTGTGTGTGTGCGTGCGTGTGTGTGTGTGCGTGTGTGTAGGCTGCTCTGCCTTAACACTAATTGTAAAAGTTTTTGGGCCTCATGTCAATTTGCACAGACTACGCAAGTTGTTTATTTTTTTTTTTTGCTTTATTTGGCTATTTACTTTGGCTCAACTCAACTAAAACTTCTAATTGAATAGAATTTACGAACACACACACACACACATATACATATATGCATGTGTGTGTGCGGAAATTGAAACAAGTTGCCTTTCAGCCATGTTTGCCCATTCGAAAAGCACTTGAATTAGCTAATACTTTGTTATTTGTCTTTTGCCAACTTGCAAGGATTCGATGTGAATATAGTAAATAATATGATGTTAATTATAGCGGTGAAACTAGCGAAACGCTATTAATTGAATTGCTAAATGAGTGGCAAAGGCTGCCCTAGGCAAGCTGAACAGCAAGTAAAATAATATAAATAAAAAATATATATATCATCTGGCAGGTAAGCTTGGAACTACATATTTAAGTTTGTTTAGCTTCAAAGAGAAGAGATTGTCTTTCACTAGTGACTTTTAAAGCTGCTCGGAGACTGACTTTTAAGTCAAATGCCGAAAAAAAAAATAATCTCATTTTCAATAAATATTTATATTTCAATAAAATCTTATTTTATTTTATTTTTATTTTTATTTTAGTTTATTTTTCTTTAATTTTATTTTTATTTTATTATGTTTTTTTTTTATTTTATTTTGTATTCTATTTTATTTATATTTTATTTATTTTTTATTTACTTTTTTTGTATATATTTATATTATTTATATTTATATATTTTATTAATTTTTTTTTTATTTTTATTTTATTTTGTATTCTATTTTATTTATATTTTTATTTTTTTATATATATATATTTATATTATTAATATTTTTTTCTATATTTTTATTTATTTATTTATTTATTTATTTTTTAAAATATATTTCTATATTTATTTAAATATTTTTATACTGACATATATACACAAATGTATATATACAAAAGGATTCCTATTTGTTATAGCATCCTATAGCTATAACGAAGTAAAAGTTTTTGTCTCTTGAGAGTGGTTATAACCGGATTTTACTGTATTCATAAAATCTAATTTTGGTGCAGAACTAATATGTTTATTTATAAAATATCTATAAATATTCATAATTATTTAAAATTCACTCTAAATAAAATATGAATATGGTTATTTAAAGTCAGCCTAAGGCAGCAATTCTCCACTCATATAGCTTTACAATACACTCAAAAGTAATTCACTTCATTTATGTTCAAGTAAAATAACATCAAATTAAAATTGTTTAAAATTTTTGCCCTTAGTCTACACATAATAATAATTTTAATAATATCTATAAATGTCCTATAACATTTTAAAGGCTATGAAGTAAATGAACAAAAGCTTATGAAATATATAGCCAAATAAAGCCGAAGAATCATATATATATAAACATCATGAATCAAAAATTGCAAATTGAAAATGAAAATAAATTGCGACAGCAAGCCACAAATTTCATTAAGGAATCTCATTTGTAGAGTAAACAAAAAATTGGATTAAATAGATATATAAATGCTCTATATACTATATATTTATATATATCTGCTCTGCATTGCTCGCATTTAAATATATATATAAATATGCACTACATTTGACTTTTTTAAACGAATTAATGTGGCAATTAAAAAGGCGACCTCACAATTAATTGATTGAGTTAAGGCAGATCCGGGCAGTTCTTACACGCTTACACGCTTAAAAGGGCTTAACACACATGTAAATGAGAGTGTGAATGTGTGTGTCTGTGTGTGTGTATACATGTCACATAATAAAAATTAATGCCATGGCACGCATTTCGTTGAGCACCTTGACTTTGTGCCTTGGCCACAGTCAATGCACTTTCCACACTAATGACAATAATGACAATGCTAATAATAAGCACAAGAATGATGATGATGATGATGAGTAGGCTAATGATGTTGCTTTGTACTATTTTCTGGCATACTTGTAGCGCAAAAATATTTCGTATGAGTATGTTTGGCTGCCGCCGGAGAACAAATTTTCGCTTTCATTCACGGCCAATGGCAAAATTTCAAATTCATTTTCTCATATATATTTTAAATTTATTGTTGTTGCTTTTGTTGTTGTTGTTGTTCGAGATATTTGGCTTGTTGTGGGCGTCGCATTGATATAGTTTTTATTTGTACGGCCAAATCATAAACATTAAACACATAAATTCCAAAACATAAATATAAATTAACTTTACACACACAAACACACACACAGAGAGAGAGAGAGGGAATCGCAAATGTTTTGGCAATTTAACAGCTCATAAAAGAACGAATTGAAAAAATATAATAAACAAAAATTATATTTTTTTTTGTGTTCAAAAATAAAAACGGAAATCAAAATAAATCAAGCTCGATAACGAACCAATTTGGGCAGGGCGGGGATTGGGGAGAACTCAATCAAAACGAAAAAGAACAACGCGTTCGAATTGTCTTTTATATCACATCACAAATGTTTTGGCATTCAACTATAAACATTGCCAGCTTTTATTTGTTTTTGACTTTTCTAAAATTTGCAATTTGCAATTTGCACGTTTTTTTGACCACGATCTGTCTTTGATTATCTTTGCCTCTGGCTCTATCTTTTGTCTCTGTTTGATCTCTATGGCGAGTGCGGCCGACGCGTCTGAGTATTGCCAACAAACTGATGCCAAACGGAAGCCGTCCAAACGCTTTTCATGACAAACACTCTCGCCGACCGTGTCGATGCGGCGCACAGCAGTCCAACCAAACAGCGACTGCGACGGCGACTGCGACTGCGGCTATGGCGACGGCAACAGCAGCAGCAGCCACAGCAACTGATAAGCAAAAGAGAGCTTTTTCGTCCACACGAATTGTGTAAACAGAAAGAGAACTTTCAGCTCTCTTAAGAGAAAGCACATGAAGTTTGCCCAACTATTAGAAACAGTTTAATGGCCTAGACAATGAAGCCATTAACTAATTATTTATGCTAGTCTGAAGTGGACATAAAACTCAGACTCTTCATCAGAATTTTATGAACTTTTTAGCATTACAAACTGTTTGGAATAAATGGTAAATAACTTTAGGCAAATGCTTAAAGGTATTTTAATTAAAGCTTATTATAAGAACAGTTTTAAAAGTGTAGAAGGGTGAATCACATAGAGAGGCGTTATATAATATATATTTGTACATTAAATAATTTAAATATATAATTTTTTATCTATGTATATATATGTCTGTATATAATAAAAATCTACTTAAATTAAGCTTAAGCACCTATAATTATATGCACATTTATATGAAGAACACAAATTCATCTTCGCAATGCATAAATATTTCTTCTTCACAAATTTTGCAAAATATTTTTTGTTTTATTACGATATTAATGTCCGCTTGGCAGCTATAACTTTTTTTAATTGCAGCTAGAGCTAAAATTTAATGTATATATAAAATTTAAAATATATTTAAGAATCATCATAGTACTCTACTCAATTTTTAAAAATATTTCACCCCAAAAATATATTGACTATTTTAATAAATTTTTTCGTATACCTATTCATAGTTTATATTTGTTTTATTTTCATTTAAACTTCTTGCAGCATTGAAATGCCTAAACGTTCGAGTGTAGCTAACAAAAGCTTTATAGCTTTCTATCTCTCCCACTCTACATCTCGCTCTGGCCACCGCTCTGCCTTGTGCTCACAAACTTTCTCTTCATGCATGCGTGAGCGAGCTTTTGTACAACGCGCCATTAAGCACTTGTGCTCTTTCAATCGCACGCTCCATCACTCTCAGTCTGCTCTCCCTCTCGCTCTTTTGCTTGTCAATGTGTGGGTTTTGTTTATGCTAGGCCTGTTTGTTTGCCCGGCTACACGCACACACACACACATACATGCGCATATACACCCACACAGTCTTCTGTATGTAGTGCTGTTTATGCATAAAGTGCGATTGAAATCAACCAAAAACTAAACTTTGTATGGAAGCTGGCTGCGAGGGGTTCGAACCTGTAGCTCGACTGGGATTATGTGCGTCAATGCAGTCAGCGTCATTGCCATGGCCAACTGTGTGCGTGTGCGTGTCCCTGATGCGAGTCTGTGTGTCTGTGTGTCTGCGTGTCTGTTGCCTGTTGCACATTTTGGTAAACATATTTTGCGCTGGCCAAAAGCAAAAGAAGTTCCAAGTCTTAATTGAAAAACCAGATCAAAGGCGAATACAACAAATTATGTTTATTACATTATATGTAATTAGTTAAGAAGTACAAACTAAAGCGAAATTAAAAGAGAGTGGGAGACTAAGAGAATGAGAGACTACAAATTAGCCAGCAGCCATTCAGTTACCATTAGCAACGCCTGTAAGCATACAATGCTTTTTATTTATACACAATTAGCTTGCCCTCCTCTCCGCTGCTGGCACTGCCTTCTCGCTCTCTCTCTCTCTGTCTCTCTCCCTCTGTCGGTCACATTTCAATGCACATAGCGCAAGTTGACTATGTGACGGCAACGCTTCAAAGTCATAACTTGAGCATTTCCATTGGAATGCCTTTTGGCATGCCTCTACTTCTCCTCCTCCTCCGACTTTGCCTGCTGCTTCTCCTCTGCTTCTTCCTATGCTCGTTCAGCAGGTGACAAGAGAGTATATTGGTTTTGCGGGATGTATATGTAAAATGAGATGCAAACGATATCAAATTCTTCAGCTGTTACAAGGTTTTGTTCCATATATCCATTGAGGGCCTCACTTCCATAGAAACACGGAATGGACCAATGGACCTATATATATATACCTCTAAATATCATTTATATTCATTGAGGCTAGGTGAATCACAAAAAGCTTTAGCTTTGCACAAATATAGATCTATGGTATATATAGCTGATGGGATCCACTTCACAGAGAGAGATTCAAGGAGAGATTCAAATAAACAATATGATGTATCCATGAGGCTATATTATATCCCTCTCACACCTCAAACGAGCATTATGAAGTCTTTTACCTTCGACTGTCAGCTACTTTTTCGTCTCTTACTCTTTCTTCCCTTTCTCTCACCTCTTTCTCTTTCTTGTCTGTCAGTGCCAATGTCATATCAGGCGACTTCCTGTGTCCCTGTGTCTGCCACGCCTCTCAGCTCGCTCAATGCCAACCCGCCGCATTGTCAACACTTCATTGCAGCTCTTTTACGCCTTTCTCTCCCCTCCCCCATTCATTCTTTTATTATTTATTTCTGGGTAAACGTTTTTCATTTTGCAATCAGACGCTCTGTGTGTATTATGTATGTATTTACATCCTCTGACGGGACGTCTGCCAAAAGGATGTGGCCCCAGCACGAAGGTCGTTCGTTCATTTAGTTGCCGCTAAAAATAACAATCCGACTCTGTCCCTGGCCATGATTGTGCGTCCTGTCGCACGCAAAGGCCAAGAACTGACAACAACTGAGAACAACAACAACAGCAGTAGTTGAAGGGCGGCATAAGTATTACCTATTATTACAGATTATTTGAAGTTTAATGTGCTCTAATCCCTGCATTTGACTAGATATACATATTCTACGTGGGTTTTCTGTGTGTGTTTTTCTACCTAGTTTATAAAGCGTTGCCTATTTGGGTTTTTGCATGGGCGGCTAAGCTAGGTCAATTTGAATTTTTCATATATCTAAAGGGTAACCATGAAAAATATGAATAGTTTATAGAAAAGAGTTTATTTTTGAACCGGGATATAGAGTGTAATTCAATTTAAATTTGTTAGCTTTAGGATGGAGAGACAAATAATCCCATTATCCAATAATACTATATAATTAAATTATATCTTATATTATAAAATTATAAAAAATACTCTTTATATAAACAATATAATACATATATTTCATCATAAATTCCTAAGCTAGTTCTCAGAAACTTTAACTAGACTAGAAAAGCCTCCACTTCTTCTACATATGTATAAGTCTGCTAATTGAGAATAGTTTAGATTATATAAAAATTCGTTAACGATCTATAAAAACTTTATGGGTTCCATAATAAACAGTAATCCGCATATTTATAGCAACACTCATATGCCATAAACAAATAACAGCAAATTTCTCGAAATGTAAGAGGATTTTGTTGTGGTCAAAAATATCTTTAAACACTTAATTATTAACGACCTTATATGAATGTCAAAATGGAGTCACACAAGGGCGCGTGTGTTAGTTTTCTGTGTGTGCGTGTGCGTGTGTGTGTGAAGCAGAGCAAATAGCCGCAGGCTCAACAAAATTAAGATAATGCCGAATATTGTGTGAAGCTGCAAGTTCACTGGGGACGCAACAACTGCCAAGATACGCAAACGCAGGACCTTCAGGGTCAAATGAATATGTTTTTGCCACAAGAAGCAGCAGCAGCAGCAGCAGCGGCAGCAACAATGTGACAAATAAAAACAAATATAAATACAGATACAATTTTGAATGTGTGTGTGTGTGTGTATTTTCTGTTTTTTTCTTGTCTTTGGGGTAGTATAGTTTATGAGTTTGCCGACAGTGTGCACAGGATAACGACTGGCCCGAAAATATGCGAGCGAGCAGCCATCCAAAATGCCGGAGAAAGAATGGCGTCCTTCCGTTCCAGTTGCTGTTGTTGTTGTTGTTGTTGTTGTCCTGTCATTGACAAGCCAAAAGCGATGGCAAGCAAAGGCAACGCCGAATAACAACAGATAGACAGCAACAGACCACAGGCAGCAGCAACAACAACAACAACAAGGACAACAGCAAAAAGGATGACCGCGGGCTCAAAAATTCCAAGGCAAATGAAAAATAAATACCAGAAAGATACAAAACAACGACAAAAACGACAGCAAATGGCAGCAATGCAATTGAAAATTTTGCGGTAAAAAAAAAATATACACCAACAAAACAACAACAAAGAATGCACGCAGCATGAAGAATACAAAAAGAGAGAGAAAGAGAGCGCGAGAATTCAACAAACCGCAAATAATAAAAGAATAAAAATATAAAAAAAATATACCGTTGCTTACATAATCACAGAAAAAGCAGGCGGCAAGACGATTGGCTGCTGCAGCGTGCATGAGAGCAGAGGAGGACAGCGGCGGTGCAAGAGAGAGAGAGAGAGCGCCCAGCACGTGTTTGTCTCACAGGCAACCTAACTGTATAAATGTACGAGTGTGTTTCTATGTATGTGAGCAGCCTGCGCCTTGAAGCTGAACTTGTGCTATTCAATGTTTTTACTTGAACTTGAACATAAGCGCGTGCTGGCACACTCACTCGCTCACTCACACGCCGTCCACACGCTCCATCTCACTCACACGCTCACCCACTCACACACACACACGCGTTCGCTCGCGCTCTTTGTATTTTGCACATACGATGCGGGGCACGTGCTAAAAGCTTTTGTGCTTTTCGTGCGCTCTCTTCTGCTGGCGGCTCTCTCTCACTCTCTCCCGCTCTCTTAACAACTTGTGCTTCAATTTCTTTGCTTTTTTGATGGGCGTCATTAAAAATGCGAGTGACGCAAGTGATAAAAAATTAATGCAAAGAAGAGCGTAACAACAACAACAACAACTTCGACGACGGCAGCCAGCAACTAAAAACTATTTAGCATCTTGATGATAATATTTTTGGGGCCATAAGTTGAGCGTTTTTTTGCATGAAGCTAACAGGTTGAATTGTCCGCTCCTAAAAGGCGGCAGCACGAAAGTAGATAACCAAAATAAAACTTTGTCCAAAATGCCGTAGCAAATGGTGCAATCTGAAATGGGTGTCTAGGCGAGGTTGATGAACTAACCGAATACCCTGTAGGAAAATGGAAATTCCAATAGAAGAGATATATAGTTCTCTCAGAAACCTTAACCTTTCAAGTCCAGCAATAAAACGGAATTTACTGCCACTTTTCGATATCATTTGCACTACATACTCTATACAGCCTTAGCCTAGTTTTGGGTGAGAGACCAGAAAAAAACAATATGTTCCCAATTTTAAGTAGTTCCGCTGCGGACATTCGCAATATTCATGAGTTGGGCCTAAAAAAAGAGAGAGAAAAGGTGGCCAATAAAAGGAATTGTATGCAAGAGAAAATGAAAGGCGGCGTCAGCTCTGTAAATTGACTAAATTAAATTTTAATAATTAAATGCAAGCGCACAAAGTAGCAGCACCAGCAGCAGCAGTAGCAGCCCCTGCCACGCCCACGCCGCCCACGTGTAAATTTGCATGCGAAATTCGGTTAGGAAAACAGCTTGAGGAGCTCACTTGAAACATGTCGCTGCATAAATAAAATCATTTTAAAACACAATGCTGGCAATGAGTATAATGACGATGATGATCACGACGACGATGATGATGATGATGATGTTGAAGGAAATAGCGAACAGCAGGGCGTCGTCGACTTTGATTGACTACCGAAAACTTGAGCAGCATTTGCATAAGTCTCGAGTCCCCTCAACACAATGGACAATGCCAGAGCAAAGCGGAAAGTGAAAATAGCGAAACCGAAAGACTTAAAGGTTCTAGCTAAAGTTAATGCCACACTGTGGCGCCCAGCAACTGGATTATGCAACAGATAAATTATGCATATAAATGGGAAATACACGAATAACATGCATGAGAATCGCATAGAAGAGCATAAGTAAATAAATGTTAAGTGCGTAAATAAAAGATTTGAGAAGGATAACGTTATATTCAATTTGTTCTTAGAAGTGGAGGTGAAAGGGAGGATATGTAAATTTATGCAATATTTGATAATATATCAAGATGTTTAGTATATGCAAAATGGGTGAATATGGAGAGAACAAATGGAATAGCAGGAAAGGAAAGAAAGAGTAAATGTCATTTTAGAAAAGGTCAACAAGTTATGGGATAAGGAATTTAGGAGATATATGGAAGTTATTAAATTATAGATAAGTTTATGGATGGGTCAACTATAGTAATATCATAGAAAAACCTCTATATAAAAATCAGGAAAACTAAAAGTCGAATCTAGCTTAAAGCCAAAATAAAATTGAATTAACTTTAGTGTGAACAAAAGGTAAAAAACATTAAAACAAGTTTGGAATGTGCTAAATCGTTTAATACAGCTGCCTTTTATTATTATGAGCAGCAAATGAAAGCGGGAACTCGTGCTTAAATATAAAACACGGTCTATAAATTAAGTATTCAGTTGCATGAACAAAATAGAGAGAGAGAGAGAGAGGGAGAGCGAGAGAGGGGCAGCTCGAGAGGGAGTGACAGCATGCCATAAACAAATTAGCCAACCTTGAAATCAAAGTCTGGGCACACTTCCTTTAGCATATAGCCAGCGAATCAGATACAAACCAAATCCCACGCTTGCCATCTCACTCGCACACACACTCTCCATCTCTCGCTTTATGCTGTTCTCTATAAATGCGAGACGCCGTAAGTAATTCATTTTTATGAGCTGCTGCTGCTGCTGCTGCTGCTGCTGCATGCCACAAGCGGCACGTGGACTTTCGGACATTTGGCTTTGGCTCTGGCTCTGGCTCTGGCTTTCGAGGTTTTTGGCAGTGAAGCTAACGAAAACAAATGTTTATCATTTATAGTTGTGCAATGCAAATGGTTATGAGCCACAAAAACCAAAGCCAAAGCCAAGCGAAACCAGCAGAGAAATGTAAACGAGCCACAGACAGATGAAGGTCTCTAGCTCGCTCTCCCTCTATCTCTCTCTCTCTCTCACTCTTTGTACCTGCAACTTTACTATGCCATCTCTGCCACGTTTGCTGACAAAAAACAATAAACAAATGCGACAAACTGTAAATACTTTCGAGCGATTCACATAAATCATCGACAAGTGCAGGCCATTCGCAGTTTGTCAAGGCCAAGCAGATAATTAACTTGAAATTGAAATTGAAATTGAAATTGTCGAGCAATAAAAATTGAAAATCCAAATAGAGAAAAGTCGGAGAGAGAAAGAGACAAAAGCATAAATCAAGTGGCGCAAGGACATGCCATTGAAGAAATGACAATGGACAAGGGACGGGACAAAACACGCTAAATTGTTGCACAAAAATCCGTTGTAATTGCCAAAAATCAAATGGACCCTAATTTGGGTTGACAGCCGACGACAGAGGCAGAGGCAGCAGCCGTAATAGGGAAGAGGGAAGAGGGAGTAGAGAGCAGAAAGCGAAGCAATAAAAAGTCAGTCGAGCGTATAAGGCTGTCGCATACACCTTCATCACTTCAAAGGGAAGTAGAAGTAAGCGGCGAGCATATACGACCTTCGCATACTTGTTCATGATTTCAAATAGCTCCCAAATGGAATATTTCTTAAGGAATCTCGGGCTATATATAGGGCGTTCATTTATTTAAGAATCTCTAAAATGAATGTCGTGAAGCTCTAAGGACAATTATCTGTGACCTTGGGAAGGTCAATGACCTTGGGAATGACCTTGGTAAGGTCAATGACCTTGGGAATGACCTTGAGAAGGTCAATGACCTTGGGAATGACCTTGAGAAGGTCAATGACCTTGGGAATGACCTTGGGGAGGTCAATGACCTTGGGAATGACCTTGCAAAGGTCAATGACCTTGGGAATGACCTTGCAAAGGTCAATGACCTTGGGAATTACCTTGGAAAGGTCAATGACCTCGGGAATGACCTTGCGAAGGTCATTGATTATTGAATGAGTAAAGAGAAGCATAAGGTATGAATAAGCTTTTAATGCGCGTGATATACATGGGATAAAAATTCTCTAGCTCGTATATCTTCTGAGATCGCCGGACGGACGGAAAGGACAGACGGGCGGGGCTAAATTAACTCAGCTCGTCGCCCTGATCAAGAATATATATACTTTGTGAGAGCCCACCAACAGTAAACAAGCCAATATACTCTTCTCATGCGCCTAGCAAGTATGTCAAAGGACACTACAAATTTATTTATGCAAATCGCATGTGTGGCATGTGTAGCATGTGAGGGGCTATGTGCCGGGCAATGAAACTGCCAGCAAAAGGAGCCCAAAAAATGTCATATTAGAATTATGCAAATCAGAGAGCGAAGAGAGAGAGAGAGAGAGAGAGAGAGAGAGAGAGAGAGAGAGAAGCAAAGAGAGAAAGAGTGTGTGTGTGTGCAACGCATCCTGAGTACGTGTTGGCGTTAGCCTTGAAACCGTCAGCCTTTAGGTATGCCGCAACGAATTAGCTCAGCCAGTTAGCCAGCTTTTTAAACGTGGCCATAATTTAGTGGAATGGCTTTGATTAAAGAACAGTTAGCCAAAAAATGCTGTAGAGATCCAGGCATGCCAGAGAAACAAACTATGTTATTTATATATGTATATATCTGTGTCTGTGTGTGTGTGTGTGCGTGGCAAGGTGAAGGGCATGTGTGTATGTAACAAAGGAGCACGCCAGCCGCATGTCCTTGCCAGCTTTTGGCCACAAATGGGAATGCGTCTCTTTATATATGGCAATAGATATTGTACAGATCCCTCTCTCTCCCTCTCTCTATAGACTATGAGGAACCCAAAATACGAGGGTCGCTTGTCAATTAAACAAAGGTCAGCTGGACGTATTAATTGGCTTAGCATAACAATAGACACGAGGCTTATCGGTGAAGTTTTTCGAATTAGTTCTAATTTGCCACATAATGTGAAATAGAGAGTGGAACAGATGGAAATGGCATATAATTAAAAGAGAATAAATTAAGGTAGACAAAAAATAAATTGGAAGTGGATTAAACAAACGCAACAAGTTGAAACTTGAAGTAAACAATGCGAAAAAAATATTGACTAAAGTCTGACAGAGTCTACGATTTTTGAGAACAGAGAGTTTAGGCTCTACTACTCTCTAGATTAGAATCCACTACTCGCAAATAATAATCTCCATTAACCTCTACTACTCTCCACTAACCTCTACTACTCTCCATTAGTTTCCACTACTTTCCAATAGTCTCCACTCCTCTCTACATCAGACGCTCCTACTCGAAAATAGTTTCAACCACTCTCTCTACACGAGTCTTCATTAATCTACACTACTCTTCATTAGTGTACAACTTTGTACACTCCCTCCCTTACGTTCACAATTCTTTCCCACTCCCCCTCATTAGCAACTGCTTGAGCCACCCTCGCGCATAAGAATTGAACGCTAAATCAAGAGGCAAGAAATCACTTAGGGCCATGACGCGGCCTGATAAGTTGACGGTATTTAAAATTAATGGAGATGTTGGCATTGTTCGAAGCCGTTACACAGCTACCAAACCACCAGTGGAGGCGGCAAATGGGCGTGGTTGGGCATGCCATTAAAGCACAAATGCTTAACTTGCAATTCTGTGCAACAATGATTTGCCATGATGTGTGGACGCCATTATAAATGATACATATAAATATATAAGTGTATAAATATATATGTATATATTATACACTTGACATGGCTCAAGTGCTCGCACGCATTTTATATTAAATTGATTTAGCATAATTTATTTGCGAAAACCGTAAGACTCTTAGTTAAGCCCCATGAGCAAGAAAGCTTGCCCAAAAGCTTGCAGTGCTTATTGTGCCTAGTGCACCCTGTTTGCTAAAGCTTACGGCTGGAAGCTTTCGCAGCTTTTAATTAACAGTAGCTGTTAGGCATTTAACAGCAGCTGTTAGACATTTGAATTTGAAATACGTTAAACTTACCCACAGCAGTTAGACTTTTAATTTAAATGCCTTTGGCAAAGCGCTGGGAAAACTCACCTGCAATGAGAAAGAAACAGAGAAATACGTATGAAAGTTTAATTATTGCACATTTAGCTTATAAATTATGAAAGTAAATGAATTAAAGCAGCTGTTAAGAGAGCTGTATTATATTTACTGTAGAAATGGGCTGAGAACTTAGATATATATTCTATGAATATTTGATTAAAAAATATATTAAGAGGTATATTTCAGAGAAATTCAGACAATATATCTGAGTCTAGGAAAGCGCGAGAAACATTTTATAATTATTCAGGGTTTTTTAATTAGTGTACATTATTTTCGGTACATGAAGGAACACAGAAAAACATAATTATTTCGTTCTAGTATTTATTTATTTATTTTAATATTTATTATTTTTTTTATCAAAGCAAAATTATTTCATTCTAGTATATTATATATATTTTTTTATCAGAACATAATTACTTCGTTCTAGTATTTTTTTTAGTATTTTTTATCATTTTTATTTATTTATCATTTGTATTTATTTTTTATCATTTTTATTTATTTATTTTTTTATAATTTATTATTTATTTATTTTCTTATCAATATTTTTTTATTTTTTATTATTTATTTATTTTTGTATACTACTTAAAATTTCCTTTATTATTTCACATTAAATATTTCGTAGAGTTCCTTTCCATTTATTTTACAGGTTTGTCTCTTTAATTTTACCCTCTTTTTCATTTGCCTCATAACTTTGGATAAAACTGCATTCGTAATCCCCAATGGACAGGGCAATAAAAATCAGCTATTCACAGGTCATGAGCCACCTGAGAGAACAAAAGAGGAGCTATCGATTTATGTGCTTGAACCCCGGCACACATTCCATCCGCAGCCACAGTCATAGCCATATATATATGTACATCTATATATATGTATATATATATATATATATATATATATATATATATATATATATATATATACATATATATATATTGGACATTAAGTGACCTTTCGAGCGCGTTTTAAAGTGTTTGCCTTAGACGACTTAACCTTGATGCTGATCCGGAATACATATACATACATCCATATATATGTCATTCACATTTATCTTTACTTTCGCAAGAGGCCATCAATATAGAGCAGTCGCTCATTTCGATTTCGAGTGGCCACCACAGCCCACAGATGTAACCGAGTGGGCGTGGCTGTCAGCTAGATGAATGTAGATAGACATCCTTATTGAGTGCAAGGCTCAAAATAAATCAAAATGAATTTCATTTGCTGTCACACATGGCGTATGCGTGATATTTATTAAAGAGAGACAGAGAGAGAGAAAGAGACAGCGCGAGTACAGCGCACAAATCACATGCCTAATTGCCGCCAGTTGTACCACAGTCGATACACCATAAAGTAGACAAGCTCAACGCCGCTAATGAACGAGCAGCCAATGCAAACGCTAAGCACGCCCCCGATGTTGGCTAAACGAAATTTGGTATTCAATTAGCCGATGATTGCTGAGGCAGCGACTCGATGGCAACTCACACAGCAGCTGATACCACTTGTAGAGTCCGTCCTGCTGATAAACTGGCACACGTTGTCCATCGTAGCCAATGCTCACTGTACTCTCCATTCGGTCCACATAGCCGGACAAACTCTTGCGCAGCTCATAGCGCCAATCGTTGCAAGCGGGCAGGCATTCCCCACAGCTCCAAGGCGACCAGCTGGCTGTTAGAGAGAGAGCGAAAGAGACAGAAGAGAGAGAGAGAGGAGGCAAGAGACGAAAGCTTAAGGCACTTGAGAGCTGCAAGATATTTGACATTTGTACCTAATTAAGCAGGGATAACTAAGACAAAGCTCCTAATTGACTCACAACTGTTAATGGTGACTGTTAACTGCACTGTTATGAAGCAAATGCAATGTTAATTATGTTAATTTATAAATGTTACAATCAACTATTTATTATTTTTTAATTTATTTAATTTATGCTGTATGCTGTATGCTGTATGCTGTATGCTGTATGCTGTATGCTGTATGCTGTATGCTGTATGCTGTATGCTGTATGCTGTATGCTGTATGCTGTATGCTGTATGCTATATGCTGTTAGCAAACTATTCCTAATTAAGCATCTACCCACATTTAAAGACTTTCTTTCATGGCTATAATAAAACCTTTCTTATTGACCATAAACCCGGTCCTCTACTATAATGTGTGCTCTCTGTTAAGATCCTTTATGAGCTCTTACCCTCCACCGACTGCAGACATGCCGTTTGGGTCAAATTACAGTAGCTCACGTTCTCCAGCTGACCATCGGCCGAGGCCAGCTGCAGGTCGTAGACAAACGGGGCGCAGTTGCAGGCAGCGACGGTGAGGCGTAGACGACACAGGGGAAGGCACTGCACCAGATGCTCAGCTTCCTCGGGAAAATGGCAGCCGCGCTGGGCCAAAGGATAATCACGTAGCTGGGGATCGGCTTTCAGGTGGAGCGGACGTAAATGCAGAACTGCGGCCTCGCCAGGTGCGAGCGTGGCTCGGCCCTGCCAGCCAGGCAGATGCAGGCTGAAGGCAGAGCTGAAGCCGGGACGCGGCATTTGGAAGTCATCGGCATGGGAGGCATTTAAGCGCAGCCTCAGAGCAGCCGAGATGCTGTCTGCGCGCTGCAGGACACAGCAGCAGCCCTCTGGGCTGGGCGTTAGCCGAAAGAGCTCGGAGCAATTGCTGGCAACTCCGTCCACGTGGCAACTGAGCAGCAAGCTCTCGCAGCTGGGCGACAAGTGCAGCAGCTGCGAACGCACATCCAGAGGCCAAAGAGCTGCCAAGGAAGCCTGCAGCTCAGCGGCTGCCGTAGCTGAAACGGCCAGGGGATAAAAGTAGCCAGCGAGCAGCTGCAGCTGCTTGAGCCAATACGCCGTAGAGTTTCCGTTAGTCAGCGCCAGATGCTCGGCAAATGCCTCCAGGCGCTGGCGACTCAACTTGTTCGCACTGCAAATACTGAGAGCAGGAAACGGCAACGACTCCACCGACTCGAAGCTCGCTTCGGACAAGGACGTCACTGTGGGCCTGGCCAAGAACTGCAGCAGCGTCGTACACACCACAAACGTGGCCGCCGAGATGCCCGTGGCTATGAAAAGGAACCAGAAGATGCGCTGATACGGCCGCCGGCGAATAAAGTAGAGCAAGCCGAAGCCATTCAGGCTCGTCTTCTTGAAGAACTCCACGAGCGTCTTGCGAAAAGCCCTCTTCAGTCGGGACATTTCAATGAAACTGAAGCCAAAATCCTGGCCAACAGCTGTCAGCCAGGCTAGGCGCTATCTGATGCACAGAACATGGCCAAGACACGACACGAAACGAGAGCGAGGAATAATTATTCCCCGGATGGGCATATAAATTACTGTAATTATCGCGTGCCACGACAAGTGTCGAATCATGTAAATATTTTCACATGCCACAGCACAGCACATGAAATTATAATTGTATCCACAGGACGAAGGAAATATTTTATGTTAAGCGTGCAGACCCTCGACAGACTTCCACTTATTACGTCAAATATACATACCTATTCAATGTCAATATCAGTCAACCTTTATGTCAAAATCTTACATTTTTTATAAAGGTACGAAAAATATTGCTATCATGCTGCTAGCAGTAAATTGATTTTACTTTATTTTAATTGACTTTACATTACTTTAATTTTAATTGTGTTCTTACATATGTTTTTCAAATTGTATTTTAACTGTTTATATTTAATTTAAATTTCAATTTTTTATTATTTTATTTATTTTTTTTTTTTTATATTATTTATTTATTATTATTATTTTTTTTTTTTTTTTTTTTTTTTTTTTTTTTTTTTTTTTTTTTTTTTTTTTTTTTTTTTTTTTTTTTTTTTTTTTTTTTTTTTTTTTTTTTTTTTTTATTTATTTTTTTTTTTTTATATTATTTATTTATTATTATTATTTTTTTTTTTTTTTTTTTGTATATTATTTATGTATTATTTTTATATTAATATTTAATTTTCTTCAATTCCTTAATTTTTTGTAAATTATATTATTTTTTTAACTTCTATTTTATTTTCTATTATTTTATTTCTTTATTTATTTTTTTTTTCAATTTTATTTCTCTTTATATTTTTTTTAAACTTTATTTATTTTTTATTTTATATATTTTTTCATTACATACAATTTTACAAAATATATTGTGTGATTTTTTGTAATGCTCTTATTTAATTTTTTTTCTAATTTTTTTTCTGTCTTATTTTATTGTATTTTTTTGTAATCTATTTTATTTTTTTCATTAATTTATTTTTTATATTTATTTTAGTTAATTTATATTTATTTTATTTTGTTATTATTTTTATATCAATTTAGAATTGATTTTTTATTTATTATTATTATTATTTAATTTTCATTTATACTAAATATAAATTTTAATATCACTTTAAACGCAGCTCGACTACTTCATAAGATTTGCGTGCTCAGTTAAATTACATTTAATTCAACAAATGGGCGGTTCATTTAAGGCAAAGTCCACATAAAGTTTACAAAGTTTTTGTGTTCGACAAGCAACACATGCAAACTAAACTAACTCAAACAGAAGGCAAAAGCGAAGAGGCGGCATAACGAGCAGCACATATGCATACAGAGCCCAGGGGCGTATAGAAAAGATAGAGATACAGATACACTTACAGTTACAGTAACAGTCACAGTAACAGTCACAGTAACAGTTACATATATATTTACATATACAGCTACATCTACATCTCACAATATAACGAGCTTTAGCGTCAATTTAGCGCACAGCCAGAGAGCAACTTGCTAATGCGGCATTGCATATTAATAGAAAACCAAGAGAAGCTGACTAACGAAAATTCTATAATTGCCACAGCGAATACTGAATACTCTATGAAACGAAGAAGAAGAAGAAAAGAGAGAATATAAAGAGAGAGAGTAGAGATAGAGAAAGATAGAGCAACAGCATTATATCAACCAGTCGAAACGAAGCAAAACCTTTTAGCATCAACAGCTGAGAGCAAAGCCAAACAACAGCAACAACAGCGAAAAGCCGACAAGTGTACTATAAATTCCAATAAGAAATACACACACACACATGAAACACACACATGCATGCACACACACACACATGAATAGGAATCCAATCGACGCCCACAGAAAAATAATTTCCGGTTCAATTAAACGCTTGTTTATTTATTTATTTATGCGCTCCCACAGGCGGTTGAGCAAGTTAGACAGAAAGAGAGAGAGAGAGAGAGAGAGAGAGAGGGAGGCAGGCTGGCGGTGTTGCTGTGGCTGTCTGACGCTTTTGACTGTGGATATAATTTTCATTTGCATTTGTTATTTAATTGTGGGCAGCTAAAAATTGGCACCAATTTGTTTATGAATGAAAGAAATTTGAGAGATGAAACAGATAGACAGAGAGAGAGAAAAAGAGAGAGAGAGGCAGCGCTTGGGGCCATTGTGCATCGTTAATCTTGTCAAAGGAAATGCCTTAAGGCGCGCTGGTAGCATTTTATAAGGGCTAAAGCAATTAGAAAGAGACAGACAGAGAGAGAGAGGCAGTGAGAGATGGAGAGGGAGAAGGATAGTGTGTGTGTATAGTGTGATCCTGTTAACCGCAAAATGATTGCATACTTTAATGGGCACAGCACTTAGCGCAGCTTGTCAGCTGCCGCTGCACTTTGCACCACTCTCTACTCCTCCCACTCTGCCCCTCTCGCTCTCTCTATGTCACACGCTTCCTGCGATAGGCAGCCAGCGGATGCTGCAAATTGCAATTGAATCAAACTAACTAACAGTAAGAGAAGCGGAGCGGACCGCGTGCTGCGGGCTTGAGTTTCGTAAACACGCAAATGTGAAAGGTTAAGAGCTGCAATGCGTGCCACAGCTGCAATATGCGAGTGTGTGTGTGTGTGTGCCACAATTTGTGGCACAACGACATTGCGACCATATAAAAAACTGTTAATGTAAGACGCAGCTGGAATTTGTATGCCCCCAACAATTTAATGTACAAATTTGTGAAAATAAAAAATTAACTAGAAAAAATTACGTTAAGATGCAACATTACATTTTTGTTTAAATTATTAATGTCCAATTGCATGACTTTAAATATCAAAATTTAAGTTTAAAAAAACTTCCTACATCATGCATAACTGTAAAGGGCCACAGATAGCTTGGCAGCTTATTAAGCTCACATAACAAATCGCTAGAAAAGTGCAAAAGACAACAGAAAAAATCACTTTGCACTCAAAAGGCTGTCGAGCAATACACAAGTTGCCCACACATACGCACACACACATACACAGGCAGACACACATATGCACTCAAAAATCCTTTAAGCGACGACAGCAAGAAATGGCGAAGAAAACACACACGCACACGCACACACACACACTAAAATGTAACGGGCAAGGCAAAAGGCAAAGGCAAAGGCAAATCTCATGCATTTTGCACTCACAGAGATTTTACAGGGCAATAAAAAAGGCGACGCTGCCTGCCTGCCTGGCTGCCTGTTGTCACGAAGCTGCGCTGCTATAAAAGCTGTTAGCTAACAGTGTGAATAGTTTGCCATAAACAGAGAGGGAGAGTGAGAGTGAGAGTGCGAGAGCGCGCGCCAGAGAGCGCATGCACGCTGACTTTGTGACGTTGTTTAATGACGTTTTGCATCTGAAAAATGCGAAAGTGCGTAAAAAGCAAAACAATAAAGTGGAAGAAGAAGATGACGCAGCAGCAGCAACAACAAAGCTAATGAGCGGAAGGAAACGCGATGCCAACGCATAAATGAGAGTCGACAAATGATAAAATGAGGGAGGGAAAGAGAGACACGAGAGAGGGCGTGTGTGAGAGCGAGTGTCCGTGTGTGGCATAACTGTTAACAAACAAACACACACACACATACACAACAGTTTTACATACCTTTGAAACAAGCACAACCCATGATGTAGCCCATCATCAGCGTGGCTTTGAGGTCGCTTTTAACGTTCCTGTTCTTGTTGTTGTTTAAGTTATTATTTTTGTCTTTGCTTTACAGTTAGAATTTGTGAAGTTTGTTTCATCAATTAACGGCAGTTATGGGATTAGGTAGCGAGTCCTTGCGCCGCCTCTCATCTATTAACGGCCGGCTCTAACCGGTTTTTAACGCTTGCGGCCTTATCACACATTCAAGTTGCAAGTTGTGCGTACGTACGTGTATGTATGTATGTTTGTGTATACATGAGTGCTTATGTGCGTGGCCCCTTTTGTGTTTATTATTTATTTATTTTCTTTATTATTGTTGATTGTGTTGACAAACATTGATTTACACTTGACTTTATCACATATTCTGCTGATATTTCATCCTCTTCTTCTTCTTCTTTTGGTTTAGTTTGATTATCACTGATTGTGCAGATTCTATATTATGTCATTTATTGAAAATTTACGCCCTTCGTTGATTTCACTCGTTGTTTCTATTTATTGTTATTATTTTTTTTTTTTTTTGTGCGTTGGTTTTATTGTTTTTGTTTTTACTTTTAAATTTATTAAACTGATTGTGCTTGAGTTGTGTTGGTGTCTTTTTGGTTTTTTATATATTTACAATATCACAAAACGAATATCTGTACATATGGATGCAAGAGTTGAAGAAATTTGTTTATTTAAAAACGCTTTTTTTATGCAATATTTATCAGCTGATTGAGAGCTGCCTATAAATAGCAACTGTACTCGAGAGCATTTGGCATGTGGGTGGCAAACAAAATAAACAAATTCAAAGAAATTTGTGTGTTTAAAGTAGCTCAAGATCAAAAACTTTTCAATTCAGTAATCATTTATGAGAATTAATGATCAATTGGAATTTGTTATCTAAGAACTCAGTGAGTATACATTAGTCTTATAGAGAATATAACTGCTAACAGTTAAAGAAGCAGCTTTGAAAGCCTATTGAAATCACATGTTGTATACGTAATATTCTTATAGCCAAGAATTACTTTGAACCGCTTTTAAAATTAACAATACAACATAAACATAATGCCAAGCACAAAGAAACTTCTTGATAGAATAATATTAATCATAAAAGCTCCATAGCTAATGCCTGCAAGCACATTAAAGCTTCTCTAAAAGTAAATTCAATGCTGACAGCTCAATTAACATGCCTGAGTCAGATAAATCTAATCCCAAGCCACAGACATTTAACAATATTCTGTCAACTTGAATGCCCCGCGGCGACACGCATCATCATCAATATTCTTAAAGCTGGTGTCATTCCATTCGAAAGTTCCACTCAGCTGGCACACTTTCTCAGACCACAAGTCGTGCGAGCTAAACTGCCACCAGAGACGCGAGTATGACACTTGGGCTTAACTGTCGCACAGCCCCAAAAACCAAATTGATAAAGATTATAATCCGAAAGTCAACGCGCCAGGCACGACATGGAACCGACTGAGATGCGGCAGCTGCATTGATAGCTGCCACACTGAAGCCGGCACAAAATTCAATTCAAAAAAAAAAATATATATTTTAATTCATTGCGAAACGACAGCGACGACAAGAATCGAAAATTGAATCGAATCGAGCCGGGCCGGGGCAGCGAGAGGTGGAAAGGCTCAACACAAAGGCGAAATCAACAACAAACGAGAAATTGAGAATTGAATACCGGAAGCTGCAACGCGACAAATTTAGCGGCAATTGTGCATAATTAAAAAAAGAAACAACAACAACAATAAACAAGCGAGAATGCCTCGTGAGACATTCGCATCAAGTATACGCCACCATAAAAGCAAACATCCAATGCGAGCAGAGAATTATAATTGATGGCCAGGCGCCCGCCATCAAGAATTCCAGCACCGGATCTGCTCTGGGTAGCGCCGCCCTAGAGGTCACTAGCACACAAGCAAGAGAGAGGGAGATAGCAAGAGAGAGAGAGAGAGAGTGAGATGTAGCACAAGTGTTGAGACATTGACATTGTCATTTTTTCGACTTTTATGGCGCCTTAAAAATGTATCTCGAAAATATGGAAGCAAGAGTAGGAGAGAAAAAAAAAAGCAGAAAGATATATATATAACATGTGGGCAGCACAGTTTTTTAATTGAGGCAAACGAAACCAGAGACGAGCTGGGGGGCAAAGGCAAGCGAAACACATTTAATGAAGCAGTGTGCCTCAGAGAGTCGACTATAGGGATACTCTACAAATCAAATGAGCAAGCGAAGAAAGCAGCACGAGAAGAATTAAGAATTAAAAAGTTTAAGTTAAAACAAACATAATTTTATTAAATTATTACTCAAGTTCATTATTCATTTATTAAAATTTACTTAGCAGCAAAATGAGTTAACAAAAAATTTTTACAAAACTGGGTCAAAGTGAAATTATAAATTAATGATATCAGAGTTTAAGTCACTTTTACTATCAGCTCAACTTGCTCGACGCAGTGCTTTATCTAATCTAGTTAGCCGCAGCTAATATACCTGTTCAGCTATTTAAAGCTAGAGTATCAATGTGAAAAAATGAAAAACACTTTATGTCAGTCCGGAAATTCGGGCTGTGTTTACACAAAAAACACACACACAAAAAAAAAAGTTAAGCGAAAAACAATAAATCGAAATTCGAACAGTGAGTAAAAATGCTAATTAATGAGCAGATATAGAGAGAGACAGAGAGGGAGAGAGAGTGTGTGTGTGTGGGCTTTGGTTAAATGAATAAACACAGTGTGAACAGGCAAACTATTTGTTAAACAAATTAAACTGAAGTGAAAGAGGGAAATACAGTCAGGAAACTGGTCAAGCGGAACGTAAAAAAAAAAAGAAAAGCCCCCAAAGGAGGCAACATAAAGTGAAGGAAATACAAATGGCAAACGGCAAACGGATGTCGCCTGGGCGCTGATTACGAGCCAATGACATGCAAAGCTCAAGGAGTGGCCGCCACACAGGACCCGTCTCTCACACACTCTCTCTCTCTCTCTCCCTCTCTCCCTCTCCCTCTCTCTCTCTATTAGGCTATTGACCTCGACTAAGGTGTACAATATACACGCCCAGCTAGACATTTTAATTAGCAAATTAAATGCAAAATGCGCAGGTGGCAGACGCAACACCCAAAATCGATTCATAATCATCAACAACAACAACAACAACGAGAGCAGCACCAACAGACATAAATAAATGTAGCTTTGCCACCAATTTGGTCATTCATCATTTAAAGCCCAAATAGCTGGCCCAAACAACTTTAAAGGCCAAGTTAACTTCCACCTAATGATGTCTCTGTCTGTTCTCTATGATTTCGAATCGAAACTTATCAAAGACTGAAACAATTTGTTGCTGTGGGCTGCCCTAATTGCCAGATTGGCTGACTAATGACTAAGCTCTACGAGATAGCCGAAAACCAAGCCACATTAAAGACAACCCAAACCTTATACCCTGGCCAAAAGGCGAACATAATTCATATCTCACATATTTCTTAACTTATCTAATAGAAATCTCTAGTAAACTTTAGTTTTTACTTTAGTTAAAAATTTTTATAGGGTATCTCCAGCATCAAAAATTTATTGGTTAATTCTCTACAGCATTCATGATTCAGCAATTAAATTTTAATTATGCATTTATCTTCAATTGTTGCTTATCTTTTAACAAAAGAAAATAAAAGCAATAAGAACTCTTGAAGCTGCTCAATACAAATGATAAACTGTTATACGTATCTCGTATGTTATATCGTATATACTAAAAACTCGTATGCTCTTACAATCAACTTTTCTCCCTACATATATATACCCTTTAAATATACACACATATATTACAGGGTAACATTATTGAATTGTTTGTTAAGCAAGGCAATTGCATACACAAACACAAACATACAAACACTCACGCACACAAAGATTACGTGAGCTAAGAATGCTCCTCAATCTGCACTCCTCTCATTCCACTTTCCAACAACAGACTTCAGGTAGCTGCCGCGTCTAATTGCATTATCTCTACTGTGGGCGTCTCACGATGACTCAATTAGTCATTATATATAGACATATATACATACATACATATATACCGGAGTAACGTTTATCTGGTGGCATGAGGTGTAGCGACTTAATAAGATTTTCTATGGCGAAGCGCCGACAATAAAAATATCATATCTCAGTAGATTACGATGCGACACGAGCGGAAATCAAAACATAAAACAGAAAAGAAAAGCAAAGAAAAATGCAGAGGGTGAGAGAGTCAGACTGCTCAATAAAAGAACTAAGTTGCAATTGCCCAGGAGGATGGGTAAGCGGGACGCTTTACAACACTGAACAAATTGCTAACCTAGCACAATACGAACAGATAGCAGAAGAAACGAAGAGAATATAGAAATTGCAATGTTTATTATTATGATGATTAAAATGCAGAGGAAATTCACAGAAAAAAAAAAACACCACCACCCACACGGAACACAAACACACCTACATACAAACACATATAGACAGTTGCATTGGCATCTCGAACAATGACGAAATCGCAGCGAAAGAGAAGCAGCAGCAAAAAAAAAAAAAAAAAGGTAGACGACCTCAGGGATGCAGCGCGGCCACACACTCACAGAAAAACAAATACAATTCTTAGTCATACACACAAGCATTCTCAAGCTTTCCTATACAATTTCTTGTAAATAATTAAAAATCAGTTCCATTAACCATTATTTATAAATATTTTGGGAATACAATTTCTAGCGAAAAATTAGCCACAGTCTGCTGAGTTTTGTTTTCGGCTTTTTTTTCCCCCACACTCAATACAAAACAAAGACAGCGAGAGAGTAAAGCCGCGCTCTCCAGCGAAATTGCCAGAGAGGCGAAACAAACGCAGCGAATATCAAAAGCAAAAAGCAACGCGCAGCAAGGATATGTGCGAGTGCAAGCGAGAGAGAGCGCGCCCAATGGTAGGCAACAATTTGCTGCTTCCTCTTGCTGCCGCTGCGTATGCGTAATGTGAGCAGAGCAGGCGGCGGCGAAAACCAGACCAAAAGTAGAATGACGGCAAATTAAAGTTCGTTTGCTACGAGCGCTGCAGCAAACACACAAAACAAAACTCGAACAAGAAATAGCAGAGCCTAGTGTCCGCCTACCTCCCCGTCTGTCCCACTCTGCATAGCGAAAACCAGGCTGCCGACTACTTCAAACAAACACACACACACACACACGCACATATGCATATTAAAAATGCTATTGCGTGCCTGCTTTTAATTCGCCGCCGTTGCCTTGCTTTGACTGCCTTGTCCGCCTGCCCTCCTCCCTCTCTGCGTCCCTCTCACTCATACTCCGTCCACTGTTGCATTTTACACAGAAATTCCTTTTAAGAGAAATATTTGTATTGCGCTTTGTGACGATATTCGTCAAACCAAAACATCAAGAGGAAATATTTTGTACACGTTTCGCTTGTGCCGTTAATTCAGCTTGTCGCATTGTTTGTTTTTGTTACGCTATTTATATATACACATATATATTTATTGTTATTATTATTGTTATATTCTCCTTTTCTTTGGATTGTTTGTTTTCGAGGGTGGTTTATTTTTGTGGTCAGAGCTGTTGCTGTCACTGACAAAAGCTCAAATGTAATTGCATTTCTTTACATTGCGCTGACAATGCAGTTTCATTTTTTCACCTATTTTTTTATAGTTGAAATATAAGAAGCATAGAACAAAGTTTAGCAATAATTTAAAGTTTATAGAAACAACTTTCTGAACAATTTAATAGCTTTGAAAAAGTTTCGAAATTTAATTCGTATAAGTAGCACAGCCGGTAAAATGCGAACTCTTCCGAACAACCGTTACATTGCCAACAGCTTCAACTTGGGATTATGCACAAGCAAAAAGCGCCTAGCTAAATGGCTTATAAATATTGCAGCTATCAAATATTACATATTTTATCGTGTAAAATTGTTGTCTTAGCACACACACTCACACACGCGAGTACACAAGACACTCACACACACGCACACATACGTAGACGAGAGGCGAGCGAGAGAGAGAGAGAGAGAGCGTTAGACACGACACTTTACAAAAAATATCTGACTTGCAGAGTAAACACAATTATAAATATTTGCGCATATTTGCAGTGTAATTTTTGTTTATATTTATTTATATTTGTTTTCTTAATTTATTTTTCTTTTCTTTTCATTTAGTTCTAGCGCGACGACAAAAACAGACGCTGCTCTAGCGGACTGCGTTTTAATGTTAACTGAACATAGGAAACGGCAGAGCCGACAGAGCAGCGAGCAGCGAAACGATTTGCCATAAAAATGCGACGCCGTCCAGCTAGCCGAAAAGCCAACAACAAAAACGACGCAGTGGCGTATGATAAAAAGTAACAGTGAGAGAGTGCGCTCGCTCTCTCTCTCTCTCACACACTCTCTAACTCTCTTCAACTGTCTGGCGCTCAGCGAAACAAATGCCAAATAAACAAAAGCACAAAACGTGCGCGCCGAGAGAGCGGCAACGGCATCGGCAACGACAACAGTGATGGCGGCGAAGAGAGCCCGACGCAGGCAAGCACATGCCGGCTGCAATCGTCGCCCCGGCAGCAGCATCAAATACAAAACAAACACGAAACGCAATGCCGTAAAGCTTCAAGCGCACTGAAGAATTTTTTTTCGACAGTCATCAAATATATGTTTGCACGCTCATTATGAATGCGCGAGCGAGAGGGAGACAAAATGAACTTACGGTGAGTTAGAATACATAAATGTCAAGTGCAAAAGCACGCCAGATATGCCGTTTTGTTTACCATTCAAAATAGCCACGACTATTCACAAAGCTTCCGCTTCACTCTCTTCGCCCATCAAAGCATTTGCTTGGGTTTTGCTTAACATTTTATCTGACTTTTTGGCAAACTGCCGCAATAGCTGACAACGACAACAACTAGAACAACGACAGTTGCTGTAGTCGGGAATAACGGCAAAATAAATACATGTGACTTTGAAAGTTGAAAGGGCAAGCGAGTGAGTAAGAGAGAGGAGAACAGCTTAACTGCGCGTTAACTCGACTTAAATTGGCTTTAAACGCGTCATATTTACGACTCAGCCTGCTGTTGTCTGTGTGTAATTGAGCTTTAGTACAGCACTTGGAAGTAGGCAACAGTATTTACAGTTATTCGTCGCAGCCCCAAAGTATGCAATGCTTGCGGGTGGCAACAAATCTGTCTGAGGAGATGGAATGTAATTGGGTTTTCCCCAGTTATCTATATGTTTTTTATTTATATAAAGTTCCGTTATACTTTAAAGTCGGATGATTCATTGTAGAAATAAAATGTAAATTACGTGAAGCTCGCCAAATAATTGTTTAAATATATAATAAAATGTATCAAAATATAAACAATAACAATACAATTTGTAATTATATTAATTCCATTGAAAATTTCATCATAAAGCGCATTGTGCTCAACAAAGGCAACAGAATCTTTTCAATTCTGTACAAAAAAAGAAAAACTTTTCAAGAATTGTTCTTCCCGCTTTTCCAATTACAGCGAACCTATTTCCCCCAACAATAGTTGCACAAATTGCAAATGCAACAATCAAAATGTTGAAGTTAACAGCCCACCCCCTCTCACTTTATATATGAAGTTTTCTGACTTACCGTTATTATTGCTGATGGCGAATCGCTGCTGCAGCTGCTGTGCCAGCGCCTGATGATGCTGAGCGAGCGGCGTCAATGGCGGTGGCTGCTGCTGCTGTTGCCCCTGCTGACCCACGCTCAGTTGCTGTGGTGCCGACTGCGAATGTGGCACGCCGCCACTCAATGAGGATGTGTCCGAGGAGCCATCTCCACCGCCACCGCCTCCTCCTCCTCCTCCACCACCACCATTGGCCATGGAATTCTGTTGATTGAGGCTGGCGCCATTGAGCATGGAATTTGCATTGAACTGCTGCACGGATATTGAGCTAGCCACGCCCCCGCCCACCAATTGCTGTTGCTGCTGCAATTGTTGCTGCTGCTGCTGCTGCTGTTGCTGCTGTGTGAGCAACGCATTGTTGGCGCTGCCATAGGTGGTGGCATTAATGGAATTGTTGGCTTGATTTATGGAATTATTGTGGACGGCTGAGAGTAGAGAGCCATTCGCAGTGGCTCCACTATTATAGTACGACTCCTCGCCTGCAAGAAAGAGAGGGGCAGATAGCGAGAGATTTAGTTAGTAAAAGCTTGCAGTCATTCATAAATTGCGGCAAGCTTTGGCCGATTCGCTTAAAAGCTCTTTCATTCAGCTCAGCTTTCACCTTTTTCAAGGCAAACTTTCGCCGTGCAGCGCCATCTATGAGCGAGCGGCGGCACAAAGCTTGACTGGGTTAAGCTATAAAAACTTGAGGTAGGTTCGAGAGTTTTTTTTTTTTCACTGTTTTCTGCTTTTCTCTCATCGATTTGGAATGCATTCGGCGTCTCTCACTCGCTGGCTGACGGCTTCTTCGTTTCGCATTGACAATTAGCTGCCGTTGATTAATTACCAAACAGCAGAGAATGTTGGCGACGTCCCCAAAGAGAGACAGACAGAGCAACAACGGATTGGAGTGTCTGCCATATATTTCACTTTGTACATCTGCAATTGTCATTGGGGGGGCTGTGACGGCTCGTCATGACTGAATTGTGGCGGAAGGAAACAAACAAGAGCCACGCCGTAGCCGTGCCCCGCCCCGCCCCGGCCCTGAACAAACAATTTAGCAAAGTGGAAACCTGGCTAAGCGTCGCCGTCGCTGTCGCCGTTCGTCGTGACTGAAAGCCAAGTCAACGGGCCGCCTCGTCATTGGCTAAATCGTGCGTGGATTATGGCCAATTTCCGTTTTGTTTGTCTGTCATAGCGCACAAAGGCCAAAACTGAAAGCCAACGATACATTTGAGCGCCTGTGGTCGGGTTTCTGTTTAAGTTGCTTGGCCAAAACCAAAAAAAAAAAAATACACACACAGTTTGCCAGGCTTTACTTATAAAACTTTTGTGCATAACAACAAAGCTCAATGGGGGATTAGATGTGAGCTATATGGCTTTCAAAGATTCGCTTAAGTAACACGGCATATATGTATACATATACATACAGATGTATACCGTTATGCAGCCAAAGTTTATGAAGTTGCGCTCGACGGGAATTTAATAGAAAATAAATTCCTAAGGTTGAGCCAGAACCAGTTAGAAATTGCAGATAAATATCTTAATCTGGACGAAGGAATTGAAATGGTTTAATTGGAAATGCATTGAGAGAATCTAGCTGTGCTTAACAGACTTGTAGATATCCTGCATATAACCCTATCAATAGTTTTGTATAGACAGAGCTTTGCCTTTATCCATATAGCTCTTCTTCTATCTCACTCTAAAGTCCACTTTCACTCACCTCTCACTCGTTTGCTTAATAATAAATGTCAGCATGACTTGAATGAAAATCGCAGAGAAAGGCGACAACGGAATTGATCAAATGTAAAAGGTGAATTCTTATGAAGGAAAAAAAATAAATAAATAAAAAAAAAAACAAACAAAAAATAAAATAAAATAAAAATTAAAAATTAAAAAATATATTTAAAAAAATATAAAAAAATAAAAAAAAATATATACAAAAAAAAAATAAAAAAATATATAGAAAAAAAAATTTTAAAAATAAAAAAAAACTAGGAAAATGATAAAGAAACGAAAAGGCAATAAAAAACGCTTCGTGAAAGACGAACTAAAAGCAAGAGTGAAAGAGGAAGGGGTAGCCAGAAATAAGCAAGGGAAAGAAAAAACGAAAGTTTGTAGAGCTCAAATCAAAAGGATGGAGAATGGAGGAGGGGCATATTGTGTGCAGTAAAAGGACAAATTAGAGGACCAACACAAAAGCATATAGGTCATCGGGGAAAATCTTATGATAGATGAAAACAGTGAGAGATGAAAAGAAGAATAGTTAGGGATAATGATAAAGAAAAGACTGAATGCACGGTGAGAAAACACTGGAGGAAGAAATAAAGGATAGAAGACAACTAAAAAGTGAAAGAAAAAACCTTGGAGAAGACGAAAATAAATGAAGAAAAGTTACAGAAAATATCCTTCTATATCTGATTTAAGACTACACGCTTTACTTCAATCGTTCCACTCTATTTCAGATTCTATTTCTGTTTCAATTTTCATATTCTTAACACTCTTTCTCTTCCATTGCCGCTAATAAGAGAGCTATAAGTTTCGTCTAGTTCATAGCTCTAAAACTCACCCGGTTCTGGTATATTGCCCAGCGGGCTCTCTGGCAACAGAATGCCCTTTTGCACTAGTTCATCGCGATTGGCACGTACAGAAATCTTGCGTTCCAGTGCTGTAAGGCAAATAGATGCAAATATATAAATAATAACAACAAGAATAATAATAATAATAGTAAAAATAATAATAATAATCAAAATTTAAAAAATAACAACAACAAAAATCAGTAATAATGATAATATAATTTTAGATATAATAATAATGAGCATTACGAAACTTAAAATAATAATGCCAATGACAAGGACAATAACAATGATAATGATAATGCTAATATGCTAATTATGCAACCATTGCTTATAATGCCAATGACAATGAGACTAATAATAATAATGAAGGGAATCAGAGGCATTACGACAATGACAATAATAATGATAATGCTCACGATAATACTAATGACAGAGACAATGAAAATATTAATGGCAATAATAATGATGATGATGATAATGCTTATGACAATGACAATGACGATGACGATTGCCATGTAAATGAAAATGAAATTAGCTATGACAATGACAATGACAATGAAAATGAAATTGCAAATGACAATGGTGTTGATCTAATGAAATTGTCAATGACAATGTTAATGACAAAGTTAATGATAATGTTAATGACAATATTAATAATAATGGTAATGACAATGACTATGACAATGCTAATAATAATAATCTTCTGCTAACTTACATTTGGATGCAGCTTCGAATTTTTCGCTCTTCTTTTTTCGGCGCCATTTCCAGGGCTTGAAGAAGCGGCCGAGGGCGCTCAGTTTGCTTTTACGCTCCAGGGGCGGGGTGCGGGTGCCAGAGCCCAAGCTATTTGTGCGTATGGCGGCGCCATTTTGTTTCTTGGCTGCAAAGAGAGAGAGAGAGAGAGAAGATTAGAGATGAGTGAAACATTAACAGTGTATAAATGTCAAACAAAACAAACGCAGCGCGGAAGCAGCTCAACAACTGTCCGTAAATAGGCCGGCATGCCACGCCCCCCCGCCCGCGTGTGGCATGCGGCAATGCTGCAGTTGCAACATTTTTATGTTTGCTTGAAAGCAAAAATTTGAAAAGCGAAAACAACTGCACAACAACAACCACAAAAATGCCATTAAATCATTTTCTTTATGCAATCAACAACACGATGATGATGTTCACGCTGGCGACGATGATGATGATGATGTTCGAACATCATTTGACAAATCAATTAGAAATTCAAAACAAGTTTTCTTGCAACGCGAAGAAGCAGAATCATGCTTCTGCATCAAAATTCTAAGCCATTATTGTTGGCCATTAAGAGCCATCAAGGCGTTGGCCTGCATACAAATGGCCAAAAGCCCACTTGACTGCGAGCCAAATCTAATTGGCTAAGAGAGAGAACCAGAGCCAAACTTAAAATAGCCCAACGATTGCCTCGTCTGCTTCAGATATGTGACTGTAGTAGGGGGGCGGTTTGCTAAAAGGGGGAGTGGCAGAGGCAACAACAGCACAAATAAAACAAAATTCCCGCCAACAGCTGCCGCTGCTGCTTCTATAGCAGCTGTTTCTCATTTGTTGTTGTTGATTCTGATGCTGCCTAAAGATAAGCTGAGCACACTCACACACACACACACACACACACACACACACACGAACAGCATTGAAGCGTTGAAATTAGGCTACCTACAAATAGCTGGAGGAGCAAAACAGAAGAGCGCAAAAAAAAGAAGAAGAGAATAAAAACAACATAAAACAAAAAACAAATGATAGCAAAAGAACGAATTTTAAATGCTCTATAGCTGTAGTGTATAATATGCCATATATTTTACACATAAAAACATCATAAAAAAAAACTTCGCATATAAAGTTTATCTGGTCATTAAATTCGAAACTAATTCAATAAAAAATCTCTATATGGTCCGTAAAGACGCAGCAATTGGCTTTGCAATGCACTGCCATAAAATACCCTGTTTTTTTTATTTTTTTTTTTAATTCAAAACATTTTCTTTTGTTTATTCATTTTTTTTCAATTTTTTTTTTTTTTTTTTTTTATTTATCTATATTTTTTTCAAGTTTTTTCTATTATTTTTTTATATTTTTTTCTATTTTTTTTTATTTTTTAAATTTTTTTTATGTTTTATTTTTTATTTATTTATTTTGGATTTATCAATTTTTTTTTTAATTTATCAATTTTTTTTTTAATTTATTTTTTTTTTATTTATTTATATTTTTTTAAGTTTTTTTATTATTTATTTTTATTTATTTCATTAATTTTTTTATTTATTTTTTTATTTATTAATTTTTTATTATTTTTTTTTTTTTGTCTTTTTGATTTATTTATTTTTTTATTTATTTATTTTTTTTTTTTATATATACATATTTTTTATTTATTTATTTTTAATTTTTTTATATACATATGTTTTATTATTATTTTTTTTATTTATTTATTATTATTTTTTTTATATTTATTTATTACTATTATTATTATTTTTTTTTTAGCCTAATTTTACCATATTTCATTTAACATTTCCCCAAAGTACTTCCACATCAACACATTCATAATAACTTCAATTGAAACTTTTCTTTTCGCACGGATTTAATTGAGTTTCCTTCGCTTTCAACTGTAACTTCAATGGCCAAGTTATTGTAGTCGCTCGGCTACTGCTGCAGCGTATTTATAAATACCGCAAAATTGTGGCAAATGGGCTAAGAACTATTTGGCTTCCTTCTTAGTCTAGCCACGGCGCATGGCGCATGGACTGGGCCAAGCTGCTGTCGGCCCGTCCCAATTGTGGTCAATTGTTGAAGCAGCTTTTCATGCTTGATTTCAGTTGCATAACGAGCGGGAGACATTCACACAAGAGAGACAGAGGGAGACAGGGAGAGGTGGGGCAGAGAATGTGTGTCAAGCTGAGAGAGAGAAACCACTCGGATTGAAGCTGTTGCACGTGAATGACATGCAACGTGCAACATTGTTCTGCACAGCCCGAAGGCAGCGGCAACGACAACAAAAAAAGAACCGCCAAAAAACAACAAAAAACAAAACAAAATAAGTAAACGGAAATGCAGCCACATTTAAATGGCGCCACAGAGAAAATAGCGAGAATTTTTCACCAAAAGAAAAACTGAAACTGAATCCAAATTTAAGCTGAGAAAAATCTGCTTAAATTTTTTACAGCTTACAGCGTTTTCTCTCCCACTCTCCCTCTCTCTCACTCACTCTTTAAGGTGTGTGAAGAATGAAACCAGTTTTTTTTTGGCTTTCGACTTTTTGGAGGGAGCCAAGTTTAGCAAACGGCAGCTGCTCCATGGTGCAGCCCAGGCCACGGCAATAAGCGACAAGGGCGGCAACAACAACAACAACAGCAACAACAACAAAAGTCAACAACAATGTTGTATTTTTTTTTTTTTTTAATATTTTATGCGAACGCGTGGAAAACGAGTTTTCGCGAAAGTTGTTGGGTTCCATTGTTTTGTGTTTGTTGTTGTTGTTGTTGTCGTTTTTGTGGCTCCACTGTATGTTGTTATTCTCGCTTGAATACCCCTCGAAATCCACAACACAAATACGGTTGACAACAACAACAACGACAACGAAATATTCTTAAATAAATTCTATACCAAAAAAAAAAATATTATGTGAGTTTGTACATTTGGAGACAGCCTCAATATGGGCGGCCTGACAAGGGGGCGTGTGCATAACATAATACAGTTTATGACAAAGCACATACATATACATATATGTGAGTGTGTGTGTGTGTGTGGTAGCTGCTTTATGAATAGTTTGGGCGCATATCAAATGGCGACTTAAGCTACAGCTCAGAAAATATAAAAATAAGCAAACAAATAACTACACAAGTAAAATAATAATAAATATATAAAATAAATAAAATAAAAAATAAAATAAAAAATAAATAAAATAAAAAATAAATAACATGAAAAATAAATAAAATAAAAAATAAATAAATTACAAAATAAATAAATTTAAAAATAAATTAAATTAAAAATAAATTAAATTAAAAATAAATTAAATTAAAAATAAATTAAATTAAAAATAAGTAAAATAAAAAATAAATAAAACAAAAAATAAATAAAATAAATAATACTAAAAAAATATATAGTAATATATTTGAACAAATATTTTTAAGCAAATATTAAAAATAAATAAAATAAAAAATACTACAAAATATGTAATAATATGTTTGAGCAAATATTTTTAAACAAATATTAAAAAATATATATACATATATATATACATATATATATAGATGTACATATAATGAACTTTTTTTTTAAATAAAATAAAAAATAATAAAAATAAAACAAATATTAATACAAATGAAATAAAAAATGATAATAAAAATAAAATAAAAAATAATTATAAAAATAAAATTTAAAAAAATAATAATAATAAAATATATAAAAAAAAAATTGTTTGCTTAAATAAAATAAAAATAATTGCTTAAATAAAATAAAAATATTTGTTTAAATCAAATAAAAATATTTGCTGAAATAAAATAAAATACAAATTTCAAAATAACGTAAACAAATTTTTCCAAAATAAAATAAAAATATAAAAACAAAAAAAAATATATAAAAAAACATTTAAAAATAAGAAAACAAAAATGAGAACCTAAAATACATATTGTATTTGTTTTATATTTATATTATCATAATATATATTATAGAACTTTATAAATAAGTATAAAAACTTCAGCTCAAGTCAAAATGCAAAATATGTGCTGAACTCCAGCCAAGGACTAAAAACAACTGCATTATGACAAAGTTGTAAAAGTTTTAAAGTAAAGTACAGATAGTCTGCATGAAAATCTATATTATATGTATATATAATATATCAAAAAGTTTTCAGCACTCACAACTCAATTGCCAGCTAAGGAGAACAGCAAACTGCTTTTTAGCAAAAGGTTATTTGCGACTAAGATATTTACCCCTGAGGTCTGATCCAGTTATCATCTAGATATGTATATAAATATAAACCTCTATCATAACTATCACAGCCAAGCCGCAATCTATATCACTCTTTCTATTTATATACATACATACATACATATATCATTCATTTCATATATGTATGTATATATATAGACATATTAGAGCTTATGTAAATTGTCAATTGTCGTGTTCCACTTAAAGCTCAGTCAAGTGGATAGGTATGTGTGTGTGTGCGTGTGTGTGTGTGCTGCTGATAACTAAGCCAAACAAATTGACAGCAAAAAATCAGAGCAACAAATTTTTATTTGCACAACGTGACAAAGCGCTGAAATCTTGAACCAAACTAAATGAAACGAAAATGGAAGCAACACAAAAATTAAAATAATAAAAATATAAATATAAAAAATATATTTAAATGCAAATCAGAAATAAATAATAATTTCGATTAAATTGTCAAACTTTCAAGCTGCCCAACGAAAAAGAAAAAAATGAAATGAAAATAAAGTAAATTAACATGTCAAAAGCCAAAGTAAAAGCAAAATAACGAAAGTGAGTCAGGCTTAACTGACTGCATAATGCTCGTTCACTAAACCAAAAAAAAAAAACGCCCTAAAAAAAACTGCGAATAACAGGAATAACATGGAGTGAAAGAATTTTTTTTTTTGTTGAGCTGTGAAAGATATATTTATTTCTATTCATTCTCATTGAGGCAACTCCAATTTCCGAAATAACATATGAAAACAAAACCATTATACACTGATTTCCCATTTTCAATGGGTTCAGGGTATAAAAAATAAATAGAAAATAAGTCTGCCTGAAGGCCTTTGTCATTCCGGCTTGAAACTTATTATTTAAAATTAATTTCATTATAACAATAATTAAATAAATATAAATTTCTCATTCTCGCTCTCTTTCTCTCCCTATACCGCTCTCTAACCCACAAACAAACCCAATTATAGCCAGACAAACCAATATGCCCCTCTTCACTTACTGAACCAGCATAAATACAAAAAACATTAGATGGGAGCCAAAAAACGTGTTAAGCCAAAATGAAAATTGCTGAGCAAAAAAAAAACCCAAGCCAAAAAATTAAAATGGCTAAATATAGCTAAAGCAAAATTTGTGTGACTTTTTTTTCTGCACTTTCGAAAAAAAAACAACAAGAAAATAAATGCTAACAGAAACTATAGAAAAATGTATGCTCGAAGGTCGCAGGCGACGCTAATTGAGGCGATGCCAACAAAATACAGTAAAATGTGTAACAACAACAACAACAACAACAACAACTTGAATTGCCACAACAACAACAATGCGATTACTGAACTAATTTGCAGCCGTCCGTCCGGTCTGTACGCTTTGCCGCCTTTCCGCCTGTCTGTCGATTTTGATTGCAATATGAAACCTGAAATTAATTGTAATTACAAAGAAACTACAACAGATAAAGGCAAGGGCGCGTGCGAATGTGTGTGTGTGTGTGTGTGTGTAGGCTACCCAATTGCCTGTTGGCGTGGGGGCGTGACAGCGTGCTTTTGGGGGTAGGGGAAGAGGAGGCGCTGCCAAAATTTACGCCTGGCCTGGCACGTATTTTGACAACGGCGCTGCGGTAATGGCCAAAGCTAAATAGTAAATGCTAAATGGAAATTGATGCTAGTTAGTAACGGATATTAGATACACTATAGAATGAGCAAGAGGCAGAGAGAGAAAGAGAGAGAGAGACAGAGAGAGATGGAGAGAAGAAGCCAGAAGGCTGCCATATATAAGGTATGCATAAGAATAAACTCTATCTCTATCTCTCTCTCTCACTCTCTCTCTCACTCTCTCGCCCTCTCTCTCTCTCTCTCTATCCCAACTAATATCAATTGGTATATACTCGTCTCTTTATGACTCTCATTTCATATTCATTTATCTAAATATTATATCTATAAAAAACACACACACCCGATAAGCTCTCTAATAGGGTATACATCTAACGCTCTGTTATTATTAAAAATTCCATTTTGCTATTGCAGTGTCGCCGGTGTCGCTGGCGTTTGGCAAAGCGCAGCAAAGCGTTCACTGCACATGCACAAAATTCAAATCACATTACGTATACGCAACGTTGCGCAGGCAATAGAAAACGTGAGCGTATCACATTGGCAATGGGCAGCGAGTGGGTTTCTCTCTCTCTGTGTGTGTGTCTCTGAATGACAGCTGCGGCACTGAAGCGCAGCCAATGCCAAAAAAAAAAGGTGACAACTAGATGTGAAAAGTGCGGCGCAACTTTAACTCGACTATCGATAGTTGTTGACTTTGGATTTATGATGTGCAGTCATCAAATCTTTTCGAGAAACTTATACTCTGGACTAACTTGTTCAACTTGAACAACTTCAATCAAAACTTATGAGATTCTCATTGAAAAATTATTATTTACGAAAAGTTTACACAAGTGCAAAAGTTTTATGAAAACTTTGAATGATAAAAAAAAAATTACAATAAAAAACTGTTCTGTAATATATTTGAACTATAGATATATATTAAAAAAAAAATATATATATATATATATTAAAAATATAAAAAAATATATATATTTAATAAATAAATATAAATAAATAAATAAAAATAAATAAATAAAAAAAAAATAAAATAAAAAATTTATGCATTCCCTTATGTATAGTAGACTATGCATTATGTTGTTTATATTATTTATTTATATATTTTTTTATGTTTCTTTATAACTTTTTTTGTATTTTTTTTTATTAAAATACATTTCCATTATTTAAAATACATTTTTTATTTTTTTTTTTAATTTTAATTAATTTTAAAAATTCTTTAACTTTTTTATTATTTAATGTATTTATTATTTAATTTTTTTATTATTTAATTTTTTTATTATTTAAATTTTTATTATTTAATTTTTTTGATTATTTAAATTTTTTTATTATTTATTTTTATTTGTTATAATTTTTTTTTAATTAATTTTTTTTTTATTATTATTATTTTCTTCTTTTTATCTTGAGAAATTTTCTTAAATTTACAAAAAATGCGTACAACTTTTTTTTACTTTACTACAAATATGACTTTATCATCAATATGACTTTCTTCAATGCTTATCAAACCGCATTCATTGTTTCATTTATATTTGAATGCACCAACTCAATTTCACCTCCAATTATTTATACATATATTAGGCAAACCCGAATGACCGCAATACCGCAATGGTTAAAGCTAAATCCCTCACCCACCATTCACGCCGTATTTGTAACTCCCTCATAACCTCATCCCGCTGCTATTACGCCCGCCCTTCGCTCAGCCATTTGACAGTTTGCACGCGTACATCAAAGTCAAAGTCAATTACGATAGACAATTCCGACGATTACGTGTATGAGAAAATACAAATAAAACACGCATAACTCTCGCAATTGACAAAAAAAATATATATAAATGATTGCGTTGATAACATACGAGCAATAAATTGAGTAACACAGCGAGATAGAGGGGAGAGACAGAGAGAGAAATGTAGAATGAGATTTTAGGGGAAAAAAAAGTCCATGAATAACAAATAGCTATGATTCATGGATACATGAAATTTCATGAGCAACCACAAAGATCAAAAATAACAAATGACATATTAAATGCAAAATCGTAAATCGAAAAAAAAAAAAACAAGATAAAAATAGTTGTTGTTGTTGTTGTTGTTGGCAGCTAATTGCATTTAAATTGCATTTGACATTTGACATATATCTGTATATACGATACGTTGACATTCAATCAGCTGCATTGGAACTATAAATAGCTGAGCGCAAATGAGTAAGTGTAATGAGAATCGCAGAGAAAGGGACTTGTGGGTAGAGACAAACGACAACCGACAGTTGAGTGTCAGAACAGTTGTCAATTAGTAGGTAAAATGGTGAGGCTACAAATGCAATAAATGCTACACATAGCGGAGGGTTACGAGTCGAAAAATGATGTGCAGGAAATACCATAGGAATATAGAATAATTAGATATATAGAGCAACTATCAAGGCAGAGATTGAGAGAGAAAGAGAATGAATAAGGGAGACAAGAGAGAGAGAGAGAGAGAGAGAGAGAGAGAGAGAGAGAGAGAGAGAAATAAATTGAAAGAGAGAGAGAGAAAGGCAGTTTAAAAGTGCGATAGAGAGAGATAGATTATGATAATGATGATTATGATGATGAGTCTCCGATGAAGTGAATGAGAGAAAAGTGGAGAGGTAAGCGTAAGGAGGGAGAGAGAGAGAGAGAGAGAGAGAGAGAGAGAGAGAGAGAGAGAGAAAAAGGTACATTATAGTTTCTATCGTGGAAAAAATATAAGAAATCTTGAGTGAAAGAAGCTGCGGCCTTTGGAGTGACATCATGATAGAGCAATGGAATCGTAAAGCCAGAAGAGAGAAAAATGTAGACAGATGTATAGAGAGACAGAGAGAGAGAGAGAGAGAGAGAGAGAGATAGATATATATTCAGGGAGAGAGAGAGAGAGAGAGATATACTCTAAGAGAATTCCATAATATTATTAAAAAGTCTCAACAAAGAAAGAAATAAAGAAATATTTGTATATGTATATACATTATGACATTGGCTATCCTGTTACACATGAACCCTTCAATTCGAAATACCCCATGCCAGAGCACGAGTGAAGAATGCAGTGAAGCGCGCTGTCTGTCACCCGCAGGCAGCTCAAATTACCAACAGCAACAACTTTTATTAATTTGATTTCAGTTCTTCTGATGAGGTGGGCTCCAGTGCGGTGCGGATTGGTGGAGGGGGGGAGGGGGACGGTATGTCGTTAGCCTGCCGCTTGGTGGCATGTTTGGAAAATTTACAACATTGTTCTGTCGCCAAAGTGTGGCTGTGGGCAAACAAGTTTATGGGACAAGCCCCAAACAAAAACAGAACAACAACAACAACAACAACAACATTTTTCGGACATAAAACATGAGCCTAAGCAAAAAAAAAAGAAGAAGCAAAACGATGAGCAGCATATGCCCAAATATTTGCACAAAACTTATGCCCGAGAACAAAGAATGGGAAAAAAAGAGAAACAAGCACACGGAAAATTGAAGAGGAAAACAAATAAAATTTCATTTTCAATTAACATAAAACTTGTGTAAATCAAAACGCACAAATTGCGAAACGAGCGTATGTGGGCCTTAGCCAATAAGTATCTGACAGATACAAATACACAGCATCAGATACAGATGCAGACGCACACACACACACAGCTACAGATATAGATTTAAAGTGTACCACAAACTAATTAAAAACATTTCAATTTCACTGCAGTTGATTGCTAAATTGTTTGGCTTTTAAACAAAGCAGATAGAGCTTATATATATATGTATATATAGATCCAGTTTATATATATGTATATCTGGTATTTGTGCGTGGGCCTTTACGTTTTGTTTAGCCTGACAGCTACAAAATAGTTGAGTTAAATGTGCGAAAATGTTTATAAAAAATATTTACATTTTAATTGCAATTCGTTTTTTGTTTACATTAGATTATGTCTGAACTTTAATGGGAGCAAAATTGTGTTGTTAAACGAAAAGTGGGGCAAAATGGGAAACTATTTAGATATTTACTTTCGACGAATTATGCGAATTATGAACTGAAATATGGTAAACAAAATTAGACTTGCCTATGAACTATATATTTCAGTTAAAGCAACTAATTTGGGGTGAACGAAGTGGATTTGGATCTGTTATTGGATATACAATCAAAATCAAAATTGTAGAAAATACATAAGCAGCTGTACACAAAATTTGGATACTCTAGCTTTAAAGATACACGAGATATCGTTTTATAATTGACTTTTGATAAGATTTCCATTCGATAACACTAAAACTGGAATAGTTATCGATTATTTGAAACGAACACAGTCTGCGAGTGCTATACAGAGAACTACAAAACAAATTTCAAGTCTCTAGCTCTTCAAAGTTAAGAGATCGAAGCGTTAACACAATAAATAAATTTTAAATTTTAAATTTTAAATTTTAAAAATTTACACTAAGCATTTCATCAAATTCCCTTCATTCTCTCTAGAGTTTACAGATGAATGCAAAATTGTTCTACACACAACACATACTCAATCAATTTTGTAGCTTACAAACTTTAGCTGGCTTATCAAAAGGCAATTAAAAACTTGTATATTGTATAGCCGGGGCGAAAACAAATATCGCACATGCACAAACAGTCTAAGGCGAAAGTTATATCCTTTGTTGTAGTTAAAATAGTTAACAGCAAGATAAACTTTAAAGTACAGTTAATGGAATTTTTGTTGTTTTGAAAACTTTTGTCAAACAGAAAGGAAACTTTGGGTCGAACGAATTGGCAGTTGGCCAACAAAAATATTGACCTGAAGCACAGATAAGCAATAATTATGATTGCTCGCAATTTTTGTGGCTTATCCAAGCCGCAACACTTTGACGAGACTGTACCGCAAATTGATATCACGGACTGATGAACAGTTAGCCAGGCAGACACTTGACCTGCAATCCAGCCTCAGTTGCAATTCCATTTTAATTAAAGCAAATTAAAACTGACGGCAAATGCAGCTGGCGACGAGCGACGAATACAAATGGAAAAAAAAATTTATATATATTTATATATATATATGTAAAGTCAAGTAAAGGAACTCTTATTTATATCTTCATTAATAATGCGAAAAATAAGTGAAAGAAGAGGCTGAAGAAAAGTGAGTGCTGAAATAACAATTTTTAATGAATCTGGCGCTGGCCACGTGCCACATGAGCAGCTTCAGATGAGATCATCAAACAAGTCGATTCGTTGACCGATTGAATCGTCTCATACCGTCTCATCATTTACAAATTGAATGTATTCACAATTTGCATAATCCAAAGCACAAAATGTACAGAGAGTGAATAATTTAAAACAGAATTGAGCAGCTCTGAGATAAAGTCAATAATACCTCATTGTCAATAATAGTTTAGTTGATTCTCTGATCATTTTTTTGTATTTACTGAAAGTAAATTTAAAGCTTTAAGCCTTAAATTAAAATCTAAAATATTTAGAAATACCCTGGGATTATAGACAGCTGAGTTTTCTTTATCTTCAAACTGCGCACTTCATAAAATTCCAGTAGATCTAGTAGAGTAAAACAACAATTTATTTGTCGATAATAATCGATAATAATCGATTTTTCTTACATTCGTACATCAATTTGATGGAGCATTATATATATTTATCAATATGTTTAACGATTTATCGATTTTTATTAAGCAATTAAGCTTATGCTAATGAATTAATCAGTATTTACCTGCCACAAAGCTAGTCAAAATTTAACTTTCATTAACTTTTACTTTCCTATAGACAGCTACTAATCAATATTTATCGATCTTTCATGCTTAGCATAATATATGCTAACAAATTAATCCGTATCAAAGCTTAACAAAATGTAACATTTTATTACACTTTAAAAATTCACTTTCTTACCGACAGCGACTATCGATTTTTATCGATTTTCTTATAGGCAACGCCCGCCTTTCCCCAACTTATATTGTTTTGCTTTGTGCAGCACACAACAAAACATTTTCTAGTTCAAATGTTGCTTTGTTTTTTCTTCAAGTGTAGCCGCTCAGCTCAAGGTGCGGCCGACATTTGATCGATCATTGTTCGACTTTTGATTTGTGATTTGTTACTTGTGATTTGGTGTCGGGCCCAAAGTGACAAGTTTATTGGCATAGTTAAGGCATAGTTAGTCGCCGAGCGAGCTGTCTGCGGCGAGGGCCATTAGGAACAGCGTGTCGCATTAATCAGGCAGTTAGAAAGGCTTTGATCTTCATGGGGTCAATGTGGCTTTGACTTATGACTTGTACATTTGATGTCGGCATTTTGTTTTCTGCTTCTCTCTTTATTTATGTTGTTTTTTTTTTCTTTTTGTGGATGCTCTCGAAAAGGTCTAGAGTTGCCGCTGGCTAAAATGCTTAAGCGCTTTTGCTGCTTGTTAATTGAAGTTTAACTCTGCTCTAAGTGGCAATTTGTTTGACCAGAGGCCATGGATGAGCTCTACAGACTGTACACGATTTCTCGACTCGAACTTTGATTTGTGGAAGTTGAACTTGAGAGCTAGTCGAAGCTAATTTTCAATTGAACATGAGGCAGCTTTGGGGTTATTAATACCTGTCACTTCAGTTAGGATCATGTTCAGACGAGTGCAGAGTCTATTCAAAAACAATAGGATTTTTGATAACTCTCAACATGATGAAGATCTTGCGGAATTAAGAGTGTGTAGGTAAATAATACGAGTGCTCTGTCAATCTAGATTTTAGTTTAACAGACTATAATCATGACATTAAAAAAATATTGAAATGGCACCCAAGTCTAAGATTTGAGGTTTCCTTTATCAGAATATTCATTCACCTTCTTCAACGTATTTCCATCCCATTATTTCTAACCTATTTCTAGCATATTTCTATTATCAATTAACATTATATATTATATTTTATATTTTATATTTCATATTTTATATTTTATATTTTATATCTTATATTTTAAATTTTATGTTTTATATATTATATTTAATATTTAATATTTTATATTTTATATTTTATGTTTTATATATTATATTTAATATTTTATATTTCATATGTTATATTTTATATTTTATATTTTATATTTTATATTTTATATTTTATATTTTATATTTTATATTTTATATTTTATGTTTTATATTTCATATTTTATATATTATTTCTTATATTTTATATTTTATATTTTATATTTTATATTTTATATTTTATATTTTATATTTTATATTTTATATTTTATATTTTATATTTTATATTTTATGTTTTATATTGTATATTTTATATTTATATTTATTTTAATTCATATTCAATTTGCAGCAACTTTTGCCATTTGAATACCTTAAATATGATGAAAGCTCACGTTTTATGCAAGCATTGCTTATCTTTGCATAGCATACATATATACATATAAATACATACATATATATAGAATTTTATATCTATCACAATCAATGACAAAGAGTTTCTTTAGATTGCTGCTGCTCGCTCGTTCTTTACGATTAAAAAGCCACAACAATAATTTCAATTGAGTTATGCATGCCTTATCGACAGCCCAACAATTACTTTATTTATTATTTACAATAAGAAAAAACCTTAAAGTAGAAGTCAGAACGCCCCAACTCAAAGCAAAGCTCGTTGCAGCTGCTATTTTTAAAGCGTGACTGCACAAAATAATATTAATATTAAAAAAAAAATAAATAAAAAACAAATCTTATACAACTTGTCGTTTAGCTAGCGATGAGAACAATAAACGTGGCCGATCAACATCATCATTAGCAACCTGATGATGTTCATATTAATGAGCTACAGCTGAAGCTGAGCCTCATTAGCACCTCAACGCTCGCTCGCCCACAACAAGATTCCCACAATTCTGTTTGAAGATTGTAAACAAATGGAAATTGTTAACAAGTATGTGAGTTTGCTTGCGTAAGAGCTGGTGGAGAGAGACGTAGCAAAGGAGAGATAAAGAGAGAGAGAGAGAGACAGAGAGAGAGAGCAAGCGAATCAAACCATAAATAGCGACAAAGTTAATCAGCAAACACTCGACGTCAATTTATTGATTAATACACTTCGATTAGCGTGCCATCGAAATAAACCAATATAGCCATGGCAAACCAAGAGCAGAAGCGGGAGGAGGCGTGGCAGAGGGGCGAGGGCATGCTTGTGGCCGAAATTTGTTTTCAAAGTTGACTGTCAATAGGCGCCGGCAAGTCGGACAAACAGGACAGCCGCCAAGTGGCTGGGGAGATGGTGTAAGAGGTGAGAGTAGACTGAGAGATACCCTGGAAAAAGTTGAGCACAAAAGAAAGTACAGAAAGAAAGTGGATCAATAAATTCTCGATGAAGAAAAACCTAATGTGTGCTCTTGAGCTATATAATATGCAAGTATAGACTATGATATACCCTGTAAATATAAAATTAAGAATGAAGAGATGAAGAGAAACCTAATTTGTGCTCTAGAACTACATAATCTGCAAGTATAGACTATGATATACCCTGTAAATATAAAATTAAGAATGAAGAGAAAAATGTAGAAAATGAATTCCAATATAGGAATTACTAAAGGAAAATATAAATTATACTCCTAAGAAATGACATATAATTTAGGAACTTAATATACTCTATTTATTGAATTGCATTTTGGACTTTTTTCATACCCCCTCTTCACAGCTCACTTTTACAGCGCATCTCAATCAAATTACATTTTGTGCGACTGAAGTGAGCTGCCAACTAGCTGCAAAAGGCCTCAAAATCGTTTGATTAAGCCAAAAAAAAAAAAATAAGAGAGAAAAAAAAACAGGCAGGCAGGCAGACAGACGACGACAGAGCAACCTCCACAGGCTACGCAGCTCTTGTTGTTGTTGTTGTTGTTATGGTTGTTGTTGTTATTGTTGTTGTTGTTGTTGTTGTTGTTGTTGTTGTTGTTGTTGTTGTTGTTGTTGTTTATTTAAAGATATAAATAGCGCCGCCCGACCCACAATAAAAATTATCCTCTGGCAAGCCTTTTGTGTCGCGACTCTGCACCTGCCTGCCTGCCTGCCTGCCTGCCTGCCACGCCCCGCGCCCACAGCCCCACACTTTCCGGCTTGCCTCTAAGCCCCACTCAATAACCACTTCACCTTCCGCTTTTGGGGCGACTACATATGTCAGTTGTTGTTGTTGTTGTTGTTGTTGTTGTTATTGTTGTTGCATTCCATATTTTTTTTGTAGCCAGTTTTGTTTTGGGGCTCGCGCTACTGTTTCGACTCGTCTTCTATCTGGCTTTATGGCTGCGTCGCTTTTCGCATCTTAGCATTTTGATAGCTTCTGTATTTTTACAGCTCTAATCGCAGACGAAGAAGTGAAAGAAGAGGAAGAAGAGAACTGCCGACAGCGAAAATTGGCGTGCAAATTGATAGAAATGAAGAGGAAATTCTCAGCGCTGCCATTAAATGAAATTTGAAATGAACGCCAAATGGGCGGCGCTGACATTGTACCAAGTTATCGATAGGCTACAACAACAACAACAACAGCAGCAACGAAATTTTTATCGATTTTACAAACGTTTGAAGTTGCGAGAAAAATAAAGAACTAGAGGGGCGCAATGCCAGGTGTTAGCCAAGTTATGAGCGTGTGGCAGAGGAGAGAAACGGAATTGAAAAAAAAAAGTTAGCCAAATGGAGATTGAAAGCGATAAATAGAATGCGAGAGAGAGAGAGGGGGTTAGAACGAGAGACAGGCAGAGTTAGACAGAGGGAGATAACAAGTGAGGGAAAGAGGAAGAGAGACAGCTGCCAGTTCGATATATGTTTCATTGAAGCCAATTTTCTTGTTAGCTTTTCGTCGCACAATAATTGCCAGAAGCGAAATTGCCTTCGATTGAGATCAATTTCGCAAAAAAAAAAAAAAAAAAAAAAAAAAAAAAAACAGCAAATAAATATTGAACAAGTCATGGGAATGTAAGTTGAAGGTTTTTGCGTAGCTGTAAATGCAATTCAATTCTATTTTATTTACAAGCGGAAATTAGAACAATTGATTTCGACTTGAGCCTCCTCCAAAAGAGAGAGACAGAGAGAGAGGGAGAGAGAGAGAGATAAAAAGTAAGCGCTTAAATTTCCCAGAGCAGAGTAAAATGCTACTACGCCTGAAGCGGAAGCGATAAATAGAGAATTATGGGCTTAGATCTAGCAAATGATAGAGCAAAAGGCAAAAGGCAGGTATAAAATTGCATATGTAAGCACCTGAGTGCCTGAGAGATTCAATTGACTTTAAGAAGAGATTTTCTTTTAGCTCTTACAATGTCTAAAGTCCGTAAAAGATTCTTGATGCAAGTTTTTTTAGCTTTAGATATGATTTTATATGTTTTTTTACAATTCATTAAATTTCCATTAAGCTAAATTATATTTTATGCAATTTCTTTCAATCTGGTTTAAATTTACGCTATAATTTTTACTACTTGTAAGGCCTTATTTGGCTTTCTGCTATGTCTTAGCTACAATTTTGTCCAAGCAATAAATTTATTTAATTTATACCTCTTGAGAAGAACCTTCCTTGACTTTTATGGCAATCTCATTAGACTAAGCTTTTGCCAATATCTTTCGCATTTCTATCAGTTCAAACAGACGCCTATAAATTTGACAAAGTTCATTGGAACTTTTATTAATGTTCTTTTTTGGGTAACAGTGTTCTATACCGCCTACCTTTTATGGAATTTCCGTTGCCACACCCATTAAGCCCACGTCTCATTATTAGCTGCGACGCCTTTTGAAAACAAGCAACAACAAAATAATTACTTCACATTCAATTTGTGAACAAATCTTGTTTGTGCTACAAATACGCTGCAATTTCGTAAATTATTGCAAAAATGCGCGGAATGCGGTTAGCAAAATCAAAGCAAAAGCAAAAGGCAAACAGCAAATGTAAACAATATCAACACACAAGCTAACTGAAGACGGCGAAGGCGACGGGGACAACGAGCGCGACAGCAACAGCAAATCATATGATTCATCGACTCACTTTGACACACTGAATTAATTATACAAGGCAAGCTGAAATGAACGCTCTGTTATTTTCTTTCTTTCGAGCGCGCTCTTTCTCTCTCTTCGTTTCCACTCACTGCGACGCGTGCTCTCACTTGAACTTGAAATACGAGCATTTTAATTGCTAACAAATTTAAATGCCAATAAAAGAGACGACAGCAGCAACAAACGCGAAGACAATGCTCGCTGCTTCGCGTTCTATAAATAGACTCGCATGCAATAAAGCTTTTGCTGTTGTTGTTGTTAGGAATGTGCCTGGAAATTGCAATGAACCAATCAGGCTTAACGAACAGGCACTCACTCAAAAGCTTCGGCAGGTAGCCGAGCGCAGAGTCGAGCTTTGAAGAGAACCAAACTTTGTTGATCGCCAAAAAAGCAAAAAACAAAAAAACAACTACACGCTCACATTTTATTTCGAAGAGTGCGCTCATCTCAACTCTATCTTTCTCTTTCTTTCACACGCCACTCCAATTTCTTGTTGCTTTTGATTGATGATGACGATTATGAGTCAGTTTGTCAGCTTAGGAGTATCATCGAAGGCGGGACAGAGAGGGAAGTGTGGGGTAGCCGCTTGACTTGACTGACAGCCTTATAAAAGTCTACAAATCGCTTTACAGTGGAGCAGCTGAAGTAGCTAAGTGTGTTAGGTGTGAAAAAAAAAAAAAAAACAAATTAAGGCAATACAATAATAATAAAATAAAAAGGCACGTATGCAAATGATTTGAAATTGCTGAGAGTTAATGCAGAATGGGGTAAACAGATGCATATCTGACACAAACAGTTATTTGACAAGGCTAAAAACATTGCCAGTGTTGTTCAACAATTCTCGAGAAGTTAGTGTTAGTTAACAACAACAATTGTCGTATGTAGGCCACTATTGTTTCGCCTTCCATTTCACATTGTTTGCTTCAGAGTTGTCAACTCTGCTACCCACACCCAGCCACGCCCCCCATTCACATTGACCAAGCCCTTCCCGTTCCCCACCTATTCGTACGCTCGCATTCAAGTGCAGTGAACCATTTGGAGAGTGAACAAAAACATTTCCGTTCTGCGGCAGATGTGTAAAAACAAAAAGTTGTTCTCTTTTTTTTTTTTTTTGTTAAACTCTCAATTGATACAATAAAAAAAAGAGTCGAGAAACAATATAAAAACAAAGCAGATACAATAAAATGTTTTTAAAGTTATTCTCAATTTCATTTTATTTCATTTAACTCAATCGAAGCGATTAATGGGGAAAAATTCCATGGAAATGCGCAACGAAATGAAATTGTTAAAGTTTTCTCTATATCGGAGAAATAAAAGAACATTTGAGGTTTTTTTCCGCATAGCCAGCGAAGTTACTAACAGTTGAGAGCATGGAATATATAAAGAATATATGGAATATATGGAATTAATATAAACTTTTGATAAACTTGTGAAAAATAATATTTAAACAAGTTTCAATTAGATTTATAGTCTCGTTTCTCAGTGAGAGTTGAATAAGTCAAAATAGATCTGCTCCCTCATTTAACATTGTTTTTTGTTATGTTATGTTAACATAGTTAACATTTCTGTTAAGTGCTGCCACTTACCACCATTCGCATTGATTGCATTCGATTCCTTGGCATTTGCATTGTTGCTGTGCAAAATATCGGAGAGCGACAGCGAGGAGGCGATTAGCTGACGCTTTTCCTCAAAGTTGAGAAAATCCATGGAATTGCTGCGCTGCGGCGTAACGGTAATTGTCACCGACTTTTGCATCTTGGCCACAACGCACAGCTGCTGCTCCAATTCAGCAGCAGAGGCGGCAAGCGGCGAATCTGGCGGCGAATTGGAGGCCGGATGATGATCAATGCCATCCGTCAGATCCGGCGGAGGCAGCGACAATTGTTGCTGTTGCTGCTGCTGCTGTTGTTGTTGTTGTTGCTGTTGTTGCTGGTAGGCTAACGCTGCATGTTGCTGCTGGCTGAAGTAGGCGAATGCCGGCTGCTGTGCGGTGGCAGCGCTGTAGGAGGGCGGACCCAACGGCGCAGAGTGGGCAACACGCGAGGCAGCTGCAGGGGAGAGCTGATAGCTGTTGCTGTTGCTGGTATTGTTGCTGTTGCTGTTGTGCGTTGCCGTCGGCCCATCCGCTTGATCATGTCCATTGATGGCCGCTACAAGCGTTGCCAGATTATTGCGACTCGTATTGCTGTTGATGTACTTGGAGCCAGCTCCATTGGAGAGCTGTTGCTGCTGCTGCTGCTGCTGCTGCTGCTGTTGTTGCTGCTGCTGCTGTTGCTGCTGTTGAAATTTATGCTGCTGCTGCAGTTGTGCGAGCAACTGTTGCTGCTGCTGCTGATATGACATGTTGCCGCTGTTGTTGCTGCGCAGCGACATAATGTCGTCTGTTGAAGTTTTCAGCTAACTGCCAACAGGGTTGCCAACATCATGTTTTAATTAGTCAAAGACACGCGACCCTTTGCGTGGGTTGCTCGTTTAGTTGGTCACACTTTTCGTTTCGTTTCACTTTCTTTGCTGCTTTTCACTTTTTTCTCCACTGCTTCTTCTCCTTTTTTTTCTAGTTAATTACTGCAATTAAGCTATTAAAAGACACAATTTATAAACATGCTTCAAAGGGCAACAACAACATTAAGCATTGACACCCCTGAAGTGCTTTGGTTTTTTTCTAAGCTTTTACTTTGAACTTTGCGCGCGTAACTGTACATTAAGTACATTAAAAGTCCAATAATAATAATAATAATTTCTAAATTTTCTTTTTAATTATTTTATTTTAAATATTTTTGACAAATTTTTCCAAGGCAGTTGGTGTATTTATAAATTTCTTTAAGGAATATATTGCAGTTATATATTTAAGTGTAGAATAATTATTTATTTATCATTATTTTTGTTTAACTTTTATTCAATTTTCTTATTGTTTATATTTTTTTTATTAATTTTGTATTCAGTTTTTTAATTTTCTTAATATTGGTTATTATATTTATTTTTTATATTTTTTTAAATTGTTTATTGTTTTTATTTATTCACAAAGTTATACGAAAGCTTTTGCAGTTTGTGCGAAATTCCCTTGGGAATTCTATATAACAGACTGTATAACAGTCAATTTCCAGCTATAAACATTCCTTCAAGCACGCTCAACTGCCATTTACAGGCACTACTACATAATAAAATTGCCAAATATAAAAAAAAAAATGGCGAATTCTCATACTTAAAACTAAATAAAAATTCCATTTTATAAAGTCAAAGTAAATAGCTAAATTGCCGCTTATGCGTGACAATTTCAAAGTGATTTTCATCAAATGAATTTTACAAATGAATAAGCATAAAAAGCAATAACAGTAAAAGCCAGAGCAAGAGCCTGGCAAGAAGAACGAACAAGTAAAGAAACTCAATGTAAAGTGTCATTCAGCTAAATGTTTTCAATTTGATGAAAATTAACCCAAATGGCACATGCAGCAGCGAAAAAAGAGTTGAAGAGAAGCAACAACAACAACAATAAGTGGAGGAAGATGAAGAAGACAAATAAAAACAACAACAACAACAGCCATGAGAGAAGTGCAGCAAACGACATCGAGATGCGAGTTGCAAATGGCAATGGAGATGGAAATGGAGCTGCATACGGCGGAGTCAAGTGAGTCCCAGAGTAGCAAGGGAATCTGGGAGTCTGAGCAGGAGTTGGGCAATTGGCAGTCATATGAAATCTCAGCCAGAGGGCCACTTGACTTGAAACAAAAGCGAGAAAAGGAAAGGAACAGAGAAACGAAATGTAACAAATTGTGGCAACGCCGACAAATGGCAATGAAATCTGTGCTAAGGCGGAAATATGGAAGCGACTGAAGGGAGAAGAGTGTGTAGAGTGTGTGCCTGCAAGGAAATTGTGTGAGTATACATAATTAAAATGGATAAAAGGGGAGTGAGCGAGGGAGAGAACTGGAAGAGAGTAAAGGAGAATGAGCTGTGAGGAAGAATTTTTTGCAATGCTTCAAAGTAAATGAAAACAATGTAAAGTAGGCTATATAACAGCGCTGTTAACATGGATGCTATTAACAGGCAGCCTGAACAGGCAAGCAGCATTAACAGTCAGCTTGCACAACGGAGAGCTTTAACAGTTAGCTATATATAACAGCCAAATAGAACACTCTGGCTTTACAGCATTAACAGTCTGCTTGAGCAGTTCATATTAACAGAGAGCCTTAGTAGTCAGCTGCAGCATTTAACGCTCAAATTTAAATTAAATCTTAACAGTCTACTGTTAAAAGACACACTCAAACGCCTTAGCCTTAACAGATAGCTTTAACAGACATTCGGAGCTGTAAGTCTTATAAATTATGCTTACATTGTTAATTCAAACGAACATTATTAACATTTAGCGCGCATACCACAACCTACATTACAAACACCTCAAATGTATCAATATCACTCAAGAGTTTCAATCAAGAAATCCCTTAAAGCACCTGCGAAACGATGTGTAAAATGCATTTCAATTCAAAATCAACATCTACAGCTCAAACAAGTGTGGCAAACGAATCCCATTCGCTACGTTTACCTTTTTACACAGTCCGAACAAAGTCAACTTTAATCTATCTTTGCCAACGAACGAAGAGGAATCCTGCTCCACTCCCTCTCGCTCTCCGTCTCACTCTCTGCCTCTGGCACTGCCGCAATCCTTTGGCAAACCAGTTGCCTGGCTCCTGGCCCAGACAAATCTTATTAGAATACTCAAAAGGAAGCGCAAGTGAGAGAGATTGAGACCGAGAGAGATAAAACAAGGTAGCTAACAGGTCAGGTAGATTTCAACTTTGTTAAAGTGCAGATACAGATGCAGATACAAACACAGATACAGATATACATAGCTACAGCTACAGCTACAGCTATAACTACACAAAAGCGAGCTCAAAGCCAGGCACGCAAAGTGCACAGGTAGGCTAACAAAAAGGGAATGAGGCTGAGGCTGATGACAGGATACACACACAAGAAAACCCAAATAACAGAGGAACAACAAAAAACACGAGAAAGAAAGGAGAAGAGCTGTTGCGAACAGGTAGTAGAAGACGAAATACCCTTGATGAAAATGTAATGAGAAAATTGAAAGTAAATTTATTCCAAATGATATACATGAAAAACTGATGGGATTTATAGATTTAAGCGAAATTTCCCTAATTAGGGATATTCCAAATATTTTGTTCTTTGCTCAACAAATGATCTAAATTACCAACTCTACAATGTATAACAGTATAACAGCTATAACAATTTATATAAAATACATTCAAAGCTATTGGCTTCTTATGAAATTCCAGCACAAGTCATGTATACCCCATGTGTAGGGTATTTGTGTAGTTAACAAAGCCGACAACTACAATGGCAAAGCCAAGGGCTCAGACAATATTTAAAATTCAAACTGCGTGTTAGCTGCTAGACAACAACAACAACAACAACAATTACAACACGCAGTTTATTTAATGAAGTTTAAAATTAAACACGCACAGATCTTTAACTATAGAAACTTAATATATATATATGCAGTAGTATATATATATTTCTATCTACGTAACTGGCCAAAAAAAAAAAAGTAACAAATAAAAGCCGAAAATATCTACAAACAAGAATAAACGTTAGGCGAAACTTGGCTAACTGTAAACACGAATTGTTGGCTGTTATTAAATTTGCTGCTGCTGCTGCTATTGTTGTTGTTGCTGTTGTTATTTCTGTTACTGTTAAATGTTCCAGTGCGCTGACTTTGACGTTCGTTAGTTTGGGGCCATTTGGCTTTGGGATTTGGCACGCGTCAGCGCATTATGTATCCAAGAATTGGCCAAAATGTGGAACAACTAATACAATAGGCATAGAAATCAACAGCAGCAGCAGCAACAGCAGAAACAGCAGCAACTGTTGCTGCATCAGCAGCAATTATACTGTATATAAAACATTTTATGGCAGAGAAAATGCTGGAGAATTTTATGAAATGAATGTCCATTCAGGTGGATATAAAGTGTAAGCGAGATAGCATGCTGTCACAGTATAACAGTAGAGTTGCAGTCGAGTGGAGAGCTGAGAAATGTTCTATCATACTGACTGCACTTAAGTATAAGTGAGAGCGAGAGTAGATCAGTTGAGCTGATGCTCCATGGATATGAGAACGCTAATGCTTATGTGTATAACAGTTGAGCTTTTACCGACTGCTGAGTAGCCTATGCTGTTCGACCCCCGTTAAGCTTATATAAAGCAGCCTCGATTAACAGCAATGCCAATCCTTAACAGACTGTTAAGATAATTCCTCAATATACAAACTTGTATAACATTTAATTATAGGGTATGGCACGCACAGGCAACAATTAAATTAGCAAGTGCGTCGCCAGCGCTTGGCGCCGAGGGGGGCGTGTCGAGTGAGGCAGCGGCGGCAGTAGCAGCGGCATATTGCACATATGCGAAACGGAAAAGCGATGACGCTGGCAACTTGTAACTTGCAACATCAGCGTTGCATATTAAATATGAATAAAGAGAAAAAAAGCTTGCAGCCTGTGTGTGAAAAGCAAATACAACAACGGCGCAGGCAGTGGGCCTGCAACAACAACAACAACAACTGCAACAGTAGTGGCATACAATGGACTGACTGTGGCTCTTTTGTGGCGCTGTGGCAGGTTCAATGAACCTTTACAGTTCAGTAGTTTAGCGATTTTTATGGCACTGTGGCAACACCGAATGTGTGGCAGCCCCACAAGATTTTGGAAAAGCCAAAAACCAGCAATAACAACAACAATGATGTACAAAAGATCAGCTATGCGAATGCAAAACTAAACAAAAAATGGAAAGCGCTGAGAAACTCTACAAAAAGTGTAGAGAAACGCGGGACGAGGGCAGAGGAACAACTAATGCGATTTGCTGTCAAACAGATAGAGATTCATACGCACACATATACATACACACTCATACTCACTCTCGCATACACACACACACACACACATCATGTATATAAGTTTATGAACGCTGGCGCCTCTAGCGCCAAAATCCAATCAAATCCAATTAAGAGCAAAAAAAGCGCAAAACTCGCTGAGAGTGTGGGGGAAGGGGCAGATAGAAAAGAAGAAGAGGAAGAAGAAACAGAACTTTTGTTCCATTACTCGAGCACGTTTTGTGCCATATGTAAACTTAGCAGCAGCAACAACAAACAATTTTGCAGCACACGCGACTCGAAAAGAGAAAAAACACAGAAACAGAAACAGAAGCAAAAGCAAACAACAAAACCAAAGTAGCCGCCACCGCAGCAGCAACAGCAACAACAGCGAAAAAAAAACTCCACACTAACAACAACAATAACAAGAGTAACAGTAACAGCAGCAACGGCCACCGACCGAATGTGCTCTCTGACCAGCCAGCAGCTGTCGCACAGGCCTTGCACAGTGGGCGTTCCAGTGTGAAATATAAAAAGTGCAATTGCAATAACTGTTACTCTCTTCAACTCTCTCCCTCTCTCTAAATCTGCAAAGCTCTCTATAAAAGTCAACTGCACCAAACGTTTCGCAAATTAATTCATTTTTATCCATATCTCTCTAAGACTATAAAAATCAATTTCAAAATATACTAAAATATTAATATATGATATTTAAATGCAGCAGCAAACTTAACTATTTATTTTATTTATATTATTTATTTGCATTTCATTTCATCTCAACCGCTGACCACTGTGCCACTGAGTTTCTACAATACACACACATATACACTGAGAAGCATAAGTATGTAATTGCAAGTATGTGTGTGTATGTGTATGTGGGGTTGTTGCTAATGGAACACAATTCACAGGGCGGCTGCTGCTGCTGCAGCCTGTAGGCAGAGACAGAAGCAGCAGCAGAGGCAGCGACAGTGGCAGAGGCAAAGATAGAGAGAGGCGGAGAGCGGCATTTGTGCTTAGTCGTCTGCTGTCTCCTTCTTTGTCTGCATGCAAGAATACAACTAAAACGACAACAGCAACAACAAAAGGAAATCATACAGCAAATAGCATTGAACACAGCCCCAGACAAAACACAACTGAGAGCAACTGGCGTCGCGACGTCAGCGTCGACGTCGGTGTCAAAGTCCAAAGCTGCAAAAAGTTGTATTTTTTTTTTTTTTTTGTTTTTGGCGCGGGCGACAACCCGTCGCAGTTAGTGCGTTGGAATATTCGCATAAATTTAAATGTGCGCCCACAAAGCAAGAGCAAGAACAAGAACAACCACCACAGTTCAAGCCGGCCTGGAGGGGTGGAGAGAGTTGGGGCTACAAATGCGTTTTATGGGGGTTGCTTGGCTATTTGGATGCTGCCTGCCCCTGAGGGGAGGAGAAGGCGGAGCACAAACAGAAAGTAGTAAAAATCGCAGCAGACAACAGTTAAATGTGTAAGCGAACGAGAGGGAAAGAGAGCACATTGAAAGAAGCAATCTTATGGAAGCTTCCATTGCACTCGCACACGCTACACTTACGTATTTCAATTATAGATAGGCAAGAGGCAAAACAAAATAGAAAATAAAAATATTTCCGTCTAGACTGGAAAGTAGATAAAAATATTTGTACCATAAGAAATTACAGCAGCAAAAATTTTTAAGTAAAATTGCGGTAAATTATGTTGCAATTGCATAGGAATTCCCGATAAGGAAATAACTGCAGTGTGGTCAGGGCGAGCATGAAAGAGGGAGAGAGACAGAAACAGGGGAATTTTATTTCTACAACATTAAACGGCCGTGTTGCGGATAAGATAACGGAATTGAGTAACTCTCAAAAAGAAAAAAACAAAAGACAAACAAAAACAAAAAACATGTTGGCATGTTCAAATTCAATTTATTGCGATGCTCACGGAACAAATTTCAAAGTGTTAAAATAACAGCTGCTAAAAGAGCAAAGGAAAACCCCAAAACAAAAAACAAACATAAAATACTATTCAGAAGTGCAAAAGAGAGAGCACATTTAATATGTATTTTAATAATAGATTGTTTAAATGTTGATTTTTTCACTTTTTTCATATAGCGTCGCTGATGCTGCTGCTGCTGTTGTTGTTGTTGTTGCTGTTTGTGTATAACAGAAATAGAAAAAAAAACTGTTGTTGTTGTTGTTACTGTTGCTGGCACCTGTACACAGCGCTGCCGACGTCAGCGCTGACGTTTAGCATCTGCTTTCGTTATTTTCATTTATTTATTTGTCAGTTTCGTTTGGTTCATTGAAAGTTTAATTCACACCTGCAGTTTTCAACAAATTTTTATGGAATTTTCAACACAATGCATGCAACAAAACGCGAGACAAGAAAAAAACAAAACAACAAAAAACGAGAGACGAAACGGCAGCAGCGCGGTAGCAGCGCAGAATGCGACGTCGGCTTCAGAAGTTGTAAAACCGGATTTTCTTTTTGGGCGCTTAGTTGTTTTTTTTTTATATATATTTTTATTGCTGTATCAGTTGTTGTTGCCTTTTGCACTTTGTTTTCGATTCGATATTGAAATGAAAAACCAATTTTTGATTGAACACAAGCTGATGTTGTTTTTTTATATATCCCTATCCCGTTCTTTTCCACATATTCGCTTGGCCACTCGTGTCTTACGCTCTTCTGCTTGTTCTTCTAGTTGTTCGTTTGCCTTCACATTCCATAGAACGCTGCCATTTGTCTACCCGCCGTTCAGGCGGCGTCGCTGTTCTGCTCTCTTCCTCTTCTTCTTACTCTTTCACTTACACTTGCCCTGCAGCTGACGATAATAATTTTCGCAAGTATTTGCGTGTTGACTTTTCAGCTTTGCTCATTAATGATTTACTAATATTTTATTAATGCACAACATACAAATGTACATACTTGCACACAAATACACTCACACACACACACACACAACCGAAACGCGTCGCGCAATAGATACACAAGCGGTATGTGTTGAAACATACAACGGCAATAATACAATTTCGTCAAACCAACATTTTTTTAGTTAGTTGAATTAATTTTAACAACAAATTTGGCGTCCATTTGCGTTTGTATTTGCTTGAACCGCAGACCGCGCGTCCAACTCGTTCAACGGTTTTTTTTCGACTCGCTTCGTGCACACTCCGCTAAGAGAGAGGCGAACATCAACAGTGATGAATAATAATCGCATACATGTTATTTCACACACATATGAAACCGCTCTCACGCATTTACGGCTAGCAGTTTGTCAATTAAACTACATTAGCATACATATAAATACAACTCTTACTTTTAAAATAATATTTAAATATTTTATTTAACATGTTGCCTTTATCATACTAATATACATTTCTGTTTTTATATTAAATTAATAAAATATTCAACCAGTCACGGCTATTCGCAAGTGGCCGTCAGTGCCGCTCTGCGCTCATCTCTAGTCAGACGTATGTGTGTTAGTGTTTACCAACAGCTTTGTTGTTGTTCTCAGCGATAAGTTACTCTCCCGCTCGCGCGATTGTTTCTCAGCAGGTCTGTTAATTTAACAGCGCACGCTCAGCTTATGTTAAGTCTTTCTGGCAAATATTACACAGATTAATAATCATAGTATGATTAAATAATAATTTATAAGTTTAATTAATATTGTACTTAATACTTATAATTTATTTACAGGCATATATTACAATTAACTTAATTTTTGTTTACAGATTATGAATATCAAGCAATCCACAATTTAACAGTCTGGCAACATCGCCAGCTGAGCGTGCCAAACGTATAGAATGGAAGAGCGAGAGACAGCAGCAGAGCGATTTACAATTGTATAGCATGCGAGCGGCATGTGAATAACATAATTCCCACAAAGCAAAACATACACAAAACACAAACAACAAAACAAAATCAAAAGCAAAGACAATTGAAAATGCACGGAGAGGGTCTTAATTAGCCGACATACATAGCTAATTATAAATAAAAATTGAATAAAATGAACGGGAAATAGCGTTTTTGATTTCATATGTTTATTGATTGTGAAATGTTATCAGCAATGATTAATTTTGATTGTAGAGATTATTAATATTAGGCAATGATTAATAGCGGTTCTTTGCTGTTTGCACATTTATGAGACATTTAAAATTAATTTTTTGTACGAAGGTATTAGTAGTAATTGGCAATTTCGAGCAGCTCAATTCAAACAAAATGCGTGGAAGTTTCTCAACATTCCACTTAAAATGCGTAAATTCCCATCAAAACTATTTCCCCTCTGGCCTGCTCGCCCTCCACACTCATACACACACGCATCTGGTCTCATTCCAATTAGCGATGAGCCAATGACCAGCACAGACAATAATCCACACACACATACACATGCACACATAAGTATCTGCTTTAATTCCCATCACTAACTATAAACATCCCAGCCCAGTCCGCCCCCAACCCAATAAGCATATTTCCCAAGCAAATGGAGCAATCAAAAATGAAATGTTAATATTGTTTTGTTTTTACTCCACTTCAAAAGCAATTTACCGTGTTTCTTCTATTCCATTTGCTACACGCAATCTTTTGTGGCATTTCCTAAAAGAAAACACGAAAACTACTTGGAAAATTTCAAATTCCTAATCTATTTTTAGATCTCATTTATTTTTGTTTTCATTTTCAAATTACAGTTGGAGATGCGGCCCATATATAGTATACACATATAGCACAGGAAACGGAAGCAAGCGCCAGGGGCGGGCACGGTGGGCGGTGTAGGCTTGTGTGTGTGTCTGCGTGTCTAGGAATTGTTTTGGTAAAATGCCGGCACAAGCCAGTGCGCAGGCGCAAGAGTGAGAGAGAGAGAGAGACACACAGAGAGCGAGCGTACACAACAACAACAGTTGCAGAGCCACTGTAGCGTTAACAGCGCACAACAGACTGTTGTGAGACTGTTGTATAGCATGCGAGAGATTAGCAACTGAACAGTGGCTCTCAAACTGTCTTCGAGCTGTTTAAATTTGAAGTGAATTATGCGTAAATAATTGAAGAGTTTTTGCTTCGTGTGAGGGCATTTGTGTTTGTAGGCTTACTTAAAATGCTTTGAACTATGTTTAAGAGCGAGAGAGACAGAGAGAAGAGTGCAGAGCTTTGAATACATAAATAATTGAGCGGGATTTTGAGTAAATGCAACGTCCGCATAGAAATTGGTCAAAATAGAATTGAGGTCTATATGAAATAAATGTGTAAATATATATGAATATATAGATATATATTTATGTTATTTTCTAATCGATTTAACATTAACTTGTATTTTTTCTTTGTATTCAAATTCTATGTAACTAGCTCGCATTAAGTTGAGGTTGACAGGCACTGGAACTAGTTCAAATGGCAGCAGCTTAGCTTCTATGCTCTTCCACATTCTAGAAGCGGGATCTAGTTCATTTCTCATTTAGTTCCCTGTTTCAAGAACTAACTTTAGTTCACTGATTCGAATTTACTAGTTCATTTATTTCATTCATTTCATTCGTTCATTTATTTATTATATCTTTGAATAACTCATTTTAGTTCACTTTCTATTCAGCTCTGACATTTTGTAGTACTCAATTTCAGTCCATTTCAAGTTGACTGAACTTGAACTAGTTCATTTCATTGAACTGCCACATTTAAAAGAATAGAATAAAATAAGAATAGTTGATTAAGTTCAGTTTTGAATAATTTGCACAGCTTTTGTTGCTATTTCAAACGCAATGACATTAACAATTTGAGATTACTTAACAAAATTAACTATGAGATCTAGACAAAGCGACATTGCAGACATTGAAATATCTGTTGAGATATCAGAATGAAGAGCTGCCAACTAAATTTATGTCGGATTTAAAATGCAAAATGCATGAGGAGAAGAGGGGGAAGGGAAAGGAGAAGGAGAAGAAGCAGCAGCAGCAGACGTTGCCATGGCTAAGACAAAAGGATGCATCAAGGACTTGCTGCCAGCCAAGCTGCTTTAATTTAACAACTTGACAAATTGAATATATGCATATATATATACATACATACATACATACATATATCAAGTGTATATATAGAGAGTACATCTAGTATATAAAGAGCTCAAGTGATGAAAAGTTGATAGACAATGAAGGGCTGGCTAGCAGCACTTCAAATAGGCGAAAAATGTCTGCAAATTAGCCTAGTCGAAGGCTCCAGGCATACAGTAAAGCCTAACTAATGTGGATACATGATAGGCAGAAGAGTTAATACTCTTACTAAATAGTTTAAATCAGTATTAAGAAATTTCCTCTTGAGAGTTTTTTATGTAAATAAACTAAATTTTGCTCAAATGGGCGGGACAGACATTAAAGACATATTGTATAAATATCTAAGAAAATTTACATTTTATTTTACATATAACAATTAACAAAATTCCATTAGAAATATCTAGTTCCGAATAGTTCTCTCGAGCACGTAAAGCTCATAAAAATTCTGAAAGCACTGTCAGCTCGCTAACAGCCAGTCTCCACTGTAGTACAAATGCCCTCGAATTATTAAGCAAAAGGTCCTTCAAATTAGCCCAACTACAGGGCACGATAATTGTGCATGGCCCTGGCAAGCAAATGAACAGTGCAGCAGCATTTGGGGTTTTCGGGCAGTATTTTCTTGTGATTACTTCCGATTTGGGAGGCCCAAGTGTAAACAGAGAATGGGTAAAGTAAAATGAAAAAAAAAAAAAACTACATAGCTTATGGCCTATTACAAATGCAATGCACGACTCGAGAGGCACATAAAGCCCACATATTTTTGGCCCACAGCTAAATTAAATAATAAATGAAAAAACAACAACAACAACACATACAAATACAACAAAAAATCAAATGAGCTACCGAATCCAGCGGAACGTGCCATGGTCAATCTTGACTTGGTCCGATTTATCAGATTCTGTTCGATTTCTGACGTCGGCACTGGGCTTGGGGCTATAAAAGCGACAACTAGTTGGGCTTACAAATCATATCAGTTTGTCATACACAAGCAGTAACAACCCAATCCAAAATCAAGATGTTCAAGTTTGTAAGTAGCTCCAAAAGTGAACCAGTTGAACAGGATAAGGGAACCGGTGAAGAAAGTGTACAAATAGTTGTGACTATAAATTCCTTTATAGTGATTTGATTGAGGATATAAAGTGAATTCGATTGGAACTAGTTCACGGGAACAGCACAGTGATCAAGTGGGCTAGTTCAAAGTGACAAAACAATCAGTGTTTTCTCTTAATCGATATATTCAAAGGAGCCATAAAGTAATTGAATAATGGAACTAGTTCCTTAGAACCAATAAGGAATTCCAGCAACATGCTTTTTATATATGCCTACATCAAATGTTTCAGTTACACAAAACAAGAACTAGTTATTTCTAATTGTTTGTTAAAATGAACTAGTTCAATTTAGGAAAAAAAATCGGAACAACATGTAGAGCAGTAAATATTAGATTTAAAGGAGTTATTATAGAAGAAACATTTAGAGAAATTCAGTGTTCTGTAACTAGTTCATTGAGTTAGTTCTTTTAAACTAGTTCGCGCAAGCAATAACTTTTATTTATTACATGAGACTTGCCGTTTCTTATCTGCTGCTCAATTGAACCACTCGTTCATGAACCATCAACTAACTACTCTCTCTCTCTCTCTCCCCAACTCACAGTTCGCTCTCTGCCTGTTCGCCGTTGTCGCTCTGGCCGCTGCCAAGCCCCAATTCCTGGCCACCTACAGCGCCCCCTATGTAGCAGCCACGCCCTATGCGGCCGCCTATACCAGCGGCGTTTACGCCTCACCCTACACCGCCGCCTACACCAGCGGCGTGTATGCATCGCCCTACGCCTACAGCGCCTATCCCTACAGCTCCCTGTACCTGAGACGTTGAGGATGATCGCACTTTGCACTGGCGAGTGAACACTGTAGCAGGCTTGTTGATGACCCACATTGAAATTAAACTGCAATAAAACGAGAGAATTTCACGACTATTTGGCTGTCTATCATTTGGCTTTGAGCTATCACATTGATGTGACAAACATTCTTTTCAGCGGGAAATTCGAGTGGAAAATGAAAAAGGGCAAAGGAAAAAGCAACAAATGCGAAAAAAAATAACGTAGCGGGCGGTATTTTCCCCTTTCATCTTCTGCTGCTCTTTGTAAAATATTTACGATGTTGCTCTCTCTATGTGTGTGTGTGTGCGTGTATGTGTGTGCGTGTGTGTGTGTGTGTGTGCGTGTGTGTGTGAATATTTAGTGCAATTTGTGCAGCCATCAAAAGCATGCGACTCGTATATCATGCCAGCAGAAGGCAGCTGGTGGGAGAGGGGGGCATGGTCAGGGGGCGGATGGGTGCGTAGCTAGGGATCAGCTGTCGCCTGCATGCGTCGCCTGCTAAAATGTGCAAAATTATGGCAACTAAGTTGCTGCCTGCTGTCCCGAACACGCACAATACACGCACACAGCAACACCAACGCCAGCACACACACCCACACCAGCTCACAAACAAGCTTTTTCGCTCTCGCTCTGCCTCTCTCTCTCACGATTTCTACACGCGCATCAGCGTCATTTGCATATTCGGTGTGCCATGCTTTTGGGCGCATTGTGCACAGTGGTTACAGAGCGGACAGAAAATAAACAGAAAAGACGAAATTAAAAACAAAAATAAAATGGAAAAGAAAAAACAAAACAAAAAATAAAATAAGAAAGAAAACACAAATAAAATAATAAATAAAATAAAATAAAATAAGGCTTAAAAATCTAACGGCTAAAAAAAATTAAAGAAAATATTAAAAGAAAAAAAACTATTTACATAAAAAAGCTACACACAAAATTTGAAAAAATTTATATTAAAAAAAAAAAAAAAAAAAATATTTATATTTAAATGTTTGCCTATTTTTTGTAATTAATATATAGTTCTTAAAGATATTATTTTTATATACTGAGCCCATTGAAAATGGGAAATCAGGGTATAATGGCAGACCCCACAAAGTAAATACATATATTCTTGATCAGGTTGACGAGCTGAGTCGATTTAGCACTATTCGTATGGCTATTTCTTCTAAATATTCCCTTTACGTATTTCGAAGTATTTCTTCCCAGTATATCCGCTAAGTATTTTCTCTACATATTTCCTTTACGTATTTCCTCTACATAACTCCTCCACGTTAGTACTCAACGTCTTTAATGATTAGCTGATCAATCACAGGCTCTACTTCACTTGAGCACACCCCCAGCAGGCCTGGACGACTGAAGAAATGCTGCAGCTGCTGCCCTTTATATACGGCCACTTTTACTCAAGCACTGTCTCTCTCAAATGTTGCTGAGGCCGACGGCAGCTCTTTGCAGTCGAGCTTCAAGTGACCAATGGGAGCGCTCTCTGCTGCTGTGAGCATTCTAGCTTCGTTTTACCTAAATACAAATACCAAATGAATACTGCTACACACACATAGACAACTTGAATGATCTTCGGCACTTCTTCTCTCCTTGCTTTTACTTTACGGCAGATAAAGCTCATTACAGTCGAGCTTCAAGTGAGCAATGGGAGCGCTCTCTGCTGCTGTGAGCATTCAAGCTTTGTTTTGCCTACATACAAATACCAAATGAAAGCTGCTACATACACATAGACATCTTCAATGATCTTCTCTCCTTGCTTTTACTTTTACTCAAGTACTGTCTCTCTCAAATGTTGCGCTCATGCCTGTTTATGCGTGCGTGCCTATGTGTGTCTATGTATATGTGTGTGCGTATGTGTGTGTGTGTGTTTCTAGCAGTCTCGACTAGAGCTTTTTCACTTGTTTTCACATTTTTTGTATAGCAAGTAAATTGTTTTTTTTTTTTTTAAATCTACAAAATTTAATATATTTTTTTATATTTTTATATATTTATTTATATACATATATTTATTTATATATATATTTATTTATTTATTTAGGTTCTCACTCAAATCATCAATACCACTGTGTAATTTAATTTCTATTCATTTGATTTTTCCTTTTCCTACACGATTTTCCATTTGATTTCACAGCAATGAAATTCTGCTCTTTAAATATTTTTGTAGACAAAAATAAAAATAGGCTTCTGTCAACCAAATTTCTTATTGAATTTAAAGCTTTCATGCATATTTATAATTTTGCTTTTATTTTTCCTACTTATTTCTTTGCTTCCATTTGCATTTCAGATTTTATTTGTTCTTATTTGATTTTTGTTGAGGGCGGTTTGATATATATTTATATATAGCCTCGTTTTATTTAACTGCTAATTTTTAACCTTTCATAATTATAGATCATTTATATATTTATCTCGATCTATCTATCTATATCTATATATCTATCTATCTTTTATATTTTATGAAATATTATCCTCTCATACCATCCTCTCATCTCATCTCTTATATATATTCATTTTAAATGATATCACATTGCACTAACATTTAGTTAACATTTTACGTTGACAGCGCATTTCTTTACGTCTTCAGCTTATCCATTAGTTTCCTTCGTATGCCTCCCCCCAGGCATTTCTCTGCTTGAATATTTTCCTAGCTATAAAATGTCTGTTGATATCTCACTTTCAGCCTGTTTTTCCCACAGATATGTCAAAGTTGGTTTTATTTTTCCGAGAGCTGCTTTACAAACTTTTAGCTTTGCGGTAAGCAAAAAAAAAGACAAACTAATGAAAAGTTTTGCTCAACTTTTGGCCCACTTTTGTTAGCAGTTGGCCAAGAAAAAAAAGCGCTTGGCTTTTAGCCGCCATCTTATGGTAATGACCCATCAGCGAATGCGACACTTTTGCGGTAGCTTAAAAAAACACACACACAAAACTTTCCAGCAAATTTTTACAGGTGTCGAAGATTTTCCTTCTGTTTTCCTTTGCTCGGTAAATCAAATTTGTGACCCAAGCCGGACAAAGTGCTGGAGGCGTGCGAATAGGACATTGACCAGTCATCCATCTGGCCAAAGGTCAAGCGTCGAGGCGTACGTCCACGCCCACACCTACGCCCACGCACAGTGTGCGACAAATATTTGCAGCAATTGCTCGACTCAGACCTGAGGAAGTCAATTCCCAAGCTTCAGTCACAAAAGACAAATTCTGACACAATGTCACAAAAATGCCGTTAACACACATTCCCACGCACACAAACACACACCCACACACACACACACACATAATCATCCTTTATTTACCCAAGCTAACTGTTCATTATCAGCATCAGCATCGTCGGGCGCAACGGCTTATGTAGTCCATCAATGTCAAACTTACCTGCAAGAGAAAGAGAGAAAGAGAGAGAGAGTGTGAGCGAGAAGGCAGACTGAGTGTGTGTATGAGTATGAGTAGCTGATGCATTACAGATTGACAGCGATAGAAATGCTAAATAAAGCCAAGTGTATGAACGATGTGTGTTAATACATAAATATTAAATATGCCTAAAAAGCATTGAAAACGGGCGCAGCTGCCAAAGGGAATACCCTTAATAAAAAAATCGTTACTTTAGACGAAAATCTTATCTGTTAGCTGAGAGCTTTTTAAATTAGCTGGGAAGAGCACAGAATAAATTCTGATAAGTAAAAGAGTCAACAATTATTTTTTAAATAAATTGTAAATAAAATTGATGATAAATAAATTTTAGAAAGTATTTTAAAAAATACTATTAATACTATATTAAGTACTGTATTAATAGTTTAAATTGAAATTAATGTATCTTAAAATTACGTCTGATTACGTCTGGAATAAGTGATTATAAAAATTCCCTTAACCTGGCAGCTCTGTAGACATGGCTTTAATTTAATTTATATATCTAAGTTTATATTCCTAAAATATCTTGGAATTACCCAATAATGACTTTTCCTTTATATTTATATTACATTAATAAGCCATCATCTGGCTGATTGAAAAAGTTCTTCTATTAACCATAAACTCTAATTCTTCCCTATGCAAATCTGAGCTTTCACAACAATTTCCATTCAAATTTGATAAACTGTATCAATGGGGATAACGAAAATCTGGACTGAGCAGATCTTCACTTTTCCTTTCACTCATGTCGAGGAAAACTCATTCGAATATGAAATCAGGCATATTTATGCAAAGGGTATTTGCGCAAGCATAATAAATGTGGATTCCAGCTCATATTTCTGTTTTTTCCTTTTCTCATCTCTTCAGTTTTGTCTGCTTATCTCGTTTGTCATTCTTCCCACATTGTTGTTGATTTTCGTCGCTTTATTTTTTTTTATCTTGGCATTGTTTGGCAATCAAGCTAAGTAAATGTCGCATATCGAATTTATTTCTCTGTGTGCGTCGCATAATGTCACTTGTATCAAATTAAAATGCTACGATTCCAAGTGTGGGTGGGTGTAGGGGGGTGGCGTGATAAGTCCCAGTTCCATCAGCATCAACACGAGAAACTGTAGCTAGACAATTCTCCAGAGCTGAGCCAGAACAACTTCGATGTGTTCGAGCCAAATAGCTAAGGGAATCGAGCGATTACTTTGCCAGAGATTTGCATAAATTTTAAGTGTTCCATGTGTTGAACCAGTTGGGAATTATAAATGAGGAACAGAAAAAACAGATGCAAACTCCTTTTAGCTCGCAGATCATTATTGAAAAGTAATGAATAATATAATAATAATAATAAATACTCTATAATATTATTAGATTTTATGAATATCTTTCAAAATACGCTATAATTAACGTTAGTGTAGCACTTAAATATCCTGTAATACTAGTTATTGTCATTATAATCTGCTTAAATACCCTGGAATTATCACATGCTATAAAATTATGCTGGCATATTAGAATTCAGTTCCATGAAGGTGAATTCCCTGTGTATACCCTGTACACAACTTAAGCTTACTTTGCGCCTGCCCCGGAAAAATTCAATTAAATAATGCAGAGCTCTTAGCTCAAAGGTCGCGCGCATAAATCACTTGAGTTTAAATAATTGCAATTATCAAATTGCGCTTGATTAATTGCCCGCGCAAAGTCCAATTAATTGTCCGCAGCGATAGAGCTCTTGGCTCCCTCGTTTGTCTTGGGTGTCAACGGTGGACGCTGCTCAACAAGTAAATGGAAGGCCGGACCAGAGCCAGAGCCGTGAAACACTTGAAAAGGCAGTATCAATTTTCATAAAGCGCCGCGATGCTCATGATAAAACACGTTTAGCCCGTTGTCAGGTCAGTTGGGCGACCCATTACATTAAGAATTCATTGCTTAATAATGTATATGCGCGAAAAATATAATGATAATAACAATAATGAAAAGGGGGAAAGGGTAGAGGAAATTGTTGTCGAACCTCGGTTAAAAATGCACAGCAACAATTTCCGTTTCCGTTCGCCCGCTGAACGTTTCAGCCTCAATTGTTGCTGCTGCTGCTGCTTCTTCTTCCTCTGTTGACGTTTGCAACGCAACATTTGCGTGCTTTTTGGCCAGCTGATAAATGTTTGGCCTATTAAGGACACAAATCAAACGGCCAGCTCACTTGACTCAACTCAACTCAACTTGATTCAACTCAATTGCCAATTTACACACAGACAGAGGCACTCACACACACACACACTCACACACACACACTTCAGCATTCATGTCTGGCGTTAAATTGAAATCTCTGGAGATAAGGCGCACTCGTCGCATCTCCCACGTTTTTATTGTTGACTGCGTTTAACGTGGCGTATAATCGATTTTTATATATAGATTGAAGAAAATCGCTCAGCCGACACGTAGCACACGCCGCGAGCTCAACACGTTTAACTAACTAACCAAAATCAATTGCAGCCCAACAAAAAATAACAAAAATCCGTAAAGAAAAACCCGTGTTCATTTTCCACACTTTTCTTTGTGCGGTTTTTTATTTAAACATATGCCGTGGGCCAGCGACTGGTCAACGTACGTCAAAGCCCACACGAAGGTCGAGCCGGGGCTAGCATAAGCGCATCTATTGATTCTTTGGGAATTTACAGGGTATTCAAAAGTGAAAAGTGTGAAGTGCTGCATAGACTCTGCTGAAAATTGAATAAGTAGAACTATTCCCAGAGGAAATTTTATGGAAATTAAATTTTAAATTAATCTATAACTAAAAATAATTACAAATATTTATTAAATATATATTATATTAGTAAACTTTAACTACAGAAGTTACAGATATTTAGTAGAAATTGTATACATCTTCCCTATTCTGTTAAATATATTCCACGAAAATATAGAATATTAAAAGCGTTTCACGTGTTAATTTATTAAAATAGAAAACCCATACATTATCACTAAGCAAGAGAACTACTGGGAGGGCAAAAAGACGTTAAAAACAAGAACTGGGGAAAGTGGAAGCATAAAATCGATAATTGCATTGTTGTTTTCTTTCTGTTTCTCACTCCCTCTCTACTAATCTTTTCCTTAATTCTTTTTTCTCTGTCTCTTCCCTTGGCGTTTCCCCTTTCGCTCTCACTTTTTTTGCTCAAGTATTTGGTTCTTCTTCTCTCCCTCTCGTTCTCGCTCTCTCTTTCTTTCTGTCTGCATCCCAATTTCTCATTCCCTCTCTCACAGTCTCACTTTCTCTGTCTGAAAAAGGGAGAAAACGATAAGGTAATAAGAAAACTTAATCGTTCTCTCTTTTTTTTTGTTTTTCTTTCTTATCACTTTTCTCTCCTTCTGTGTTTCCCTTTCTTACTATCGTCCGCTAGTTCTTTCGTTTTCTCTCTCGTTTCTTCTCTCTCTCTCTCTCTCTCTCTCTCTCTCTGTCTTGCTCCAAATTATCATATTTCTTTTTCCCTATCTATCTCTCTCAGTTTTTAAACCTGTCTCTCTCTCTCTCACTCTCTCTCTCTCTCTCACCCTCTCACTCTATCTCTCTTGCTCTCTTTCTCTCTCTGCTCTCTCTCTCTCTCTCTCTCTCTCTCTCTCTCTCTCTCTCTCTCTCTCATTCTACACATACACATATACGTATTCTCACATTTCAATTATTCTCCCATTAATCTCACATTATGCAGAATGCATAATTGGGCAGTCAAAGACATCGCGCCCTTTATCTCTGCTTTATTAAGCTAACGTTTCTTATATATGTATATAAATTTGTATATACAGTATATATATATATTTCCATTAAAAACGTAGTCAGTTGAATGCACTTAATTATGGAAAATTGTTAAATAAATGCGAGGCAACAAAGCTGTCAATAATATGGCGGCAGACCGAGTTGAGTCCGGCCAACAAGCGTACAACATGGCGTATAAGTAACCGCTTTTATTGTCATTTGCTGCGCCACTCAATAAGCCAAGCCAGAGAGGTGGAGAGAGGGAGAGGCAGGGAGGCGTGACTTGACTTGACTTGGCCTGGTCAACAATGTCGGCCACATGCACAGCAAACGACCTCAACTTGAGTTGAACAGCCAGCAGGAGGCGGCGAGCAGGAGGCGGGGGCTCTGTCGGTGTGGCTTTGAATGCAATTATGTGCAGTGCATGCAGCTGATGTTGTCGAAGTGGGCGTGGGCGTGGGCATGGTCAGCAGGTAAGTAGGCCAGCATAAATAAATAAAGAAGAGCAGCGCAAATATATATATATACACAGATACATATATATATGTATATATTCTACTATATATTTTATATATAGATTATAAATATTGTCATTTGCATAAAACGTAAAGCAATTGCTGATTGAGTTTTACAAAGACGTTGGCAAGGTTCAAGGACTTGGCCAAGTCTCTCATCTGTGTGTGTGTGTGTGTGTGCAAATAAAGATTATCTGCGCCTGTCATGTGCTGCGCATTTTTATGTTAATTCTACAGCAACCACAACAAAAACAAACAATGGCCACAAGCCAAAAGCCACGCGCATAAAGGCCAAACATGAATTGCCACTCGAGGGCGTGGCAGCGCCAAGCCGCAATTGGCAGCGCCTAATCCAAAATGCCAAAGCACGCACATATGTAGATGAAGATGTATGTGTGAAGAGGGAAAGAGAGCGAGAGAGCGAGAGAGAAGCACACACGCACATACATATATCAAATATTATATTAGATTTCTTAAGAATTTTGTCGTCTTGCAGCTTAACTTTTGCTGCAATTTTGCTTAGAGCTGAGCGAGCTTTAAGCTGCCCGCCCGCCCCTCACCTTGGCCTCAAGCCACTCTCTCTCTCCTGCTCACAGATTGTTTATAAGTATTTGAAGTATCCTTAAGTAGCTATACAAAGTATCATAGCCACAAGTAGTTGCTATTTATGGGCCTTGTTTAACATTTAATTGGACGGATATCAGGAATGGGAAGGAAGTGGGAAAAGGTTTAGCTTTTCATTAAATAAAAATTGCATTAAGTGACTGTCTATATGAGATATATGTGCTATAGTTTATATATATGTATATCCGTAGTTATCGGTTATTGGAGTGTTCTAGCTATATATAGAATACAATAGAATCTGGTTATAAAGACACTCAAGGCACCGTCTATAGCCGGAAGATGCTGTAACCATATACGTTTGCTTATCATAGTTTGTCTGGGGACCAGAATTTTAGTCGCAATAACCGTATGGACGCTATAAGCGAAGTCGCTATATCCGGATTCTACTGTACTTTCAAATTTGACTTAATCTTCTCTAAAAGTATAGCTAGACGATTTTCAAGAGACGATCCAAATAGTCTATAAAATATAATAGAATATATCATGCTATATCTCAGACTACAGTAGAATCCGATTATAACGACTCCGCTTATAATGTCCTTACGGTTACGGTGCTGGACCCCAGACACACTTATACGGTTATAACGGCGGTTATTTGAGCGTTGCTATAATCGGAATCGACTTATATTATATCTTGCTGACTGTACATAAACACATACACATATGTACATATGTATATCTCTCCTATATATCAAGAAGTTCTCTCCACATTCTACCATAACTAAGCTCTACTTGACCCACTTAATATGTGTTTAATAACCATAATGCAGCTGTGACATGATGATATATGTATCTACATATATATATATTTTTATAGATAATATCTCAACTCAATTTCATAGTCGATCTACTTGGACTACTCTGGGTATTAATGTTGTCAATATGGCAACGTTTATGACAAACTTGGCTACAATGATGGCCAACAGCATCGTCGTAATCGAAAAACACAAACACACTTTGACAGCTCGTTGGCCCATCTTGACTGGTAGTTAGAGTGTCTCTCTCTCTCTCTCTGTATGTGTGTGTGTGCCACAAGCTAATGAGTCCATGGCGTGTCTTTAGCGTTCGAGTTAATGTTGCGCGTATTGATTTCGCTTTTGCAGCTGCCGCTGCCACATAATTGGCTCAAGTTGGCAGCTCGCCAGGCGGACTGCAGCATCCTTTGTGCCACAATTAAGGAAGAGTAGATAGAGAGAGACTGAGAGAGAGAGAGAGATAGAGCAAGTGGCACGTTTACGTGCATGAAATGTAAATTTAATTTGCAACTTGTGCCAAAACATTTTCTAGCCACATAAGTTTTACTTTTGTTTTCGGCCTATTGATTTCGCCCAAGCTTGGCGCTAAACGTTGACGTCATTAGCGAATGCAGACTGTAGGTGTGTGTGTGTGTGTGTGGGTGTTTTTGGTAAGCGAAAATAAATGAGATCAAATGGGTAAAGTTTACTGCGTAGATAAAAGCACATGCTTAACTAAGACTCAGCCAAATTATCTAAATTATTCAAGTTTCATTATTGTTCGACGAGTGCGAATATACCCTATTAGCATACAGTTCTTTGGGTAGTACATAAGCTTTACATATAGACTGTGTGCCTGTAGCTTTCATGTTATTGCGAAAGATTACATTAACTCTCGCTCTCACTCACTACCTCTCTCTCTCTCTCCCTCTCACTCACTGTCTTTCTCTTTCGCCTTTGTTTCGCTCTCTGGTGAGCATTTGATTTTACGATTCCACTTTGTGGCGCATCCCTAAAGGTTTCACTGACAGCTCAGCTGCGCGTGTTGACTGCCATTGCAATGCATTTCTATAGCTAGATAACCAAAGACCAAGAAATTCACTAGGGTCTGCTGCAATACTGTAGCTGCTGGCATGCTCAAAGCCAACAAAAGGCTTATGCTAGCCACATAATGCTTTTATTAATATTAAATTCGAACTAAATTAAATTTAAAGTTAAGCTAGAGCTATGGATAACTAAAGACGAGGTTTTTACTAGAGCTGAAGAGGATGAACAACTAATATGAGGAAGAGATTATATAGTCTATAGACTATATAAATATCATATATTCTATATAGATTCTTATACATTTTTTTTTCTTTTTTTTCAACTTAAAGAGTTGCAAAAGTTTATATAAAGTCTATAGAATATATTGAGTTTACTTTACTTTACTTATTCATTTACATTACATCAATTCATAAACTTGCTACTTTTTCTATATTTATTCTAAGAAATATATTATATTCTACTTTAAGTAGCTCTTTTTAATTTGAAAGTTGAAAGAGTTTAGCTTTTTTTTATAGTATATAGAACAGAGTTGCTATCTCTAGCTCTCACTATCGACTTATAACTCTCAATAGCTGAACATATCTATAATTATAAGCATATATATTTGATATATTTTATATGTCTCTGATGATCCAGATACATCCCTAGCAGTCATTTTCGATCTCTTTTTTTTTAATTACTTTAAATTTTCTCTTATTTCAGCCGAAATTCTATCGAAATTCTTCTTTCCAACACTGGCTCTCTCTTTATGACAATAGCCAACACTCCTTCAAAGCAACTCATTCCACTTGCGAATTACTCAACACTGCAAGAATACCCTAGACAATTGGTAAAGGCTCGTTCTGTTGAATCTCTGTTCAACTTATCGTAATTCTACTGAATATTTTGGCAACTAATTTTGACAAAAACATATTTTTATTACTGAAAATTAATAAATCTTTTTTTTTTTTTTTTTTCTTCTTAAATTGTATACGGTATTTGCCCGTCTATAATGTGCGGAGCTTTGGCATAGGAGGCGTTGCATTTCCTATACCATTTGTAGAATCCTAGCAAAATTATCTTAGTTGAGTGATTGAACTTGAACTGTGCGCATTGCAAATATTTTTCTTTTGGCTTTCGATTAAACTTGAACTACGAAAATTGAATAAAGAAATTTATAATAAATTGTACCAAGTGCGATTCTTAAGATTTTATTTTGGAATTATATTAGTTGTAGTGAGTTTATTAATTTTGTATTTCATTTTCTCCATATAATATAAATTTAAATATATTTGCTTCAGTTAATTAGACATGTCGACTGAGAATCAGGAGCACTCTGAGCAGGAGACACAGCTGGAGAACGCTGAGAATTCGACGAACTTGAGCTCGAATCAGATGCTGAAGACGATGCCGAAGAAGACGCCCTGGCAGGAGGCCTTGGAGAATTTAAAGGGCAGCACCCTGGTGAAGGATGTGAAGATCACGATTGGAAAGCACGTCTTCGGGTGTCATAGCTGTGTGCTGTGCGCATTCTGCAAGCGCTTTGAAAATAGAGCGTATCCGGGCACGACTTTTACACTGCCCGAGGATAAGATTACGGCGGAGTCCTTTGTCGTCGCCTACAATTGGATGATCAACTCGGATAGCAACTGTCAGCGTGGCAAACTATTGGATCTGCTATTGGCTGTCGAGTATTTGGAGGCCCCGAAGCTGGTGCAGAGCGTCTATGGGGCACTCAATAATGATGGGTATTTCTCGAATCTGGATGCGTTCAATTGCTACACCGAGGCCTTCACCAAGGGCATTCCGGGTGTCGTCGATCTGATGCTCGAACGCATGGGCAAAACATTTCTCGTACTCGCCTCGTCAGATGAGTTTTTCGAAATGAACGTAGATTTGTTGTGCCGTCTGCTCAGCTCCGATTGGCTGGCCGTTCACACCGAGGTGGAGGTGCTCTACGCGGGCCTGTTTTGGGTCATAGTCGACTATGCGGAGCGCAAGAAGCATTTGCGATCGGTGCTTAGGTCGGTCCGTTTGGAGCTGATGCCACCGCTGGTTCAACTCAATATCGGGGATCGACTGAACGAATTGACATCGAGTGCTGTGGATTTAATGTTCTTTCTGCTATACCTGGCCGTCATCAGTGCCCAGGAGCGTTCACTTCAGAAAAGTACAGGAATGCCTAAGCATCGTAGATACATTAAGGACCCGCTATGCCCCTACTTAGATCTCTTGGAGAATCGCACGCGCGAGCTGAGCCCTATAATGTTCAGGGAATACGTTATGTCGCTCGATAATCAATTTGATGCGTTTAAAGCACGCATAATTGAATCGCCGGAGGAAGAGATGAAGGTAGATAAGCAGGAGGTGGAGAAGAAGAAGGCTGAGGAGGAGATTTCCAAAGAGAAGGAGAAGACTGAGGAGCAGGAGAACACCGAGCAGAATGAGAATGCCGAGCAAAAGGTTCGCGACAACGAGGAAGACGTAGAGATGATGAGTGAAGAGGAAGAGCAGCGCGAAATAGATGACGGTGAAGAAGAAAACGAAACTGTCGAAGTGGAGGAAGAGGAAGAAGACGTCGATGTAGATCTGCTATCGGAGGAAACGGAGCAGGATGCAATTATGTAGATATAGATGTAAATACATTTGCATTAACTAATACTGATATTTAAGTGCCTTTAAAATAGTTAACATTTCGCTTTACCAATTAAGTCTAACCCGAGTTATAGTCATATGATTAACTGTAATTTTCGCTATCCAATTAACAACTAAATTGAAATAGGTTCTCATTTAGGTTTCGCTGCAGCTGCAGCTGCAGCTTAACATGCGGATTAACCACTTGGTATTTATGCCACTTAAACACAACTATGCCAAATGGCGGCTATGCAAATTTACCAAGTACTTTAGTTGGCCAATTACGCTTTGAGCATTTCACACTGAAGACATCAAGTTAAACACAAAAAAAAAAAAAAAAACTAGAAAAAATAAAATAAAAATGCATTCGAGTCTAGTTTTATATATATTTGTGTGTGTGTGTGTGTGTGCCACGCCCCCTTTGTGCCGTCAACTCATTAAGTGGCGCGCTAGCAATGCTATGTGGGGAATGTCCTTTGTCCTTTTTACTGTTGTTTCTCACACTTGCGCTCTCCCTCTCCTCTTTCTCTGTCTGTCTTCATCTCTGTCTCATACTCCCGCCGTTGCCTTGGCGCCGTCTAGCGAAACTGATTTTTGTTTTAACCATTTCTTTTATGTGTCGCCATTTGGCGTGGCGCTTAATTAAATTACAGTTTCAAGCACCAACAACCCCCAACTACACAATCCTCCCTTACTCTGCAACAGCTCCATATCATTTCAATACTCGCTTCGATTTGTCTCCCTCTCTCTCTCTCTCTCTCTCTCTCTCAATCGTTGTTTTAATGAGTTGCTCGCGCTTGCTGCAAATGCTGATGCATTGACGCATTACTGCAGCATGTTAGACTGCCCCCCTCCCCCCTCCTACAACCTTCTCTCGCACCAATCAATCAAATGCATGAGCATTTTTCTCTCTGTGTGTGTGTTTCCTTTTGGCAAGCAGAATCGAGATGTGATTTAATTGAGCATTTTATATGCATTTTTATTATCAATCAGTTTTGTGAAAAGATAAGAATACTCTGGAGACCAAGTGGAATATTTAACTTTAATTTATTGAAGATGATCTGAACTCGATGTAATCACGCAATATGCGTGGGAGCTATAGAGAGATAGAGTGAAAGAGAGAGAGAGAGAGAGAGAGATAGAGAGAGAGAGGGAGAGAGAGAGAGAGAGAGAGAGAGGGAGAGAGAGAGAGAGAGACAGAGAGAAAGTGAGAGAGAGAGAGAGAGAGAGAGAGAGAGAGATAAGAGCGATGCATGGTTAGAAGCAAAGAGAGTTAGAATGAGAGACAGAGAGAGATACAATTAGAGGGAGCTCGAGAGATAAGATATAGATATAGATAGAGAAATATAATGAGATATATATAGGTGGGGAGAGAGTAAGAAGAAAATACAATATTAGAGAGAGAGAGAGGGAGAGAGAGAGAGTGAGAATGAGAAAAAGAATTACATAGTGAAAGGGAGAGAACTAGCAATAGAGAAGAGGAAAAATGGAATATTAAGATGGTAGAATGGCATAGGCTATCTCACTCTTTCTTTTTGCCTCTAGCAAGAAGAGAGTCTCGCTATTTCTGCATATATATCTCCCTTTTTGTCTAATTCCCTTCTGTATCTCTCTCACTTTAATATAGAGTCATATCAAGTCATATTCATCAAAAAATTCCAGAGCATCCACCCCTCCCCCTTCCCCGCTTCCTCTCATTAAATAACCTCAGCTGCATTAGCAACTGCAACTGTAACGGCAACTGTTCATTAGCGCCGTCAAACTGTTCTTATTTGGGCCTGGCATTCAAACGAACCTTCCGTTTGACCCTAATCCCCAGTGGGCTGCTGCTGTGCACTCACCTCGATACATGGGGAACTCGCCGTCGCTGTGACTGTGACAGAGCATAATGGGCGAACGGCAGCGCGATGCGGCGACCATGATGCCCGTCTTGTGGTGCCCGGCAACGGTCAGCTTGGTGGCGCTGCTGGCCAAGTGGGTGCCCGTTGTGGCCGAAGAGCTGCTGGGCACATTGGCTGGCAATGGATTGGCCGCCTTCAGCTGGGCAATGGTGATGGCTGCACCACTGGCACCACCTGAGCCACCTGAGCCACCTGAACCACCGCTGCTGGCTGGCGTCATGGTGGCACAAACGGAATATGAGCGTGCCACATGGCTCAAGGTGCGACGTCGTATGGTGGCAGCGGCCATTGTGGTTGTTGTTGTTGTTGTTGCCGCATTGCTGCGATAATGATGCTGCGGCGTTGAGTACTGACAATGGTGGGCGGTGGGCGTGGCCGATTGCTGTTGCTGCTGCTGTTGCTGCTGTTGCTGCTGTTGCTGTTGCAGCTGATAGGCAGGCGCGCCACCTAGCGACAAATGATGCTGCAACGGCGGATGTGCGTGCTGATGCGGATGAGCATGAGCGCCGGCATATAGATTAGACGGATGCTGCGGCTGCTGCTGATGCTGCTGCTGGAAGGGCGGATGGGAGTGTTGATGCTGCAGCAGTTGGCGCTGTTGGTGCTGGTGCTGTTGCTGCTGTTGGACGGCAGCCATTTGGAATTGCTGCTGCAGCTGCTGCAACAGATCGTGCTGCAGTTGCTCATTGCTCTTGCCAGGAGCATTCTCGCCAGTCGATTGGGTCTGCTTCTGCTTCTCCCAGGGTCCGTTGTTGTCGCCGCTGTAATCCAGCTTGAAAACGTTTCTTCTAAATAATACACGAACGCACACACACACACACACACACACACGCGACACACACGTTAGCTCATTGGCTGGCAACTAATTGAGGCGCCGCACGTTCGCCAGCCAAATGGGGCAACATTAAAACGCGCTCGCGTCCTGTGCCAACAGCTGATGATGCAGTCGTCACTTATTTATGAACTGTGCTGTTGTTGTTGTTGTTGTTGTTGTTGCTAGTATGTCGGACGGGACCTACTTGCAAAAAAAACTCTCATCAAACAACACGCACGAACACACACACACACACAAACACACAGAGCCTCTGTGGCTTCTTCTTTTGCTTTTTTATTTTATTCTTTTTATCAAGGATAACAACGCGTTCGGCTGGCACTTGCAACGCGCAACTCGACCAGCTATGTTTCGCCTAAGTACAACGACTGATTGCGCCGAGCTTTGTTATCCTGTGCAAAAGCTGCCCAAGCAGTCAAAAGCACAGCCAAACGAGAGCAAGCGCGAGAGAGAGCGGGAGAGTGAGAGCAAGAGCGCTCGCTCACAAAAAGCACAAGCTGGACCAGTCACAGTCACAGTTTCGTTTATGGGCAGGCGGCTCGGGGGGCGACATTTCTTTTTTTCGTTTCTATTTTTTTTTTCGCTCGTCTTACTTCTGTTTATGAACGTTCTTTTGCATGCAACGAGCGTATGTTTTGCCAACTCTTTCACTTTGTTTACCGTAAAAACGTACACGAGAAGAGTGAAACAGCCGACAAAACGACAGCTATGAAATGTGTGGCATAGTTAAAGGCGTGCCACAGTGGAACAAAGCACATGAAATTGAAGTGAAAAGCCATAGCAATAAATACTTAAATGTAAAATGTAAGAAAATAAATGAAAGTAAAATTAATATAGAATTCTGATAAGAAACTCTTGTAAATTGAATTTAGCTCACTCTTCTAAGCGATTCTCAGTGAAGTGTTGAATTAGTATGGAGACTTTATTTTAATTTTAATTTCATAAATTTATGTTTATAGTTTTTTTTTTATTTCTTATTTATTTTCGTGTCCATTCTTTGCATAATTCATTACTTATTTGAGTACAGTGGGCCAATATCAAATAAAATTGAAAGCAAAATTATTAAGAGTTTCGTTGTTTACCTTCATGTTTGTTTCCATCCATTTTAACTATCAATTAAATTCGCCTTTCTATTCGATTCTCAGTATAATGATATCATACATTTTTCTTTATATACAATATATTACTCTTCGATTCTCATTAGTATAATAGTGTAATTATTGTATATAAATTTTGCTTTTGCACTTCTTCGCTTCTTCTGATAGCCCCATCGATAATACCCACAGTGTAGAGTCTCTAGTCATAAACTACTCTAGCACATCATGAGTATATTTCATATCTATTCGATTGCACGTAGATCCGATAAGATAAGAAATTCGCAATGACAAAAACTTAGTACAGAAATAAATAGATCTAGAAATATCCATGCTAGAGTAAAATACGTTTGCAAATTGAATAGAATTGAAGCATTGTGCAAGTCCCTGATGCAGAATTTACAACAGTTGCCACCCACCGTTGCGTCGCTGCAGAGGCGTTGAGGCAGCTTCTGGTCGTTTGGGTTCATTCACCCAAACCAGAAGACAAATACGAGGCACAGCTCGTCAGCGCGAACAGCTGCTCCTGGGAGCCAAAAAGAAAAACAGATTTTCAAGAGCAGCTGCAAAGCTCTGGTAAAGCTTTCCACCCAACCCGAGGCGGACGGAGAGTTGCTCCTCCTCATTGAGAAACCCCATTCGCTTTGCTACATACCTTCCTTGTACTTTTTTTTTTTTTTTTATGCGAACACGCGATGCTGTGTAGTCGTAATTTATTTATATATTTGTCACTGGGTCTTTTGATAAAGTTGTTGCCAGATAATTTCGATGGCACCCACAGGACGGCCAGGTGTGGGGCACCGCTCAGCCCACCCCAAAGTGATAAGAGTAGTGCGCGCCGGAGAAGGTCGATATCATAATACAAACACATAGCAGGCGCCCAGAAAACTGCACAGCAAGCAGCCCAGCATCAAATGGGATGTTAACCATATAGCAATTGGCTCCCGGCTGGGGCGGGCTTGGGCTGGACTGGGCGTTGGGTTATGAAGCTTTGGCGGCTGCCCTATGCGTGGGCCCCAAGTCAGGCAAAAGGAAAAGCGGGAAATGCGAGCTGGCACTCTGATTTTGTGTACCCGCCCGCTTGTTGCGATTTCTGTTGTGCTGTGTTCAGGGGTCGGCTGCTTTAGGGGCGTTCCATTCGGCTGATGGGCCAACAAGTTGCCCTACTTTTCTCTTTAGTTTCTTTTCATTTTATTTTGCTTATTTCCTTTCCTACTTACCGCTTATATCACGATCGTGCAGATAATTGCTAGCGCTGCTCTTAATGCTGATGCAATCCAATGGAATCGGCTCGAAAATGTCGTACGAGTCGCTGGAAATGGCATCCGCTGTGGGCATAAATATAAAGAAGTAGAATTCACTAACGAAATACTCTACACTCAAATTGCAATTGCTCTCCTTGAGCAATGTACTTAGGAATCTACATAGAGTGCTCCACAATCTTAACTAAAGATAATATTTACTGATAATAGACGTGTACTTAGACGTAGTTCACCTATTTAACTTAGTGGACTTATTTTTTGGATTACCATTTATTAAATGTAAAAAATACGGCAACAAAAATTAAAACTTGACAAACTTCAATATTTTGGTATTTATTTTGCGTATTTTAAACACCTTTCAATATCCAATTTTTAGTCAAATCAAAATATTAATATTTGTAAATATTAAAAAAAATATATATATTTAATATAATTTTTTAACATATGAAATTAGTTAACATTTTTAAATACATATAAGAAAACAAGAAGTGAACCCTTCGGAGAACTGATATTTCATTCTGCGTCATTCTAACACACACACACACATAGAATGCTTTAAGCAGCAGAGAGCATTTCCATTGGTCACTTGAAGCTCGACTGTAACGAGCTTACCTGCCGTAAAGTAAGAGCAAGGAGAGAAGCAGTGCAGAAGATCATTCTAGTTGTCTATGTGTGTGCAGCAGTATTCATTTGGTATTTGTATTTAGGTAAAACAAAGCTAGAATGCTCACAGCAGCAGAGAGCGCTCCCATTGGTCACTTGAAGCTCGACTGCAACGAGCTTACCTGCCGTAAAGTAAGAGCAAGGAGAGAAGTTGTCTATGTGTGTGTAGCAGTATTCATTTGGTATTTGTATTTAGGTAAAACAAAGCTAGAATGCTCACAGCAGCAGAGAGCGCTCGCACTGGTCACTTGAAGCTCGACTGCAACGAGCAAGGAGAGAAGTTGTCTATGTGTGTGTAGCAGTATTCATTTGGTATTTGTATTTAGGTAAAACAAAGCTAGAATGCTCACAGCAGCAGAGAGCGCTCGCACTGGTCACTTGAAGCTCGACTGCAACGAGCTTTACATGCCGTAAAGTAAAAGTAAGGAGAGAAGCAGTGCAGAAGATCATTCAAGTTGTCCATGTGTGTGTAGCAGTATTCATTTGGTATTTGTATTTAGGTAAAACAAAGCTAGAATGCTCACAGCAGCAGAGAGCGCTCCCACTGGTCACTTAAAGCTCGACTGCAACGAGCTTACCTGCCGTAAAGTAAGAGCAAGGAGAGAAGTTGTCTATGTGTGTGTAGCAGTATTCATTTGGTATTTGTATTTAGTTAAAACAAAGCTAGAATGCTCACAGCAGCAGAGAGCGCTCCCACTGGTCACTTAAAGCTCGACTGCAACGAGCTCAACAACATTTGAGAGAGACAGTGCTTGAGTAAAAGTGTCGCTATATAAAGGGCAGCAGCTGCAGCATTTCTTCAGTCAGTCTTCAGTCGTCCAAGCCTGCTGGGGGTCAGCGCAGCAAAGTGAAGCAGAGTGTGTGGTCGATCAGGAATTACGTAGAGGAAATACGTAAACGAAATACGTAGAGGAAATACGTAAGGAAATAAGTAGAGGAAATACGTATAAGAAAGAGGAAATAGTTTTAAGAAATACGTTGAGGGAATATTTAGAAGAAATAGACAGACGAATCGTGCTAAATCGACTCAGCTCGTCACCCTGATATATAGGGTATAAAAATGTAAACGTTTTAAAATACCTAAAATAGATAGCCTTTTTCTTTTATTTTAATTTACAATATTTTATCAGAAAAAATTGTTAATTTTTCTTAGTTTTCTCAAATAAAATAAAACAGATTCTCATGTTATATACAGTTTTCACCTAATTTTTATTCAACTCTTTATTTTATTCAGAACAGAATTTTTATTTTAGCAATGTTTTTTTGATGCACAATAATGCCTCCTCAGACAGTTTTTTATCAACTTGAAATTCATTTTGTTTAACATAATTTTTTTTATGGTATACATTCGTCTTATATATTTTTGTATGTATATGCGTATATTATAGGAAACTTTTACCAATTTAGTGCTAGATATTCCGACAAACTCTAATCCATTACCCAAATCAAGAAAATACGAATTTCCGTTATTAAAGAATTATTTTTAACATTTTTTTTCACAGCTTTATTGATACCTACGCACATCAAAACATAAAATTTTTATACTAAATATGTAGTAGAGCCCTGTGGTCGTCGTTCCTTGAACTGATTGCTATATTGACGCAGCTGCTTATTGACATTCGCCACAATGTTGAGCTGATTATTGTTCAGATGGGTAAAGATTTTATCGTACAGCTCCACGGGCAAGCCGAGCAGCGAGGGATGCATGTGGGGCTTAATGGATAGCAATTGCTGGGCACGCATCGGTTGAAAGAGCTTCTGACGCAGCTGTAATGAGAGCTCGTCCAGCTTGCGAAATCGCTGGTAGATCGGCTCTAGCTGTATATTGAGCACATATCGTCCAATGGACAGGCAAACGCTAAAGCCGGGCTCTGTCGAGGGCGCCGCAGGACTTAGGGTGACCATCATCAGATCGCCCAGTACAACGGCAAAGAGATGAGATTGCAGTGTATATATCGCAGTTGGCTCCTCCATTGAGCTGTTGTCCAGCATGATGCGGAGCAACATGCGAAAGTTCGTATCATCTTTTGTGTAGTTCACCCGCTGACGGCTAAGCAAACGGACATTGTAAACGTGAAAACAACCGACAGACGGCACCGGCTTCAACAGTGCCCGCTTCTCCACATAGCTTTCATTCTCCACAAATCCCGACTCCAATGCGACCGTATAGATCAGCAGCAGCAACAGTTCAGCAGGTGGTAATTTGCTATTCTTATATTGTTGCAGCAATTGCCGCAGATGCAGCGGCACCGATGTGGGCGTGGCATACTCTAAGCACAACGGCAGCTCCTTCTCCTTTTCGATCGCCTGCTGCTCCCCTTGTCGTTTACCATCATCGTTAGCCGCTGTAATGAGGCAAGGTTTTTTTTTTTTGGCAATAAGTACACTAATGTGCTTTTAGTAGTTGTGGTTGTTGCTCTTGCATTGGTTGCTGGGTTTTAGAGATTGTGTGTTGATTAGATTAGTCAACAAAAAAAAAAAGAGGATGCAACGTTGAGCAAAAAGGAACGAATCTACATATGTGCGTATGTGCCGTGCGTAACTCAAAAAATATTTGTGTCTACGTGTTTATGCAATTGATTGAATTATTTATCTACTACCAAACTTAAGGAAAAACCACATAGCTCAAATGTAAGCTTATTATTAACAAAAGTGCGTGCTGTGACACGAAATAATCGAATGCGACGAATGGAAAAAATTACACCATTTTAGTTACACAGTCAATGAAATATATATACATACATACATACAAAAATAACAAACTAACGAACTAACTAACGTAAACATAAACAAAACGAATTTCAATTTTTGGATTTGAGTCACGATGCAATCAATTTAAAAACTATTTGCTTACACAAAAATATATGCATTGGAAAAAAACCAGGACGAAAGTAAATTCTAAATAAACTTGCTTGCTGTTTGCTTTTGAAAAACAAATTTAAAAATATTGTTAGTTAAAAATCTTTTGATGATGTCAAGTTTCGATCTCTTATAGGTTCTGAGATCGCTGCGTTCATAGATCGGACAGTCAGACAGGGCTCAACACATTGACCTCTTTATTGAGTCGGCCACACCTCCTGCCTTTTACATACATATATGTTTATTATTACAGTGTTACAATGGGTTCAGGGTATAATAAATGAACAGAAACACTTAAAGTAAAAATAAATTTCGACATATTAAATAACTACTAACTAACTACAACAAATAGATCGAACATCTAGAACAATCGTTTTCAACGCAATAATTTTATGCGTCAAGTTCCTCTATTAGTAAAGCTAATATCTGTTTACTAGGCCCAGAGTTTCTAATATTTAAATAACCATGCAGGAGTATTCCCAAATCAAACAAAAACATAAGATTTCGTGATTATTTTTGAGAAGGGTATAACATGTTAATGTGCATTTAAATTATTGTTATTATTATGAATTTAGGGAAACTTAAAAGTTGTAGATGTTCGATCTTGTGCATTACGTTAATTGCAGCTAATAAATATTTTTCGATATTTGTTGGTCGTGTCAGCACGAGACCATCACTAATTTATAAAAACGCAAAATCATATGTATGTATGAGTATACATTTTATAATACTAATTCTTATTAATGAATAGTAATGCCCATATCAGTTGGCCACCTCCATAGCGCCTTGCTTACCTGTCTCTCTATCCAATCGATCAGCAGCAGATGCGTCAGCCGCGGCGGTGCTAACTGTGGGTCGACTAGATGACGCTGACGTTGCTGCTGGCACTTCTGCAGTGTCTGGGCTATTCGCTTTTGGGTCTGTCATTGCTCGTTATGTACGTACTAATTTGGTTGACATTACTTTACTTTCAGAAAATTTTTATTTATATAAATGAGAAATCATTTGATTAACACCCGAACGCTGTCTAAGTTTCCAAAAGAATGAAAATAAAAATAACTTCACAATTTCACCATGACACTTACAAATTAGCAGAAACAGCGCAACAAAATAAATAAATTATCAAGCTTAATCACGTACAAGTACACTTTCGTTTTCGACCGTTAAATGGCATTATTTTAATTAATTTTAAGAACATTAACAATAATGTTTGTAAAAGCCACCTGTTATCTACTCATACTATCGATACTATCGATAGAGCATTAATAGTTATTTGCCGGTGGTTAGTGCGATATATGCAATAGTATTTTTGTATGTAAAGCTTTTGTGATCAGCATATATCGATTGTATATGTGATAATAAATCTGTGTGTTCACTGTATAAATATTGTGTGCGTAATGTAGTTTAGTAGTATTTGTAATTAAACATTTTATTCGTTATAGTTTTATTTATTATTTGTATTTTTATCGAGATATAATCAATATCCATTGATATCGGTGGCATTCACGCACGCACTTTATCCCATCTCAATTCAGCATATTCGCCTTCTTTATTATTCTCGCAGTTTGCACATCTCTAATTGCCGGCGTTTGTAAATTTAGTTTTGTAGCAATAACAAAAACAATGACATCCATTGATGAAAACGAAATGTATATGGTTAGACAAGCGCAAAGCTTGCGCAAAAGTGATCCCAGTTCAGCCAAAGCATGGATATTGACCGCAAAAACTCTTTATCCAAACGCCTTCAATGTACAGTACGAAGCGTATCTACTGGAGCGCGATGCCAAGAACAGCGAGAAGGCAGCCGAATATTTTAGTACAATGTAAAATGGTAAACAAAACAAATGGAATACATATTAATAGTCCTTACCATTGCAGCGCCACAAACTTTACCAATCAACATGCGGAGCTGTGGCAAGAGGTAAACGCCATGACCAGCGCTCTGCGAAACGAAACGGAAAATACGCCCGAACAGGAGTTCTATGTGAAGATGTACAAGCACCTGACACCAGAGGTGCAGCACAGCATATTCGTGCATACGATAAGCAATTGTGGCGACAATTTACAGCAATGCATACACAGTTATATACTCATGTTCAATAAGTTTCCGAAAACGGCGGTAACGCAGGCTCCTCGGTTGCTGGAGATGCTCGCCGAGGGCATGAAAGCTGATCCGGATGTCTATCAACGCATGCTAGTGGAAGAGGTTCTGCCATTGATACAGAACAAGCCGCCAGAGCTGAACCCAGCGCTCGCTTGTCGTCTCTACACAAACTCATTGGAGTATTATCTGCGCCAAATCATGGACGATGAGAAGTGCGACACAACGGACGCGTGGAAGAACATATTCAAGGTGCTCATGCTGTGTGGCCAGATGATGGGCTGGGAACCATTTCTGCCCTTCAGCAAGCAGGTTAATCAGAATGTCTACTGGGATAAGCTGGTAAAGATTTTGCGCGGCAGTCCGGCTGGCAGCTCCCAGGTGCTATTCTATGCCACAACATTGTTCATTTACTCACTGCATGGCTACATACGGAAACTGCGCATAGAGGATGCGGAAGTCAGTCACGTCCTGGTCGAGGGATTTATTGACTGGACGCCCGAGGGTGGCGAGGTGCAGAGCATGGACTGGACACCAGAAGGTGCTGAGGTGCAGAGCATGGAACCACCCAAATTTTCAGCCACCACCGCCATTAGCCAAGAGCTGTCAGAGGCCTTTCTCCACGCCGCTCGCTGCTGGCAGCTACTGAATACCGAGCAGTTCCAGCGTGATTTCAGCCAGCTGATGTTGGCACTCCCCTTGGCCCCTTGGATATCACGCTTTCTCTTCGATCTGGCCATTTACTTTGGCCATCGCGACGAGGCCAATAAACTGATGGCCGACATGACGACGCAGAGCACGCTAGTGCAGAGCTTGCAAATACTTAGCCTCAATCTGATGCAGGGCAGCATGACGGTAGGGAATGGATATTGAATCAATACATAAATATTCAGAGATTACATGCTTTTATCTAATTGCAGCTTCAGGGCTTTCAGTGCATTCTAAAGATACTCGATGAACTGCCTCCAACAAGTGGCCAGCTCTTGGAGAACATCAGCCTGAAGAGCCATCGCCATATGATATTCTTGCCGCTGACCAAAATCGCACTGATTCAGTATTGCACGCGTGCCATAACCAGTCGCTTGAGTCGCATGCTCTTCGAGCCCAACTGCTCGGATCGACTGCTGGGAGATCTGCTGGCATTGTTGCAACTGAATCCCGACAAGGATGTACTACTTAAGCAACATATCTTCAATTTGATCACGCAACGCAAATCGTTTAATTTGCACATCTTGTCGAACTATATCATTGCCACGGACATAATTGAGGAATTGGCATACATTTGGAATACTCAGCAGCAGGATGATGTCAACTTTGAGTTGACTGGCTCGCCCACGGGCAACAGCAACGCCGCCGGCGGAACGAATACACCCGCTGGTGCTGCTGCGGCTCAGCCACGTCGCATTGGCACTCGGGGCGCCGACAAGGGCGCTCGAGATGAATTCAAATCGCTGATTCGTCAGCAAATTGCGCGCTGCAATGAGCATGTGCCCACGCTGGTGGCCAACTTCATAACACAGGAGCAATTGACGTTGGTGCAGCACATCTTTGGCATGGCTCCGCCTGTGGAGACTATTGTCATCAAATGAGTACACTCGGATTATATAATAATCAACTAGGCAACTATTTGTAAACTGTTAGTGATAGATATATGTGAATGTGCGTGAGATCATTCATATATGAAAATGTTATTCAAATGAACTCCATATGAGATCTAAAAACTATTGTAATCCATACGTAGGGAATGGAGTTGAGTTGATATTTAAATTGAAGCTATATTGTATATATTCGATACGAAATTGTAAATAAATAAATATATATAGATAATAAGTAGTTATTTTGTCAAGAATCTATTCTAATCTTAATATAATAAACTCTGGTAGAAATTTAAATTTGCACAAACAATTATAGTTAATCTTTATTATTAAATTTATCCAAACATAATAAATATTTGTTTTTTTTTTTTTTATATATTATTAAATACACTTGTACACATTTATGTTTACTTCAACAGTCATACAAATCTATTATATTTTACTTATATATATCCTTTAGTTTGTGCATACGATAGAACCTAGAGCCTCAACAGTGCCAGTGCGACAGCCTCATTAAGGTACAAGTTAATAGTTACTAAATTCCTACTCAATAGTTACTAAATTTATAACAATATAAATTTAATAATATTATTATGAATTCTGCTAATAGCCTCTTGATTATGTACAATAACAAATAATAATAACAATGACGCAGATGACTTAACAAATGTGGCTAATTAAATTTACTTGAATATCACATAATTTAATTAGATTCTAACAATTATGTTTTGGTTTCTCTTTCATTCGATTGAGATGTGTGTGTGGCGGGCAGTTTATTCGTTGCTAATCCAATGGAATTATCTATGGGCAGAGGTAAGCCAAAGTCGTGCTTCATATACGACATGAGCACATTGTAAGCCGCCGTGCAGACATTGACAAAGGCGACACGATATTTGGTGTCCAGGTAGCGAAAATTAATGTATTGTGCCGCTGGCCATGTCAGCCAATCCATCAGATATATATAGGGAAATTTGCTAATTAGCTCGTCATTCGTAGCCTGTAGCGTTTGTCGCTCCAAAAGACATACCGTATAGAAGAACAACACAATGCAGACAGGCGACATAAATAACTGATCAATGAGTATCTTATTGACGATATTCTTCATTGTGCGATGCGGCATGATGCGATCCATCCAATTATATACGAAATGATGCAGAGGCCCTTGCACCGCGCCCGCCACGAACATACGAAAGATCCGTTCGCCATCGTAGCTATTCTGGCGACTTAGACCGTGATGATATTCGTACTCCTGGGCAATAACATCGCCCACAGCCATCAGGACACCGGAGCCGAGGACATTGGTCAGCAGCAGATATTTGCCAAACATTTTGCTCCACACCAGCTTGGTCCAGCGCATAAACATGAAAGTGCCAGCCTCGCTGGCCTCGCCCTTGCCATGTGCGTGCCGTCTTCCAAACGCTCGGCTACAAGCAATTACATCAGTTCTGGGTAAAATTCGGGACTTGGTTGCAAACGCTGAGAATGTACGTTGTATTAAATATTTCCTGCTATGCTGCAGTAGTGGTTGATAGACAACTACGCATCCTCGAGCCATCACATACATTCTGCCAAACAGATAGAGATCACTGTTTAAGAGAAAAACCAAACCCGTCTTCTTTCTAGAGCCTTGTCATTTGAGAAGCTTTTTTTATTATGTTACGAATTCGCGTTTATTCTGCTTATCGGTTTGCATAACGACGGACTGGTTGGCGATGATTCATCAACAGTCGATAGTGGAGATTACCAAGAAAGCGTTAAAAGCTATCGATACTTTTTATTGTTCATATAGGTATATTAATTTTGATAATATTTGATGTATTGAAAACTGAAAAGCAGTAAGAAAAGATTGCAAAATATACGCACCCCCTTATCATTAAAAATCTATTTGCTTAGCTTACATTGTTATAATCGAATTGATTGGGTGACTAATGTGAGAATTGCAATATTCAATTGAAATTAGTTTTTCATTTAAACGAGGCGCTCAGTTAGTCCAAGATCCATTATATTTTATTTTAAAATAAAAAAAGGTAAAAATTAGAAACTATATGTCAAATACGTGAAAATTTTTTGAATTTATATTTGATATATCGATAGCACTTATATCGTTTTGTTTTCGTTTGACTAGTGCAGCCCTGGCAACGTCGGCGTCACTTTCCTGTTTCTGCTTTGCTCTTTGGTTCGCGTTATTTTTAGGCCGCTAACACAATTTTTTTTCTCAACGCTAGCGCGCCAAATGTTTTTCTGGCTAAAATAGACAAAAAATTCCATCAAAACACGCAAGTTTCCACTTATAAAACACAACTCGCACGCAGCGCTATCATCATTTGTAAGGTTAGACACGACTAACAAAAAGTTGTTAAAAACATTACGAATTTGCATGCATAAATTAAAAAAGTTGACTGTGACTAATTTATTATATTACTATAGTGAAAATTCAATGCTATGAGGGTACTGTACGTCTTCGCGCTGATACTCGCCGTGCGTATAGCATCGGTATTCGTGGTCCAGACTTATTATGTGCCGGATGAATATTGGCAGAGCCTGGAGGTGGCCCACAAGCTAACATTCGGGTAAGCAGGACTGCGGGAGGTCAAAAACAGAGATGAGCGCAGGTTGTATGACTCAATACAGCTCTTTTCCGTTTGTTACATACATATGTATGTACATATGTGCAGAACGGCATGAGAGTGGAACATGCGCTCATTTGTAATGTTATATGTAAATTACAAATTTACTTTTCACATTTGCAGCTATGGCTACCTCACATGGGAGTGGGTGCACGGTATACGCAGTTATGTTTATCCGCTGATAATAGCGGGCATCTATAAATTGCTCGCCCTGCTGCAGTTAGACAGCGCCCAGTTGTTGGTGCTGCTGCCACGCCTATTGCAAGCCACATTGACCGCATATTCGGATTATCGCTTCTACGTCTGGACTGGCAAAAGAAAGTGGGCGTTGTACCTAATTCTTGTGCCATGGTTCTGGTTCTACATGGGCTCACGCACGCTGTCCAACACACTAGAGGCATCGCTAACCACCATTGCTCTTAGTTACTTCCCCTGGATTGGCGAGGGCTCCGCATATCTGTGGCCCGCTGCAATCTGTTGCTTTTTGCGTCCGACTGCAGCTGTTATCTGGGTGCCCTTGGTGATTTATCATCTGCGCAAGACAAGACAATCTCCGCTGAAGCTGATCCTGAAGCACTTTGTACTGATTGGGTATGGATGATCATATATGCTTGATTATATATATACCTAACTTCCGATTACTTTCTCCTTTCAGAGCCTTCGTAGCTGGCGTTGGTATTGCTATTGACACCTATTGGCATGGCCAATTGATTGTGACGCCTTGGGAGTTCCTCAAGTATAATATTCTACACAACATTGGCAGCTTCTATGGCTCGCATCCTTGGTATTGGTACTTCACAGCGGGTCTGCCCACAGTGCTGGGCATTAATACGATACCCTTTATCTGTGGCACCATGGAGACCGTGCGCAAGGGCAACGGGCACCCAGTGAGCAAGCAGCTCTTGATCAGCATTTTGGTTACGCTGGCAGTGCTCAGCACAGTGGAGCACAAGGAGTTCCGTTTTGTGACTTCGCTGTTGCCGCTGTGTTTATATATCTGTACTGAGACTCTGTCCCGCTGGAGCTATCGCGCCTCAAGAACTCAACTCTGGGGAGCCGCTTTGCTTATTCTGCTGGGCAATTTGGCGCCCGCTTGGTATCTGAGCACGGTGCATCAGAAGGGACCCATTGAGCTGATGCCTAAGCTGCAGGAGATTGCTAAAGATTATCGTGACGAACGCGGACAACGCGCTAATATACTCTTCCTTATGCCATGCCACTCGACGCCCTATTATAGGTTGGTCCTGAAGATTATTTATAGAAATCTTTATGTTTATTGATCGTTGTCTTCTCGCTTTGCAGCCACATTCATGAGAATGTCACGATGCGCTTCCTCACCTGCAATCCCAACTTGGAGCAGCGAGAAAATTTCAAGGATGAGGCTGATCGTTTCTTTGAGGCGCCCATGCACTGGCTGCGATCACATGTACCCGTTCATCCCATCACTGCACAGCCATCCCATGTGGTCCTATTTGATTCGCTAGAGAAGAAGATCACGGACTTCTTAATTAATTACAAGCTGTTGTACAGTATCGATCACGCCGAGGTAAAGAAATTGGTTGAGTCACCTTTGCAGGATTTGTCCACAGCATTGGGAGCAAAACTGCCTAATGTCGCGTCTTTCTTGCAGCACATGCAATCGCGTACGGGTAAGAGCATACTGGTCTATCAGCGCCTGAACAAGGGCGAGGAGAATGCATTTAATCGTCAAGAAGACGATCCCTATGAACTGCCAGCTGAGCCGCAATCGGGGGGAAATTTGTTCAATTAATTTATTTAAAAGTCAAGCAATATTCTCTTAAACTGTCCTTTTTCTGTATAGCAAAGACTTGATGCGACATTTAGCCCTCCGTTACTGAAAACAAAAAAGTAAGCAACAAATTGAAATTATTAACATTACGGCCTTGGGAACAGTTTTTAAAACGTATTTTTGAAACAAGTTCTGTCATCAGATTTTAATAGTTTTGTCGTAGTTGATATAATTTAAATCAATGATCTTGTATTAGGCGTTCATGTCTAAAGTGAGGCAATATATTTAAGTGCAACTAATTTAGTAAAATCCTTTTTTAGTTCTTTTAAAATAAAGGTTGAGTAGAAAAAAAAAAGAAAAAATGATTTTTTTAATTGAAAATGATCGATACTATTATTTGTATATATGGTATTTCATTTTTCAGATTTAAATTTAAGCCACGCGCTAAAAAAGTGAAGTCTATTTCTTAAAAAATCGTTTGCAATATTAATTTAAAAATATTTAGATAATGAAATGGTATGTAAATAATAGCTTCTCAGTTATCGCCTAATAGAGATGTGATTTTAGCGATTGCCAAAGACACCTGTGTTAATCGATGTATCGCTGCGCTTAACACGATATATCGTGTTGAGGATCCGTGTGCCGTCGCCGTCGTTTGCACTAATTAAACGCGTTTTAAACAATAAGCTGCACAGCTTCATTTCGCACAAGCGACAGCAACAACAAAAGCACACATACACAAAGAATGGCTGCTTCAATGAGAGCGCTGCTGAAAGTACGAGGTACGTAAAAAAAAAAATCCAATGAAAAAATACCTATTGCGAAACATTTTTATGTGTGTGTAAAATTATATAACTTATCTGCAATTTATTGCACATAGAACGATATACAATCAGAATAGCGGCAACAAGTAGCAGCTGCTTCTTATTGGGATGTATTAATTGGGAAAAATGTATGCTGATTAGCAGTGAAAACGACGTGGCTGCAATTGCGGCATATGAATGCATATGTATGTGTGTTAAATGTACATATGTGAAGAGGGCAGAGCTAGAGATGTGAGTGGGCCATGTTCAAGGTTCGCATGTGACCCGAAAAAAAGCAAAACAAACAACAAAAAGGGAAATTGTTAATTGGGAAATTCACAATTATATTTCTTTCCATTACCCCTTTTTAGATGGCTTCACTGCCAGCGTACGTTGTGGCTCGCAGTACAACAAGACGCGTGGAAATCTGAAGCTGACTGGAGACTCCCGTGTTATCTGTCAGGGCTTCACCGGTAAACAGGGAACGTTTCACAGCCAGCAGGCGCTGGAGTATGGCACCAAGCTCGTTGGTGGCATTTCGCCCAAAAAGGGCGGTACTCAGCATTTGGGTCTGCCCGTCTTTGCCTCCGTTGCGGAAGCCAAAAAGGCAACGGATCCCCATGCCACGGTCATCTATGTGCCACCACCCGGCGCTGCCGCTGCCATCATGGAAGCCCTGGACGCTGAAATTCCTTTGATTGTGTGCATCACGGAGGGTGTGCCACAGCACGACATGGTCAAGGTGAAGCATGCCCTGGTCAGCCAGGACAAGTCGCGCCTCGTCGGACCCAATTGCCCCGGCATCATCGCACCCGAACAGGTTCGTTTTTCAAGCTGCAATAAAAACATGATCTGATGCCTGAAGACGGCCGCTCAAGAGATAAGGGAGATAAGCGCCGAGGGCAAAGTTCACGCGAGACGAATTCAAGCAGAACGTTCGATTAGCTTGCCGGTTGTTGGGTTTCTTACGTTATATGCCCTCGTAGAAATGTTGTGAGGGATATTTTGAGCAAACAAAAGGGAAATTTTCCACTATCACTACATTATATACTTTGTTAAAAATGATGTGGAGGGGATTATATTATATTATAGTCTAGTATGCCCTACTTTGCTATAGGAGGATATATAGGTTAGTAGGCAGCTCCAATTGCTATAGTTTAAAAACTTGTTTTAAATGCAAATGTCCTAAGCTGAAGCGTAAAGTCCAAAGTTCACTCAAGCTATATGAAATACCCTGTAGTTGCATAGATTATACTAGTAGTTCTGTAACAATCTAGTTTCTAGTCTAGTTTTTTAGCTATTGCTCAACTGCCCTCAGTGTCAGTTTAAAGGTCATCTGCCCAAGTTTCATTGCCCTTGAATCACTCAACTGCAAACAGGGTATAAATCAGTCGACGAAGTTGTAGTTAGACTTAGAGAAAGGGAAATACTGTTGACTATTGTCAAGCATGTTCGTCATAGTGCTTGCGCTTATCTCTTGGACTCGGCAAACGGCTTTATCAATTTGTATCCACATACATATAAATATATACGATCACAGTTTGATTAAATTCAGTTGCATTTTGCAGTGCAAAATTGGAATTATGCCCGGCCATATTCACAAGCGTGGCAAGATTGGCGTCGTCTCCCGATCGGGCACCCTCACCTATGAGGCTGTGCACCAGACCACGGAGGTGGGTCTGGGCCAGACGCTGTGCGTCGGCATTGGCGGTGATCCGTTCAATGGCACCGACTTCATTGATTGCCTCGATGTGTTCCTCAAGGATCCCGAAACGAAAGGCATCATCTTGATTGGAGAGATCGGCGGTGTGGCTGAGGAGAAGGCTGCTGATTACTTGACGGAGTTCAATACGGTAAAGGAAGCGAATCTTCATTTCTAATCTCCAAGAGAAACTAATCTCGATTTCTTTCTTCGTTTGCAGGGCATCAAGGCCAAGCCGGTGGTGTCGTTCATTGCTGGTGTTTCGGCTCCACCTGGACGTCGCATGGGTCATGCCGGTGCCATCATCTCGGGCGGCAAGGGCGGTGCCAACGATAAGATTGCCGCTCTTGAAAAGGCTGGCGTTATTGTTACCAGAAGTCCTGCCAAGATGGGTTACGAGCTGTTCAAGGAGATGAAGCGCCTGGAGCTAGTTTAGATAAATACAGAAGGAAATCTATCAACAACAAATTGAACAAAGAAACATGTGACAAAGCCGAGGTACCACACGTACGACTCAGATGAGTAAAATATGCAAAGCAGTAAAGATTATTAACTAATTAAGCAAAAAGTGAGGAAATGAACAGAAAAAAAAAACTGAATTATTCGAAATCCTAAATAAATTATTGTATGTGAAGAGAATACGAATTATGATACGTATAAAAAGCGATCTAGAACGAACTGAATTATGTATTCCATAGAAACAAATTTAATTTAAGTAACTGCCGTACCACCTATATATATATAGTATATTCTATATATATTTAAAGTTGGAGAAAAAAAAACACTGCACCACGCACTTAAGATTGAAATTATGTTGCTGCACTCGCTTTAAATGGCACCAAAAAGTCAACCAGCCTTATTTTAAATATGCCATTAATTATTTTGTTAACGTTCAAGCTCGAAATATATGTTAAAAACATAAATCGTGAAAATAATTGGGTTTTAAAGTAAATATTTCAAACAGCGCGCTCAAATATCAAATAAAAGTCCCATTCTGTTAATGTGCAGACATTGTAACTGCACTTGCAAATGCAAAAAATAAATCCCTGCTGTTAGTGCTGTAGAGTGAGGAGCGTTAGCTCCTCACTGTTGAATACATTTTGCACTGCCGCTAGTTATCGATAGTTATCGCTTGCTATTGTGAAGCACTACCCCAGCTGTTTGCATAAAATACGCCAGAATTTTGCAACACTTGCATGTCAAGCGTAAAAGAAAAAATTTCTTTGTGCAATTTACAAAAACATTTCGCGTGCTTAGCAAATTAAATAAAAAGACGTGTGTGTAAAAAGCAACAGCAGCCGGCAACAACTAAATACAACAACAACAGTCGGAAATAGTTGCAAACAACACAATGCCCGTGTGCTGCAAAGCGCCTGCTGTAGCATATCCAATGGGCAGCAGAACTGAAAATGGTGAGTAAAATAAATGTTAATGCGAAGCCAAACATTGAATATTACTGAGCATTTATATATTTAATTATGAAATTTTGTACATTTGGGTGATTTGCTAGTCCGATAAGCCCGTTGCATACCGTTCATATTCCGCCGCGTAAGTTGTTTGCAAGCGCTGCAACTTATCGAGGTTTATGTCAGCTAGAAGCCGGCAGCGGTTGCCCGTCTTGGTGCGATTGCCGTAGCTGAGCATCAGATCCTGGTGAACGGGTCGGCTCGGCACAATGGATGCACTTTCGGGCATGTTCGCCTTCTCTTTCGCCTGCCTGGGCAGAATCTCGAACATGATATTGTAGGTGGTTGTATAATTGTTCACCATGTCCTCGTCCAACTTGAAGCACAATTGCGACGATTGATTCCGTTTGAAGTTGTGCAGTGATTCGTTGCGTACCCCCAGAAATTGTCGCTTCGTTTCACTGGGCTCCTCCAGCTTATGGATCGGCACGTAGCTATCCTGTGCCTCTGATTTGTGCCGTATGCACGCATCCACTCGTTCCAGTCCGGGCGTAACGCAATCGTTCAACTCTTGACTGCCCAGACGCAACTCTTGCCAATTGGCGAGCAGCACATCCTTGCCATAGGTTCTGCAGATGCGCTCATCGATATACGAGCCCCTCGGGCCGGTACCGAACATTTCCCAATTAGATGGTACGAATGGATTGTTATCGAATACTAACCAGAAATCTCTGAATTTTCATCCAACTACATCTGCAACTATAAAACGTACACAAACCAAAAGCATTAAAAAAAAAAAAAAAAAATTATAAAATTTATCTGTTTCTTCTGTTAACACACATAACTAAGTGAATTTAATATTATTTTAGAGTTTTAGGCTATAAACATAGAGTTGTTCTACATTTTGCTGTCATTTTGTTATGTATTTTTCTGATCTTATATATTCGTCAGAAAGCAAATTAAAATACTTGAAAGGTGGCAACATTTGCCAATTCAAAAGTTAAATGTGTGGCAACTCTGTCAAGCGTTTATTTCCTATACCATTTAACTATTTTCTTACAAAATTAAACTTAAGTCTTATGAATAGATATAAAGTATGCTAACTGTACATCCCTCTCTGATAATCATTTATAATTATGATATTAACATATTGCTATGCTTATATTTAGTTTATATTATTATAATGCTCTACATAGTTTAGTCTTCCTTCTAGTTTGCTAAAATTTGTTGTAATTTTAGAAATATATTTGTTTGGGCTCGAAAATAGATCGAGGAATGGATCGCAATGCGTTTCTGTGCGCCATTGTTGGCGTTTTTCGAGTGGGTTTTTATTGAAAATCTATTTTATATGTGAGACAAACGAGCGACAGACCAAGTGACCAACCGACCGACCGACCGACCGTTCGACGTACTAGGAGGCCGCCAGTCAGGGCAGGCCTCTCAGTTCGCATTCGTTGCGTTGCGATCATGTCGTCTGTGTTGTTATTTTATCATATACCCTGGACTTATTGAAAAGTTGTAAGTGTTTAATGGGAAGAGTATATTGATTTAGTTAGTTAGTTAGTTGGACTTTTAGAAAAAACTTATCAACTACATTTGGGCATACATTAAATCGATAAATATCGATAATAACTTATTATAAATTATAAATTTGTACGGTATGGTATGATATGTTATAATATACAGTGTGTGTTATGGTATGGTATAATATGATATTGTATGCTATGGCAGGATATGGTATGGACATGAGGAAACGAAGCGAAGTATATGTTAATATATATTTCTTCTACAGAGTATCTAGGTAATCTATGCTAGTTTCTTTTGCCTTCAAGATTTCTTCTTTTTTTTTTTTTTGCTGAAATAGCCCGGGCAATGGGATTTACTTTTGGCTAGCTGAGTGCATAGCTATGCTAAATACATAAGTTTGTATATATATATGTATACCTTTTATCTTTGTATCGTCGATATTTATTCTGAATGTAACTAAAACAGACAGCACGCGTTGCATGCATCGAGTGTGTTGTTGTTATTATTGTTGTTGCTATTTGAGATGATGCTATAAACGAAATGTCGTCGTCATCTCGATTTGTTATGGTTCATTCTATTGATTGTTGTTGTTAATTGTTGTTTCTATTGTTGGTTGTTGTTGTTGTTATTCCGCTCAGTTTCGCTTCGCTTCGTTGTGTTGCTGTTTCTGTTTACAAAAATTCACAATTTTTACTTGAACGTAAAATTGTTTTTTTTTTTTTTATTTATTTTTTTTTTTTTTTTGCCTTGCAGAAATGTTGAGAATTTGTTTGAATTAATTTATGAGTTTTTTCACGCCGCTTTATTTTATTTGCTATACTTTGTATGCAATGCATCTAGTATTTTCACTCTATATACATATATATATATATATATAGCTTAATGAATCTGTGATAAGATCTTTGATTTGGCTCAGCTCCCAAGGCGCACAGAATAAAATAAAAAAAAAAAAACACGTCTGCGTATTCTATTTTGATGGGGCCCCAGGCAAAAGAAGGAGCAGCTGCCTCTTTGCATAATTCATAACTCCTTGTTGGAAAAGGGATGGGGTGGGGGTGCTGGTGTGGGTCAGCAAGGGGTCAGAGACAAAAGCAGCAGCAATCAAATGCGACCTCATGCTGCCCCCTTGTGTATGCAACAAGAATTTTGTTAGCTACCTGCGGCAATAGAAATACTTGAGTGAGGCCTGCTCTTACGCTACGGGCCAACACACTTGTGCCAGTGTTGGAAAACGAAAGCATAAAATGTCAAGAGCGCTAGAAATGTATGTAAATAATTTAATAAAGTTAGAGCGAAGTGGTATGAAGTCTATAAGCATTTGAAATGGTAAAAACTAAAATTGTTTTCTATTTTAGTTATAGAAGTTATAAAGCTTTGCTCTACATGATGGACTAGAGCTCTACATATTGATATATCTCGATATCTTTTCTATTTCTGCTTGTTTCTGATGATAAGCAAACTCTCCTATATCAAGAGACCCTTACCATATAGAACTCTATTTAGTAAACAGATGACAACTGAAACATAATATCTTTAATTTCCATATATTCTTTTATTTTTTTCATAATTCTTAAATAATTTAATTTTTCAACTTAAGCTCGCCTTAAGTTTCAGTTCAGGCAATCGTCGCAGGACATCTTTGAGTCAACTAAACGGCGCAGTTGTCAGTCGCTCGATTCATATGCTTGTCTGAATGTGCTTAGCTGGCGTTTTATGCTCTTTGAGAGCATGACAGGACCGCAGCATGCGTTGCCGTTGCCGTTGACTGGTGCCTCCTCTGCTTCGAGCAGCCCGCACATTTCATCTTGTGTCAGCTAAAAAACAAGGCAACATGATTACAAGCCAGCCTTTGCCGCACAGGATGAAGCCGAGCCACGCGCTTGCCTCTCATATAAGCTGCATAATCTTGGTGTTGGGTGAGTGGGGGGCGTGGCAAGGTTTGTGGCTGTGACCGTGTATAGGAGGAGAACATGTGGGTGGAGGTGGGAGGTGGGTTAGATTTGTGCTTTCAGCCTGTACACGCGCCGCGCTTAAAGTGAATGCGGCTCTTGTCTGCTGTGTCTCTCTTGTCTGGGTCAAGCGTTAAAGTACAACAGAAAACAACAACAACAATAAGAAGCAGCAGCAGGAGTAGCTGTAGGTGCTAGCTTGTTGTCCTTGCTGTTAACACCTTTCACGGCCGACAAATTAATTAAAGTGCCCCCTACAGGCGTTTTGTCATAAAACATTTAGCATTTTAATTGCGTCATAAAAGCAGGAAAAGCAAAGCCTCAACAACAACAACATTGAGGATTTGGTGGCCTTTGCCATTTGTCAGCTAATTAGATGAGATTAGTTAGCTGCGTCTATCTGGCTACATTAATTGAAGTCAATTTCTTGGCTCACAGCGACACTTAAATGCCACACCTACTCGAAGGCGTCGACGACGACGGGAAGTGTTAAACGCAGCATCCTTGCCTTTCATATACGCCTGACACTTGGCCTCGAAACGCAATGCATTGCGCTTTTAAGCTCACACGTGCGACAGACACTTGTCAACTCACTCACTCACACATTATCTCACTGACAGGCGCACACTCTCTTTACCACACACATACACACACAGTCGCTCTCTCTGTCTACGCTGACCCAAATAAGATGTCGTAATTGCAACAAGGCGCGACACTCACGACATTCACTCATAGACGCACACATACGTAGAATTACGTTTACGTTACGTTTACATATTACGAGAGCCGAGCAACAGTCGTCGAAAGTTGCCATCTTTCCTTATACGCTCTCTTTAGCTTACGCTCCTTCTCACTCTCTCTCTCTCTCTCTATCTAATGAGCGCGCGCTCCATGTAAACAATAGAAACAGCCGAATCAAAGCTGACGGCTTTAAAATGCCAGCAGCGTCGGCGTTCCGTTTCAGTTCCATTGTTCCCTTTTGGTAGTCTGTGCATAAATTATTTACTGCGACGCATTTGTACACACACACACATAGGACGTTCCCCACCTCCTCAGATGCTGCGTCGTTGCTTGTTTATGTTTAATGATGCGTGTGTATAGCTAATCGCTGCGACTTCGCTTGAATTGCTTTTCAATTTGCATTTAATGGCTGCAATCGTGGCTTATTGTAATGCACGTTCTGTTGCATACTTTGAAGCTGCAATTGCGCGCTGTTCCTCTCGTCCTCTCTCACTCTCTCTCTCTATCTATCTATTGCTCTGTTGTTGAATCTAGGGCACGGCGTGCTCAGTGAAAATCCTTTAACTACTCAATCATGTCACATATTGAGGTTTTGTCTATAGTCACGGCAACTGACAATGAAATCCTCTCGCACACACACACACACATATACGCACAAAGCTTACATAGATTGCGTTTGTCTAATGCACTGTGACAGCTGAAAGTAGAGACCTCCTCCACCTTCCAATTAAAGACGCAAGTGCTTCTTCAATTTTACAGTTATTTACAGTTAGTTATTCGTAAAAGCTTTTTTTATTACCCATCTCGTGCCCGATTGATGAAATGCCGTCAAAATTGGCTGAAAACTCGCAGCATCGAGAGCAAATTTAATTTGCGAACCATAATTGAGAGAGCGATGGATGCATTTAAAACTGAATCTGAATTTTTCCAAAGGCATTCGCCCATTTTAATTGAATTGCTGTAACAAATATTGAACTAGAATATTTTGTTGACTTTTTTTGTAGATAGTTTTTCAATCGAATTTGTGCGCTTGATTGCATTTCAAATGCAAAGTTGGATCGAATAGAGTTTTACAGGCAAATGGCATGGCAACGTTTCTCTAAATAAAGAATATTTAATGTTAAATTATTGTTGTGAAAGGATTCCTGCTAGAATGTTTACCTCTCATGTTTAATACTAAATTGAATAATAATACTTTGTTATAATTCTAATATTACGTTGTCGTAACCTTTTGTAGCAAACGTTCATTTAATACTAAAATCGTATCATTCTACTTATTTCATATGCCTTTGAATTTGATTAACAATTACTTTTCAATCTGAGCTACTACTATTGAGCATATATGGGTACTAGAACAGCATAAAGTCTGATTGCAGGCAAACAAAAAAATTGTACGATAAACAATCCTGTTTGGCACACACATACACAGAGACACATGCAGGCATATATAGAGGCTACTCCAAGGTCTTGTCATGGCCTGCTTGGAAGCCAAACGATGTGTAGATAGGCAAAGATGATGCCCAGCAACAACTACAACAACTGCACAAAATACACGCACGCAGGAAGGACAACACAGCGATGTGAAATGCCACCCCAATAGCAAATCGTGCGCATTTTGGCTCTGGGGCATAATACACTAAAGTAAGCACGAAGAGACAAGGAGTAAAAGACAAAGACAGAAGGAGAGGCAGAGGGGGAGAGAGAGAGAGAGAGTAGTAAAGGTAATGAATGTTAGCGGGTCGCGGGGGCCACATGCTTTAACCTGTTTTTTCGCAAAGCTTTTACGCACTCCGACTCGGTTGCTAGCTAGAAAGAGAAGAATGAGAGACAGAGAGAGAGAGAGAGCGCTCTTACCTTGCCACCCTTTTGGCTTATGCATAAAGCACAAATAGAGCAGCGAGAGAGCGTGCACACAAAAGAGAGAGAGAGAGAGTATGTTTGTGTGTGTGTGTGTGCCCCAGCCTGAGTGATGCTTTTGCTTTTCTGACGGCCTTTTCGCATGCGGTGGCCCAGTATCCATTCGGTCGTGTTCCCATAATGTCTGCCAGCGGAGCGCAGCGCTCGTCGCCGTCGTCCTATTCGTCGCAGCCGTCGTCAACTTTGTCATTGTCATCAGCAGCAGCAGCAGCAGCAGTAGCAGCAGCAGTAGTAGAAGCAGAAGCAGCAGCAGAGGAGCAGCAGCTTAAAAATACATTTTCACAATGAAGCAAACGGGCGAAGGCAAGAGAAAAATGAATTAGTTTGCGTTGATGAAGCTAAAAACAAATACGAATATATCAAGCATACAAAAATACAACAAAATACAGTTCGGAAAATAGTGTGGAAACATACACACGCACACACAAACGCACCATCATGAAAATGGCACGCGCGTAGCAATTAATAAAACAGCAACAACATAAGAAAAACGAAAGCAGGAGACATTAAATAGTGCGTGCAGTGTATATCATATATCTCTATATATATACATGTGTACATATGTATATATATATATATATATATACATGTATATATGCACATACTTTTCTGTGTATGCAGGAAAAGGAAGCCCGGCGCAGTGCTTAAATATATATGTATATACATATATACAAAAAAAAAAGTGCAAAGCAGAAAAACCGTGCAAAGCAAGATAGGAAAATATTTTGTGTTGTGCGCCGCGTTTTCCACAGTTTTCGTTTTTGTTTTGTGATTTTTTGTCGCGTGAAAAATGCTAGCGGAATTTTCATTTAAAATTTGACGATTTCTTTCGCTTTGCCCTTTTTTTTTTCATTTCTTTTTTGCATTGACTTTTTGGTGTATTATACATACACAGCGACACACGTTTTTCACACAACAAACTCACACTCACACATACACATGCATAGGCGCGCATACACGCGTTCGTTTCAATTTCATGTCGCGCTCGTGTCGATGTTCGTGTGTGCTCGCCCCATAGCCGAGCCGTCCGTCGTTTGGCGCTCTTCGTTGTTGTTCTTAGTTGTAAATTGTTAGCGTTTGCGAAGCCCTGTAAAATTTTTAGCCCTAGCTAAAGACGCAGTTTTTTCTCTCAACCAACCCAACGAAGTAATTGTAGCATAAACAAACAACAACTGTAAAGATTGCTAGGCATTTCGCTCGAACAATGCAACGCGGCAAACTTCCTGTTGGTTCACATTTAATAGAAATGCACGCATTATCTGCACGCACTCGCTCTCTCTCATCTCGATTGCTCTCTCCCACGCAAGCGCAGGCGATCAGAAAGCTTGCTCTCTTTACAACACTAAAAACGAAAGAAAAAAAAAAACTTTGACAGCCGCAACACAATTTCGAGTACAGCGTGTGGCCTGTGCCAAAGCTTTTTGAGTGTGTTGAGACGGCGACGGCGACAGCGACAGCTGCTGTAAACAGTTGACATGGGACGAAACGGGAGCAGAGAATTGGAATAACTGTGAACGGGCCAACACTGAGCCACATGCATTCCGGGCAAAGTTTTCGTTTTCCGCGTCTTTTTCTTCTTCGCCTGTCACTGCTGCAATGGGCAAATGTTGTTTCTTTTGCTATTCGGGTGACTTGTGCTTCACATTCATTTTCTTGGCTGTGTGTGCCACATGGCGTATGCGTGTTTGTTATTATGGTCGACTACGTCATCCATTTATCACCTGTATTCGCGTCTTATTTTTGCCCTCTACTCTGTGCCATGCGATTCTCCAAATCATGCTGGCATTTCGCGGGTATTTCCCAAACACACAAATGCAAAGAAAACAAATATATATATATATATATAAGTATAAGAAAATAAGGAACGGCATGGCGATGGGTTGGGGCTTGGACTTAAGAGTAGAGCATGGGAATTAGGAATGAGAATCCATTTGTGTGCCTTTTTGACTTGTTCATATTTCGCATTTACGTTTTATGGCCGCCCAATGCAATTCGCTTGTTTGTTCGCTCAGCGTCTCAGAATTGGATTTTGCTTTGAGTGGAGAGCCTATATAAACAGTTCGATTTATTTATGCGGGGTATCGGTAATTATTTCATCTGTGTTCAATGAAAGGGCAAAAGAGATTGAGACTTATTATAATATTTACTTAAACACCGTGATAATAAAACTGATTTTAATTGATTTTTAAGGCAATTTCTTCTATGATTGAACTTTCTTCAAAGTCTTTGGAATCATTTTAATTTTACTTCCACTTCTATGCTTATTGAATTTAGGTAGTAATTCCCATAAGTTTTCGCGCTTCTTCGTTATCTTTTAGATCTAGAACTATTTAACCTTCATTTTATCGTTCAACAACCCTCTAAAAGATTTGCACCCTAAACTATGAGAAAAGGAAAAAGAAAAGAAGAGGAAGAATTAGAAAACTTGTAGCAATCAAAAATTAGCATAATTATGACAACGAACTCGCTAGAAGAAATAACAATAACAAAAACAACTGGTCAAAGACTCCACAGTGAAAGAAGAGCTAGATAAGTAAAGAGGGCAAGAAAGACTGTATGACTGAGCAAAAGAGACAGAGAGAGAGACGAAGTTTGTTATGTGTGCAGAAAGCATCCCTTGGCCGTTGTATGCGGCGCTTTTAGTTCGTATCCTGGGGCAGGCAAAGGCACACGCATTTCAATTACACTGCTCTCGACGTTTTTGAATATCAAAATAAATCGTAAACAAGGTCACATTCCATGTGCGTGTATCTACGTGTGTGTGTGTGTGTGTGTGTTGCACAGATACATACACGAAAAAGTTCGCGCTCTCTGAAAAGTTTTGAATCGGTCAACTTTTATTCAATCCACTACTCAACTTGCAGCAAAATGTGTGCCACAAACAACAAATCAAAGAAATTCTCACATAACCTGAACTACTCCATAGACAACAGAAAGTGAAGAACAAATACCAAAAAGAAATACAAAACAACCAAAAAGAAAATAAGTAAATAAATAAATAAATAAATCAAGAAGAATAATCAACGGAAAAAAAATAAAACGTCAAGCAGAAATATATAAGAATCACAACCAAAAGAAAAGCTTTAATTAAATAATATTTTTAAAGTATACAACTATACATAAACTCTAAGGACTAGTTATAAATGACTTAGCTGTAAGCTTTAAGGACAAAACCCCCTAATAATAATTCTAATTGAGAAAACGTCGCAAAGTGCAGAGACCAACAGAAATAAACTAATTACCTAAAGGCAGTTTGTGATTCTCGGTGATATGGTGTAAATGTGATAAACAACGTTATAAAAACTTTTAATGCAATTACAACAAATAAAAATAAAATATAAATAAAAACAATAACTACAACAAATATCTCAATAAATTGTGTTTTCGATTCTACATTTTTTGGTTTTAAATAATTTTTTACAAAAATATAAAAAAAATACCAAAAAAAAAAAACCAAACTAAATAATCAACAACAACAATAACTATACTTATACTATATACACGCATATATTATATATACATATATCTAAACTAGACTAAACTAAGCCTTGTCTCTATAAGCGAGTATAAAAACTAAATTATTAACTAACTTTAGTCGCACAAACTATAATAATAATAAACAAAAAACAATCTAAAAACCTGTGGCATAGCAGCTCAAAAACAAAAACAGCCGTAGACAGATCCTTTTTTAAAAGAAATATTCTATTAACTGCACTGCCGGCATATTTTTGGACAACAAAAAATATGATTTTACTCCTGAAATTATAAAGAAATTTAATATGAAAAGAAATTCGGAATAAATACGTACAAACATATATATAAAAGAAAACCCAAAAAAAAAAAAAAAACTCTAAACGTACGCAAAGATTCTTATGAAACCAACCAAAAAGACAAAAGCAACAACAACAACAACAAGAACAACTAAAAGAAGTTGCAGCATTCAACAAAATGCAATAGTTTTTCTCACTCGCAAAGGTAAAGCGCAAAGAAAAACAAAAGAAATTAACATGAAATGTATAAAAAAATGTATTCAATTAAATATGAATTGTGGTATTAGTATTACTATATTATAATGTTAACTATATATTTGTTTTTACAAGACTATGATTTATGACTCAGGTCATCTATTTGAGTAAAGCATTTAATTGCTTCAATACAATATTTATCTATCTTGGTGTCTTTACTGGCCCCATCTAGCATCTAGATTTTGAGTGTTAGATAATTGGATAATTATTCTATCTATCTCAATATCTATGTATTAATATTATATGAGTTAAACTGATTGATTTGCCGTTTGTTTGTTTATTAGACCATTTATATATATTTATCAATCAAGTTTACCCTGTTTGACTATTTGAGAAAATATTATAAAATATAAATATTAACTATAAATATGACTTTCGGCATAGTGAGACCGTAAACTTGCTTGGGACTCCATCCCAAACGAAGTTTGTTTTGAGCCAAGCGCCTTTTCTGACTTAATTTGCCAAACTCTTCTTTCTACTCGTTTAACGAAGTCATGGCAACCCTATGCGAAAGACATAAATAGCCCTCTCAGCTATAGTTGTCTCTATTTTAGTGACAGCAATCTTTCAATTGTCCCTAAACTGTCAATTGAGCTGTCAGTTTATCTCCACAAAAAAACTTCTGTAGGCTATCAAGACATTGAAGTTAAAAAAAAATATCGCAATAATTTTATATACAAGTGTTTATATCCAAATATAATATACATATATGTGCATAATATATTCCTTAAATACCTATATATATTTATATAATTTTCAGTATATATATTATATATTAATACTAATTTGCCTTTCTTTACTTTGTTTGTTTTTCTTTGCAGTACATTTTACATAAACTGTGATTATGAGTTCCACAAAATCTCAAGTAGCCCTCGCTACAAATATTCCAACCAACTTAGCCTCCGCCTCAGCCACCTCCACTGCGGCCACCGCCGTTGTTGTTGTCGCCGCCGTTGCCAGCAACAATACTGCGACGTCACCAGCATCTGCAACTGCAACTGCACCTGCCTCAGCAGCAGCAGCAACAGCAGCAGCAGCAACGCCACCAACTACAAGTGCAACAGCAGCCGTGACGTCATCAACAACAGCAGCAGCCAGCAACAGTAATAACAACAACAACAATAACAACAATACCAACTGCAACGAGGAGCAATCGAACGCTTCCAATTTGGGGCGTCAAAACAGTTTTGGCAATAGACGCGTAAGTAAACAAAATCATAAATATATATATGTATATATATATATGTGCAACTATATAGTTATCTAGGGAGATGTATATATAATGCATATATATAATAAATGGGTCAGTAACAGTTACACAGCGCCTGTATCCATTTACCGCTGAGAGTCTGCCTCTCTCTCCATCTCTCTCTCACTCTATCTCGCTCTCTTGACTCTCTGCACGTGCAGCAGCCATGAACTGGAATTGGTCCGTGCAAAAAAGATACACGCCCAAAAACTGCACAGAACTGGGTCAGGTCAGGTTAACACAATGCATTGAGGGGGGGGTTACATGGGTCGTGTCGGGTGTTGTCCTGCAGTTTTCTAGGAATTGGTCTATTGGAAAACACGATTTGCTGGAAATTCCCAAATTGCAGTGAATGTCAAAGTATTGCATTGAAAATGGCTTTTTGATTGCTGCCCTGGACAAGTGCTTTTCCAATTACAAACGGAGTTCAAGGTTTATGTGGGCGTTGGGTGTATGTGTGTGTGTGTATGTGTGTGGCATATGTTGGTGCCACAGTTCAATTTCAATTGTTTCCGATTTGTATTTAACCATCCAGGCGACCAATAAAAACAATGCTAAAGCATTTTTGGTTCAGCAGCTGCTGCTGCTGCTGCTGCTTGCCAAGGTCGATTTATTGATTTTTCCCGCCAACTGATGACGTTCGCGGAAGTTGGCCAACACGAAGTTCGAAGTCGGCACTTTGATTATTCAAATCTGGCCAATTTGAATTAGAAGCGTACAAGCAAATCGTAGTTAAACTGCTAGCAAAACCCATTTTCTGACCTTGCTTCGTATGGCTATTGACAGGTAGCTAGATATGTGGTTATTAAAGTCTTCCGATTGGGGCTAAGGAGTTAGTGTAGGGGCAGCACAGCGTGACTGTTAAGCTTTTAGGCTGGTAGAGTGATTTGTATACGATATCTATACTAACTTTCTAAGCTAGACTAGCCTAGGCAATACGGCCAGACATATTGCAGTGAGTAAAATTAGAAAATATATCTATTTGGACAGTTCGTGGAAACAATTAGCTTGAATATAATCAATACCTTACTTGCTTCCAAGTGATTCCATTAGCCACATTATTATGATAGCATAGCTTTTTACCCCTCATTATCAACCCTATTGGTTTTCATACACCTGTGCGATATAATAGTTCCAGATAGGAAGCAGATATGCCTAATAGCATAATATGATATAGTAATTACATAGATCTTGAATGACTTTCAACATAAAATATTATATTTTGAATATTTTAAGAACTCCACAAAGTTAGCCAAAGAAATAAAAAAAACTCTGCAAACATAACCTATAAATCTGTATTAAATAGATATTCGATTAAGCCAAATTCAGTTGCTAAAAATATTAAGAGAACTACTAGACAAATATATTATTTTGAATAGGCATATAAACAGACAAGGCTGTATAAAAACGATTTATTCATCAAGACTCTATATACATTATATGGTCTCAGACAAAATTGAAATGCCCTCAACTGTAGCTTTTCGATACTCGAAAGATTACTTGTACTTGTGACCGATGACTTGTTTGAAGCAAAATGCAATAACAAAAGAATTTATATTTAGAAATCAAAAAGTATACATAATATATTTCAAATATACATATATGCTAGCTAGTATATAGTTTTATAATGAATTTTCTGCTAAATAATTAAAAAAAAAAACAAGTTGTAGACAAAAATGCTGTCAACTGTAAAATTTATAAACAATTGCCAACTATATAAATTAAAGTATATAGGAGATGCATGTATACTATATAATATATATACATACTTTGATTTAATCACTGCTAAATTGTATAGTCAAAGAGGGCTTGGGGGCGGGGGGTGTACGATGGCCCTCAGAGTGTGTGCTCATCGCTTTGACTTTGACATTGGCAGTTGGCCTTATTGCTTTTGCTTTGGGCTTGTTTTTCTGCTTTGTGCGACGTCACTGGATTGAGAGTTCAAGTAGCAGCTGTCTGCTAAGCTAACCGAAAATTGACTGATTAATGATGTGCGATAGGCTGCAGTTGAGTGTGAATATAAAAATCAATGCGGCAATGGGGCGGGAAAGTGGAAAAACCAAACGAATTACCTAGTTAAGTGAATAAGTGACTAAACGATTGGCCGATTGACCAACTGACTTATTAACTGACTGAATAAGTGAGCGACTGAGCTAGTGACTGATTGACTAACTGACTGACTGACTAACTGACTCGCTTATTGACTAACTGATATGGCTGCGTTGTCCTTCGGCGTTTGTTTAAATGTCAAATGGCAGCCCAGGCTATGAAGCGATTTATGTGGCTGGCACGGCAACAATCGCAAGGCTGGCTATGTGGTTGTGGTCGTGCATGGACGGTGAACGACTAAGAAATGCCCTGTAGTTAAAGAGACTAATGAAAGAAGTTGAGGGAATGTGAAGAGACAGAGTCTAAGACAAGATTTTTATAAAGTAATCTGACTTTATTTCATTGTAAAATATTGTTTATATGAAATAGATTTTTGAGAACATTTCTGTAAACATTTATGCATATTAAAATATAGAACTATCTATAATTTAAACTAAAATTTATAAAAAAAATACCAGAATATTAAAAAATCCTTAGACAGTTTCAAGTTCAGGGACTAGACTTATAATCCATATATAACTCCTCCCAACTAACCTTGCAGTCAACTTGATTAGAACTGTTGCTTGCTCATATAAGCAAAGTTTCTACAGGGTATCTTAAGACTATAGCAAAGCAGGCATTGATTTTCTGTTCCACCTCCCCGCACAACAGATTCGCCCCCATGTGCCGTGGGCTTCTTTGAGCACATGTGTGGGGATCGTTAACGTCGCCTGGGCGCTGGCATTTGTTTAACATTTTAATGAGCCAACAATTGCATCATGTCGAGCAACGTCATCGCAACGTAGAGCTGACTGGCTTCAGCTGGCCCGCCTCCTCGCTGTCCTTTCCTTTTCTTTCCTTTCGTTTCGTTTCTTTTCTTTTCGGTCTGTCAACTTTGGCATTCAATTGGTGGCTAATTTGAAACTAATTGCTTTCACTCTACTCATTTTTCTCGACTCCAATGAACCGCACACAGGGCAACATGAAGGGCAAACATCTTACACGCAGCCATGCTATGCGCGAGTCAACATCGCCGCCACGCACGCCAACGCCGCGAGGCGCCGCCGAGCAGCAGCAACACCCCAGCGATGCCCATGAGCACAACAACAGCAACAGCAACAATGCCATTTTAAGCAACAACAATAGCAATATAAACACCAATAGCAAAGCACAATCAACTGGACGCGGCAATTCGCCGTTGATGGAAACGCCCGCTGTGATTGTTACTAGTCAGCAGCAGCAACACTTGCAACAGCAACATCAACAACAGCAGCAGCAACCGCTGAATGTGCCGCTGCGTGATGAGTCCGAGTTTCCCAAGTTGTCGCCGCCCAAGAAATCTGGAGCTGGCCATCACAATCGCACCAACAGCAATGGCAGTTCGGGCATTGAGTACAACAACAACAACAACAACAGCAGCAACAACAATAATAACAACAACAACAGCAACAGCAACAGTGGCAAAAAGTATGTGGTAGACTTGAAATCCAATGGACTGGAAAAGCATCACAACAACAACAACAGTAGCAACAGCAACAATGGCAACAGCCAGAACTCCTCCGCGCTGCTGTACAACTCAGGCATGAATTATAAGGCTGCCGAGCGTCATGAGCGCCACGAACGCCACGAAATGTCCAGCCAGAACAGTAATCTGAGTAACAGCAACCACGAGGAGGAGCAATATCATTATGAGCGCGGCACGGGTGGCGGCGGCAAGAAGCATCGCGCCAACAACACCAATGCAAAGGGCTCCAAGCCGCGCTTGAAGAACCTAACGGGCAGCTCGTCCAACAGCATTGATGGCGGTGGTGCTGGTGGCGGTGGTGGAGGAGGCGGCGGCGGCGGCGGTGGTGGCAATGGCAATGGTCAAACCCTGGGCTGCAACTCCAACAATTCGAGCAACAACACATCTGGCTTCATATCGCGCGGTAAGTAACAGCATTCAGATGAAATGGATGCTGGCCATCCATTGTGCATAGCTCAATTCATTGATTCTAGTCTTTCATCAATCAGAGAACTCAAGCGAACAATACACGGATTTTGGTGGCACCGATCTGTTGACCTTCTTCCGGGACACGCTCAACAAGAATCCCAAGGATCGAAACTATCTGCTGAAGATTGAGAAGGATTTGATAGACTTTGTGCAGGAAAAGGGGTGAGTGTGGAGCTTGAAGTTCAAGTCGAATCAAAGTATATTGATTTATTTATATCTTCATTATAGCCGGGGCTGTGAATATCGCTTTCCGTCGTCGTCTTCGTATAATCGCATGCTAATCCATCGCACGGCTGCCTTCTTTGGCATGGATCACAATGTGGACTCGGAGACGCAACAGTGTGTGATCGTGGCCGTTACCAAAGGCACACGCATACCAGAGGTAAGCTATATGCTATATGATATCATTATATAGCTATACTTTAACTCCCTTTACTATCCACAGATTCGCTTCAAGTCTCTGGTGCGTGGCGATCATCGTGAGGATGCGCGCAAGTCAATTCTAAAGCGTGATACGCACAGCTTCGATGAGGTGCGCCAGTCGCCATATCTCTGTCCAGAACGTCTGATGCTCGATCGCAAGGCCAAGAGCTTTGAGGAGCGCGAAGAGAACTATGATCGTGCACGCAGTCGCATCTTTAATCGCACATCGCAGCAGGATGGCTACGATGAGGATGGCTATGCCGGTGGTCCTGGCGGCGGCAACGGTGGCTGGCACAATGCAGTTGAGCAGCAGCAGCAGCAACAGCAGCAGCAGCAGCAACAACAACAGCAGCAGCAGCCGCCTCGAACCAAGCGTCCCAATGGCAAAATGCTGCAAATGCAAAACGTAAGTTGACTGACTACGCCGGCAAATAATAAACTAACTAAGCTAATTTCTGTTGTCCCTGATTAGTCAACGGAGTCACGTGATGGAGGCGGCATGCGTTCCGGTGGTGCTGTGCCCAAGTCCCACAACTTTGGCAACTATGGCGGACCGCCGAGTGCTGGCGGTCCCGGTGGCGGTTCGCTGCCACGCGGCGACTCAACCAACTCGAGCAAGAGCGGACGCGGCAGCGGCTTTGCCAAGCAGGACTCGACTGGCAGCACCAGCACACCCTGGCGTCTGTCGCCCTCGAGCAGCGGGTGAGTAGCCTTCCAAGTAGTTTGCCTTAGATTCGATTTTAGATTGAACCCAGCCATACCCTATACGCTCGCTCTATCTTTCTCTCTACATAAATATATATTTATTTATATTTAACCAAACAAAACTTTTTGAAGAAAAACTGTTGTTAAAATTGCCAAAAACATTTTTGTATGCCACCTTCCCAAAAAAAAAAAAAAATCCTACATTTACAAAAAAAAAAAAAAATGAAAAACAAATATATCCAGCTACAAGACACGCACCCAATCCGTGCGCTCCGATTCCGTAACGCCCTCGCCCACCGGCTACGGCAGCGATAGACAGACGCCGGAGTACAGCCAGCCGACGGCGCAGGTCAATTCCAATCGGGGCATGGCCTCGTTTCTGCAGCATGCAGCGACGCCACCACCATCACAACAACAATCATCATCAACAACAACAACAGCAACAGCAATTGCAACGGCAACGGCAACAACAACAGCAAGAACAACAACAACGTCCTGCACACCAGAGTCGTCGGCAACAACATCGGCAGGACTCGTCTGGGCCGTCACAGACATTTCGAGTGTGCCTATTGGCAGCGTCCTCATTGATCCGCAAACCCTCCAACCAATTCTCAATGCAGACGGGTAATTTACAAAAACCGAAAACACACAAAACAGAAAACCTAAAACCAAAACAAAAAAACTAAATGCAAAACAACATAAAAATAATAATTATGCAGCCAATGCTTTGTTTTACTTTAATATTCTTTACTAAATGTTCATTAATTGTATAAAGAAAATTTTCAAATTGCTTCGATATGAAATCACTCAATTAATTTATGATCAAAGACTTTGTTAACCACACTTTGTTGTTCTGCTTTTGTCAGTCTGTTTACCATATGAGGTTTTGTATTCAATGCAAAAAAAATAGTTTGAGTTATTGTTTAAATATTAAGCAATTTTTTTTGAATCTATTCTGCTGGCTAACTTTTGATATATTGAATTCTGGTTAAAGTTTATTTCAGTCTACATCAAAGTCTTCTGTCTCGCTTGCTCAGTTAGGGTATTCTCGTTTTTTTCTCCTTTTCACATATAATAATATCAAATGTGTTAGCTAAGCAAAGTCTCACTTGACTGAAATCAAATTTTATCTTTAATTTTTTTTATTTAATTTAATTTATTTTATTTTATTTTTTATTTTTGCATACCTGTTAAATATTTAATATATATACTTACATTATATTAATGGCATTTCGATGCGCTACTTTCAACTTGTTGATGTTGTTTTTGTAAATTATCTGCCTTAAAATCAAAATCAAATCACAGACTCGCTCTCGCTCAAAAATATATTATATTTTGACTGAGAGTTGGGTCAATCAATCAATCAATCAATCAGCTCAGCAGTCACTCGCTCTCTCACCATATCATCTGTACAGCGCCCACTCACACACACACACACACACACACGCCCACACTCAGCTGCTCTCACATTTCTCGCTCATCTATATATATATATATATATACAGCTTATTTCGATCGCCTGCTGCCGTTGTCTTTTGTCAGGCGAAGTTAACAAGCAGTTAAACTAGCTGTCAAATTTTGCCGTCTGCCAGTGTTGTCGTCTAATTGTTCATTCTCTCTCTCTTTCTCTCTCTCTCACACACACACACACTCTGTCTCGCATTTGTTGTTGTTGTTTTTACATTAATTTATACGCCATATAAATGTTATATATGTATGTATATAAATCAAACAAAAGAGAATGTCTGTCGCTGCCGTCGCCTTCACTGCGCACTCTATTCGCAAAACTGTGGCAACCCTGACAACAACTGTACTTTTCCTTTTAATATACTCTAACCGACTCGCGCGACAACAAAATATTTGTTTGTTTTATTTATTTATTTATTTTTTATTTATATTTTTTTGCATGCAATGAGCGAGCATCCAACAACACATTTCAAATCGCTGCATTGTAAATATTTGTGCACTAATTGCTGTCCTCTGTCTGCTTGCAGCTCCATTTACCACTATGACCCGTCCAACTTGCCGCCCAACCAGGCGCTGCAGCATGGTGGCAACAGTGGCGGCCAGAACTATCAGTCGAGCGGCAACTCTGGCGGCAACTATGCCTCCTATCGCAAGTCTTCGCCACATCAGCCGCAACAGCAGCAACAGCAGCAGCAGCAGCAGCAGCAGCAACAGCAGCAACAGCAGCAGCAGCAGCAGCAGCAGCAGCAGCCTATATATAGCGCAGAGCTATCCTGCAGCTCCACGGAAAGCTATGCCGAGGAGGTGCAATCACCGGGCATGGACTGCTCCGATAGCTACGAGAGCTATCAGAATGAGCCGCAGCAGATGCAGTCGCTCTGCGAGTCGGGCAGCGGCAAGGGCGACGAGTGTGATAGTCTGTCCAGTGCCACGGCCTGCCTGAGCATCACGACCTCGACGTCCACCAAGAACTATGATCGCATCGAGGTGCAGAAGTATAAGAATCAGGCAACCAGTCCCAACATACCCGCTTGCTGTGCCGCTGAAAAGGAGCTCGAGCAGCAGCAACAACAGCAACAGCAGCAACAGCAACAACAGCAGCAGCAACAGCAACAGCAGCAGTTGCAGGAGCAGGAAACGGAAACAGCTAGTGTATCATCGCCACAGGAGTTGCCAGCTAGCCAAACGCCGCTGCCAGTGGCCGCAGTTCCATTGAACTGTGATGCCCAATCGCTCTCGCCCAGCACCACGCCCTACAGCCAGTGCGAGATGAAGCCAGCCAGCCAGAGCCAAGCTCAGGCCGTTGCCGAGGAGCCCAAGACGACCAGCTGGACCTACACGCAAAGCTATCAGGCAGCCGATGGCTCCACCGTCTTTCATACCACTACCACGCCCAATGGCGCGGCGCCCTATTGCGCCACCACATATCAGCAAGGGGTGAGTAGACGTAATAAGTAACTGTAATTGACTAATCTGATTATCGTTTACTTTTGCAGCCCGATGGCAGCATCTATGCTGTGCCCCAGGGCATGGTGTATGCGGCGTATCCACAGCCAACGGTTAGTGGCGCTGCCTCGCAGCCGCTCTTCCAGCTGACGAGCAGCAGTCAGCCCGCGCAGGCGATATTCGCCTCACAGGAGGCTGGCGAGCTGCCCGGCGGCACCTACATGATACCTGTCTTCGATCCGGCACAGCAGCAGCGCGACGGCATAATACCCGCCCAGGCCATATACCAGACGCCGGCTGGTCCAGCCACGGCTGTGATGCCAATGGCCACCGCCACCTATCCGGCAGCCCAGTTTGCTGCCGCCGCTCCCAATGGTGCGCCCATCTATCAGGGGCCGTTGATCTACTCCAGCGATCCGTCTGGTGCGCCGCTGCAGCAGCTGCCCATGGCCACGTATCCCATTGGCTATCCGTATCATTATTATCAGCCCATACCCTACTACGCTCTGCCCCAGCAGGCAGTCACTGCCACGCCCATGGTGGCAGCTGCTGCGGCCGGCCAGCCGCCGACCGCCGGACAGACGTCGGTGCAGGCCCAAGCGCAAGCGCAAGCCCAGGCTCAGGCTCAGGCGCAGGCGCAGGCCCAGGCAGCAGCACAGCTGAATCTCGCAACTGCCACAGCGGCTGGTCCGCCCACGGTAGCTGGCGGCCAGCAGTCCACCAATGGCCATCTCATCACCAGTGGCGGCAACGGCGCCAACAACAGCGGCGGCTACATGGGCGGTGGGCGTGTGAAGCGAACCCCTGGCGGCGGCTCAATACACTACAACGCCACCTATCCGTCAGCAGCGACAGCAGCTGGCCATGCCAATGCGGCACATCATCCGGGCGCCGGCTCCACGCAACTGATTGCCACGACGCCCGGCGCCAGCACAACGACATATCATGCGCTGCCCACGATAACGCTGGCGCATGGCGGCGCGGGGGCCAACACAGATCTCAATGCTGCTGCGGCTGCTGCAGCCGCTGCCGGTGCGCATGTGTATGCGGTGCCAGCGCAGCATGCCACGGCGCTGATACCAACCAACATATTCCCCTACGCGGCCGGTCAGGCGGGCGCCCAGCCGGCGGGGCCGCATAGTGCGGTGCTCCAGCAGCAGCAGCAACAGCAGCAGCAGCCACCACCACCTCCGCCGCCGTCAGCGGCTCAGCACACGGCACCACATCATGCTCTCATCACAGCCGCACCGTTCTACCCGGCAGCCAGCGGCGCCATGGATGTGGCCGCCTCACAGTCGGCGCCAAGCACGCCAGCGGCGCCGGGACGACAGGCACCGCTGTTCAGCACACCACCCGCACCGAATGTGGCTGGCAGCGCCAACAGCAGTGGCGGCACCATCTCGGGCGCTGGGGGCGGCTCGGGCTACCACAGCAACAGCACCACGCCCCACTACTACCACAGCCAGAGCAGCAACGACGGCGGCTACGGCACGCCCTACGAGAAGCGCAACAGCAATGCCAGTGGACTGGGCTCGAATGGGGCCAGCATCGGCCGCAAATCCTACCATCCGGGTGGCTACAATCCACGCCACTCATTGCCGCTGAGCGGCATGCCAACGGGCGCCAAGACGCCGCTGCTCAACTCGAACAACGAGCCAACGCCGCGCGCCTCGCCGAGCAGCGTCAGCCTGGGAGGGCCATCGACATCGTCGAACTATCATCATGGCGCGCATCGCGGACCGCCGCATGGGCTGGGCAAGCGGGAGAATAAGCCCACGCAGCTGCCACTGATCAGCGGACCACCGCCCAGCTATGCGCCAACGACAAGCAGTCCAGCAGGAGGAACAGGAGGCGGCAGCGGTGCCGGTGGTGGCGGCAGCGTTAGCTACGAGACGAAGCCACCAGTGCGTCTGAATGCAGCCGCTGCCAGCTTCCGTAGCCAGAAGACGATCAATGCGGATTTCAGGCGCAGCGTCTCGCAGCGCAACTCGCCGAGCGCCAATGGCAACAACGGTGGCGGCAGCCACGAGAGCAGCAACAACTCGCCCAACAGTATTGCAGGCGGCGGTGGCGGCAGCAGCAGCAACAGCAACAGTAACAGCAACAACAACAACAGCAGCAGCGCCGCCAACACGCCCAATGCCACAAATGCACCACCCACCACCAGCCTGGGCACCCAGTACATTGTGGTGGATCCATCGACGGGCGCCGCCATGAACGCCTCGCCGCCGTCGCTCTATATGAGCGGCGGTGGTGGCAACGCCGGCGGCGGCAGCGGTGCCGGACCGCGTGCCTCGCACATTCCAGCCCAGCTGCACCATCCGGCCGGAGCGGCAGCAGCGGCGGCGGCTGCAGCAGCAGCCAACAGCCAGCAGGCTACAGCGGTGCTCAGCGGTGTGGCGGCCCTCGGTGGCTACAATCCGAATGGGGCGTCCAGTGTCTACTTCAAGTATGGCCAGACATACTTTGCGCATGTGAGTGAACTCTAAAATATCTATACGGAGTGTTTAGTACTCACCTCTATCTCTCTCTCTCTCTCTCTAGCCCTCGGTGGCCTTGCCCAACAGTCGACGTTCGCCCTCGAGCGATATCCGGCCGCAAATGGCGCAGGTAACCGGCATGTATCCCGCCACAATGATGATACAAGGTGAGAAGGGATCCAAGCAGAGCAAGAAATCCAAGTGGGGCAAGAAAGAATGTAAAAAGTCAAGAAAATAAGAAGAAGAATTCATAGGGTTAATTGTAAGAATTGGCGTAAGTCGAAGTAGCATTGGAATCAAATAGATAAAAGTAAAGATTTGGAACGTGTTTAAATTGAGTAATTGTAAACAGTAATAGTCCAGAAAGAGTTGTATATAGTAATATATGTATATGTATATCATCTTCTATTCAACTTGAATTAATATATTTCTCTCTCACTCTACGCAGCACCTCCACGTCATCCAAGTCGTCATCCCAATCCGAACTACAAGGGTTCGCGGCCGCGGTAAATCTAGGCTAACTGCTAAATCTGAACAACTGGCGGATGGTGAGAGATAACAACAAGCAGGAAGAGAAGATGAAGAGGAAATAGAAGAACTACATAAACATAACGGCATACCTAAGATAAATATAAATAGCAACCTAATCTAGTGGAACATAATGTAGTTGACGAAAAAAAAAAAAAAAACGGAAAAAAACACAAAAAAAAGAAAAACGAATGAAACGAAAAGTGAAAGAGTGAAGAACGATGATGAAGTAGATGGAAGATGATGTAACAGAGCATAGGAGCAAAGCAAAGGGCAGCAGCAGAAGCAGAAGAAGAAGAAGAAACAGAGCAGACTGAAGGTGGGAGGGTGCAGCAGCTAACGGGACTGCAGGCTTAATGCAACAAAGTGTTGAAACAAACTTCCGCAGGCAAAAAAAAAAAAATAATAATAATTAATAATAAATAATACTAATTGAAAATGCAAACTAGCTCTAGTTAAGGAATTATGCTTTAGCTACGACAACATCAGCAACATCAACAAGCAAAGCTGTATATTTTGTGCCATTAAAAATAGTCTTAAAAACCCAGTAAACCTATATATATATATATATATAGATATATATATATATAAGTCGAGTACCGAAGAAGCAATAAGTGAACACATCGACGGCCACACTAGAACGAAACGATCCTGACAAAGAACAACCAGCTAGACTTAACTAGAGAATACGCTATTCTATGATTGCTATTGCCTAAAGACTGACAGCTATTGGTCCGATCGATCGCTTTACTGTAGATATCTATATATATATCTATATATATTTATATACATATGTATATGTATATATTTATATACCTCAAAATTCTTTGTCCTTTTGCTTTGGTGTGTTTAATTGAATGCGTTTTAATTACATTAGAAATCTCAACCAAAAGTAAAGCAATGAAAGAAGAAGAAGAAGAAAAAACTACAACTGGACGGACACGCTATAAACCCCGAACTGACGACGACTGCTGTCACTTGAATCTTTATAAACATTTTCTGTTTGGTTTTTCTTTCTGTTGCTGTGGGCGTGGCTTGTACTATATTAATATATATATATTTATATATATATAATTATTTTGTACTGCAAAATTTGTAATTCGTAAAGCTCTGCGAGTTAATCTCAGAAAATCTCGAAAGAAAAAACATCAAAATCTGTTTCAAAATCAATATAATTTTGTTATTGAATAAATTTATATATTCATTTCTATATATACATACATATATAAAACTATTACAACTAATCTGATGATATAATTTTTGTGAATCTTTTTTATTTAAATTTTGGAAGTTTTCCTTATCATATTTAGAATTGAATTCTTAATGTTTATTATTATTATTATTATTTTTTTTGATTATAATTTCTGTTCCTTATGGCAAAGAAGCTGCAAATAAAAGTTTAATTTTTTCGTTATTTAAACATAAGTGAAATAATAAATAAAATAAAAAAAAAACAAAAAAAAAAAACAGAAACATTGAAGTAAAATTAAATACACATAGAGACAAATTAAGAAACCCAAATTGAGAAATGAGAAAGAAAATTTGCGGTACGTAAGAGCCAAGCAGCTATACATTTATTGTTAAACAAAATAATTAGCTTAGCATATAAATTACCATTTAATATATAATACATATAGGTAACTGAAAAACAAAAAAACAAAAAACCAGAAAAAACTAAATAAAAAAGCAAAACAAAAGAAAAATTTGATTTTGTTCAAGTTGTGTTTGGCATTTTGTTAAATTTACTTTAAATTTGTTTAATCAATTTCTATTTTTTTTTGTTTGGTTGCTTTTTGTACAACGAAACCGCAGCTCGATAATTTTGTATTGGACAACTCGAAAAGAACACTGAGAGAAAAACTACATGTCTAAATGTACATAACAATAATTTACAAGAAGAACAACAACAAAATGAAAACCAAAACCTAAATGCGACTAAACTCTTAGCATATAAGTAGCTTAGGTCTTTAAACTAAAGGAGTTTCCAGAAATTCACTGGAAATATTTTAGAACATTAGCCTCTACAATATAGAGTACTTCCAGCATACGCCCATCATTATCAGAGACGATTTCCCTTCACCTTCGATTCATGCATTGCAATTCTTATGAAACTCACACGCAGACACCTAATAAACACACAGAATTAAGAATAGCTTTCAGAAAGTGCGCTAAACAGATTTAAATGCTTACATAACCATTTAATATACATAGTAATACATATAGATATATATATATATATATATATACATATACATATATACCTATATAAAGGCAATACGAGATATTATAAACGCAAAACGTACCAAATAAGTTAGTGAAAAAAAAAAAACAAAGAAAAAACTGCTCAAGTTAAGAAAGCGTATAAACAAGTAAAACCCATATACTCCCCATTACACTTGGGGGTACTCACACACACACACACACACACACTCAGAACATACACAGAAAAGAGAAAACGCTTTGTTGGCTAGTCCCGTAACCAGATAGTTAGACAGTCGGTTAGAGTTTAGCTAGAGTTGGATGAGTATTCGCAGGTTGGTCTACAGATTAGAACCAGAACAAATATCGAACAATTTGCTCCTGTTGTGCAATTCTTTGTTAACTGCTCTGTTTGTTATACAAAATAAAAAAAATAATGTTGAGAGTAAAGTTGAGGTTGTCGTTAAGAGTGGAAATGAGAGATAGAGAGAGAGGTTAGAGTGGGAGAGGGATAGGGCGAGAGAGCGCAAGGATAACCAGTAACAAGATTAGGCATAGAATATGGGAAATAAAAAACAAAACAAATATAAAACCCTTGAGGGGTAATATGTTATACAATATTATTATTACATCATGATTAATCTAATGATAAAACGCATCGTAATTATAATTATACAACAACAACAACAACTCGAACAAACAGCACGCAAAGTACTCGTAATATTGATTAAAATGAGATAAAGACAAAGACGGAGTTTTTACCGACGAGAATTACGATATTGATAATTATGATGATACAAAAAACAAAAAAGGAAAAAAAAAACAAAAATAAATAAAATGTATTTATTTATTTTAATTTATATATACACTAGAGAGTTATTACAAATATATATATACATAATGTATAAGGCAAAAAAAAAAAAAAATACAACAGAGATGATTTTAATCAAGTTAAGACCTAGCGAGGTGGACTCGAAAAGTATGGGGAATTTCAAGCTCTCGCGGTAAACTTATTACAGAATTTTTATTTATTTCTGCTCTATTACTATTGTATTAAGTCAATTTGGATGCTCAATTACTTTTGTATAGATATTATGCCTGGATCTATTTGAACTCATTTGCTAAAATCACTCCAAAAATCAATCAAGGAATTGGTCTGATTCCAGATCAGTGCCACAGCAAGTTTTTCTTATTGCCGAAATAGGATAATGATCCGTATTATAGGAAGACGCTACGACTACGACTCAGGAGCTAAGGACTGCATTGAAGGAGAAGCTGAACATGAGATTGATTACTTGAAGTGCTTCGAGGACTTTTATAATGTATATGTATCATATTATTTTTTATAGATTTATGAATATTTCATATATTTAAAGTTATTTTTCAGACTACCCATGCAATTTTATATGAATAATATTTTTATATTCTACATATGCAAAACTCTTTCTACTCTAAAAAACTTAATAAATTTCGACAGCAAACGAAGTAGTTTATAAACGGGTTTTACCCATGGCAATTGGAGCTAAGTAAATAAGTATCAAACCTTTAGCAACCCTTAAAGGACCTTCGAGCTGTTTAAACGCAAGTACCAGACACTGTAATGGGGCATACTTATGGCATAACCCATAAATTACGGCTGAGCAAACAGGACAATTGCTCATATGATTTATTGCCTATGAAAACGCATTGGACGTCGCTCAAGGTTATGAGCTCGGCTCGGCCATTTATGAAGTCCACTGTTTGGGGGGACACATGTTAGCAGTGAGCATATGAAAACAGGTCAAGCAAATAGAAACAAAAGTAATACAACAAAACAAAGAGATAAATGTGGATAGGCGTATGCAAACATCGTAGTGGGTTAGGGGAATTTATGAACAGACACGAACTGCAGACAATATATGACCGATATGCGCTATAGATAATATGATAAGGTCTTTGTAACAATTCACAGGATCCTTGACGTCTTCATAACACGCGCGATTGAGCCACAAAAGAGAAGAGCTCAAGAGTCAAAGACAATATATTAGATATAAATATATATATAGAATCCATATACATATCTATATGCCACCAACAGTTTTGTTCTTCTTCTTTAACAAATTACCCTGAAATTTCGTTGAGGGTTACGTTATCGCATCTTGCCAGGGCGATCAAGTTGGAGTCGACGGGCCACATTCTGGGTCAACCATAAATCTGCCAAGGGAGGGCCCACAAAACCCAAGCAGCGACAGGTTGCAGCTCAATAAAGAGTCAAATAAATATAATATGGTCTAAGAGAAATGTGTTGTGTGTATAAAAAGGGATATGTGTATATTTAGGGTTCGATTGCAGCACAGGTAGAAATCAACCTGTTTTCAAGCAGACAGTAGAAAGAGAGGGAGAGGGAGAGGGAGAGCGAGGAGTGGAGTGAGTAGGGCAACGGCGGCTGCTGCTGCTGCTGCTGCTGTTGCGGTCAAAATCAAATGGTCAGCGCTTTTGTAAACCGTTGACATTTAAAAATTATGGCATGTAAATGGAAGGCATTCCGGGAAGCGTTGACAGCCAACAGAGACAGAGAAAGAGTGCGTGAGAGAGAGAGAGCGAGAGCGAGCTAGCGGCGCTGCAACTGCGCGGGGCTACTGTTAATCAATTTGGTTTTGGGCCCGAGATGAAGTTATTTGTGTGCGGCTAGCAGGCAGATGGCCCAAAGGATAAGAGGCCAGTGAAAGGTTAAGCCAAGCACTTGTACGATAAGCAGCACAGCGTCTTCCCTCCCTCTCTATCTATCTCTCTTTCTACATGTATGCAGCGCCCCACGGGGCGTATGCGTGTTAAAGCTTTCTATGAGCTGACGTCGCTGTCAAGCTTTGCGCTCGTGATATATGGACAGCATTAAAGTGCCGCCTTGCGGAGACATCAAAGTGCACACACACACACATACACATACATGCATGCATGTAGTCAAACATTTGCATACACACACACACACACACACACACAGGCATTTGCTTGCAGCGAAAAGCCATAAAAATCACTTTGTAGTTGGGAGTAAAGGGCGCAGAGTGGGGGTGGCAGCTGCATGAAGGCGTGGCGGCAGCAGCGCAAACTATGCAACAACAACAACAGCAACGGCGCAAAAAAGTGCAATGCAATCAATTCAAAAAGAGCGTTAAAAAGAGAGGGAGAGAGACAGAGAGAGAGAGATAGGTAAAGGCTGTCAGACATTCAGCATTTAATCCTGCAAAAAAGGCATTGCGAGGCAGCATAAAATGATGATAATCCTTAAATAACGTGCAACCCAACATGAAGGTGGATCGCATGCGACGGGGGGGCGTGGCCAGAGAGGGGCGCTCAGAGTTCAGAGGCTGATGATGGCGACAGCAAAATGCCAATTGAATGCGAAGCGGCTTTAAGTGTCAGGCAGAGTAGTAAGATGGGCAGAAAGAGATAGAGAGATAGAGAGAGAGAGAGCGTGAGATGGAGAGCTACTCAATGCGCGAGTGCTGCTTAAAGTGCTTGAGGCGCTGCTGAGATTAAAGTCCAAAGTGTGAACGTCGAAGTGTTTAATGAACTAAACGGGAAAATGGAATATGGAATATGGAATATGGAATGGAAGCTGTGGCAGTTGTGCTTGTTGTTGCCTATCGATGTTGTGTAATATATTAATCAAATGTAGCTATAAATCAACGATTGTCATTTAGTAAACATGTGTAGAAAATGCTGAGATCTGAGACTGTATGATATACACATATAACACTTCATTTTAGTTGCACTTCATTTACTATAGAAACACGTGATATTAATTAAGTAATTAGATACGCTTTCCTCTCTTGAAACAATCCCATAAATCTGAAACTAATTCGAATTGAAGTCACATTTTTATGCATGCTCCAAAGACAGCGATTCAGTGAGCATTTCAATAAATCCTTACTTTTTATTGATGTCTTAATCAACTGACATAACTAGGCGCACATGCGACAATTACACACTCGATACAGTTTATGATAGTTTTTATGTTAAGCAACTCTTCAACAGACTTGTTCTCAATTAAAGCTCTAATGGCAAATGCATCTGCTGTTTATTACCATAAACAACAATTACTTTACAACTCACTTGGCATTAACTACTGCCAACAAGTAGTTCGCATTAATGAGCAGTTCTACTAGACAAATCATATATCATAATTATAAGGCAGATATCTAAACAGTAGCAGCTGCTTAAATCTCATTTAAATTGAGAGCAGTTTCATCTCCTTTGGCATAATGCTGAAATTTAAATGGCCAACTCGCTGCACGCCGGAAACTTCCGGCACATATCGCCGCACTTGGCTGAGGCAGCTGCCTGAATGCGAAAATGTTTTCGGGGGAAAAACTGTCAACTTTAGCTGCTTATAGTAAAGCTGGCTCTTTTTTTTTTTGGGCGCCGCCGTCAAGCGGTTTGACCCCAAAAAAGTCAAGTGCGCTGCTGCTGCTGCTCAACTCTGCTTCCGCTCGGCTACGCAGCATCCAGCACACCCACCCAATGGCCAGCAATGGCACAAGCTCAAAAACAACACGAAGAAGAAGAAGCAGCAGCAGCAGCTAAACCTGCTCAATATCACTCAAATCGAACTCAATTGGAGAGCTATGGCACGCGCCGGCGCACTCAATTGGCTCACGGCTCACGCTTAGCGATTTCACTCAAAATGGGGGACGTTGGGCGAAACCCGTTCCACGCGTGCTCAGCTAACGTGAGGGGCGTGGCCGTTTGAGCGGCCGCCATGGCAACCAATCAAGAGTCAAGCGAGAATCGAAAAACCAGTTGAGCGAGTTTTTGCAACCGGTGGTGGCTCTACCTGTGTGTGAGTGTGTGAGTGCCACTGTGTGTGTGTTTGCTTTATGCTGCTACCACTCTCGAAACCGGGTCGTCGTCGTCTCATCCATGCTGTGCCATGGCTTATGTGGCTAGAGCGCCGGCAGTTTATGCACTGGCCTCGCTGCTGTAACAACGTGTCGCTCGTGAGCCGTCGCAGCCGCTGGTCGTTGTCCGTTAGCAGCAACAGCAACAGCAACCACAACAACAGCAACAACAACAACTACAATAACAACTCACACGTCTGAGAGCCGGAGTTATATTACAAATATCGCCAAGTCCGAAACTGGCGTCTGTTATCGCGCCACGCGTTCGCGCCGTCTGATAAGCAGCCCGCTGCTAATTTTTAGCGTCGGCAAAAAACATCAGCAAAATTATTGAATTTAATTTTAAATAAAATTGATAAAAAAAAAATTAGTAAAAGGAAAACAAATAACGCAGATCAGTGAACAATTTTTCAAAATTTCAAATGTGCTAATTAATCAACAAAAACAAAAAGTGTTGCTATAAATTATTGCAAAATTCTCATATCCATTATCACATACACACACACACACACACATACGCACGCACGCACATTCGCATTTATTGTCTCGATATCACTTATGCAATCAATTCGCATGCATTTGGTGTCAATTGTTGGACGCTTGACCAACAACTGATCAAGTCGTCAGAAACATTTCGATCTGCATAGATCGTCGAAGAGAATACTGATCAAAACAACAGCAAAAAGCTGGCTTAATAACAAATTTTTTCGTGCAAAAGACTTGGATTAAAAATCGCCAAAATTGTGGAGGCAATTAAAATGAAGGTAAGCTTTAGGTTTATGAGAAATGTACGGGGAGTTTGGAAGGAATATGTGATATTTAGAGTACACTGAATCGTTGAATGTTGTTTTACTATAAATATGATCAATAGCAGATCATTTTGGGTAATTAGTTCCTAGATGTGTTTCCTTATTAAACTGATTGGACCTCAAGAAACTTTTAATTTTTACAATTTGTACTCAATATTTAATATTTTAATTGTCTGACTATATTCAATTATGAAGTTTCACATATGAAACTTAAGTTTGATCTATTTATCTAAATTAAATTGATCATTTGTAACTATTTTTTTGGGAGCGATCATAATGGAAATATATCCAGTTATTACTGGATTTATCTTAAAGTAAGACTTTTTAATTCTTAAAGAATTAAGGAATGAATATTATTCGTGTAATGTCTTTGATTTTACATTACTCACAAAATATGCCTAATAGCTCCTAACAGTTCTTAGATGATACCATATTACACGCCCATAGACTGCAATTCTTCATTCTATGAAATCATAGACAGCAGAGCTTGCCTTGTAGAAGAAACTTAGAAGCTTAAACTTAACTGATCAAATCGAAATATATATAATAAAATGATCCTTAACATAGATGTATTCACATATGTATATACTTTACATTTATATTCAATAGATGTATTCACATATGTACATATGTATATACTTTACTTTATTCAATACAAACATTTACTCTTATTGAACTTCTCCCTCTTTCAATTCTTGCCTACATTTTATAGATATTTTATAGATATTATCAAAGATATTAGAGACATTATGAAAGACTCATCTAAAAGACTCATCTACCGCCCTCCACAATTGATAAAACCTAAACCCGAAATGAGATTTCTGAAAATGTTTTTTAATTTTCAAGCTTATTGTTTATAGATAGACACCCACGCATTTACAGATCTTGGCTTATAGCTGGTTTAATTGATGCACATGTAAAAACCTTTTGATTGACCTAGAAAACGTGCTGAATAGATATTGAACTAAAAACCCGCTGAGACGCAACAGGCGGCGTTGGCTGTATATAAGGGGGAGTTGGCTTGGTGGATCTAAAAACAATGCCCATGGTGCCTATTCAAAGCCATCAACTGTCTGGACAAACCGTACTAATAACTTTTCGAAAACGATGAGTTTTCAAAACAGACAGACGACAACCTCTGCCTCCGTTGCAGCCTCTGCCACAGCCGCAGTCGCAGTCGCAGCAGCCTCCGTGAACCCAGCGAGTCGGTGAATATTAAAAGCACACAAATCGCGCCATGGGGTGCAACATGCTCGACGATATGGCAAACGGATTTTTGTATATCGGATTGACGACCATGTCCCAAGCCCACACACTCGAATTATGTGGCTCCAAATCAAGAGGGGCGAGGAGCGAGTGGGAGGGGGACAGCCTGTGCAGTTGGGTTCCCCGTATCATAGGCGCGTTTATCATTAGTTAACGTTTTTAATTTCTAAATCTTTTGTGGCCCAGGCTCATGACGTCGCTCAAATTCAAATCTGTTCATTCAAAACATGCCCAACAAAGTGTTTTCATTTGTATACTTGAATTTGTTGTTGTTGTATTTTTTGGTATTTTTGGGACTGCGAAGCGTTTAATCGATTTTGAAGCCAAAAGATTTGCCGTAACTCAAGTTTTATAGAAATTGTGTTCAAATATACCCAAGGAAATTGGGTTACGAGAGGGTATGATTGTTGTGGCTATAGCTGAAAATAAAGTATGTATATATGTTTATATTGATGATATATTTATAGTAAGTCAAGAGGGTATTTTATATATCTCGAGATCTACTAAAGCTAGACTATTGTAATTTTATATACATATGCTAGAATGTTATAGGTAGAGCTAGTAATATATGTTTTCTTAATATCTATGAGTAGTAACAAGAACTATCAATGAATAAGTACTAAGTACTTGGTATTTCTCAGTCAGTCACATCCTCAGTTATATTCTGTCTTAGCAACCGCCCGCTGTGTGCTTTGTGTGAACTCTGACGCAAGTGCTGAGCCACCCACAGGATTCAATGGAATATAATGTTGTAAGAATTGTAAATATTGTACCAGAGACAGCCATGAGTTGGCAGATCGAGCAATCATGATTTATGCTCACAATATTTTACATTTTCTCATCTATATGTGTGTATATACTTATGTATATGAATTCAGTTTCGAATTTTGTATTTTGCATGGCTTTGTCCATAAACATAATTTTCATTACCATAGCAAATTAGACAAGGTGCTGACGCTTATTGGCTCGCCGCATAAAAGGCTAAAATGTGTTATAAATTTAAAATAAAAAATATCGAAAATTCGAACATTTTTTGTGGGCAAGCTTCGACGGCTTAGCCAATAATTGAACTAGGCCCACGTAAATGGGCAAAGCCAAAAGGCGAATGAAATAAACCAAATCGAAAGCAGATGAGCGCATGAGCCCAAATAAACGCTTGGCTTTGCTATAGTATCGATCGTGGCCTTTAATAACTGTCAATATGCACAGCGGGAGATCTTAGAGAAAAAGCCGCAGCAGCAGGGCTTACAACACGACTTCAAAATCATATGTCAACAGTTCTAAGCCGCAACTGGACAACAATAGATCCGGGCTTAAGACCCTTTTCTAACTTGACATCATCGATCTTGACCCGCCCCAGTTGTGTAGCTAGATTCCCCCCATCTATATACTACTCTCTCTCTCTCACTCTTTCTCTTTCTCTATAAATGTACCTATGACGCCACAAAGCGCAGCTTATGAATATTCAATGAAAAAAAAAACGTTGTTCTTTTTTTTCTGGTATTACTTTTTGTAGCCGAGGCATAAATACTGAAGCGCTTAAATGTCGAATGTGTGCAAAGCAACTATAAAATATACATATTTCAATAAATGATTTTTCATTAATAATTCACGAGGAAATATTGAATTATAAAAAACCGAAAAAATTGTTAACGCCTCTAAAAATAATGAACAAAAATTTAAAAAAATTAAAAGGGAGAGAAAAAGCAAGCAGCGTGTTTTCTATAATTGAAAACTATGCGATAAGTTATAATTAACTTGGCATCTGAATGATCTTGAGTTGGGCTTTACGCTTAACAATTTGTCTTCAATATGCCTCCAAGTGTCACTTAGGCTAAATTCTATATAATATAATATGTGAGCGTTAGAAATGTTGCGTATTGCCATGAGTCAGCTTTGCGGTGATAGAATATGTTAGGAATATATTAGGTGTTATTGGAGATATTTAATAGAGAAATGAATAGTGATTATTATATATGTTATAAGGATATTGGAAGTTTGTAGACATAGAGATATCAATATATATATAGAAAAAGGAAATCAATTAAGATTGTAATATATACATTAGATTATTAAGATTTATTATATGCTTCGCTTAATGCTCAATACAATTGTATGCTTTGGAATTCTGTTCTTGAACTGCAATTCCTACACTCATTTGTTAGTTTTTACAACACAATCTTTCCTCAAATATCTAAAATCATTCACATAATCCATATTAATTATAATATAATTCATAACTTTCAATAAAGATTTATATGCTATTAAAATGGAATAAATCATATTTTTAGCATATTTATGAAGTAGAACAAAAGAAGACCGTAAAGTAGAACCAATAAGACTTCTGACGCACGAGCTGACAGTTACGGGGCTTACCTTCTATATGTATATTACATAATATGGAAATGGACTTATTGGTTTTCAAATTATTCACCTTGAAGACAATTCTTTAAAGCTACATAACCCGCTGACTAAGTCAAAAATTAAGCATTTCTATATTAAACAAAAGACGGATTGACAGTTGTAAAGAAAAATAGTATAGAGGCTATTCTGTAACTTATAATAGAGTTTATTTCAAACATATTATTATATATTAATGTAAAGCTCATAGAGAATATCATATATTTATAAATTCAATAAAGCGTAGAATTTTTGATTTACATTATTAAGTCAATGTGAGCTAAGCTGCTCCAAGAAAATCTTTGAGGACATAGATAGGAATTTACTGCCTCGACTTATGCATTATGCGCTTATTACAACAGCTACTCAAGATAAGAAAGAGACGAAATCTGCGCTTATTACAACATCTACTCAAGGTACAAAAGGTGCAAGCCGATCTGTAAGCCGAACTCAAGCTGAAAGAGCCGCCACAAGGTGTAATTCAAGCAGCATTGTGGCAACGCGTGCCAGCCAGCTTAAGGCTGATTCGTATGACAATATTTGAGGCCCGTTCGGTCGGCCGGGCCAGCTGGCCGTGGCTTGGTCAAGCGGCTGGCAATAGCCCGCTCGTAATTGGATTTTGGCTAGCAAGGCATCGAGGGCATCCAGTGTCTAATTGACAACTGCGGCGTGGCGTGACAATGCTGACAAGGAGTCGGCAACAATAGCCAAATGCCGCATGCATCTTGACTTGAGCCAATTGCCCCGATCAGGCACAAAAGACAAACAAATATCACACCTTTGTTGCCCAGCTCCGGAGACAAAGGAAAGAGGCTGAGAAACAAGAAAACAAACTCGAGAGCTATTCTGTTCAGTGGTCAGCCTTTGGTATCCTGGGCCAGAGGTTGCGCATGCGTGCCGTTGCAATTTGTATACCTCTCTCTCTCTCTCGCTCTCTCGCTCTCAGTGGTACTTTTGGCAGGTAACTGTGAAAATTCTGAAAATGAAAATCAAATGCAGACGCCACAGCCGGCTGAAAAGTAGACACAAAAGACACTAGAGAGCCAAGACGAAGTAGAAGAAGCATCGCATCAAAGTGCTCTGTGCGGGCATTGTTCTGTCGAGTGCATCCGCAAAATAGTCCTTAAAGGACGCTTAGTTGGCTTACAAATGATGCACACTGAAAAAGGGGCTCGACGTCCAACGGCGGCAAATAAAATTGTAAAATGCCACAAATCATTGCAACTTCTATCTGCCCATTGTCGCCTGTCAATGGCACTCGAGACACGAATTCCGCCCCTAAAAATGCAGTCAGCCCTCTGACTCTAACCCTGCTTCTGCTGCTACCCCTGCCCCTGCCACTGCCCCTGCCTCTTGCCTCTTGCATGTTTTCAATTCGATTTTATTTTACATTTGCCACAAACTTTCATCGTTTGGCAAAATAAATGTTTGCCTCTAGACGATTTTCTCATTAGTTTTCCATAGCCAATCTTTGCCCTCTCTGTCTCTCTCATTCTTCCTGCTTCTATTGGAAAATATTGGTATTTAATTGCTTAACAATTGGCCAAAAAAAAAAGGCATCGAGCAGCTTATCTAGCCTCGTCTATCTAAGCACAGTAGCACGTTGAGAAATTGAACTGATTTTCATTTTGGCTTTGTTGTCTTTGCCGCCAGCTAAAAGTTGTTTTTGGGCAGCTTCTAGATAAATTAAATATACGGAGCAGCGGCATAAATTCAGCTAGCGATAGCTAGCTTGATTTATTGTTTAAACATAAACATCGACGAGCCGAAAGAAACAACAAAATTTGCATTCAAAATAAAAGACGCGATTTTTGTGTGCCGAAGAACTACAACAACAAAAATAATATTAAAGCCATAAAAAAAAGCAGACGAAAGCAAATATTAAAATATTATTATTATTAATTTATGCAAAATGCAGATTTAACTAATTAATTGTAGTCGCCGCTCAATAAAAAACCAACAAAATAAAAAAAGTTAAATAACAAAAAAAAAAGGAAAAAGAAATGAAATAAAACAAAATATTCAGCTTTACACAATGCGCTGCTGACGTCGCTGCCGACGTCGTCTTATTGATGTTTGACGAAAAGACAAAAGGGCATTCAGATTCTGTGTCGTCTGCGCGTCTCATCTTGTATGATGAATGCCTAAAATATTCGGTAAAGGCAATAAAAGAAAATAAAAAAAAATAAAAATGTTTGATATGATGTGCAAAAACCGGAATTTCTTAATAAGCCGAAGCGAATTTACACTTTATTTTCATACAATGTTATATGGCAGCGAATGCATATTTAATCAGCGTATTAAAGGCAATTAAATGTATTTAGGGATGAGCATTAAATCTTGTAAGTGTAGTGGGCGTGGAAGTGTCTCTGTAGATGCTCTCTATAGAGTGCCTGAGTGGATGAAGATCTGCGCTAGTCCAGGAAGTCGTCGTCTGTTGGGCCATCCATCTATCATATCGATACATGTTCGACTGGACGATGACATATGTGTGTCTTGGAAGCTAAGCCATGCGCGTCAATCAATCAGACATTCGATTCACCTTTCAATTCAACTAAAGTCGACTTAAGTATGCCCTATGGCAGTTCAGGAACTTGGGGTTTTTAATGGCCAAGCAATACTTCACTATCAACTGAGATGTAGGAGCTGTAAGAACTTTAGGGGTCTCTAGCAGATTTAGGGATCCTCAGTAATGCTTAGATTTTTAGAATGGAAAATATATGGAAATTTATTCCTTAATGAAAGATATTCTATATTATATTTATCATAGATCTATATAATAATTTCTTATTGAATCATTATCATTAACAAGGATAAGTAATATATATTTCTCGTTTTTTTCTTGAATATATAATTTTATGAAATATATTTAGTTAAACATAATTTTATTTAGATACATAAACCCTAAGATATATTTGTTGAGCTACATTTCATATATACATATACCCAAAGATACATTTCACTTAGATACATTCATATAGATACATTTCTTTAGTAACTTAGTTAGCTTCCCTTGTCAAACTCTCTGCCGCAGTCATGCTACCCTTCGCTTACAGGGTATACCTAGTTAGATAGATCGCACAACAAAAAAAAAATACGCGTGTCGAAATTCTATGAGACTTGCGGGCGATTTGTTAGCGAGTGTGCTGGCTGACAGATCGGCAAGAGTCGCGCCTCATACCGGTAAAAGCGTGCTTGCCCTCTCACTCTCACTCGCTGCTCGTCTCGCACGCTCTCTCTGTTGTTTGCACAACTGCCGTTTGGCAGAAAATAATTAATGAGTGGCAATAAAAAATGGCACTTGCAGCTGAGTATTTTATTTAAATTGAGGGAAAAGAGATAGAGAGCGAGAAAGAGAGATAGAGAGGGGAGAAAGGCAGTTAAGAGAGAGACAGCCATATAGCCATAAAACATTTGCAATTTGAATAGTAAAGATCAATTATTAAGCTAAAGGTAAAAACTTGATGTTCATATTAAGCTGATAATTTATGCATTTTTTAATCGAAATGAAAATTGAATTTATGTGCAAAGAAATATGACGTTTTTGTTTTTTTGTTTGTCTATGCAAATAGCTTATTTAGAATTGGTTTCAAATGTTGCTTAAAGATTTATAAGCTCATTTTTTTTTCTTTTTGGACAAACTTCAAAGGCAACAGCTAGAAACAAGTTCTCGAATCTGTTCTAAAGTGACTAAAAATCGAAAAAGAAAAAAAAAAGAAACAAAAACAAAAAACTCATACCAAATGTAGGGCTACCTCTTTCGACAACAACAACAACGACAACGACAACAAATGTGAGACATATAGACATGGTCAAATCGAATACCAATTTACGTAGCTGCCACTGCGCGGGGGGGCGGCGTACGGCACACGGAATGTCGTCGAACGCTTTGAAATTTAATATGAAAACGTTGTCTATGCAAATGAATATTGCCACCTGTTTATGTTTATGGCCAATGGAAATGGCTAGCAGCGGCAGCAGCCACAGTTCAAACGGTATTAGCTGCAGCTGATCCAACGATCTATCAAGTGGCATCTCTTGGGCTGCTGTGGATTATCGGCTTGGTGGTGGGAAAAACGTGAGAACGCTTGTGTATGCAAATCACTTTCAAGAGGTTCTTGGCTGTTGCTGCTTCTTCTTCTTCTTCTTTCATTTCGTAGTCCAATAAAATATACGAAAACTAAAACGAAGAAAGTATTAAAATGAAATTTATTTGGTATGAGGCGAGCCACAGTTATAATAAAACGCGTCTGGGAGCGCACACAAAGCCCAATGTTTACCAACAACAACAACAACAACTACAACTTGGCTGTAAAACACCAAGAGAAGCCAAGCCAGACCAGACCAAGTCAACGGTCTTTGGGTTATACGCCCTGTTTTGTGCCTGATCGTTGAGAAGATCAGCATATGGATGCTGTCTGTCTGTCCCTCAGTCCGTCTGGCTTTGGGCCTGGAATCGAATTGAGTTGACTTGAGTTGAGTTGAGTTTTGTGTTTTGTAGTGTAATAAAGTGCGACATTTTAAGTCGACGGCTGATCGGGGTAATAACTTGTCAACACACCGTCCCCAACAATATAACCATTAAAGATTGTTGCTGAGACGGGACTTTGTCATCGCGTTAGTCCCAAAACAATTTCAATATAGCATATATACATATATACATTTATACACAAATGTATATATATAAACAATTTTCGTTTATTTTTGGCATTTTAATGAAATTTTTATTTTTATTTATTGCTGCTCAAGTCATATGAATAATACTTGTTAAGAAAGTAGAGAGAGAGAGAGAGAGAGAGAGAGAGATAGAGAGAGAGAGAAATGTTAATGAAAATGCAATTGGCTGGCTTTTTGGCAAGGGAGTTGGCCAAGTTAGTAGACAGACACAAACGGGCAGCTGACAGCAGCGCTAAAGAAAAGAGTATTTGGCCATAAAAACGTTGGCAGCTCGCTGGGCCTATTGGCCGTAAAATATTTTACGATGTTACGCCAACAAAAGCGTTGTCCGGCTAAACCGCCATGTGCGTGCCAACTTTTACACTTGCCGCAACCCGCTCGCTCTCTCTCTCTCTCTCGCTCTCTATCTCTGTCTAGGCCACCTTTTTGGCATGGATTGCCGTCATAATATTTGCCTAGGCCAGCCCCAGCTGGCTCTGCAGATTCATTCCAACCGGCAACTGTAAAACTGTATCTATGTGTGTGTGTGTGCGTGTGATGTGTGAATATGTTGTGAAAATTGAATGGCATATGCACATTTTGTCGCCAGTGATAAAATTTAATAACGCTGATAAATTTAGCAAAAACATGTTGGGCCATTGACATAAAGCGGTAATTAAGTTTGCTGACTCGCAGCAGGACTCAACGTCAGCCTCGATGTTGATCTGGACGTGAATGCGTTGTAGCATCGTGTTGCACACGGATGCAGTACAGTAAAGATGCGCTAGCGATGACAGCGATGACAGTCAATTAAATGACTAACTGAAATTCTAATTGAGAACTTTGTTGATTCGTCTTGGGTGTTGGAACTAGCTCAGCTTGGAACTGGTTCAGTTGGGTTACTACATAATCTTACTGACACAAAGCAGAGCTAACAATGTCTATCTCTTTCATCATGTTCTATATCGAGAATGTTCAGTTCAGCCTAGAAGTGATTCGGTTCCTTTTTATCTCTAATTATATTCCTTCATATTTACTGCGCTTATATCTAGTTTCGGTCGTATACATGACCTACTCTTACCTGCTATCAAATTCTCTCTTTTTCTTCTCTTGGAACCAGCTTCCAAATTTACTAGCAGTTCCCTCAATACACAGCCTACCTACTCTTACTTACCTTCATTCTTTCATTATCTCTTCACTCTTATATTTTCTTGTTATTTTTTTCTATAAATAGAAATTCTATAATTGTCAACAAATTGTGTTTTGGAACTAGTTCATTGTCAAATTCGCTTGCAGTTTTACTTACTCTCTATCAAGCCTACTTCCATCAATCCAATCTCTTTTCTTATCTCTTTCCTCTTCCGAATTCTTGATATTTCACTTTTTGCACTGCTCCCAGAAATCATTGCCCAAAACATAATCCCTAAATAAAAACTAGTTCTTTGGGTCATTCCTCTATTATACATTAGATAAACAAACATCTAAATCTATAAACCATATCGAACGTGGCTCAATTCCATTTTTCTTCTTATATTAGCCAAGTCAATTGCTTAATCCATTTGAATTGCATTTCGCCTTTAGTCAGCATTCACTGTATTCCCATAGAAAAGCTTTCGCTTCAGGCTGATGCTGATGCCTGATGCTGATGCTGTTCTCTCTGTGCTTTTGTCTGTCGTGTTATAGCGGCCATTAATTTGATTGGATCAATGGATGCGACAACAGCTATAGCTGCAACTCTGCAGCATTCAACAGCTATATTTACATACACATACGCAGTCACACACAATGGACACACACACACGCACACTCGTAGCGTGAAATATTTGTAAACATTTAACCAATTTATGGATGCCTGAGAGACTACGAGCATTGTATACTAAATGTATCTGTATATGTATCTGTATCTGTAGGCTGGCTGACTCGTGGGCGAGCCATGCCCCCCTTCCCCCCCCCCACTCATCTGCCTTCCATTCATTTTCATTCATAAAGAGCAGTCATTAAATAACAATCAGCTACGTTGCCGATCTTAACGCCAAACAAACGCCGACGTGTAAATTGCTATCATATTTTAAATAATAAATAACATATACATATATACATATATTATATATTTATATATGTACTATATAGTATATATATGCCTTTAATAAAATCCCACGCAAAGTACAATAAAAAGTTAGCTCTAATTAAAAGCTCTCTCATTTCTTGTTTCTTTTCGAAAGTTTAATCATAAATACAATAAATATATATATATGTGTATATATGTATATATATATATTTTTTTTATTTTTATAAATTTGTGTTTACAATAGAAATTATGAAAAGAAAAATATTTATTTGACTGAGGCTCGTTTTTATGGTTTTTATAAAACTGAGCAAGCTTCTTTTGAGCTAAATTTTTGTTTTCATAAAGCTTTAATTGTTAGCTGGCGCTTGTCTATTGCCATGCTCGCTCAGGCATTGAGAAGGGTATATTAGTTTTGAGTTAAGTTTATTCCTCTATTTATTGCAAGAGGCTTTTCATTCGCTTAAACAAGTCTGTTTAGGCGTTAAGCGTGGTAGACCCAGAAGATAACAAATTTTTACCAAATTACTGTTGATCTACTGCTCTATTGATTTATCCATATACATACATATATGCTTTTTCTAGGCCTGGCAACTCGCAACAGATTAAGCCTCCCGAAGTCTTAGCGCTCCAAATCTCAATTGCTTTAATAATGCTTTAATGCTGACTCTCTCAATTGATTTTATGAACGAGTATTATGCAGTCATTAACACCCGTCTGCAATATTTTATATTGTTAATATTATTATTATTATTACTACTATTATTATGGCTGTTGATGTCAATTTTTAAAGCGCCTTAATATAGAGAGCCAAAGGCCTTAAGCAAACAGCGACAAGTGGACCACAGATGGGAGATGTGTTATAAATATATATACATATATAAATATATTTATACATACATCATATACAGCAGATATATTTATGTATAATAGTGTTTGTTGTTTGCGGCTTTGTCATGTTGCCTGCAACATTCTCACGCTGTTTACATTTGTTGATTTTCATTATTTTGGCTTGGCGAGCATTTGTCCCTCGACAAGATGACAAGTCACCCAACATAAAAAGTGTCTCAGTCTCTGGCCAAGGGCTTTTGTGAACTGATATAGATATCTAAAGATATCGAGTTGTATGAGTTGTGTGTGTGTGTCTCGATCGATTGATGATCGCTCAATTTGCGCAATGACGTGAAAATTGTGAGTGAATCGTTTTTTAGGGTAATCGATCTTCGATCTTCGAGGCGTGCAGCGGCAGATGATATAGTTCTTTCTATTGTGCTGTGAGTTTTGTGGCTACTGTTGACTAGCTTCAGTTGGTATTCAAATGAAATTCTCTTGACATGGCTCTGGGTATCTGAGTATCTGTCGCCTTTTATGGCCCACTCTCAACACTTTGGAGAGTTCGCTGTCAAGTGTGAGCGCATTTTATTGCATACTCTTGAGCGTCAGTTTTGTTTTGTTTTTCTCATATTCTTATTCAGTTTTATAGTTCTATTCTCTGGCCTTTTGTATCGCACTTTATGTGTCATGTTATTTATGACATTTGAGCAAAAGTTGCAAGGTGCAAGTTTTGTGCCTGGAATTTTTATGGTTGCATAGACAGCGATCTAAAGCCATTCCCCTTATATAATATCTACACATCATACATACATATCTAGCAAAATACTAAAAGAGAGACACAGAGAGAGTGAGAGAGAGCAAAGACAATGGCCGGCAGAAATGTGAGAAAGACATGTTTACCAACTGCCCGCCTTATCTAGTTCTTCATAATCAAGAAGTCAGAAAACCGCATTGGATGCCGTTTTAGAGTACCTTCAACTGCTCTTTTAGCTACTTTTTCTTTTGTTCTTTATCGGGCATATCTATCTCGCTTCTATGCTATAAAATTTGTTAATAATCTCTTTTGTTTATTCATATTACCATCATTATGTGCAGATCTTTTTCTCTTTAATCTTTTATCTGGCATTTTAGCATTTTTATCCGACTCCATTCTGTCCATATGATAATGAATTGACTTTTATAGTAGCTGAAATCATGAACAATCTTCATAATGGCTTGTAGTTGTCATCAATTTGGAACTTTATTTCAGAGATAACTGAAAAGAGTTGCGTATGCAGAATATATTTACCATAGTTTCGATTAGATAACTAGACGGACTTTGATGCACTGGGAAATGTGGCTTGTGGGGTCAATGGAGTTTGATGATAAACGATTGATAACTGAAAACTGTTATTTACTAATAATGTTAATAATGAGTGTGTTAGCTCAAGCATTTAGATGAATATGTTTTAAGAATCTGTGTGTGGATGTAGTGTGAATGGAATATAAACCTATTACAATGCTAATGATATAATGATAATGAAAAGAAGTCTAAGCATAATAATGTTCTAATACAATACAATACAATGAAAATGACGATCACACTGTTTATAATAATTATCATGATAGTTATGATAATGATATAGATAATGGTAATACTAACACTGTCAATGAGATTTCTTATTCAGTTAGCAGTATGATTATGATGATAATGGCAATGATAATGATTATGATAATAATAACAATGATTATGAAAACATATGCTTAATGCTCTCATTTATCCTATATCAATATTTTCTTTTATCTTAATATCAATATAAATGCAAAGTCTAATACCAATGCCAATAACATTTAAAACAATAATGATAAGTCTACAAAAATGCAACTCCCCAATCACTATCTCTAATCCAATGAGCTGCCACTCATCATCGTCCATTAACATGGCCCAGAGACAAACTCTTGGCTGTTGATAAAGATCCAAATTGAAATGGGGCACATTAAAGTTGATGTCCTCTCGTGATGTGTTTGTCTGGCCCAGCTGGGCTTATTGAAATTCAAAGCTGTGCCAGATTTATGCAACTGTAAGCCAAAAACCTCAACGTTCATGAGTTACAATTACAGCCAAATGACATTCTAGCCAAATGCCACTTCAGGCCCAGGCACAGGCACAGGCACAGCTCTGACAATGGGCATATTTTGCCGAAGTGGGCACAGAGACATGACAACAATAACAACAGCGGGGCATATGAATGCATACATATATGTATATGAAGTCAATGTCTGGCCTTGCCTGTGCCAGTGTGCGTGTGTGTGTGTGTGTCATAACGGGCGTCGGGAAAACAAATTGGCAAAAACACCCCGAGTCGAGCAGCTTCTGGGTTTTTGGGCGCCTGCCTGCGCGTTCGCTCGAGCAATGTGAAAAGTTAAACGAAAGTGACAGGCGGACAGGGGGAGAGGGACAGCAGCAGGAATCGGGGTAGCCAGGGGGCAGGCAGTCAACGCGCAGGCTCGCTCGCTGGGGAGGGCGCGCGATTAAACGTGTCACACGAGGCGACGCGGTTGAAAAGTTAAATGGCAGGCAGCGGCCAGCAAAAATGAGCAGCAGCCACCATGTTAGCATGTAGTTATAGCCACACACACACACACACACGCACACATAGCTATAGATACGTATCTGTGAGATACACGCGCGCACAGGCGCAGCTACATGTTGCTCCTGCTTGCTGCCTTTGATGGTGGCCATATTGCATTTGACGGCTATTTATTTCCTATATCAAAGCCAAATTTCCCAGGCATACAACAAAAAAAAAACATAAACTACCCAAATGACTAACCCTCAAAATATGAATATATATATGTATACAAATTTATATATGCATATGTATTTATATATATGTATATATAAATAGTTGGCAGCTTGTAGCTACAAATTGTCATGAATATATTTGTTTTGCTTTGCTGCTGCTGCTGCTGCTGCTGCTGCTTCTGTTCTTTGAGCTGCTGTTTTTCTTTAACTGCGTCACATTTATTTAGTTTGCGCATCGATCTATGTAGCATAGTTTATTGTTTTTTTTTCATTTATTAATTGGCCTAGGCGTTGCTTGAGCGCTGCCGGCTTTGATCTTGTGCCGCCTCCTGCGGCCTAGTCACGGTCAGCTATTTAACTAAACACAGACATACATACACATATACATATACAATATATACTACATACATACATACATATATTGACTTTTGTATCATATGTGCATATGTATGTCTCACGCGCTATTTGTATTTATTTTGTATATTTTGTCAATGGCAACGTCTTTTTGTCTCTTGTCGGCATTCGCTTTTAACTGAAAATTTGTCAGCCAAAGTTAATAACAAGCTGCCAGCTTCTGTTGCAAAAAAAAATATATATAAATAGTATTCAACAATTGTTTTGCAACAACAACAAGAGCAACATTGGCAGCTAGCAATTAATTTGTAAAAGAAAACGGTAAATTTATTTTCACTGCCGCTTTGATTAATGGAAAAACAATTTGAAACTGTTCGCTGCCGCATTTCGGCGTCTTCTTCTTCTTCTTGTTATTTATTTTTTCCGTTGACAATTTTTATTTATTTCGTTTTTTTTCACTTTTTTTTTGTTAATGAATTTGAAAATATGCAAAACGCTGGCCATTAATTAAATGCCCAAAGCCAGGCGCTCTGCATTTGATGCTATATACAAAAAAAAAATTTGTTCACTTCAGTCAAACAAGAGAAATTGAAACGTTTTAAATTAGACAAAAGTTTGCTTTATACTAAACCGTACAGAAAAAAAATAAGAATTAATCGACATTTAATTGGAACTGAAGTCTTGAGCTTTTTGTCGGTAGCCGAAACTATAAAAACAATTTAATTAAGCATTGTAGCAATTAGGCATTTCAAGAATTTATTTTTTTTTTTTTGAGAAGCTGAAATCGGTTTGCTAATGATTCAATTTGTCGAAGGTCAAGTGAAGATGGAGAATATATTGATAAGAAAATACAAAGAATATATAAAATGACTTTAAAGACATACATACTATACTATCCACAAAGGAGAGCTATTAAATGGAGATAGAACTGGATTCAGATCATTCCCTAGGCTCAAATAGAGCAGTTTGAATTCCGAGTTAAAGGTGCTTAAAGTATTGTAAATATTCTTATTAGCATAAATAAACATAAAACTCAGGCTTAAGCTTGATATGAAAATTATATATCAAATGTAATTTTATCTAAATAATATTTTAATTAAATTACTTATTTATCATTTATTATTGTGTTCAGCAAAATTTGTTTATAAATTGTTTTTATAATTTTTTTAACATAATTCAAAACCAACTCTAATATGATTTTGGCCAACAATTAGTTGCTACTGACAATAAATTAATTCGAAATGTTTTAGCTGCTGATTTAAATGTTGTTCTTGATATATTGCGAGAACACAGAAAATCCATTTAAAATCAAATATAACAGATATATATACCTATATATAGCGAGATGAGCTGCGATAAAAAACAAACAAATGTTGGTTGGTGGAACAGTTTGAAAATCGACGTAAAATGCAGTCGAAAAATCGAAACGAAATGAATATGCATAAGCCACACAGCTGATGGCTCATAAATTAGTTAAATATTGTTTGTGTTTTTGGCCGGGTTAAAGCTGTTGTTGTTGTTGTTGTTGTTGTTGTCTTTGTCTGTGACACAAACTGTGATCGTGACTGCGATTTGCGACTCAGCTATATTGAAATGGTAACAATTAGCATAAGACTTTTTTTTTTTTTTTTTTGGATACTTATATTTCGATCTAAACAAAAAAACAAAACAAAAGAAACTCGTCTGCCTCTGTATAGACATTTCCTAGTGTTAGTTGTTGGAATTTTAATACACATTCATAAGTTAAATGTTGCAGCTAAAGATATAAAACAGAAGCCGACGGCACATTCGATAGATTTATTGAGCGATTTCAGCTGAAAGCATAACAAAAGATGCCAAACGGGCGCTACGATTAGAGTTGAGATCAGTGTACCACAGAGATCACTGTGAACCGGTTCGGCATTCAAAGTTCAGATCAAACGAGCAAATAAATTTCACTCTTTTGTTGCGGCTGTGGAGCAATTTACATTCAAAGCTAGAACTTTGGCCAGAGTGCACTGATCTTTAAATGATATTTACCGAAACATATCTGCATATCCTATATAGTTAAAGATTTATCTAAATTGCCTTTAAATTTGAGCATTTAACTAAATTGGTTTTCATTTTCTGTTCGATTTCAGACTGAGCTGCGTTCCTGCGCAGCGTGCGGCGAGCCAATCTCGGATCGATTTTTTCTCGAGGTTGGCGGCTGCTCGTGGCACGCCCATTGCCTCAGATGTTGCATGTGCATGTGCCCGCTGGATCGCCAACAGTCGTGCTTCATCAGGGAACGTCAGGTCTACTGCAAGGCCGACTACAGCAAGTGAGTATACATACGTATCGATTAATTATCGATCAATAAGCTAAGCCTGGTTTAGCCTACCAAATCAGTGATATATCTATTATATCTTTGCCTACTTTTTCCATAGATCACTTCCTGTTATATATGTACATATAGACAAAATCGTTTAGTTATCGATTGCTTAAAGTCCAACTTAGCTTACTAAATCAGTAAGAGTATCTATATACCATATCTAAGTTTTCAATTTTATGCTAGCTTTCTCGATATATTTCTTTTTTTTTTTTTAGATAATATCGATATATATCGATCGTATATATATGTATATACTAAATCAGTGACAGCATCTATATATAGCATATCTTTGTCTGTTTTCAATTTATTCTACGCTTTCACGACATATCTGCTCTTGTAATCGATGCGATCGTTGTTTGATTTCTACCCAACTCTTCTGCTGTGTGCACAAGTGTTTTCCACATATTTTCCCACACATGATAAGCGAATGGAAAATAAAGTCTAAGGTTAATTGTAACAATTCGACAACGTTGCGACTTAATCCCTAAGATAAACAGCCAAGTCGAAAGATGCGGCCAAAACGCGACGAAAGCGACTTTCAGAGAGCGACAGAGAGGGAAAGAGGGAAACAGACTTTAAATGCAAGTTGCAAGCAAAGTATCTTACAGATGCACACACACACACACACACACACATACACATACATATGTGTAGCTGTCGCTTGGTCTGTTGCTGTCCACACAGGCGGAAAACGGTGTCGACGGCGAACGAAATGAAAATAAACAAACAAACGCGCCGTGAGATGCTGTAAAAATATTTATTTTTCAAGTTAAGAATTTTAAGTGTGCATTGGGCGCTGTGGGCCCTGGCCGCCCAACGGGGTAGGGGACTGGGTGGGGCGGCAACTGAAGATGGAGACATCAGTGTCCACAGACCCATACACTCATACAGCCACACGGTCGTCCAGTCATCTTGGCACAATGTTGTGCTTGTAAAAATAAGCTTAAAAGCTAACAATAAGCCGGGCCAAAGTTGCCAACTCATTTGGAAAAACGCACAGGCGCAAGAGCGTCGCGCAGCAACTTCCGCTTGGAAAAACGTGCAGCAGCGAGCAGCGCGAGGAAAACGCGAGCAGTCAAACAAAATCGAATGCAGGCAGCAGCACTTGCCTCATGCTTATGGGCAAACAATCAAAGGTTAATTCGAGAGACGCTAGAGAAACGCGTGAAAACTATTGTCGATTTTATAAACAGCCAACTTTTGCCTAATGCAGCCATAATTTATGGGAAATATTACATATGCCAGAAAATCGCTTTAAAAACGCCAGCAAAACGCCAGCAAATATTGTATGTGCAAGAATAACGCTTTAAAAACGCCAGCAAAACGCGAGAGAATCGCAGACCGACATTTTGTCTGACGTCTGCAA